>OX465565.1:20372282-21840131 GCA_950022955.1 Xestia ashworthii
AATAATTTTTGCGTAGTTATCTGATAAGACCATGTATGTATCTGGCGTTCCTTCTGAGGTTGACAAGCACATATAGGGTGACTGGTAATTAGTGTACGAAACTTAAACACGTGATTATGCTCATAATAACAAACAACTTTTACTATGGGACCAAAGCTGAAATCGCGAAAAAAAAATCAGCTGTTCAGTACATTAGGGAAACATAAATGTACTGAACAGCTGATTTTTTTTTTCGCGGTTTCAGGTATGTTCCCATAGTAAAAGTTGTTTGTTATCATGAGTAGGTACTATCACGTGTTTAATTTTCGTAGACTAATTACCAGTCACCCTATATATTTATTGCCCCATTACTTTATTAATATAACAACCTCATAGAAACAACCCTGACATCTTTTTTCTTTTACCTTTTAAAAAAAAGTAATCACAAACTCGAGAAAATGACACACATGTAAATGTTATTTAACGACATACAATACATACGAGTATCTCTTCAAAGAAAAGATAAGAGGATTTCCAAATGTAATATTTCCATTACGCAAATCACTCTTGATGAGCCAAAACATGATAAATTGAGTACGGTACATAAGTATTCTTTTTACATACGAGTGCGTAAAGGGTGTTAAAACCTCGTATCGAAGCCGAGAGGCACTTGTTCTCCCCGTCATTGCAAACATTGTTTTGTTTTACACCATACCCTGGGAACCTTCTAGTCACGGACATATTGGGGATCAAGGTTCCAACTTTATATCAAGTTTTTTTTTTGTACTAGTTTTTATTGTAAGATTTGTACTATTAACACCTCCACGGCCCCCGTACTATTCAATCCATCCATCAGCACAAAGTTTTGAGTGCGTTACATTGAGTTACCATAAAACGTGATTTTTTCGCCCAAAAAAAGTCATTTCCTAGCAATAATTTTTGCATAAAGTTACTTAGTTTTATTTAAAGAATGCTTGGTTGACGGCTTCGTGATGAGGTTGTTTACACCCTGTATAATAAGAAGGAAATAACTTAATATAATTAGCCCGTTCACGGCCTAACTCAATCCGACTTCACTTGGCGATGTGTCTCATGCGACATGCGAGTGAGACATTTGTACCCTCCGCGTCACAACTCGCGCCGACTTGTGACAAGCTCTAATTATTACGGAAGGCAAAAGGCCAGCTGACTGAAAGTGAGGTGAATATACTACTGCGTAATCATCAAACAAAAGTCAGCACATCTAAAGGGGGAAATACTGTCATCATCATCATTTCAACCGAAAGACGTCTACTGCTGGACATAGGCCTAAATACTAGGGGAAAATACTGTCAGCTAGCATCTTACACGATTAGATAATCTTAGGCCTCAATTACTGTCATGCTGACGGTCGGTCGGTCGCGTACGTGTATACATTGTGTTCTTTATAGCACCATACTGCGACCCTGACGTCAGCGGCGACCGACCGACAGTCGTATTTTGTTACCGTTGTTAGCCGTATTTTGCTGACGTCACGACCGACCGTCAGCGTGACAAGAATTCATTCCTTAGGGTAGTAAGTCTCTTAGGGCACGCCACGATAGTGGCGGTAAGTCCCCTCTTTGAGGAGTGGCTGGAGAGGCGCCACGGCGTCCTCACCTTCCGCCTGACGCAGGTCCTCACCGGACACGGATGTTTCGGGAGGTTCCTGCATCGAATCGGGCGGGAGGAAACGCCCGGGTGTTTCCACTGCAAGGATGGACCGGAGGACACGGTGGAGCACACAGTGGAGGTTTGCCCCGCGTGGGCCCTGGTGCGGGAGACGCACCGGGCGTCGGGGGCCACGTGGTGGCTACCGGCCACCGTAGACGCGGGCCTGTGGATGGTTAGGTTAGTAGTTTATGTCAGCATAAAGGCAAGGGCCGAAGCCTGCCGGGGTTGCGGGCCTGTTCGAAAGAGATACCGCGGCCCCGGAACATAAAGGGCGAGGAAGGAATATGGATGGGTTTTAGTCAGTAAAAGTCTGACACTCCCTCCCGCTCCGCCCAGAGTGGGAGAACTTATTTGATGATTTCCCATACTAAAAAAAAAGGGTAGTAAATCTCTTTAACAAACTGACTAATGTTTTTCCTATTCAGGAACATTTGGCTTTCTGTGAATTTTCTGGTTCCATCACAACACGCCGACAAAAACATACTTCGTTTCAAAGACTTTACTCTAGTATACCAGTAAACAGAAACAGTAAATATGAAATCTAAGATCACCTCGAATGTTAAAGGATCAAAATTCTCATTTCTACTTAGTCTACAAATAATCATTTTAGACACATAATTAAATGACTATCTACTTTATCTGCGCCGGTTCTATAGATCGTCTGTAGGTCTTTGGTCTAGGAGCCAATTTAGGATGGGCCAGGTGTTCTTGAAATAGGATTTTGATACTATTTGCATTAATCCCAAAACAATGGAACATCGTAACGTTTCCAATCACCTGATCCCACGAGAGGACTCTGATATCTAAATGTACGAGTAGGTATGTATTTATAGAACTCACTGAATAAGTGAATAGCTTTGCTATCACTTTTGCATCTTGTTGATTGGTTTATACTTTTTTTTTTACCACGAAATGATATTAGGTACTGCTAATCGATTTGAGAAAATGGAAAACCTGAGGAAAAAAAAACGGGCCAAGTGTGAGTCAAACTTGCACGTAAAAAACGTAGTAGATCTGTTACCGCAATAACTAGCGGTAACAGAATACACATTCTGAGAACATTTCAACTGTTTACCTGTTACGGGTCACTACCCGGCACACCCGGGACACTACTATCTCACTAGATACAGCCCGATGACAGCCAGACGGTTCTAATTGGTTAAATTTCGGGTACAGAATCCTAAAAAGATAAGTTACAAAAAGTCAGTCAGTTTTTTGCAATCGCACACCATATACAGCCGTATTTTACTATGCATTGTGGAAATCAAACCACTCTAGCTCCCGGGAATCGTATGTAAATAATTCGTTTCGATACACGCGTGATCGCACAATTTAAAATAAATCGATCGTGAATTTAATTGCTCTGTCGTGCGTAATCTGCGTTCGACGGTGTTTATCACTTTGAAACAAAATAATGGGAATATTTGTTTTTTTTTTTATTGTTTGCTGGTCACTTCTCAATTAATGAATGCATGGCAGAGTGTCTAAAATAGGTGTGATTCAGGTAATCAAACTGAACAATTTTCTCAATGGGGCCAACATTGGGTCGAGTTGGTATTATGATATACGTCGTGAGCTTGTGACTATAATAACAGCCACTCGGGTCGATATTTCTGTTAAGCCGCGCTTGCCTAGGTTGGTCTGCGGATGGGTGACCACCTACATACCGAGTTACCTCCGTGCTTTGCCTCGGAAAGCAATGGCTTCAATTGATTTTATTGGGGATTTAAAAAAAAACTAGCTAATTTAAAACCAACTGTACTTAGGTAGAACATCAGGTGGCTTAATTTGTTGCATTTGAATCCTACGTCTTGCAAGGAAACACCTTAAGTTTTCAGTAACCCTGTATACGATATCAGTTTATCACTGACCAGAATTGCATGATCAAATTATCGAAACTCCCATCACAAACTTCTGGAAGTGATTAATCGAACCGGCCAAACTTTATATAAACTTTATATTGTAAATCATTTATTGGAATTTACTTTGTTATTTAATATTTTGGGCTGACAATACCGTCCCTATTTATTCATCAAACTTCACCCTTAATTTCGAACTCGGAACATGTTTTAAACTTCAGTAAAATTAATTGCTAATTGGAATGCTTTCACTGTGGTAAGTATTTTAAAATACAATTCCTTGAATGAGCTAATTAGTAAATGTTAGGTCAGGGGTAGGACAAATAAAAATATTAGGATACCTAACGAGAAGTTCCTGGAAAACTGTATCAAGTCGCTTTCCTACATTTCTCACAAAAACTCGGAATATCTAGATAAATTAAAATCGTTTACATTTGCCTTGTTACGTAAAATTCATTTTCTTTGTCTCCAACATAGGGTTTTTGTGGAAATCCTCAATGGATGTCCTCCACCCTAAGGGGGCCGAAGGGGTCTACCAAAATCGTACTGACTAAAACCACACAGGGCCTTGCAGACTCGAAGTCTTTCGATCGCTAAAATAACAATGAAAAAATTCGATAAAATCGTACTGACTAAAACCAAACCACACAGGGCCTTGCAGACTCGAAGTCTTTCGATCCCTAAAATAACAGTGAAAAAAATCGATTGCACTATCGATGCTTGCGAGAAACGCATCTATGGATGTGAGTACCGATTTTTTTCGTGAGTAAACTAGCGATCGAAAGTTTGCGATCTATGTCGAGACTCGTCATGTAGATAACATAGGCCCGGCGCCCTTTTTTTTAAATAAAAAAAAAAAAAAAAAAATATTGCGTCAGCGGGCAGAAGGTTCTAATAATGCAACTTCGACTATCCCGGATTAGTGCCGGCCCGCTTGACCTGCAGATAAATTAAAATCTAAGTAAGTCCCGGGGGACTCCAACACATTGGAAACCCCCGGGACATAACACCCCCCGCCTGTATACCCCGAAGGGAACGGGCGGCAATAAGACGCCCTATATTGCCCTATAGTAAACCCACATATTACTTGTTATGTTTAAGTCCCATGTAATCCCATGTGATCCTGTCCCGCAAACGACGGTGTCCTGTGTGTTCTGTTGTTTTTCAATAAAGAAACTGACGGACGACACTAAAGGCACCAAACTTGTGGATCACGCCTTGGCCGATACAATTTAGATGGCCATTGACACGGCAAGGGGCGTGTATATGGCCATTCTGAGATATTTCTTTTGCCTACAAACCTTTTTATTAATTTCAGAGGATCTATCAGTGAAAAAGGGCTCAGAAGTGTCGATCCATATCTACGACCTACACCGTCGACCGGATCTCTTTCCCGAACCGGATGCTTTCAAACCGGACCGGTTCTTCAGCGGGGCGCCCATGCATCCGTACGCTTTCGTGCCGTTCAGCGCCGGAGCTAGGAATTGTATAGGTAAGGTTCTTTGACTTACTTGTACATTTAAACCAAGATATGCGCTTCGGTAAGTTTCGTGTTGCCTAACTAGTATGAACGTCACATCACAGAATAAGCCCATACGTGCCAGTAGCACTAAATAATCTCGGCTGATCAGCTAGTTTCAAGGGTTCCGTTACCAAAGGGTAAAAATGGAACCCTATTACTAAGACGCCACTGTCCGGCTGTCTGTCTTTGCCTCACCAGACTGTATCTCATGAACCGTGATACTCGTAGCTAGAAAGCTGGAATTTTCACAGATGACGTATTTCGTGTTTTTTTTTGGCTTAACCTAAAGATCGACCCGAGCGGCTGATATTATTTTAGTCACGAGCTCCTCACATTTATATACTTAGCACACGTGTAACGCATTATTTTTTGCTATGGCGTCAAAGTCGAAAACAATTTAGGTTAGGAGATATACAGGGTGATTTTTTCGAGTGGGTGTGGTTGGCCTAATCCGAAACTATGAGGAATAGCGAAAAATGCTGTAAAGGAATCTCGAACCTGATTTTGATGAAAACTAAAACTGCATCATTCCAGTGTCGCTAATAGGATCAAATTCTGGGAAATAACAAAAAGTGTTTCCACTCCTGCCAACATTCAAATAAAATATAATTCATTCGTGGCCGCCGACTTTTTTTATCCCAAATCTTCGAACAAAGTGAATGATTGAATGATCTCTTTTCACAGATAATGTATTTTGCGAGTTTGTCACGCATTTTTAGAATTGAGTTTTTTTTTTCAAGTTGTGTGCACTTGTGGCATGTACCAAGTAAATGTATTTTCTTTTTTCTTTCTATCTTACAACAAGGACCCATTGTCCACAGGTCAACGGTTCGCAATGTTAGAGATGAAGTGTGTGCTAAGTGCAATCTGCCGTAACTTCAGATTGGCGCCGAAAGTGCAGGGCTTCCGACCACCACTTATTGCAGACATGCTGATACGACCTGAAAAACCCATTTATGTTAAGTTTAGTCGCCGGTAGATTATAATGTTATACGGGTGTGGTAAGCCGAGGTTCGTGGTTCGTGGTTATAAATTGTGGGAGTGAGACAACACTTGCAGGGACCGAAAAAGTTTTCGGCTTTCAGTCGGCTCGTACCGATCAACAGTCTCCGTTCCGCATCGACGATCACTAATTTGTGATCGGTCGGCTGGGCACTTTTCGGGTTAGGCTGAGTCGCTGAGTTGTTTTTTTCCGAACATAATTATATCGAGATTATTGGATTTTGCCGCTCAAACATTTGTGTAGTAGTCCTAGTAAGGTTGCTTTGTAAATCAAAATAAAGAAAAATAATAGCATTGCTGTAAGAAAACCCAATTCTGGGTTAAGCTCGCCTTTGTACCTACATAAGCTATATTATTGCAATTCATATGTATGTATACTTGTTATTTTGCGTGCAATAAAGAATAAGTAATGACATAAAATATTTAGTTTTGATCTTTTATCCAGATTACGTAAATACAGGGTGGAACACACCGACGCAAAAACGGTTACGACGTAGGTATGTACTCAAAAAAAACAAGACTGCCGACAGAAGTGAAGATGAAACGTTTCCAGAGAGTTTTTACTTTTAAAAATCAGCTGTTCCTTACAAAAGCCTAAGGCGCACACTGTCAAAATGTATGGAACAGCACATTTGAGGGTTCCGTACCCAAAGGGTAAAAACGAGACCTATTACTAAGACTCCACTGTTCATGCGTCTGTCTGTCTGTCACTAGGCTGTATCTCATGAACCGTGATAGCTAGACAGTTGAAATTTTCACAGATGTATTTCTGTTGCCCCTTTAACAGCAAATAATAAAATGATTAAAAAAATACAGGGGCTATTACGGTGGTACGGAACCCTCCATGCGCTAGGTCCTTGACGCGCGCTTGGCCGGTTTTCTTTTATTAATTAACGATCGATGTGGTTAAAGGTCATGGAACACTATACCGGCACCGCACCAGCACACGTTGCCTTGAATTTAGGCTACAGCTAGCCGCCAGCGAGCTAACTACGCGTCGTCAGCGAGGTGTAAGCTCGCAATCCGCGCGCCGCCACCGGCCGCGTGGTGCAAGATCCGACGCGATGCCGGTCGGCGCGCTGTAAGTATGTGTCCGCTCGCTTGCAGCGCGCGGTCTTCGAGTCACCCGCGAGTCGAGTTGTATGATAGCGGCAAGCGCGCTGACTGCTTGCCGTAAGTTTTTTCATATAGACATTATGAAATAAATATTATATGACATACGATGTAATATTCTTATTTGAATGACAAGTTAATTTATGGGTTTGAGCGGTGCCGGTGCGGTGCCGGTATAGTGTGCCATGACCATATAAAGATGTACTTAGTACGAGTTAACCGTTTTTGTTTCCCTACCACCCTGTATACAGATTATTTCGTGGGTGTTACAAATTGTGACGTTAGTTTATTTTTATGTATTGAATTTTTAAAACCCCTGCAGTAGTTTTATGAAAACGTATTTTAGTTTCGTTTATTTACTCTTTGGTCCCATTTAATGAATGATGTGTTCGATGTTTGAAGCGTGAAAAGCTTGCTGGGGGATGGTAATACTAAAAAATTTAAAGAACTAAAAAGCTTTCAATATAATAAACCACAACCGATTTTACCTACCCTAGTAGTATTTAAACGGTAGTGTACCAGTGTTGTGTAGTAGTGTGTATGTAGTGTAGTTTTTTTTATGTTTTGTCCTGTGTGATTCTAATAAATACTTTTTCTTTTAGTTTTCTTTTTTTTTGTTTGTTGACTGGCGAGTAACTTTCAAAGCTAACGAGACCCTAAACTTACTTTGAATAAAGTTTAAATTCAAGATTTTAAAAGTATTCGTTTCAAAACTCAAATTTCAACTTTAAATATTGTTACTTTTCAAATAATGTTGTAGTCAAAGAAATATTGTGTGTTTTGTATCAATATTGGCTTTAATTAAAATGCAGTTCTAAACTAGCTAATAATGAAGCCCTTTTTACGCTATTTATATCTAGCCTGCAGCCGAAGACTTCTTTGGAAACTAATAAGTAGTAATTACCTACTAGTGAGTAGGGATGCCAGATGTGTTCAAAGAAAAAACCGGACAAGTTTTTTTTATTTTTTTCTTTATTTCTTAATAGAAATGTACTTTGTGTACTGGAAACTTACTTACTAAACTGCAGCCATACTACTTTTTAGGGTTCCGTAGCCAAATGGCAAAAAACGGAACCCTTATAGTTTCGCCATGTCTGTCTGTCTGTCTGTCCGCGGATAATCTCAGTGACCGTTAGCACCAGAAAGCTGAAATTTGGTACCAATATGTATATCAATCATGCCGACAAAGTGCAAAAATAAAAATTTAAAAAAACATTTTTATTAGGGTACCTCCCCCAGACGTAAAGTGGGGAGCGATTTTTTTTTTAATTTTGACCCTGACGTGTGATATATTGTTGGATAGGTATTTAAAAATGAATAGGGGTTTTCTAAAATCATTTTTTGATAATATTAATATTTTAGGAAATAATCGCTCCGAAAGTCAAAAACAATGTGTCCCCCCCCCTCTAACTTTTGAACCATAAGTTTAAAAAATATGAAAAAAATCACAGAAGTAGACCTTTATATGAACTTTCTAGGAAAATTATTTTCAACTTGATGAGTTGAATAGTTTTTGAGTTATATAGCACTTTTTCAAAAAAACGCAAATGATAACTTTGTTTTTCATACAAATACTATGAAAAACAAAGTTATTTTTGCTGACGAAAAATGTTGGTATTTTTAATGGTCTGGGAAGCTACGGAACCCTACAGTGAGCGTGGCCCGACACGCTCTTGGCCGGTTTTTACATATTTAGAACTCGACCTGACTGCTAACCAAGAAAATCGCGATTCCCAGTCAACATTATAGTACTTAGCAAGTTCTTCTCACTTTCTTCGGTGGAATTACAGCACTGGTCGATGCTTCCTCGTCATCCATATTATTATAAAAACCAACCACACACAACACAAATAAAACAGCAAAGCAGGAAATAGTTTTTTGTAATAATAGCTTCGATAGTTTCTTTGGAGCGAGCGCGGCTTTTCTCGCTTTAAACTAATGAGTGACTGAGTGGGATACGCAGTACGCGGAGGAAACGGGCGGGGCGGGGTGACAGGGGCAGGACGCGAGGCGAAGCAGGGTAGCGCAAAGACTACAATATATATAATGAGGGGTAGCGCGGGGCGCGGGCGGCAACAAGCCGCGGCGTGTCGCGGTCCTACGAAACGCTCGTGCTCTGCTAAAAATAATGAAAGATTATTTTATTACCGGACAATCTATTGTCCGGTTTACCGAGAATTTTGTGACCGGACAAGCATTAAAAAAAACGGATTGTCCGGTTTAAAACCGGACATCTGGCATCCCTACTAGTGAGTATAAGGGTCCTGGGTTCGATTCCCGAGTCGGACAAAAAGTCAGGGGGGTTTTCCATCAGGGATTTCTCAGTAGTAGCCACGAAGTCACGGGGCTCCCTATTACATGGGGTGTACTATTACACGTGGTGTACTATTACATGGGGTGTACTATTACACAGGGTGTACTATTACATGGGGTGTACTATTTGACGGGGTGTACTATTACACGGGGTGTACTATTACATGGGGTGTACTATTACATAGGGTGTACTATAACACGGGGTGTACTATTACACGGTGTGTACTATTACATAGGGTGTACTATTACATGGGGTGTACTATTACATGGTGTGTACTATTACACGGGGTGTACTATTACATAGGGTGTACTATTACATAGGGTGTACTATTACATGGGGTGTACTATTACATAGGGTGTACTATTACATAGGGTGTACTATTACATAGGGTGTACTATTACATGGGGTGTACTATAAGATACGTTCGCCTATCCCTCCAGGGAAGGCGTTATTATATCTTTTATTGATTTGTCTTGAATAGCTATCGCTATCGTTTGATTTTGCATAACTCTGAACTTAGAAACATTTCTACGACCCGAATGGCGTAGCGGTAGTGAGGCTGCCTTACGTTCTTAGGGTCTTGGGTTCGAATCCCGGTAGGAGCAAATGTTTATGTGATGAGCATGGACATTTTGTTTCTGAGTCATGGATTGTATGATTGTACAGGGTTTATACGTCTAACAAGTTTGTATTTGCAAACAAAAAGCAAAATCAACTATCTGGCCCACGACACAAGCCTTGCTTAGTGTGGCACTAGATGGCAATGTGTGTAATTTCCAGCGATATTATTATTTATCAATGGAAACTGTGGGCCGTCAGAAGCGACGGCTGAAACCGCAGGATACAACTAGTATGGAATAAATGGCATTGTGATTATTGAATTTAACTGTTTGAAAATCCGAAAAGTTCTTAGAATTTACGTATTTTACTGGCACATTTCATCATCTGCCTAGCCTTTCCCCAACTATGTTGGGGTCGGCTTCCAGTCTAACCGGATGCAGCTGAATATCAGTATTTTACATGGAGCGACTGCCTATCTGACCTCCACAACCCAGTTAATACTGGGAAATACGATACCACTTGGTAAGACTGGTGTCAGACTTTTTGGGCAACTGACTACCTGTAACGACTGTCAAAGATGGACAAATGACAGCCGGGACCAACAGCTTAACGTGCACATTTATTTCGTAAAAATATATTCAGAGAATTTAAATTCGTATAGGTAGCTAAAAGCCAAAGGCCAAAGGTAGGGTTGCAAGTTACTTTTCAATATATTAGTAAATTCGGTATATTATTGCTATCATGTTCTTAATAGTCTAGACGAAACTGACTCTTATCTAACATTTACATTGGTCTAATAGCAGTGGTCGGAGTAGGTAGATTGAATTGGGGTCATTGATCCGAAACGTTCGATTAATATGGATATTCCTCTGGAATTGGTTGATTATTTTTTGTTTAAGTGCAACCATTTAAAAAAAGTTGTGGCCATAAAAAGGCTAAAAATTAAATAAAAATATTAATTCTTCGATCGGAATTCGATTGTTGTTATTAGTAATAAATTAATTAAGTTTTCATACTTTCCTTTAAAGTTTGAATTGATTAGTAATAATATCACTACCAACATCAACAATATTTAATCCGGAAATACCGGAATTACTTTCCGGAAAAATGGCTTATCCATGTTAATCTTTCTGTGTGCATTTATGATACAAGTACCAAAAATCAATTTGCCTACTCCGACCTATGCCAATAAGACAAGATTCATTTACTTATTCTGAAGTAATATATACCGGACTACAAAGAAAACGGGTCGGTCAGAAAATCATCAAAATCTTCAAAAGCACGCGCTTTTATTCATTTTCCATTTATCTATACTATATTCTATATCTATACTAATATTATAGAACAGAAGGGTTTGTAATCTCTGGAACTTCTGCTTCAAATTTAAAAATTCAATCACGCTACGACCATTAGGAGCGGAGCAGGAATGAAAAATGTTGCAAAAACGGGTTTTTTTTTCTTTCGTTTCTTTCTCTTATGTGACGCAGACAAAGTGGCGTGGGTCAGCTATAAGCTATAATTTATCTTGGAAACTTGAACACCTGATGCAGAATCGCAACAGACCAGCTAAACTATAAGAGATACAAATATGACACCATAGCAAAAATTGTTCCACGTGATGAGCATTTTCTGCTGAGAGAATAAATTTGATGATCTGGAACACCTGATGTGGAACTCCAAGAGCCCAGCTACACCTTAACACATATTATTATAGGAATGACGTCTTAGCAAAAGTTGTTCAATCTGATGAGCACTCTCTGTTGACTTATAAAAATCGAAGATCTGGGACACTTGTTGTGGAACTCCAATAGCCCAGCTACACCATAACACATATAGGAATGACGTCTTAGCAAAAGTTGTTCGGTCTGATGGGCATTTCCTGTTGACTTATAAAAAATCGAAGATCAGAAACATTTGATGTGAAAATTATTGCACAGCTATCACTAACTTCACTGTATAAAATAACATACGCTGGGAGTACCTCCACGCGGTGAAGGCGGTAACAGTTTAGGACTGATTTTCGATGACGATGGTATATCATTGAAAATTTGACTCAACTGGCCAAAACTCCCATTTATTATTTTATTTTATCGAATAAATATGCCTTCGGGCTTATGCTATTTGATAAATGATAAATGAATGATAAAAGATATTTGTTCAGTAAGTAGGTTTTCTCAAACACTTTTACACGTCATTTTTTAAAACTAGATGGAGCCGGTGTTTCGGACCTGACTACTCTGAGAAGAAACAGCCGAAACAAACTCAGAGGTCATAGTCTCTTTTAAAGTCTAGACAATCTTGTTCAACTCACATGAGAACTATGCAGATTAGTGTCTGAGATAGTCTTTTGAAGAAAGAACCATACAGATTTGAGTGGACCTGTCCAGTCAGTGCAAGCATTTGTCAGTTATCATGTAGCTCGACTTTTAACTCAAGGAGCTCAACGAAACCGAACAATACCAAAGAAAGGACATTTGGGTAGGTCGCTGATAGTACTCAAACTGCCAGACAGTCGTGGGAAGAAAAACAACAAAAAGTGACCCACAAGGTCCTCACATTCACAATAATTAAATAAAATCTAATCTTCGTGACACGGTAGCCTACCCGGTAACGCCGGGGAGCAGTCACTAAGATTTTAATTGATCAGGTATCTTCACAACAAAATTATAACCATGCCTAGAAAGAGGTCAAATCTTTGCAAATGTTCCAAGGGAGCTAAAAGATTGAGGATCATAAGATCCCAAGAATCTATCGAAGAGCGTCAGAAGAGACTTGATGCTGTTCGAGAACATCAGGCTGCAACTTGCTCCGTGGACATCTCTTCGGATCGGGAAGCACGCCAGCGTTCTCAGCGTATTTACGCATCTACATCCAGGTCTCTAGAGACCAGTGAAGAATAGATGCGCGACTGACTGCTGATCGTGAACGTCATGCATTGCGCTTGAGTACCAAGCGTATCTACACATAGACTTCTAAATCTCTAGAGACAAGTGCGGAACGTGATGCGCGACTAACTGCTGCTCGAGATTATCATACATTGCCCCGAACACGCACACAACACAATATTCATAATCAGTTAGAAAGTGAGAGAGAAATAATTGCTGGAGTACGGCATGAAGAGACAGAAGAAGAGCGCAATGAACGTTTCAATTCTGATCGACTTCGACATTGTCTGAACAGAATGTCGATTTCATCTGAAGAATCGGATGTGTCTCAAGATATAGCCGTAGGGCATGGCGACCTTCCTTGGGTTGTTAAGGAACGAAGTGCATTTACGTATACTCCTATGATTGAATACGCCACATATTCCGCCATCGGAGGTATGGTTCAAAATTGTACTTTTTATGAAACTGTTAAATGGCAAAAAGAAACAAACGGTATGTGTTGCTCAGATGGGAAAGATCCGTTATTGTCCCTTCCCCGGGCTCTTAGAATTCGACATCAGACGTTTCAGATCTTCGATTTTGACGACCCCGTTGTCGCTGGCATAAGCAACAGGATCCGCGTACGAAGTCGCGGGCAGAAGCTAGTAATATTATAAAGCTGAAGAGTTTGTTTGTTTGAACGCGCTCAGGAACTACTGATTGAAATTTAAAAAAATGTTTTTTTGTTGGATAGTCCATTTATCGAGGAAGGTTATAAGCTATATAACATCACGCTACAAACAATAGGAGCGGAGCATAAATGAAATTGTTGCAAAAACGGGGAATATATTTTATTCCTTTTGTGGGCTTTTTCTCTTTTAAGTGATGCAGACGAAGTTGCGTGGGTCAGCTAGTTAAAAATAAAAAGTTTTTTTTTTTTTTGTTATCTGTTAAGCACATTTAAATAGTTTTTAATTTAGTCTTGATTTCATAAAGCTAGGTTGAGTACTTTTAAATGTATCAAAGATTTTCTATCTGACTCTTTTTCTTCGCGGTCGAGTGTATTTGGGCGCTGGAGGCTTCTCTTTTTTCATTATGTTTTATTGATAGTAGTCGGTAATTGGGGCCTAATTATACAGTTGTTCATGTATACTTAGTACCTAGATAATTAAGATTATCTGAAGTACTATCGTAGGTCTGGCCTTCTGGATTTTGAATACATTTGGGTCTGAACATTTTTTTTTATTCCCTGTTTTTCTAAAAATACCCCACACTACGAATTTTTCCGGATGTGTTCACAAACATTTAGACTACACATGTAGGAACAGGCACATCTAGATGAACTACCTTAAGGCCTACAGGTAGTTGTTCCGTGCGGGAATCGAACCCGCGACACGCAGCGCAGTCAATCGCTTGTTCTCTTTCACGTAAAAACCACTTAAAGTAATTTGGATGAAATGGTACTCATTCATTCATCATCAGCCTATTAATGTTCCCACTGATGGGACAAAGGCCTCCTCTCTATGAGAGGGAATAGGCTATAATCCACCACGCGGGCCCATTGCGGATATCACATGCCGGTTTCCTCAGGGTGTTTTCCTTCACCGTTTTTATGTATTCCGGTACTACAATCCCTGGGACTATATACTACGGTATAAGCTAGTAGAAAAAACATAAACTGTTCGAAGTTCGTTACTATCAGCAAACAAGACACCTAGCTGTTCAAGTAACTAATGAAATTGTCACTCAAATTTAGTTCCAAACGCCTACCTCAAAGCGAATTGAAATTGGTTTCGTAGTGGAGCAATATCGATATACAGATTGGTCGACCACCTCTATTCAGTATCGATGTCTTTTCAATAAACAAAGAATATCCTATGCGCGTCACCTAACTGTCACTTGATTCAAAGAAAAATCAGGGAAAGCTTTTTTAACCGGTCAGTAGCAAAATGTCAAACAGATAGGGATAGCAACCTACCGAAACCGGCTAGTGAGTTATTGAAAATTGCCGTAAAGCGAAACTCGTCTTGCTATAGCGACAAAAGCAAACAAAACCTCGTTGTGACCCATTGACAAAAATGAGATAAGTATTGCAAAACGTTTACCGTACATTTTGAATATAGTGAAACCTAGTCTAGCCAGACTGGCCGCTGCCAACAAGTACTGGCTGTAAATTAAGAAATAAAATATTATGAGCATTCGAATTACGATGTTTCGAACGAGTCTTATTTTATTTTTCTTTGGAATTAAATCTATACAGCGTGTTACTTCTAATTTCAAACATAAAGAACATCAAATGAGTTAAAACGTTTAAATATTAGTAAAAAAATACTAACGCATATGACCTCTCATATTTAAGCTCCTGCAAAGGTCAGATACATTAATGAAATGAACAAAACCAAATACAAAATAAATTACAAAGTAATAAGCTTACCAACTTCAAACATATTACTATAATAGAACTTCGATAAACGTCTATTACCATTAACAGAACGGCCTATGTAGGTACGTTGGCGTCGAGTTTGTCATTATAAATCATTCGTAAAGTTCTGTAACATTTATTAACAAAAGAAGGTACATTTTTGATGACAAATTCATCCTTTTTTACGTCCTACTCAAGTCCTTTAAGTAATTGGACAGATAAGTGATACGGTACCCACACAGAAAGTGTTTTAAAAAAACATTCAACAACTTTTCTGTATCAGTTGCTTTCATTTGCGGGTTCGCCTGCGCTGGGATCGAAAATCGACTCTCAGGACCGTTCATACTTGATCGCGTATAATGTCTGTCAACTCCTGGTTCATAGGACACTTTTCTATAAGAGAGAGTGGGCTCTGATCCACAAGGTGGGCCTCGAACGCGTTGGTATGTCACATATCTTCGAAATTTTGTATCTGGAACATTTTTTCCATCATTTTAAACAGAAATGTACAGGAAAGTACCATCGGGAAAAAATGTCCTAGCCCCGGCCGTGTGAGAGAGAGCCTGAAAAGGTACTAGACCAAAGACAGTCAGCCTGAATTCTGGTCGCGCTGGTAGTCGGTCGCACGGTTGGTCGCGTACGAATATACATTGTGTTCTAATAGCACCATACTGCGACGCTGTGCACCATGTGCGACCGTCAGTGCGGCTTGAATTCAGGCCACATTACTTATGAGCAATAGACGAGACCACTCTCACTAGGTGGACCGATGACCTGGTGAAGGTTGCGGGAATCCGTTGGATGCGAGTCGCACTGGACCGGTCAATGTGGCGACACTTGGGGGAGGCCTATGTCCAGCAGTGGACGTCTTTCGGCTGAAATGACGAATAGACGGGACTAGTCGAAGAAAACCGTAATCCAATCCTTGTTACGACTTCGTAACAAGTCGTTTTGTCTAGTTTCATACGTTCGCTTGTCAGGTAGCATTTGTGTGTCAAAATTGAAGATTTTTGTATGAAAATATTCCTATTGTCCGTTCTATAAGTGTGTTAAATCTCTTTGTACTAGACGGACCCACAGGCAAAGTTACTTTCGCATCTATATTGTGATTATGTATGTATTTTTGGAATGATATTTCACTCCCTTGTTCAGAATTCATGGATTTATTAATCAAAAGTTATAAGTGTCGAAACTTGGGACTCGATCTAGGACTTTGTCAAGGGAAGATCTATTTATGGAGCTTAGATCTTCTTTCTGGAAGTCAGTATGGGCGATGTCTGGTAAATTTAATCGAATACCATTCGAGTTCAGCCGGTACTAACTAAGAGCCAGTATTTGAGGAAGTGTATTGAACAATTAAAAACTGTCTGTTGCAGTCTCGACTGGCTTCACATAATTGGCTTGAATAATGTCCAGGAAATCTACAGTGAATTTAAATTGAATAAATCTTCTGTTTCAGAAAATTTTATTTACGCGAAATGAAAGATGGAATATAACGGTGGATGAAATCATGTCGGTATACAGGGCAGGGTAATAAATTCTATCAGTGATCGATTGATGGACGACTATCTTGGTTGTGGAATATTCCCCCACAATATATTACGATGTAGATAGAATAATAGAGAGAAAATCGTGCAGAAATGTGCGTGGGTAAAAGTAATTATCCGGTTTCTTAGCACAACGGCACAATAAGCTCTTGTTAAACAAGTGCTGGTAAAACAGAGTTGCTAGTTTTATGAAAAACTAGCTTCTGCCCGCGACTTCGTTCGCGTGGAGTTTTGATATCGCAACGCATCGCCTGCTCAACGGAAGCTTTTTTCCCGCTTGCAACATTTCTTATTGCTGCTCCGCTCCTATTGGTCATAACGTGATGTTATATAGCCTTCCTCGATAAATGGACTATCCAACGTAATAAAAAAAAATCAATTCGAGCCGGTAGTTCCTGAGATTAGCGCGTTCGACCAAACAAACTAACTCTTCTGCTTTATAATATTAGTATAGATAATACAAACATCACGCTTGTAATCCTCGAAGGGTTATGCAGAGGTGTACGTAATAGTACACCCATATTTCGCTAGTTATGTTTAAGTCCCATGTAACAAGAAGAGCCTATTGCCTTCAAATGGGCACAAATCAAGACTCCAGAGCTGCTACTGAGAAATAACCCAAAACACTTTGCCCGACCTAAGAATCGAACTTAGTACCTCAGGCTCAGCAGCTGCGCTTGCGACCACTGGACCAATGACGCAGTCGAAAATCAAGTGCGGAATTAGAAACACGTGCTGGCTGCGGGGTAATTACCTCGTAGGTAACATTGGTTTGGAGTGTACTTGAGTTCCTAGATTATAAATTGTAAATCCTGAATTATAATTATAAATACTCATTATTTTTTTTTTTTAAATTTAATACAATTACAATTGAATCACTTTAATACAATTTACAAACTGCATGAATGATTCAAATTAATCAATTTTTCTATTGTTATTAACGATTTATGTAATTTTTTTTACTTTTACAATTTTTTATTTTTTATATTTATTCACGCCGAAATTAACGGCGGAATAAGAGAAATATACTTTTATTTTTAAGACCCTCCTGTACCTTATTTACGCAATTATATGATTTTTGTTTTGTTTTGTTTTTGTTTGACAAGACACAGGAAACAGGTGTTCATGACTAAAGAATGAAAGCCACTCAGCCCGGCTAGCATGGGCAGGGGATAAAATTTTATCCACCGGTTATTTCCACTGACAAGGAACAAAATTCAAACAAAAGTGGAAATAACCGGTGGATAAAATTTTTATCCCCTGCCCATGCTAGCCGGGCAGGTCGATTTAAATGACCACCCATTACGAGTTTTGCACAATGAAAATATTATTTATTTGGAGTTTCATCAACTCGTACCAAATGGGCCGAGGGCATGTGGGACGAGTTGGTGAATTACTGTTTTTATGTGCCTCGAAAAGCATGCTAATCCCTGCTGTCATTTGAAGATCTTTATCACTCGTTACTCGTAGTCAGTGCCCCCTTGTTAAGACTGAGGACCAGTCTTACCAAGGGGTGTCGTATTACCCGGTACTACTGGGTTGTGGAGGTCAGTTAAGCAGTCGCTCCATGTAAAAAACTAGTATTCAGCTGCATCTGGTTAGACTGGAAGCCGACCCCAACATAGTTGGGAAAAGATCAGGCAGATGATGATTGGCAATATCTAAACTTATATTGTCACTTACGGGATATCTTCCATGATTATTTGTCATTTTGAGCTCCCGATATTTCGACGCTGTTGCAATCGCCACGATCGCGGGTATTTCCATCCACCCGCATTCTCCAGTCAACCCACGATCGGGAGCTCAAAATAACAAATAATGACGGAAGTTATCCCGTAAGTGACCATATAAGTTTAGTTTTAAACCGTGAAAGCTTAAAATAGTGTTTGGCAATATCATTTTGACAGTTCAACAAAACTTTATAAATATATAATATAGCATAAAAAAATCATCGTGGGCTACATTAAGAGGGATGTGGCAGGGCTGGCTTCTTTAGTACTTTTCTAATTCCAAAGTCACATAAAAGGAGTTTGACAAGTTCTAAACTTCAAATTCACAATCTTAAAAGCAGTAGTGTTTGAATCCTTCCCTACACCCTGAAACAGCACCTAAGCATTACTTTAGAAAGCTTTCGATTAAGCGATCGCTAAGCTTCTATTAGCTCGTTTTCAATAGTGCTTAAATAAAAATAGGTCCATCCTAATATGTCCATTTGTATTCATGAGCTTCGAGCTTAGGCAGGCGTGATACTAACGTGTAATTCGTGCCAATCATCGCTCTATTTCATCGAATTTTCTGGCTCTTTTTTGTTAAAAGAATATTTATTTTTAGCAGCCACGTGATTGTGTGGGCGGACAAGGGACTGTATGCTATATTAAATAATTCTTAATAATATTAATGAGAAACTGTGTTTTCATATCGTGTTTTTACGGTCTTGTCTATTAATACTACGACTTCAGTGTTTTCTTCAAATCTTCATGGACTTATAGACGCAAAATGTTGAGGCTGAGACACTTTAGGATCAAAGGCATTTCACAAAAAAGCAGGCGTTTGCGAACAGCCGTGGCTGCTTGAATCTCTCATCATCATCATCATTTCAGCCACAAGACGTCCACTGCTGGACATAGGCCTCCCCAAAGTGTCGCCACATTGGCCGGACCCGTGCAACTCCCTGCGATCCCTGCAACGTTAACCAGATCAACGGTCCACCTAGTGGCCCTTCCAACGCAACGTCTGCCGGTTCGCGGTTGGTAGGCACTTTACTTTCCGTAAATTATTTCATCAGCAACTTTACTCTTGAAATAGAGATGGAAATCTTAGACTTTTTCCAGGTATACCTTTGTTCAGTCTTTACTAAATAGGTTCCCTGCTCACTTAGTCTCGCCTTCAGCCTAGTTTGTCATCATGATGAAATATAAATTTACAAATTATGTTAATTCTACGTTCAAAACCCTTTCAAAGTTTATTCTTGACTCACCTACGTTAAGGTAATTCAAAATTTTCATAACAACTGATTAGTGATCCTCCTCACAGCAAATACAAAACGTTTACAAAACTCTCAATTTGCAACTATTGCAAATCTCACATTCAACAACTCGTGTTAACAACTAAAATGTACCTTTTCAACGAAACTCTCTCGCACACGACTTTTCAAACGAACTAATAATAAGTTTCTGAAGCTTTGGAGAATTGCAAACGTAAACGAATGTTCGAAAAGTTCTTAACGATAGCACTTCAAGATTTGAACTTTAATAATGCTTGCGCTTTTGCCTGAGGGTATAAAGTGTAAAAGTCTTCAGTGTACATAACAGGGTACATAAAATATAGGTACACATTTTTTTTTCTGATGTGAAGTCCTCAAATGACCCCTCCCCAGCGGAAGTTATAGTATTTAGACACTATAGGTACTTACACTTTTTACTATCATTCATATTCATTATCCTTGTATATTCTTTGTACATCTAAGTCGCGCTTTGGCAGTAACTATTTTAGCTCGCGTTAGTTTCAATCTAGAACGATGTTTTAACATCGATTTTAGCTGAAATAAAAAATAATTTTTCAATGTTTACTTTTTGACATTACGTCAATTGTCAAGCTGTCAGTTACTTTTCCTCTACTTTTAATTTTCTTACTGGCCTAGGCATATGAAGGTTTCTTTTGATTTATATAATTTTATTTTATTTTATCAATATATTAGCTCAAATAATGTATTTTAGAGTTAATTACGATTGTTTACTAAATAACAGTATCTTATCTTACTTTTATAAAATGAATTAGCACGCTCACAGAATTCTTCGAGGAAGTTTTTTATACTGAATAATACTGGTCGTTTTAAATACAGGCAACTCACATTTTTGATTTTAAAATCAAAATAATCTAGAGAGAATGAAAGAACTAAAATAAAACAACTGATGTGGAAAAACTGAACAAAAAATAATTTTTGGGTATAAAAGGGCATTCCTGACACATTCGAGTCAGTCTACTACGGGTTCTGAAGCAAGTTACCACTTTATTACAAGTCACCGAATTCACGGTGAAGTTCACCCTCAGAGGAGCTTAACCTTGGTGGCGCTGACACTCTGACGCGCCCCAAGCCCTGAAGCTAATCAGGAAGCAGTACTCCACGCTCTCTACTGAGCTGGACCAGGAGGTTGGAGCTGAATCTTGGTGGCGCTGACGCTCTGACGCGCCCCAAGCCCTGAAGCTGATCAGGAAGCAGTACTCCACGCTCTCTACTGAGCTGGACCAGGAGGTTGGAGCTGAATCTTGGTGGCGCTGACGCCCTGTCGCGCCCCAAGCCCTGAAGCTGAATAGGAAGCTGTTCGCCTTCACAAACCAGCCCTGAAGCTGACCAAGAAGCTATTCGCTTTCACAGAGTTGGACCAGGAAGTTGCTCAAGCCAACAAGTATTGTGACCTTCCTCTAACTTTTTTGTTTTTCTGTGAAGCGTGATAGGACTGAATTTTATTTAATTAAACTAATTGTTTGTGTTACCTTATTTTTTTTGGATAAGTAACACGACAAAGTGAGTGCCAGATTTTTACTGAATTAAACCCATTTATGATCCTTCTTAGCCCTCAGTGTTCCAGGGCGGCAGTATCTCTTTCGAACAGTCCCGCAGCTCCGGCTGGTACCGGCTCTCGCGGACCCCTTTCTTTTTGCTGACATCTCTTTGAGACGCACGTGGAACACAAACGCGTTAGTACTGCGTAATACGATACACCTTCGTAAGACTGGTTGTCAGACTTTTCGAGCCACTGACTACCTGTAAAGACTGTTAAAGATCTACAAATGACGACCGAGACCAACAGCTTAACGTGCTATCTGAGGCACGGAGGAAACTCTGCTTGTAAGGGCAGTCACCCATCCACAGACCAACCTACGTAAGCACGGCTTAACCTAAAGATCGACCAGAGCGGCTGTTATTATTTAGCCCTAAGTTCCTAAAAAAACTAAACATTCCAGATTAGTAATCTCGATTTGATTTTTGGCGTACTATCCGAGATACTGCAAAAACACATACTTTATAAGCCGATATCTTGAATCGGACAACAAATCCAAATGTAACCCAATAATAAACTTTTTTCCTCTTGAAAAGACATATCCATCGATGTACGATTCAAGTCCATTGGTCATAAGGACCAAAACGCCCGAACCCCTTTCATTTATGATACAGGAAATCGTGTAAACTACCTACAAACACTGTTTTAAGCTGACATTTTAAGTTGAAAGTACCTACAAGACCCAGATTAACACTGATGTTGATAATAATATACATTTTTACGCGAATGCATCCGTAATGTGGATATAATGGGATTGGTGACCAAAGAAAGTATAAAATACTTGCTCCGCGGTTTTGCCCGTGTCGTGGCTGGGAATTATTCCTCGGGTAAACTGTTTTATTCCGCAAGTACGCATAAGGTTACCATCCATAGCATCTGTGTGATAATTCGTTCAGCGGTTAAAGCTTAAAATGATAACAGACAAACAGACAGACTTAATTCTACACTTAAAGTTAAAAATATGGATGATGACTGTCATCAATCAATCCATCAATCAATCAATCAATCAATAGTCATCTATAATAGGAGATACTTACTTCAAACACTGTTTTAAGCTTTCGCAGTTTAAAACTAAACTTACGAGTATATTGTCACTTACGGAATATCTTCCGTGTTTTGGCCCAGTGGTGGTAGTGGTAGTGAGGCTGCCTTACGTTCTTAGGGTTCTGGGTTCGAATCCCGGTAGGAGCAAACGTTTGTGTGATGAGCATGGACATTTGTTGCAGAGTCATGGATGTTTATATGTATAATGAGTATGTATTTACAAACAAAAAGTATATATGTAGTATATCAACTGTCTGGTGACCACGATACAAGCCATGCTTAGTGTGGCACTAGATGGTGCTGTGTGTAATGTCCAGCCATATTTATTTATCTATTTTATTTAACTTTTTGATACGTTTTTTTTTAAACACCTCCACGACCACCCGTACTATTCAATCCATCGATCAGCACAATGTCTTGAGTACTTTACCTTGAGTTCTACCACAAAACATGATTTATCACCCTAAAAAAAGTCTGTTCCCACCAATAATTTTTGCGTGAAGTAACTTAGTTTGATGTACATAATGCTTGGTAGACGGCTTCGATCGTGATGGACACCCTGTAGATAGCAAATCACGTTTATTTCATCCACTCCCTCTGTCACCGCTCCGTCACGGTCGCTCCATCACCGCTCCGTCACGGTCGCTCCATCACCGCTCCGTCACGGTTGCTCCATCACCGCTCCGTCACGGTCGCTCCATCACCGCTCCGTCACGGTCGGTCCATCACCGCTCTGTCATTGCTATCGCCAATAGGATGTTACCTCTTTAAGTGTGCAGTTCAAAGTATCGCTGCTTGTCAATTAAAATGCATCTCCTATATTATTGAGTTGCTTTATAACCCATTCTGTGAAGATGGTGACTGACAAACTCAAAAGTAGGGTAATATTTCAGCAATCTGAAAGTTTTGTTCGATAGTTTTCAAGAGGGACCGCTGCAGATGGCAGACCTCCGCCGGAGGTTAATAGTAGTCTAAATAAAACTAAAAAGTTTTAAGTTAGATTTGACGTCAATTTTATTTTCATATTTTCTCTGAGATTTTGTAACAAAATGCACAACATTGAACATGTATTTTCGACTCGATTGCATGCAAAAAACTGATATTTAAGAATTAAATAAACAATTAGGTAAAAAGAGTTTAAATAAAATACATTTCAGTAAAAAACTCTGTAGTGTAAATCTAATAATTAAAATATTTTATATTAAGACCATTTGCACTAAAAAAAAATACTAAATACGTTTAGCTCTATCTTCAAACAATTGACGGGAACGGAACGGTGTTTATTAATTTAGCGCTAAAGCTTTTTAGTGCAAACGGGCCTTAAGTTATAATTTAGCCTTAACTAAGCATCCTATAAAACACTTATTATTTACAAGTAGTTTACACAACATTTAGTTTCAATGCTTCGGTTATAATAAATACTTTTAGAAATCATATTCTTGAGTACGACTAAAGTGAACTTGTGAATTATGAAAAGAAATGTTATTTCATACATTTTGCGATAAAATTATTAATCAGCGTTCTATTTATTTCAGATTGATACTTGAAAATAAAAAGCATACAATTTTGCACCATCGATTAAGCATTTATTCTTTAACGTTCATAATCTAAAGAAATCGCTTTGTATTAAAACTTTACAGCAAATCACATTTACGCAGAAGCACATTATGACACTCGCGGAGGGCCGAACAAAACGAATGCGACGATCGCGCAATCACGCATAGGTCGCTTATATTAGGACACGGGGTCTATCAAAAGCCCTTGTGCCTCCAAACCTTTTCATGCGTTTGTGCTGATTTGTTGCATTTTGTGTGCGTTTGTGCTGATTATTATTACTTCAGTAAAATACAGTAACATCATAAACCTTCATCTATTAGTGAAGAAAACACAAAAGTTAAATAATGGCGACAGACCGATTCGGTCGGCATTCACGGACGAAGGGCTGTGTGCCTGTATTCCCCGAAGGGTTAAGCAGAGATGTCGTCAATAGGGAATGTGCATGTATTTTTTTCTTCACTTAAATCAATAAAGTACAGTACTATCTACCCAAGAAAATAATTAAAGTTAAGTTCAACGACTGCTTGTTCAAAGACTGTCGCGGCTATTTGCCTTGTTTACATCTTATTTTTTTTCTTTAATAAAGGGTGTAAAACACCTCTTCACGAAGCCGAAAGGCACTTGTTCTCCCCATCATTGCGATCATTTTTTTGTTCTACACCATACCTGGGAACCTTCTAGTTACGGAGATAAGGGGGGTCAAAGTTACAACTTTTCGACAAGTTTTTTTTGTAAGATTTTGACTTTTAACACCTCCACGACCCCCGTACTATTCAATCCATCCATCAGCACAATGTTTTAAGTGCGTTACATTTAATTCTACCACAACATATGATTTATAACCTCAAAAAAAAAAGTTGTTTCCCAGCAATAATTTTTGCGTAAAGTTACTTAGTTTGATGTACAGAATGCTTGGTTAACAGCTTTGTGACGAGGTGGTGGTTTACACCCTGTATAATAATTTTACTAAATGTATGTGCTTTATTTGTAAACATTGCAATAACAACATTATGATTAGATCTTTGTGAAACTTTAAGAAGTTTTCAAATAAAAGTGTTTACTTTGACACAAAGCGTTTAACGTCATCTGGCGACGATGCGTTTCAAATTTGCGTTACGTTTCACCAAAAACACGCTACATAAAATTATTAAATTATAAAATAAGTGTTGTTTTAGACAGTTAAACAAGTGTCCCACAGTGTTTAAATGGAGAAATAAAAGGCATTTTAAAGGAATAAAAATGTTTTGAGTTTCTTGCATATTCCCTATGTCCACCACGAAATAAGGTCATTTACACATAACATATAATTATTTACAAGTTATTTACAACATTATCTACTTCTCGGAACCATATTATTCAGTCTTTTTCATTAAATTTACCTTTTAATTGATCGTTCAGTTCCACGTTCACTAAGGGTTCCCCTTGAATAAAAACGCTAATATTATAAAATCACGGTGTATTTTACTCGACTCATACCTGAAAATGTTAATTCAAGGAACATTATAAGCATGATAACAGTTCTATCGAAATACGGTCGATATTCAAAAATAATTTTGAGGTTATTATTAAAGTAACGTTGAACGAGTCATGATAGTAAAACTATGCGATGGTATTCTGCGAGGTTGTTAATTAAATCGTAATAAAACAGAAATATGTTTCAGCTGAAGTAACATAATTATTTTCGTAGTATCCAATCATAAAATTACCATGTAGAATACAGTCAGGGAAATTATTTGTAAAGCAAATTGACTTCCTAAGTTAATATTACGACATCAACTGTCATTATAGGGCCTGATTCAGAAGGCCTCCTCGATGCGGCCCGTATTGTGAGGAGGTTTACGTTTCAGGAGCCCTAACCACCGGTAGCTTGGACCCTGCTCCCGACATGGGCAGAAATCTATTTTTATTAGATTTTTACCAAAGATATAAAAAATGTGATATAATAAAGATGAATAAGCGAAAATATATTAATAATTTGTGCTCTAATTATCGCATTTAAATCATGACAATATTGCTTAAATTAGAGTAGTTTTGGACCACTAATTTAATTAAATCAGTATAAAAAATAGCAGACCTCCCTTCCTTCCTTCTAAAATTGGGAATCAAACGAGCTTACCTGTTAAGCGAAGTCTTGATTCTAATTTTATGAGTGGCAATCTGAAAAATAATTATTTAACATGGTAGTATTCCTTATATCTACATTAACACACCGCGAAATTTAGAGGATCAAAAAAAGAATATTTTTTAGTCCTGCAATATTCGTATGTATACTTCCCCGTTTTGACACATGTCGGGCACGTCACTTATTTTAGAGATCACAATATTGGGAACAATCTCTGTGTACAGAGTAGTTCCAAATACCTAGATTCACTATGTTTTCCTGAAAGGTTAAAATTGAATTAGGTAGACTAATTATTGCAGCTTTGGGGCTATTAGCTATATTATAGTGGTGGGTGGGTAATTATTTTTCAGATTGCCACTCATAAAATTAGAATCAAGACTTCGCTTAACAGGTAAGCTCGTTTGATTCCCAATTTTACTTCGTGGCAATCTTTCAAATAATTATTTAACATGGTAGATGTTTAGAGCTGGCTGCAATAATTAATTATTTAACTGATTAAAATGCAAATAATCCTGAGTTGATTTATGAAAATAACTTATGAGCTTCTTCTATCTAAATAGGAGTGTAATAGCTTTAATACTATAATTTTAAGAATATGTAAAAGATAAGTATATTAAGTTTTTATATGGTAACTTTGGCAACTTATTTACTATAATCAACATTATGTCTAGCTTAGTTGATGCCAGCTCTGGTTTGAGCTGTTGTTTGGGTTGTATTGTGAGGGGAACCAATTATGAAGTTTAAGTACCACTTTCACTGAAGTGTGGCAACCTTACAAATATTAGGGCTTGATATATCCTAATAACTGTTTTATAGTTCCAATGGGTTAAATTTAGAGCTAACAGAACAATAATGTCTTTGTTTTCAAAATTTTTCTCATACTACCAAGCTATGAGTTTAATGATACTTTCGATACATTCTATTGAGGCAATGATGGTCTCAGATTTCTTAGTAGTAATTTTCTTATTTGAAATTCAGTTACAGTGTTAGTATTTAATGGGTGTGTTTGCAAAAGGCTCTCAATTAATTAGTGTTGAATTGATAGTATGTACTTTCAAAGGAAGCCGCTGGCATTATGTTTATTTATTTATATAAGGGCCTTTTGTTAAAACACTTGCACCAGAAAAGTGCTACCAAGGTAAGTATAGAGCTCCATAGATGTACTGTCTCAAATGATAATTGCATAAATTAAAGAATATAATGCAGCAATTTGACTTAGATATACAATGTCCAACTATTGTTCAATAGTAGATAAGCTTGTCTATTTAAAACATTGTTTCCAATTAATGTTACCTTCAATTGATCAGAAAACAGTAATCTTTTCACTTCATTACTATAGAATTAAACTGATTTAATTAGTACCTAGTAGCTCTTACTATCAGTAAAGCTTAAAAATTGCTAAGGGTCGAGTCTTATGACTAAATATAATGGATAAGTACTAAGGAGTTAGCTCCTTACTGGTCGAACCGAATTCGAGATGTAGTCAATTGACTCGAAGAAGGATGAGTGAGCTATTTTTTCCCAAACTGTTTGTTTATTTAGGTTTTTAGAAACTGATTTCTGGCTAATGTCGTTCATCTGTACATTAACATTATTATGTTTTCCCAAGCACCTTGTAATGGAGCAACAATTTTTTCCGTTTCATATATGTATAAGAAAAAATGTAATACTGAGAGGTCTTGGCTCAATTGTAAATATTTGCTATGTTGCAGTGGGTTTAGGCAGAGCTGGCTCCACCATCTTGAGTTGTCAGTATAATTTTCCCAAACTATTTCAAATCTTACCTACTTCTGTCAAAACCAGCAGTGATTCCCTGACAATGTCTTTCAAGGGTTTCTGCAGTCAAAAACCAAGTCATTGTTTGACAAGCTAAGAGCAAACTGAATTGAATGCTCCTGGTTTTCTAATCTTTATAAATAATAAAATCTTTGCAATTAGTGGATAGCTATGTATGTTGTCTGTATTCAAGCAGCATTATGGGTTTGGCTAAATTGCTGTAATGTACTGTCAATTGCTATGAATTTTAGTTGGATTTTATGAACTCTGCATGAAATGTATGGCATTTCCGTTTGTCTCAGCACTCCCATGTACCTCCCCCCTTGTTTCAGTTTAGTGGAAAGCTAATAAAGCCAATAGGTACTCTAATTGGCAGTGAAAATGAAAGAAATTTTTAGTTAAAATTCCTCTTTATGACATGATGATATAATGTAAATCTCACGATATGCCTACCCGTCTTTTCGAGTATTTTGGTTGTGAGTTTTTGTTCTGAGTTCTCAACAAGGTTCATTTCAGGTAACTACAGCTGATTATGGGGTCAACGCCCGGAACCAGTGAACAATGAAATTATGTTTTAGTACAGTCTTGATAATAAGCAGTCAAAGTAAAGAGAATATTGTTTCTCTTAAGGTTTAAGTGATTTTCAAATCTAATGCAATGCAGAAAAAAGCTATCTGGTCCTGGAAATCTTTCCAAAAAATACTATTTGACTTAACGGGGTATAAATGAATTACATAATTAGTAGACCCATGATTTATCATTGTACCTACAGATTGCTAGGTAAAGCAATGAGTTACTAACGGAGATGTTATTTTAGATTGGATCTATAAGTAATCATCTTAAGATCATAAGAATATTTTCTTAGTTCTAAGACGAGGTTGGGGTTTAACAGTGGAAATAAATTTGCAATTTGTTTTGTAGCTAAACCAGGTTTAGTTCTTAATGTCATTTCTTAATGACATTGACAGGTTGTTAGAACTTCAAACTGTGTAAGTCTTTATCCCTTTTTTTCTCTCAATAGGTACTAATAGTTTTGAGTATTGGGATATTACAGTGCCTAGATTTGATGACAAATGGTTCCTTGAACTATTGTACTTAAACCAAGTTACTCAGATCATTATTATATTATGGTGTATAATTTGGTTTATTCATTACGGTACCCTCCTTGATATGTGCTCTTTTGGAGCTACTGACTTAACACTCCAGTATCTATCTTAAAATGTTAAGTTTGTGGCATGGCAACAGGGTGCTTTGATATAATCATACTTGATGTCGCAGCTTGCACACATAGTGTGAATATAACATGCTGTAAATATCTCGTATTTAGGCATGGGGATATAAATGTCCATGAAGTAGTTGCTGCAAGATTAAAATGGCAAGTCATAACTACATAGTTTACATTAGTTATATAAATAATAAAGATATGAATGTGGAACATTAATATATAACTAATCTATATTATACTTGATGTAGAAGCTAAAATGCATTGTGGGCTTAACATACTGTAAGTATCTTGTACTTATTGTGTTCAGTGTTAAAAGATTCTTGTTAACGGGATATTTTTATTGGTGTTGTAATTGTGCTGGACACAAACAGGTTAATTGATCTTCTTCTTATTGTTGTTGGCACAACAATATATTTGACCCAAAACTTAGCTACTTCTTGGTGTTGTTGATGGTATGAATCTCTGGCTGTGCATGTATTAGTTATTTCGAAATATATGTAAATAAGCTATGAATACAACTACTGTCTTTAACCAGCTGGTGTATTTCTTGAAAGAAAGTGTTATTTTACTGAAGATCTTGTATAAAATATAATTTAATCAAAACATTAATAATATTGATTTAATCCCGAGGTCGGCCAATGCAGTGTACTTCAAGCCATTCACCGTTCATAAGTGCCTTCTTTCCTTACATTATGATAGTGGTCAATGTTTTCCTTAAGATAACATTAACATTCTAATTTGTGTTTAAAACATCTCAATACTTTGGTTGAGTAGGTTCCCCGTAAGTTTAGTAGTGGAACAGGAATCTGTCATAGGTGTCTAAAACATTTCCCATCAACTGTTTTCCCATAGAACTCTGTGAACCGAGAGTCTCGCTCTATTATTTGTATGAAAAATGTTGTGCTTAAATGTTAATATTACTTCATAGCTGAAAGATTAAAATATTAAGTTTGTGGCATGGCCCCAGGATGCTTCAGTAACATCATACTTGATGTCGAAGTTTGCACACACAGTGTGAACATAACATGCTGTAAATATCTTGTATTTAGGCATGAAGATATAAATGCCCATTAAATAGTCACTGCAAGATTAAAATGGCAAATCTGGCATAACTACCTACGTGGTTTACGTTAGTTATATGTATGTGGAGCATTAATTTATAACTAATTTTAATTATACTTGAGGTAGACTCAAAATCCATAATGTGGGCTTAACATTCTGTAAGTATCTCGTACTTATGGATGGATGTAAGTAGTCCTGACAAATGTATGTCAGCCAGCAACTTTACTCACTGATCCAGGTAGCAAAGAATGATCCCGGATTCACTGCGAGAGGCATGATGCATTTTCAAGGTTATAATGCACACAGGAAAAGCATGGTCGTCTCGCGACCTGCTTGGTTATAGGTAGATGAATAGCATAACTTTGCATGTACTTGACCAATATCATGAAAATGGGGCTTACCATTGGCTGTTCGATAACTTTGACCACATGAGATGTTACTGGTCTTGAAAATAGGCCTTACCTGCCTTTGGCTGCCATGCCAATTAGATTTTCAGTGTTAGAATTGTTCAGAAACAAGACTAAGAATATCTCGTATTTCGCACTGATATACCATCCAGTTAGTAACCTCAGATGAGATGTTACTGGAGTGTCGCGCACTCACTGGAGGAAAAAGCTTTAACAAGCTTACGGCACACATTTTTAGTGTTTATGACCACCGTAGCACTTCGATGAGCGCTGTGGATATCGCGTATCCGGAGGTCAGTTAAAATCGGGCATTCTCACACTTAAAGGTTGTGGGGCCTCAAGGGTTACATGATCCAAATTGTTGTCAGGGGTACACGCTTATTCCAGCTTCGTCTCTGATGTTCTGTTGGTTGTTGTTGATTAATTTTACTCTAATCTCCTTCCAGTTCACTTAATGGTCGGCGATGAGCATAACTTGCTCGTGTTTCTGTGTCTCGGATTTACGATTTTCACTAACGATGCACCTAATACACTTACTGTTACGCGACATTTTGTTATTTTGGTAAAATGTTATGTAAAATTAGTTTTAAATTAGTAATTTGTCGAGGAAGAACTTTTTGCTGCGGTGATGATAACGCGCGAAAAAGAAAAGTGACGTGCCCGACATGTGTCAAAACGGGGAAGTATACATACGAATATTGCAGGACTAAAAAATATTCTTTTTTTGATCCTCTAAATTTCGCGGTGTGTTAATGTAGATATAAGGAATACTACCATGTTAAATAATTATTTGAAAGATTGCCACGAAGTAAAATTTTGTATCTTAGGAACAAGTTTGTATTTGAACAAACCTTCCGACATACGTTGGCATTCTATTTGCAAAACAATTAATTTCCTTGACTTAACATAATTATTTGCACCATAGCGCATAGTTAATTACTTGAATAAACAAGGGGAGATATGTTCTGCAATTAGTAAACAATTATCGTAAACAAATACAAGAATATTTCGTGCAATTACCAGGGAACACCTCACATCCCACCGTTGAGCTTATATCAGACGCTTCACTCGACTGAATTTTCACTTTTGTTTCATTCTACGACCGAACGACAGTATACTACATGGAATGAACACTCGTCTTTGTAAAATAAATTTTACGATAGTAATTCAGAGCGTAAGTGAAACGTAGTGTCGAAATAAAAGGCCTTGGATTGATTTAATAATGATTTAATTTTTAGGTTTAATTCATTTTATGTTCAGATGTTTCACTTCTAGTGTAATACGCCGAGTGGAAAACACATAATTAGCCTATAGCGTTCCCACTGCAGGAACCGGGCCTCATCTCTGAGAGATTCGATGGGCCGTAATAAATTAGTCGGGACCAATTATCGGTACGACAACACAAAATTAAATGAATGAACAAAAAGTGAAGCATCTGATATAAGCTTTAGCCTCCCAATTCAAAACCTTAATGTAAACATCTAGATTTCATGAATTCAAAAATAATTTAATTCACGACAGCTAAGTACCTACAACGATAATAACAATTTTTATTTTTTTCACTGTCGTTCTTCCGTTACTGTTAACATTCCACACTTTGTATAAAAATCCTACTATACAGATTAAACTGTATTATTTTATCCGTTTATTATATCAACACTAATTCACTCATTGGTTCAGCTTACACATTGTCCATTACGCCTATTAGTAATTTCACATTTTAAAGCTTTGTATTATCCCAGTAATGGCCACCGCACGTAAATATGGCAAGAGACATTTTGGTAAGCTTTATGGCGAACCACTGAAATTGAAAATAATCACGACCAATCAACTGTACAAAACCAGTTTACGCAGATTTCTCATTGCACAGGAAATCTTTACAAAGCGAGGCCATGTTATATTGTAATTGTACAGCTTTATGTGTCGCCGTATGTACAGTCAAAAGCACCATTGTATTGTATTGTTTTGTACAACGGGCTAGTGTCCGCAACTCCACGTCAAAGCGCGTATTTTGGGGGGCTATAATCCACCACGCGGGCCCAGTGCGGGTTGGTAGATGTCACATGTCTTCGAATTTTTGGTTCTAGGACATGCCGGTTTCTTCACGATGTTTTCCTTCACCGTTTTTGAGAGCAGTGGTGATGAAATAAATTACACAAAGTAATGCCGCCTGCCTGGTTTCGAACCCACGACTTACTGTTCGTAGGTCGGGGCCGCCACCACTGGGCCACCGCTGCTCTCTTAAAGCACCATTATGTATGTGTCACAGCTCACAGTCAAAACTGTTAATCAGTCAAAACTACTTTTGACTAGTCAAAACCATATTAACCGTAACTTACCTACATTTCCTTAGAAAATTAGGTTAAGGTTATTTTTTTTTGTGGCCCTTTGAAAAACCTCACATAAGTAATTCTAGGACCAGGTATATAACAACTTTCTCTGTGGGACCATCGTAATTGCGAAAAAATAATCAACGGCCCCATGCCTAATTCCAACACCCACTCGACCAAATGTATGAGACAGCTGATTATTTTTTCGCGATTACGATGTTGGTCCCATAGAGAAAGTTGTTAAGTTTGATTGTCTGTAGTACACCCTTTCATATGACTATACCCTTTCTGTTACACGATGTATAGTTACATAATTATAATCATCAATACAACCCTGCAAGTTCATAAAGATTGAGGAATGCCTTTGACCTTGAAAAAGTCGTACGTCTTACAGTCGCGAACAATATTTTAATCAACAAACAACCTAGCACTGACCTGCAAATTGCAAGAAACGTAAGAAAATTCGAATTTCGCGGGCTACCTTGACGCTTTCACCTTAAGATGACGAACGACTCTCTTAGAAAATCCAAGCTAAACTCTTTACTTAAACGGTGGCGATCTTATCGCTGTAATACTCGTGCAGCACTCGACAGCGCTCGTGTTCAGCGCAGCGGAGGCGGGGAGGCGGGTGTCAGGCGGGACCCCTCACCACTTTCGGGACCTCCAGGCGAGAGGGCACGGCCGTCAGCGAGGTCTCAGCGAAGCGCACCCCCAGCCTGGTCCGGACTTTGTTGTTCTGTTGACAAGTAGTACGGTTAGGTTTATGAAGCGAAAACGTTAAGCACTTTTTGAGGGAACAAAAATTTAGCTTAAAGCTTTCATAAAACGGTTAGCGCCAGTTCACACCGAGACGCGGCGAGACGTTAGTGGAAGTGATTTCGCGCTGCGCTTTCTTTTCGTGCAGTAAATAAAGTTATAAATTGAGTCGCTCCATTAAAATGTACGCGCAGCGCCGCGCGTCGCGTTGCGTCTCGGTGTTAATTGACCCTTAGTCAAAATCAACCTTATGCAATTAAGATAAAGTTTATTTTGGATTACTTAGGTTTCACTTCTATCGGCAGTCCGAAAGGCTTTTTTTTACAAAAGGGAGTTGTCTGTTCTGGTATGGACATGCAATGAGGAGAGATGAAACGCTTATAGAGGTAAGAATACATAAATGACGTTTATGAATAAAAAAGGAAAGGTCATGATCTTCTTATTCTTCTTATTCTTCATATGAAAGAAAAAAAAAACCAAAGAGAAAATGAAGATCATCTAAGGAATTATAACAAACTCAAAACTCAAGGCGTTAATTTCAAATAGGTCTTGCAATTAAAAAAAAATACTTGTAAAAATGTTGGAACTTTGAAACTTTATTGTCTCTCTCTTAATTTTGTTGTATGGTCCAGCTAAAATAAAAAAAAATGTCACAATGACGGAGACCACAAGTGCCTTTCAGTTTCGTTATGGATATATTTACAACCTTATGTATGCGCCGCGAATGTCGCCACACACCGCACTGCGCTATCAATTACTGTATGACAAACTAGACCTTATAGTCAAGGTTAGTGTATTACCATGAATTTAAAATTTAAACTGATGTATAATCTGTGCCAACAGAATTGAAATTTGAAATACAAAAAAGTTTCATCTTATCTAAACTAAAACTATAAAGAGGAAAGATTTTTTGTTTTGTTTGTTACGATTTTACTAAAGAACTTCTCAACCGGTTCCAAAAAATCTGCCACCATTAGAAAGCTACAACTTTACTGAGTAATATGGTTATAAATTATATTGATATCGTGCAAATTGGCCGATCTATCACATTTTTCGCGGACGAAGTCGCGGGCAAAGTGCTATTCTAGATAAATTCGGCTGGAAAACATCGTGAGGAATCCGTCATGTCCTGGAAACCAAAATATTCAAAGGCATGTGACATCTACCAACCCGCGGGACCACGTGGTGGACTACAGCCTGTTTTCTTACACATAGAGGAGGCGTGTGTCCCAGCAGTGGGAACCAATAAGATGATTATGCTAAACTAACCGGTCCAAAGGGTGAACAAATCTTACTAACATTACATTATGCGAAAGTTTGTGCGATGGATTGATGTTTGTTACTCTTTTACACAAAAACGACTGAACGGATTTCGACGATATTTAGCATTCAAATAGCTTATAACCTCGGAGGAGCTCGTGGCTCAATAATAACAGCCACTCGGGTCGATCTTTAGGTTAAGCTGCCCTTACATACCGAGTTTCCTCCGTGCCTCGGAAAGCACGTTAATTGGTTGGTCCCAGCTGTCATTTGTCCATCTTTTACAGTCGTTACAAGTAGTCAGTGGCCCAAACAGTCTGCTGGTATCATATCATTTAGTATGAACTGAGTCGTGGAGGTCAGATCGGCAGAAAAACAATTCAGTAGCATCTGGTTAGACTGGTAGCCGACCTAACATAGATCGCCACTGTATATTGGTTGTTTTGTCTGAGATCGATTCGGAAAGCTCCCAAGATTGACGGCTTGAGAACCCCCAATCTAGACTGAGCTTTGTAAAGTCTATCTAGATTAATTCTAGAGATCTACCTAAATTAACAGTTACCTAGATAATAGTTTCGTCTCAAGTTAATCTCCAATTCATGAAGGGTCTGTTGCTAAAGGTAACAAATATATTTGTTAGTAATTTATGGTGATTGTTTGAGGCATGTGAGTGGGTGTTACTTGTTAATTGAAGAATAACATGTGTTGGAAATGTTTTTTGTTGGTCTATCAAGAATTATGTGGGTGTATGTTGTTGGTCGTTATGTTGTGTAGGTGTAAGGAAATACACGAACGCCTTGATCAATTAGTGAGCAGTCGGATTGGAGGTAATGGATCGTTATTGCTGTATGTACACCTTTTTTTCGGATGGGTAATCAATAAATGACCCCTCCCATTCTTGGCGGAGCTAAAGAGAGTGTCAGACTTTTTCTGACTAAAACTAGAAAGACTAAATTCAAATGTATCTATGCGTTAAATAATCTGATGACATTTTTGATTAGAATGGAATTTCAATTTTGGTAAAATACGACAGCGCTTCGCCTCGTTTAAATGAATAGAATGAATTTAAATGAATATTTTTATAGAATAGCACTCTATAAAGCCCTTTTATTTGTTGACTTCTAAACTAACGTGTTTTTGACAGTTTAATCAAAAGGATTTCTAAAACTAAACGAAACTAAACTGACCCGAATGGAATGTATTTTAACTGGGAGACTATGGATCGAATGAAAATGTGTGAAAATTGACAGTACAGTACCTACTTATGTTTACATCACCACTTCGTCGAAAAAGCATTTTCCTGGTATACTTTTACTAATTTGCATGTTTTTTTTATCTCTAGCGTATTAACTTCAGAAATAGCAAAGTGAAATTTATTTATTTTATGTTTAAAAAAAATACTAAGTTAGAAGCATTTGAAACTGCTGATTAGAGATCCGATACATTTCATGGCGTCATTCGACATATCGACATATAAAATCCATACTAAATTCTGTTTATCTAGAAAGATATTTAGAGTAACAAAAGTTTTGTTTTTGTTTTTTGTCCGATTTTAGTCTTGTTTTCACTTTTTGTCATTTTTACAGACCGGTGCAAATTAAAATAAAAAAATCCCTCCGGCAAGCCGCAGGAGGAGGTAGATTTCGAAGAAGGTGCTGGAGCGTCCGACTATTTTTGTACAAAGAGTTGTACTTATGTGTACAATCTACAAAAAAAATATATGATTTCAAAATCGTTGTCCTGTAATGGAAAGTTTACCCTTTTTAAATTCTCTCATAAGAGTTTAGCATGGAAACGAGCTCAAATGTTTAGTTATAATTTTTTATTTCGAAAACTATAAGTTTTATCGCTAAATTTTGAAGGTAACAATTGTAAAGTAAACAATTTGCTTTCAAAAAAAAATATTTGCGACGGTCAAAATGTTTACTGTTTCGGAGATATGATTTTTTTTCGCAAAAAATTTGGAATTTTCAACCCCCTCCCCAATTTAGGGGTTGCATCAAAAAAGTTTTAATTTAACGATGTCCGTATTCGTACTCAGAATGATAAAAATGAGAAACGGTTCAAAAAATTTCCATAGGAAAAAAGTTATGGCCAAAAAACTGGTTTTAGAAAAACCGCCCCCCCGCCGCCCCCCATGGACGAATTCCGCCCATTCACGAACTTAGCCTAAGTTTTGACCGTTTCGATTTTTTGGCCAAGTTTGAAAGCAATCGGTTCATAATTGCGACCTGTAGAGTGTGGCTAAATTTTGCTTGTCACCCATATACATACGTAAACATATATATCCCCGTAGGTGAGAGACCAATAGGTAGATTTTTTTTTTTCAAAAAAAGGAAATCTACCTAAAATTATACTTCCTATTCCAGAAGTAATTCCACTTCTCCAGATAACCTACATTAGAAGTTTTCAAATCTATATTAAAAATTAAAAACATCGGAACGGAACACTCGTCTCAAAAGTCGTTTTCGATTAAAAAGTTGGTTTGTTTACACCGAGATCTCGACTCAAGTGTTGACATTAAAATTTGACACCAAACTCGCGGGATAGGATTTCTAAAATTACATGAGAGTGTTTATCTCGTAAAAGTCAAGTGCTGTTGTAAAACCGAAAAGTTTTTAAAATTCCAATAAGCAATTTGGGGTTGGGATTAGGGGATAGGTTATGATTTTAACAGTCTATCGGCCGAATACTGAAACGTCACTCAAAATTTAAGTAACACTTATATTTAACAGATACTCAAAAATGACGTTTGGCCATACAAAATTTTAAGTTTAGGAGCTTCTCAAATGTTAAGCAGCTCTTACATTTTGAGTGACGTTTCAGTATTCGGGGGTATGTATGTTTGTATTTGTCGTATGTTCCTTAACTACTCAACCGATTTTGATAAATAAGGTGTCAATCGATTTGTTATTATGGCCTGTGTAACACGGGCTATATTTTAACCGACTTCAACATGAATCGATATTACCTTGTGGTTTTTTTTTTCCCGGGTTTTTTCGTTTTAGTAAATTCATGTTACACCACTATTTGGTTTGACAAACAATTAAAAACTTTTTTAGAGATGTCTACCAATATCGTATACATATAAATTGCAATAGTACAGCTTTTGTACAATGGTGAGCTTAACCTAGAATTCGGTTTTGTTACAGCAAACCTAATTTTTTTTAACGAGATTTACAGAAAAAGATACACGAAAGAGATAATAGGTATTTGTTAATCAGAAAATAAGTAACGTTTGGCGGCCCTGGGATCTTGCTCTACTACTCTAATAGCCAATAACAGAAACAATATATGACTACGTGACAAAAATAGTTCTTTTGTCGACCAGAAAAAGAATCACCTTGATTAATTGTAAGAAATTCTTTGTAAGACAAGTAAAGTTTCGACCCCGACCTCTCCTTGAGCTAAAATCTATCTAGATTTGATACAGTCGAATTAGAAAACTTTTAAATGAAGTTTTTCTACGTCTTTTGTAATGGTACAGTCTCATGCAAGAGACATACAAGGTCAATTTTCAACCGACTTCCAAAAAGAGGAGGTTATCAATTCGTCTGTATGTTTTTTTTTTTTTTTGTGTTTGTTACCTCATAACTTTCGACTGCGTGAACCGATTTTGATGATTCTTTTTTTATTTGAAAGCTGATGCTTCCCATGTGGTCCCATTTTAATTTGCTGAAGATCTGATGCTGGTCTTCGGAGATATACAATGGAACTCTTCAAAAATGTACGGCAAATCTGCAGTGATTGCTATTATCGCTTGTAGGTTTATTGTTTATACAACATCATGACGTAATATCACGCCTGTATGCTCTGAGGGGGTACGCAGATGTGTACAATACACCCAGATTTCGACAGTGTTTGTTACCTCAGTACTTTCGACTGGGTGAATCGATTTTGATGATTCTTTTTTAATTTGAAAGCTGGTGCTTCCCGTGTGGTCATATTTTAATTTGCTGAAGATCTGATCCGGATCTTCGGAGATATACAATGGAACTCTTCAAATATACACGGCAAATCTGCAGTAACTGCTGCAATCGCTTGAATGTTTATTGTTTATACAACATCATGACGTAACATCACGCCTGTATGCTCTGAGGGGGTACGCAGATGTGTACAATATTCCCAGATTTCGACAGTTAGGTGTATTAAGTTCCATTTATTGGGGATAAGATTTTTTTTTATTTTATTGGCAAGGGCACTTCAAGGGTAGTTTGATGAGAATTTGGTTAGGTTCTGATTATGGGATCCATGACAAAGGAATGGAACTCTTCAATTCTTAGAAGCAAATTACCGATTCTCGGCCAAATCTTTTAAAGGTCGTTATTAACCGACTTCAAAAAGGAGGAGGTTCTCAATTCAATGTTCCCCGATTACTCGAAGATGACTGGACTGAATTTGTTTTTTAATTGTTTGAAAGGGTATACTTCCCAGAAGGTCCCATAATCATCAAGTCAGGATCCTGATAATGGGATCCTGGAGAAATAGAGAGAACTCTTCAAATTTTATAGGCACACCAGAAGCGATTTGGGTAGTTTTTGAAAGAGTAGTTTCTCGGAGTGATCCCATTTAAATTTGGTAAAGATCTGATGAAGAACTTTGGCGAAAGGCAACGGAACTCCTCATTAAATGTAGCAAATGTGTGTCTCTTACTGGGATTGCTGAAATCCCATGTCTGTCTATTGTTTACACCAGTTCATAACAAAAAATCACGCTGGTACGCTGTGAAAGGGTATGCACATATTGTGAACCACTAAAAAGTGAAAAATAAAAACTTTTTTGCAAAAAATAAAACCGACTTCACACAAAAAAGTGAAAAATAACTTTAGCTTCTGAAGTCGGTGACAAAAAAATTAAATCAATCAAACAAAGGTCACCGACTTCAGAAGCTAAAGTTATTTTTCACTTTTTTGTGTGAAGTCGGTTTTATTTTTTGCAAAAAAGTTTTTATCTTTTGTCAAGTACTTTTGCTTCGTCTTTTCACATGTTTTTAATTTTTTTAATTCAAGATATTAATATTGCAACAAAGTTGTATTGTACAAGTATTGCCTGACATACTTTTCATACAAACGCTCGTGCGTGATTATGCCATTGCAGTTACACATATATCTTTGAATTTTTTGAACTAATAGATATCTTGTGTACGTACTATTCTAGGCTTCCATCAAAGCAAAATATAATAAAAAAACTAGCGTACGTCACGCGGTTTCACCCGCGTATTACCCGTTCCCGTGGGAGTACGGGGATAAAATGTAGCCTATGTTACTCAGGGTGAATGTAGCTTTCCAATGGTGAAAGAATTTTTGAAATCTGCACAGTAGTTTTTGAGTTTATTCATTACAGACACACAAACACAAAAATGCAAATTTTGTCCCTTTTTATAATATTAGTGTAGATGTAGATTGTAGAAACAAATTCAGTATAAGCCTCCAAAACACGAATTTTCCCTGAACTTTGGCCATTCATAATGTACTAAAAAATGGTAAAAGTAAAGAAAATATTTTCAAAGACACCTTGCACGTGTAATGGAGATTCTAAATGACAAATATTAATTTCACAAACTTGAAAGACTTATTCAAAAACACGTATTTCCTGGAAAGTTGAAAAAATTTTCAAACACTATTTTTCGTTCAATGTTATCGCGGTAGTCGGTATGAGGTGCGCGAACGATGAGTAGTGAGGGGTAAGACCTGGAAGTTGAAAAAATATCGCTGCGATTGCTCTGAATGAAACAATAAGGTTTTTTTTGAGGCAATGGCTCTATTATTGTGTGCAATATAAAGAATAAGATGTACTGAAAATAATATTTTTTTTCTTAAAGCCTGATTTTTTGTTATGTTGTTTAGAAGATTGTTAAAAATTAATCAGATGCTTTTCGTCGACGGTTTCTGCCAGAGTCTTTAATCTTTAAAGCACGGTAAAAATAAATGAAAAGAACTACTAAGAAAGAGAGTGACTATCTACGGAAGAAGAAGAGATGCTGTATAATCAGTCCCATTGCTGAGACACAGATCACTATAAGAGAGAGAATGGGCTATTATATTATAATCTACCACGTGGGCTCAGTGCCGATTGGTAGATATGACATGTCTTCGATTTTTTAGTTCTAGGAGATACCGGTTTCTTCACGATGTTTTCCGTCACCGTTTCGAGATCAGTTGTGAAGAAATAAATTACACAAAGTAAGTTGGGGTCAAATTCCAGCCTAATCGGATGTATCTAAATACTAGTATTTCACATGGAGCGACTCCCAAAACCCAGTTAGTTCTGGGTAATACGATACCCCTTTGTAAGACTCGTTGTCAGACATTTGTTCCACTGACTACCTGTATAGAATCTACAAAAGACAGCCGGACTTAACACCTTAACGTCATTGACGAACAACAGGATGTAATATTATATTGACGTTTCCTTTATGTCGAACATTATTACTGTGAGATTTATATTTATATTTATTAGAATGAGACTTCTTCCTTATTCGGGTCTGTTTCTGAATATCAAATGTCAGTGTGGTTGACGTGTAATATTCGTTGCGAGAGTATTAATTAATATTGTTGTGTTGTGGTAGTTGTATATTATACATCAACTATACCAAAATCCGCACAGAAATAACCTACGCCGAGGGCATAAAGTACCTACTTCTTTCCTTTGTACAAGTCGTTTACTATCTTGTGTAGCTTACAGTTCATTTGTATTTTTTTTTGTAAGTTTTTTTTGTTTTTTTTTTATATATAATATTCGTGAACATCTTTTGTCTGTCTGTTGGCAGTGTAAAAACGTGACAGCCTTCTGATTTTGGCTACACAACGAAGCAAATCGAAGTGAAGTAGAAGTGCGATATCTAAGCGAATAGTGTGATCAGTAGTGTATTTGTTCTTATTCCCGTTCTTTTCGGTCTTTTTCCCGTTCTTCCCAGTCTTACCGTTTTTCTTCGGGGTAAAAAGGACTCTACAAAAAATCGATAACGCTTTTACTGGATCCACTGTCGAGATGATGTGGAGGAGTGGTGTCGTAAATGTACCAGTTATGCGGCCGTGAAAGGACCCCACACACGCAGCAGAAGTGCATTCAGTCAGGTCTTCCTCTGCTCATATACCCATCCACATTCATACTCAAAACTTTGCTCACGACATTTTCCTCATTCCTGTGCATCACATGCCCGTACCACGACAACCGATTACCACACAACTTTTCAGTCACCCGCGCCACTTTCAGACTTCCTCATATATTATAAGGTGTTAAAAAATTAACTGCAAGAAACTTGAGGAGTTGTTTGGAATCACAAATAAAAAATAATTAAGAAAAAATTTGATATAAGTATCGATCCGTTTTAAAGATATGCAATATTTTCACTGCGCACAAAATTATTGAATATGCGCACTTGACTGTACTGTGACTGCACCGTGCATGGCGCCGCGCGCGTGGTCGTTCACCCCTGCGACAGCGCAAACGTAGACCGCTGATTCTAACTTTACCATCACATTTTGCAGACTTTGGACTGGCAATGTTTTTTTTTTTTTGGAATATATTTGGTTTTTTGATACCGATCGTACGTACACGAAATTCTTGCAGTTAATTTTTAACACTATATACTTATTATTCTATTACACTATTCAATAACTCTATTAGCGCAATATTATGAGCGTGTTACATTTATAGTATATATATATTTTACCTTAACGGACTTCATGAGCGGCGTCTCCAAGTTCATGTTCCTGTTCTTCATGGAGCTCGATCCGGAGCCATCGATACCTGTGCACAGAATAATAAGTATTTAATAACACGCAATGCAATACTAGCGAGCATTGCTGGCCACGAAGGGATCTTATCTCATAGTAAAAACCGTCATTTTACGAGTAAAGACGCTTAGGGCGCATTCAGAAAGTTGGCAACCTCGCAAATATCTTTCGAATATTTACCTGTTTTAATTTATTTCGCTTATTTTGTTTGTGATGTAAATGATACGACAGTTAAACCAAGACTGAACTTTATTAACATACCCACATTATGATATACATCATGTTACCCTTTAAAGACATAAAGGTTTTACTATTATTTTAAATATAAGAAAATTAAATAACTTATAATTTATTAATGACCAATAATAATTTAAGACTTCCTATACTTATCCTTCCCCTTTAACAAAACCCCGATACAGAACTATTTTTAAATTATTTAAGAATACCATTAAGTAATTAATTAAAATATATAACTCGTATTATATTAAAATAATTATGTCTAGCACAATCATTGAATATTGGAATTTACAATTGCCGAGATTAGAAATTAACTAATTAATTATGACCAGCATAATTAACAGTATAGGTAATTAACAGCATCAGTACCTAATTGAATTTGAGTGAAGTGAATAGTTATATTCGATGTTTAACTCAATATTATAAATACATTTACCGTCTTTTGCTCAACAACGGTAAGCAATATATTTACTATCTATTACACAATCATAGCCCTGATTCTTAATCAATAAAATTATATAAGTAAACCAACTTGCAAATTATATAAGTAAACAAACATGCACATTTAGGCATACCTATAAGTATCTAAACAATGTCTCATTCCTGTGTTTACTGGCAGAATAGCCATGATATTGATTCCATTTATACTTAAAGGTACCCAAATTTGAGTAGAAAATATGTTTTTCGAGCTCATTCAAATATTTTTTTTATTTTATCACGAGCGTGTAAAGCTGCTGATCTAGATTCAACAGAACGAGTTGCCATTACACTATCTTCCGAATATACCGCGTCCTCAGAATATATGGTAGCAAAAGTATCTTTACTCAGATTTCCTTCCATCAACGAATTTTCCTCACCAGACGCATCACACCACTCACTGTCCTCCTCCGAGATAAACGATATTTTACCTATCTGTGGATCCCCATGTGAGACAGACGAAGATACCCCTGTATCATTAGTAGTGTCAGACAACTCAGTTAGATCTGGCGTTATAGAATCTACTTTCACCAAATGTCTTCTGTTACGTCTGTATCGCCTACCTGTGGAATCTGTTACGAAATATGAACGAGGCTGCTTCGACTGAGACTGCACCTCAACATACCTACGTTTTTTGTCATCTAACATAATAGCTCGATCTGGTCTGAGTTCTGGTAGGGATCGCGCATGACAATCGTGACGTTTTTTATTTTCTATTTGATTGCGGCATATTTTTGCATAATCAGCACTAGCGTCATGACAAGATCGCAACTTTGTATCGTGAGCTGGCAATCTAGTAGCAACCCGACGTCCCATTAAGAGTTGCGCCGGCGAACTGATCCCATCTCGCGGCGTCGCGCGATAATTTAATAGACCTAAGTAAAAATCTGTTCCTGATTCGACTGACTTCATCAAGATATTCTTAATCGTTTGTACACTTCTTTCACTTCGGCCGTTGGACTGAGGATAGTTGGGAGAAGTCGTTACATGGTCAAAACCCCATTCCTTTGAAAACATAGAAAATTCCCTTGAAGCATAGGCTGGGCCATTGTCTGTAACTAATTCTGAAGGAATACCGTGCCTTGCAAACTGATCTTTAATTGCAGTTATGACAACTCGACTGCCTATACTCTTCAAGGGACTTACTTCAACAAAGTTTGAAAAATAATCAACCAATATAAGAAAGTAATTTTTTCTATATTGAAAAATGTCTGAACCCAACTTAATCCACGGTCCATTCGGAATTTTGTGCGGAACTAATGGTTCACGTTGTGGGCGCTGCGCTTTTTCGCGACAGGTAGCACAACGTCGCACGGCTTGCTCGATTTCATGCGACATTCGCGGCCAAAACATCACCTCCCGCGCATGCCTTTTACACCTGTCAATGCCCATGTGACCATCATGCACACGTCTTATCATTTCCGCACGCAAATCGCGAGGAATGAAAACAAGATTATCTTTAAATATTATGCCGTCGACATATTCAAAAGTTTCCCTGTAAGACCACAATTCACGTAATTTTTCATGAACGTTATGTTTACAGTCAGGCCAACCATTCATTATATACCTTTTTAAAACACAAGATTCTTCATCTCTCTCCGTAGTTTCCTTGACTAAACGTAATTTACTGTTACTGAATCTAACATTTTCCAATAAAAACAAGATTGTTCGTCCAGTTCTTCTGACACTTTATTTGACATTAATTCCGGTATAGCCGCCCGAGACAAAGTATCTGCCACATACATATACTTACCTGGTTTATAGACAACTACAAAGTCGTAACCTTGTATTCTGAGCATCATTCGCTGCAGACGAGCCGGAACTGAATCCAGACTCTTCTTGAACAAGGCTTCCAGTGGTTTGTGGTCCGTCTCCACCACTACATTTTGCTTGCCAAACACATATTGGTGAAAACGCTCTAAAGCAAAAACAATTGCAAGCAGTTCTTTTTCTATTTGCGCGTAACGCCTTTGTGTGTCCGTAAGCGTAGTGGATGCAAACTCAACCGGCCGACCGGTCTGCAGCAGCACCGCGCCGAGCGCCGCTGCACTCGCGTCCACGGACAACAACACCGGCTCCTGCGGCGTGTACAGCGCTAACACCGGCGCCGTGCAAATAAGTTTCTTTAAGTGAAGTACGGCTGTCTCGTGCACGTCTTCCCAGCACCACAACACGTCCTTTTTTAACAAACTACGTAGTGGTGCCGCTGTATCGGCATAATTAGGAATAAACTTGCCTAAATAGTTGACCATGCCCAAAAACCGCTCCAATGAACGTCTATCATTTGGACTGGGCATGTCACTTATAGCTCTTATTCTGTCACTGTTAATCTGCATGCCGTCGCTACTGAACGTATGCCCAAGGTAAGTGACCCGTGAAACCCTAAATTCACATTTTTCTTTATTAAATTTAATACCACATTCACGCGCCCTATCAAGTAGCAGCCTTAAACGCACATCGTGTTCTTCGAGACTTGAACCCCAAACTATAATATCATCCACGAATGAATCAACCCCCTCAATATCCTCCAAAAGTTGCCGCACTTTCGAATGGAACACTTCTGGGGCACAGTTTATTCCATATGGTAAACGCAAAAATTGATATCTGCCGAACGGTGTTCCAAAAGTACACAAATCCGAACTCTTATCAGTTATTTCGACCATCCAAAAACCTGAACGAGCATCTAATTTACTAAAAATACTAGCCCCTTTTAGTTTTGTTGCAATTTCTGTAACTGTGGGCAACGGATAATGTGCACGACGAACAACGCGATTCAATGGTCGAGGATCCAGACACACACGTATGCTACCATCTTTCTTCGCTGCCACTACAATTGCATTTACCCACGGAGTAGGGTGATGCACCTTACGGATGACACCTAACGACTCCATTCTACTTAATTCTTTGGACAACCTGTCACGAATACCAATAGGTATTTTTCTAACTGGACAGACAGACGGCTGAGCTCCTTCCTCTATGACAATGTCGTAACTACCTGGCAGTTTACCTAAACCATGAAACAAATCTTCATATTGTTCTATTTTTATAGCAAACACACGTTTAATTAACCCTAGTTCCTCGCATGTATCTTTTCCTAACACACTTTGACAATTATTTTTTGTAATTATAAAACGTAAACAATACATTTGTTTTTTGTAAAGCCATTTTAATAAACATGAACCAAGAATAGGAATATAGTTTCCACAGAAAGATTGAGCCTTTGTTTTATCTAATTGTAATATTGACCTTTGTAATCCTAAATTTTCGAACGTGTAAATAGACATGACATTTAAATCTGAACCAGTATCCAATTTAAAATTCTCACAATTGCCGTTAAAGCATAATTTTAAAGTTTCATACCATTTCTTAGAGTCCTTACTGCCAGATATCGAATCAATCGATGACACAAAGTACAAATCCTTCTCACTTTCGCAACCGTCGCACTCATCTTCTTCGATTTGATAAACTTTGTTTTTTGCATTACGTGCACACATTCTTTTTAAATGACCATACTCTCCGCACTGATAACACCGGGCTCGTTTAGCAGGACACTCACCACGATCACACACAAAACCGCACGCATTACATAAGCGATCCCGTCCCGGCGGCGGCGCCCTTGGCGCGTCCGCTGGTGCCCGCGCGCTCGCTGCGCTAGCACCGCCGCCGCCGCCGCGCCGTCCGCCCGGCGCCGGCGCCGACCGCCTGCGCCCGCTGGGACGCACTGCCCCGCGTGCGTACACCGCATCCACCGTGCTGCATGAGCCCTCCAATTTAGCATTGCTCGCCCTGGTCTCCTCGATCTGTTGTTTCTCCTCACTCGACATCTCACTGGCCTGACATATTTTTACAGCCGATGACAAGGTAAGATTATCGGCTCGTAATAATCTGTCACGAACTTTCCCATCAGTAACGCCACATACTATTCTGTCACGTATGAGACCCTCCTCCAGGTGCTCGAACTCACACTGTTGACTAAGTATTTTTAATGCCGTCACATACTCATCAATCGACTCCCCGGTTTCTTGCTGTCGCGTAAAGAACTTAAAACGGCACATAGTCGTATTTTGTTTTGTACCAAAATGCTCGTTGAATTTTTTCACCAACGTGTCAAGATCTTCACGGTTTTCACCTTTCTCAAACTTGAATGTCGATTGTATGTCATAACCGTCAGACCCGATGAGATTCACCAATAAACACGCTTGCACATCCTTTGGTTCCTTGTAGACTGCCGATGCTTTGAGAAACACCGAGAACTGCTGGTACCATTTACGCCACGCTTGCGCACGTGCGGCCGGGCCGCCCTCCAAACGTAACTCAGCTGGTGGTCGCGCGTGTTCCATAGTCAGTTATTAATTATTTACCGATAACAAACACTACGATGCTATCACAACACCATCAATTCGCAAAAAATACCGTATTACACGTTATTTTACTGCACCGCTGTCACCATGATGTAAATGATACGACAGTTAAACCAAGACTGAACTTTATTAACATACCCACATTATGATATACATCAGTTTGTATGTCAATAAGTAATATAGCTAACTAGAGAACGAAAATATTGATTATGAAATGCAACTACTAATATCGTAAGGCTTCGTTCCCACTTTGTCGTGATGACAGATACTCGTGTAGTTTTAAGTGTCGTGGCTTTTGTATTTAAATGGAGGCGTTCACATATAGGACGATGCGATTACTGTCGTCCACGACTTTTGCCAACTAAAAACCAACGATTAATTAATCGTCACGATATGGTGGGAACGGGGCCTAGAACCATAATATTATAATCAATTTTAGATGAGAAAAAACTATTTGGAAACTTTCCAAATGCCTTTTCAACAGCCAAACCGGTTTAAACATCAAATTCAGTGTTTTAATTGCAATTCACTATTAATATTCTAGTTAACTAGTTAGCCATATTTCTTATTTCCATACATTAATATTGCCAAATTAATTAAAATAGGGAAATATGTAACAGTTATTTGCGACGCCGACGTCGAGAAATATCTCTCAGGCATGCAGATACCGTGGCCCCGAAATATAAAGGGCGAGGAAGGAACATGGATGGGTTTTAGTCAGTAAAAGTATGACACTCCCTCCCGCTCCGCCCAGAGTGGGAGAAGTCATTTGATTATTTCCCATCTGAAAAAAAAACGCATACTGATTTCCTCACGATGCTTGCCTTGGGTTCGAACTCGAGACCTGTGACTTGGCAGTCCAACGAACACACCACTAGGCTATCACTGCTTGTATAAACGATATTGCGAGTGTACAGAGCAGTCGAGTCTTTTCGTCACTGTGAAGTGTATTTTAAGGCGATTATTTTTACTAACATATCGCTAGTTTCGAAATAAATTTTATTTTATTTGTTCTCTCTGTACACCGTGATCTGTTTCGATTTTGTTTTTTTTTTATTCATGTCGCCACGGATATCGTGATCAGTGGGTAACACGATAACGAGGGAAACGGATAACGGTATCAGTGGATACAACTCGCCGTGATCCGTGGCAACCGTGATTTGATACTGTGATCGGTGGAGGCATACCCTCGCTTAGCTGTGAATTAATTCTTGGGACAATAAAGGGTCTAAACACCTCTTAACGAAGCCGAAATTAAGGCACTTGTTTTCCCTATCAATGCAATCATTTTTTTTGTCCTACAGCATACCTGGGAACCTTTTGTTTACGGAGATGTTAGGGGTCAACTCTGACAATTTTTGTTTTTCATATAAGTTTTTAATAATAAATCTTTTACTTAAAACAATTTCACGACCCCCGTACTATTCAATCCATCGATCAGCACAATGTTTTGAATGCGTTATGAGTTCTACCACAAAACATTATTTTTCACCCCAAAAAAGTTGTTTCCCAGCAAAATAATTTGAGTTAAGTTTAATGTCAGGATGGTTGGTTGATGGTTAAGTGATGGGTTCCTAAAGGTAGGGTGTAAACACACCCTGTATACCGGGCACACAGTTCCAATATTGCTACGGCGTAGCCTTCGCTACGAAGTGGCTACGTCACTAGCTACGCGTCGTAGAAAATAGTAAATCTCACGCGTCCATTCATTGTATCCTTGAGCTTCGGCGTCGGACAAATATTTGAGTTCTATCGGTTTACAGGTTTTTTTGGTTTGATTGTTTACACCACGGGAATTGAACTTGGCGCCAAATTACATTACAGTTACTATAAAGGTATATATACTTTAGTCGAAATAAAAACTCTTAGTTAAGTTCCATGAGTGGTCATAAAAACGTCGCCATGACGTCAGTTAATCTGTACTAATATTATAAAGCTAAAGAGTTTGTTTGTTTGGTTGAACTCAGGAACTACGGGTTGAAATAGAAAAATACTTTGTTGCTTCGAATCTTGTGTTGAATAGTCAATTTATCGAGGATCGTTATAGGCTATATATCATCACGCTATGACCAATAGGAGCGGAGCACAAATGAAATACATTGCAAAAAACGGGGAAAATTTAATCCTTTTGTGAGCTTTTTCTCTCTTATGTGACGCAGACGAAGTTGTGTGGATCAGCTGGTTATAAATACAGGGTATAAACAACGTCATCACGAAGCCGTCAACCAAGCATTCTGTACATCAAACTAAGTAACTTTACGCTAAAAAAATTGCAGGGAAACGACTTTTTTTTGGGGTAAAAAATCATGTTTTGTGGTACCTAGAACTCAATGCAACGCACATAAAACCTAGTGCTGATGGATGGGTTGAATAGTACGGGAGTCGTTAAGGTGTTGAAAATAAAAAACCCACATTACAAATTGTCATGATCATCATCATCATCATCATCTCAGCCGAAAGACGTCCACTGCTGGACATAGGCCTCCCCCAAGTGTCGCCACATTGACCGGTCCCTTGCGACGCGCATCCAACGGATTCCCGCAACCTTCACCAGGTCATCGGTCCACCTAGTGGGAGGTCTTCCAACGCATCGTCTTCCGGTTCGCGGTCGCCACTCCACAACTTTTCGGCCCCAACGGCCATCCGTTCTGCGAGCAATGTGACCTGCCCACTGCCACTTAAGTTACAAATTGTATTTAAAAAAAAACAACTCAAAAGTTGAAACTTTGACCGCCAATATCTCCGTAACTAGAAGGTTCCCAGGTATGGTGTGGAACAAAAAAAATATCGCAATGACGGGGAGAACAAGTGCTTTTGGGCTTCGTTATGAGGTTTTTTACACTCTTTATATCCTGGAAGGGTTAGGAAGAAGTGTACAAATCAAATCAAATCAAATCAAAGCATTTATTTCAAGTAGGCCAATAACAGGCACTTTTGAATTGTCGAAACAAAGATGAAAATTAAATGTAGCTACAGTCCCAGTCACAAGACATAAAAACTGTGAAAGTACTGTAGTTGCCCATTCCCTAGCGTAGATCTCTATGGAGAAGAACGGGCAAGAAACTCCATGGACACTCTTTTAAATCAAAATATTGTTACAAAATCTTGGTTACATCATTCATGTTGAGATGGTATATTATGTGAGAACAATGTAGCAAGATGTGCACGTTAAAAGTGTCCATAGCAAAACAAAAATAAAATACAACTCAAAAACAAAATAATTCAAATAAACCATGGCGACTAAGAGATGACCAGTCACAACTGACAGCGCCCGTTCACGCACATGACGCATGGATCAGCACCATTCAGCTCAACCATTTTGAAGGGAACTAAATGGTCCGACACACGCGCCACCATCAGCGAGACATTTGAGTGAGCATGACATACTCTCAACCGCCAGGGCACATTCAAGTCAAGAACTGCCGTAGGTTTCCAGTGAATGATAGCTTACTAGTACATAGTACTCACACAATATGGGCTATGCGATTATATAATACTAACATTGAATCTATACAATGCAAAGTTAGTTAAGTACAATCTTCAGCAGCTCCAACTATACCATATAATGCTATCAATTTTTGCGCCCCTGTCCATGTGGAGCAGGACCAGCATTAAGCCAAGCATTTTTATCAGCGATATAATCGCTCAACTTGTAATATGCTTTTTTACATAGTGTGCGTTTAATGCATGTTTTAAATTTCGTCTCATTCAGTTCAAGAATACTTTGTGGAATTTTATTATAGCATCTCAAACAGTACCCCATGAAAGATGAGTCTACTTTAGCGAGTCTAAAGCCTGGCTGAACTAATTCGTCCCTATTTCTAGTACTGTAATTATGTCTGTCACCTCTTTTACCAAAAAGATGCAAATTTTTTCTAACGTACATTATGTTTTCGTAAATGTATTGACAATGTACCGTCATAATGCCAATATCCTTAAACAGTTCCCTTAGAGAATCGCGCCTACGAAGATTATATATAGCTCTGATGGCTCTTTTCTGCAGAATAAATATAGACTCAATATCTGCAGCCCGTCCCCATAGCAAAATACCGTAAGACATTATACTATGAAAGTAACTAAAATAGACCAGTCTAGCGGTATCTACATCAGTGAATTGACGGATTTTTCTAATGGCATATGCTGCTGAACTTAAGCGCCCCGCAAGCGATGTTAAATGAGAACCCCATTGTAGCCTTGAATCAAGCGTAAGCCCCAGGAAAACCGTTTTATCTACGAATTCAAGTTTCTCATTATTCAATAATATATCACAATCACTACCCTTAACATTCGGTAAAGCAAATCTTATGCATTTGGTTTTTTTTTCATTTAATACCAAATTGTTTGCTGTGAACCAATTTTGGACCTGAAGTAGGGCATTATTCACGTCATCTAAATTTTGTGCCCGTCTGTTTATCTTAAAAATTAAGGAAGTGTCATCAGCAAACAACACCATATTTTGAGGTTGGTTTTTCAATAAATAGGGTAGATCATTTATATATACTAGAAAGAGGAAAGGTCCCAATATTGAGCCTTGTGGAACCCCCATTTTTATTTTTAAACCCTGTGAATTAACACCATTTATCTGAACATGTTGTTGTCTATCATTCAAATATGATCTTACCAAACTAAGTGCAAGTTTACCCAGTCCGTAATGCTCAAGTTTCAAAAGTAATGTGTCGTGATTTACGCAATCAAACGCTTTGGAGAGATCACAAAAAATTCCTATGGCATCTTGGGACTCTTCCCACGCAGTAAATATGTGCTTTAATAAGGTTACACCGGCGTCAGTTGTACAACGTCCCTTGGTGAAACCATACTGTTGATCATGTAAGATTCTGTTGGTGTTAAAATGATAGAGCATTTGATCAAGCATTACTTTTTCAAAAACCTTGCTAAAAACTGGCAACACGGATACAGGTCTATAATTGTTAGTATCTTTACTGTCCCCGGATTTGAAAAGAGGTATGACTTTACTGTATTTCATTAAATCAGGGAAAACTCCTTGGTCTACACATAGATTAAAAATTAAAGCTAAGTATGGGGCTATTGTCTCAAGTATGGATGTACAAACTTTGATAGACATTCCCCATAGATCTTCGGTCAGTTTGATTTTTATTTGCCGGAAAGCTTTAATAACTACCATAGGGTTAATGTGTTTAAATTTAAATTCAGCCAGGCAGCCAGACACATTCGCCTTTAATAAACCCATTGAGACTTCAGGAGAGGAATTTAGAGCCTCCGTAGTTTTTAATGGTATTTCTGTAAAGAAATTTACAAATTCTTGAGCTACTTCCTGATTAGAGCTTTTAGGACCACTTGCTGTATCTAATGTGTAGCTAGTGTTACGTATTTTCTTCCTGTTAGTCTCGTTATTTATGACTTTCCAAACTGTCTTTATTTTATTTTCTGCTGTTTTGATCTTGTTGCTAATGTGCAGGGCTTTAGCAACCTTGCATGTATTTCTAAAAATTTTTGAATACTTAGCAACATACTTGTTAAAAGTTTCAGTGTTAATAAAAGGCTTAAGGCCATAAAGCTCAAATAGTCTTTCCCTACTTTTTCTGATGCCTCTAGTTGCCCAATCGCTAAATATGAATTTAGGGCAAATACTTTTTGTCTTCTTTTCAAAAGTTTTGTTGAATTCCGTGTGAACTATTGAAAAGAAACGATTATAAAATTGATTTATATTAATATCGTCATGGCTCATAACACTTAACTTGTTCTGTAGGGAAATATTAAACCTATTTAATTTGCTAGAAGTTATAGGTCTAAATTTAATCTGTAATTTTTGCAATGGTGTATTACACCTATAAGTTACAGTTTGTCCGCTATGGTCAGACGGCAAACAATTTACTATGGCTTTATCTAAGTAATCACAATCGCAGAAAACGTTATCTATACAAGTAGCAGAAGATGTTGTGATTCTAGTAGGTTCAACAAAAACGTTAGTCAGGTCAAATGACTTAAAAAGATTTAATAACCGACCACTATTTGAATGTTCTTCTAAAATATTGATATTGAAATCACCACAAATTATTGTAGATTTATTACTGGCTGCAAGTTTTGCCAGGACATCTTCCATTATTGATTCAAATATGGAAAAGTTTTGATAGTTTGGGGGTCTGTACACACACACAATTACATGCTTATCTAGCTCAACACAGGACAGTTCGACGCAATGATCAGTACCTAGTAGTACCCATGAAAAACCCAATATCACTTTGCCTGACCTGGAAAATCCAAGACCTCATGCTTCTGCCGGGGCTGCGGGACTATTCAAAAGAGATGCCGTGGCCCGGAACATAAAGACCGAGGAAGGAACATGAATGGGTTTTAGTCAGTAAAAGTCTGACACTCCGCCCAGAGCGGGAGGAGTCATTTGATGATTTCCTATCCGGAAAAAAGAAAAAAAAATGTCCTGATGCTCGGTAGTCTCGTTACCATAATGGTTCACACTAAAACTGTTTTATATTAACTAAGTAAGAGACGTTTAGGATTACCTAGTGGTAATCCTCGCTATACTCATCATCTGCGTAGCCTTTTCCCAACTATGTTGGGGTCGGCTTCCAATCTGACCGGATACAGCTGAATACCAGTATTTTACATGAAGCGACTGCCTATCTGACCTCCACAACCCAGTTAATTCTGGGTAATGTAATATCACTTGTTAAGACTAGTTGTCAGACTTTTTGAGCCACTGACTACCTGTAACGACTGCTAAAGATGGACAAATGACAGCCGGGACCAACAGCTTAACGTGCTTTCCGAGGCACGGAGGAAACTCGGTATGTAACAAGGGTTGTCACCCATCCACAGACTAACCTAGGCAAGCACGGCTTAACCTAAAGATCGCCCCGAGTGGCTGTTATTACTTAGCCACGAGCTGCTCGTAATCCCCATTAAACTATCATGTTAAATCGTCAACTATTAGTAGGTATTTAGTTTAGCAAACAACGCGAATACGGTTTACTCTGCAAGTTAAGTTCTCGTTAGTCGAAAACGTTTATTAAGCATTTAATCACTAACAAACTATACGTCGTTGTACGCACAGAAACCAATTAATCTGTACAAAACCAGTTTATAATGATCTTTCATGGAGCGGGAAATCTATACAAAGCGGGGCCATGTATAACTTGATTGTGTCGCTATTTGTACTGTTCGATAGTTTTAACTATGATATTGGTATAACACGGTAATTAAATATCCGTGTTCAAGTGACTGTTATGATATGTATATGTCACCGTAAAATTGTCAAACACGTTATATTACAATATAACGTGTTTCTCTCTAGCGATATTGTAAACTCTCGAAATATTGTCAACTGAACATACGGAAGTATCTCTACCACCACAATAGGGACGTGGGGCGCCCCCACGTTAGGTTAGTTAGGTTCCTTTAAACTCTGCAATTAGAAATAGGGGCCCGCGAAGCGGGGCTCCGTCGACTACGCTTTTTAGGGGAATATAAAGTGTTTTAAGGTTAGGTTATATTAATCGGTATGTCTCAGGAATGGTACATTATCTTTTCATCAGAGTGGTACCACTGGGCAAGGGGGACCCCTCCTTCCCTCCGCACCGCATGAGTTGACTACCATCGCATGCATTTCACGAAAAATAATGCGTTTTATTGTAAGCTTTATGTTCGTTTGGCAATATTTCGAGAGTTTACAATATCGCTAGAGAGATTACAATATAACGTATTTGACAATTTTACGGTGACATATATAAAGACGGGATCGTTCACTGCAACCTACGGGCAAGGATGACGCACGCTAGACCGCGCCGGGTCTGAGGTGAGTGTTCACCGTAGCACAATCCATTGTCCGTTGCTCAGTAGCGGCTCGGAAGCGTGAGTGTGTCCATACTAAGGGTGCATTCCGAGATACGAGATTATCACTCACAGCGCTCACAGCAATATTTTGCGTTCCGTTTTAGTTTTCACGATTATGACAGCTAAGATCTGTCATTAGGTCATTTGACAGCGCTCACGGTGATATTTCTTTGGGGCATGGTCGGTGTAACCGCAAGATGGCGCGTGTCATGACGTCATCTATGACGACTCAAGGAAGATCGATATCGCGCTTGTGATCGTGCTCAAAGTAACTCGGAACGGGTTTATGGACGCTCATAGCGTTTACAGCCTATCTACTGTAAATTGCATGATCGACACTCGGATCAGACCCGGCACGGTCTAGCTTGAGTCAAGCTTACTTCTGGCGAACAAAAGAACCGCGCCGCCATTGAAACAAACCTCTCTTTCCCACCTTAAATACGTAGTATTGGACGTGAAACGTAAATTCGAACCAAAACAAGAATACAACTATGCTGTTCGTATACATTTCGATACATCACTCATATAATACATAATGTGAATTTAAAAGCACTGTGTAAATTAATAGTACATTGTTATCCTAGGGGTGAAAGTAACTTATTTAGTCCCGAGACGGGGTTTGGCGCCCAAACGTAGCGCGGGCGCTAATAGCTCGATGGACTAAATAAGTCTTTAACCCGAGGTAAACACTGTGCTTTTCATTATGAATACACGGAAAATAAAAACAAAAACACGAAACGAAAAAAAAACAAAATAGGCGGGAAAGCGGCAATCCGATCTTCATTTTTTTTTTTTTTCTGTGGCCGGCTATTCAGCCTTTATTTTCACTATCGTCACTGAAAAAATAGTAAATATTTAGCCCAAATCTTTGTTATTTTAAAGAAATATTTGTAACTAAATTATAACTAAGTTATTTAAAAAAATTATATTCTTTAATTAATAATGAATTTTATGTTATTTCAATTTTATATCGCGCTGTAATTTACAGGCTTTATAGAAGTCGAAACATGGTTCAATAGAAATTTGAAAATAGAACTAGATTTTTTTTTAATAATGTGACAGCTGTCAGTTGAAAGCGATTCTCCCTAGGGCTGAAAAGTATTACTTTCAGCCCGCTCCTCAGGCAACTTCAGACCTACTTTCCGAGTGTAAGTAATGAAAAATATTTTCATCACTACATATTATTATTATACGAGTACTCGTACCTACATTTCATGAAACAAAGTCCTCTGCCGCCTCTGTCTGTCTGTTCGCGATAAAAAAAAAAACTACTACACCGATGATCATATTGTGTTCACCAATGTATAGAGTGATTCTCGAGGAAAGTTTTAGTATATAACATGTACGTGGGTGAAGCCGCGGGCACCAGCTATTTAACAATAAAAACGAAATATTTACCATGTTTACTTGGTTTTGAGTTACTGATATTCCAGTACTGTTACAAGGTCCATGATCACGGATAAACTGAATTTATCGCGGATGGGTGGTTAAAACATTATGAACAGTAGTTTCGCCAAACATTATCCTAACATTCCTTCCGAGAAACTGTATCTATTATAGTTAGGTTAGCGTGTAATTGGTTTAACTAAAATTTCTGAACCAACTCGACTGTACTGGACTTGCTATCCAAACACGTTTATTTAATTTAGATTAGATTTGCTCTTTGGTAGATAGTTAGAAATTCAATTTCGTAATCATGTTAAGATTTATCACTAAGCCGTCTGCGTAAGGCCTGAATTCCTGCCACGCTGATTTCAGTCGCGTTCGGTCGGTCGTGACGTCAGTGAGAACAAAATACGGCTCTGTCGGTCGGCGTCGTAAGTCGGCGTCGCAATTTTAGAAGTCGTTTTTATTTTTTTTATGGTTCGAATGAATTTCTTTCTTCTTAGCAAACGTGCTCCACCCTAGACCGGATCGGAGGTTCACATTAGACTAGTTACGTCAAAAAGCAAGCTTATTACGTGTAAAATAAGGTCTTGTTTAAAAGCCTACCTATCGTATCAGAAGCAGCTGAGGAGTGACAGCAAGCCTTCTTCAGCAGCCTCCGCAGTAGACCCTTTATGTCCAGGGTGTAGGAGCCGTACACCAGAGGATTCATGCAGGAGTTGGAGACTGCCATCACGAAGAGTAGGTCTTGGACTCTCGGTGACACACGGGCTGCTGATTCTCGGTCTACCATGTACCTGAAAAGTTCTATATTGATAAAACTGTCTTGAGTTATCGTTCTTGCATATTTTTATGTAAGCTAAGGCGCGGGACAAATACCACAGGCGTCGGGCGGTGGTGCGGCACGGGCGCAATCTAGTCTATATTGTCACGCATTTTCACCGTCTTGTTCTCTCCCTGTGCATGGCACTACTAACTGCGGGCGCGCCGAGAGCGATGAAGCAACGCGCTCGCCACGCCCGTGCAACGCCATCTCAGCATGTCTCACGCCACACCTCTACTATACATTTTGTATAAAATATCAAAGAAGTGACGCAGCGACCGCAACACATCAGCGCCCGACGATTCTTATGTTTGTCCCACGCCTAAGGGTGCGGGGTTGGGGTCTGCTGCTGCTAAGCTGAATACCAGTATTTTACGTGGAGCGAGTGTCTTATCTGACCTTCACGACCCAGTTAATAATGGGCATTACGATACCACTTGGTAAGACTAGTTGTAAGACTTTTGGGCCACTGATTACCTGTAACGACTGTCAAAGATGGACAAATGACACTAATTGGCCACTATATGAGGCGAAACTTTTTTGCGGATATCTCCTCTGATACATTTAGGATTTTAACTAAAATATGCATAATCTCCAAAAACCAGGCATAATATGGAAATCCGGTCTCTACCTATTACAGTTGTTTTACCTTTGATTTGGAGTCAATATTAAAAAAGGGATGATGACTGAATAAAAAAAATATGATTCTGTTTATTCCGTCAGTTAGATTATTGAAAAATATTGGATACGTGTTTTTTGTCTTATCAAATTAATAAAAATACAGAGATATATCGCGTCAAAGATCATGAGTGAAGGCTTATGACATCACTTTCCGGTAAAAAATGTACTCAAATGTGACGTCACACGAGTTTTCAACGAACTGTATCGTCTTTATAAAATATACGTTTTTATTGTCGTCTACCCTGTTACATTGTTTTTTTTCTCGTCACATTAAGGTTGTTCATGACCACATACTGACCACATGGTGATTGTAGCGTATGGCAGCCAGCAGAGCGCGAACACAGCAACGATAGTGACGGTCATGCGCAGCGTTCGACGTCTCGCTCGCTCGAGCACACGTCGATCCGATCGGCGCAGACGCACGTGACCCACAGTGCTGCGGTGTTCGCGTTTTTCTGGGGAAGAAAATAATGAATTATAACAAACATATAACTAGTTAATTAGACAGTAACGAGTATATTGAAACAAACCCAACTATAAAATATCCTGAAATAATGAATTGGTCAATTTTACTTATTTGTATCGGACAACTCACATTTGAGCATTTTCATGAAAAAAGGGCTAATAGTTCTAAATAAATTTTCGCAGACTTGGTTTACTCATAGATTCAGATTTCCCACATGCAGTCCCAGTAAAAAAGAGACTCTGTATATTTACTACGTGGGTTCAAATTCAAAACAAAACTATCCGTGCTAAAAAAACACGCGAAACTGCCAGCAAAAAACAAGCACTAGCGCTAAAAATATCTTTCTAATGGCTATATCTGAAAGTCTAAACCCACGTGTGAATAGACTTTCAGCTATATCTAAATGATGATGGAATGCCCTTAATTGCGACAATAAGGCTATAGCGTATAACTAGTTGTACGTAAGTGGCCGGTAAGTGAAATAGCTTGTAACTCGACTAGGTATATGGCTATATGTATAGTTCGACCTCGATATTCGAGAAGCCTATTCGATATTTATAGCAGGGTCTTGTTATGAACTGCCCGCGTAAACGCAAAATATGATCATGAATTGGTAATATCCTATCCGTAAGTACCAATTTTGAATTTTAACCTTCCCGACGAGCGATGATTCTAGATGTGGAAATTCAGTCAAGAATCTTACTGTTCCATACGTTTTGATGGATTAGATATTGCATGACTATTTAAAACATTTTGTTAAAGTGTCCAACTAATCGCATGTGACGAAAATAATCAGAACAAAATTGATTGACAGATTTAATGATTTAATAGACCGTTCATAGGGTATGTGATGGGAAGGAGTGAGGAAAATGTCGTGAGTGATATGAGTAGAGGAAGACCAAAGAAACGATGGATGGACTGTGTTAAGAATGATGTGGTAAGAAAAGAAGTGTCTGATGAGATGACGAGAAATAGAGGAGTATGGAAGAAGAAGACATGCTGCGCTGACCACAAATACATTGGGATAGAGGCAGAACAATGATGATTATGAGACTGATGATGATGATGAGACCGGTTCATAGAGTCTATGGATTGATTTGATGAGTAATCAAATTACTTAATATCAATACAGAAATTAATTAATATCAATACAGAAATTAATTAATATCAATACAGAAATTAATTAATATCAATACAGAAATGAATTAATATCAATACAGAAATTGAAATTACCTACATCATCAGCATCATCTGCATAGCCTTTTCCCAACTATGTTGGGGTCGGCTTCCAGTCTTACCGGATGCAGCTGAATTTTACATGGAGCGACTGCCTATTTGACCTCCACAACCCAGTTAATACTGGATAATACGATACCACTTCGTAAGACTGGTGTGACTTTTTGGGCCACTGACTACCTGTAACGACTGTCAAAGATGGACAAATGACAGCCGGGACCAACAGCTTAACGTGCTTTCCGAGGCACGGAGGAAACTCGGTATGTAAGGGTGGTCACCCATCCACAGACCAACCTAGGCAAGCATGGCTTAACCTAAAGATATACAGATAAAAGACATAAAGATCGACCCGAGCGGCTGGATATTATTTAGCCACGAACGAAAATTACCTACATCATTAATCTAAATAATCAAGATACGAAAATGTTTGAACAAAAGTTACAAGTAAAATTAAATTATAAATTTAAAAAAACCCCGACACAATGTAAGTACTAAAAGTTAAATAGAAAATAATTCGTTAATTCACCATTTTGTGGTGGCGGCCAGCTTTGATTTTTAATTTATCATAGTGTATAGTAATCTACTAGTCAAGCCCTTTCATTTAATACCCATATTGAGGCAGATGTTGAATATATTATGTAATCCGCCATTTTGTGGCGGCGGCCATCTTGGACTGATTTTTATCAAACATAGGTAGACTAATTATTGACCTTTCTAAAAAAAGAAACAAAATCAAAATCGGTTCATCCGTTCGGGCGCTACGATGCCCCCACACACACACAGACACGTCAAACTTACATCCGTCGTTTTTGCAATACAATATGAATACAAATAGCATAAAACCCGTGGGAAACACTATTTTTGCAATAATATGTAAAAAAATAAAATGACATTTGACCTTGAAATATTTGAAGTCGCGAACACCCTACGATAAATAGGTTTTGAGACAAGTTTTAGGGTGCCTAAATAAAGGTTTACACAAGTTTATAGCTGACTACTTATCTCTGATTCAGAGGTTGACTCTTTAATTTTACTTTTTTGAGTGGGCTTAAATAAGGTTATGTGGTACTTATTAAGAAATAGGAGACTAGCTGATACCTGTGGCTTCACCCGCGTGGTCCTCTGCAATTGTACCACGGGTTCGTACTACCAGAATAAAAAGTATCCTGTTTTAATCCAGGTTATAAACTGTCTATGTGCCAAATTTCATCCAAATCCGTTCCGTCGTTTTTGCGTGACAGAGTAGAAAACATTCATCTTCACATTTTTTTTTTAAATTTATAATAATATCAGTATAATTTTCCAAAAATGCTAGACTTTTTTAGCTATAAAAGACGAAGGCCATTCCCTAAGCAGTGCTAAAGCCTAAGCCAGAAAATATAAAATGTAAATTAAATTAGGCATTTAACGCCCGTACTAACAATATACATCATGTTTTATGAACCTTTTCAAATTAAATTTAAAGTTGATTAAAGTAGGCAAACAATTTTTTCGCATTTTCGAGGTAATTTTTTGTCTTTTTGTTAACAGACAGAGATATAAAGGGTGTATAAAACTCTTAACGAAGCCGAAAGGCACTTTTTCTCCCCGTCATTGCGCTTTTTCTTGTTCTCAACCATACCTGGAAACCTTCTAGTTGCATTATCACAAGTTTCTTTTTTTTAACGTGACAACGTCTAATAAACCGATGAACCGCGGCTGCATGCACGAAAAAGTGTCCCGTTACGCTCATTGTAACGTTACGATTGGAGCGTATGTATGCAATCATTTCATCAATGTTTTGTTAAAAGACGTTGTCACGTTAAACTATCGTCCGTAAACCGACATTACAAACAACAATTTTTTTTAAGTGCATCTTTTTAATGTACGACTGCTAAATGTATAATGATTTTTACTTTACACATCTCCTCGAGCTTCGTACTATTCAATCCACCAGCCAATGGTTTTGAGTGCGGTACATTGAGTATTACCGTAAAAGGTGATTTTTTACCCCAAAAAAAAAGTTGCTCCACCACAAAGTAACACCTTGTATATTTATGCTATCTATCTATCTACCTATACGAGAGAAAGAGATGCAAATAGACCAATTTTATTTGCGCTTGGCGGCGCACTTGCGCGGCTTGGTTCGTTGGAAAAATTTTGTAATTAATTTTAATGCCTGTGCTCTGAAGTTGGGTATAAAAAAAAAAAACGTGTAACATTTACCAGATGGTAACACAGTTCTAAATGATGGCCCCGTGAAAGTATTATTAACTTTGTTAAACCAATTTATGTTATGACTATATTGGACCAGCAACATCCAATAACCCGAATATTTAATAAATAAATAATGCTGATCTTTATTGGTTGGGATTTATTTATTTACGGGACGTGCAAATAGTGAAAATACGCTCCATGTAAAATACTGGTATTTAGCTGCATCCGGTTAGACTGGAAGCCGACCCCTACATAGGGATAAGGCTAGGCAGATGATGCCAAACATTGCAAATAGAAAACTGATAAAGTTTTGAGAGTTAGTAAATAGCGAAAATGGACAAAGATAAGACATTCTACACAAGCTAAAGTTACAGGAGTATGGTATCTTACGTAATTAGTATTCTGTATTTTGCAGCAAACACACAGGTAACACGCAATCCTGACGACCAGCGGTAAGAAGCACATCGCTTAGAGACAGAAGATAATAAATATTACGTCACAGAAATATTGTTCTTATCGTCCAGCTCCTTACTGCTTTTGTGTATCTCGCAGAAGATACACACAGTGAAGACGATCAGCGGTAAGAAGCACATCCCGTTATAGAGACAGAAGATAATATAAAGTTACAGAAGTATTGTTTGTTATCGTTCAGCTCCTTACTGCTTCTGTGTATCTCGCTGAAGATACGCACAGTGATGACAATTAGCGGTAAGCAGCACATCGCGTAGAGACAGAAGATAATATTATAAAGTCATAGAAGTATTGTTTTTTTATCGTTTAGCTCCTTACTGCTTCTGTGTATCTCACTGAAGATACACACAGTGATGACGACAAGCGGTAAGAATCACACCGCACAGAGGCAGAAGATAATTTAAAGTTACAGAAGTATTTTCTCTTACCATCTAGCTCCTTACTGCTTCTGTGTATCTCACAGAAGATACACACGTAACACACAGTGATGACAATCAGCGGTAAGAAGTACATCGCGCAGAGGCAGAAGATATTATAGAACACTTCTTGTTGCTCCGAGTTGAAGGCGTCGAAAGACACGCATTGCTCAAAACCGGCCACTTGTGGATGACGCTTGACTCGGAAGACTATGCTCTGTGAACAAGGAAAAGGTAGGATAAGGAAATTTATTTATCTTATTTTATTACAATATTCTTGCTTTGTTAATATCTGTCGAAATATTAAAAAAATCTTTCCGAAAAGAAGGTAGGGAATTGAAATTAAATAATAACAGTGAAAACCCCCGACACAAACATTTCTAACAAGGAAAAATAATATCTAAATATTGTCTCTTTAGGTTTAATATAATGTAAAATATTTTAATTCAAGCGTCTCGTTACGTCAGGCGACTAATATTTTATATACAGACGCAGCACATCAAGCTACCCAAAACTGACAAATTTTCCTAGTCAACATTGATTGAATAGATTCAATGTTAGTATTATATTTAAATCGCATAGCCTAGAATGTGTGAGTACTATGTACTAGTAAGCTATCATTCACTGGAAACCTACGGCAGTTCTTGACTTGAATGTGCCCTGGCGGTTGAGAGTATGTCATGCTCTCTCAAATGTCTCGCTGATGGTGGCGCGTGTGTCGGACCATTTAGTTCCCTTCAAAATGGTTGAGCTGAATGGTGCTGATCCATGCGTCATGTTCGTGAACGGGCGCTGTCAGTTGTGACTGGTCATCTCTTAGTCGCCATGGTTTATTTGAATTAATTATTTTGTTTTTGAGTTGTATTTTATTTTTGTTTTGCTATGGACACTTTTAACGTGCACATCTTGCTACATTGTTCTCACATAATATACCATCTATCTCAACATGAATGATGTAACCAAGATTTTGTAACAATATTTTGATTTAAAAGAGTGTCCATGGAGTTTCTTGCCCGTTCTTCTCCATAGAGATCTACGCTAGGGAATGGGCAACTACAGTACTTTCACAGTTTTTATGTCTTGTGACTGGGACTGTAGCTACTTTAAATGTTCATTTTTGTTTCGACATTTCAAAAGTGCCTGTAACTGGCCTACTTGAAATAAATGCTTTGATTTTGATTTTGATTTTGAACCTAATACTTACTTTAGTGATAATGTTGAAAATCTGTTACAGAAACTTGACATGTTGTAGAAGCTTAATGTGTTGGCGTCTGTACTTGGCTATAAAAAAAACATCCTGGACCTGCCCAGGACGTTTTATTTTTTTGTTTTTTGTTGGGGGCTACCGATAGAAGTGAAAACTAAAGTAATCTACATATATATTATCTGCTACGGGTTGTGCCCCGCGCACGCGTAAGTGGTGCTACACCGTAGCGGATCGGCTACGAGTGCTACGAAGCGCTAGGTGATGGTCGCGTGGGTTCCATATTTTTTTTCACTCAAAAAGTGCTCAACGCGCCTTAAGAAGTTTTTACTTCAAAAAAGCTTTTTCCCACGGCTTTTTCATCCTTGCAAAGATCAGTCGTATATCGACCGGGGGGTCGCATACTATCGCGTAAAAAAAAATCTAACTGTTAATTCAGGTCCAAAACTATGTATCTGTGTGAAAAACTGTTCTGCCGTTTTTGCGTGATTGAGTTACAAATTTTTGGACACATATTTTACAATGTAAGAAAGATTCAATCAATAATGGGTTTGTTGATTTAATCTTACTCACATTGATTGCAAAAATGTGAAAGTTTGTACGAGTATGTTTCGATATCTAGAAGTTTGTTTGTATCATGAAACAAACAAACGAATACAATGCACAAGTAAAACTTGATTGCAAATTAAATACTTCATTAAAATTAAAATCAGTCCAAATTAATTCACATTTGCATTCAGCTGGATTCATGGGTCTTAATTTATATTGTTTACTCATACCGTAACTTTAAAAATTAAGACCATTGTTGGCAATATTTATCCATGAAATGCATAAAACCTGGCTGATTCGTTGGTCAAAGCCGTCCTGAGGTAGAAACCTAGGTCGTGTTTTCGGTTTTCCGTGTTCTGTACGTCACTCTTGGTGAGAGAAACGTGCTAAGTTTTTCTAATCAAGTAAACAATAGGAAAATGCTTTTTATCCCTTCTAAGCTATTTCCGCGTTTTATGAGTTCAAAATCAATATTATTTTATTTCACTTAGGTCTCATTGGCACTTAAATTACGTAGACAAAGAAGGTGCATTGTTCGGGTTGATTGTTTCTTATGGAAAAGAACCGGTAAGAAACTACATGGTAACTCATGGTCTACCTATTACGGGTCATGAGATACAGACAGGCGGACGAACGAATGGATAGCGTAGGCCGTGGGCTTGGTAAATAGGGTTCTATTTGTTCGAAATCCCGTCGGGTACGAACGCCTAAAAATACGTTGGTAAACATTCACATAATCTGTTTTCTACAGAAGGTTCAAAGGAACCCTTTGTAAGGGTTCTTTTCATCACTCGCTTGCGAGTCTGTCTGTCTGTGTGTTCGAAAACCTATAATAGTTCCCGGGTAGTTCCCGCTGACCTAGAATCACGTTTGGCAAAACGCAAGGTCTCACAGCACACGTAAAGGAAAAATCCGAAAACCGTAAATACGTTAGTTAAATAACAAAAAAAAAAAACGATTTGTTTATTGCATATTAAGAGGCCTGCATCAGTCTGATCTATGCAAGTCTATGAATGCGCACACAGCTACGCTGACGGTACGCAAACCAAATCACGTGCATAGATATAGCTACGCTGACCGACGGTCAGCGCTGACCGTCGGTAGCACTGTTTCCAGCCTTAGGGCCCTAGGGCCCTTACAGTGAGCATTAAGCCTTTCAGAAAAGCGGTTTTACGTGATCTCTAAGGGTTTGATAATTTAATACCCATCTAGGTACAGACTGATTAACTTCTTAGTCCGATCGATTGTTATTTTAGCCACAAGACCCCGATTAAGGTCCTTCATTAATTCAGCAATATCCCTTGTCCGTACCTGAGACTAATATTAAAGGTTTGCGCAGACGAGCTACTTGTCTGTCTTAAAGTGTACTGGATGCGTACTCGTATGTCATGTGCGTCTTTTGCATATGATTATTACCCCTTTTTTTCGGATGGGAAACCATCAAATGACTTCTCCCACTCTGGGCGGAGCGGGAGGGAGTGTCAGACTTTTACTGAATAAAACCCATCCATGTTCCTTCCTCGCTCTTTACGTTCCAGGGCCACGGTATCTCTTTCGAACAGTCCCGCAGCCCTGGCAGGCTTCGGCCCTTGCGGATTATGATTATTACCCCTAGCATAACATAACACCACGCCTGGAATCCCGAAAGGTAATACAACGGTGTACCTAATAGTACAATATAAATCAATCAACCTACATTTCGCAAGTTAAGTGTGGTTAAGTTCTAATAGTACAATATAAATCAATCAACCTACATTTCGCCAGTTAAGTGTGGTTAAGTTCTAATAGTACAATATAAATCAATCAACCTACATTTCGCCAGTTAAGTGTGGTTAAGTTGTAATAGTACAATATAAATCAATCAACCTACATTTCGCCAGTTAAGTGTGGTTAAGTTCTAATAGTACAATATAAATCAATCAACCTACATTTCGCCAGTTAAGTGTGGTTAAGTTCTAATAGTACAATATAAATCAATCAACCTACATTTCGCCAGTTAAGTGTGGTTAAGTTCCATGCAATAGGGAACGAGAGGATCGACCTACTAGCGCTTATTCAGACTCTGTGGCTGCTATTTAATTGAGAAATAACAAAATGGAAAACCCAATAACGTTTTGCCTGACTCATGAATCGAACCCTGGAGCTCTTGCTCAGCAGTTGCGCTTGCGACCACTAGACAAAACCAGGCAGTAAGATAACATCAAGGCTAATGAAGACAAGGCTACTGTGGACCATTGGTCGTTGGTTTTGTCCAGTTTATATACTGTCATCTTCTATCTTCGAAGGACCGAGCTGTAGCAATAGTTCACTCACATTTTGCCAGTGATTTTTGACGTTTGCAGACAAAAGTATCTCAACTGCACAGACAGACAATGCGGTAAACTCGCCGACTCGAATATTTTCTTAAGTGGTACCCTCAAGCATGATATTAGGTATTTCGTAGGATTGCGGTTTTGCAATTTCATTTCAAAATCGGTGCTTGTCCTATCTATACTATTATAGTAAAGAGATAAAATTTTGAAAAATGGATGTAGGGGTAATCTCCGGAAATAACGATCCAATTCTAAAAAAATAATACTGGATAGATAGATACATTATTGGTGGGCGCTATGGCCTTTAAATTATATTATATCATGCATATTGGCCGAGCTATCCCAATTGTGGCGAACGACGTGCTACTTTAAAAGTAATCTGTTAGGGTTGGTATTTGACTGGAACGTTCGCCGCGGCATTTTTTAAAGGAAATAACAAACATTCGCGGTACGGTATTATGTTTCTTACGGCAGAAGTTCTTACTGAACTGAACCATTTTTGTTGAAGTTGCTGCCGATCTATGTAATTCTTTATTTACTTGGTAAATGAAAATTGTTATCACAAAAAGCGGAATAGGTTTTGAAAAAGAATGATACGCTCTATCAGAATACGCTTGATGTCCATATTGTCCATGCGATAAAAGCTTAAGACTTTATTCGCTTCGTTTCGGCGACGTGACTCGACACCTTGCCAAACTAAATGCGACAAATGTAGTGATACTTGATCGGCTCAAACATATTCCACGTCGATATATATTGTCATTCCATTTAAATTCTGAAGAATCTGCTCCTGAAACTGCAAGGAACCTTGTATCGTAAGTTTAAAGGGTGGAAAAGGCTTGTGCCCTGTAAAAAAATTAACTAGGCCGTCAGTTAGATTTAAACAATTATTTGACATATTTTTCTTTATTAACGTAGACCAAAATTGACGAAGATACGACGCTTTTAAAATTCTCAATACGTCACGCCGTGCTTTACTTTTTGGTGCGGTGTGTCGTCACGACCCTTCACTCCCGATTTCCCGAGTTGATACTTTTTCACTTTGTCAATATTCATTGATCTACTCGTACAAGAACAAAAATACGATAATTAATTTAAACTAAAGCACTACTAAAATTAAAAAAAGCAAAATACTAGTAGCACACGATAGACGTACTAGTATTTTGCTTTTATAACTTTAGTGTTTATTTGCAATAAACAATGAGCTTTTTGCAATATTTTTAAAGTTTTCCATACTTGCATTAATAATATTTTTGATTTCCGTAATAGTACCCCTAATGGATTTAACATCATCAGTAGTGCCTTAGTTTTAAATAATGCCCATGATTTCAATTCCACCCTGTATTTATTTACGTGGCTGCGTTACTATAAGGTATCGTATTCCAGTCGTTTATCTTCCGATGTAAATGAGTCGTCCATCTTTGTCTGCGAATAGACCCCACCTAAGACAGAATAGAATCGTGTGGGCGTAGCTCTTGCGATCAGGGACATCATCTATTCTAAACTTAGATTGTTGCATTGACAAGGTGTTAGATCTTGATCCACCTTGACCTTGATCACATACGTCCCAAGGAAAAACAAGTCATGCCATAGAACCTCAAGCGGCGTGAATTTGGGAACTTTTCTACAAAATAATACAACACGAATATTCTACAACTGTGTAAAATTAGACGTCGTTAGGATGATGACCCACATAGGGACGAATAGTAAAGCAAAACGAAATGAGTCTGCAAAAGGTTCTATTAATCGAATCTTTGACAGATACACCCATTATGTCCGGATACATCAGATTGAAAACGAAATTAAAAATCTGACAACTTCCTTTGAGCTTGAAGTCTTTGTGAATTTGCATTGAAAAAGAAACCAGGACGAAGCTATGAAAACTTTTGTAATCTGTGTTTTTTATTTGCTTGTGCAGTCAGCAAAACAGTTAGGTTTACAGGCTAGCAATCTTCTTACTACTATTATAAGTGGAAAAGGATTATTATCAATCTGTTTGCAATTTTATCCAAATCCTTTCAGTAGTTTTTGTGTCAAAGAATAACAAAAATCGATCTTAACAGACTTTTACATTTATAATAGTCAAACACGTTAGATTGTAATCTCTCTTACGAGGTTGTAAACTGTCGAAATATTGTCAACTGAACATACTGCTTACAATATTAACGTATTATTTTTCGGTAGATTGTAATCTATCGAAGTGAAACCGAAATATTGTGAAATGCATGCGACGGAAGTATCTCTGCCCCCATAATCGGGACGTGGGGCAACCCCACGTTAGGTTAGTTAGGTTCCTTTAAACTCTGCACTCAGAAATAGGGGCCCGCGTAGCGGGGCTCCGTCGACTACACTTTTTAGGGGAATATAACGTGTTTTGAGGTTAGGTTATACTAATCGGTATTTCTCAGGAATGGTACATTATCTTTTCATGAGAGTGGTAACATTGGGCAAGAGGGGGTCCCCCTTGCCCAATCCTTCCCTCCCTCTCCTCCACACCATGCGAGTTGACTTCCATCGCATGCATTTCACATTATTACGGTTTCACTTCGATAGATTACAATCTACCGAAAAATAAAGCGTTTTATTGTAAGCAGTCTGTTCGTTTGACAATATTTCGAGAGTTTACAATCTCTCTAGTTACTTTACAATCTAACATGTTTGACAATAAAATTTTAAGGTGCCCATATACGCAAACAACATGGACCAAACGCTTTCAAGCGTAACAAAAGACGTTCTCCCTCACCAGGGGCAAATCAACACTGGACAAATCAGAACCTATTGAATGGCCGGCCTATATAGAAACGAGTATTTGAGTCAACATATTGTAAAGGGCACAAGGCACTTGTTTTCCCCATCATTGCGATTATTTTTTTGTATTACACCATAGTTGGGAACATTCTAGTTGCGGATATATTTGGGGTCAAAGTTCCAACTTTTTGACAAGTTCTTTTTTTAAATACCTACAAGTTTAAATTGTAAGATTTTAACTTTAAACACCTCTACGATCCCGTTTTATTCAATTATCCATACATCAGCACAATGGTTTAAGTGTGATAGGTACATTGAGTTCGACCACAAAACATGATTTTTCATTAAAAAAAAAATGTCGTGTCCCAGCAATAATTTTTGCGTAAAGTTACTTAGTTTGATGAACAGAAATCTTGGTGACCGCTTCGTGATGAGGTTGTTTACACACTTTATATTTTTTTAATTGTGTGATGTAGGCACTACAATGTTGTAACAATGATTGTCTTAAACAAAATGAGCTACCATGTACACATGACAGATAACATTCGCCTGTAATGTAACAGTTCCGATTCGAGCATAACATCAATGACTACAATGATAACGATACAATTTATGAAACTCACTTGTCTCTATACAAAATGGGATCTTGAAATGTTTCAGGTGAATGCTCACTCACCGGGAATGTTTATTTGTAACGTACAAAAAAAATCGATCATAAAATCGAATCTTACATACTCGTAGATTGTACATTACAGGCGGATGCTACAGAGTCAGCGTGTTTGCACAACTATCGCTTTTTCCCTTCATTCGTTTGTCAAGTTTTAGATTCTTCAGCAATTAACATTACAAAAAAAAAAAGTTGTATTTTGCCTATCTAAAATAATAAACCATTACTTACTGTATGCACTCGATAGATCTAATGACAACTATGGTTAGTACTTAAGAAAATTTAATATTTTTTTACTGACTGGATCGTTGGACTATATTGGTAGCAAGCACAACTTCTGAGCATGATCGAGGTCCGTGTTTCGATTATAGGGTTCCATGAGGAATTTTGCAGTAGGCTTGCGCCTTATTATACGGTTGCGGTTTTTTTTTGTTTAGTTTTAAGTTTTTTTTATTATTGTTTTTGGTTTCCATTTTTTGATTTATTTTGTTATTTTTTTTATACTGTGTGCACTTGTGGCGTGTGCTAAATAATTGTATTTTATTTCTTTCTTTCTTTTCTTTCTTTCTATATCACATGAGAATTAAACATAACTGGCGAAATCACTATTAAGTAGACCTCTGCTTTACCCTTCGGGAATTACAGGTGTAATGTTATGTTACCATGTACGGTCGAACAAGCTAATTGGTTTACAGTTTAACCCACAAATTACATTGTAAAGTGTAAACCAAATAGCGTCCTTTTGAGTGATTTTCTTTCAGCCGAAAGCTGATTGTGTACCCGAACTTTATGAGCAAAGTCTTGATAATAAATAATCCTATAAATAATCGCTAGACGCTTTTAGAAATACAAACCTAAGTTAGGAAACTTTCCTAAGTACTTGGTTTGTTAAGTAAACTGATAGCAAACTTAGAAGCGTCTGTCTGTAGTTCAGCAACCTTGACATTTGAGTTAGCTTCGTGTTTTTAAGGAAACAGCAGCCATTTTAAGAGGCCTGCGGAGCATACGTTAATCATACAAACGTAATACCAAAATAATTTGTAAATCAAACATATTCTTAAGGTAGCGTGCATTTATTTCAATTGGATAACAGAATATATAGATTCCCAAACACATTTTTTGAATGGACACTGATTTAAACAAGAGTTGTGAGAAAAATAGATTTTCTATAGAAATTTTAAACTCCTCATATCTCGTCTTTATGTCATTGTCGTTTCAAAATATTTATTTAGGAACATAGTATTCTGTAATCCAATCAAAATATATACACACTACCTTAAGAATGTGTTTGATTTTCATATTGTTTTGGTATTACTTTTGTATGAAAAACGCATGCTACACCGGCCCCTTAAGAGCGCGTATTCAAAAACTTAGCAACGTAGCAAATAACTGTCAAATATATATTTACGAATTTTATTTGATTTGGCAATATTAATGAATGGAAACAAGAAATATGGCTAACTAGTGAACTAGAATATTAATAGTAAATTGCAATAAAAACACTGAATGATGAATTGATGTTCTAAGTGTAACCGTTTTAGCTATAAAAAAGGCATTTGAAAAGTTTCCAAATAGTTTTTTCTCATCTAAAAATAATTATTCGATTTATATTGTCACAATTTTATTACGGGATATCTTCCGTGATTTTTTCCCGATTTCCATAATCGGGAGCTCAAAATCCGGACAGCAATCCGGACTATCGGTAATACGAAAAATTCAATTTCCGTATATTTTTACTTGACTTCCAAATCCGGATTTGAAAATCGAATCCGGATTTTCTGAATAATAAGAAATTGTTATTCGTGGGCTACATTTTCACGCGAATATTCGAAAATGTGCTCATCAGCCGAAAGCCTGAAACTGATATTTCCAGTTTAGTCTTGCACTAAACTGGAAATATCAGTTTCAGGCATTTTTAGAGGCGTTAGAGATGGCGTTATTCGAGGATAGTGGTTCACGAGGACGATACTTGGAGGCCGCTTACAAGCATCTTAAGTGCATTCAACGTCGGTTCAGAGCGAGCTTTTTCCGCAGCCGGAATTGAGTGTAACCAAATTCGCAGCAACAACCAAATACGACTGACGCCGGTGTCACTTTATTAAAACACATATTTACTGCGTGGGAAGAGGCACAAGATGCCATAGGACTCTTCTGTGACGTCTCGAAGGCATTTGATTGCGTAAATCACGAAACACTGATTTTGAAGCTTGAGCATTACGGTTTAGGTAAACTTGCGCTCAGTTTAGTAAAATCGTATCTGAATGATAGACAACAGCATGTACAAGTAAAGGGTGTAAATTCGATGGGTTTAAGAGTAAAAATTGGTTTACCACAAGGTTCGATATTGGGTCCCTTCCTCCTTTTAGTATACATTAATGACCATACTCTATTTATTTAACAACCACCCGCACCCGCAAATGGTGTTGTTTGCTGACGATACTTAGATACGTCTTCTACTTAATATTTAGGATAAACAGACGTGCCACAAATCTTGACGACGTAAATAGCGCCCTACTGCAGGTTCATAATTGGTTTACCGCCAATAATTTAGTACTAAATGGACAATAGATGTGAGATAGTGTTCTACAGACGAGTATCTATCTCATTTATATGCTAATTCTATGTATTTAATTATATGTATTCAAAAGTGCCGTAATGGTTTAATTGAAATAAATGCTTTGAGTTTGAGTTTGCTAGTGTCACTAAAATACCTACTTCTTCTTACCTTGTCGATGACAATATTTAAATAAAGTTAACCCAAAATACCTGCTCACGGTTACTTTTTTAAAGATTTATAAATTATAAGTGACCACACTATTATTGACCAACATTAACATTGATAGATCTAACCCGTACCATAACCACGTAATCACCTTACTTTGGTTGCACAAAAAGTCTTTCAAAAAATCTCCGTTACTAAGGTTTACTAAAACTATAAAAAAATAAACAGTAAGACCAAACTCAAACACAAGTAAAAAGCACTCTCCTCCCGTTGTCATAAGTGACACTCCGGGAATGAAAACTTTCAGCACTTTCATATTTTCTGTTGCTTTTGCAAGAATCTTACTGTTAAACCGACTTACTGCATTACAAACTTTTCTATTCTTGAGAATGCATTGAGTGAATCACTTTAGTACTATAATACCGAAGACCCATAGCTACTAGATTATAAGGTTTATTATACATCTACTCTATCCTATGCGTAATTATTTTTTCAACTAAGACGCGATGTATATGGTGAACATGTGGTTTTGACAAGTGTAATGAAATCTTGGAAGTCGATTCTATCCTACTTCTAAAATTTGTCGTATGAAAACGAAACTTTGTATGTATCTGTCGTATGCAGGACTTGATAAGCTAAAGCTGATCTGATTAGGCATCCCGGAGGTAGATCTGGAAGGGTGCGTACCATTTGAAATAATAACAAAAGTTGTAAATCAAAATCAAAATCAAAATCAAAATCAAAGCATTTATTTCAAGTAGGCCAGTTACAGGCACTTTTGAATTGTCGAAACAAAAATGAACATTTAATGTAGCTACAGTCCCAGTCACAAGACATAAAAACTGTGAAAGTACTGTAGTTGCCCATTCCCTAGCGTAGATCTCTATGGAGAAGAACGGGCAAGAAACTCCATGGACACTCTTTTAAATCAAAAAATTGTTACAAAATCTTGGTTACATCATTCATGTTGAGATGGTATATTATGTGAGAACAATGTAGCAAGATGTGCACGTTAAAAGTGTCCATGGCAAAACAAAATACAACTCAAAAACAAAATAATTAATTCAAATAAACCATGGCGACTAAGTGATGACCAGTCACAACTGACAGCGCCCGTTCACGCACATGACGCATGGATCAGCACCATTCAGCTCAACCATTTTGAAGGGAACTAAATGGTCCGACACACGCGCCACCATCAGCGAGACATTTGAGTGAGCATGACATACTCTCAACCGCCAGGGCACATTCAAGTCAAGAACTGCCGTAGGTTTCCAGTGAATGATAGCTTACTGGTACATAGTACTCACACAATATGGGCTATGCGATTATACAATACTAACATTGAATCTATACAATGCAAAGATAGTTAAGTACAATCTTCAGCAGCTCCAACTATATCATTTAATGCTATCAATTTTTGCGCCCCTGTCCATGTGGAGCAGGACCAGCATTAAGCCAAGCATTTTTATCAGCGATATAATCGCTCAACTTGTAATATGCTTTTTTACATAGTGTGCGTTTGATGCATGTTTTAAATTTCGTCTCATTCAGTTCAAGAATACTTTGTGGAATTTTATTATAGCATCTCAAACAGTACCCCATGAAAGATGAGTCTACTTTAGCGAGTCTAAAGCCTGGCTGAACTAATTGGTCCCTGTTTCTAGTACTGTAATTATGTCTGTCACCTCTTTTACCAAAAAGATGCAAATTTTTTCTAACGTACATTATGTTTTCGTAAATGTATTGACAATGTACCGTCATAATGCCAATATCCTTAAACAGTTCCCTTAGAGAATCGCGCCTACGAAGATTATATATAGCTCTGATGGCTCTTTTCTGCAGAATAAATATAGACTCAATATCTGCAGCCCGTCCCCATAGCAAAATACCGTAAGACATTATACTATGGAAGTAACTAAAATAGACCAGTCTAGCGGTATCTACATCAGTAAATTGACGGATTTTTCTAATGGCATATGCTGCTGAACTTAGCCGCCCCGCAAGAGATGTTAAATGAGAACCCCATTGTAGCCTTGAATCAAGCGTAAGCCCCAGGAAAACCGTTTTATCTACGAATTCAAGTTTCTCATTATTCAATAATATATCACAATCACTACCCTTAACATTCGGTAATGAAAATCTTATGCATTTGGTTTTTTTTTCATTTAATACCAAATTGTTTGCTGTGAACCAATTTTGGACCTGAAGTAGGGCATTATTCACGTCATCTAAATTTTGTGCCCGTCTGTTTATCTTAAAAATTAAGGAAGTGTCATCAGCAAATAACACCATATTTTGAGGTTGGTTTTTCAATAAATAGGGTAGATCATTTATATATACTAGAAAGAGGAAAGGACCCAATATTGAGCCTTGTGGAACCCCCATTTTTATTTTTAAACCCTGTGAATTAACACCATTTATCTGAACATGTTGTTGTCTATCATTCAAATATGATCTTACCAAACTAAGTGCAAGTTTACCCAGTCCGTAATGCTCAAGTTTCAAAAGTAATGTGTCGTGATTTACGCAATCAAACGCTTTGGAGAGGTCACAAAAAATTCCTATGGCATCTTGGGACTCTTCCCACGCAGTAAATATGTGCTTTAATAAGGTTACACCGGCGTCAGTTGTACAACGTCCCTTGGTGAAACCATACTGTTGATCATGTAAGATTCTGTTGGTGTTAAAATGATAGAGCATTTGATCAAGCATTACTTTTTCAAAAACCTTGCTAAAAACTGGCAACACGGATACAGGTCTATAATTGTTAGTATCTTTACTGTCCCCGGATTTGAAAAGAGGTATGACTTTACTGTATTTCATTAAATCAGGGAAAACTCCTTGGTCTACACATAGATTAAAAATTAAAGCTAAGTATGGGGCTATTGTCTCAAGTATGGATGTGCAAACTTTGATAGACATTCCCCATAGATCTTCGGTCAGTTTGATTTTTATTTGCCGGAAAGCTTTAATAACTACCATAGGGTTAATGTGTTTAAATTTAAATTCAGCCAGGCAGCCAGACACATTCGTCTTTAATAAACCCATTGAGACTTCAGGAGAGGAATTTAGAGCCTCCGTAGTTTTTAATGGTATTTCTGTAAAGAAATTTACAAATTCTTGAGCTACTTCCTGATTAGAGCTTTTAGGAACACTTGCTGTATCTAATATGTAGCTAGTGTTACGTATTTTCTTCCTGTTAGTCTCGTTATTTATGACTTTCCACACTGTCTTTATTTTATTTTCTGCTGTTTTGATCTTGTTGCTAATGTGCAGGGCTTTAGCAACCTTGCATGTATTTCTAAAAATTTTTGAATACTTAGCAACATACTTGTTAAAAGTTTCAGTGTTAATAAAAGGCTTAAGGCCATAAAGCTCAAATAGTCTTTCCCTACTTTTTCTGATGCCTCTAGTTGCCCAATCGCTAAATATGAATTTAGGGCAAATACTTTTTGTCTTCTTTTCAAAAGTTTTGTTGAATTCCGTATGAACTATTGAAAAGAAACGATTATAAAATTGATTTATATTAATATCGTCATGGCTCATAACACTTAACTTGTTCTGTAGGGAAATATTAAACCTATTTAATTTGCTAGAAGTTATAGGTCTAAATTTAATCTGTACTTTTTGCAATGGTGTATTACAACTATAAGTTACAGTTTGTCCGCTATGGTCAGACGGCAAACAATTTACTATGGCTTTATCTAAGTAATCACAATCGCAGAAAACATTATCTATACAAGTAGCAGAAGATGTTGTGATTCTAGTAGGTTCAATAAAAACGTTAGTCAGGTCAAATGACTTAAAAAGATTTAATAACCGACCACTATTTGAATGTTCTTCTAAAATATTGATATTGAAATCACCACAAATTATTGTAGATTTATTACTGGCTGCAAGTTTTGCCAGGACATCTTCCATTATTGATTCAAATATGGAAAAGTTTTGATAGTTTGGGGGTCTGTACACACACACAATTACATGCTTATCTAGCTCAACACAGGACAGTTCGACGCAATGTTCAACCGAGAGACCTACTATGTCATTACGTTGCTTATATTTAAAACTATTTTTAATTAATATTAGGGAACCTCCACGAAGCATAGTTTTACGGTTAAAGCAGCTACCCACCATATAGTTCTCATAATTAATAAGCATTTGGTAATCTTTTAGCCAATGTTCAGTAAAACAAATGATGTCAAACTTACTTTTTTCTAAAAACAATTCAATTTCTAATAATTTGCAAGACATTCCTTGGATATTTTGGTGGAATAATTTTAAGGTGTTCTGCTGAGGCCCTTTTTTATTAACTAATTGAGTGCAAGAATTAATAGTACCTTCTGTTGTCTCACTTTCTAGTTTAAATTTATATTAATATTTGGAGTGAGGCCGGAGACTCCCGTGCCATCCTCAGACAACAAGACCCTATCTGTAATAGACCCTAATTGAGGATTCACCATGGTGACAGATGGATCCTCCTCATTGCAATATTTGTAAACATTTATAGCACTACTGCTATATTCATTTAAAGTCACCTGTACATTAGTAGAATTACTAATAGTCGCAGTGTTAATAATGGAACTAAACTTAGACATACTATTTATGTCTGTGTGAATATTAAAAGCTAATAGCGAAGCTATTTTGTGTCTACATCTAATAGGTAGATACACCTTACCCCGTGTCGACTTAAGTTTACCAACAATAGTGTTGATATCTAGATATACAAGTCTGTCACTATAGTGACCTGCCAGAAAATGTACATGGTTATTTAACATATGTATATAATTGTTTTTTCTATTACCCAATTTTTCAAAATAGGGAAAAGCACACAATATGATTTTACTACAGTTTAGCTTTAACAACTCTGATACACATTCAGTGATATCTTCCTTTTTAATCTTAGAACTATTACCCATACATATAGTTATGGTGGTATTAGGATTACAAACAGTTTTTGTTGCAGATGCCATAACCTGTTTGTAGGTCGACCCTGGCATACAATAATTTTGAGTACAATAACTCAGGCTATTACTGATCAATTTCCCAAGCCCTCTACCTAACGATCACATGACCTAATTTAATTTAATTATAAATTAAAATAAACTAAACTAACTTAAACTATAAACTTAAAAAATGGCGTCAAAAAACTCCTCCTCAACGCTGTCAACTGGTAAAGTCCCCAGGAGACTGGCGGCGTTACCGCGCTGTATGGCAACGCTAAGCCTTTGGCCAAGGTAAAAGCCAGCCCTAGGGTCACGGGAAGTGTCAATTAAGCGTTTAGAAATTTCTTTAAAAAGGCTGTGAGCACTCGGACCCCACGGGCCAAGAGTTTCAACCCCAAACGGCTCGAAAATATAGTTACCAATAAGGTTACTATATTTACGCCGCTTGAGGTTCTCAGCAGCCGCAGCGGCAGCCCCTGCACAGCACGATGAGCTAGGAAGATGGGAAGGCGCAAGAGTATCGACACAAGTTGCGTCCCACACTAGAGGCCTACCCATCTTCCATGGAAACAAAGACATGCCGTCTGGTCTCTTGCCATCGTCGCGTGCCAAACCATTGGGTTCTAATAAAGCTGGAACGCCGACGGTGACAAGAGATCGACGGATGATGTCATTCAAGTTCGCGTGCCGTGCAAAACGGCCCGCACTTCGGCTGCATGACAGGCCGTGGTGTCCGAGGCTGTTGACAACTTCACCACAGTGACAGCGATGAGGAGAACAACAAGGGGCGCCTAGGCGTAGAGCAACAGCGAGGCGGAAAGTGGTGTCATCGAGCAACGTGCCTGTGTTCGACGACGGTAGAGCGTGAAGCCAAAGACCCGACTCCCACTCACCAACAGCCAGCAGGCGCGCACGCTCAGCAGAAGTAGCAGACGTGTTCAGTAGATTGATCTGAACTACTCTGCAGAGCGGCTCGTCCCACCGTCTCTGGGAAAATGAATAGTCGGGTTCCTCAGAATTCGGGCAAGCGATTTTCCAGGCGTTGATAGCCTCGGAGAAGCACGGCACATCAAAATCAATCAGTGTGGAAGCCAGGATTTTCCTGATTAATTTCTCAGTGCCGAGGACCGAGGATATATAAGCCGGTAAACTAATACTAGAAATTTTGCGGACGCCGAGCCCTCCCATACGAATGGGAAGAGTAGCTTGTGTCCAAGCTCGGTCGTCCAAGGCCACATTTAAAATGGATGATAAAGTGTTTCTGATAATTGTATCCATTTTGTCCAAAAGATGAGTGTGCTTCCATAAAGGTGAAGCACGTAGGAAATAAATTAATTTAGGGCCGAAACAGCAATAACGGATTATGGTGATCGCCGAATGCATGTTAATTTGGAGCAACCTTTCCGAAAAATCACTGAAATTTTGAATTTTTTCCTCGATGAAATCGGGAAAGGAAATTTCGAAGATTGGAGACCCAAGGAGGCGAAGAGATTCTTTTTCAATAATTTTGATGTTAGGGGCTATTGCATTAAATTTAGGAATTGTCAATAGTCTGTTGGTAGAGTCCGTTAAATATAGTTCGCATTTTGCTAGGTTTAAGTCAAGGCCAATGGAGTGAAATTTATTTTTTAAGAAGATTAAATCATTTAAAACTGTATCCACATCGCCACCCAAGGTTCCATCATCCAGATACCAAACGTTAAATTTCGAATTTAGCTGTTGAATAATAGGGTGAATAGCTAAACTAAATATCACTGGCCCGAGCGGGTCACCTTGTTGACAGCCAACAGCAGATTCCAGAAGGTTGTCCCGATAAAGTAATTTAGATGGGTGTCTGTAACACTGCCAAAGAAAACTATAAATTTGAGGTAATTCTTTTTTAATTTCCGTCAACAAGGTGTCTCTATTAACAGAATTGAAGGCATTCTTAATATCAACCTTCAGGATGACCTCACTTTTTCCAGAATTTAGGTAGGTCGACAAAGCGTGTACGGCAGCCTCACAGCCCCCTTTGGAACCAAAACCTAGCTGCAGGGGCTGAAATTTTTCCGAAACAGCCTCACCATAAAATTTACAACAAATTTTGGCTGCCATACGACGGTAAGTGGTACCCACGGCAATGGGACGAATGCCGCCATCCCTCTTGCGTAGGGCACATAAATTGGCCCCGTACAAGACGTCGATGACGGCTTCGTTCACTTTGCCGCAGAGTAAAAGATTAATCAGAGCCGTAAGCTCCTTCAAGAGCGACTCACCGGCCTCCCCTGCGCTTGAACAAATTAGGTCCTTCAAGTGCTGAGGACTAAGGCCATCGAGGCCGCCGGCGGAGCCGCTCCGGAAGGAGCAAACGGCTGTGACCACCTCTCGACCTGTAATGGTGAGGGAGTGAATGCCCGAATCAGGAGGGTCGGGAAAAGAAAGGCCATCCGCGGGGGCAGGGTGTTTGGTCTCCAGAGCTGCGAGTGTTTCTGGAGAACACGGAGCCACCACATCGCTACTGAAGAGAATCCTGGCTGCACCGCTAATGTCACCTTCCCCTAACTTTGACTCAACCAGATAGGAAATACCTCTCGAAGAGGTATATCCCTGAGTCGGTACATTAGAAACAAAATTTTGAGCCGAAATATTACAATTATCTTTAATTTGAGCTGTTAAAGTCTTTTTGGTAGCCAAATTCTTTTGAACATGCAAAATACGATAAGGGAAGGTAAGTAACTGCACCCAAGCACTTAGCGAGTTCTCTCGGACGACAAGGCGCACACAACCTGCTAGATTTTGGGCAACTAGGGGCCTAGCACCACGAGGAACTCGCTTTAAAATAGGAACAGAGGTTTTGAATTTGGAAAGGGTTTGCCAGATCGGGTCGAAAGTGGATGTAGCCGAAGATGGAGGAGGAAGATTTGAAACAGGGTCTGAGGGTGAATTTGAAGGTTTATGTACCTTACCAATATGCACATTCAGACCCCGCTTACCTTTAAAAAATCGTGCTTGGGGACAAAGTGGGCATCTCTCCAGGGTGTTCAGCGATGTTGAAGGTTGATTACTATTATTACACACCACATCGCTGCTGCTACTACTCATTTATGAATAAGTAGATCTTAAAAAATAAACTTATTAAAAATAATTTTAATAAACTAAACTAAAAAAAAAACACGACACAGAACAGACTATTACAAAGTTCTGATGAACACACACACACTGGGGACCTGGGGCATCACGCCGCCGATGAACACATGTCGGCGCAGCCCGCAGTCACTGATGCCTCTTCGATAAATTAATTGTCAGCTTAAGGATTCTTCCAGACTCTTCTTGTTGGAATAGATAATACACCATTGACATCAAATATAATACAAGAATGCTTGGCTTAGGTACCAGCTCTTCAAAACGATCAGATTCTATTTGACATTTCAGCCCAGTCTGATGAATAGTATGTAGTTCAGTGAATTTCAGGAACAAAGAGAACTATAATTATATGTTTCGCAATGAATATATTATACACGTAACGTGAAGATATGATAGATATAAATCAATTCCAGCATTTTCTGAATAATAATTTCCTCTATAAAAAATTTTATGTGTTGACCATTATTAATTTAATTTCATATGTACTTTTTTTTGCTACTTTCGCTGAGAAACGGGTCAAATGAAAGTTAGGTCAACTGAACGTTATTTAAAAAATTGCATTATACAAATTGAAAATTATTTGAAATGAACGTTATTGTTCGGTGTTTTTACCGAACACCTTAGTTTGCACTATCGGCGTGACGCGTTAACCTAATTAACAGACTTCATTTATTACTTAGTATTTTATATTATATTCAGTGCACTTTTGTCTACCGCGTTAGCCGGGTGTATTCAAACATTATAATAACATTAACATTTCATTTACATTTAAACATTAATAACATTTTGAGTGTGAGACAATAAATAGTGGTTAACATAAACTTTTGGTTTCTACTCAACAACACCCAACACCTCGCTTCGTACCCCCGACAGTTATACTAAATGTTATTAGAGCAAAAGAAGTTTATGTGACATGTAACATTAGATCACATGAAATTAGGTTATTTGTTTTTATAGCATATGAAAATTATATTATGTGAACGTTATTTCAAGTAAAAACATACAATCTGTTATTATACCATATATTACACATCCATCTGGAATTATTCAATGGCTACTATTACCTAAATTCCTCGAGTTTGGGCTCATATGATTCGTTTTACGATTCCATTAGATCGAACTTGGTAATAAGCGTTTTGGTTCTTGGTTATCTGGCTTCATCATCAGTCACTCATCATTAGCAGCAGTATTCGACTAGTGGTGCGGGCGAGCGGAACGAGCTGTCAAGTCATAGGTCTCCAGTCGAACTCAAGGCACGCAACTCTGATTTTTCGCATTCATGTGCGTATTGTATAATTATCACTTGCTTCGGTGAAGGAAAAACATTGTGAGGAAACCAGCTCGCCTGAGAGATATTTCTTGCATGTTAAGCCAAATCAAAGGCCTATGGGTGGCATAAAAATTCTGACTCTCTGACACGAGGTTAAGCACCAACCACACGATAAGAACGATCAGTCGCTCGTTGCCAAGCCCGATCCGATTCCGTAGTGGTAACTAGGAGATTTCCAATGGTCTAGAGCAGCCTTTCCCAAAGTGGGCAATAACGCCCCCTTGTGGCCGCTGCAGGCCTAAAGGGGGGCAGTAAGAAACCCATAAAAAATGGGGGCGTTGTGTAGAGGCTTAGGGGGCGATTTGTAATTTCATCTGGGAGGACTCTTAGACACCGACTGAGCTCTCGACTCTCGACTACAATTTGTGATAATCAACTAAAATGAATAAGATATTGCTCAAACTAACTCGGTTCGATATTTCTCTCCGTGTAGTTCATATATCTGTCCTGTTTTATTTAATACATAAAAGTAAATTACTTATTAAGGAATAAAATTACTAATATTATATTATAGCTAAGCTAACATAACAGTTGTTAGTTTTTAGCAGCTTGTTAGCTGTTAGTTATTATTATTATTTTTTAATCTAAATGATTTTTTATTTTTTATTTTTGAAGGAATTTTAGTTTTAATAGTAGTTGAAAAAATGGGGGCGCTTAAAAATAATTTATTTTCACAGTGGGCAGTAGACAAAATAAGTTTGGGAACCCCTGGTCTAGAGCAAAAGAAACGATCGCAAAAACCGGGAGAGCAAGTGCCTTTCGGCTTCATTAAGAGTCTTTTTACACCCTTAATGTGACATTCAAGAGTGTTTACTTGAATGAAAAGAGGGCAGTAATTACTGATCGCTTTAATTAGTTTCATTATCTACCCACGTAATCCATTTCATTGGTGTACATTATTACAAGAATAGACCTTGGTGAATGTCATGAGATGCCTTTTCTTAGATTTCTCCAAGGAGTATAGTTTCAGACGAAGGTGAACTGGGTTTTTAATGAAACTAATTTCATAATTGGGTCTTTATTTTTCTTAACCTTTGCATATTGAAAAGCTAATCAGAAAAAGCAATATCGTCGTAGTATTGACTGTGGGAACAAAGAAACCTAGTTTTCTCTTTTGGTCCCTAAACAGGGTTTCATAATACAGGCACAAATGGTTTGATTAGGTACACGCCAAGGTCTTTTGTGAGAAATTCCAAGTATTAAGGACACTGCCCACTACATCGTACTGTAGTGACAAACCTTTGTAGTTATTGCTTAAGAATAAACTAAAAAAGAAATAAAAAGTAAGTTCGAAATTAGAACAAGAAAAGATTGTACAAAAAGCCTTTTTTTTTATTTAAAGTTCAATACCGTCCCCAGGTCAGATAGGCAGTCGCTCCATGTAAAATACTGGTATTCGGCTGCATCCGGTTAGACTGGAAGCCGACCACAACATAGTTGGGAAAAGGCTAGGCAGATGATGATGATGACCGTCCCCAGGTTAATATTCTGCATTTTGTACACCATGAACGTGCTATGAACTTATCAGACACGGAAGGAAACATGACATGGACTACAATGCCCACTAGAACGTCTCAACAGTATTTTATATTTTGGAACGGTTATCATACGCGGTAACAATCAAATATTCTATATTATTCTTTGTATTGAAAAGTTAGACTATGCCACTAGCCCGTTGTCCGTATATCATTTCGGCACTCGGCAAAAAATATTCATGCTGATAAATAATGTTGACTCTCGGTCTAATTGGTATGGCCTTATACTTTGCAACATAAAGATTTTTTTTTTGCCTGACACATTCCTAGCATGTTACGGTGTAATGGGCAGACTCCTTTATTATTTAGAATTAAGTTGAAAAAAGAATAACGGGAGCCCACTTGGAGGAACAATTTATTCAATTAGTGAATTCATTTGAAGAATCACAACGCTTATTATTTTCGGCAAATATTTGGCAAACATAATTCAGGATTATACGCGAGATACGTAAAAAAGACGTAGGAGGATAAGCATTGCTTCTCGTCGGTTATTAAAAAAAAGCTGTTCCGTACATTTTGCACTGTACTTTTACATGAAACATCATTGGTTTTATTGAGCTGCAAAATATTAAAAAAGAATAAGTCTATTTTTAAAATCGACAAATTTGACATCTACCAGTCCGCACTGGACCCGCGTGGTGGATTTAGCCCATTCCCTCTCATAGAGAGGAGGCCTGTGTCCCAGCATTGGGAACAATAATAGCCTGATGATAATGATGATAAAGTCTATTTGATGGGCAGCTATCTAGAATGATGCAGTACAGAATCCACTGTTAAACTTTTTGACACGATGTTCTATTCCACCCAGAGTTTGTGAACGAAACATACTTTATAATATTGTATGACTTTGTTTTGGTAAAAATAACTCACAAGAGGAACGCTAGTCCAATAAAAATACTTTTCCATAGTCCATACATACACGAAATGAAAAATATTAACCCTCTGTGGCTCAGAGGAAGATTAATGTGTCCGCACACAATATATGAACGTATAAATTTTACGGCTAAATTACATATTGTGGGTGTAAAAAATATTGCTTTAGATACAACGTGTAACAGAAAGGGTAGGTATAGTCATATGAAAGGGTGTGCTACACAACATCAAACTGAACAACTTTTTCTTTGGGACCACCATCGTAATCGCGAAAAAATAATCAGCTGTCTCATATATTTGGTCGAGTAGGTATTGGAATTTAGTATGGGGCCATTGATTATTTTTTTGCGATTTCGATGGTGGTCCCAAAGAAAAAGTTGTTCACTTTGATGGTCCGTAGCACACCCTTTCATATGACTATACCCTTTCTGTTACACGTTGTATAAGGGGCCCAAGGCTCTGGGCATGCATCAAAAAAAGGTTTACCAATTTTACCCGCAGAGTGGTTATTCACTCCTCGCTGTACAAACGTATTACTTTTTGGCCGGTTAGTGTCTTTGCTTGACCAATGAGCTGTCAGCCAAAATAACCACTTTCGGGAACCCTGATATAGACAGAAGGCGTCGCGGCAGACCTCGCAAAAGATGGCGGGACGAGCTGGATAAAACCAATGACCAGTGGCCAACATTAGCACTAGATCGAAACAACTAAAAGTCATGGGGAGAGGCCTTTGCCCAGCAATGGGATGATACAGGCTAGCAGTAACAGTAACAGTCTTTGAGTATAAAAACATATAACTGTCGATATTGATGGGTTTTTAGTCTGAACGGACCAAAATGAATTGAAAGCGGTCCATTCCGACGTAGACAATAGGTGTCTACGTCCGGGTGGACCGGTAACGTCATGTTACGTCAAGGATAGTAATATCGAAAGTGGGAAAATAGGGAAAATTATTTAAATTTGAACCGAAGCAAATACATCATTAAGACAAAGATATTAAGAACGATAGAACTATGTAAGTAATATTGGTCAAGTTGGGTTTGAAACGGTTAAAAGAGACGTACCTCGGGGATTAGGATGTAGAAAAGATAATTATTTGTTACGAGCTGGGTATGAGATAAATAAATTACTACCGATTAAACAACACAATAACTTTATTAATCACAAAACAATTTAAATTTAATCACAAATACACTACTGTTCACTATTCGCTTAGATATCACACTTCTAGTTCACTTCGAATCGCTTCGATGTGTAGCTAAAATCAGACTGACTCTGTGGTCGCGGGTCTGAGCCGCCTCACCAACAGACACACAAAAAATATCCACGAATGTTCTAGAGGTGTATAGAACCGCTTAACAAAAAAACATCAACAAAAAACCTTAACAAAAGGTAAAGGCTTAACTGTAGGTAAAAAAGATAATAAACTACTTGAAGCAAAATAAAGAAATAGGTACTTTATGCCCTGGGCGTACGTTCGAAATTACAATGACAATTCCTGATGTTTTCTCAGAAAGGTTTCGAATTTGTACCAGCTTTAAAACTAATAATAATGGAAGGCACTCGAAATTCCAACGTACACATCCTGTAATCACGTGCTTTCTTGAATGTTCTCGTAGGTCCGATGTAACAATTTCTGACTTAAATAAAATATTCTTGTCATCTCTGAATTAATATAAATGTACAAACCGACATACACGTGTAAGACATACGCGTGTGTGTTTTTTTCCTACTCCTCCGCTATACTTTCTGATTAATTTCGTTGCGGGATTCAAGACAGTTAAATTCTTTCTCTGGGACTTCGTCGAGCTTTATTGTCTCGGCGCTTTTCTGGTGGTCGCCACTGTTGATTCTGGCTTTCAGGAGTTACATTGGTTTGGGCGTGTGTGGCGGGCTTGTCCCAAATAAATACACGTGTAAGAGCTTCTATAAAAGTATCGAGTAGTATTTGCCAACGAAAAGGTTATAAAACAACTTTATTTCGACTACTACGAAACCGGCGATCCGCTTTCGCTTTTCACGAACCAAACATCGATATTTCCTTATTTTTTCTGAGCTAAATATAATATTGAGTAGGTACCTACACATACAGGGTGTAAACCACCTCATCACGAAGCCGTCAATCAAGCATTCTGTACATCAAACTAACTTTACGCAAAAATGATTGCTGGGAAACCACTTTTTTTGGGGTGAAAAATCATATTTTGTGGTAAAACTCAAAGTAACGCACTTAAAACATTGTGTTGATGATGATGGATTGAATAATACGGGGACCGTAAAAGCCTCCCCCAAGTGTCACATTGACCGGTCCCGTGCGACTCGCATCCAGCGGATTCCTGCAACCTTCACCAGGTCATCGGTCCACCAAGTGGGAAGTCTTCCCGTTCGCCACTCTAGAACTTTTCAGCCCCATCGGCCATCCGTTCTGCGAGCAATGTGCCTTGCCCAGCTAAGTAACAGCTAATTAAGTATGAGAATTCTTCGGGCTACGTCGGTAACTTTGGTTTTCCTGCGGATGTAACCCTTTCTCTTCATAGTGCGTGCCTACCTCCATGGAAAAAGGTGTGCTTCCTTGACTATTGCATGTTAGCAGTCAAACCCTCTGGTACCGCCCATCCATTCATTCATCGGATTTTATGGCTGTCGTGAAAGTCACTACAGCCATAAAAAATCCGAGTCAGCAATGTTGAGATAATGTTACAAGTCGTGGGTAAAATTTCGCCGTAACACATCGTAATATCAATAAAACCTTACGATATTGGCGCATGAGACGTTACGTGTATCGTCTTTCGATTCGGTACCCGGTTTCGTTCACAGATTTGTATTATCTTTACCTTTTATCACATTTACACTTGAAAGGATAAGCTTATTTAACCCTTTGGGTAAGTATTACTGGTAGAGTGGTTGATTTTATTTAGACTAAATATATATAGGGTGTAAAAAGATTCTAATCGAAGCCGAAAGGCACTTGTCATTGCGATCAGTTTTGTTCTACACCATACCTGGGAACCTTCTAGTTCCAGAGATATTGGGGGTCAAAGTTCCAACTTTTGACACGTATAAATACAAGTTTTTGTTGTTTTTTTTTGCTTTAAGCACCTCCACGACCCCGTACTATTCAATCCATCCATCAGCACAATGTTTTGAGTGCGTTACATTGTGTTCTAACACAAAACAGGATTTTTCACCCCAAAAAAAAATGTAACCCAGCCATAATTTTTGCGTAAAGTTACTTAGTTTGATGCAGGGATGTTATGAATATGATATTTCGGATCTGGATACGGATATGGATTTAGGAATAAAATTATATCGGTTTCGGATACGGTTACGGATATGTAATTATTTCGGATTATTCGTTAGTTTCGGATAGTTTCGGCCACGGATTAAAGTAAAATATAAACACAAATAGTATGTTTTTATTTGGTTTTTCGACTCATATCTATCAATTAGTCATAAAGGTTAGTAACGAACAAACTTCAAGATTCACATGGAGCGTGAGCGGTGTAACCAAAACTTGTCGAAACATGTCGCTTTATTTGGACTCCGCCCAATGATAAATGAAACTATCCGAAACATGTAAAACAGATACGGTTACGGTCACGGATATATTTTTATTTGTAGTTTCAGTTACGGTTACGGAGCTTCATAACATCTCGGGTTTGATGTACAGAATGAATGAAATTTTGACGGCTTCGTGATGAGTTTGTTTACACCCTGTATATGTAAGTTATACTGGCAGTAAGTCACACCAACTTTTTTTGTTATCAACATTACTAAAACATTGTATCTCGAGAAAAAATAATCCAACTAAGCGACCGCGCTGACGTGTGACGTCACAGGACAGTCTGCGAGTAATTTTAATTAATTAATTTCATTTTAGTGCCGGAGACTGCACAGAATAGAGAGGTATGGAAGAACAAAGTTGAGGCCTTTGCCCTGCAATGAGGCCACCAAATAGGCCAAAAAAACAATAGTCAAACACAAACACTTGAAATAATAACTGTAAACCACTTTACAAATCAAATTATATGAACGTAAACACTCCGCATCCCCCGCAATCGAACATGACACAACCACGTGACGTCATCGCAGTAGCCCGCGAAGGAACGCCATGCTAAAAACGCTGTGAAACTTTACAACGCTGGAACTTTGGAAATCCGGGCCCAATTTCGATGAAACAAAAACTACGAGTATTATTATATGCGCAAGTATACGCATTAAATGCAGTATTATTATTTATTGAGTATTATTTTGATGTGTTGGTGTGACTGTGTTTACTTTCAAAGTTTATCTTGGACACTGGCTTTCGGTGTGAGAAAACATTACGAGGAAACAAATTACCACAAAAGGCAGAGAGTAAAACGGTATTCAGTACATCATTTTGAACCCCCTACCCTTCTAAGAAGTATTTCGTAGGTCATTAAAAAACAGCTGTTTTCTACAAAACTGCCATACCTGCCCGGTTACGGCGGTTACCCCAATAAGTTTAATCTTCTGGGGCGACTCTTCACGGTGTTTTTATTTACATCTGCCTCGTAAATACCATTTTGTTAGTCGCCAATGTATACATTGAAACAACGATGCGAAAGAATGAGCTTAAATATTACCTACTGCTGTTACAATTTAAAATAATAACATTACGTTATATTAATATTCACGATGGCTGTTTACTCATGAATATTTACGAGGACATCTGAATTATAATAATTTACTCAATAATTCTTTTATAAATGCAAAATTATGGGCTCTGTTTTTCATGTGGATGGCGGTCAGGGCGTTAATGCTTTTTCAGGTAACTTGTTTGATTTATTACATTCCTTTTATGACAAAATGGGCCTGCTCTTGGCCTCCATCACGCCTGATGAAAAGGATGAGATCTATGATGGAACGAGTGTGCCCAGAAGATGCATGTTCAATCTTGGGTTCAATGTTGGTGGGAACACAGATGCATGCAAAAAGTTCCACACTTTGACAGTGCGCATAAAAGTGGAGGAGAAACGCTTAGTACGACTCGTCAGGATATCCACCAAGTGCGGATGGTACGCTGCAGTACGTCTGCCAGTCCGGTGGTAAAAGGGTGATGGTGGGATCAAGTCGTGGAGCAACTGCGCACACTCTCCGAAGTACAGTCTGTAGAAAACCGACTGGCAGGCAACATTACACCGACAATGCAACTAGAGTTGAATATTGGCTTATTTATTTATTCAACTTATTGCACATAATGTCAAAAAAACATCGCACAAACCATTGTAAAGTGTATTTTTTACATTATGTGCATTATGGACTTAATGCAGGACAGCATGGCAGGACTTAATGCCTGCCTTGTTTAACATGTATATTGTTACTGCCCAGTACCGCAGTACTAACAGGAGTTGATGGATGCTACTGAAAGTGCCCGACTCGTCTCCAAATTTTTGAAATGTTTGCATATGATTTGCTCAAAAGTCATGTCTTTTCCCGATGCACTATTCAGAAACTTCTGTAAGTAACCTATCCCCGGTTTCGTCAACTGATTTTTTTCTACATTTAATCATCATTTGCCTAGCTTTACGTGAATTAAATACTTCAAGCACGCATACGCATGAATTTGCTAATTTTTGAGCAAATGCTAATGCGTTGTCTAGGTATATCTGGGGGTTTACACTCTAATATCCTTGCATTGCCCCACTGTACTTATATACATACTTATTATTATCACTTAAGTAAACCTTACCTGCGGTAAACTGCAGGCGAGCGCGAATGCCCAGGCACAGAAGAGCATCTGTTTACTGCGTCGCCTCGCCACTGGTAGCCGGAGCGGATATATCACAGCGAAGAACCTGCAAATATACACTCTATTACGTCACTTATAAGGTCAAATATTTGTGAGAAATATCTGTGAGATATTGAACACGTGTACCTACTGGCTTAGTGGTTTCCAGTTGTTATCACCGCGCACCGTAATAAACAGATAAACCAAAATATATGATACGATTTACCTACACACAAAATGGCAGAAAAGTAGATAAAAAGCATCGACCTAAAAAGACATGGTTAGTGGTAGATTTGTATTACTTTTGTTAGTTAAATATACTTTGACTACTGTACTTTGTGCTATAAGATTAGTTCAGTTTCCCAAACATCTATCTGGATCTAGTTAACTCCAGATGTAGCTGAATTTTAATGAACTTTACCGAGAAACAGCCATCTGGCGCCAACTAACCGAACATAGATACTGGGCAATATCAATATGGTAATCTAGCTACGGCCTCTGATTTGGTAGGTATGCCTCAAAGGGCTAGGTTAGTCACACAAAATACATACCTATCTATCTACACAACAAAATACATGACAAAATGGAACATCCTTATGGAACTGAACCTGCTTATGGTTTTTCAGTTTAAACATGTTGAGACTCTGTCAATAAACCTATTTACGAAATTCAAGTACCATTTTAAAAACAATTCCTAGAATTTATTAAAATACGTGTCTGAGGAAAACATATGAGCTAAAGAATATTGGCAAAACTATAAGTACTTTCATGTGAAATGAAGTACTTCATTCACATCCGTTTAATTTTAACTAATGGTCCCGATGGAAGTATAATTTAAAACAACAACTATAATTTAAAAAGAATTAAAGTTGTTTTAACTTCCATCGGAACACAGTTAGTTGACTGCAGTTTGTAGATTACCAGATGCTGTTTAACTTTTATCTTGTTTTACATTTTTTGTATAGTAAGCAACGACCTATTGTCGGGCCTACGCTGTCTTCCCATACTAAAGTACTAATGCTGTAACATAATATTATTGTAACACCAAATGATTTGAAAAGAGTAACCATGGAGTTTCTTGCCGGTTCTTCTCCATGGAATCGACCAACGCAAACCGTGCACCTTTTTCGACGTTTTATAAGTGCCCATCTAAGCCTATGTGAAAAAAAAAACAATTTCCTGAAATCAGAATTTGAAAATGAAAAACATGCGTGTCGTAATAACGAAGTCGATGAATATTACTCGATTACTTTTATTCGGGGTTATTTACTGGCTCAATTTTGCTCACTTTTTCACGTTATTGCTTTATTAGCTGCTTCAATGAAAATGTGATTTTATGCCGAATTTTATTCGTGCGAAAGTGTACAGCGAGCTAAACAGCCCATAGCACTCGAGGATATAACATGTAGTGATACATGCAAAGGAGACGGCGGAGAGGGAAAGAGATCGTGCCTCTAACTCTACCCGCACCAGAAAGGCAGCCTGGCGTCGAAGGGCGCTTACCGATCTCCGGCCGCCATAAGGAGGCCTGCGGGCGGCGAACTTAGAGCTGAGTCCTCGTCCGACCAGCCAGGCCCAAAGAGGTGCCCGGATGTTCTCCATAAAGGCGCGCAGTGATCCCTGCGCGCCTTTATGGAGAACATCCTTTATGAACATCCTACATCCTTTATTTAGAACATGTGGTCGCTAACTGCACGTGGTGATGGAGCCCGTCGGAAAAGGCGGCCTGATACCAGTCGAATGTACTTGTTTCTCCCGGGCCTAAAACACATGGTAGTACTAGGAACAGTGCGTTTTTGGTCGTTAGAACCCGACATACCCCTCCGCTTGCCCCAGGTGGAAGGTATCCACGAGAATTGAATGGCAAAGGAAGCATGTGATAATAATAAATTAAAAAAAATTAAAATATATATAAGTACCTATAAAATATATATAAATTTTCCCACTCCACAAAAAAAAAGGGTACTTATAGGTAGTGTATGAATTTTTAGAATCGGATCAATCTAGATCCACAAACATACACTTAACATAAACATCACGCCTGTTATCCTTGAAGAGTTAGGCAGAGGTGTACCTAATAGTTCACCCACATTTCACCAGTTATGTTTTTTGTAAGTCCCATGTAATAAGGGCGAACCTATTGCCATCAACCGGGCGCAAATAAAGACTCAGTGGCTGCTACTGAGAATTTCCTGATGGAAATATCCAATGTCACTTTGCTCGACTCGGGAATCGAACGCAGGACCGGTCAGCAGTAGTCCTTGCGACCACTCGATCAATGAGGCAGTCAACAACTCTACCTTTTGGTACCTCATAACGAAGTCGAAAGGCACTTGTTCTCCCCGTCATTGGATCATTTTTTTGTTCCACACCATACCTGGGAACCTTCTAGTTACGGAGATATTGGGGGTAAATGTTCCAACTTATTGACAAGTTTTTTTTTAAAACAAGTTTTCAATGTAAGATTTTTAACACCTCCACGACCCCCATACTATTCAATCCATCCATCAGCACAATGTTTTAAGTGCGTTTTCTTTTGTCAATTTATGTTTCTCGCGGTATTGACGCGATGATAACATTCAACAAATTGTAACGTAGCCACAAATGTTACACATTGTTACCTAATGTTACCGTGTTACTCAGTGTTGCTCCACAAGAAGTAATTACGGTGTGGATGCACTATTAGTGACCATGTCAGTTAAAAAGCCAATACCGTAATTGCTCATTTTTCCAGTTTTGTTAATCTCATAATTAACAGGCGTCATTTTGATTTTCCGATGGCGTGACACCATGTCACTGGTTCAGCTGTGGGCCACTGATTACAGGTAGGCATGATTTTGTTCGATCATTTCTAATCTGATAATTTCTTTTGACCACTACACGCCATAGTGCATGTGCAATAATGGCCTTTGTTCAAGTTTTTTCAAATTTGACTATCGCCTTGTGTTTTCGTTTCAGAATGCCAATGGCGTTGTGCAAGAGCTCATAACTAAACAATAACTCCACTCGGATCAATCTTCAGGTTAAGCTGCGCTTGCCTAGGTTGGGAGGGGACCCATTACATACCAAGTTTGCTCCATGCTTAGGAAAGCACGTTAAGCTGTTGGTGCCGACTGTCCATTGTAGATTTGAACAGGCCAGAAAGTCTGACAACCAGACTTACCAAGGGGTATTACCCAATACTAACTGGGTTGCGGTCAGATAAGCAGTCGCTCCATGTAAAATTCTGGTATTCAGCTGCATCCGGTTAGACTGGAAGCCGACCTAGGCAGATGATGAGTGGCACTGGTGTTGTCATGGTTTGGTTGACAAAATAGCAAATTAGTGTCAATTGTCATATTATAGCTTACTTGGCCCCTGATTATTTCCCAAATTCTTTCGGGATTGGCCTACATTGTAACTGGGCCTCAAGTCTGCTATTACAATAGTGTCAGAATAATCCATCATTGATTTCATAATTGTTGATTTTGGCAAGTTCGGTAATCTACTAATCATTAGCAGATGTGTCAGTGGTTGACCATTGTAAAGTCATAATGACACTCCGTTGAAAGAAATAGCATAGAATAGTAATCTTGTACATAATGCCAAATGTATAAAAATGTATAAAATGAAATCTGGCATGAATAAATAATGTTCTATAATAGTAGAATTCGAAAACCATTTGAACTAACGGGTTTTATAATAATGGCAATACGACAATGCCATTAAAACACAATTCTATTACGAGACCATTTACCGACCAATGATCGACCATTATGAAATTAGCAGATTACGACCACCATTTTTTGTGTTGGAGTGACGAATTTATAAAAATAGCAGACTTGGGCGCTTGATTTCTGCATGATAAGTAGGTAATCCACCAACGTTCTCTCAGTACTTTGAGCTACTTATTACCGGGTGTGTAATAATTATATGCTATTATAAAAGCTTGAAATAACGTTCACATCATATAATTTTCAAATGCCATAAAAACAAATAACATAATTTCATGTGATCTAATGTTACATGTCATATAAACTTCTTTTACTCTAATAACATTAAGTATAACGTTCAAATAATTTTCAAATTGTATATTGCTGTTTTAATGTAACGTTTAGTTGACCAAAATTTTATTTGACGTAATTTTCATATCTATACTCTATACTAATATTATAAAGCAGAAGAGTTTGTTTGTTTGTTTGTTTGTTTGTTTGTTTGGTTGAACGCGCTAATCTCCGGAACTACGGGCTCGAATTGAAAAAATCTTTTTGCGTTGGATAGTCCATGTATCGAGGAAGGCTATAGGCTATATAACATCACGCTATGACCAATAGGAGCGGAGCAGCAATAAGAAATGTTGCAAGCGGGAACAAAGCAGTTTAAACTTCCGTTGAGTAGGCGATGCGTTGCGATATCAAAACTTCACACGAACGAAGTCGCGGGCAGAAGCTATGAGGCTATAATTTATCTTGGAAACTTGAACACCTGATGCAGAACCGCAACAGACCAGCTAAACTATAAGAGATACAAAAATGCCACCATAGCAAAAATTGTTCTACATGATGAGCATTTTCTGCTGAGAGTATAAGTTTGAAGATCTGGAACATCTGATGTGGAACTCCAAGAGCCCAGCTACACCATAGCACATATAGGAATGACGTCTTAGCAAAAGTTGTTCAATTTTATGAGCACTCTCTGTTGGTTTATAAAAATCGAAGATCTGGAACACCTGTTGTGGAACTCCAAGAGCCCAGCTACACCATAACACATATAGGAATGACGTCTTAGCAAAAGTTGTTCAATCTGATGAGCACTCTCTGTTGACTTATAAAAATCGAAGTTCTCGGACACCTGTTGTAGAATTAATTTCCTTTTCCAGTTATCTTCGTGACTCGGTAGCCTACCCGATAACGCAGGGGAGCAGTTACTTAGATTTCAATTGATCAGGTATCTTCACAACAAAACTATAACCATGCCTAGAAAGAGGTCAAATCTTTCCCAATGTTCCAAAGGAGCTAAAAGATTGAGGATCATAAGATCCCAAGAATCTATCGAAGAGCGTCAGGAGAGACTTGATGCTGTTCGAGAACATCAGGCTGCAACTTGCTCCGTGGAAACCTCTTAGGATCGCGAAGCACGCCTGCGTTCTCAGCGTATTTCTACATCCAGTTCTCTAGAGACCAGTGAAGAATAGATGCGCGACTGACCGCTAATCGTGAACGTCATGCATTGTCTTGCGAGTCGGAGCCGTTCACGGATAGAGAATTGCGCTTGAGTTTCAAGCGTATCTACGCATCGACTACTAGATCTCTAGAGACAAGTAGGGAACGTGATGCGCGACTGACCGCTGATCGTGAACGTCACGCATTGTCTCGCGAGTCGGAGACGTTCACGGATAGAGAATTGCGCTTGAGTTCTCAGCGTATCTACGCATAGCTTCTTCTATGTCTTTAGAGACAAGTGCGGAACGTGATGCGCGAGTGTCCGCTGATCGTGAGCGAATCCGAAATTTTTACCGATACAGAATCAGGCTTGAGTTTTCAGCGTATTCGCACATCTACTAACAGGTCTTTTGAAACGAGTGATGAACGTGATGCGTGATGCGCGATGCACGTTCATTGAACGAACGTTTGAATTCTGATCGACGTCGACATTCTTTGAACAGAATGTCGATATCATCTGAAAAACCGGATGTGTCTCAAGATATAGCCGTAGGGCATGGCGACCTGCCGTGTCGACGGCGCGTTCGTGTTCCACGTGCGCCTCAAAGAGATGTCAGCATAAAGGGAGGGGCCCGCAAAGGTCAAAGCCTGCCGGGGCTGCGGGACTGTTCGAAAGAGATGCCGTGGCCCTGGAACGTAAAGGGCGAGGAAGGAACATGGATGGGTTTTAGTCAGTAAAAATCTGACACTCCCTCCCGCTCCGCCCAGAGTTGGAGAAGTTATTTGATTATTTCCCAACCGAAAAAAAAGAGCATGGCGACCTTCCTTGGGTTGATAAGGCACGGAGTGCATTTACGTCTCCTATGATTGAATACGCCACATATTCCGCCATCGGGCCAATGGCAAAAAGAAACGAAAAAATGGTATGTGTTGCTCAGGTGGGAAAGATCCGTTATTTTCCCGTCCCCGGGTTCTTAGAATTCGACATCAGACGTTTCAGATCTTCGACGACCCCGTTGTCGCTGGCATAAGCAACAGGATCCGCGTACGAAGTCGCGGGCAGAAGCTAGTTGAAAAATAAAACTTTTGGTTCCAGAACGAACTAAAAGTAATAAGAAAATATACACTACGCTCCTCCTTTTTTAGAAGTCGGTTACAAAGACTGTGTTCCATAGAAAAGTACAACTATACGTGTCTGATATCCAAAATCTGTCCTTAAAATACGTAAACATAGTGTTGACTGCGAAGTGCAATATAATACCTATCTCGACATCATGCCTGCCGAGATTTATACTGAGAGCTGAATTCATAATTGAAAAAGGTGTGCAACTGTGAACTACTGGCTAATTTTACTTAAGTACTTTACATTGTGTGTTTTTCTATTATATACTCGTATGTTCAAAAATGTGTTCTTTAATATATGTCATAAAGCATCGTATTGGAATAGTCTGTAATGATGTTATAATTGGTGGTAAATAAATATAACATCATTACAGACTATAATAATAAATCATTGAATTGCAAGAGCTTTACACCCAGCACGACCGCGTTCGCATTCAATTCTGGTAACAAAAGCCACCTGCAAGGAACACAATCATAGCTCATACTGCTACAATGGCATATTGGCCTCACAAAGCAATGAATAGAAAGGTTTCCTTCCAATCGCGGCCAGTTATTGCACTACGTTTAACTTATAAATGGAGAGAGCCTTTTGTGTGATGCACTGGTAATAAGGGGTGCGTACCATTTGATATAATAACAAGTTCTAACGTTCACATGACCTAATTTCATTTCATGTACTTTTTTTTAGTATAACGATGAAATGATATAATGAATTACTGATCCTATTTTATATATTTATATTCAGTTTACCTAATTTATATGGTTTAATTAACATTTTCTATTTTGTACTAATATTTAGGTATTATATTATTTAAAATCTATAGTAATAATAAGTAGTAATTTGAATCGAACTACTTGGTGTTCTAATTTTCTGCAAAAACTGATTGGACTATAAACGCCTGCTACTTTCGTGTTCCCCCCGACCCCCTCGAGTGCCAGATCCCCTCTATTGTTGGTGAATCATCTGGGTTAGGTTAGGTTAGAAAAGTGATCATTAGCACGCATTACTTATTCATTACAGAATTTTGACTGAATATTAGTAAACTAGCTTCTGCCCGCGACTTCGTACGCGGATCCTGTTGCTTATGCCAGCGACAACGGGGTCGTCGAAGATCTGAAACGTCTGATGTCGAATTCTAAGAACCCGGGGACGGGAAAATAACGGATGTTTCCCACCTGAGCAACACATACCATTTTTTCGTTTCTTTTTGCCATTGGCCCGATGGCGGAATATGTGGCGTATTCAATCATAGGAGACGTAAATGCACTCCGTGCCTTATCAACCCAAGGAAGGTCGCCATGCTCTTTTTTTTCGGTTGGGAAATAATCAAATAACTTCTCCAACTCTGGGCGGAGCGGGAGGGAGTGTCAGATTTTTACTGACTAAAACCCATCCATGTTCCTTCCTCGCCCTTTACGTTCCAGGGCCACGGCATCTCTTTCGAACAGTCCCGCAGCCCCGGCAGGCTTTGACCTTTGCGGGCCCCTCCCTTTATGCTGACATCTCTTTGAGGCGCACGTGGAACACGAACGCGCCGTCGACACGGCAGGTCGCCATGCCCTACGGCTATATCTTGAGACACATCCGGTTTTTCAGATGATATCGACATTCTGTTCAAAGAATGTCGACGTCGATCAGAATTCAAACGTTCGTTCAATGAACGTGCATCGCGCATCACGCATCACGTTCATCACTCGTTTCAAAAGACCTGTTAGTAGATGTGCGAATACGCTGAAAACTCAAGCCTGATTCTGTATCGGTAAAAATTTCGGATTCGCTCACGATCAGCGGACACTCGCGCATCACGTTCCGCACTTGTCTCTAAAGACATAGAAGAAGCTATGCGTAGATACGCTGAGAACTCAAGCGCAATTCTCTATCCGTGAACGTCTCCGACTCGCGAGACAATGCGTGACGTTCACGATCAGCGGTCAGTCGCGCATCACGTTCCCTACTTGTCTCTAGAGATCTAGTAGTCGATGCGTAGATACGCTTGAAACTCAAGCGCAATTCTCTATCCGTGAACGGCTCCGACTCGCAAGACAATGCATGACGTTCACGATTAGCGGTCAGTCGCGCATCTATTCTTCACTGGTCTCTAGAGAACTGGATGTAGAAATACGCTGAGAACGCAGGCGTGCTTCGCGATCCTAAGAGGTTTCCACGGAGCAAGTTGCAGCCTGATGTTCTCGAACAGCATCAAGTCTCTCCTGACGCTCTTCGATAGATTCTTGGGATCTTATGATCCTCAATCTTTTAGCTCCTTTGGAACATTGGGAAAGATTTGACCTCTTTCTAGTCATGGTTATAGTTTTGTTGTGAAGATACCTGATCAATTGAAATCTAAGTAACTGCTCCCCTGCGTTATCGGGTAGGCTACCGAGTCACGAAGATAACTGGAAAAGGAAATTAATTCTACAACAGGTGTCCGAGAACTTCGATTTTTATAAGTCAACAGAGAGTGCTCATCAGATTGAACAACTTTTGCTAAGACGTCATTCCTATATGTGTTATGGTGTAGCTGGGCTCTTGGAGTTCCACAACAGGTGTTCCAGATCTTCGATTTTTATAAACCAACAGAGAGTGCTCATAAAATTGAACAACTTTTGCTAAGACGTCATTCCTATATGTGCTATGGTGTAGCTGGGCTCTTGGAGTTCCACATCAGATGTTCCAGATCTTCAAACTTATACTCTCAGCAGAAAATGCTCATCATGTAGAACAATTTTTGCTATGGTGGCATTTTTGTATCTCTTATAGTTTAGCTGGTCTGTTGCGGTTCTGCATCAGGTGTTCAAGTTTCCAAGATAAATTATAGCCTCATAGCTTCTGCCCGCGACTTCGTTCGTGTGAAGTTTTGATATCGCAACGCATCGCCTACTCAACGGAAGTTTAAACTGCTTTGTTCCCGCTTGCAACATTTCTTATTGCTGCTCCGCTCCTATTGGTCATAGCGTGATGTTATATAGCCTATAGCCTTCCTCGATACATGGACTATCCAACGCAAAAAGAATTTTTCAATTCGAGCCCGTAGTTCCGGAGATTAGCGCGTTCAACCAAACAAACAAACAAACAAACAAACTCTTCTGCTTTATAATATTAGTATAGATTATTTTTTAAATAACAAAAAAAAAATAGCTAAATTACGAAAACCCAAAAGAAAAATAAATTCTGTGGTAAACTGCTACTCATCATCATCTACCTAGCCTTTTCCCAACTATGTTGGGGTCGGCTTCCAGTCTAACCGGATGCAGCTGAATACCAGTATTTTACATGGAGCGACTGCCTATCTGACCTCAACAACCCAGTTAATACTGGGTAATACGATACCACTTGGTAAGACTGGTTGTCAGACTTTTTGCGCCACTAACTACCTGTAGCGACTGCCAAATATGGACAAATGACAGCCGGGACCAACAGCTTAACGTGCTTTCCGAGGCACGGAGGAAACTCGGTATGTAAGGGTTGTCTGGGTGTCCGCAGACCAACCTAGGCAAGCACGGCTTAACCTAAAGATCGGCCCGAACGGCTGTTATTATTTAGCCACTACTATAAAAGGAAAAATTAAAAACATTCCCGGCCCAAGTAAGTTTTTTTTCTTGTTTCCATCTATCGAAGAAAAAAAACAATGCAAAAAGTGTACTGAATCAATGTCCCATAATGTACATTATTCCGTGTTTTATTGTTAGATATAGAACTCGCGGGTGAAAATTCTTTACTTATTTTCCTAGTAAGAGCACTTTACCGGTAAAATGACAGAACCTTATCAGGGTTTGTTCAGTATTGTATTCCCAAGGCTATTAGATACTATCTTACACAATTTGGGCTGTCTCGAAAATATTAATATTTGGCTAGCGGACCTTTTTGTAGGCCACAAGATGTTACAAGATAGTATAACTTTTACCGAAAATACTACACTTATTGAACTTCTCATAACCGCCAAGAAACCTACTACAAGTTTGTGAGTATGGATGTATTAATAGATGTATGATTGTGTTTGTGACTCTTTCACGCAACAAGTTACATTATAAAAATTAAAAAACCCCCGACACATAGGGTCATAATTTCCAGGTGTTTACGTGTAATGCGATTTAGAAGAAATCGTCACGTAACGAAATGTCGTATGCTGTGTGTTTGTAGTATAATAATTTAATATCATCCTCATTCCCTTTCAATATAGTGTACATTATTCTACTAGTCAAGTCCTTTCATTATATACCCATATTAAGTTGTGGAAAAAAATATAGTTCACCATTTTGTGGTGGCGTCCATCTTGGATTTGAAATGTAGTAGAGCGTATAGTACTCGTATTCTGCTATTCAAGCTCTTTCATTTGATACCTATATTGAGAGAGTTGTTGAATAATTATATTATCCGCCATTTTGTGGCGGCGGCCATCTTGGATTGATTTTTATCAAACATAGCTAAGAACACTACTTCACCTTTCAATAAAAAAAAACAAAATCAAAATCAATTCATCCGTTCGGGAGCTACGATGCCACAGGCACACACACACACGTCAAACTTATAAAACCCCGTCGTTTTTGCGCCGGGGGTTAAAAACTACTAAACGGATTTTGGATGAAAGTTAGTACACAGAAAGTTTATAACCTTGCCTTTCACAAAGAATGGACATTTTATCCCCTTTTTTTTGTAGTACGATTCCACGTGGGCGGAAGCCGGGAACATAACCTGGTACATGATAAAGTTAAGTCAAAATTACTTTTTCAACCTTATTTATTGACTTTATTTTAGGTTAAAGAGATGACTACTTTTATAACCAACATATTTTAATAACATACCATACTCTTTATAACTTAGTAATAATGGTCTAAAATAGCATAACTTTATGACCCAGATAGGAATACGAAAATAGCTTCACAGCTTAGCGGTGTGTACGTAGAAACTATTTCCGTTTCCATCTTGGTTTGTGGTCTGAATCCAACTACCATGTACTCGTAGATTCAATCCTATTTCATATGATTTGAGTTACGGCTCACTAAACTTGAGTTACCTACCAGCACGTATGGATACAAATTTTCTAGGAAAACTTTGTGCTTCGGCAATTATCGTCTACTTTCGTAAATACATCTACGGTCATAGGTGCCATTTTTCTATGATTAGAAAATTATGGATTGACCATAGTCTATGAAATTCTAAAAACTTTTGATTAAGGCGACTAAATGAGCTAAAGCAACTCTATTTGTGGTGGTTCAAACTTCGTCTGAAATACTGTTAGAATAAACTTCTAATAAGCTTGCACTACAAAGTGGTTGTTACGTCAGTCACACTGCGGCCTGAATAGTGCGAAATGAGTGCTTTCAATCGATTTATATAAAATCTATGGATTGGACTAAAACACTATGATGCTAGTTTGTTGCTTGTAGAATTATTGTCCAAAAAATCAGAATGATCGCATGTATTTTAGAATGGTTTTTACTCGTTAAAAAGAACTTAGAAAAAAGTTTAAAGATTTTCTTTAGGGATAAATTCGTGATTTTCTTTTAATCGAGGACAATATTATTAATTGTATTATGTTTTCAAAACACTATCATACTACCATAATTATATACTGAAGAATGTTTTATTTTTTTCTGGTTTTGTTTATTGCAGTAAATCATATACTTTCAGGCATTATAAAACTCGCGTTTAGCTCTTGTAGTCGCATTAAAACACGAGGTGCGACCGCAGTAGGAAACTCGAAGGAGAGACTTCATACACTCGTCGTACAGTCATACACGCACGATGGATACGCGTACTGTACACTGTTATCGTGTCGTTTCTATACATTTTCATGAAATACTTTTGGAACTGAGTATATTTTTTGCTCTATATAGAGTGTAAAAACCTCTTACGAGGCTTCGCAAAAGGCACTTGTTTTTCCCATTATTACGATTTTTTTTTGTTCTTACAATACTTGGGAACCTCCTAGGTACTGAGATATTGGGGGTCAAAGTTCCAACTTTCTCACAAGCTTTTTATTTTAAACTAGCTTCTGCCCGCGACGTCGTACGCGGATCCTGTTGCTTTTGCCAGCGACACCGGGTTCGTCAAAATCGAAGATTGGAAACGTTTAATTCTAAGAGTAAGTCCCCGGGGACGGGAAAATAACGGATCTTTCCCACCTGAGCAACACATACCGTTTGTTTCTTTTTGCCATTTAACAGCTTCACAAAAAGTAAAATTTTGAACCATACCTCCGATGGCGGAATATGTGGCGTATTCAATCATAGGAGTATACGTAAATGAACTCCGTTTCTTATCAACCCAAGGAAGGTCGTCATGCCCTACGGCTATATCTTGAGACACCCAATTCTTCAGATGTTATCGACATTCTGTTAGAGAATGTCGAAGTCTTCGCGCTCTTCTTCTGTCTCTTCATGCCAAAAACACTCAAATAACATAAGCTCGAAGACATATTTATTCGATAAAATAAAATAATAAATGGGAGTTTTGGCCAGTAGAGTCAAATTTTCAATGATATAATCGTCATCGAAAATCAGTCCTAAACTGTTACCGCCTTAACCGCGTGGAGGTACTCCTAGTTTTTGTTATTTTATAATTATACAGTGAAATTAGTGATAGCTTTGCAATAATTTTCACATCAGTAGTTTCTGATCTTCGATTTTTTATAAGTCAACAGGAAATGCCCATCAGACCGAACAACTTTTGCTAAGACGTCATCATTCCTATGTGTCATAACACAAATCTATCGAAGATCGAAGATCTGGAAAACCTGTTGTGGAACTCCAGCCCAGCTACACCATAGTGTAGCTGGGCTGGAGTTCCACAACAGGTTTTCCAGATCTTCGATTTTTATAAATCAACAGAGAGTGCTCATCAAATTGAACAACTTTTGCTAAGACGTCATTCCTATATGTGTTATGGTGTAGTTGGGCTATTGGAGTTCCACGACAGGTGTCCCAGATCTTCGATTTTTATAAGTCAACAGAAAGTACTCATCAGATTTAACAACTTTTGCTAAGACGTCATTCCTATATGTGATGGTATAACTGGGCTCTTGGAGTTCCACATCAGGTGTTCCAGATCTTCAAAATTCTCTCAGTAGAAAATGCTCATCACGTGAAACAATTTTTGGTATGGTGTCATATTTGTATCTCTTATAGATTAGCTGGTCTATTGCGGTTCTACATCAGGTGTTCAGGTTTCCAAGATAAATTATAGCCTATATGTTGCCCAGACATAATATCTATACAACAAAAAAAAACATTCGAATCCGTCTAGTACTTCCGAAGATTAGCTTGTACAAACAAACAGACAAACGGACAGATTTTTTTTTGGATTTGTGCTCTATTACTGTTTCTAAACCCCCTTCAATTATTATTTTTTAAATATATTCAATGTACAGACACAGCTTTTTTACTCTTTTATTACATGTATAGATACCTACATGTTTTTAATGTAAGAACATTTATTTTAAAAAAAATGTTTACCACTATCCCCACACTAGGTATTCAATCCATCCACCAGAACGTTTTGAGTGCGTTCCAATGAGTTTTAAAAAAAAGTTTTTGTTTAAAGTCTTATCCCAGCAACAATTTAGCGTAGGGTTACTTAGTTTGATGTACAGAATGCTTGGTTAACGACTTCATGAAGCGTCGGTTTACACCTTTTATTATATTTGATCTGTTAAGGTCCATGTTCACCAAAAAGATGACGGTTTGATTATCTAAAACACCTGTTTAAAACACATTTTTGAATGGGAACATGTCAAAGTGACAGCTGTTTTTAGATAATCAGACTGTTATCTTTTCGGTGAACATAGACCTAAGTACCTCGTACATATTATGTACCAAAATATTCTGTATTATTTTGCAGTCATTGTGTATTTACGTGCGTGTAAGGGGGATTATTAACAATACTACCATTTTTCCTCGCTCGAACCAAACAGGTTGGCAGAACGCATAAATTACCTGTTTTAGCTACCTACATCATTTTTGGAACGTCACATACGATATTATTATAATATTTTATCTCAAACATACTTTACTCATTTATACTCAAGTGATACTTGAAGGTCTGTTACCAGTTGTTCTCAATATTATCAATAGGTTATTTTAGAGGTCTTCTTGTTAATCGTGTGGTTAATGCCTCTGACTTGGCTTTACATACCGTCGAGAAATATCTCTCAGGTATACTGGTTTCATCACGATGTTTTCCTGCACCGAAGCAAGTGAAAATTGTACATGTACATTATATGTATATAATACGTACATGCATCTGAATAATCAGAGGTGGCCTTGGGTTCGTCTTGGGTTGGATTTGGGTGCATATGAAATACTGAAATACAACGCTTGTATCGAATACTAACTGTCTCACCGTTTCAATTTTTGTTCGGGGCTTAAGGTGACATACTCTTTAATTTTATTATGTTAGATATTGATAAGATGGTTGATTTTGACGATGATTGATAAAAGTAGCTCAAGGACTTTTTATCGTTTCACTCTGTGACCGCCAGGTACTGAGAAATTCAAAATGGAAAAACCCAATAACACTTGACTCGGAAATCGAATCCATGACCTCATACTGAGCAGTCGTGCTTACGACCAACCAACCTCCGCTCCACCGCTCTACCAACGAGGCAGTCTTGCAGTGTGCCAAGAAAATAAGAAACTACCTGTAAACATATATTGCGTCTTTAACCGTACGTAAAAGTAATCTTTTTTCAAACTCAGGTGTAATTTATCATATACTGTACATTTGAAAATAGCTACCAAGTCCAAAGTTTTCCACCGAAGTTGCATATCTACCAAGTAAGTTAGTTCACACCGAGACGTGGCCCGACGCGACGCTGCGTACAAATTTTAATACAACGACTCAAAATGTAACTTAATTAACTACACGACATAAAACCTCATACATATGATTTATGAATAATCTCAACATGAATTATGTAACCAAGTATGTGTATGTGTTGTGTATTATGTTACAATACTCGTATATACATATTTTTTTAAATAGTGTTTATGGATTTTCTTACTGAATCTTCTCCATAGAGATCTTGTACGCTTTGGAATGGGCAACTACTGTACTTTCACTAGTTATTATGTGATTGGGACTTCGCTTTCTTTGTTTGACATTCAGAAGTTCCTGTAATGGTCTAATTGAAATAAGTGCTTTGAGTTTGAGTTTGCAACTCAAAGGTCATTTTGGTCAAGTCATACGAGAATCATTGTTTGAGGAAAGAACATTTTTGTTTTTACAATTGTTAGTCAAACTGTAATTCGATATTACTTTAACTTTCAATGTATTACATTTAAAGTCCATTTAAGATTAAAGATAAGTGCTCAAGAAGTTGAAGTTCTATTTTCATGGTTTCAAATATCTATCAGAGAAAGTAACCAAAGGGGTTACCGAGGGTGTAACTACCAAAGTCTTTAGCAAGAATGAAAAACATGCTCATCTTTATACATTTCTAGAACGAATCTTCGTAATGGAGGTCAAATAGGTCATGGCTCTAAGTTAAACACGAGTAATGGATGGATATCCATTCCAGAAATATACATTTAGGAACCTAGATATTCTGTAATCCAAGTTGAGGAGCAGGTGGTTTTAACACTCGCCGCCGCGGCTGAGGCTGAAGCCAAGCCGAAGCTGCGGTGGTGAGCGTTAAACACATCTGCGACGATAACCTCGCGTGGGACCACCAAAGCCCCGCAGCGCCGGAGCCGTGACAGAAACCATGCCTGCTGCATGTTGCATACTCCATACTTGCTTGCTGCATGTTGCATACTGCATGCATGGTGAATACTTGTTTGCATGCTGCATGCTCGCTGAACGCATGGTGTATGCTTGTTAATATGTTTTCATGCTACATGCTTGCTGCATGCATGGTGCATGCTTCTTTACATGTTTGCATGCTGCTTGCTCACTGCATGGATGATGTATGCTTGTGCATGCTTCTTGCAATGCAAAAACCCACTTATGTTCACAGTCAACTATGTTCAAAACAAATATGTTGTGTCTTGTATTAAGACGCCTGCGGAGCATGCGTATTTCATACAAACGTAATACCAAAATAATTTGTAAATTAAACATATTCCTAAGGTAGTGTGTATTTATTTCGATTGAATTATAGAATATCTAGTCTAGGTTCCCAAATATATATTTTGATTGGACACTGATTTTAACAAGAGTTATAAGAAAAATAAGTTTTCTATAGGAAATTTAAATTCCTCATATCTCGTCTTTGCATCACTATTCTCTCAAAAAACATATTTGGGAACATAGATATTCTGTAATTCAATCGAAATAAATACAGACTACCTTAAGAATATGTTTGATTTACAAATAATTTTGGTATTACGTTTGTATGAAATACGCATCCTCCGCCGGCCCCTTAAATTACCTGCTTCAGGAGATATTGTTTTTGTTCTAATCGTCGAAACAAATTGATGTCTAACATTTTAGGAGTTAATTATTATGCTTCTTTGTTATGCTTATAATTTTTTTTAATATTTTTATGCGTAAATTAATAATGCTTAAGAATTTTATGCCGTATCATTATTATGATTAGAGAAATTATGCTTAAAAAAATTATGCGTAAGCTGTTATGCGTAAATAGTCATATAATCATAATAAGCCAAAATATAATAGGTCTTAAAATTTTATGCAAATGGATAGGGAACCTTTGTATAGATATAGATAGGTAACAAGTTTTCCAAAGGCATGAGGACGTCACTCACCTATCGACAGAGATGCAGACGAGTACGTTCGAAGACAGGTACAGGCCGAATGCTCGCATCACCAGTAACAGCTTGCACAGCAGGTTGCCCACCAACCACGCGTTTGTGTACTTCCAACCAATCTGTGGACAAAATAACAACAATTTTGTATTTTCTGTTCAGAAGGACTAAACAAAATGACATTCCTTTACCAATATCGATGATGGAAAAGTCTAAAAATTACTGAATTGCAGACAAACACAATAAAAAAATACATCATCATCATTTGAGCCGCAAGACGTCCACTGCACATAGGTAGGCCTCCCCCAAGTGTCACCACATAGCCCGGTCCCGTGCGACTCGCATCCTGAGGATTCCCGTATCCTTTACCAGGTCATCGGTCCACCTAGTTGGAGGCCTTCCAACGCAACGTCTTTCGGTGCGCCACTCCAGAACTTTTCGGCCCCATCGGCTATCCGTTCTGCGAGCAGTGACAATTTATTGGGTTATGTCGACTCGCGGGTTCGATTTCCGCACGGGGACAATAACTACTGTGAATTACTTTGCTTGTTTTAGTGTTTTTAGTGGATAAGACAAACAAATACAAATAACTAACAAAAAAAAATGTCTACCTACATACAATGACGTATTATAAATAGACGCGTCATGCATGAACATCACGGCTGTCGAAAACAGCGTAAATACTGTCAGTAGCTAGATAGCTACTTAGACGCACGAAGAAAGGGAAAGAAAATTAAACGTCATCTACGGAATTTTTTATTGTTAGAGAGAGATAAACATATTTCTTTAATTCCGTTGTCATTCTGTGGTGCATGCTCATTGGCGCGTGACGTGACTTACCTCTGGCGCCAGCCGCCATTAGAAGGCATCGAAATAAATTATATAAAATACATTTTTCTTGATACTTACGCATGAAATGATACTTTTCTATCTTTCACAGTTAAAGTATAGTTTTTACATGTCCTAAAAACACAGGACGGCATTTTTTTTTCGTTGTTTGAGGAAGTTATACACAAAAGTTATTTTAATGTCACGTACTGAAGCGGGACTGGTTGGTACGCGACTAATTGAAAGTTCGGCAATTGCCTTGCATTCATGTTGCCACTGCAGAGCGCGGGCAACTATAGTTTTATATATCATTGCCTACATAATTAAATACAAATAATAAAGTTACGAGGCAGAACTTTTATAAGGTATGTAATATTATCAGATCTAGTTTCGGCAGCACCAACAGTATTCTCAGTGTGTTCGCAGATCGGTGGGATTTGCCGATGATGCGGAGGTGGATACGACTCCATGTTGAATATTGATTGCATATTTCTATCTGTGTCTGTAACCTACTAAAACTAGAACTTAAGTAAAATTGTTACTAAACCTATGGACTCCGGTCTGAAATAAAAAGATTATATTCTATTCTATTCTATCAGCGGGTGATCCTGGGCTGATATGATGATGACGATATGTCTTCTTGAAAATTATCGAGAGACTCTCTAAATTTGGGAGGGTTTTGTAAGTGCGGTTAGATGTAAAAACAGTTTGTTTTAAGGGGCCGGCGGAGCATACGTCTTTCATACAAACGTAATACCAAAATAATTTGTAAATCAAACATATTCATACGGGAGTGTGTATTAATTTCGATTGGATTACAGAATATCTAGGTTCCCAAATATACAATATGTTAGTTTAAACGGGGGACATATTCAAACCCGATAGTACATGCTTACATGATACTAATAAACATACGAACAAAAATAAAAACCCTAATAAATAACAGATAGATCCATACCAAAAACATCGCCTAAGTCTCGCAACGTGTGCGCCATGCGCTTATCGCAATATCGGGTCAATCATTTTTCTAGGTATAAACCATTTTTCCTTCATACTTTAAATCTGGCTTTGGACAGGCAAATATCTAGGTATTACTAGGTACTACTAGGTACTGACCGAATGTTCGCAGTCGTTGATTGACACCTTGCATAATAATTAACGGTTCCCCGCACACTATCACTAGATAACACTTAAGCACGAACTATAATCCCAATATGTTGTGTGTGACTTGGCCGTTTAAATATGATACGTTTCTACAAAAGGGTTAACACAACATCGCCCCTAGTTGTTTTAAATGGGAATTGGGACGTGGGTTTAGTTTGGGTATACACCTCTACCTATTTGGGAAAAACAGGTGTGATGTTTTGTTAAAGAAATAAATTAAAAAGACCTGCAGTATTTTTATTTACAAAAAGAAGTAACAACTTCTGCTAAAGAAAACCACCAATTCTTACCAGTCATTAAAAAAAAACATACTTTTCCTCGGTAAAATCGCTAGAGACACACAACATTTGATCCCATACGAGACCCAGAACGTGATAAAATCTATTTCTACTTACTGACCACATTTACATCTACGGAACTTTAGTCTTTAACCCAAAAGAGTAAAGTACATATTACTGTACATTCAACTTCCCTCGTCACCCCTAAGGGGTTGTAAGGTACATATATACTCGTATTATTATGTTGATTGAGACTTAACCTTTATAAGCCTACTTAAAGAGGGGTTTGCGAGTATGAATGGGGTTGGCGTTTCTTGTCAGATTTTATTTGTGGGACTTGTTGTTACAAGCACGGAGATTTGATGTTAAATATTTATGCTAAACGAAAATCAATCTCGGTCGTAATAAGTATTGAAAATCCTACTTCCTCCTAACTCGTATAAATACGAAAGTTGGAGAGGATGAATGGATGGACGTTTGTTGCTGTTTAGTGCAAAAACTGGACCGGATTTGGACGCAATTTGGCACACAGATAATGCCGGATGATGCATGACACAGATGATGCCCGGGCCTTTAATTTCTTGCCACCATTATGTTTTTAAGACACGAAAACGAACCTAAACAAACGAATTTCCTTGAAAACAGAAGATCTAAAGACTTGCAAGATTTTCTTTTGATTTTCTTGTGTGCGAGGAAAAGTTACCATTTTGTTTTCCTTCTATATTCCGAGTAAATATGGAAATAATTGAAGACGTGATCGAGCAATCGTGTTTGCGTTGGCTTAATTTGAATGAAAACATTAAGTAAATATGATTTACGCACAAAAACACGTGTTTGACACATATTGTGAATAGGACTTTTTTAAATAAATATTTGAACTAAAGCGATTGGTAATTCTAAGTTATTAAAATGTTTTGTGACGACAACGCCGATGTTTTAAAATATTAATATATATTAACAAATGGAAATCTTATAGAAAAAATATCTGATAGAGAAATTTAATCAGAAATTTAATTTTGCAATTTTCCGATATACCTCTCAAATATATTAGATTTTATACTTTAAGGGCGGATAGTACTCATGAAAATGAACAACTTTTACTACGGGACCGACAGTGTAATCTCGAAAATAAAACAGCTACTTCATACATTTATATTATTGGTCGCGTAACTCGAGATCTTATTTCTTAACTTACTACTAATATAAGCGCGAAAGTGTGCGAGGGTGAATGAATGTCCTTTAAATATTCAACTCAATAACTTCATGTTGTTTTCTATTTGAAACTGAATGAGAAATCTCGAGATTGAAATTGTGGTCAATAACAATTTCCTAGTCCAATAGAACTATCGCAATCAACCGTCCCAAAAACACATAGAAATCAAACTTTCAGAATCGTTTAGTTTCAAAATTTGAATTGGAACACAGCGCAAGCAATTTCAGCTTTATTTATAGCAAAATCAGGAGCTTCATAGGAACATAGCTTAATGAGAAAGACAATTGAATCCGCTGAGAAATGGAGACGGGAGCACTCGATACTTAGGGATTAGGGGGAAGATTAAAAGAACCTTTCTTTCTGAGGACGTGGAAAGGTAGAAGAAGAAAAGAGTGATTTCTATTATTCTTTATCTTGTGGTTAGTTGCCCAATCTGATGTCACAGTTTTTATAACGCCCATGGACCTCTGACTTGGTTTAACATGCGACACCGAGAATTGGAATTTGATACCCATATTGCGGGAGTTGTTGAATAAATGCTTTATGGCATACCTAATTATTTTGCGAAGTGAATTATTTGTTCAAATTGTTGTTGGTATACTGATGAAATGACAAATAATGTGTTTTCTAATCGTTGCTTGTCAAGTAAAAGTTTGTGAATTAATTGGTGATCTGACTGGTCACCTAAAAACACTCCCGACTAATTCACCTTTCAAACAAAAAATCAAAATCAAAATCGGTTCATCCGTCGGAGAGCTACGATGCCACAGACAGACACACACACACATATAACACCCCGTCGTTATTGCGTCGGGGGTAAAAATATTGTTTCCATGGTTACTATAGTACTAACTAAACTATATGCGCGGCTTCTCCCATGTTTAGTACAATAATTGTCCCACGGGATCATTTTCATACTAATAGCATAAAGCTGAAGAGTTTGTTTTTTTACCCCCGACGCAAAAACGACGGGGTGTCATAAGTTTGACGTGTCTGTGTGTGTGTGTGTGTGTGTGTGTGTGTCTGTGGCATCGTAGCTGCCGAACGGATGAACCGATTTTGATTTTGTTTTTTGTTTGAAAGGTGAAGTAGTTGAGGTGTTCTTAGCTATGTTTGATAAAAATCAGACCAAGATGGCCACTGCCACAAAATGGCGGATTATATTTTATGTTCAACAACTCCCTCAATATGGGTATCAAATGAATGGGCTTGTGAAATTGTGACCCCACGTGTGTCAGGAGTTTTTACTTTTTTTTTTATTTAATGTATATTGTTGATTGAACTCACTAATGTCAGGAACTGAACACAGGATTGGAATTGAAAAAATATGTTTTGTATTAAATAGTCCATTCATCGTGAAAGCTTATAGGCTATATAACATCACGCTACGATCAATAGAAGCGGAGCGTAAATGAAAAATATTGCAAAACCGGGGAAAATTTATTGCTTTATAAATGCTTATGTGACGCAGACGAAGTTGCGTGAGTCAGCTAGTTACTGGTATAAAAAGTATCCTAATCTTCTATATGAGAGCAGCGGTGGCCCAGTGGTGGCGGCCCCGACTTAAGAACAGTAAGTCGTGGGTTCGAACCCGGGCAGGCGCATTACTTGAGTAATTTATTTCATCACCACTGCTCTCAAAAACGGTGAAGGAAAACATCGTGAGGAAACCGGCATGTCCTAGAACCAAAAATTCGAGGACATCTGACATCTACCAACCCGCACTGGGCCCGCGTGGTGGATTATATACGCACTTTGACGTGGAGTTGCGGACACCAGCCCGTTGTACAATACAATAATCTTCCATATATCTTCACAAACGATCCGAACGACCCCGACGAAATGAATTGCAATAAGGAGAATGATGATAATTGATATAGACTAGCGTTTCAAGCTTCTCATTGTATTATACAGTATTAACTGGGTTGTGGAGGTTAGCTAAGAGGGCTTTCACATTTTTCTTGTATTTGAGTGTTTTAATTTTGTGGCCATACCTAAAACATAATCACACATCAAAGCTGAGAATTTAGATATGAGATTATGGTTTAGATATGGCCACAAAATTAAAAGAAATATATGCCCGAGCTCGTTGATTCTTTCTCGAGGGAGTGCTTAAAATAAATATCTCAATTTTTCTTGACTCTTAAAATACTCAAATACAAGAAAAAATGTGATAGGCTCTTAAGCAGTCTTTCCATACTGGTATTCTGCAGCATCCATTTAAAACTGGAAGTCGAACCCTACATAGTGATTATGAATCAATGATGATGATTAAAACTCCCTGATAGAAGCTAGGAAAGGTTGTTGGGAAGTCAAATACAGCAAACTAAGAGAAAAATTACTCGTTATTGTCTCAAAACGGTGAAGGAAAACATCGTGAGGAAACCGCCATGCTCTAGATTCTAGAGCATGGCGGTTCTAGAGTCTAGAACCATAAAAATCGAAAACCATGGTGGTCTTGTCGTGATTTCCTGAGAGACATGTGCGTATATATATACGTGTATAGATTCGGATCCGGTCATTGGTACGGGCAGGCGAATGAATCGAAAGCGTGCCAGTGGTGACATCACGCGACCTACTTACCAGTCTACCCCATCATGTTGTGCTTGTACAGAGTCCTAATGATAACAGCTAGCAGCGAGGAGGACAGGCTAGGTCTGATCGCAACAGAGTTAAGACGTCTTGAAACTCTGTCTGATTCATTGTGCCCAGTGTTATTGTGTGAAAGTGTGAAAGTGTAATGTCAAGTAATTTGTTAGTTTACTCAGTGTAGGTATCTGTTTGAAAAGAGTAACCATGGAGTTCCTTGCCGGTTCTTCTCCATGGAAATGACCAACCCGAACCGTGCACCTGACAATTTTAAACAGTGAATCGCATCTAGTTAGTTTTCATAGCACGAAACCCGTCTTCTGCCCACATGATGCTCGAGCCTAACGAAATGTATCCTGACAAACCGACACATGTGAATAGCCCATTCCCTCTCATAGAGAGGAGGCCTGTGTTGCAGCAGTGGAAACATTAATAGGTTGATGAAGATGGTTACGATTCGTTAGAAAATACTATAAGCACATGTGTGAGTACCATGTACTGTAAAGCTACCATTTGCATTGAGTTATCTTTCATTGACTTGAATATGCCTTGGTGGCTGAGAGAATGTCATGCTCGCTCAAATGTCTCGCTAATGGTGGCGGGTGGGTCGGGTCATGTAGTTCTCTTCAATATGGTTGAATTGAATGGCGCTGATCCGTGCGTCATGTTCGTGAACGGGCGCTGTCATGGTTCATTTTAATTACTTTACTTTTAAAATGTTGATTTATTTTTTTTACTCTGGACGCTCTTAATGTGCACGTCTTTTTACATCGTTCTCAACATGAATGATGTAACAAATATTTTCATTGAAAAAAGGGTCCATGAATTTTCTTGCCCGTTCTTCTACACAGAGATCTACGCTAGGGAATGAACAACTACAGTACTTTCTCAAGTTATTATGCCTTGTGTCTGTGACTGTAGCTTAGCTTTTCCGTCTCGTTTTATTGACATTCAGTTAAGTTTAAGTGCCGTAATGGTCTAATTGAAATAAATGATTTGAGTTTGAGTTTTGAATGGTGACTTTGATTGGTAAAAAGCCGCAGAAAAGTCAGCAAACGGTGTGTATGTATGACCAAATGTATGAAGGCGGATGAAGCATAAGGCATATAATAGGAACGTGGTAAGTAGCGTTCTATAGTTTCTACCTACTACCTACCCCCTTTGTTAGTTATACCAAACTCGGTTATAAAAAATCCACGAAAATCCCAAATAAAAAGGCTGTTCTTAACGCTCAAGTTCCCTTTTTATCTTGAGCTCGGCATTGAATAATCCTATTTATATTTATCAGGCAATATGAAACCCACACTTGTACCAAGGGTTCAATTTTCGTGGCGGAAAAATATAATAAAACTCTGCCTGACTAGCGAATTTAATTCTGTATGTAATTGAGACTGGTTGCGCACAGAATTCATTTTTATTGCTTTATGTGCGATGAAAATGTTTGCTATAGTTATTTTATTTCACTAGCGCGTGTCTATTTCTGCAATTCAATCCTTCTGTAAATGAGCGAAAAGTATATAAATTGAAGCGCAGTCGTGATTTGCTCAGATGCTACGCGAGTGCTACGGCGTAGCAAGCGTAGCTACATTATGCAAAGTCGAAATGCCTAGTGATTCAAGGTGTAAATTGGACTTGTCCTACGCTGGCTTGAACCTACGCCGAAGCCATTAGGCAGGGTTATAATTTTAGCAGTCTACGAATGTATTGTATTTACGTATGTTCCTCCGTAGCGGCTATTGTAAAATATTCATCCAATTTTGATGAATATGGTGTAAACTGATTCATTATTATAGCCCAGGCAACATAAACTACATTTTAAGTGACTTTAACAATAGGAGGAGTTAATTTTACCTTGTAAACCCCGAATTTAATTAGAGCGCGTTTTTTTAGTAGTCGGGTTTTTATGTTGCAAATTCTTGTTGCAGAATTAAGGTCTTAGCCCAGTGACACGACTCCGCTCCCACCCGGCAAAAAGAATATAATTCACATAAATGCTTTAAGTATTTCTCTTTAAATATACTTTACATTGGCATTGACAGCGATAAGCCCGCTGACAGCGAGCTGTCTCCTAATTTATGTTGCCAATGTAAAGTATATCTAAATGGCAATACATAAAGCTCATATTTGAATTATATACTATTTTTTGGGTGGGAGCGGAGTCGTTTATGTGGGCTACAACCTTTAATTTGTATTCTTTTTTTATTTATTTTTTAAAAACAGCCGATAATGCAGAGGTTATAATACAGCATGCATCAGAAAATTATGGCCATGTTTTAGGACCTGGTACAGCTACAGATTATCAATCTGAACAACTTTCTCCGTGGGACCAACCTTTTAATCGCTAAAGTACCTATAATCAGCAAAACCATTCAAAATTACCTTACAAGTCATCGATCTCGAGTTCGAACTCAAGACACGCACCTCTGATTTTTCGGATTCATGTACGTATTGTACAATCTATCACATGCTTCTTTGAAGGAAAACATCGTGATGAAACCAGTATACCTGTGAAATATTTCTTGACGGCATGTAAAGTACACTCTGACACCACGTTTGGTACTAACTACATGATAAGAAAAAAAAATGTGAAGAAGTCTGTTTGTTGCGCATTTGTCACAGGTATGAATGGAAGAGAAGAACATTATTGTGAAGACTTTAAAAACACAAGACAGAAATAGAAAACCTACAGCCCATATTATTATTACCCCTTGTATTTCTTCTGTACATTTCCACGTTTCGGTTCGTTTACTAACACTTTAACCCCAAAAAAATACCCGTGGCCAATACAAATATTTACATCGTGTGGCAATCAAACCTACGACCAATTTCGCCAATGCGTCATTTGAACCGTAATAAACCGATAGATTGGCCGTTTTGTCTATGTTTTCACAGTCGCACGTATAGTTTGATTGCATGGGCCCTTAAAGACCACTTTATGCCACGATGGGTGCTCGATAAAATTGTGATACCTAGTCTCAGTTATACGACCACGTTTACCGTCAAGATTTTACACGAAGAAAATATTATTATAACAAGATCCGTTTTGATTATCTCTAGACATAAAATAAATATGTACATGTCTTGTATATTTAACAAGGCCATCAAAATATTTCGTCGCAAGGCTGTCAATTGCAAATGAATACAAAATATGTTTTATGCGAAATAGCTAATATTCGGGCTCCATTTCCAAGGAAAGTAATAGTATGTCTATGTGTCATACCGACATGATAACTCGTTTATTATTAAAACAATGGATTCTTAGAAAACCTGTTTGTAAGCGAAATATCCCGAGATTCTAGTTAATATGTCTCTACCGCAATGACAAATAATTTAATGACAACGAGAACATTCGGGATTCGTCATTGGGTAAGGCAGAGGTCTAAGTAATAATTATTGGGTAAATAATTATTAGTTAGACCTCTGCCTTACCCAATTATTTACCCCTTGTGTTTAAGGCGACTACAGGAGCTAAACGCGAGTTTTATAATGCCTGAAAGTACAATATGATTCATTGCAATAAACAAAACCAGAAAAATAGATGATATTCTTCAGGATATATTATGCTAGTTTCAAAACACTACCAGTGTTTTGAAAAAAAAAATATTTTACTCGATAAAAAATGACGAACTTATCTCTAAAAATTTCTTTTAACGAGTAAAAGCCATACTAACAGTAAAATACATGCGATCATTCTGATTTTTTGAAAAGTTGTGTGGTAATCGGTTGTCGTGGTATGGGCATGTGATGCGGAGGAATGAGGAAAATGTCGTGAAAAAAGTTTTGAGTATGAATGTGGATGGGTATATGAGTAGAGGAAGACCAAAGAAACGATGGTTGGACTGTGTTAAGAAGGATATGGTAAGAAAAGAGGTGTCTGATGAGATGACGACAAATAGAGGAGTATGGAAGAAGAAGACATGCTGCGCCGACCACAAATAAATTGCAATAAGGGCAAGAGAATGATGATTTCTACAAGGAACATATTAGCGTCATAGTGTTTTATTTTTTTAGTTCAATATATAGATTTTTTGTAAATCGATCGAAACCGCTCATTTCACACTATTCGGCCCGCAGTGACTGACGTTACAACCACTTTGTAGTGCAAGCTGATTGAAACTTTATTCCAACAGTAAGTGTTTCAAACGAAGTTTGAACCACCACAAATAGAGTTGCTAATTCATCTCGTGTAGTCCCCTTAATTAAGTCACATGTAATAGAGCGGGGGGGGGGGGGGGGTCTATTACCTTCAACTAGGCGCAAAAAAAAACACAATAACACTTTACCCTACCTTCTTTTCTGACGTAAATCAACAAATGACTCTTCCCACCCTGGGCGGAGCGGGAGGGAATGTCACACTATTATTGACTACCCATCCATGTCCCTTCCTCGCCCTTTATGTTCCGGGGCCACGGTATCTCTTTCGAACAGTCCCGCAACCCCGGCAGACTTTACCCTACCTGGGAACCCAAGACCTCTTGTTCCGCAGTAGAGCTTGCGACTTCAAGACTAAGGAGTCAGTCAGGATGGCAAAAGAGTATAAAATACGGTTTTCTTTCGAACCTGACCCGAAATGCTAACCTCTGTCACGGGTTCGGTTAGGAACTTGAAAATAAAAAAAGAGAATTGTCCCGAACGTAACCCTCTTCCTAACCTCACACGACTTATCGTTCCCATCCTAACTCAAATTGCGATATAGATAGGATTTCCAGTCAGTTCTTTCTTAGAATAAAAAGTGGAATTTTTCAGTGATGATATTTTGATTACGCATTGTAAATTTTAAACTTTGATTTACGCATTGGTATTTTTTACTCTAAAAAAGAGTTGAGAGGAAACCCTATCTATTTCGCAATTCGGGTTATGATAGGAACGATACGGTTAGGTTAGGTTTTTTTCAAGTTCCTAACCTAACCCGCGACCAGTTTAGGATTTCGGGTCAGATTCGGAAAACTAAGACTAGGACTAGACAGTATTTGAAATGGTAGATTGTATGACAACGGAGCAAATTAATATTTTGTTACTGCGACTTCTGGATTCTGAAATAGAATCCTGAGCGCAGGGAGAGACTCAAAGTTTATCGCCTAAGGGAAAAATATTATATCACTTTGAGAACTCGACGTAGAACTCATTTTTTTGCAAAATACATAGTTCGTACCGTTTACAAAAATAGGTAAATCACGCGTTGTTGTTTTTTATTTACCGCGCCACCCTGTACCGTACTACCAACACCTACAACCAGTAATTTATACAAGGTGCGTTCGATTTCAATGAAAAATTCATGTTCCAAATTCAAATCTCATTACTGCCCGCAAAAAAGAAGGGATGAAAAACTATGTTTGCATTTGTTAGCTCCGCTACGACTCGTAGCAACCGAATAAAGTGCGAAACTGTGGGAACCATAGGACACTGGTTATTAATACAACAATACAATAATATATCAATCTATCACGCTCATGAGCCCCAAATTAATGTAAGTTTAACAAGTTTTCACATACAATAATAACTTTGCCAAAGTAGTGACATTGTTTGTTATTCGAAAATGTAACAGATAGCTTGTTTATAACCTTTTGAAACATAATTATAATGAATAGGTAGGTAACGAGGGTTCACAATATAAGGCCACAGTTTAAACATACTTTGATATTTAATATTGTGATGAATTTTAAATTATGAACTGTTTATTTTTCCACAAAATATTACGGAATAATTATATTGAAGCGTTCCTACAAATTGGATGTTGTAAATAATGGACTACTAGCTTATGCCCACGGATTGGCCCCCGCGTAGTCCGATAATTGTTCCACGGGATCATATTACCGGGATTAAAATCCTATGAGTTAACCCAGAACCCCGTCGTACCGTATGCACCATTGACCTGCGGGGTAACCATGACGTCTTAGAGCAGGATTGTTTTAACGTCATTCCAGTGTGGGAAAGAGACGGAGCTATAGAGAACGTCTAGCGCCATCTCTTTCTCACTCTGGAATAAGATTAAAACAATCATGCTATAAGACGTCATGGTACGCCACCAGCACCATCAATGGTGCACTATCTGTGTGCTAAATTAAAAATTAAAAAAAATATCTATAATTATACTCCTTAAGCAAATTATTTTATTAGGTATGTTAATTTAGTTCTTTCGCACTTGTTTCATGATAATTTAAAAAAAAACGTATATGTTTATATAAGTGTAATATGTCTTATGTAAGTATATGTATATATTTATTTATTGTACTCGTATATATGTAAATAGTACACCACAGACTACCTGTAGTATTGTCTCTCTTTCCCCTTTAAATCCATCCAAAGGTTGTATTAATAAAAAATAAAAGCATACTGGTCCACTTCAAGGACTAAGTGCGGAAACCTAAACCCCGTGATAGTTGTAAATACCGTTAATTTGTATGTGTTTTGTCCTGTGCGAGCTAATAAATGCTTTATCTTTCCTTTCTTTCTTCTTTCTAAACATCCTAATCCGTTCTGTTGTTAAAGTTAAGATTAAAGAGTAACAATCATTCATCCTCAGAAACTATCGCATTTATAATATTAGTAGGGTTATTAGTATGTTAATTAGTGAGTAGGTACATATTTGGCCCGCATTTTTGCTTTTGTAACGTATACCAAAATTGACGATGATACGATGCTTTTAAAATTCTCAATACGTCATGTCACGTCACGTCTGTGGTATTATTTTTAGTGCGTTCTGACGTCACGATAATAAATAAATAATAAAGTGTAAATAAGTGAAGTACAATAAATTCAAAAAACTAAAATAATAATCACATCTACATCGCACGTAACCATACTGTTTGTCAATCTGTGTCATGAATTTCACTGGTAACACACATGTTAATTTGTTTTAAGTTAGTTAGGAGCCCTTTTTCATTTCGGTGGTACGCTAATAATAATTGAACAATTTACTTAAAAAGCATATGACTAAAAAGTATTTTATTATTATGAAAGTATGGAAGTGTATAGAATATTTGCGAGATGAAAAAAATGTTGATCGTGTATTTATTCAATAGGATCTACAAATTAGAGGTCCTAAATCATGAAATCAGGTTTCCGTGAGTTTTTGCTTTATAAATGAAGAATGGTTATTAGTAAATAAATATCGCTGGACATTACACACAGTGCCATCTAGTGCCACACTAAGCAAGGCTTGTGTCGTGGTCACCAGACAGTTGATACACTACATGTATACTTTTATGTTTGTAAATACATACTTTTTATACATATAAACATCCATGACTCGGAAACAAATGTCCATGCTCATCACTCAATTTTTTGCTCCTACCGGGATTCGAGACCCTAAAAACGTAAGGCAGCATCACTACCGTTGCGCCATACAGGTCGTCAATAAATAAATGTAAAATTCGTAAAGTAGCGCAACCGAACAATTTGAAACAAGTAATTGTTAGTTCTAGGACATGCCGGTTTCCTCACGATGTTTTCCTTCACCGTTTTGACATGTGACATGTACCAATCTCACTGGGCCGGCGTGATGGATTATATAGCCCATTCCCTCTCATAGAGAGGAGGCCTGTCCCAGCAGTGGGAACATTAATAGGCCGATGATGATGATGATGATGGATTGTTAGTTCAAGCAACGATCGGAAACATACAATTTCAACGAGTAAAACTCGCAATTTCACGTTTTTTTTTGTAACAGGCCTTTTATTAAGAGTTCAGGAACAAAATGTTAATTTAGTACATTTATTTCTCAAAACGTTGTAATTTCCTAGCAACTAATTACCAAGGCTCCTCTTACTACACTTCTGTTTATATTTCCGTTTTACAATTATAATTACGAAGAATGTAAACAGTATAATAACCGTATTTATTACAACTACAGTACTTTCTCAAGTTATTATGCCTTGTGTCTGTGACTGTAGCTTCGCTTTATTTTTCGTTTTATCGACATTCAAAAGTGCCGTAATGGTCTAGTTGAAATAAATGATTTGAGTTTGAGTTGAGTTTGAGTTTATTTATTCAAGAGTGTTTGTAACATAAATTAGCTAATTACTTTCTCCATTATACGAGTAATTACTAGTTTAGTTATCCCGGTTTAAGTAAGTAAGTACCATGGGTATAGTGAGCAAACGTTATTAACTTCAATAAGAAAAAGAAATTCATCGTCAGCCTATTAATGTTCCCACTGCTGTTACATAGGCCTCCTCTCAATAAGAGGGAATTGGCTATAATCCATCACGCCGGCCCAGTGCGGATTGGTAGATGTCACATGTCTTCGATTTTTTTATTTTTAGGACATGCCGGTTTCCTCACGTAGTTTCCCTTCACCGTTAAGAAATTATTTGAATAACACCATTTCATTACTTCAGACTTTCTTCTGCCATCCTATCTGTTCTATGCGTCCATTTCGCACAATCTTGAAGTTATCATCAAACCAACGCGCTTTTGGATAGCCTGGTTTCTTAGACCCAACCTTGGTCACCATTAAGTCAAAAACCTTACTCCATCGGCCATCTACGCGTCTAGCTGATGTCCTATCCGATCGCCATTTAGAAAAATGTTCTAAGTATTTAAACTTAAGTTCTTTGAAATTAACCACGACGTAGTGTACCATTTAGAAGTCGGATTAGGTGGAAATAGTAACTGAAGATCCAAGTTAACTTCATTCCGAGCGGCAAATTGGGCGTCAAATTATAGAAACGCGTAGACAAAAACCAATTGTATTTTCACTTCTCATGCTCTAAAAGTACGCCATTATAGCCCTACGAAGCGGGATTAAAGTGACCGTTTATTCCCTAGGGAGTAAAAAGTAATTTAAAAATGGAACTATCTTTTACTCTGAAACATGGTCACAAAACAGTATTTTTTTTTTTTTTAATGGATCAAAGGTATTATTTAAATTTCGAATTGGCTTGCAAATAGAAAGCGGTTTATTGAAAAAAAAAAAAAAAAACAAATGAACAGTGCAGTGTGGTGCAGTGTGCACCGTTGATTTTGAAAAGTATGTGCAATGCCTCTGTTGCTAGCCGCTGCAGTAATGTAGGATCATTTTCATTGCGACAATGTTGAGAGTTTGTGTTGTGTTTTAAATTGTTAATCTGTGACTGACCTGATAGAAGAAAAAACTGACCGCTCAGTTCAGAATTTTTGTCGAGTGTAAATTTGTTCGGTTTTAAATGACTATTTTTCTCGCACTCGAAGTGAAAAGTACAGTTTGCACCTCGAGACTAAACGCCAACTTAATATACCCTCGCTTTTTAATGACTCCCTCGCAAGCTCGGGAGTCAAACCACCTCGGGTATATAATGGCTTCGTTTAGTCCCTCGTTATAAAATATACTATTACGCTGCTGCGGTAAATTTGGTTTGTAATTACGTCAAATTACAATTTGGATTAATTAATCTTCAAAGCCAAATGTTTATCTCGGGGATTTAAATAGTAATTTACAATGATTGAAATTTGTAGTTTAACAAATTCATTGGAAAATAGATTGAAAAAGCTAAAATCTAAACTATAGATTAATTGGTTAGTTAGGACAATTGAAATAGCTAGAAGAAACAAGTATCTTTAATTAAGTATTATTAAAGTAACTATTACAAGTTATTAAAGTATTTTTTTTTACTTTAAACTCCTCCACAACCCTCCTACTATTCAATCCATCCATCAGCACAATGTTGTGACTGCGTTACATTGAGTTCTACCACAAAACATGTTTTTTCACCCCAGAAAAAAAAAGTCTTTTTCCAATTATTTTTGCATAAATGTACTATCCAGTACTAACAGGATTTTGGAGGTCAGATAGGTAGTCGCTCCATGTAAAATACTGGTATTCAGCTGTATCCGGTTAGACTGGAAGCCGACCCCAACATAGTTGGGAAAAGGGTAGGGAACATGATGAGTTCGCATTTCTCGTCTAACGCAATGTCTTATTTGGAGGTCTAATATATTTAAAAATCTTTTAAGGTTTATAAGCGTGAAGGTCCGCACAGGGGTGGCGGTGGACTTGTTGTGGTTTCCCCTTTACGATGAATGATGATGGGGAGGGATACCTGACCACGGGTACAACATTGCAAGGGGCGTAGGTCTTAAGAAAAGTTGAACAGAAACAAGCAAAAGCTTAATCCTTTTTGTACATCTACACTAATATTATAAAGAGGAAAACTTTGTTTGTTTATTTGTTTGGTTGTAATGAATAGGCTTAAAAACTACTGGACCGTTTTTAAAAATTCTTTCACCATTCGAAAGCTACATTATCCACGAGTAACATAGGATATATTTTATCCCCGTACTCCCACGGGAACGGGAACTATGCGGGTGAAACCGCGGGACGTCCGCTAGTTCATTATAATTTCGCAGTGGGACATTCTCAGCAAAAAGTCGGCTTATACAATATTTTGCTGAATTAATTTCAAAATGCGGAATTAATGGAATACCGATAAGGCTCAGCGCTTTTTTGCTGACCGTATCTACCTTCGGCTTATTTTTTACAGGGTAATTATTATAAGCTGGGTTGGTCCTTTTCCCAAAATATACTTTAATATTGCGTTTGTATAGTGGTCCAAAGCTCGACTACCTACTGATTATGATGGCCTTGGTTAGATTCCCAGGTCAGATTACGGCTTTTGGGTTTTTCTTTCAAGAGTTTCACAGTAGCTGTCACGAAGTCTAGATTTGTGCCCAGTTATCACTTACTTTACTTAAATAAAAGTATTTTTTAACGCAAAATCATAATATTAATACGTGAAGAGAAAACTTTGCAGCCCTTTTTACGAACATAGTGCGAACGGAGGAGTATGAAATTTCGCTCACTTGCATAGTTTTAAATATAGAAGAGGAGTTTTTTTTAATTATGCATATAAAATACATTAAATCAATAAACAAAACATTACACACACTACCATGTATTTGACACACACGCGTACGTGCGGAGTTGTCGTCATGGCAACGGCTTTATTGACGTTTTACAATTTATTAAGGCATGTATTTAATGCCTTAAAAAAAAATAACCAACCTAACCTTTTTTTTTTTTTTTTTTTTGCCGGGGTGGAAAATCCTCAATGGATGTCCTCCGCTCTGGGGAGAGCGGAGGGGTCTGTCAGACTCGTACAGACTAAAAACCACCCCGGTGTTCCCTTCCCACACTTGCACCGGGGATCATGGGAACTAGTGCGCCTTCCACGATCCCCGGCTAGTGCCGGCCCGCCACTGCGGGCCTCCTCAGGTCTGCGGGGGGAGTGAGGTGTACTCCTCCCGCGACGTCTTATAGGGGCGCGCGCGGAACACTACGCGCCACCGCCTCGGGTCCAGTTATTCGGCGGGGCGGCGGACCTCCCCAAGTCCGCCGTCCCTCTGGACCCGTTCAGGGGGGCCGGAAGAGGGCGTTATCCGCCCTCCGCCGACGCCCGGTTCGTCTGCTGCGGGTCGGGAGAGTGGTCTCCACCTCTCTCAACCTCTCCGCAGCCTCCTTCTGTGAGATGACCGTTTCACAGAAGGAGATCACCGCATCCCACGACTCTGCGCTCCCGACCATCGCGCGAGCGACGGCCGGCAGCGACAGATCGGTTCCCACTTCTGTCACGAGGGCACGGCGCGGCTCCTCCCATGCGGCACACTCTGCCAGCGTGTGCCGCGCCGTGTCCTCCAGACAGTGGACGCAGTGATGACACCGAGCGTCCGGCTCCCTGTTTATGCGACACAGGTACTTCCCGAAGCAACCATGCCCCGAGAGTACCTGCGTCGCCCGAAACGACAAGGAGCCATGCCTCCTCTCGAGCCATTCCTCGAGCACCGGTCGGATCGCCTCGATGGTGGCGAGGCCGGCGGTAGGGCGTAAAAGCCTGTCCCGCCACTCCGCCACCAGGACCTCGCGGAGCTGAGACCGACGCAGATCGATCTCTCGCTGCATCGGTCCACCGCCCCGCGTCCGCACCTCCTCGCGCCACCGGTAAAGCGACGCGAGGACTCTCGCCTCTAGGTCCCAAGGTGGCGACCCGGCCAGTGCACAAGCCGCCTCGTAGGAGACTGTGCGATACCCCCTGATTGCCCTGACGGCCATCGCCCTCTGCGGTTTCCGCAGCATCGCGATGCTGCCGGCCGTCAAGTCAGAGGCCCACACCGGGGCCCCGTACAGGGCCATGGATCGCAGGACCCCCAGGTACAGTCTCCTACAGGCGGTGCTCGGCCCCCCTAGATTGGGAAGCAGCGTTGCAAGCGCGCCCGCAGCGCCCATCAACTTGGGCGCCAGTCGCCGGAAGTGGGGGCCGAAGTTCCAATGGCTGTCGAGCACCAATCCCAGATACTTCATGGTGGACTCGACAGCGATCGGGGTCCCCCCTACCACAATTTGTGATCCCGGCGGCGGCGCCCGCCGGCGGCCGTGAAAGACCACAGCCTCCGACTTGTTGAGGGCCACCTCCAGGCCCAGGCGCCGTATGCGGCCCACAACCTGTGAGACCGCACAGGTCGCTAGCAACGCTGCCTCCCTGTACGAGCTCCCCCGGGCCGTGACCAGCGTGTCGTCCGCGTAACACACCAGGGCCACTCCCGGTTGGAGCTCGCCCCTCAGCACCCAGTCGTACCCGATGTTCCACAGGGGTGGGCCGACGACCGAACCCTGTGGAACACCGCACGACATGTCGCGCCTGCCTCCGCCGTCGCGTCCCGAGTAGGTGACACACCTTTCCGCCAAATAAGCCCCAACGATGCGGCGGAGGTACGGGGGCACCCTGTGGTAACACAGCGCCTCCCGAATACAGCTCCAGGGCAGGGTGTTGAAAGCGTTGGAGATGTCCAAGGACACCGCCAACATCACCCCGCCCTGGGACACCGCTTCCTCCGCCAGGACTCTTACCCGCAATATGGCGTCCACAGTAGAGCGCCCATGCCGGAAGCCGAACTGGCTGTCGTCCAGATCCGGCCTCTCTCTGTACAAGTGGCCGGCGAGGCGGGCAGCGATAATCCGCTCAAAAAGCTTACCCACCTCGTCCAGCAGCACTAAAGGCCGGTACGCAGACGGCGACTCCGCTGGGCGCCCCGCCTTCCTGAGCAGGACCAGACGACCCTTTTTCCACTCACTAGGGAATTGGCCCTGCTCAAGAACCAACCTAACCTAACCTAACCTGTCCGTGTCGGGGTGCCCCAAGTCCCGAGCTCGCTTTGCTCGCTCTTGCATCCTTAGTCAAATAAATAAATAAATAGTTGGTAATATATTATCTTTGCCACCCTACTAACATTATTAGTCGCCAAGTCATTATTTATAGCTCCTCGCCTAATATTGTATTTGACTGGTATAGTTTATTTGCTACCTAAACGCAGCTGCTAGTTTTTAGTTTTTATAACACCTTTAATTTTGAACCTTACATAATATAATAGTCGCGGAAATATTTAAACGCTGGCTAGTTATTTTATTTGTTGCAAACATTTAGTCGACTTTCAAGTTATTAGTCACTCGGAAAATAATAAGCTATTTATTAATAGGTAGGTACGTGAAGCAAAAACTTTGTACCTACCCCTTTTTAAATTAATTATGGTCATATTTCGACTACTGGCAGCCACTAGCATATTTTAAATGCTCTAAATATTTCATCTGAAATTGTAAGGCTTTTCAGCTCTTATACGTTTTAGTATAATAAGCTAGTATTTCGAGGGTATTTAAACATAAAATGTTTTCAACTGAATTTACCGAAGAGAAATTTTAGTAAGTAGGTATTTGAATTATGCTTGTCTACAAGTTGAAGATCTAAAATCAGTGTTACTTTGTATATTGCTAAATTACTCGTAAAACTTTTGTAAATTAAATCTATTGTTACTTGTTTGAACCGTTTTTGTTTTTTATTGTTAATCAAATTCAAATAGAAAAACGCAGTCCATATTATTTAGCCAATCAAACACTTTTAAAACTTGTCATAGCTAGTGCCAGTTATGATGACAACAGCAGTCATTGTATTTAATTTTTAATATTATAAATTATAATATTTTTAACAAAAAAAAAAAATCAAATAACTCATAATTAATAATATAACTTTTAAATTAAAAAACTTTAATTGACCCTTTCCCTAATATCTCTTCATACGAACCAATAGAAATGAACCATATCGTTTTTCATAAGAAAAAATGTTAAAGATCTCGATAGATGACGATTCAAGACTAGAACAGTATTATTATTATTTTTGGTTTTTAAAGTCATATGACATCTTAACTGGCAGCAACTATACCAATATTAGACTATTATTTAGTAAAACTTTAACTTAAGGGGCCGGCGGAGCATGCGTTTTTCATACAAACATCTGCTTAGCCTTGTCCCAACTATGTTCGAGTCGGCTTCCTGTCTAACCGGATGCAGCTGAATACCAGTATTTTACATGGAGCGACTGCCTACCTGACCTCCACAACCCCGTTAATACTGGGAAATACGATACCACATGGGATGACTGGTTGTCAGACTTTTTGGGTCACTGACTACCTGTAACGACTGTCAAAGATGGACAAATGACAGCCGGGACCAACAGCTTAACGTGCTTTCCGAGGCACGGAGGAAACTCGGTATGTAAGGGTGGTCACCCATCCACAGACCAACCTAGGCAAGTACGGCTTAACCTGAAGATCGATCCGAGCGGCTGTTATTATTTTGCCACGAGCTCCTCCTCAAACATATTCTTAAGGGAGTGTGTATATATTTCGATTGGATTACAGAATATCTATGTTCCCAAATATATACATATTTTGAAAGGACAATGATATAAAGACGAGATATAAGGAATTTAAAATTTCAATAGAAAATTTATTTTTCTCATAACTCTTGTTTAAATCAGTACATTCAAAATTTGTGTTTGGGAACCTATATATTCTGTAATCCAATCGAAACAAATACACACTACCTTAAGAATATGTTTGATTTACAAACTATTTTGGTATTACGTTTGTATGAACTTCGCATGCTCCGCAGGCCTCTTAACAACAGACCATTTCAGCACTTTGAATGTAAGAAAAACAAAAAAACGAAGCTACATTCCCAGTTACAAGGCATAACAACTTGCGTACAAGGATATTTTTATATCGGTATGTGCCAGTGATAATTTCCAACTAACGCGACCGAACCTCTGGCAAAACGGCCGTCAAATGCTTGGGCACAATTAAATATCATCGAAAATTCTTTTGAGGGACAATTTCCGATAATATTTAATTCACATTCCTCATTCAATCAAACAATTATTCCGACAAGGGCCTATCTTTGGACTTTACTTAATTCCTTTTTAGGGTTCCGTAGCCAAATGGCAAAAACGGAACCCTTATAGATTCGTCATGTCTGTCTGTCTGTCTGTCGGTCTGTCTGTCTGTCCGTCCGTATGTCACAGCCACTTCTTTCCGAAACTATAAGAACTATGCTATTGAATCGTGGTAAGTAGATGTATTCTGTGAACCGCATTAAGATTTTCACACAAAAATAGAAAAAAAATCAATAAATTTTGGGGGTAAACCATACGTGTGGGGTATCTATGGATAGGTCTTCAAAAATGATATTGAGGTTTCTGACATCATTTTTTCTAAACTGAATAGTTTGCGCGAGAGACACTTCCAAAGTGGTCAAATGTGTCCCCCCCCCCCCTGTAACTTCTAAAATAAGAGAATGATAATACTAAAAAAATACATGATATACATTAACATGTAAACTTCCACCGAAAATTGGTTTGAACGAAATCTAGTAAATAGTTTTTTTTTAATACGTCATAAATCGTAAACAGCAATTTATCTTTCATTCAATCTGCTACGGAACCCTTCATGGGCGAGTCCGACTCACACTTGGCCCCTTTTTTTTCTATAACTTACTTACATAGATAACTGTCGGTTAATATGCTACGTCTCGCAGTTATCGGTGTTTCTATAAACAAAGTTAGCTTGAAATATCCTATCCGCGTCACCTACCTGTCACTTTATTCATACAAAAATCAAAGTATTATTATTGTTTGTAACCGTCGGTCAGCAAAATGTCAAACAGACAAAGATAGCAACCTACCGAAACCGAACAGTAAGTTATTGAAAATAGTCGTATGAAATCTAACTAATAAAACCAGAACAAAACTTGTCCAGACGTCCTTGCGGACCTATTGACAAAGTTGTTATGGCAACGCGTCTGACTCCTTCACAAGGATTTTTATCTAGCTTGCTTTTGCCCTTGGCTTTGCTCCCCTTATTGTTAGAAATTATTCGACGCGACGACATAAAAATAACTAAGGATATTCAGGAATAACTTAGCATCTTATTAATGAGCGTGATAGTAAGTATCCTAATATTACAAATGCGAAAGTAAGTTTACACCCCTGAACTGATCATCCTGAAATTAATTTTACCTACGGTATCAGGTGCACACAGGGCCCTCTTTTCCACTGGGCACTTGTCCAGGGCCAAGGGGCCCCAAGTTCCTGTAACTGTCAAATAACTGTCAAAAGAAACTTACTTTATCCCAGGCAGGAAGCAAATTTTGGAACTTGCTCCGCTCGCTTTTGCATCTAGTTTTTCGTCATAAGTCAATACCCAACCAACTGGTTAAAGAAACGGACATAAGGTACCTTTTATGCCGAAAAAAAAATACTGAATTGATTGTCAGATTCCAAACAAACGCGTTCAAAACCGTGGGTAAAACACCGCTAGTAAGTTACACAGTACCAAATAAACCAATTCAGCGAATCAAATAAAACTTTTACCATTTTACCATTTGATTTACCTACTATACAATAACCTTTTCATTCATTCCCATCACAGAACTGATGAAGTATGTGTGTTACGTGAAACGTTGCTTACCCCATGAGTGAATGCAGGCTTGATGTTACTAATATTATAAATGCGAAAGTTTGTGACAATGGATGAATTAATGGATGTTTGGATTTTCATATTTGGATGCACGTAGATCGGTTCCCCTGATCAGGTCTAAGTAGCAAAATGTCCAACATCGCGAAACGTCTAATGAGCTGTAAATCTAATTATCAAAATGTCCATGTAGAAAAACGTCCAACTAGCAGATGGTCCGTACCTATAGCAGAACATCTATTTAGCAAAAAGTCAAATTCTCAAAATGTCCGAATACTCAGAGACAAAATTCATTTAGAACCCGGATTAACATAAAGGATGAGGAGCGGTGGCCCAGTGGTGGCGGCCCCGACATACGAAAAGTAAGTCGTGGGTTCGAACCCAGGCAGACGTATTATTTTGTGTAATTTATTTCACCACCACTGCTCTCAAAAACGGTGAAGGAAAACATCGTGAGAAAACCGGCATGTCCTAGAACCAAAAATTCGAAGACATGTGACATCTACCAACCCGCACTTCGCCCGCGTGGTGGATTATAGCCCATACGCAAAATACGCGCTTTGACGTGGAGTTGCGGACACCAGCTCGTTGTACAATACAATAAAACATAAAGGATACTTTTTTAGTTACCCAACGCCGCCCGTCACGCGGACGAATTCGCAGGCGTAAGCTAGTATTGAAAAAATCTTTCACGCTTCATTACAAAAGACTAAAATAATAAAGGTTACCTAATTAAATAAAATTAAAAATTAATTCAAAAGTTAAGTAGGCATAATTAGCTCCTACCCTTTTTAATGAAAAAGAAGCAGGTTTTACTTTGTTTTAATAAACTCTTTAAATTTGAGGCAGAACCCTAATTATTTAGGGCTGGGTAATGAATAATGAGAACTGGTTTTATTCTTGCCGAAACAATTTTTATTGCCTCGTTGGTCTGGTGGTCGTAAGCAACTGCTGCATGAGCATGAGATCCTGGGTTCAATTCTCGGCTAGGGCAAAGTGGTATTGGGTTTTTCCTTCGGGATATTTTAGTAACAGCTGCTCTACGGAGTCTGGTTCTACTTCCGGTTGGTGGCAATAGGCTCACCCACTTAAACATACCTGAACATACACACACACACCTGGGACTTAAACATATCTGGCAAATTAAAATGATAAAATATGAAAAATTATGTTTATTTTGAAAGTCTTTTACAAACACTCTTACACGTCATTTTTTTAAACTAAATGGGCCCGGTGTGTTGTACCTGACCACTCAGAAAGAACTCAAAAGAAACAGCCGAAACAATAGTATCTTTCAAAATCTAAACATTGCTCAATTCACATGAGGACTATGCAGATTAGAGTCTGTGATGGTGTTTTGATGAAAGAACCACACTGATTCGAGTGGACCTGTCCAGTCATTGTAAGGATTTGTCAGTAATCGTGTAGTTCGACTTATCACTCAAGGAGCTCAACGAAACTAAGTAGGCGTACTTGGCGTGAGGTTATGAAAACCACAACAATAAACTAATATACGTATAATATGAAATAAGTTTACAGGTACTCCCTTTCTTCGCCTAAAAGTTTTTGTCCGAAAATAATTATCCATAACACGTTTGCTATAAACTTCAGTAACCATAATGTTCGGAATACCGAAATTTTGTTTTATTTAATAATCTTTACTTATAAAACTATTCTGTCATAAATATCGAATAATATAATATTTGAATCTCCTAACACATGACATAAAGTCATATGTCCTAAGTACTGTATTATTATAATGTGTATTATTCCGAGAGTTTATTTATAAATTGTTAGTCCTAAAACATTTGCTAAAATTAAGGTTTTAGTGACAGAAACGAATCGCTGTAAATCCGACTCCACGTAGTCTTGTCTGCCCTACCCCTAGAGTGTAATTTCAAATCGCTTAGGTGCGGAGGGGCGAGGCGCGCCGCGATTTGTAGAGTAGGTGGTTGTAACACTCGCCGCCGTGGTGAGCGTTAAACCTATCTGCGACGATAAGGCCGCGTGGGGCCGCCGGAGCCCCGGCGGAGCCGTGACAGAAGCCATGATTGCTGCATGAGGCTTGCTCTTTTACATGCTGCATGCTTGCTTGCATGCTGATTACTGCATGTTTGATGCATGCTTTCTGCATAATTACTGCACGCTTGCTGAAAAATGACTTGACCATTTTCTGGTGGCGGCCACCTTGGATTTAAAATATATTATAACGTAAGTATAGTATTATTCTGCTAGTAAAGCCCTTTCATTTGATACCCATATTGAGAGAGTTGTTGAATAAATATATAATTCGCCATTTTGTAGCGGCGGCCATCTTGCACTGATTTTTATAAAGTATAGCTAAGAACACTCCCTACTTATTCACCTTTCAAACAAATTAAACAAAATCATAATCGGTTCACCCGTTCGGGAACTACGATGCCACAGACACACACACACACAAAAACGTCAAACTAACACCCCGTCGTTTTTGCGTCGGGGGTTAAAAATTTGAAACAATTGTTATTTTTGCGGAGTTTTACGGACTTATGGAATGATCGATCCATAGAGAATTTGTTCATATTTTGTGAGTTTATGAGTGATTCGCCTTTTCCCAACAATGTTGAGGTCGGCTTGCAGTCTAACCGGATGCAGCTGGGTACCAGTATTTTATATTGAGCGACTACCTATCTGACCTCCGCAACCCAGTTAGTACTGGGCAATACTCCTTGGTAAGACTGGTTTTCAGACTTTCGGGCCACTGCTTACTGGTAACGTCTGTCAAAGATCTAAAAATAACAGCCGGGACCAACGGCAAAACGTGCTTTCCGAGGCACGGAGGAAACTATGTCATGGGCTGTCTCCCATCCACGTAGTAACCTGGGTAAGTGTGGCTTTCGAGCGGCTGACAGATAATGTGTATCCAGTATAGATTGTCTTAAAAGCACTCGAGAGGTAGGTTAACTGTTTTACCTGAACATACCTACTACCTATTAATAATCTCGTCGTTGCGTTTAAGGCCTTCACTAGGCTGATATTTTTACCGGCCTGCCGGTTATGTCAGCCGGTAAATCGGTATTGAAAAATGTTACATCCCTAGTTTTCGCACAGAATATTTTATTACTAAGTAGGTACCTAGTTCAGAGTTTTTGTTTTTTTTTCGTTTATGACCATTTAAAAATTAATTACATTTGTTTTATCCGAATAACATTTTTAAACCACTAAGGTTTGTACTTAATGCTACTTGTAATTAATTCTACATCGTGGTAAGGGCAAATTCAATGTACTTAAACAATAAAAGCTTATAAATACAACATAATACCATTTTCTAAAGAACAATGGCCAAAAAACTATAGGAGCTGGACCTCAATTTTATTTTTCATGTCCCAAAATAAGTTATACATAGATCGGTTTGTTTTAATGTTGTAAACATCATCCCGTTTGAAAATCATATCTAAATGGCCACATTTTTTTATAAAAGCGGCAATTTACTTTTGAGGTTAGAATTAACAACAGAGTAGTTATCAGTCCGTAAAACAATGCCAGTCAAAATAACAGAAAGAAATCCCAAATAATACAGCGCGTATCACAATATTCACAACAACAAGTGCAACAAATACGTAACATGTGCGTATGATTGCCGGGTGTCAATCGATGGCGCGGGTCGATGACCACAGATGATGTAACTTGTCAATGACAAATGACGTTCCGTTGTAAGTAATTGAACAAAACGCTTTCACATAATTATTTTTTATCACAAGGATTCAATGCATAATAAATAGCAATAGTTGACATGTGATGCCTAAATACTAATTTATTTGAATAACAGTTCACAACTATTCAGAAAAACTTGAATATTTACCCTCGAATACTGAAACGTCACTCAAAATGTAAGAGCTGCTTAACATTTGAGAAGCTCCTAAACTTAAAATTTTGTATGGCCAAACGTCATTTTTGAGTATCTGTTAAATATAAGTGTTACTTAAATTTTGAGTGACGTTTCAGTATTCGGCCGTTTGAGTCACAAGTCTTTTCATACGCGAAATGAATCGTCAGAAGGTGCGTTCTGAATCTACTATACGAAAATAATTCCGATAAAATTACAAAAACTAAAACAAGGATAACTTTTTTTTGTGGCCACTTAAAAATATATTTCTTACGTTTTTTATGACCTTATAAAATAAGGGTATTTTTCATATATCTGGCATATAGGGACGCTATCGTTTCGTCACCAGGTACGCTTTGGCCGACCTTCTTTGGTAACTTCATCTCTGGTGATATGGTATCACGTAAACTGCATTTCACATTGAGCATTAAATGTGGTGTAGGTAGTTGGCTGGTTTGGTTGTCCAGGGTCACAGTATGACCACACTCCATTTTGAAACTCCGTTTGATATTAAATAGTTCATCCTCGCAGTCTTTACTTTTTTTTTATTTTTTTTTAGGTTAGGAAATCATCAAATAACTTCTCCCACTCTGGGCGGAGCGGGAGGGAGGGTCAGACTTTTACTGACTAAAACCCATCCATGTTCCTTCCTCGCCCTTTACATTCCGGGGCCGCGGTATCTCTTTCGAACAGTCCCGCAACCCCGGCAGGCTTCAGCTCTTGCGGGCCCCTCCCTTTATGCTGACATCTCTTTCCTCAAATTCGCCTTCTTTACCTCAACCGACATTATAGCATCTCCGGGTTCCGCGTAATAACAAATCCTCAATATGGTATCACTATGATAAACTAAAAATCCAAGATGGCTGCCACCACAAAATGGCGAATCAACAAATTATTTTCTATTTAACTTTTAGTACTTTGTGTGGGGGTTTTTTTAAATTTGTAATTAAATTTTACTTGTAATATTCTTTTAGTAGCTTTCTCCCAATGGAAGGATCCATGTGGTCTTTTCCCATGCCTACTCGAACCAGCCCTTGCGGTACCTACACGTTCAGATTGTCTCGCCACATTCCGGCAACCAACGTGTGGAGACTTTTGCACAGCGGTCATCGTGCATGCGGCTGATGTAACTTGCCTAATCCCATTTCAGCCAAGCAGGTTTCTTGGCAACGTTCACTTTATTATTTCTAGTAGGTATTCTATTAACTTACAATAATACTGTATGTACGTCAGATGAGATTATTAAATGTCGTCTAACCCTCGTGGGAAATAATACATTTATATGTTTACATCAGAACCTATTCAATATATATGTAAATACTTAAGCCCAAGCCACGATAAACAGCAAAAAGCCTGAAGCAATATCAAAAATAAGCAAAAAATAACCTCACTTACGAAAAGCCTTTTCACTTTAAATACGTATTATGGTGCCTGAATTCCCCGAACGGTCCCGGACGCTGATCTTCAGAGATAAATGGAACCCTTCAAAAATAGACGGCAAATCTGCAGTGATTGCTGCAATCGCTTGGTTGTTTAATGTTTATACAACATCATAACGTATGCTCTTAGGGGGTACTCAAAAGTGTAAAATACACCCAGATTTCGGCAGTTAGGTGTGTTAAGTTCCATTTATTGGGGATAAGCCTATTACCGTGACATGTATTGTTTTTTTTTTATTCAAAGGTAGTTTGATGAGAATTTGGTTAGGTTCTGATTCCTTCTGATCAACAGTCAACAAAAAAACAACTTTTGCATGTAACATGAAAAGTTTTGCCTAGTTATGTTTAGGACAAGAATAAGGATACTAGAAATAAAATTAAAATGCTTTAAATACGAAAAGCTTTTTTGTAATACCATTTTAGAAATTTGGAATTTTATCAACTAAAAGAAGTTATTTCGATTTATTGCAACATTAACATGAGTTCACTTTTGTGATTTTCGTCTGTATTTTGCTTCAGGAACGTCTCGTTTTAATGTCCAACAGTAATCCGCTAACATACGTGGGCTCCACTTGCCCTGATATCGCGTTTTTCTGTGGTAGAAATGTCTTGATGGAATCTTTTACTTTCATGAAAGATTCCCAAGCTGAATTTTATAAATTACCAACAATGCATAATTGACACAACGGCTCTGTGGAGTACGCGCTGTACTTGCAGGTGCCATTTTCATGAAATACATATTTTTTTATAAATGCGAAAAATCCATATTCTAATTCTATTTCTATTACAATTCATACTAGTATGACATGCCAGTATGACCACCAAGAAACGCCGGATATTATTACCACTGGGTACCGTCCTTTTTTTGTAAATGGAACAAACGCCTCTATTCACGTAAGCATTTTCTGTCAAACGACATTGACCACGGCAGAAATGATTAGACTCACAAAAAAATATCATAATATTATATAACTCATTATGATTGTTGGATTTCAATGTAATCTTTCGTTTATTTACTATAATTAAATGGCAACTTTTTTTTTTGGCGTAATCATCATCATCATCATCATCAGCCTATTAATGTTCCCAGTGCTGGGACACAGGCCTCGTCTATGAGAAGGAATGGGCTACATAATCTACCACGCGGGCCCAGTGCGGATTGGTAGATGTCACAAATGTCTTAGAATTTATGGGTATAGGCTATGCCGGTTTCCTCACGATGTTGTCCTTCACCGTTTTTGGTATAATAAATGGCAACAACCGAGTGGGCCTTAAAAAATTGTCTCCTTTGTCTGTGTCTATTTTTTAAATGGGAGCAGAGTTGGGTAACATCGATGGGAAATAAAAACTTTATTAATGGATCAATAGTTCAACTTATATTAGTTTGAGTTATCACTTCTGTTGTGTTTTTTTTCTGTATCCTTGAATGTCCCACTGCTGGGCAAAGTCTCCCTCGGACCAGGGGCCTAATTCTGCTATTTTAATAAATTCGTCACTCCAACACGATTCTCATTCCATTGTCATTTTGCTTAAGGGGCCGGCGGAGCATGCGTCGTTCATATAAACGTAATACCAAAATAATTCGGAAATCAAACATATTCTTAAGGTAATGTGTGTTTATTTCCATTGAATTACACAATATCTATGTTCCCAAATATATATTTTGACTGCACACTGATTTAAAGAAGAGTTATAGGAAAAATATTTTTTCTATAGAAATTTTAAATTCCTCATATCTCTTCTTTATATCATTATCCTTTCAAAATGTGTATTTGGGAACATAGATATTCTGTAACTTATTAATCGAAATAAATACTCACTACCTTAAGAATATGTTTGATTTACAAATTATTTTGGTATTACGTTTGTATGAAAGACGCATGCTCCGCCGGCCCCTTAAATTTCGTAATCTGCTAAATTCACAATAGTCGGTCAATGTCTCGTAATAAAATTGTGTTTTAATGTCATTGTCGTATTGTCATTATTATAAAACAATTAGTACAAATGGTTTTCGAAATCTACTACTAAATGCGAACATTTATTTATGCCAGATTTCATGTAAGAGATTATCATTCTATGTCATTTCTTTCAATGAAGTGTCAGTGGTTGACCATTGAAAAGTCATAATGGCGCCATTATGATAGTAGAATTAACAAACTTGTCAAAATTTGACAGAACTTGACCATTATGGAATCAATGATCGACTACTCTGACACTATTGTAATAGCAGAATCGAGGCCCAGTTATTTGACTAGTAAATTAGCATTATTCGCAGCGCACGTCATGACGTCACACGTCAGTGGGGTCGCTTAATCGGGTTTTGTCGCGTAAGCCGTACTTTAACGTTTAATATCTCAGTCATTTTAGAAGAAATGGGAAAAATCTGGTTTTTTTTTTCTCGAGTTATCTACTTTTTAAACATGTTGATAGCAAAAAAACGTTCTTTGACAGACAAGTACAGAGAAACATTAGGTCCTGGGCACTCCACGTAATAGTATTAACTCTAATTCCTTCGCTGCAGACCATCGTTAAAGCACTGGGGCGACTAATTAGAAAACAATTGAAACCCAGCTTACTTACTCTGTTACTTTAGATGCTTCTGAATACGGTTCAAATTGGTCTGGCGGCAAAAAAACGTTAGAAACACACGAGTAAATAAACGGAACAGAGTATAAGCTTCATACAACCGCGCGAATCGGTTGCACTACAAGCACGCGGAGCAGGTTTGCGTGACCACTGGCCGCTTGTCGCGTACACGGCGAGAGTGGAAAAAACCGGTTTACGCTGTTACAGCCAGTTGATGATCTCAGGGTTGCCAGGGCAACACACCTTGTTTGTTTTGTGACCAGTTTGAATATTTTAATGTAAAAACGTGGTATTTATTAATAATGTTTGTTTATTGTACTGTGTGTATGAATAATACTAGAAAAAATAAAAATATATCAAATAGAAATAGAAGTAATTTATTTCCATTGAATGTAATGTACCTACATTCAATGCAAATAAATTATTTCTATTTATATTTAACTATCCCGAGGAGTACAATAGGTAAGTTAATATTTGATTAATTTGTCTTCTTCTATTGTGACAACCCTACCAAAATAGGTAACAATTTTATTTTTGCTCGTTCTTAAGAAGCTTATACTCTTTTCCGTTTATTTACTCATGTGTTAGAGTGCTTTTAGTGATTGTGAACCCTTATACACAGCTAATTCGTTTTTAAAGTGGGCTTAGGACAGTGTAGTCTAAGTTCAGCTGTAATATATGTCGGGTTGTCAGGATTACATTTCGTTAGGCTCGAGTATTATGTGGGCAGAAGACGGGTTTCGTGCTATGAAAACTCACTGGATGCAATACACTGTTTATAATTGTCAGGTGCACAGTTCGGGTTGGTCGTTTCCATGGAGAAGAACCGGCAGGAAACTCCATGGTTACTCTTTTCGAACAGATACCTACACTGAGTAAACTAACAAATTACTTGATAACAATTTCACACAATAACACTGGGCACAATGAATCGGGTACAGTTTCAAGACGTTTCAACTCCGCTGCAATCCGACCCAGAATGTCGTCCTCGCGGCGAGCTGTTAACATCAGGAGTTCAGGACTGTAGAAGCACACCATGGTGAGAGTAGACTGGTAAGTAGGTCGCGTGATGTCACCACTGGCGCGCTTTCGATTCATTCGCCTGTCCGTACCAATGACCGGATCCAACATATACAATATTAGTGTCAAAACACGTGTACTAGTATTTTTAAGTAAACAATCTATGTACAAACAAAACTGAATCATGAAAAATCACAAAGTTGTAAGGTTGCTCACCACGCGGCGAGTGCTTAGCGCCACTATGACCTGTCCGTATGATAGCTGATAGGTACTTTAGTGTCGCTCGATGTCAACTTGTATCCTTTTTTTTTAATATTTTGGGAGAACATAATCATCATCTGCTGCTAACCTTTTCCCAACTATGTTGGGGTTGGCTTCCAGTCTAACCGGATGCAGCTGAATATGAATATTTTACATGGAGCGACTGCCTATCTGACCTCCACAACCCAGTTAATACTGGGAAATACGATACCTCTTGGGATGACTGGTGTCAGACTTTTTGGGCCACTGACTACCTGTAACGACTGTTAAAGATAAACAAATGACAGCAGGGACCAACAGCTTAGGAGTAGATTATAAAACATGACTGTAGGCTCTGTTTGTATATGTCACCGTAAAATTGTCAAATACGTTATATTGTAATATCACTAGCGATATTGTAAAGTCTCGAATTATTGTCAAATGAGCATACTGCTTACAATAAAACGCATTATTTTTCGTGAAATGCATGCGATGGTAGTCAACTCACGCGGTGTGGAGGGAAGGAGGGGTCCTCCTTGCCCAGTGGTACCACTCTCATGAAAAGATACTGTACCATTCCTGAGAAATATCGATTATTATAAGCTAACCTTAAAACACTTCATATTCCCCTAAAAAGCGTAGTCGACGGAGCCCCGCTTCGCGGGGCCCCTATTTCCGAGTGCAGGGTTTAAAGGAACCTAACTAACCTAACGGGGGGGTGCCCCAAGTACCGTTTATGGGGGCAAGAGATACTTCCGTATGTTCAGTTGACAATAATTCGAGACTTTACAATATCGCTAGAGAGATACACGTTATATTGTAATATAACGTATTTGACAATTTTACGGTGACATATATAAAACATGACTGTAGGCTCTGTTTGTATAGTTAGAGATTGTACGGGCCAGGGGTTGGGATTCTCATACGACACCCCTCGTCCCCCGGTCGGGCAGAGGTGGGTGAAGATTCTATATCGGCGCTACTAATCCGCGCGGCCAGGCGGGAATCGCCTACGCCTAGATATTAAAGTTCACAGAAAAAAAACACAAGTGATGAATAAAGTAAATAAGTAGAAACAGTGGCAATCACTAGTGGCGATTCTGTTTTTGACAAGCATAGCGTTTCACAGTAGCTGCCATACTAAAACTAGACAGAAAAACAATAAAAAAAAACCAAACCAATCAATAAAACAAGTCCGAAAACAAAACTCAATAAAAACAAACCAATCAACAAAATTCCAACCTCTGTTTTGTGTATATAAAACTGAGCCCTTAACATATTTAAAGACAGGGTTTATTTACGGTTGTTCAAAAAATTGCTATTGTTGAACTTTCAGTACTAACCCGTTTTGTTGGAATTTGACGTCGGATCCCAAACATTTTGATACGAATATTTTATTGAATTTGTTTGTTGTGATAAAAATAAATCTAGGTCATGAAGTTTTATTTCGGCCATCATCACATAGCTCTTTGGTTTCTATCTGCCTTTATACATATACTCGTACCTACAATATTATTTTTAGTATATACGTAACCTGAATAGGTATAGTCTGTTTACAATAAGCAACTGAATCGATTACAATAATTTTAACACCATGATAATGTTGTCCCAAAAGAGGAGGCGGAGCAGCTCGTAGCAAAATTATAACAGCCAGTCGGGCCGATCTTTAGGTTAAGCCGTGCTTGCCTAGGTTAGTCTGTGGATGGGTGACCACCCTTACATACCGAGTTTCCTCTGTGCCTGAGAAAGTACGTTAAACAACAAAGTGATTTTATAGTGGTTTATTAAACTCTGACACCTAGACACTAACGACACGATAAAGATGAAAGAATGGCTTATTTTCTTTGTCTTATCTTTTATTTTTTGTGATTTCTTTTAAGAAAGCTTGAAAGGTTTATTCCCAAACCATTTCACAGACAAAATAAAAACAAAGGCATATTAAAAACGAGTTTAAAATGAAGAAAACAGTAAAGCCAGAACTTAATATTCTCAAGGGAAATATTTCCCTAGACAAATTATCTAATGGCCTCCGAGCAAAATTAGAGTAAGGTGACAATTTAAATTATTACCTACCCTTTATTTATCTATCAAGTAAATCATCATCTGCCAAGCCTTTCCCCAACTATGTTGGGGTCGGCTTCCAGTCTAACCGAATGCAACTGAATACCAGTATTTTACAAGGAGCGACTGCCTATCTGACCTCTACAACCCAGTTAGTACTGGGAATACGATATCCCTTATCTAACTATCTAGTAAATAGTAACTGAAAAATAATTAAAATATTTAGACCGCTTGCAGCCTGTAGATCTAAATCTGGTTGAGGACACAGAACAGGATTTGGTTTGAACGTAGCTTTTAAATAATTCAGAATTTTCTCACGATAGTGAGACAAACTTTTCTTTCATAATCGAAAGGTTTTTTTCGGAGGCTTATGAAAACAACATATCATCACGCCTTTTAGTCCTTGAAGTGTTTGGCAGACAGGCATCTAATAGTCCACCCACATTACGCAAATTACATTTAAGGCGACTACAGGAGGGAGGGTTTTATAATGCCAGAAAGTATATGATTCACTGCAATAAACAAAACCAGAAAAATATATGATATTCTTCAGGATATATGCTAGTATGACAGTGTTTTGAAAACATAATACAATTAATTTTACTCGATAAAAAAATCACGAACCTTTCTCTAAAAAAATCTTTTAACGAGTAAAAACCGTACTAAAATACATGCGCTCGTTCTGTTTTTTTGGCAAGTATTCAACAAGCAACATTTTAGCCTTATAGTGTTTTATTTTTTTAGTCCAATCCAAATAGATTTTTGTAAATCGATCAAAACCACTCATTTCTCACTATTCGGCCCGCAGTGACTGACGTAACAACCACTTTGTAGTGCAAGCTGATTAAAACTTTATTCTAACAGTATTTAAAACGAAGGTTGAACCACCATAAATAGAGTTGCTAATTTAGCTCCTGTAAAATCCCCTTAAATCCAATGTTACAGGAGGCGAGCCTATTGCCCTCAACTGGGCTCAAATCCAGTCTCCTTGGTTGCTACTGAGAAATTCCTAAATTAAAACTCAATAACACCATTCCCGACCTGAGGACCGAACCCAGGGCCTGATGCTCAGAAGTCGTGCTTGAGACTAAATAGGCCATAGAGTCTATGAATATTAATGACTTGTCAAAATGAATGAGTTCATTGCATTTCTCACTGCGGTCATCCAATGGATGACTAACCAATTTTTCCGTAATTAGATACATACATCTTCAGTAACTAAAAACCTATCATTAACCTCTTAATTTCCACAATAGGGAATATGCATGTATTTTTATTTTATTTATTTTTATCAACCCAAAAAAAGCATTAAAAGTTAAACACTGTTTTAGGCTTTCACGGTTTAAAACTAAACTTATATTGTCACTTACGGGAGCAGAAATATCGGGAGGAGAAATATCGGGAGCCCAAAACAATAAATAATCACGGAAGATATCCCGTAAGTGACAATATAAGTTTATTAAAAGTTAAGTTCAACTACTGTTTGTTGGTCAAAATAGTTATTTGTTATACAAGAGTGCAAAGTTGCTTTTTAATGAGTAGTTACAGTTAATTCTGTTTTCGTCAAATAAACTTCCTTGTCTCTAGAACCACTCATTTTAGGTTTTTCACTTGTTTTCAAGTTTCTTGTTTTTAACCTAAAGTTTTAACAATATGTCGTGAAAAGAAAATGGCGCGTGCAAAGCAAATTAAAAAAAGTACACCAAGAAGGTTCCGAGTCTGAGTTATTAACAAATTAAAAAAAATGTATGATAAATTCGGCACCATGGAGGTAGAAGTAAATAGGTTTAATGATGTTTTGAATTGACAAACTTAGTGCAGAATTTTTTTTATTTTGATAGTACCATAGTTTTGACGTTACGACTCACGATGTGTTCTGAGAGTGCATACCGTGTCATCAAAAACATGCTACATATAAAACCTTTAATTATAAAATAAGTCATGCTACTGTTATTTGAAGTGCATCGTGTACTAACATAGTTTTAGGTAGATTTCCTTTTTTTGAAAAAAAAAAAATCTACCTATTGGTCTCTCACCTACGGGGATATATATGAATACGTATGTATATGGGTGACAAGCAAAATTTAGCCACACTCTACAGGTCGCAATTATGAACCGATTGCTTTCAAACTTGGCCAAAAAATCGAAACGGTCAAAATTTAGGCTAAGTTCGTGAATGGGCGGAATTCGTCCATGGGGGGCGGCGGGGGGGCGGTTTTTCTAAAATCAGTTTTTTGGCCATAACTTTTTTCCTATGGAAAATTTTTGAACCGTTTCTCATTTTTATCATTCTGAGTACGAATACGGACATCGTTAAATTAAAACTTTTTTGATGCAACCCCTAAATTGGGGAGGGGGTTGAAAATTCCAAATTTTTTGCGAAAAAAAATCATATCTCCGAAACAGTAAACATTTTGAACGTCGCAAATATTTTTTTTTGAAAGCAAATTGTTTACTTTACAATTGTTACCTTCAAAGTTTAGCGATAAAACTTATAGTTTTCGAAATAAAAAATTATAACTAAACATTTGAGGGCGTTTCCATGCTAAACTCTTATGAGAGAATTTAAAAAGGGTAAACTTATCAATACAGGACCACGATTTTGAAATCATATTTTTTTTTTTGTAGATTGTACACATAAGTAATATAAATTATCAATAGTCGGACGCCCACGGTTTAAATTTTACTATGTAATGTATGTAATATACTAATGTCTATACTAATTGGAAAAAAGGACGCCATTTGCCATGGTAGACGTCAAAGTTGACATTTCACGTGCCGTTGACAGTAGAAGTGTATTTTGTACATGTTTTTACATAAATATAATTTTATTTTTGCATATTCACATACTTTTGGTGTATAATAAATGTGCACAATAATTGATTGCTGATTAATATGCAAATGAATACATTGACATTTTTACAAAAACATAATTTTTTGTGGAACCGAACGTGAAGCGGCACCAAAAATCGGGCCAAGCCAACTGTCATGCGTCATGAAGTCATTGCTGGTTCTTATTCTTAATTTGCTTATATCTCGAAAACGGTCCGTTCTATCGCAAAAATAATGAAAATATGGCCCCTTAATGACCATCCTGAATAAAAGAATATTAATTTACAAATGACTCCTTCTCCGAAATCTACCTCTTCCTGCGGCTTGCCGGAGGGATTTTTTTAAGTTACTATACTAACAAAAAATGTTATTAGTATGTATATTTAGGTTAAGGTATTTATCTATGGGTCTTTGTTACCTGAAATTAATGGTTTATTATTATTATTTTAGAAACTTTAACAAGTGTACCACAATGTTTTTAAGCGCCAATAAAAGCCATTTTAATAAATAATAGGAGTTTTGTATTTCTTGCATTACAATCACAGACCATGAAAGTACTACAGCAAAGCACTATATACTTAATACCAATGAACTAGCGCAATTATTAGCACTGGAATTCAATCAATGAGTCACTAGCATCCACTAACAAAGCTCTATTCCACGAAGGAATTCCTACCACGTGAATGAATGCAAATAAGCCTAATAGCGGAATATTTACCATGTTTGGTATCCTGCCTTTTCGCCGAAAATTGTTAGGCAGATTATCACTTGCCAACCAACGTTTCGCCGACGTTTCAACTTTGACAACTTTGTTAAATTATTGCGGGTGTTTATGAGCAGATAAATCGCTTTACCCTCTTTCTTGTTAGTTTTTTTTTGCACTTAGTACCGCTACACACGAACCCCACTGGTTCTGCTCGCAAACTTTTTCCACCACTTTTTCGTAGCGCTCGTAGTCGATTCGCTACGGCGTAGCCGCGCTACGAGTTTTTATTTCTATCGGCGGCAGTCACGTTGTGTTTTTTTAAACATATCAGTGGTAAAGTTTCCTCTTCCCAGTTGATTTTGGCAGTCAATCAAAAATAGAGCTTTATAACGACCTTCCCACTGCTGGGATTCAGGCCTCGTTCTTGTGGGAAGGACTGGGCCGTATTTCAACCACGTGGTCCCAGAGAGGATTGGTCGATGTTACATGTCTTTGCATTTTATTTCTAGGACATGCCGTGCTTCGGAAAGCATGTGAAGCAGTTGGTCCCTTCTGGCATTTGTATATCTTTGGCAGTCATTAAAGTTAGTCAGTCAGTAGCCTGAAAGTCGGACAAACAGGGATATTGCCCTGTACTTGCAGGGTTGTGGAATGTGTCACATAGACAATTGCTGCTTGTAAAATACTGGTATTCAGCAGAAACCGTTTAAGTAAGGCGCGAGTTCAAATTGAAGTTTACTTTAACGCGACCAAATAAGTATAAAACTTGGATCATATCGCACCTTTATTATGTTAAATTAATGGTAGACGAACTTTCAAACTGAAAATGCAACACTTTTCTAACCATACATAATTATGATAAATGATAAATGATATTTATTTTGCAAATTGGTTTTCACAAACACTTTTACACGTCCTTATTTTTTAAACTAGATGGGGCCGGTGTTTCGTACCTGACTACTCTGAGAAGAAACAGCCGAAACAAACTCAGAGGTCATAGTCTCTTTTAAAGTCCAGACAATCTTGTTCAACTCACATGAGAACCATGCAGATTAGTGTCTGAGATGGTCTTTTGAAGAAAGAACCATACAGATTTGAGTGGACCTGTCCAGTCAGTGCAAGCATTTGTCAGTTATCGTGTAGCTCGACTTTTAACTCAAGGAGCTCAACGAAACGACGAACAATACCAAAGAAAGGACATTTGGGTAGGTCGCTTAAAGTACTCAAACTGCCAGACAGTCGTGAAGAAAAAGAAAACACAAAATGTGACCCACATGGTCCTCACATTCACAATAATTAAATAAAATTAATAATAATTTACAAAACGAATGTCAATAAAAATACGATATTATGTCAAATACACACATACAATAAACAAAAAACCAAGTAAAAAATAATAAAATACTGAACTAAGTATTCATGTCAAGTCATTAAATGTCACAGTCACAATGCAAATATTAATGTCAAATACACACACATAAAATAATAAAAAATAATAATAAAGTAAAAAAATAATAAAATACTGAACTAAGTATTCATGTCAAATGATTCAATGTCACAGTGTATAAAAGAAAGGAATAAGTAATAAACCAGCGAGGTCTGAAATTTCGACATTCACAGAACAAATTTCATTGGAGCAGCTTAATCCCAGGCCTGTTTATCTTCGAGATAGTGATTAACATGATAATAGGCTTTCAGGCATAGCTTCCGTTTTATATACGATTTGAATTTATTTAGGCTTAGTGCCTGAATATGGTTCGGAAGTTTATTGTAAAAACGTATACATTGGCATCTGAACGTACCCCCTATTTTTTTGAGCCTTGTTGCAGGAACAACAAATTTGTGTTTGTTCCTCGTATTTATTTTGTGGATATCACTGTATTTTTTAAACAAATCAATATTTTTATGCGCGTACAAAAGGTTTTCATAAATAAACTGAGAGGGCACAGTAAGAATATTAATCTCTTTAAATTTTTCTCTGAGCGAGTATCTGGGACTTAATTTATAAATAGAACGAATAGCCCTTTTTTGCAAAACAAATATTGTCTGAATATCGGCGGCATTGCCCCACAAGAGAATACCATACGACATCACGCTATGGAAATAACTAAAGTAAACTAAACGGGATGTCTCTAAGTCAGTTAAATCACGAATTTTTCTAACGGCGTATGCTGCTGAGCTAAGTTTTTTTGACAATTTGTCTATATGCGGGCCCCACTGAAGCTTGGCATCCAAAGTTATGCCTAAGAACACTGTGTTATCCTCCAGTTTCAACTCGTCATCCTTTATTAGTACCCTAGTTCCTACTTGTCTTACGTGGGGTATCGTAAACTTAATACATTTCGTTTTTTTCTCATTTAGTAGTAGATTATTGACATTAAACCAATTAACGACTTTTGCCAGTTAACAATTATTGCACATAGTGCCTAATTTAACACAAAAAACTTTAAGACAAAACTTTTTAGCAAAAAATAAAACAAAAAAGTTAAACATAACTTTAGCTTCTGAAGTCGGTGACCTTTGTTTGATGATTACATTTTTTTTGTCACCGACTTCAGAAGCTAAAGTTATTTTTAACTTTTTTTTGTTTTTTTTTTGAAGTCGGTTTTATTTTTTGCAAAAAAGTTTTTATTTTTCTCTTTTTAGTGGTTCACATGTGCTTGGTACACGTGGAAAGTGCATACCGTTACAATTACAACAAGCCCAAACACGACTAGAATACAGTGGTGTCGATTCTGTTGTGCACAAACTAAACTTAATTTTTATTATTGCTATCTTTTACTAAAAGGCAGGGCGAGAAAAGGACGGCTATAGCTATGCACTAAGTTAGAAATGTCAAACTAGTTTATGCCTTGCGCTTCACCGTGTTATTAGTCGACATGTTTTTACGTGCACCCTTCATTAGTATGGAAATATTAGTTCGAATTAAATTTGACAGCTCTAAATTACGTCCGTCTCTTTCTCGTTTTATTGGTGAGAAAAAGATAGTAATAGCCTAAATTAAGTTTAGTTTGTTCACAACAGAATCGGCACCATTGTCTCATTATGGAGTTCCGTGACTCTTGGCTTCATCATCAGATCTGATGGTAGAATGGTTCTTATCGAACGCAAATGCTTCATTTGTTGCAGAAAATACCAAAATCGCTGTACGTTATCGTATAAAGTTTGAAGAGTTCCCTCGATTTCGCCAAGATTCCATCATCAGATCCCGACTTGGTGACTATGGGACCATTTGGAAAGTATACCCTTTCCAACAAAAAAATATTATTTCAAATCGGTTGGCAAGCGACGAAGTTATGCGCGAACAAACATAATAAAAAAAAAATAGAAACATCCGAATCGAGAATCCTTTTTTAGAAGTCGGTTAAAAACTGCTACTGTTCCTTGAAACTTTAAATTTGTTCTTGACCACGAAATCTAGAAACAAAGGAAAATGTCAGCCAAGTTCGCAAAACAACGTAAACTTTACAATAACAATGAGATAATGTATGTACGAATTTAAATTATAATTAATGCAAAACTTCTCACGTAAACTAACTACAAAAATACAGTAAAACTTACAAATAACAAGATATACGTCTTGTAATTTGTAAGTTTTACTGAATTTCAAAAAGATGATAATGATGTTTTGGTTGTAATGTATCTGGGAGAGCAGCGGAGGCCCAGTGGTGGCGGCCCCGACTTACGAACAGTAAGTCGTGGGTTCGAACCCAGACAGGCGCATTACTTTATGTAATTTATTTCATTACCGCTGCTCTCAAAACGGTGAAGGAAAACATCGTGAGGAAACCGGCATGTCCTAGAACCAATCCGCACTGGGCCCGCGTGGTAGATTATAGCCCATTCCCTCTCATTGAGAGGAGGCCGTGTCCCAGCAGTGGGAATATTATAGGCTGATGATGATGATGATGATGATGTATCTCTAATGTAATGTTGTCTTTTCTTGTCAGTATTCATTTCATTCAATCAACCAATCAATCAATCAGTTTATTTGTGAAACGTAGGTGTATACATTAGGTGTTTACATAATTAGGTGGTGCGCTATGTTTTGTCATAATTAAGACATACAAATTTATAAGTGACCCATTAGGTGTCATTACATTATAATCATTAATCATTTTAAATTAATTAATACATAAAAAGAAAAAATAATAAAAAAGAAACATTAAATACAATAAAATTAATAAATAGTCATAGTACTTCATAATATGCATTATTGTAATGATTGGTCGTTCAAAAATTCGTCTATGACTTGTAAAACGAAGTTTTAAATTAAAAGGAGTTTAATTTCCAAACAGGATTCAAATAACACATTAAGTCAGTACAAACTTGATTTAAAAGAAATACTTACACTAATTTATTTAACTTGGATAATAACGTGATTTTGTTCGTGAACAACAAACATTATTTGTTTACCTAATTTATCCGAATAAAGATTCCAACAAAAACATGTGGAATTTATGGTTAAGGCTCTCCATAATGGGTACCACAATGTCCTTTGTTAAAGAGGAAAAACTCGAGGGTAATATTAATGAGACTACTTAATTAAGGGTCTACGCCTTATCCCTGTCATTAGAACTTTATGTACGTATGTCACAAGGGACTTAAACAGTGGAATTCCAGGAACATGTTAATTGTGGTATATTATGTGTCTAATTCTTGTTTGATTTTTTTGTTTGAAAATGTGTGTGAAACGTCGGGATTAAATTTAAGGTAAATTTGCGATTAATACCCGTTTTCATATGTTTTTTAATGTGTCGGTCAATCGGAATTGGAAATCACTAACGTTTCAACAAAATTTGGTTGACTTTTTAGTTTACAACCAACATTTCATGTCAGTCTGCTTCACAATGATGGTGACCCCTTGAAAGCACCTACATTCGAACCCGGGGTACTAGGGTACCCAATTAAAGCAGCCCACCGTACTTTTTCTTTCACAAACTATTAATCCGCACATGTTTCATTTTATAAAACACTCACTTTACAAACATTAATTTTGCAGAAAATCACGTTAAACCTAAATCTAAAACAGTCACAAAGTGTTCGTTTATTAGAATATTCAAAACAAAAACTTTTAAATACCTCACGGCTAACCTAACGGTATAAATATTCATAGTTACTATGTCAAAGTGCTAAATGCCAACGATGAAATGGCTCTGCATGCCAGTTGATTATATGGCGGCATTTATACATTTTGTGGCGGCAACACTCACATCGTTACAGAGCCTTTCTTCGCCACGTCTCACCTCGCATATCTCTATTGAAGACGCAGCCTTAGACCGTATTAAGGTGTCTGATATGGAGAATGCTACCTTCAATCGCTCTTCGGCAAACGTTGAAAAAGTTTAGCAAAGTTTATATTAATATAGGGAAAAAAACATGCGGAGCCTGCAGTCTTTGGGGATTCCCGATAGAAGTGAAAACTGAGTATATGTCACCGTATAATTGTCAAACACGTTATATCGTAATCTCTGTAGCGATATTGTAAACTCTCGAAATATTGTCAAACGAACATACTGCTTACAATAAAACGCATTATTTTTCGTGAAATGCATGTGATGGTAGTCAACTCACGCGGTGTGGAGGGAAGGAGGGGGCTCCCTTGCCCAGTGGTACCACTCTCATGAAAAGATAATGTACCATTCCTGAGAAATACCGAATAATATAACCTAACCTTAAAACACTTTATATTCCCCTAAAAAGCGTAGTCGACGGAGCCCCGCTTCGCGGGGCGCCTATTTCCGAGTGCAGGGTTTAAAGGAACCTAACTAACCTAACGGGGGGGGGGTGCCCCAAGTCCCGATTATGGGGGCAGAGATACTTCCGTATGTTCAGTTGACAATATTTCGAGAGTTTACAATATCGCTAGAGAGATACACGGTTTATTGTAATATAACGTGTTTGACAATTTTACGGTGACATATATATATCTGCTACGGGTTGTGCCCTGCGCACGCCTAAGTGGTGCTACGCCGTAGCGGATCGGCTACGAGTGCTACGAAGCGTTAGGAGACGGTCACGCGAGTTCCATGATTTTTGTTCACACAAAAAGTGCTCAACGAGCCTAAAGAAGGTTTTACTTTAAAATAACTTCTAAAACCTTAAAACCCGTAGGCACATAATTATTTTTGACAACCTACCGGTCAGATTATATTATAAAGTTTTTTTCACCAATTATTTTCGATTGTTCCATTCAGACCTTAATCCAGAAGTTATAATTTACTTAGCCTTGATATTTCGTTCCTAATTCACAAAATAAAGGTATTTATGCGTAAAATACTTATTGCCGTTTTCACGCAATTTAGAAATCATCATCATCATCATCAGCCTGTTAATGTTCCCACATAGAGATGTGCCGTTGCCGGCAATATTGCCCAAAGTGGGAATATTGGTGGCAATATTGCCAGCAATATTGCCGGGAGTGGAAATATTTGGGAATATTGCTTAATTATAAGTCAAATTTACTACGGAAACTATGTACAATACTTAAAATTAGCATTTAAAGGCTGTAATCTACTTTGTATACATTAAAATATTGTTTTGGGTAAAATTGCCAATATTGCCAGCATTTTTGGCAATATTCCCGGTATTTTATTGGCAATATTGCCCATGTTGCCGCACACTATAGTGAATAGAAAAAATAACACATAAAACTTAAGCTTAGAATGGTCGATTGATGTGTATTGAATAAAAGGCACAAATTCAGATCATTTCTTTTAATGTTGTACTTTTTTTCATGTAAAATCACATAACAAAAACAACGAGTGTATGTAAATAACAAATTGCAAATCTTCAAAATCTCTATCAAAACTACAAATAATCCAAAAAAAAAATATTATAATGCACATGTTTCTGTAATCCTTACATAATTATTAAATCATCGTAGAGTAACCACTTGGTAGTTTTTATAATCATTTAGAAATCACAGCTGTTTCATCACAAATGTTTATTCATATAATTGTGTCCTAACTTTTTGCACGACACGCGTGGGCGTATTACAAATATTTTATGATCAATATACTTACAGAAGTACTATTTAATGATGATTAAACCTGCAGTAATTATTAAATTAAATTGATATTATTTGACAGGCAACATTGGCAGTATTGCCAATGTTGCCGACAATATTGGTCCGGTAGCAGCAATATTGGGAATATTGCCGGCAGTGGCATTATTGCCATCAGGCACATCACTATTCCCACAGCTGGGACACAGGCCTCCTCTTTATGAGAGGGAGTGGGCTATAATCCACCACGCGAGACCAGTGCGGCTTGGTAAATATCACCACTATGCACTGGGCCACCGCGTCTTTAGAAATACCTCAAGTATTAATCAAAGGGGAATTGCTTTTTGATGTTAAAATGTAGCATAATAATTCCTGAATCTCACGTGGAGTTCGGCGAATGACCCACGATCTCGTAATACCGAGATAAAAATTATCCTATGTGTTAATCCCGATTGCAAAACTATTTTTGTGCCAGTCCATTGAGTAGTATTTACGTGAAAGAATAACACAAATCCTCATGAACTTTCGCGTATGTATACTATCAATATTATAAAGCTGAAGAGTTTGTTTGTTTGTTTGAACGCGTTAATCTCAGGAACTGCTGGTTCGAATTGCAAAATTCTTAGGTTGTAATAATTCTTGTGTTGGATAGTCCATTTATCGAGGAAGGCTATATAACATCACGCTACAACTATTAGGAGCGGAGCATGAATGAAAAATGTTGCAAAAACGGTTTTTTTTTAATTTTTCTCTCTTATGTGACACAGACGAAGTTGCGTGGGTCAGCTAGTGTATACCTTATAAAAAATAGGAGTCATGAACTTATGACTTGTATTCTATTTAAAGTAACATTCTTAATTAACTCCGAAAAACCACGAATCATAAGCAATTAATCATTAAAATTACATTTCAGCGAAATGATAAATTAATTCTGAATAAATCTGCCAAAGACACGAGGAAACATCATCCTACCGCGTAATTAATAGGGAAGGAACGAAAAAAACATTTTAAAAAAATCCGTGGTTTTACTTAAATTACATTTTTTTTTCATGTTTTACACGTTCTCTACGAATTAAGCGTAGTATTGTTTTTTTTTATTGCTAATTATTTTATCGCCAGGGTTAGAATCAGAAATTCAAATTTTCTTTTGTTTTTTGGAATTTGATGGATAGGGCCAGGGGGGTTACCATGACGTCTTAAAGCAGGATTGTTTTAATGTAATTTCAGTGTGGGAAAGTGACGGAGCTATAGAGAACATCTAGCTCCATCTCTTTCTTAAGAAAGAGATGGAGCTAGATGGAGAAAACAATCCTGCTCTAAGACGTCATGGTTACCCCGCAGGTCTGTATGTTGATATTAGTTGTTTCAGAAATATGCATGTATTTTCAGAATAACAATCACTAAATTATCATTACTAGCCTATACCTTAGTTCTTAAATCTCATTGAATGAATTTTTGATGAAATAGTCATTCAAATAGGATTAAATGAACTTAAAAAAACCGGCCAAGAGCGTGTCGGGCCACACTCAGTGCAGGGTTCCGTAGTTTCCCGTCCGTCACAATAAGTGTTCACTCCAATCCGATTTTAATAATTCTTTTTTTGTTTGAAAAAAGATACGTTCAGGATAATAAAATATGTAAACGAAGTTAAAAAAAATGCTTGCATATACGATTATACTACAAACTTAGTCCAGAAATTATTTTGTACAACTTTTTGTCTTTTTTGTACAAAAACTGTTGTTTCCATCCAAGTTCAAAATCATTTTCCTAGAAAGTCCTTATAAAGTTCTACTTTTCAGATTTTTTTCATATTTTCTTAACTTATGGTTCAAAAGTAAAAAAGATCATAGTAAACCCCTATTCATTTTTACATACCTTTCCAAAAATATATCACACTTTAGGGTTGAAATTAAAAAAAAAATCACTTCCCACTTTACATATAGGGGGGCTACCCTAATAAAACATTTTTTGCCAATTTTTATTTTACCACTTTGTCGGCGTGATTGATACACATATTGGTACCAAATTTCAGCTTTCTAGTGCTAAAAGTCACAGAGATTAAGCGAGGACGGACAGACAGACATGGTGAAACTATAAGGGTTCCTAGTTGACTACGGAACCCTAAAAACCGGCCAAGTGCCGTCGGGTTCCGTAGTAGCCATAAGTCATAAGTCATTTATTTCATAACAAAATACATTGTGTAGAAATTTTATAAAATGAAACCATAAAAACATAACAGTCGGGAAAAAAAAGCATGTAAAGATTGTAAAAATAACAAATTCAAAACGATACCCATTCAAATTAAAATAATTAAGAATACAATATAAAAAATGGTCAGATAAAATAAAAAGGAAAAACTGAAATCAAATTAGTGTATTTTTCTAAGAATAATGCAATGAAATAAAAAAATTAATTGTGTTAAAAAGATTAATAACATGTCTAATATTCTGTGAATAATCAATAATAATAATAGAATGTCAAATATGAATAAAAACAAATTCTTATAAAAAGGGTAATAATAAGTCAACCAATTGTAAAAATAAAATAAAATGTCAAGATATAAAACTACACAGATACTATTGAAAATATATATAATATTACGGTTGTCGCTTATCATCTAGGTACTCATCGACGCTGTAGTAACCCTTCCTCAATAAATATGTCTTCAATTTGTTCTTAAATAAGCCTGTTATCACATACTTATTACGGTTTTCTAGTTTTTGGATTTCATTTTTCAATGCACTCTTTACTCGTTATAAACAAGCAACTACTTCATTTTAAACACTTTAGAGGATTTATTGTGAGGATTTTGTATTTGGTACAAAATTATCTAACACCCAAGTTCAACGAATATTACTGCTAAACTAATACAGTTATCTTAACCGCTATGATTTTCCTTTAAAGTTCATGAAATGTACTATCATCGTGATTCTTTCCAGGTTCTTCAAGGCCGTAGTTTAGCTTTTAGAGGGGAGACGCGTTACTGAAGCAAATATTTGCACTTTGAAGTTTAATAATTCGTAAACGAAGCATTAAATCGAAAAATAGCATGAGCAACCCCCAAGTCATTTTAAAATACCTATTCAATACCCCACACATTGGGATAGACGTCGAAAAAAAAATTAATCCCCACTTCACCCACCCAAAATTTTAATTTTTGTCATTTTGTCGGCGTAATTGATATACAAACCTCTACAGCTTTCTAGTACTAACAGTCTCTGAGCAAAACCTCGGACGGACGGACGGGCAGACGGACATGACGAAACTATAAGGGTTCAATGTCAGGACTACGGCAACCTTTTTTTTTTCAGGATGGTAAATCATCAAATAACTTCTCCCACTCTGGGCTGAGCGGGAGGGAGTGTCAGACTTTTACTGACTAAAACCCATCCATGTTCCTTCCTCGCCCTTTATGTTCCGGGGCCACGGTATCTCTTTCGAACAGTCCCACAACCCCGGCGAACAGTCCCGCAACCCCGGGGACTACGGAACCCTTAGATTGAAAATGAAGATGATTGATGATGTGTGACGTAGTTGCGCACAAGGGACAGTTCTTTCACATTCTTTTGCTAAGCTGACCTCGTCAGGGCAAAAATTATTCCAACTTTTTATTTACTTTATCCATTTAAGAAAACCACGGGGTTTGAACATTACGAAACTCCGTGGTTTTCTAAAAAAGGATTAAGTAAATAAAAACTTGATTCTCTTTATTTAAATCTTTTATTTAACTTGCCTTGTAAATTCGTTAGCATGTATTGGCCAAAGGTTAAAGCACGTTAAGGCGACTTCATTGCAGGAGCTAAACGCGAATTTTATAATGCCTGATAGTATATGATTCACTGCAATAAACAAAACTAGAAAAATATATGATATTGTTACATCGGACCTACTAGAACATTCGAGAAAGCACGTGATTACAGTATGTGTACGTTGGAATTTCGAGAGATTTCTATTATTATTACTTTCAAAGTTGGGTAGGTACCTACAAACTCGCAACCTCTTTATAAAAAGACATTAGAATTTCGACCGTACGCCTAGGGCATACGGTTCATATTTGTTTGTGTTGTACAAGTAGCTAGTAATAATAATTACCTACCTAACTACCTACTCTTTTGTTAGTGTTTTCTATGACCCTCTAGAATATTCGAGGTTATTCTGGTGTGTCTGTGGGCGAGTATAAATAGACCGCTCAGGGCCGCGACAGTCAGTCTTGTTTTGGCTACCATCGAAGCGAATCGAAGTGAACTTGAAGTGCGATATCTAAGTGAATAGTGAATAGTAGTGTACTGTAGTGTACTTGTGATTAAGTTTAAATTGTTTTGTGATTAATAAAGTTATTGTGTTGTTTAATCGGTAGTAATTAATTTATCTCATACCCAGCTCGTAACAATATTCTTCAGGATATATATTATGCTAGTATGATAGTGTTTTGAAAACATAATACAATTCATTTTACTCGATAAAAAAATCACGAAATGATCTTCAAAAAAAATTTTTAACGATTAAAAACCATACTAAAATACATACGATCATTCTGATTATTTGGCAAATAATTCTACAAGCAACATAATATATTAACATCAAAATGTGTTATTTGTTTAGCCCAATAAATATATTTTTTGTAAATCGACCCAAACCACTCATTTCGCACTATTCAGACCGCAGTGCCTGACGGAATAACCACTTTGTAGTGCAAGCTGATTAGAACTTTATTCTAACAGTATTTATAAAGAAATGTTTATTTGACATCAGAACATTACGCACTCACACAATAATATTAAAAAAGTTACAAAAAAATAGAAAATACATAGTAAATACGTAGTTTGAACCACCACACATAGAGTTGCTAATTTAGCTCATGTAGTCCCCTTAAGCCGTTGGTTCTGCGCCTGGTTTCTCTCCGGTCATGTCAGATTGCCACCCCATCGGACTATGAGAGGAAAGGAACAGAGAATGCACCTGTGCCTGCGGACACACGCCTGAACTATAGTGTCTAGGGCGCCGATGGCTAATCTGCGTTAAGATTGGCTGAAACGGTCAGGAAGACTATTACGTATTGGCCATATTTTGCAACTGAATTTCAAACCACTTCCTCCCGACCAATTGAGTTGAAATTGAACACACCTGCCAATCAAGGAACACTGAGGCGTCTAGCTTCAATGTTTCTCGCTTAGCTGTAACGTTACAGCTTAGCTGCGACCGCAACTATAACTTATACATATGCCATAACTGTACCCTGCCTCGGAGTGTCTCGGTGAGATTGTACCTACGTATAATCACCAGATTACATTACAGATTTTGCTAGACGGATGGGCAGAGGCATACCTACCCACTAATACACGCCAATTTAGACCCAATAAGACCTCGCGCTACTTCCGAGAAATGCCTACCGAAAACCTCAATTTTGCCTAGAAGTTGAAGTCGAAATTACTTAAACAATACATAATATAGGGCTTTACAGAATATAACATAATACAAGATTCCTGGAAATCAAATCATTCACGAAGGATCTAATTCTGGATTGAATAGGATTTGAAAGGCTTTCTGAATTCGAGCTCTGTTTGAAGTTTCACGAGGCGAATTTTAATAGAATGAATTTCACGAATTGGTACTTGGTATTCAACCATCTAGTAAATTACACAATATGTCACGCACGGTTTAGGGTTGTTAAATAGACTCATAACGAAGCCAGAAGGCACTTGTTCTCCCCATCATTGCGATATTTTTTACCTTATAGTTACGGAAATATTAATTTGTGGTCAAAGTACCAATTTCCTCAAGTTTTTTTTAAATATTTTTTTTAATGTAAGTGTTTTACTTTAAACACCTCCACGACCCCCACACTATTCAGTCCCACCAGTACAATGTTATGAATGCGATACATTGAGTTTTACGGTAAAACGTGATTTTTCACCCCAAAACAAAAGTAATTTCCCAGCAATAATTTTTGCGCAGGGTTACTTAGTTTGATGTACAGAATGCTTATTAACGGCTTCCTGATGAGTCTGTTTACACCCAGTATACCTCTGTAAAATTTTTGAAAAAAATTGCTATCAATCAAGATACAAATTGCTATCAATCAAGATACAAATTGCTATCAATCAAGATACAAATTGCCATCAATCAAGATACAAATTCAGACTCCGGGACTGCTATTGAAGTAATTCGTTATGATAAAACTGAGTAACGCCTGACGCGGAAATCGCACCCGAAGACTTATTTTCCTATAGACATTTAGTTACGTTACTACTTACATTCCATATTAAACAATCATATGTATATTAAACAAATAAACGTATCGAAAGAAATACCAAATTGTGAAAACCGCGTAAAACCTGTTATAGTAGATCATTTAGGAGAATCATGCCGTCATACAGACAAATGGAAAGCGATTAGATTATACTATTTATAGATTAATTTATTAAGGCGCGTCCCCGAGCAAAAGTCGTTTTTTGTGCTTTTTTTGGAGCCAACTACTCTATAACCAAAAGAAATACCAAGTAATAACAAATACATTCAATTTCTACATATTCTTGACTGCAAAATGGTAGTTTTTTTTTAAAGTCTCATAATACACACATCAAAAGTGTCTAGGGATCGACATATATTTTTGCAATAACTTTTCTCCTAATTGATATTAATTAAAATTTTCTTTAAGGATTCATCAAATAAAGTTGTTGTATGTTTCTAAACAAAGATATATAAACTATGGCGTGCCCCAGGGCAGTGTACTAGGTCCGTTATTATTCCTATGCTACATAAATGATATACCCTTAACTATAGAACACCCCATGACTCTATTTGCTGACGACTGTACCACAATATTTGTAGGAAGAAACATAGAAACATATGAACGTGATATAAACAATAGTTTAAATTCAATTATCAAATGGTTAACCAGTAACAATCTAAAAATTAATTTCGGAAAAACACACATCATGCATTTCAACCAGCGAACCAATTCTATTAATCCAAATGTTAATTATGAACACAACAACATTGCTAAAATTGACAACACAAAATTTCTAGGACTTTGGTTAGATCAGCACATGACTTGGAAAATACACATTCAGCATTTAGTAAAAAAACTAAATCAATATTGCTATGCCCTACACAATTTAAATAAAGGCGCGAATCGCAGCACCGTTCTCACTGCATACCACGCATACGTCTCCACGACACTGCGATATGGAGTAATATTCTGGGGTAACTCTACGGATAGAGAAGCTGCCTTTAAAGCCCAAAAAAAATGCGTGCGTGCAATATCCATGATTCAAAACACTGACAGTTGCAAACCAGTTTTTATTAGTTTAAAATTATTAACACTCCCGTCCCTTTATATCTATGAAGTTGCCATATTTATCAAAAATAACCCATGCCAATTCGAAACCGTATCCTCTAAACGCCGCCAAGGCGCACTGAAATCAAAATCACATCAAACAGCCCTATACTCAAAAAGTTTCCTAGGAATGGCACCAAAAATATTTAATAAACTACCGCAGTCAATAAAAGCATCAAGAGATCTCAATTCCTTTAAAAAATCACTCCATAAATTCTTAACACAAAAAGCATATTACTCCATCAATGAATACCTAGAAGAAAAATGAAAACGGTTTTAATTTATATTTGCAATACTTTTATTTTGTTTGTTTTGTTCTATTTTTATTTTATATTTTTAACACTTTGATTTACTAATTTAATTACTTGTTTTAGTTCATAAGATTGTTATTAGCTTCGTAATGTTTAAATTTTGTTTTTGTTTAATGTTTATTTTATTAAATATTTAATATTAGGGAATTAGCTGTAGTAACTTTATTTTAGTAGATGATAAGCTATCTAAAAATACTTCAAACCTACACTAATTAATGTGTAAACATAATTTGTACGCCTTGTAAGGCAGCACATAGTGAGACTTTACTTATTTCTTTTTAACACCATGTACCTACTTTTACCTATGTGTCACAAATAAACATATTTGAATTTGAATTTGAATTTGAAAGTGTTTTCGTTTGTCACAGTAACGATAAACCAAGTCACCTTTGCATTAATAAAGAAATTTGCCATTTTCCTAATAAAGGGATTTTTGACATTTGAACCACTAACATTAAAGTTCGAAAAAAAGACTGAAATAACAGTTTTCTTTAAAATTTTATTGGGTAACTTATACAATTAATAATCCGTGTTTCTACCGCGAACACTAACAACACAAGAACATCGGTTTGGCATACTCAAAATGGGTTCATCCAAATCACGCTGTGGAATGGCCGCCCATGTTCGTTGCAACAACAAAAAAACGTCTTCTTGCGACTGGATACCCTCCATATTCGGCAGAGCTCTTCTCTGTAGCATATTCCATGCATGCTCAATCGGGTTCAAGTCTGGCGACTGAGCAGGCCAGCGCAGGACATTGATGTTAGCTGCGGCGAGAGTCTGTCTTACAACTCTTGCGGTGTGCGGTCGTGCATTATCATGCATTAACTGAAATAAGGGACCGATTTGCACTTGTAGAGGAACGATGACGTCTGATACAATCGTCTCAGCATAAATTTGAGCGTTGAGGTTGCCTCTGATCCAAATCAACTCAGTTCTTCCGCCGATCCAAATACCCGCCCATACCATGATGGTTCCACCACTATAAGGATGGACTTCCTGGCAGGATTTTAATCGCTGTTGGCGTCCAGGGGTTCTCCAGTGTCGTATACGTCTTGTATCCGGTCTCATACCAAAACGAGACTCATCAGAAAACACACAAAACCACATCTCAATCTCAAGAAATCCGCATAAAAATGCTTGATCCCTAGACACTTTTGATGTGTGTATTTAATAAATCCATCCCCTCACAATGAAACGACAAAAATGAAAAAAAAATATTTATAACATGCTTCTTCTCGTAAAGTTAACATTATTTTGATTTCCTTCTTATACTAATGGATAGGCAACTTAATAATGAACATAATGCTAGTTTTTTTTTTTCTTAAAGACGGAAATTTGATTTTATAAAAAATAATTTCGCACTATTCGACCCGCAGTGACTGACGTAAAAACCAATTCGTAGTGCAAGCTGATCAGAACTGTATTCTAACAGTGATTCAAACGAAGTTTGAAACGAAGTTTGAATCACCACAAATAGAGTTGCTAATTTCGCGTGGGGTAGCGCCTTAATAGCCTACTTATTGCCTCGCCCACAATGTAATCATTATTATGTCATTTTATTGACATGTTGGTAGACAATCGCACATTAGTTAATTAACTATTTCTATCTTTCTAAAAATATAATAAAACGGTTGTACTTAAAAGACTTCTTGTTAACATTCACACTTAGAATAGAATCACGACAAGACTTACAATTCTTAAAATAGACAGCTGCCTACTCATTTATCTCTTGAAAGCTAAGGGCATCATCTTTCTACTAAGTCTTCGTTCACCACCTCGGGTGATACAACTAAAGGTCACATGGTGATGGTCATAATCATAATCTTTATTTGCCAAAAGACCAACACCTTACAAAAAAATTAACACGATCTTAAAAGCGGACATTGCCCTTTCTCTAATAAGTAAGAACCAAAACAAATGATCCATGTATCGTTTTTCATTTGAAAAAATATTGAAGATCACGGTAGATGACGGTGCAAGACTTGAACGGGCTTATTTTTGGATTTTTCTATGAAAATAAAAGGACGTCAAGTCACACATAAATATATCAACTCGGAAAGAGATCGTCACCGTAACACCTCGAGCCATTCAGTATTCTTTTTACTAACTCCCGACGCAAAAACAACGGGGTGTTATAAGTTTGACGTGTCTGTGTGTGTAAGTGTGTCTGTGGCATCGTAGCTCCCAAACGGGGAAACCGGTTTAGATTTTTTTGTATGAAAGCTGAATTAGTCGGGAGTGTTCTTAGCTGTGTTTGATGAAAATCGATCTGCTGCCATAAAATGGCGGATTACATATTTTTTTACAACTCCGTCAATATGGATATCAAATGTAAGGGCTGGAGCTGTAGAATAATGTACATTAAGTATTTTGAAAGGAAATTAGAAATACTAACCAACGAAATGAGATGAGGAAATTGTAGTGATGACTGGTACCTAGGACCTAAACGAATTACTTTTCATTATATATTTGTAAATAATTTACTACATTATAATGGGTCGGGGGTTTTTGTCACATTGATCGGAATTGTAACATAATCGCCTCGCCTCGGTAAAAACTCACGATAATGGCCTACGCAGACTGGAACGGTATGGCAAGGGATTTCAATTTTTACCAAAGGACAATCCAACAATATGGAAATACGACCGTGGTGCGTCATTCAATGCAAATCCCTATCAATGCCGCGGCATGCCCTTGCATCATTTTAAACCATAGCAATTTATGTCGTATTTCGATATCAATATGCTTGTTCGGGCGCCTCCGACCACTCGGCAATCTTCGGCTGCTGTCGGATGACGGCGGGCGACGACGGGCGGCGGCGAGAGGTGCGGCGTGCGACGTGCGGGACGCGGGTCACGAGCCCACTTCGCTACCGATCTCTGAAGACGACGCGCGCGCACTTTCCTTACGTTTACCAACATCATTATTGTACCTATTTTGGATTATACTATATAAATTACAGTCCACTGCTTTTGAGTTAAGTCCTTAGCTAGGTCCCTAACAAATGGTCCTTCGAGCCGGATGTGAACCAGCGACCTATGGATGTACAGTCCACTGCTTTTGAGTTAAGTCCTTAGCTAGGTCCCTAACAAATGGTCCTTCGAGCCGGATGTGAACCAGCGACCTATGGATGTACAGTCCACTGCTTTTGAGTTAAGTCCTTAGCTAGGTCCCTAATAAATGGTCCTTCGAGCCGGATGTGAACCAGCGACCTATGGATGTACAGTCCACTGCTTTTGAGTTAAGTCCTTAGCTAGGTCCCTAACAATGTTTGAATGTGGTAAAAAATGTAATCCCTTGTCATGCCGTCCCGGTCTGCGTAGGTCATAAGGTGACGATCCTTTTACGAGTTGATATGTGTGCTATTTCCTTTATGTAAAGCATCGCACGTACTTTTCATTTGTTTTCTCGCTTGACTATACAATCATGATACTAAATGAAATGATGAAATGAGTGCCTTATCCGTGAATTCCTATTACGCAGACAATAACAAAGAAGCTCTAAGGTTTCTTTAAAAAAACAGCATTAAACCTGTCGCTAACTGTCCAAATTCCGATGGCATAAAATACGAGCCAAATTGAAAAACTTCCTCAATTATTCGACAAAGGACTTGAGAACAAATAGGTGGCGGACCCGACCTTTGCCGATTGTTCAAACGCCATTGAAATAAGAGTAAGCTTAAGTTGGTCTTTGTAACTAAATCCTGTAGATTTACGGATTGTATTAATAATATACAGGGTGTAAACCACCTCATCACAAAGCCGTTAACCAAGCATTCTGTACATCAAACTAAGTAACTTTACGCAAAAATTATCCCACCAAAAACATTCTGTAAAAAACTAGCCAAGTCTCGATGGAGCTGCTAAAAAGTAATGAAATCTAGACAAAGTCGTGCTAAGTCTAAGGTTCCTTACTGCGATTTCTTTATTATTATAGTCAATGTTGTGTGACTTGGCCGTTGAACATTAATTTTGTTTACACGTAATGTTATATCTGTTGTAACTACAAAATTGACTTGTACCCACTAACGTATTAAGAATGTTCAACGGTCAAGTCACACAACATTAACAATAATAATAAAGAAATTGCAGTAAGGAACCTTAGACTTGGCACGACTTTGTCTCGATTTCATTACTTTTGGTGGCTTTAGGTGGAACAAAAAATGATCACAATGATGGAGAGAACAAGTGCCTTTCGGCTTCGTGAAGAGGTGTAACAAATCTTGTAATTTCGTAATATCATTTATTAATTGTCACCGACAGCATGTATGACATTTTTATTATCTGGCCTCTAGCGAGTTAACATAGAGACATTCACTGTCTAAAGAGTTTCTAATATACCACATCTCTCCCCTCCTAGCTGCTACGGATCAAGGGTGCACCCAAAAGCTGGTCGAGATGTCGGCGCCAGATATCACCGTTGTCGGTGCGAACTTCGTAGTGCAGTCGGCCCAAACGTTTTATGATGCTTCCAAACTGCCACCGCTGCGTGGCACTCGTGTAGTCACGAGCCTGTACCCGATCGCCTAGGTTGAACTCTCTGACATTGACCTCTTGAAGCGGTGGTTCTGTCTCCTTGTCTTTTCTTAAAAACATAGCATGTAGGCCCGTGCGTATTTCTCTGCCAAACATAAGCTGGTACGGAGTTTGACCATTAGCATTTGGCGTCCGTCGGAGACGAGTTTTCACTGTCACTAACTTCTCTACTAGGCTACCTCCTTCCCCCTCTACGCTTCGTAAAATTCTCTTAACTGTCTGCACAAAACGCTCAGCTTGCCCATTGGTTGCAGGGTGGTATGGAGCGGAGGTCTTATGAATGATCATACAATATTTTAAGTATTTTTCGAACTCTTCCGAAACGAACTGTCGGCCATTGTCTGAAACCAAGACGTGAGGTGTCCCAAAAGTGCAAAATAGTTCTTTCAATTTTTGTATGCACCAAGAGCTTGTAGTGGACTTGGTTGGTATAATCTCAGTCCATTTTGAGAATGCATCTACAATAATCAAAAGTTGGTATCCGTGCACAGGTCCAGCGAAATCAATATGAAGTCTTTGCCAGGGGCCGTTTGGTTGTTCCCAATGGTGTAGTGGTGCTTTCTCTGGTTCATTTTGTTGCAATCTACAGGTTCTACATGACTTGACTTTGGTCTCAATCTCGTTGTCAATTCCTCTCCAGTACACGAAACTGCGAGCCAATAGCTTCATCTTTACAATGCCTGGGTGACCGAGGTGTAGCTCGTCAAGCACTTGTTCGCGTAATGTTTTTGGAATTAACACTCGTGATCCTCTCAATAAACAACCATCATGCAAAGTAAATTCATTGTCCTTGTAACCGATTGTTTTTAGTGATTGACCATTTTCCAATGCGTGTAGCAAAGATGTACAGTCGGCGTCCTTTCTTGTTTCTGTCGCTATGACATCTGGATTAATATCAATGGTATGTATTTGCTGAAATTGAAAACTGTAATTCTGGTCAATTCTGTTGGTTTTGGTGTTTTCTACTGGAAACCTGGATAAATAATCTGCATTTGAGTTGTTCGCCGAAGTTCTGTATTCAATGTTGTAGTCAAATCCAGATAAGAAGTGAGCGTAGTGAAACAGCCTCATCGTACTCATTGCGTTTGATGTGGGTGGAAAATTACTGTAAGAGGTTTATGATCTGTAACAAGGATGAATTTTCGACCATAACAATAGTAGAAAAACTTTTTCAATCCCCAGTGTATCGCTGTAGCTTCCTTGTCGATTTGACTGTAATTCTTCTCACTATTAGACAGCGTTCTTGAAGCGAATGCTATAGGTCTTTCTGACCCGTCTGGAAGTCTATGTGACAGTACTGCCCCGAGTCCCAGTGGCGATGCGTCTGTTGAAAGCACTAACGGCTTCTTAGAGTCAAAGTGTATCAGTACTCTTTCACTTACAATTTCTTTCTTAATTTGTATAAAAGCTTGTTCACACTCTGCAGACCATATGAAGCTTGATTCTTTCTTTAGTAAGTTGTTTAGTGGGTTCGTGATCGATGCTAGGTTTGGTATGAATTTGTTGTAAAAATTTGCTATCCCAAGAAATGTTCTTAATTCTGCTGTATTTGTTGGGTGTTCTGTTTTAACTATTGCATTTATCTTGTCCCTGTTTTTGTGTAGACCTTCTTTGTCGATAGTGTGTCCCAGGTAATTTATACTTGTTTGGAAAAAGTGGCACTTGTCTTTGTTTACTCGAAGGTTACTTTCTTTTAGTTTATCGAGTACGAGTTTGAGCCTCTGTAGTAGTTGTTCTTGGTTAGCTCCTTGTATAATTATATCGTCGAAGAAACATTTAACGCCTTCTAGGCCTTGTAACAGTTTATCCATGAACTTCTGCCATAGGCTCGGAGCGACCTTAACTCCGAACATGAGCCTGTTTACTCTGTAAGTCCCTTTGTGTGTACTGAGTGTTTGTAGCATTGCGCTCTCTTCGTCCATCTCCATGTTTAGATACGCCTGAGTTATGTCGAGTGTACAAAATAGTTTACCTCCATTCATCTCTGTGAAAATATCTTCAATCATAGGTATTGGATATTGTTCATCTTGTATAAATTTGTTTAGAGTAACCTTATAATCAGCGCATAATCGGATATTCCCGTTTGGTTTGACAACTGGTACTACTGGAGTACCCCATTCAGAGTGGTCAACTTTCGTGATGACACCTTGTGTGCATAGTCGCTCTATTTCTTCATCCACTTTTGTTTTTAAAGCATAAGGTATTCTACGTGGTCTAATAAAAATTGGCTTAGTGTTCTCTTTCAGGTTTAGGTGTCCTCTGTAGTTTGGTATTTTGCCAAGGTCGTTTTTGAACACTGAAGTCTTGTAGAGCTCTAGGAGCTGGTCTAATTCTATGTTTTCAGTAGGTTGTACGGTTTTTATGTCTGCTAAGTTAAGTGTATCGAGTTCTTTCATCCAGCTGCGGCCAAAAATGGGGTCAACGTTGTTGTTGATAACATACAGTTTTCCGTGGAATTCTTTTCCTTGGCATCTGTATTGAACGTATGCCACGCCTGTTGGTTTGATTACTTCTCCAGTATAAGTTCTGAGTCTTAATTTTGTCTTAAAAATTCTTTTTCCAATATTTAGTTTTTGATAGTCTCGTAATGACATTGAAGTTAGTGTAGCTCCGGTGTCAAATTCCATCTTTATCTTAACGTGTTCAATATGTACCGTTATCATATATTTTTCAGATGATTCTCCTGATATGATATTAATATTATTCCAGTCATCATGGTCACTTGTCATTGAGTCTTCTAATAGGTTCGTATTCGGTTTATTCTTGTTAAGACTCGCATCAGAGTGGCGCTGCAGGCAAACACGGGCTAGGTGACCGACTTTATTGCATTTATGGCATGTAACGTTTACAGCGCCACATTTGTTGGATTCGTGATTCGCAGCACCACAGCGAAAGCATTTCCCTTTTAGATCTTTAGGTGTAATTTGTCTTGGACTTGGTCCTGGTCTCTTGTAAGGGGTGATTTTGTTGATGTGGTCACTACTGGTACTTGGTTGTTCATTAGTAACCATTGATGCGTTTTCTGCCTTACCCATTTCAATAGATATCGCAATCTGTGTCAGTGATTTGAATGTATATACTGTTCGGTCTTGTAAAATTTTTGTACGTGCATCACTATCTTTCAATCCCCTTATAAATTGTAGAGATAAAAAGCTTTCTGATGTATTTTTCTGACAGTGTTGGCAATTGAATTCACAGTTAGTGGTAAGTTTCTTCAATTCTGCGGCGTATTGCGCTACAGTTTCATCGGTTTTTTGCGTTCTTGTTATGAATTTATGTTGTAGCGCCCATTTGCTAGGTTTTGGGTCTAGGTATTCGTCAAGTATTTCAGTAATATCAGCAAATGACATATTCATTGGTTCTTCCGGTGATGCTAAATCGCAAAGTTTCTCGTGGATCTCTGGTGATAATGTTGACAGTAAGATATTTGATTTCATGTGTGCTTCCGATATGTCGTTCAATCGAAAATACACTTCTAGTCGTTTTTTGAAATTGTTGAAAGTTTCTGATTGTTGTAGAGGTTGAAATTGTATCTTTGGTGTATTCTTTGGTGTATTGCCATGCCTGGATTCCGTTTCTTTTATGTGTTGTTGCTGTTGTTGGCCCTGTTGCTGACCTCCATTCTGTGTCTGTTTTGTTAAAAGTTTAACTGTTATTGTTGTATGAAGTTCTTCAAATGCGTACCTGTATTCTTGTTCTTGATAATAAGTGTCATCGTCCTTGTCGTCGACGGTCTTGTTTTCGATTTTTTCTTGTACCTCCCTTAAAGCTAGGATTGCCTCCTTCAGGCCCAGGAAGCGAGCAGTAATGTCTTCGTCAGACATCGTTGCCCTCTGATTGACATAGGTGTCGAGTCGCGTGAGCATCCCGCGTAGGGTGCCACGATATTTTCGTAGTTTGTCCATTTCATATATTAATTTATGCAATGTTTATTTGACTTTTTTTTTAATCCCATCCTCGTCGCCAATAACAAATCTTGTAATTTCGTAATATCATTTATTAATTGTCACCGACAGCATGTATGACATTTTTATTATCTGGCCTCTAGCGAGTTAACATAGAGACATTCACTGTCTAAAGAGTTTCTAATATACCTACCACAAGGTGTTTTACACCCTTGATAACCCTATGCTCGAAGTTTCCTTGCGTGATTGAATCAGAAATGAAGAGATCCGCAAAAGAACTAAGGTAGCTAAAGACGTAGCCCAAAGAAATGAGATACTCAAGTGGCAGTGGGCAGAGCACATTGTTCTCAGAACGGATGGCCGATGGGGCTGAAAAGTTCTGGAGTGGCGACCGCTAGATAGAACGATGGCCTGGTGAAAGTAACGGGGACCCACTGGATACGAGATGATAGCGACACTGGGGGGAGACCTATGTCCAGCAGTGGAAATCTTTCGGCTGAAATGATGATGATGATGATGACAATCGCTTGGCCGAACGATACACGCAGTCCGTATCTACTCGATATGCGCCCACAAAGCGATGAATCTACTTAACGAACCGATTGCTACGGAACCGTTTATGAGAAGCAGTCAATTTATTAATTTACTTATTTATTTAAACTTCATATACAACAGTGGTACTTTGGGTTAAATAGGAAAACATAGTGATAGGGTACAAAACAATGTCTAAAAAACTAACTTCTTGTTCACGAGAATTTATTCACTAATATTGATACTAATACACTTATGCAAATAAAAAAAGAAATTTCAACAAATACCAAAATTTTAAAGCAACCAGAAACCTAATAGTAATTACTATGACTAGGCTTCTAATTGAGAGCTATTTAGGTTTTCAATGTAGCAGTAGATGATGATGAGTATAATATATGCTAGCTATGCTTCGTTATGGTATAAACTAATGTAGTCAACGTTATGTTGTTGGAAAGCTATACGCTTTGGTGATAATCTTCGAAACTCTTGATCCCATTCCACAAAATCCTTAACTTATCGGTAGCTACATAAACCCCGGAGTGTAGTGTGTGTGTGTCTTCATAGTTTAAAATGTTCTCATTGAATAATTTCCGACGATAATGCCACCGAAGCCGCGGACAAAACTTTTAAGTACCTACCTGAAGTAGATAATCTCACACCAAGCAGTGTAGAAGTTTCTCTTTCAAACACCGTCATGAAATCAGCTTATCTGTTTGGGAACAACAGTTTCACAAAACGACACACAAATAGACAAAACCAAGTTTTCTTCACTTCAAAGTGAGCAATAGGTTAGTGTCCACCAATCTATTTTTTTATTTATTTTTTTATTTGAGAGCAGCGGTGGCTCAGTGGGCTTATTCCTGAAATCCCCCTTAAGATAATCCCCCTTAGGGGGGAAAACTAGACTATAATGTAAAAATAATCCAGAAAGTCCCCTTATTATTTTGAGTTATTCCACTATTCCCCCCTGAGAGAATCTACCTCAAAAACAAACCATAATGTAATAAAATCCAAAAATTTAAATGCTAATTATTTTCAAAAACTGAATCATAATAAAAAAAAACACAATAGCTAATTGCAAATTATTTTCAAAAACTGAACCAAAAAAAAACAATCTTAAATTGTAATTATTTTTAAAAACTGAACCAAATGAAAAAAACAAAAACAAAACAAATTTAAATGGTAATAATTTTCAAAAACTGAACCATAATGAAAAAAACAAAATCTAAATGCTAATTATTTTATTATTTTCAAAAACTGAACCATAATAAAAAAAAAATTTAATAGCTATTAATTTTCAAAAATGAACCATAATGAAAAAAACAAAATCTAAATGCTAATTATTTTATTATTTTCAAAAACTGAACCATAATAAAAAAAAAAACAAACTTATATTTTAATTATTTTTAAAAACTGAACCAAATGAAAAAAACAAAAACAAAACAAATTTAAATGCTAATTATTTTCAAAAACAACCGTATTGAAAAAAAAACAAAATAAAAACAAATTTAAATCCTAATTATTTTCAAAAACTGAACCAAAATAAAAAAATTAAATGCTAATTATTTTCTCAAAATGAACCATAATGCCAAAAATACAAATTATTTATATGTTTCAGGGAAAAAAAAATTTTGCTGAGTATATTAAAAAAAAATAACTTCACCCACAATACTGGCAAATTTTTCACCAATTTAGTAAATACATAATCCAAAAATTTAAATGTTTTTTTTTCATTTTTATCAAAAACTGAACCATAATGTAAAAAAATGCTAATATTACATAATAAATGTAAAATTTATAAATGTCACCGTAAAATTGTCAGACACGTTAGATTTTTTTTTCGTATTTACACGTTAGATCAATCTCTAGCGATATTGTAAACTCTTGAAATATTGTCAAACGAACATACTGGTAGGTAGGTAGTAGTAGGTAGGTGACAGGACAACGTCTGTCGGGTCGACTAGTTATTATATACAACGACGTTAATACAACACTTAGGCGTCAAAGTACTCCTCCGCATGTACAATTGTGATTTTGAAATCTAAACAAACGCCATTCGATCTGCTATATTTAGAATTTAGCAGTCGAATAATTGGATTAATTGCTAAACTAAATGACTGGCTAAAGAGGGTCACCCTGTAATTTTTCCTATAGAGAGTAATTTTGAGTGGTTCCTGTAGCCATCCAACTGCTAACTCCAAAAGATTGTCTTATTTTGAGGGGTTCATGTAGCCATCCAACTACTAATTCCTAAAGATTGTCTTTATAGAGTAATTTTGAGTGGTTCCTGTAGCCATCCAACGGCTAATTTCAGAGATTGTCTAGAGTAATTTTGAGGGGTTCCTGTAGCATTGGTAAAGAAAACTAAATTTTGGGTGTCCCTATTTGTGATGCTAATTATTTTATTTTTTCTAGGAAATGCCCAATACTTATGCTCCCGCTAATTAATTCCATTTGTGTCCTTTGAATAAAGTCATCTGTATCGATACTTTCTTTAGTTCTATTTTTCAGTGGAACATTTTTCGACACTTTGTTGGCACGAACTTCATTAACTGATGCATCTTCGAACAGAACATTCAAAAGCTGTGACAGGTTGGGCTTTTTTTTCGAAACCATTCCATTGATTTTTTTATGCCACGCTTCTAATAGGTTTGTAGTTCTGTGACGTTCGCCAAAGACGCACCAGATTTTTATGAAGCTTTCATCATTTAGCATATATTGGCGAAATTTTTTGCTGTTATCATCGTCTGGGCTCTGGCTGGCTACATAAAACCACCCATTGACAATTTTATTTTCTGGCAAGAGAGGTAGAACAGCGGATAGTAACACTTGTCTTTTCTGGACCTTAGTTTTTGTTAAATTTAATGCACGTCCTTTCTTCCAAATCGCTCTTAAATAGTGAAAATAGCACCCTTTTACTGTGACGTTTGGAAATACAGTTCGAATGGCGTTCATTGTTGATATTTCAAAATCACATTTGTATGTTTGTGGTTGCCATTCTGGAATCTGAGCTTTAATAACAGAGAAAAGGATTTCATACGATTTCTCGGTTTTCTCACTCATTAACGCATATATTAATGGTACAATATTTGTACTATCACCTGTGCTACCTAGATCGCCATGTATTGTATACAGTTGATAAAACGGAAAAGGACATATTTTAAATGTCCCATCTCCGAAAAACATATTCAACTGTGCCATATGGTGGCGAGCAACATCAGAACAAAAAACGAGCAATCGAATATTCCCATCACTATAGTCACCTAACAAAAAAAATTTGAATTTTGGTGGCACTGAAACATCCGCTAAATTTTTGAAATTCATTTTCTCCACATTTGCCGTTGCATTCCTATGCTGGTATAAGGAAGACTTTACATTTTTTAAATTTGGGAAATTTGCAGCTAAATCAGTAGCATCTTGCAGTGTTGCGAGAACAGAATTGTACACTGCTGGAACACTCGGACATTGTGGAGAAGCAACTTTTTCCTTTAATTCATAAATTTTTAATGCCAGTTCGTTCTTTTTAAAATCTGGTGTACAATTGTGGGTAGTCTCCTTGAGGACATCATTTGCCTAGAACAAAATTAACGGTTTTTTTTAGTATGGGCTTATAAAACCACTGGGATAACGAATTGTTGAGCAATCTACCTACACCTAAGTAGGATACCTAATTACGTACTTCTTTAACTATACTAAAATTTTATTATTAAGAGGTAGTAGGTGTAACCCTCGGAACTCCTGATCCAATTCTAAAAATTCACAAACAGGAAGCTACATTATGTCTGAGTGTCATAGGCTACATTTAAAACGTTCCTGTGAGTTAATTTCTGCACAGGACCGAAGCCGCGTGCAAAAGCTAGTAATTAAAATGAAAACATACTTGCATGGTCATTTGTCCACGACACTTAGATTTCTTGCGGTGCACACATTCCCACACATCTGATCCATTTTTGTAACTTTTTTTGTAGCAATATCGGTGCCCGGCACGTAAAAGAATTTTACTATTTTTTTTATAAATAAAATTAAACGTCGGTACTCCATTAGAAGAAGAAGAAGCCATAATTCTAAAATATAAAATATAGACTTTGATTGCTAGAATAATGTACACGGTGACAGATCGATGCACAGTGTGTTACTTTGTCTTAGTTGCGGACATGCCAGATTTATGTGTTTTTTGGAAAGCTAACAATTAAAATTATTACACCTATTCCGCCGGCTCTTATAAGTAAAGTTGAAGAGAAAATAAGACAATCGAGAAACATTCCTAAAATCCCTACAATTAATCTGTATTTTTACAAGAGGGTGAAATTTGCTTTATTCAAGAAATATATAGACAAGTCTTTTTCAAGATGGTCAATGACCTTTTCAATAATAGTTGTAGCTTCAAAACGAAGGAAAATATCAAAACGGGGTTTCTAGAATGAGTTGTTAAGGTTTAAACTAGAAACAAGATAAAAATAAAAGGGGAATATATTATAAACGCACCTTTTTTTTGCCCCTTCCGACCATGTGTTGAGCGTAATAGACAACAGTTATACTGCAAACCATTATTTTTGTAGTTCATTCAATAAATTTTAAAGCTAAGCATATTTATAGTTTAAACCATTATTTTTGCAGTTAGGTGTATGTTTATTAAAGTAATAATATTAAATTATAGTTGTATTACTATTTTAAAGTAAAACTGTTTTCATCAAATTTAAAGTGCTATCTAAAACATCCCAAATTAAAATGGTATGTCCGAAACTAGGGCAAAATAACACACTGTGCCATGCATTATCCACAGATATAATACAACATACCGGTACTCAACCCCATACAAAGTAATTACACCTCCTTATAGCCCGGTTTTCACCGCAAGCGGAGCGGACCATTAATGACTTCTTTTACCTTGCAAGAAAAAAATAAATACAAAATTATTACTAAGCTGGGTTCGCTCGCTCCTGCATGCAAGGTTATCTAAGTAAATTATCTGTCTGTAAATATTTTGACAACGACCACCGGCGAACAAATCGTCACCCGTCACCCAGCACCGGTCGCAGAGAGGCACTCCTTAGCCAAATTAAGGCTTAAGGACATCAAGGGGGAATTCTAGACCTCTTGTTTTTTTACATTCCAGTTTTCCCCCTCGGGGGAATTTTCAGGGGGGATTTGTGGAACAAGTATTTTTTCGATTCCAGTTTTCCCCCCTAAGGGGGATTATCAGGGGGGAATTGTAGACTTTTCTTTTTAGATTCCACTTTTCCCCCTTAGGGGGACTTTTAGGGGGGATTTCAGGAATAAGCCGGCTCAGGGGTGGTGGCGACCCCGACTTACGAACAGTATGGTTCGAACTCCGGCAGGCGCATTACTTTTTGTAATTTATTTCATCACCACTGCGCTCAAAAACGGTGAAGGAAAACTTCGTGAGGAAACCGGCATGTCCTAGAACCAAAAATTCGAAGACATGTGACATCTACCAAACCGCACTAGGCCCGCGTGGTGGATTATAGCCCATACTCAAAATACGCGCTTTGACGTGGAGTTGCGGACACCAGCCCGTTATACAATACAATAATAAGTCTATTTAGTCCGTCAGTTAGTTTTGGAAAAATAATTTAAAGAAAAACAAAAAACCCGACTGCGTAAAAACTAATTTAAAAAAATACGTGAAAAAATTAACTTAAATAAAAACTAAAAAGAAAGAAACAAGCCCAGTAGTTTAGAATTCTGTAACAAATCATAAATTCTAATGCAGAACAGAACGACTCACAGTCGGGGGCCCCTTGGGAAGATTTGATTGGTAAAATTTGAATGGGCCCGCAACAGACCAGCTAAACTATAAGAGATACAAAAATGACACCATAGCAAAAATTGTTCCACGTGATGAGCATTTTCTGCTGAGAGAATAAATTTCAAGATCTGGAACACCTGATGTGGAACTCCAAGAGCCCAGCTACACTATAACACTTAGAGGAATGACGTCTTAGCAAAAGTTGTTCAATTTGATGAGCACTCTCTGCTGACTTATAAAAATCGAAGATTTGGAACACCTGTTGTGGAACTCTAAGAGCCCAGCTACACCATAACACATATAGGAATAACGTCTTAGCAAAAATAGTTCAATCTGATGAGCACTCTCTGTTGACTTATAAAAATCGAAGATCTGGGACACCTGTTGTGGAACTCCAGTAGCCCAGCTACACCATAACACATATAGGAATAATGTCTTAGCAAAAGGTGTTCAATTTGATGAGCACTCTCTGCTGACTTATAAAAATCGAAGATTTGGAACACCTGTTGTGGAACTCTAAGAGCCCAGCTACACCATAACACATATAGGAATAACGTCTTAGCAAAAGTTATTTAATCTGATGAGCACTCTCTGTTGACTTATAAAAATCGAAGATCTGGGACACCTGTTGTGGAACTCCAATAGCCCAGCTACACCATAGCACATAAGTATAGGAATGACGTCTTAGCAAAAGTTGTTCGGTCTGATGGGCACTTCCTGTTGTCTTATAAAAAATCGAAGATCAGAAACATCTGATGTGAAAATTATTGCAAAGCAATCACTAATTTCACTGCAAGCTGGGAGTACATCCACGCAGTGAAGGCAGTTACAGTTTAGGAATAATTTTCGATGACGATGGTATATCATTGAAAATTTGACTCTACTGGCCAAAACTCCCATTTATTATTTTATTTTATCGAATTAATATGTCTTCGGGCTCATGTTATTTCAGTGTTTAATTTCCTTTTCCATTCATCTTCGTGACTCGGGAGCCTACCCGGTAACGCAGGGTAGCAGTCACTTAGATTTTAATTGATTAGGTATCTTCACAACAAAACTATAACCATGTCTAGAAAGAGGTCAAATCTTTCAGATATCATCTGAAGAATCGGATGTGTCTCAAGATATAGCCTTAGGTCATGGCGACCTTCCTTGGGTTGATAAGGAACGGAGTGCATTTACGTATACTCCTATGATTGAATACGCCACATATTCCGCCATCGGAGGTATGGTTCAAAATTGTACTTTTTGTGAAGCTGTTAAATGGCAAAAAGAAACAAACGGTATGTGTTGCTCAGGTGGGAAAGATCCGTTATTTTCCCATCCCCGGGCTCTTAGAATTCCACATCAGTCGTTTCAGATCTTCGATTTTGACGACCCCGTTGTCGCTGGCATAAGCAACAGGATCCGCGTACGAAGTCGCGGGCAGAAGCTAGTCATAAAATAAAATACAATCCAGATTGAATTTCTTTTACATTTAGGCACTACGTGTTCATTATTTTCTAAGCAACTTCCAAGGTCATTTGGGTAAAGGATAATCGCCCTTATAGTTGGTAAGATCAAGTTCAAACAAGATTCACAATATTTTGTCGAATAACTAGGCCAGAAGGCTAAGGATAAGACACTTGGTTTGTTTGAGCTTGTTTTGTTAGTGTTATGGATGAAAACTTAGCTTTAGATTGAAGTTAATCTAAGACCCTATTCGCAGAAAAATAAACTTGAAAGCCTGGGATTAAAGGTCAATACATTACAATGTTATTACTAACTGGGTTGTGGAGGTCAGATAGGCAGTCGCTCCATGTAAAATACTGGTAGACAGACAGCTGCATCTGGTTAGACTGGAAGCCGACCCCAACCTAATTTGGAAAAGGATAGGTGGATTATGATGAATGAATGAATGAATGAATGAATGAATGATGCATTTATTTGATGACATTATGATATTATTTTAGTTAGTAAACTTAGTAAACGGGACGGGTAAGCTAGTAAACGGGCCGATTTTTACTCATGACAATGCAGTAGTAAAGTTTTCATTGATATCGCCCGACACATAAAGACGGACTTAATGTCATTAGGCTTTTTTTTTCTAGTCTACCATTGGGTGATGAAGAGACAAACAGACATACAAAAGACATTGATCGATCAAGTAAGAGAAGTAGTACCTACTACGAGTATTTGTAAACGCAACTTCCTTCCTAAGATTATGTTAGAAAATGTGTTGTCCCTGATGGATGATAGACCTTGTTTGATGTTCATCATTTCATTCATCTCATTTTAAGGCGATTACACGAGCTAAACGCGAGTTTAAAATTACTAAAAGTATACGATTCACTGCTATAAACAAGACCAGAAAAATATATGATATTCTTCAGGATATATGCTAGCATGATACTGTTTTGAAAACATAATACAATTCATTTGGCTCGATAAAAAGAAATCACGAACTTACCTCTAAAAATATCTTTCAAACAATAAAAAACATACTAACATGCATGCGAACATTCTGATTTTTTGGCAAATAATTCTACAAGCAATATATTAGCATGATACTGTTTTAGTTTTTAAATCCAATCAATAGTTTTTTTGTAAATCGATCGAAACCACTCATTTCGCGCTATTTGGCCCGCAGTGGCTGACGTAACAACCACTTTGTAGTGCAAGCTGATTAGAACTTTATTCTAACAGCATTTCAAACGAAGTTTGAACCACCACAAATAGAGTTGCTAATTTAGCTCGTCTAAGCGCCTTAAATCATTTTATTTATCATCCTTTTTTGTTTAATTTAGCCTCTATTGTCACACAGCTGGGCAAAAGCTTCCCATAGCCTTCCAATCTTCTCTCCCTGCGGTTTTCAAAAATCTCGAAAACACCTCTAGGTCGTCACGCCAGCGTTTTCCAGGTCTCCCTCGGTGACAACGCCATTCATCTTAATTTATTTAAACTAATAAATGGAAACAAAAAAGCACAACATTACTTGTAGACTAAATTAACCAAAAAATTGAGCAAAGATAAAAAATAACAGTGAATAGAAAAATTCTCAGAAGGTGCTGACGTTTCTAGCCAAAATTAAAGAAAAATAAGATACTATTTTTCCACTTGAAAGGAAAATAATATTTGTATAAAATCTTCACCCTTTTTTTACAACTTTCACTTTTGGACCTGCCCATTCGTCTTACTTTTCACAGCCCGAAGTTTATAAAGTTCATTCAGTTTTAATCCGGAGGTGTCAAAAAATGTAGTAGGTACCTAAGACGCCAGCACAGCACTACTACAATCTATAGTAGCTTGATGCTTGTTTTTTTTTGACACCTATATGAATTGAATGTTGAATGAATTTTAATCCTATTTTTCTCCATTAAATTCACAATCGTCTTGCATTTTTATGCTCATATACTGTATAACAAAACGTCATACTGCTTGCGCGCCGCTCCAGTCGCGCCTGCTAGCGAAGCGGAACAGTACATTTTGTATTGAAACGTTTTGAAACGGCAAGATGCCTGCGCCGCGCCTTGGCCTTACGCCCGCTTCTGTGTAATTTGCGCCTTAGGAGTGATGATCATGATGAAAGTAGATTTAGATTTAGTGGACTTATGTCAGTTTGACTACACATAGTGGCAACTTACTTTTGCTTGATATCGTAAAGATTAGTAAAGATGTTCTTAGTTACAAAATTCAATAGGACTATCGAAAAAAGTTTGCGCAGTTACTAATTTTTGTTACGCTTTGCAAAAATTTTATCCATAAAAATGTTTTATTTTTAAGGGTTGGTTCCCTAATGTAACGTTTCATAGGTCAGGTTCACGACGCACATAAACCCACACAACCTTTTATGAGTTTTGTCATGTTCATGTTGGAATTCTTCCAAAACTCATAAAAGGTTGTGTGTGTTTATGTTCGTCGTGGACCTGACCTATGAAACGTTACATTAGGGAACCAATCCTTTCAGTAGGTTCTGAGGTTTGGCTCAGAATACTAAGTAGAAACGAATTGGCACAGATTTTCTGAATAAATGTTTCCATTTCCCGGGTTTTCTCAAGGGATAAATAAACTAGTTTGAGTCGTATATCCAAGGGTTAAAAAGGTCAGATGGCTATCATGTAGATCGAATTACGAAAAGATACGTGGTTTGGGTTATGTAATACCACGCCTGTATCGCCGAAGTGATAGGCAGAGGAGATAGAGATAATTCTCTAAGTATGGCTACAGTATGCTGGTTATGTTGCAATGGTGATAATATACCATCTCAACATGAATGATGTAACCAAGATTTTGTAACAACATTAAGATTTAAAAGAGTGTCCATGGAGTTTTTGCCCGTTCTTCTCCATAGAGCTCTAAGTTAGGGAATGGGTAACTACAATTATACTTCACAGTTTTTATGTCTTGTGACTGGGACTGTAGCTACATTTAATGTTCATTTTTGTTTCGACAATTCAAAAGTGCCTGTAACTGGCCTACTTGAAATAAATGCTTTGATTTTGGTGCTAGCGTATTACCGTCTCCTCTAAAAGCCCTCTTCTCATCCAGAGAAAGCATGATATTCACCATTATGCTGGCTTTATGTGGATTAATGATTCTAATGATCCCAGTATTGATTTCCTCACAATTTCACTATCACACAATTCCTAATGTATTTCTTCACTAATGTCAGTTATCATTATCATGTTCCTATCATTGTTATATTTTACTTGTGGTCTGCGCAATTAACTCGTTTTAGATTTAGGTTTAAAGAAACTTTATTCTCCAAAAGGCAAGTGTCACTCACTTGAGAACAATAACAAAATATACATATAAATTACACATTGTTCGTCGTCATCAATAACAACTTACAAACTAGACTACACCCATTCAATGCCATAATTTCTCTAGAAGTGCTCGATCCGCCATTATGTACTCACTTTGAGTTTTGAATGCATTGAATGAGTGCAGATTTCTTATACGTTTTTCTTCTTCCATTTTCCTTTCTCAACTTACAGTCACACTATCATTTAATCCTTTTTGTTCAATTTCATTTCTCACACAATCCATCTATCGTTTCCTTGATCTTCCTTTAACTCTCCATTCATCGACATTTATTTTCATTACTCTTTTTTCTTTTCGATTCGTCCCTCATCATAACATGTCCATACCAAGATAACCGATTCCCTTTCAACTTTTCTGTAACTGGCGCAACTTTCAAACTTCCTCTGATATACTCGTTTCTTACCTTATCCACTAATGTCAGTCATGTCGAAGATAAACTTAGAAAGCATAAATGAATTGAAAAAATCACTTTGTCAGATTTGAACGCACAGTCAGCTTCGTGGATGAGAGGCCACTTAGCCACAACGAACTTACTAAATCCAAGTTATTTTAATTAGATAATATTTATATCCGCCCAGTCCAACGTTGCCAGACGTCCCGATTTTGGCGGGATGTTTAAAATCAAAATTAAATGTCCCGCGCGGGGCAGGCTAAGCCTACTTTTCGAGGATAACTCGACCGTGATGTTTCGGATTGCTCGGAACCGGAAAACGGTGCACCCAAGAAGAAAATCAAACTAGGGAAATATCCCCTCACGAAATACAGTTATAATTTGCAATGGCTATGTTTGCTGTCTATTGTCACGTAAACATAATTTGAACTCAAACAAAAATATAAATAATTCAAACTTCTGATTACGTAGATTTCTTCCCGCTTTTTTTTTCACTCAAAAAGTTCGTAAATCCCGACTTGGCATAAAATAATTCTAGCAGCGCTGGCCCAGTCTATGTTGTTTCACCAAGTTAGTGAAGCATTATGTTTAAAAAAAAAAATAAGCTGAAACAATTTAGTAAAGTTTCTTTTTGAAACTGCAATAAAGCGAAGCACAGATTTCCTACGAACATTTAATTAATTACACAGTTGTGAGTAGCTTGGAACGCCATGGCCTCGATGTTATTAGTTTTATTACTTACTAGCAACACTTCCTTTTCAAAGGATTTCAAAGTCTTGGCGTAAGGCGAAGTTACCCTAAGTTATTTAAATTCCGGGGTTGCGGGACTGTTCGAAAGAGATACCGCGGCCCCGGAACGTAAAGGGCGAGGAAGGAACATGGATGGGTTTTAGTCAGTAAGAGTCTGACACTCCCTCCCGCTCCGCCCAGAGTGGGAGAAGTCATTTGATGATTTCCCATCCCAAAAAAAAAAAAAAAAAGTTATTTAAATTAAAAAAAAAGTCTTTTTTTCTAATATAAACTTGATTATAAATGTGAAAATACCTAACTCCGGTTGTTTGTTACCTTTTCACGCCTTGTCAAACACCTTTTAACGCTCCTACGACGAGATTTTTATTTTCCGATAAGAAGAAAGATTTTGTCAGTTTATACTAGTGATACTTCAGAATTAAGTTTATAAAGCCCTCTTAATACTTAAAGTTGTAAGTACCTAAATTATTTTCCCAGTACCTAATCATTTACTACAGGACTAACTGCATGACCTTTTGGTTACTAAGATACTATGACCTTGCATCCGGCTCGAAGGACCAAAGTGAAAGATTGTAAAATTTCTGTTTCAATTAAAATTTTCAAAGTTTATATAATGAAAATATTATTTTTTCTGTTTTCTTCTTTGAATTTTCTTTGAATTTTCTTTTTTCAAATAAAATTGCTTATCTACTTGCACAAAAACTTATCTATTTACACTATTGATAAAGTATACGTGGGTTTGAGCATATAATGGAACATAAATAGTACAAGACAGCCCACACAAACTTCTAGGCCTTGCGAAAACACCTTTCAACGTTGCTTGTTCAACATAATACAACGTAATATAGTCTGGTAACACGAGATAATAATATGGAAACAATGACTCAGTACATTTATAATTAAAACCTTACATAAAATATGATATTTTGCAGACTACAAATGAACTTACCTACCGTGCTTTTGAAGATGTCATCCGATCATCCAAATAGCCTTTTCCTCATTACATATATTGAGATCGGCTTCTAATCTAACAAGAAATGTCGAACTTAAAAAAAAAAATTGTCTTTGGACCTCTAAAAAATAATCGGGCAATAGTATGGGCAACACCGAAAAATAATTACATGTATTTAGAACTTTAGATACATATTATTCGAGGTTCCATTATCGTGTTTCGTTCGCATGTCAGTCGAGCCAGACTGTTCTAAGATTCCTAAAAGTGGTCACCAATCACTGAACCAACCACATCAAGTGCAGCTTCACTTCACATTTATAAACAATATTTTCTTAAAGTTAGGCTAAAGTTGGAACTGTTCGTTTCGAATACCGGCAAGAAACTCCATGGTTAGCAACGAGGTACACTTCAGTTTACGTCAGTGATCGAGTAAAAATAAACATTCTTGCTATAAATCACATGTCGGTATGTAAGTACGTAAGGAGATGGATGGGTGTTCTCCTTCGATTTCGTCTTGATATGTTACTGGAGAAAATATCGGATTAATGTACCGTGAAATGAGAACAAAGGAAATTGTTAGGGTAACATTGCTTGGCAGCTACGCGCCAGAGACATAAATGTGTCGTGACGGCCAGTGCGAAGAAAGCAGAGAAATTGCTCAGAGCCACGAGTCACAACCATTTTGTGGTATTTACGCGAAGGAACGAAATACCACACGGGCGTGCCAATTGACGCGAGATGCGTCGCAAGTTGCACCGCATGAGGTCGTGGACAAAGCGTTGCGTTACGACTGAGTTGGACGTGTAGTTACTTTTTGTTGTTCTTTTTAGGAACGGAGTAAGAACATTGTGTTTTCAGTAAAAAGGATTTATGAAAAAATGTGAATTCTTAGAAGTGTTTTCGTTTTGTCAGATTATTTTGTATTTAAGTATCAATATAAATATATTGATATTTGTAATATAAATTTAATTTATACTAATGCTTTCTAGCATTATAATAAAATAAATTACTAGCTATTTCAGTTTAAAAACATTTTTGAATTGAATTGAATTTATTTTATTTCTGACAGAAAAAGATCCTCATATTCAAAAACTACTTGTTATCTAGGTAATAAGTTAGTAGAAATTATGCTCTGCGCAATAAAATTCGAGAGATAGCTCTCCAGTAGGCTTGTGTCCTAAAAAAAATCTAATTAGTCCGTCAGTTAGATTATTATCAATAAATGTTTGACACGTATAATTTGATCTGTGTTATTGTGTTTTGTGCTTACGCCTACACTATTGTGCCTTCTGTATCTGTATTGCTTTGTGTTGGGAACTGTAAACTTTGAACAATACACCAAGTTGATTGTAAGTCTGGACGTTAGGGCACGCCACGATAGTGGCGGTAAGTCCCCTCTTTGAGGAGTGGCTAGAGAGGCGCCACGGCGTCCTCACCTTCCGCCTGACGCAGGTCCTCACCGGACACGGATGTTTCGGGAGGTACCTGCACCGAATCGGGCGGGAGGAAACGCCCGGGTGTCTCCACTGCGAGGATCGACCGGAGGACACGGTGGAGCACACGGTGGAGGTCTGCCCTGCGTGGGCGGAGCACCGCCGTGTCCTCGTAGTGGCGATCGGCGGCGGCGACCTCTCGCGTCCGGCCCTGGTTCAATCCATGGTCCGGAGCGAGACGGAATGGGAAGCCGTCACCTCCTTCTGCGAAGCAGTCATGCTAGCGAAGGAGGTGGCGGAACGAGAGAGGGAGAGAGCCTCTCTTCCCGGCCGCCGCGGGAGACGCACCGGGCGTCGGGGGCCACGTGGTGGCTACCGGCCACCGTAGATGCGGGCCTGTGGACGTTTAGCTATGGGCTAGCTAGCCGTCCGTCCGTTTAGTGACGACAGGCCGTGTCGACGGCGCGTTCGTGTTCCACGCGCGCCTCAAAGAGATGTCAGCAGCAGAGAGGGGCCCGCAAGGGCCGAAGCCTGCCGGGGTTGCGGGACTGTTCGAAAGAGATACCGCGGCCCCGGAACGTAAAGGGCGAGGAAGGAACATGGATGGGTTTTAGTCAGTAAGAGTCTGACACTCCCTCCCGCTCCGCCCAGAGTGGGAGAAGTCATTTGATGATTTCCCATCCCAAAAAATAAAAAAAAATAAAAAAAGGCTGGACGTTTGATTTCTTACACCAATGCCCAACAATAAACTCCAACAAATTATTAATAAAATCCTTTAAGATACTTATTCATTGAGATACTTCAATTGCATTATACTGTATGTAGGTACAGCCAGACGTTTCACAAAACAGTGCATTATATCAAGTTAACTTATTTATTCATTTAAAACTTAGCTGGTGGTACTAGCTTTCTTGTAGAACATGTTTCACGGTCAATTTCATGTCGAAAGTGTTGTTCGCACTCAGAAAAATGAGAAAATGGAGTAATTGACTGAACGGTGCTTGTCCGAACAAATGTACTTTCTCGAAAGTTTCTTGTCAGTTCATTGATAAAGAAATGCATTGGAGTTTTTAATGCCTTTTAAAAATAGTTTGTATGTCTATTAACTATGTCATGTTTAGCATTTTTCTACTTTATGTTTTCTAACTATCGTCTTTATATCATAGTCGATATCGTAATAAATACACACTACCTTAAGAATATGTTTTATTTACAAATTATTTTTGTATTACGTTTATATGAACGACGCATGCTCCGCAGGCGTCTTAAATCATCGTATAGGTGTTTGTCAATACACTTATAGCACTTAATTATTCAATTTCATTATTACTTATTCTTTTCATTTATCAATTTTGAATACTTAATCGCGTTCATTTGTTGGTTAAGGTCCATGTTCACCAAAAAGATGACAGTCTGATTATCTAAAACAGCTGTTTAAAACACATTTTTGTATGGTCATATGTCACAGTGACAGCTGTTTTTAGCTAATCAGACTGTTATCTTTTCGGTGAACATGGACCTGAATCGTTTATCAAAATAAGTGGTGATATTTTAGAAATGATTATTTCTAAAGAATTTAAGGAAGGAGGAGCTCGTGGCTAAATAATAACAGCCGCTCGGGTCAATCTTAAGGTTAAGCCGTGCTTGTCTGGATTAGTCTGTGGATGGGTGACCACCTATAAAATACCGAGTTTCGTCCGTGCCTCGGAAAGCACCCAGTGACAACCAGTCTTACCAAGGGGTATCGTAATACCCAGTACTAACCGGGTTGTGGAGATCAGATAGGCAGTCGCTCCATTTGAAATACTTGTATTCAGCTGTATCCGGTTAGACTGGAAGCCGACCCCAAATTAGTTGTGAAAAGGCTCGGCAGGTGATGATGATAGAATTTAGGGGATGAATTTTCAGATTTTAAATCACATTTCGGAAGCCATAGCTCATAAGCTATCAGTCGATAATGGATCTGCCATTAACAGCTAAGCACACTGAGCGTCCATTGCCTTAATTAATCAAAATCAAAGCATTTATTTCAAGTAGGCCAATTACAGGCGCTTTTGAATTGTCGAAACAAAAATGAACATTTAATGTAGCTACAGTCCCAGTCACAAGACATAAAAACTGTGAAAGTACTGTAGGTAGTTGTCCATTCCCTAGCGTAGATTTCTATGGAGAAGAACAGGCAAGAAATTCCATGGACACTCTTTTAAGGTCCATGTTCACCGAGAAGATAACAGCCTGATTTTCGAAAAACAGCTGTCAATGTGACATGTTCCCATACAAAAATGTGCACACAGCTGCAAACAGCTGTTTTACATAATCAGACTGTTATCTTCTCGGTGAACATGGACCTAAATCATAATGTTGTTACAAAATCTTGGTTACATCATTCCTGTTGAGATGGTGCATTATGTGAGAACAATGTAGCAAGGGGTACGTATCATAATCCCGAAAGTTCATAATACCTATGATTGAAATACCGACGTCCAAAACATCGAAATTCAAAATACCGAAAGTTTTAAATACCGATAGTCGTTATATCGAAACACAAAATACCGATGTTCAAATGCCCGAAAGGACGAAATCCCTAATGGACGAAATACCGAATGGACGAAATATCGATGGATGAAATACCGATGGATGAAATCCCGAATCGACGAAATCCCGAATGAACGAAATACCGATGGATGAAATCCCGAATGGACGAAATCCCGAATGGACGAAAACTTTTATTTAATAGCCGTATTATATGCCCCTAAAAAGCGTAGTCGACGGAGCCCCGCTTCGCGGGGCCCCTATTTCCGAGTGCAGGGTTTAAAGGGAACCTAACTAACCTAACGGGGGGGTGCCACAAGTCCCGATTATGGGGGCAGAGATACTTCCGTATGTTCAGTTGACAATAATTCGAGAGTTTACAATATCGCGAGAGAGTAACACGTTATATTGTAATATAACGTGTTTGACAATTTTACGGTGACATATACAGCGTGAAATTTTAGTGGTTGTTTTCCCGAAGCGAAATGAGTTTGTATCGATAATACAATCGATTAATATATAAAAAAGATTAGACTCAATAAATGGCAGATAAACAATTGTGATAAACAAAACTCGAAAGCGACTTGAACCAACAGTAATACATCGCCCGATACCTACACGGAACGTGGGCCGGGTGGGCACGGGGGTGTCCAGAACAGCCGCGCGGTCGTTGCACTCGCGTATAAATCAGCTGATCACTACTCCTGACTTAATAAAACACAAAACCCAATAAGTTATTCCAATTTTCCCTTCATACTTTTACGGGCTTAGGACCGTCATAAATACTTTTTTGCTTACAACTTACAGATCACTGAGAAACTAATAAAAATCAATATCTTTAAAAAAGAACAATAATAGACAAAAATAATAATAATAACATCGGAAGTCTCACTTACATAGGCCCAATTTCAGATAGGATCGCGAATATTCTTAGAAAACACAATGTTTACGTAGCATTTCGATCAGATCATAACTTGCGTAAACTATGTAACGGTAAAGATAAATTAGAGAATTCAAAAAAATCCGGAGTTTACAAATTAGTGTGCAATGATTGCAACGGGGTCTATGTAGGTCAGACAGGCCGAGGTTTCGAAATTAGGTACAGGGAACATGTTGCCGCCTACAGGAATGGCCATCCAGATAAATCACATTTCGCAAAACATTTAATTGACACCGGCCACTCCTTGAGCGACAACAATTCCTATAACATTTTGCATGTTTGCGATAAGGGTTTCCGGTTGAGTGTGTTGGAACAGCTAGAAATATCAAAACATAACAATAACAATGCATATACACTGTTGAATGACCAAACAAATTTAATTCCATCACCACTTCTAAGTATGATTGCAGGTAGTTCGACACAGATGTCTTTGTGACGTTGTATCGACCGTTATAAAAGCGTCATCGAAACGGTATATAAAGGGCCGACAGCGGTGCGACTAGCACATTCGAGTTGGAACGCTCGACGAGTCAACAACTCCTGAGGATGCCCCGTGGAGGGGCGAAACACGTGTCGAGTAAAGGTTTGGTTGCATGGCATGCTAATTATTTCTCACTTGTTTTGTATGTGTGCATATGCATGAGGGCGGGAGGGTGGGCCCATATGTGCATGTGCATATGCATGACGGTGGGATTTGTGTCCTGCTTTCAGACCTGGATATTTTTGTGTAGCGGTATTAAAACTAAATATTTTTCATAGCATTTAATGCCATGGATTACCGCAAAGTAACGCCTGACTCCATAACTTATCTTAAGTCTGAATTAGATAATAAAGTACCTATTTAAGGCGTTTTAAAAAAATGGAATAAACTTATTTACAATGGTTTTAATTACCTAACCTACTTTTAAATGTTTATTTACAAGGTACGAGTAAGTACTTACACTTCTCGATAGCGGAGTAATTGTTCGAAATGCAAACCACTACGTTCAATGCACTAACGAGCACGTTTTAACTGATTGTCTTTCAGTTTGATAAGAGTGTCTCTGTCGTCTCACGATATTGAAAGCGTACACTATCACACTTATCGGGCCTGTGGGACTTGCGGGTTCAAAACCCCGCGATGACGGAGTGACTTCAAGTGAGCCGCCAGGCAGCATGGGAATCGTAATTAGCCCTGGCGTATAATTGCACCATAGCGACAAACTCTAAATTAGAAAAATTGTAATGACGATTCATTTTTGAAAGATGTCGATTACGTATTGAACGTATGACGTTCGCGGAAGGACTAAGCGCGTCATTAGGCGGCATCCTTTTACGTTGCGGCGATGGGTGCGGGGGGCCTCGCTTGCCGCGTGCGTGCAGGCTAGTTAATGACGTATCACCATGCTCGAGAGCTTATTTTGCTCTGAACATTTATTATTCACTCTTCCCTTTGTAGTTTGCCGGCAGCGCGGCGGCGCGTGCGTTTCGTGTAAGTACCTACGTTAGGTCTAGTGAACTACTATTGATTCTCGCGCTTTCGAGTTTATGAATACTTTTTTAATGACTTGAAAAAAAAAAACATTCTTTTTTTATAAGTTTAACTTTGTGTTTCGATAGTACTACTGATGGGTAATCGCCCCGCCGCGGGAAAACAACCATTAAAATTTCACGGTGTATAAGCACTTTGTGACAGAAATGAATCGCTGCAGAACCGACTCCACGTAGTCTTTTCTGCCCTACCCCTAGAGTGTAATTTAAGCCCGCGTAGGCGCGGAGGGTCGAGGCGGGCCGCGAGCTGAGGAGCAGGTGGCTTTAACACTCGCCGCCGCGGCTGAGGCTGGCCGGCATCAGCCGGCCAGCAACCCGAAGCTGCGGTGGTGAGTGTTAAAACCCTCTGCGACGATAAGCTCGCGTGTGACCGCCGGAGCCCCGCAGCGCCGGAGCCGTGACAGAAACCATGCCTGCTGCATGCTTGCTGTATGCTTGCTGCATGCCTGCTGCGTGCTTGCTGCATGCTTGCTGTATGCTTGCTGCATGCCTGCTGCATGCCTGCTGCGTGCTTGCTGCATGCTTGCTGCATGATTGCTGCATGCTTGCTGTATGCTTGCTGCATGCCTGCTGCATGCGTGCTGCTTGCTAGGCAACTTTTAAGTGTTTTTACGTTAGGTTTACAAAAAAATCGTTTTTCTCGGAAACGGTGACAATTTCGATATTTTGAACTGGGATTTTAAATTTCGGGCAAATGAACTTTCGGGATTTCGAACTTCGGGATTTTAAACTTCGGGATTTTAAACTGTCGGGCAAATGAACTTTCGGGTATTTGGACTACGGGATTTTAAACTTCGGGAATTTAAACTTAGGGTTTATAAACTTCGGGATTTTAAACTTTCGGTCAAACAACCATTCGGCGTTTCAATTTTCGGGATTTCGTCCATCGGTATTTTAAAATTCGGGAAAATTCATAATACCAATGACACTGAAAGTTCATAATACCTATGATTGAAATACCGACGTCCAAAACATCGAAATTCAAAATACCGAAAGTTTTAAATACCGATAGTCGTTATATCGAAACACAAAATACCGATGTTCAAATGCCCGAAAGGACGAAATCCCTAATGGACGAAATACCGAATGGACGAAATCCCGAATGGACGAAATATAGATGGATGAAATACTGATGGATGAAATCCCGAATCGACGAAATCCCGAATGAACGAAATACCGATGGATGAAATCCCGAATGGACGAAATCCCGAATGGACGAAAACTTTTATTTAATAGCCGTAGTATATGCCCCTAAAAAGCGTAGTCGACGGAGCCCCGCTTCGCGGGGCCCCTATTTCCGAGTGCAGGGTTTAAAGGGAACCTAACTAACCTAACGGGGGGGTGCCCCAAGTCCCGATTATTGGGGCAGAGATACTTCCGTATGTTCAGTTGACAATAATTCGAGAGTTTACAATATCGCTAGAGAGTAACACGTTATATTGTAATATAACGTGTTTGACAATTTTACGGTGACATATATAAGCACAAATTTTGTGACAGAAATGAATCGCTGCAGAACCGACTCCACGTAAGTCTTTTCTGCCCTACCCCTAGAGTGTAATTTAAGCCCGCGTAGGCGCGGAGGGGCGAGGCGGGCCGCGAGCTGAGGAGCAGGTGGCTTTAACACGCGCCGCCGCGGCTGAGGCTGGCCGGCTTCGGGATTTTAAACTGTCGGGCAAATGAACTTTCGGGTATTTGAACTACGGGATTTTAAACTTCGGGATTTTAAACTTAGGGTTTATAAACTTCGGGATTTTAAACTTTCGGGCAAATGTACTTTCGGGATTCTAAACTTTCGGTCAAACAACCATTCGGCGTTTCAATTTTCGGGATTTGGTCCATCGGTATTTTAAAATTCGGTCTTTTAAAATTCGGGATTATGATACGTACCCGTTAATTATACAATACCTGAATCGCTAGTGGAACGTACACCAGACGCATCATAGTAGACATGTACGCAATTTGTAATTCTAAAACATAAATCTAGGATTTCTCGAGTACACAATTTCCAATTCTAAATTCAAAACAAGAACTTTGTTCATATTTTCACTCAAAACGTAACACAGTAAAAGATCAATTAATCAACATGAAAATACTACTCGTAAATTGGGAATTCTCTACCTCAATAAATGATGAATAAAAGGAAACCTACTATATTACTCTCTAAATTATAATAATACTCAGGTAAAATACCTGAGTATTATTATAATTTGCTCATAACCTTGTGACGATATACCTACTTCCATTCATCATTGAAACCAAAAATACTTCACTCAATACAGCTCATGATGAGAATCTACATTTAATATATTGAGTGTTTTATTTTCAGCCGTTTTATTAAAGAACTGGAACTGGTTTAACGAACTGGGGAAATCCAAAGTTACAGTAAGTCAGGTAGTCAGTTTGGTTTAAGATAACCCTAATAATCATCCTATTAGGTTTTAGCGAGGGTAAAATAATGTTTTTGAAGTGAAAACTTCTTTAGTAGCGTTGTGCACTTTTTGGGATGGGTAAAAAATGTTAAACTCGCGTCAGGACACGTGACCTGGTCGAAAATTCGTAAGACGGAGGGAGAGTAGACCGAGTGTTGTCGTACATATCTGTAAGTACCCGAAATCCACTTATGGGAGCGAGTAAAAACTAAACCGTCGATATTTTCTCTTCCAGATGAGGAGAGGAAGTAAGATCCCCTCTCTTCCTACCGGCAAAAGTGTATGCCTGCTTCTGTTGTTTCGTTTTAATTTTGGATTTAATCACTTTTTTTTTTACTGTAAAATAATTGTAATAGCTCTGAAGTGTTACATTTTTAATGTAGTATAAATTTTCTTGCTTGTGTACGATAGAGCAATAAATTAATATTATATTTTACCACATAAATGATAGTACTTTTGTACTGGTAATTAAAGCAATTCGTGCGAAATTATTCCCTAACCATTCCAAAATATCAAAAATGCATTCTCGGAGTGCAACCCGTTGTTTTTTTTTTCATTTTTTTTACAACTTTGTCTGTCTTTAACTGTGGTAGACCAATACAAACTAACTAACAAGGCAAATCAAATAAAAACAGGCACATTATGTCGGTAGGTATTGTGAAAGCTTTCATACTTTTCTCCACCGGCTTAGGTGGCACTTGACGCGAACTTTTCGCCACCGGTTTATGAAGGTACTTGGCGCCGACTGTGGCGCCGACTATAGCTAAGTCGAAGCGTGTGAAAAGAGGTTTTCTACTTTTAAATCTAGTTCTACACAGAATGTTTTCCGCCTCTTTGGTCGCCTTTCCTGGTATATGTGTAAATGAGTCCTTCACGAAGCCATCGACTTAGCATTATATCAAAATAAGTAACTTTACGTATAAAAATTGCTGGGAATTAAGCGGCTTTTTTTTGGAGTGAAAAAACATTGTGCTGATAGATGGATTGAATAGTCGTCCCCCGTGGTCGTGGAGATTTTTCATGATCATTTGTCATCCCGTGTTTGATTGCCGGGTCGGGTAAACTGTTATTGGGTTTTTCCATCAAGAATTTCTCTGGCAATAAGTCTTGCCACTATCACATGAGACTTAAATCATAATTGGCGAATTGTGGGTGTACTAAGGTCACCGACGTAGCCCGAAGAATTGTCAAACTTAAGTGGCAGTGGGCAGGGCACATTGCTCGCAGAGCGGATGGCCCGCGAAGTGAACGAAGTGGCGACCGCAAACCGGAAGACAATGCGTTGGAAGACCTCTCACTAGGTGGACCGATGACCTGGTGAAGGTTGCGGGAGTCGTTGGATGCGAGTTCCATGGGACCGGTCAATGTGGCGACATTTGGCGGAGGCCTATGTCCAGCAGTGGACGTCTTTCGGCTGAAATGATGATGATGATCACACGTCTACATAATCCTCCTCCTCGAGAGCAGCGGTGGCCAAGTGGTGGCGCCCCCGACTTACGAACAGTAAGTCGTGGGTTCGAACCCAGGCAGGCACTGCACATAACTTTGTGTAACTTATTTCATCACTACTGCTCTCAAGCTTTTGGATGGTTGCTCATTCCCTCTCATAGAGAGGAGGCCTGTGTCCCAGGAGTGGGGACATTAATAGCCTGATGATGATGATGATGATAATTCTCCAGGAAATACCTACAGGCGTGATGTTATGTTATAAGTCATTAAAACGTGTCATCTTCGCCTGGTCTTTGTGTCTTCATTTTTATTAGGGTTCCGTAGTCAACTAGGAACCTTTATAGTTTCGCCATGTCTGTCTGTCCGTCCGTATGTCCGTCCTCGCTTAATCTCTGTGACCGTTAGCACTAGAAAGCTGAAATTTGGTACCAATATGTGTATCAATCACGCCGACAAAATGGTAAAATAAAAATTGGAAAAAAATGTTTTATTAGGCTAGCCCCCCTATATGTAAAGTGTTTTTTTTTTATTTCAACCCTAACGTGTGATATATTGTTGGAAAGGTATTTAAAAATGAATAGGGGTTAACGGAAATCATTTTTTGATAATGTCAATAATTTCGGAAATCCCCCCCTCTAACTTATGAACCATAAGTTTAGAAAATAATCGTAATAGTTTATGAAAAAAATCTGAAAAGTAGAACTTTATAAGGACTTTCTAGGAAAATCATTTTGAACTTGGATGGAAACAACAGTTTTTGTACAAAAAACACAAAAAGTTGTACAAAATAATTTCTGGACTAAGTTTGTAGTATAATCGTATATGCAAGCATTTTTTAACTTCGTTTACATATTTTTTCTTTTTTTCAAACAAAAAAAGAATTATTAAAATCGGATTGGATTGAACACTTATTGTGACGGACGGGAAACTACGGAACCCTACACTGAGCGTGGCCCGACACGCTCTTGGCCGGTTTTTTAGAGTTACAACAAAATGAGTTTTCAACGTCGAATAGTCATGTTGTTTTTAAATAAATCGTCTAAAAAGATAACATTTTATCAAAGGGCTTTTTTCAAACATTGTCAACAAACGTCACCGTGATTGAAATCGCACAGAGGTTGCATCAAAAGGCTTTGCTTTGATACTCTTTGATAGCTCGCGGTCACAAGCTCTCAAGAGATTCATCTACTATTCCATATTTGAATATTTAATCAAATAAGGTTTTTTTCTATTTGAATATGCGAGCGGGGTTAAAAATTGGTTGAAAAAAGACCTGAGTTTTTATTTTTTGTGGCGTCGCGTCGGTCGGGGAGATATAATATTATATTTTATATCGATGGACTAAACGAAGCCATAATATATATACCAGAGCTGGTTTGACTCCCGAGCGTGCGTTTAGTCTTGAGGTGCAAACTGTACTTTTCACTTTGAGTGCGAGAAAATATTCAATATTTAAACCGAACTTACACTCTACAAAAATTGTGAAATTTGCGTGGTCAGTGTTTTCTTCTAAACCAGTCACAGATTAACAATTTAAAAAACGTGGCGCCACCTTCTTTGCGGGAAAACCATGGAACTAAAACTCTCAACATTTTCGAGTATATTAACTGGCTGTTTGAGTTTGTCTATGTCACATGAAGGAAATTAAAAAGCTAATAATTTTTTACTCCTAAAGTGGTCACTTTAATCCCGCTTCGTAGGGCTATATTGGCGTTCTTTTAGAGCATGAGAAATGAAAAGGTACATTATCTTCTAATTACCAATCTTTTAAACTATTTAAATAAACCTCGCCCATTAGTAGCAGCGTATTCTCCTTTTAAACATTTAAACTCACATACATGTAAACAGCCAGACAACTATCTGTAAGTCATACAAAAATATTTGTACCGTAGAGGGTTCGAACCGGGACAAACAGCATAGCAGTCTATCGTTCACCCACTGCGCCAACTGTACCTTCAATTTATGACTTCTGAAACACTATTAAGATGAAAGCGTCAGGGTAGCCCGCGAAATTCGAATTTTCTTACGTTTTTTGACCTTGAAAAAGTAGTTCCTCGAACTTTAAGAACTTGGAGGGTTGTATTGATAATTTTAATTATTATAATTCTGAAACTACGTGCGTCTTACAGACGAGAAAAAAACATAATCAAAAAACAATCTAGCACTGGCTTGCAAATTGCAAAAAACGAAAATTTGAATTTCGCGGGCTACCCTGGAGCATCAGCCTTAATTAGCGCTAAACCTATGTATTTCAAATATAAATCTGCTTACAGAATCTGTTTATCTTCATATGAATGACGAAATTCGTTTAGCGCTCATATTTAAGACGCCTGCGGAGCATGCGTATTTCATTCAAACGTAATACCAAAATTATTTGTGTATTAAACATTTTCCTAAGGTAGTGTGTATTTATTTCGATTGAATTACCGAATATCTAGGTTCCCAAATATAATATATTTGGGAATATATAATAATATATAATATACATATTTTGTTCAGTTTGAGGGTCTCTAGCACACCCTTTCATATGACTATACCCTTTCTGTTACACGTTGTATACCTCAGCCACAGCGAGTGAATTCTTAAAAATCTGCACTTATAAGTAATACGCAGGAAACAACCACGATTACCAAAAGTACTGAGAACAATACAATTAGTTAGTATTTTTTTCATTTAAAATTGCCTTTTCTGCTCCAGGTGCAAAATGGCACATACGTCGCAAGATCCTGACCCCTACCTTCCACTTCAACATCCTGAAGAGTTTCGCTGTGGTGATGAAGGAAAGAAGCAGAGGTCTGGTGGAGAAGATCAAGGACCTCGAGGGTACGGAGGTGAACCTACTGCCGGTCATCAGTGACTATACGCTGTTCACTATTTGTGGTAAGAAGTGGTTTAAGGTGAAAACTCCACGGTAACCGGCAAAATTCAAACCATGTCACGTTTTCTTGCAAATTGCTGGTCAGTAACAGGTTATAAGTTGATTAAAATATGATAATTATAAAAATCATTAATACAACCCTCTAAGTTCATGTAACCTAATTGAATGACTATTTCATGAAAAAGTGACAACAACAACTGACTTACAAATGACAAAAAAAACGTAATAAAAATTACTTTAGGCTTGTCAGGCCAGGCAGTTATATTTTGATTGGACACTGACTTTAACAAGAGTTACAAGAAAAATAAGTTTTCTACGGAAATTTTAAATTCCTCATATCTCGTCTTTGTATCATTGTCCTCTCAAAAAATATATTTGGGAACATTGATATTCTGTAATCCAATCGAAATAAATACACACTACCTTAAGAATATGTTTTATTTACAAATCATTTTGGTATTACGTTTGTATGAAATACGCATGCTCCGCCGGCCCCTTAATGTATTTGTGGTGCAATATACCAAAATCCTTTTCATAATATGGCAGTTCAATTTTTCACTTTAAAGCTACCTCAGAATTTGATTAGATTCCAAGTGGTCGATCCATTGTAATCAATAACCATTTTATTGCAAAACCGAAAACGAATTATTCTTGCTTGTTTACTGCACTGATAAAATACGAAACGAAATATATATTTTTTAAACGAACTGTTCAAAAAATATATCGTTCGTTTCGTACAATCAAAATAAAGGCAGGGTTATATTTATGAAATCTGTATTGTACCTACCAGGTACTTCAAATTGAATATTTCGTGTGTTCATATTTCCACGAGTCGTTACCCGTGGTCCCGGTGGATCGACCCATTACCGAGTCCATGGGTAATTTTAATTACCCGTGGTTCCATGGCACAATAAAATAAGTCAAATAATTGTATTAAAACTAAACAATGACTAAAATTAATTGGTCTCACTGAGTATAATTAAGCTCTCACTTTGTTTTTATCAATTATAAAAATGTTGGACAGAAATATGTTTTTTTTTTATAGCTGTCGATAAATTTGTTGTGTCATTTATTAACCGACTTCCAAAAAGGAGGAGGTTCTCTATTCGACTGTATGTATTTTTTTTTTTTTTTTATGTATGTTCACCGATTACTCGAAGACGCCTGAACCGATTTGAAAAATTATTTTTTTGTTTGAAAGGGTATACTTCCAAGTTGGTCCCATAGTCGCCAAGTCGAGATCTGATGATGGAATCTTGGCGAAATCGAGGGAACTCTTCAAATTTTATAGGATAACGTACAGCAATTTTGGTATTTTCTACAACAAGTGAAGCATTTGCGTTTGATAAGAACCATTCTACCATCAGATCTGATGATGAAGCCAAGAGTCACGGAACTCCATAATGAGACAATGTATCCTAGTCGTGTTTGGGCTTGTTGTAATTGTAACGGTATGCACTTTCCATGTGTACCAAGCAGATGTAAACCACTAAAAAGTGAAAAATAAAAACTTTTTTGCAAAAAATAAAACCGACTTCAAAAAAAAACCAAAAAAGTGAAAAATAACTTTAGCTTCTGAAGTCGGTGACAAAAAAATTAAATCAATCATACAAACGTCACCGACTTCAGAAGCTAAAGTTATTTTTCACTTTTTTGGTTTTTTTTGAAGTCGGTTTTATATTAATATTTTACGCACCTTGAGTAAAGTTTTGATAATAAGATTTGTTTTTATTTTTTCAATACACGGAAAACGCTAAAAAGAGCTACTGGTACACGAAAGAGCTATTGCAGCAAAGCAAGGGTGATTTATTCGTCTCCTTAAAACGCAAGCTCATGGACATGTGTATTCTCCCCATACTAACATACGGTGCACAGACTTGGTCTTTGACTTACGTCCAAAAGTCCAAACTCACGGTTTGCCAAAAAACGATGGAGTGCAGTACACTAAATGTAAAAATAACTGACCGAATAAAGAACACCACACTGCGCTCTAGAACGCAAATTGCCGACGTAGCTTATAAACCTGCAAGACTAAAATGGGACTGGGCAGGTCATGTCTGACAGATGCACAGCTTTGGGCCCGAATATCGCAGGACTGGAGCCCTGAGACAGCCAGACGGGGTCACGGCAGACCGAGGAGAAGATGGCGGGACGTCTTGGACGGCTACCTCGCGAATTGGCGAGAAGAAGCACAACATCGTGAGAAGTGGAAGGAATGAGGGGAGGCCATTGCTCAGGAGCGGGAGAATACGGGCTATCAAAAACAAAATAGAATCTTATTATGAATATTTAAACACATTACCTAACATAACACAGCATCACTCCTGTAAAGGTAAAGCAGATGTGTAAGTTGAATGTTTAAGTCCCTTGTAATAAGGAATCTTGTGAAAAAGGTGCTTAACGAAACAAAGTCTGTTTTAATATTACCTTACAATTTTAATTCTGTGTCAAAACATTTTCTTACGCAACAATCATCCGTCTCCTTTAATTATTTATTCCTATTACGAATAGACGCGTGTAATTTTAATGATACGTCGCTTATTTTAAAATGGTGTATTTCGCAACTAGGCTGACTAACTAGGCTATTTTTTTTTAATAATTCCCCATTACAAGCTAGGGCACACGTAAATTTTAACACACAACCCCATTGAAAATCAAACATTTGTCGAATGATCTCTTCACAACATATTCCCTTTAGCTCTAGTCTTAAATATTAGAAGGGTAAACACAAACACCCTAATAGATTTTTTGCTTAAAACACAAATGAAATCAAATTAATTTATGTAATTTATAATTTGAATATAAACGTGTATCACAAAAAAAAAACAATTTTGTACAATAGTACATCGTAATTTTGTACCACAGTAGCTTGTAATTTTGTACAACAGTACCTAATAATTTTATACAATAGTAAAGCTCGTAATTTTGTGCAGTAGTAGCTCGTAATTTTGTACAGTAGTAGCTTGTAATTTTGTACAATAGTAGCTCGTAATTTTGTACAATAGTAGCTCGTAATTTCGTACAATAGTACCTCGTAATTTTGTACAATAGTAGCTCGTAATTTCTAGCGGTCACCGGTTTTTTAAAGAATTTTCGGTAGTCTTTTGGCATTCTATTCATTGGATCAAATTAACCGGTTGTTTAATAAATAATCTTTATTCAGTACCGTAGGGAAGATGGATTGCAATAATAGCTAGATAAGTAAAAAAATAAAAAAATAATAAAAAAAATCGTGATCAAATCTTTTCTCACGACATTTTCCTCATTTCATTTGATTTGATTTGACACTCATGTCAATCCCACTTTTTCCTACACTGTTAACACAGTAAAATTATAGGCAGTAGCTTGGCTTCAAAAAAATTACCGAAACGCTGACGTATTCATTCGAGCGCCCCTTTCCCCGCCCGTAAGGATACTTCAAGGTGCGAACAGACTGAGAGTTTCGCACGCCGTGTCATTCTCTCAATGATAAACCACACAGTATACCCGATAGTAGCAACCCTAGCCCTGATCGACATAGGCGTTGAATTCAAAGACACGTCCAAATACTACTACTACACTCATCACTACCATCTCTATCTATATCTTAGTACTACTGCTCATCTTTTTACTGTGCCGTTAATGTATTCCCTAAAGTGTTCGGCAACACGATACCAACTAGACTTAATGTAAGTGGGCGCGGAAGCAAAAGTGACGCAGGTGTTCTTAGATTTTTTTCTGGTCGAACAAGCTATTTGGTTTACACTTTACAATGTAATTTGTGGGTTAAACTGTAAACCAAAGAGCTTGTTCGACCGTACAGTCATGAGCAGCATACGATGTATACGCTTTCTAAATTGAAAAGCATTTTTCGAGAGAAATAACTATTGGTAGCTAAGAGATAAGATCTTTTCTTTAAAAAACATGATGATTCCAAAATATTTTGTTAGTATCAAAATGAAATTTTAATCAGAACAGAGAAAAACACTTCTAAAAGTTTTACATATTGGTGTTCCTGACTGTACTTTTAAGTAATAGTAAACAGTCTGACCTTAACCAGTCTGACCTTTAAAGCTGAGAAAAATACCTGATGAAAAGTGTCTACCATCGCTGCTAATATTAAACGCGACAGTGACTTTGTATGTTTATCTGTTTTTTCATCATCCGCCTAGTGTTTTCCCAACTATGTTGGTCGACTTCCAGTCTAACCGGACGCAGCTGAATACCAGTATTTTAAGTGGAACGACTACCTATCTAACTTAACTCCATAGAGATCTACGCTAGGGAATGGGCATCTACAGTACTTTCTCAAGTTATTATGCCTTGTGACTGTGACTGTAGCTTTGATTTAGTTTTGTATTTTTGACATTCAAAAGTGCCGTAATGGTCTAATTGAAATAAATGATTTGAGTTTGAGTTTGAGTTTGAGTCAACTAGTAAACTACGAATAGAATCGAATGTTCTGCGAACTTTGTGAACAATGGAGTGGCAGATTGAGTCGACAAACAAACAAATTATTAGTTTGATGACAGTAATATAACTTGACTTGCTACTGAACTACACGAGTAAGTAACAGATGCCGATGGAGAACTGCATACTATGGCTTTTGTGGAGCTGGTAGTCTAGTGTGAAGTATGTAACACAGGACCCAATGCTATGACGTTGTTTGACATCACTATAAGTTTAAATGACCAAGGAGCTCAAAGTATTTCTTTGACATAAGCTCCCAAAAATCTAGGTTTGACATACTCGTAAGCTCCCGAAAAACAAATGTCTGTAGTGCCTAAGTCACTACTGTGAAAGATGAAACTATCGTATTCCATAGTTTTTATTTTTACTAAACTAGCTTTAGAATGAGCCTTCAAATGGTTCACTCAAGTGGCTAGAATGGGAATTGATTTAGTAATCATTTGCCTCTTTGATATTTAGATTTCTGCCAGAAACACTTTATTTATTATCGAATTAAACATAAATGTACATTATTTACAATTTTAACAGTAAAAATCGCTTTTAACTTTGAAGTCCGCAACCGAAAAAAAAGATCTTTAAAAATAAGTAAAACAAAGTTAACAAATCTTATCTTACGAGTTCTTTCGTAAAAAATATTTTTTGTACGTGATGAGGTTTTAAATGTTACTTTGTGAGGAAAATCTAATATTATGTGAAGGAATTATTTCTCTTTTGTTCACGTTTGAGGTGGGAGAGAGGTAGGTAGGAGGTGGGTAGGAGAGGTATAGATAAATAACATTAAATGGTGCGGAACCTACGTAATCGCCCCAAACATTTACTAAGAAATTCTTCAGGAAAGTTCATTATACTCGTACTTACATAATTTGTTACCAGAACATTTAATGAACAAACATTATTAATTAGTTTGGGATATGAAAGACCGTTGTTTTGTCTCGTTTTTTTTAGAATATTTTAACCTTTTAGAATACGCGTAGAAATAGAAATATAAATCCTTTATTTGCCAATAATGTAGGTGGGTGTACAAATATGAAGGTAATTTTCATGAGAGGATGCCTGTGTCTCAGCAGTGGGAATATTAATAGGCTGATTATGATGATGATGATGATTTAATGAGAGTCCCGATACATTTTGCCGTACGGCATGCAAAATTATTTTACATAAATCATTCAGTAAACAAAAATACACAACATAAAAAGAAAACATTCCATTTACTAAGCATCATTACTAGCGTACCTTTAGGTCTTTTCACGGCCATCGACGATACATCTTGTCACAAAAAGATACGCACGCGCGTCATTTGTTTTAGGTCTCAAATGATGCAGAAAAATGAGAAAAATATCGTGAGGTAAGTTTTGAGTGTGTATGTGGATGGGTATATGAGTAGAGGAAGAACAAAGAAGCGATGGTTGGACTGATGCACCTCCATTTAGGCTGCGTTGCCACTTTATCGGGACGACAGATAATCATGTAGTTTTAAGTGTCGTGGCTTATGTATTTAAATGGAGGTGTTCACATATAAAACGACGCTATTACTGTCGTCCACGACTTTTGCCAACTAAAAACCAACGATAAATTAATCGTCACGACATAGTGGGAACGCGGTCTTAAATCATGGAAAAGAAGGATCCCTTACAAGACACGTTTAACTAACACAAAAAATGCGAGTTTTGGGACCAAAATTCTCTAGTCGTTTCCCTATAGCTTGTAGCAAAGTAAAAATGTATTCTTCTTATTTCAAAGAAAATTCTTCTTAAGTCAAGAATTTTCTTTTAATAAAAAGAGCAACCTTTGTGTAAGAAAATGTTTGCCTTCTTCGATATATTTAATATTTTTTTTTTTTGTGTTTAGAAATAACATTGTCATTATTTATAATTCCATTCTGATTTGTTTGTTTTTAGTTTGTAATCGCCAATTAGGCTGAGTACCAATTATTGAGAGATTGTTTGCAGCCTCCTAGGGGGGCCTCCTAACCTTGAGACTTCAGCAAAAAGCCTTGAGGCATTGAAAATAATTTAATATATAATTAGGATTCAATGGGTAGCAAAAATTCTAATTGTGAACGTTGCACGAAGAAGGAGATTATGTTTTCTATGTAGCTTGAATTACACGCACTAAATTAAACTAAAACTTAAAAAATGACGTCAAAAAACTCCTCAACACTGTCAACTGGTAATGTCTGTAAGAGACTGGTGGCGTTACCACGCTGTATGACAACGCTAAGCCTTTGGCCAAGGTAAAAGCCAGCCCTAGGGTCACGGGAAGTGTCAACTAAGCGTTTTGAGATATCCTTGAAAAGCCTGTGAGAACTCGGACCTAGAGTTTTAACCCCAAACGGCTTGACAGTATAAGTAGGACCAATAAGGTTATTATATTTACGCTGCTTAAAGTCTCCGCAGCCGCAGCGCTTGAATTCTTTTTTTTTTTTTGTAAATTACATTCAGAAGTAAAGTAGTGTCGGCTTGGCATGCATGCTCCCTCAACGTACGATGGGTGGCGTTCACAACAACCACAACTTGTGTCTATACTTTTGCGCCATCACATCTTGCATGCCCATCGTGCTGTGCTGGGATTGCCGATATGGCTACGGAGAACCTCCAACACAGCTAAAAGACGTCCACTGCTGGACATAGGCCTCCCCCAAGTGCCGCCACGACACCATCGCCAGCCAGTGTCGCCTCGCCTCATCCAGCGGATCCCCGCAACCTTCACCAAGTCATCGGTCTACGTACTGTGAGGCTTTCCAACATAATTAATTTTGGATTGCGGTCGCCACTCTAGAACTTTTCATCCCCATCGGCCATTCGTTCTGCGAGCAATCCGTCCTGCCTATTAGGCAATTCTTTAAGCTACGTCAGTAACCGAACCAGTGCGTATAAACTGGCTAGCATGTTTACATTTCAGTTTTTCACTGTAATGAGTTGTGTCTGTTGTTTATTTGTGTGCTAAACTTTACGATGACCACCGACAAACACGCACAGCTCTAGAACTTTAATGAAAATGTACCGTCTCTCGTAAATCTACGTCATGTAATAAAAGCTTTTTCGGAGCGACCTTTTTGGACAAAGGAAACCCTTAGCTGGATACGGAAATGTCCACTAAGCTTAGGGATGTTATACACTGGTTTGTAGGATGGAACATTTGATTGGCCAGTATTTGTTGAACAATAAAATTAACTTATACCAATTACGACACAAATAAGTCTTAAGCTACTCATTTTATTATAATTATTTTAACCTACCGGTTAACTACTATAACCTGAACAAACTGACTGTCGCCGATGACGAATCGGAACTATGAAAAAAAAAATATGTTCATAACACCGTGGTGAATTGTTATTTTAGTTTATCTCTGATATTCCGGCTATTTTCATTTGAAATGAAGAAATCCGCAAGAGAACCAAGGTCACCGACGTAGCCCGAAGAATTGCTAAACTTAAGTGGCAGTGGGCAGGGCACATTGCTCGCAGAACGGATGGCCGTTGGGGCCGAAAAGTTCTGGAGTGGCGACCGCGAACCGGAAGACGATGCGTTGGAAGACTTCCCACTAGCTGGACCGATGACCTGGTGAAGGTTGCGGGAATCCGGTGGATGCGAGTCGCAAGGGACCGGTCAATGTGGCGACACTTGGGGGAGGCCTATGTAGAGCAGTGGGCGTCTTTCGGCTGAGATGATGATGATGATGATGATGATTCCTGCTATGTTAACCATTTTGCCATTCGTCTGTTTCGTATTAATATTGGTTCACCAACAGCTTTTGTGTACAACATATACATAGGTTTTGCAGTCTTGGACTTTCACAGTCGCAAACACACACAGGCGTAATTAAATTAAATTAAAATGAGTGTCTCTAGATATGAAATACAAAATAGTCAACATTACATTTAATTTAAGAGTTTACTTAGCTTACGAAACAAACAAAGAAAAATGTTATGCTTTAATTTTAACAAATTACAATTAAAATGACATAAGAAATTAAATCATTGGTATCAAAATAGATTAAAATGAGATCAGAACTATGAATAAAAATAAAATTCTGTTTTAAGCTTTCGCGGTCTAAAACTAAACTTATATTGTCACTTACGGGATATCTTCCGTGATTTTTCGTTGTTCATCGGGAGCTCAAATTAACAAACAAGGAAGATAGCCCGTAAGTGACAATATAAGTTTAAAAATAAAATTATCAAACCATTCCCAACGTGACGTATGTAGCAGTGGCGTAGATTGACACATTCGGTATTGTACAGACAAATAATATACGCAGTAAAGATTGTGCTCCGGCTTACCTCTTTCAAAAATGTACCCTTTGCCTCTGGTGTGTAGCATGCCTTACAATAACAAGTTCGCAAGAAAAGAGGTCTAATTTCCTACTTGTAGTTCGTAGAAAGGTTCTAGTAACAGAAAAAGCAGACCTTGAAACGTTGTACGATGTTTCTAATACCCGCTCACACTAAAGGCTTGCTGGGCTTTTTCTGATTAAAGTAAGTTTAATTAAGGCCAAACATAAATATCTGCTTTATTTAAAGCAACATGCGGCTTTGGTGCGATACTCGTACTTTGGGATTAGGAGACGCTTATCTTTTAAGTATATTGGAAGATCCTTGAATTTTCAAGCGTTTAAACTTAGCGACTAATTGAATTAAAAAGAATAAGTAGTATAAACTTAATCAGCCTATAATTTTCCTTCTGCTGGGACACATGACCTCCTCTCTATGAGAGGCTATAATTCACCACGTGGGCCCCTGTCGGTTGGTACATACATGTCACATGTCTTCGAATTTTTGGCTCTGGGACATGCATGAAATAAAAGCGATTATTCTAGAGCGATACCTCTAGAAATAACAAATTGAATGAAAATATTTTTACGTCAAGTACCTACCAAGATGTTTGGTATATAAAAAAAATTAACTAAGTATTAGAGTTATGCCACTAACTTATTTTAAAGTACCTTCCATTTAAGCATTTGAAGTAAATTTTAAGTGTGAATTGTTAAGAAAGATCATAGGATAAACAGAACGAAATAAATGAAGTTGTTTCACAAGATTTTCACAAAGAAGCCATTTTATATCTCATCACAAAATGTGTACCTACCTGATTATTTCGAAGAACAAATGAAATTACTTTTATTTATAATACTCTTGTATCCAGTTGGTAACAAATTGTTTTTCTTTTCATTACATTTGTTTCTGAAGAAATTAATTCCCACACAAGCGTTTTTATCCTTTTTGGCTTCGAGGTAAAAATAAAATGTATTTACTTGTCTGAACTCTTTGTGCTTAGAAAAAGCCTCATTATTTTTGTGAGCTTAAAATAAATACTTAAAACAATACTAGGTTTATAACCGAAACTTAAGCACCGTACAATAATTGAACTTGTAAACTAGGTATATTGTTTCCTCTCTGAGTTTTTATTAGTATGTTAAAAAGATTATAATTATTTATTTTGAAATAAGTAGTACTTTTGTGCTCTTCTATGTATTATATGGTCCTGTTAAGTTTTTTGTGTGAACATACATAAATAAATATGATGGTGTGGCGATCTGATCATGTTGACAGGGCAAACGTGGCCAGAAATTGCACAGAACATAGAGGATTGGAGGGAGAAGGGGGCTTTGCCCAGCGGCACACAATGTAGGTGCATCATCAGCCTTTTAATGTTTCCACAGCGTGGAATGTGATGAGGAAGCTTGTGTCCCACACAAGCTTCCTCATCATAGGCCGAGATGGGCACTTATAAAACGTCGACAAAGGTGCGCGGTTCGAGTTGGTCGATTCCATGGAAAAGAACCGGCAAGAAACTTCATGGTTTGAAGAAGTATTGCTGGTTCGATTGACGGGGCGGCAAAATGTCATATTTCAGGATTTTTTTAATCAAGAATTTATCAGTCTGGTATTGAGCTACATTCGGTAAGACTAGAAGCCGACCCCAACATAGTTGGTAATAGGCTCGAAATGATGATGAAGAATTTTTCGGTCTGGTTTTGTGTCCAAATAATAGGAATAGGCTCGCTCCTAACTTACATGACGAGGGTTTCTTGTATTGTATTGTACAACGGGCTGGTGTCGGCAACTCCACGTCAAAGCGCGTATTTTGCGTATGGACTATAATCCACCACGCGGGCGCAGTGCGATTTGGTAGATGTCACATGTCTTCGAAGTTTTGGTTCTAGGACAAGCCGATTTCCTCACGATGTTTTCCTTCACCGTTTTTTGAGAGCAGTGGTGATGAAAAACTTTACACAAAGAAATGCGCCGGCCTGGGTTCGAACCCACGACTTACTGTTCGTAAGTCGGGGCCGCCACCACTGGGCCACCGCTGCTCTAAGATTTATTAAAAGTACACCTATACCCAAATCGTCGAGGATTACTGGTACAACGTCAAGTTTTGATTCTTAAATGGGCGAGATTGATTTTTTTTCATACTTTGCAAGCCAGTTTGTTAGACAAAGGTTTTTTCACCTTAGCACCTCAAACAAGCAGGTTTTGCTGTTTACAGACAGTGAGCAAAATTCGATTTTGCTGCGAGCGTGAGACAAAGTAACTTTATAATATATTTTTTTTAAATATCGAGAACTGTGCAGGTCTACTCACAAAATTCGAAAGATTTCAAATTCACTATGTTCTGTCACTTTCACTTCGATACGAAAAAAGCGAGAGATAGAAACAAGTCGATTCGAAATTTGATTTTTAAATTCCATATCTAGTAGGCCAAAAAAGTAACAAACAATAAAACGTACGGAAGCCGATATTGTAAATCAATAACCGTAATATTGTAAATTACGTGTTTAAGTTTTAAATGAAAAATTGTTATATTTCGAATAATCGAATTACATTTTTTATAATTAAAACAAGATGAAGAATGTTGAAGAAAAAAATACGAAGTTTATCACTTATTTATTTGTAGTTTTAACAATCTTTCATATTGAGACGGAATACCGCGTGTGTAGTTCTAGTTTCAGAATGTATTTTAAAAAAATAGCGGGTCTCAAATTTTTATTGCTTTATTCTCTATTATGCTAGCAATGATTAGGTCAATCAAAATCAACATGTTTGCATGTCACATTATTATGACTAAGTATTATGGATCTGGATTATTTATGTTAAGACCGACATTGTACCAATACGTATAGCAAATAAACTGATTTGATTTGATTTTGATTTGAACACTCGCAGCAAAAACCCACTTTACTCTCTTGTTGCACAAATAACTTTTTGTAATATTTATCTCGAAATACATACTTACAATTAATTACGAAACCAATATCTTAGCTTAGAAGATTAAAAGCGAAGTTTAATTTAACTTATCAATTTCAACCTTCAAAGTAATTTTTTCTCGTAACCTAGAAATGTAACTTGGTTTTTTTTACAATAACAACAACATATTTATTGTACGGCAACTTTGGCCTATAGATATCTTACAGATTAACATTATTATACTAGTGGTTGCCAGTGGTCGAAATTCAACCTTAATTAATTTAAAAAGAGGTACAAAGTTTTTGCTTCAAGTAATACTAAATTGTCAAACGTCAAGAAAGTCGTTGCCATGACTATCAAGTCTTTACGAAACGTTCGCACGTACGCGTGTGTGTCAGATACATGGTAGTGTGTGTGATGTTTTATTTATTGATTTAATGTATTTTTATGAATAATAAAAAAAACATTACCATTAAATTCTGCACTCCTCTATATAAACTGTAAGTGTGCGAAATTTCATACTCCTCCGTCCGTGCAATTTTCGAAAAAAGGGGTACTAAGTTTTCTCTTCACGTATTAATATTATGTTACAATAAAAACTTGTATTTAAAAAAAAATGTTAATATTTTTTAACTTTGGCCCCCAATATCTCCGTAACTAAAAGGTTCCCAGGTATAGTGTAGAACAAAAAAATGATCGGAATGACGAGGAGAACAAGTGCCTTTCGGCTTCGTTAAGAGGTGTTTTACACCCTTTATAACGAATAAACTTAAAAACTCCTGGACCGAACATTATCAGCGAGTAACATAGGCTATAGTTTATCCCCTTACTCTTACGGGAAAGGGAACTGGCGCGGGTGAAACCGCATGATGTCCGCTAGTATTTAATAACCCAAGAAAAGTTAAGAAATACAAGATTAAACGGTATTAAAACTGAAAGTTTATGAAAATACCCTTTTCGCTTCGGTGTCCTTACCACCTACGAAAAAAAAAGATACTTTTATTGCGTTTTTTATTATTCAAGTGGGAAAATGGCTTTATTAACTTTTTTTTGTGATTACTCTTGAAGAATTAATCTAAACGTGGTACTGATCAGCTTCAATATCTCTCCGTCACTTGAAGAAACCCGGTATGATCAAGAACAGTGTATCTTTTTAGTCATTTGTCAAAGAAAGATGAGAACCAACCTTACTTGAAACGTTAAATATAAATATAAAATATTAATATTAATAATGCGTAAGTAAAGAATTCGGGGAAACCGCCCTTAATACTAACATTGACGTGATGTCAGACAAACGATATTTTTTTTAACCCCGCATGGTATTGAATGACGAAGTCCACATGACACTACGCCACTTATGAAAACATTCATCTAAAACTGTAATGATGATGACGCCACCTTGCCTGTGTTCAATGGCTTTCCAGGGTGGCTATCGAGAGCTTTGGTGTGCTCTCATGTGACTAGTAGTGGCGAGGGGTTCATACAACTCAAACTCAAACTCAAACTCAAATCATTTATTTCAACTAGACCATTACGGCACTTTTGAATGTCGATAAAACGAAAAATAAAGCGAAGCTACAGTCACAGACACAAGGCGTAATAACTTGAGAAAGTACTGTAGTTGCCCATTCCCTAACGTAGATCTCTATGGAGAAGAACGGGCAAGAAACTCCATGGACACTCTTTTCAATCAAAAATGTTGTTACAAAATCTTGGTTACATCTTTCATGTTGAGATTATACATATATGTGAGAACGATGTAGAAAGACGTGCACAATAAGAGCGTCCAGAGTAAAAATAAATAAATCAACAATTAAAAATAAAGCAATTCAAATGATCCACGGCAGCTAAGAGATGACCAGTCCCGACTGACAGCGCCCGTTCACGAACATGACGCATGAATCAGCGCCATTCAATTCAACCATATTGAAGGGAACTAAATGACCCGACCCACCCGCCACCATCAGCAAGACATTTAAGCGAGCATGACATTCTCTCAGCCGCCAAGGCATATTCAAGTCAATTAAACATAACTAAATGCAAATGGTAGCTTTACGGTACATGGTACTCACACATGTGTTATGCAATTATACAATACTAAGAGATGGAATCTATACAATGCAAGAATATTTTTACAATCTTCTGCAGCTACCACAATAATTGTCCAATAAGTTTGCATCTATGGTTGCGGAGCAGGACCAGCATTTAGCCAAGCATTTTTATCCTCAATGTAATCCCCCAGCTTATAATATGCTTGCCTACATAGTGTGCGTTTTACACAAGATTTAAATTTCGTCTCATTCAGTTGTAGAATGTGGGGAGGTATTTTATTGTAACATTTTAAACAGTACCCCATGAAAGATGAATCTACTTTAGCAAGCCTAAAACCTGGCTGAACTAGTTGGTCCCTATTTCTAGTATTATAGTGGTGTCTGTCACCTCTTTTACTGAATAAATGCAGATTTTTCCTAACGTACATGATGTTTTCAAAGATGTATTGACAAGGTACTGTCATGATATTAATTTCCTTAAACAGTTCTCTTAGAGAATCGCGTCTACGTAATTCATATATGGCTCTGATGGCTCTTTTCTGCAGAATAAAAATAGACTCGATGTCTGCAGCACGTCCCCATAGTAAAATACCGTATGACATAATACTATGAAAATAACTAAAATAGACTATCCTCGCCGTATCAACATCAGTAAATTGACGGATTTTTCTAACAGCATACGCTGCTGAGCTCAGCCGGCCTGCAAGAGATGTTAAATGAGGACCCCATTGTAGCCTGTGGTCAAGCGTAATTCCCAAGAAAACCGTTTTATTGACAAATTCAAGTTTCTCTTGATTCAATACTATGTCACAATCACTACTTTTGACATTTGGTAAAGCAAATCTTATGCACTTAGTTTTTTTCCCATTTAGTACTAAATTATTAGCGGTAAACCAATTATGAACCTGCAGTAGGGCGCTATTTACGTCGTCAAGATTTGTGGCACGTCTGTTTATCCTAAATATTAAAGAAGTATCATCAGCAAACAACACCATTTGCGGATGGTTGTTAAATAAATGGGGTAGGTCATTAATGTATACTAAAAAGAGGAAGGGACCCAATATCGAACCTTGTGGTACACCCATTTTTACTTTTAAACCCATCGAATTTACACCCTTTACTTGTACATGCTGCTGTCTATCATTCAGATATGATTTTACTAAACTGAGCGCAAGTTTACCTAAACCGTAATGCTCAAGCTTCAAAATCAGGGTTTCGTGATTTACGCAATCAAATGCCTTCGAGAGGTCACAGAAGATTCCTATGGCATCTTGTGCCTCTTCCCACGCAGTAAAAATATGTTTTAATAAAGTGACACCGGCGTCAGTCGTACAACGTCCTTTGGTGAAACCATACTGCTGTTCGTGTAAGATTTTATTGGTGTTAAAATGGTTAAGCATTTGATCGAGCATTATCTTTTCAAACACCTTGCTGAAAACCGGCAACACGGATACGGGCCTATAATTGTTGGTGTCTTTACTGTCCCCGGATTTAAAAAGCGGTATTACCTTACTGAATTTCATTAGATCCGGGAAGACCCCTTGATCCACGCACAAATTAAATATTGAGGCTAAATACGGCGCTACAGTCTCAACAATTGAGGTACAAGCTTTGATAGACATACCCCATAGATCTTCGGTTAATTTGATCTTGATTTGCTTAAAAGCTTTTATGATTGTCATGGGGTTTACATGCTGAAATTTAAATTCATTTGAGCAGGCTGAAACGTTCGCCTTCAATAAATCCATAGAGAGCAAGGGAGAGGAATTTAAGGTTTCAGTAGTTTTAAGTGGGATACTGGTAAAGAAATTTACAAATTCTTGAGCGACTTCATTATTAGAACTCACGAGACCATGTGAGGTCTCTAGTGTTATGTCATTACTTGGTTTTTTAGATCTATTAGTCTCACTGTTGATAATTTTCCAAACCGTCTTTATTTTGTTATCGGCTGATTTTATCTTGTTGCTAATGAAAAGAGACTTGGCTATCTTGCAAGAGTTTTTAAAAATTTTCGAGTAAGTAGCCACATATTTACTAAAAGTTTCTGTGTTGATATAAGGCTTAAGGCCGTACAGCTCAAACAATCGTTCCCTACTTTTCCTAATACCCTGTGTTGCCCAGTCACTGAAAATAAACTTTGGGCCAATAGTCTTAGTTTTCTGTTTTAAAGTATTATTGAACTCGGTGTGCACTACCGAAAAGAATTCTTCATACAACTCATTTACATTGTTTCCAATATGGCCTGGTATATTTAACGTACTAATTAAATTATTATTAAACTTTTCTAAATTGCTGGGTGTTATTTGTCTAGTTTGAATCTGAATTCTTTGTAATTGTTTATTAGACGCGAAAGCAACAGTCTGTCCGCTGTGATCTGAAGGAAGGTAATTTACGATGGATTTATCTAAGTAGTCGCAGCAACAAAAAACATTATCAATACAAGTAGCAGTATTTGTAGTAATTCGGGTTGGTTCTGAAAAAACATTTGACAAATTAAATGATTTAAAGAGATTTAAAAATCTACTGCTGTTTACGTTATTCTCTAAAATGTTGATATTAAAGTCACCACAGATAATTATTAACTCGAAACCTGCCGGCTTCCCTTCGGAACAACCACTGTACTGGAGTCTACTATTGCCAAAAGTAAAACAATGTAGGTAATTCAGTTAGGACGTGATTGCCCAAACATGATTAAAACGACAAATGGCTCGATGTATGGTTTTTTCAAACATTATTAAAATATGCACCGGACCGGGCACGGCTTACCTGTTACAAAACTTTACCCTTCGCTACTGGTGACTAGCATATCCAACTTTGGCCAAAAACCCCTAGAACAAAGTGGATATGTGCAGAACATTTACAAAGTTAACACGTTACTTACAAAAACAGCGTGTAAAAGACCCGTCACATAGCAGATGTCTACGAGTAAACAAGTAACATTTGCTTAAAGTTATTGTTTGGAAACAACTTATATTTCTGGTGCTAAAACACTGCTTTCGATAGCAATAGTACATGCAATAATACAGCGATCTCTCGGAATTTAAAATAAAGTTACATTGTAAATTAGTTTTAGTTAGATCATTTTTGATAAAAAAGTTCATCGGAACATTGTTGATCTTGAGCTTTAATGAGCTTAACCACAAGGTGTTCAATTACTTAGCTGCATACTTTCCATTACTTCAAAAAAAACCAACAACTTAAAAAAAATATGACATTTCAATTTGCAAAATCCATAATTAAAAACTTACCTCAAGCGGTATAACTCCAAGAGTAACGAAGACATCAGCCATCGCCAGATGGGTCATCATCAGGTCGACCCTGGACTTCCGCCTCCTCGACCTGGCCAGGCTGACCAGCACAGCCACATTGCCTACTCCTCCCACAGCCAGTAAGATGCCATAGATCACCAGCACCGGACTCTGATCACGGAGAACAGTCTCCGTGATGTTCGAACTGGCTGTGGTGGCTCCATCGAAGTAGTCCCAGAACTTCTTATCAATCTCCGAGGTCGTGAGTAAAGCGACCTCTTCCTCATAATCATAGTTGTGTATCATTTTCGGCATTTTTGCTCACATGTTAGTTTTAGGGCACGTGGAAAAAGTTTTGTTTATTTGAAAACTTTTTTTGATTGGAGTTTGGAGATACACTTTGCACACACACAAAGTTACTTGCTAATTCATTTTGAAAGAGAAAAATGTTTTAATTATATCTAAGTTCATTAAATCTTTTGAGACCAAAAATATTTTACACAAAGTTTAGTTTTAATCAAACACTCATGAAATAACTTTAAACTTTTATTGTTAAAATAACAACCACAGTATACTCAATGATCTTAAATAAACCACACGATTAAAATAATGAATTTTCATGAACACGAAAAGTTTGTGACACTTCGCGTAGTTTCGGAGCGTGCGAGAACGCGTCTGGCCTACGCGGCTACGCTGCTACGACTGCCGCTACGGAGCTACGGCGTAGACCCACTGAAGTTTTGATAACGTAATATGCTATGTTTGTGTTTGTATTTGATAACATTGAACGCTACGTTTTATTTGATTTGAACGTCAACCTGAGAGAGTTGTTTTGATATTGTTTATTTTCTGTTTTATTTTTAATGTATGTATATTCGTTTCATTTCATACCTTTATAGTAACTAAATGAAAATATTCTTTTTCAATGACATTTTTTGTTACCGTTCCATGTTCTAGGACCTTTGGATACTTCTGTGTTATACATCGAATACGAACCCATGGTTTTTGTTACCATTAGGGTAGAAAGAAGCTACAGAACGCCTGCTATTTCAATTTTTACTCATTTTGCTTCTATTTCATATAAAAAAACAATACGTTGGTATGCCTTTCTGGTAATTTTAAGTTATGAATCCCAAAACGAGAAACTTTAACAGGTGCAAACACAGTTTACTTGAATAATCTTTGTAAAGTTGTTTCATTACCAGTATTTATATACATACGAAGTTTATTAATCTACGGCGCCAAATTAAACCTGGGTTAGTTTTCCACGTAAACAAACTTCATACATTTATCAACGTGTAACTAACGTTCGTCGGCGAATGATGTATGATTATCAATAAAAGGCATGGCGACAAACATTTTTATATATTGTATCCAAAAATTACAAATCTATTTAATCTGTCAGTTAGATTATTGAAAAATAATGGACATGTATTTTTTGCTTTTGTAAATCAATGAATATTTACAAAGATAAAACGCATCAAAACTCGGGAGTCCGCTCGTGACGTCAGAACTTGCTAAAAATTATACCTAGGCGTGACGTATTGAGAATTTTAAAAGCGTCGTATTTTCGATAATTTTGATTTACGTAACAAAAGAAAAAATACGGGTCAAATATTTTTTAATAATCTACCTGACGGAAAAATTAGATTTTTTTAATCGTCTACCCTATTGAATAGGTAGTTGTCTGACTGAAGAACAATGCTGCAAAAATACTTCTTTTTGGGGTGAAAAAACATGTTTTGTGTTAGAACTCAATGTAAACCACTTAAACATTGTGCTGATGGATAGATTGAATAGTACGGGGGTCGTAGAAGTGTTTAAAAATCTTACAGTGAAAACTTGTATTTAAAAAGAACTTGCCAAAAGGTTGGAACTTTGACCCCTAATATATCCGTAATTATAAGCTTCCCAGGCAGAACAAAAATATGATCTTAGTGCCTTTCGGCTTTGTTAAGGGGTTTTGTACACCATTTATATATTAAATCAAATGATTGTTACAAAATGGTAGCCAATGTTAAAATTATTGCCAAAATTATAAATGCAAAAGTTTGTGGGGAAAAACTACTGAACGGATTTAGATGAAAAGCACACAGGTAGTTTATATCCTGGATTAACACATAGCAAACTTTTTATCTCGGTAGTACGATCTCGTGGGACAATTACCAAAATACATGCAGGCATGGCCACGGGCATGAGCTAGTTTTGTAATAAAACCGTCTAGTCCGAACCACTAGACTTAGGAGCAAAAGAAATAACTTGTAAAAGTTTTATACAAACGCGACCATCTGGTATTCTGTTCAAACATTGAAACTTATTGAAGCGTATATTATTACAAGAACCAAGTGGCTTCTCTTGAAAACATTAAACTTTTAGTAAAATGAACATTTGAATTCATCAAGAACCCTCCAAGAGCTAGATGACTTATTTACAAGTAGTTTTAAGGCTTTCTGTTATTTAAATAAGAAAGTTGTTTACGATCGTTGATCATGGTGATAATGTCTTAATGGCCAAACAATGCACAACTCTAACGTTAAAACGACGGATAAAAAAAACCTGTCCCAATCTGAAGACTATATGAACGAAAGTTAACAAGTATCCATCATTACACATTATTTATTTATAAATCTGAGGTACGTACTGTACAACACGCTGAGCTATCAAAAGACTTTTGTCAAAAAGCCGAGTTAACCATTGTGAAGCGAACTCAACAAAAGGTACCAGCACAAATATTTGAGTTCCTAAGGCTGCGGGGTATATTCCGATGACTTCTTGGAAAGTCTCAAGGTTATTTATTAAATATCAAGCTTTGACTATCGGGACCCGCCATACTTAGTAGTCTCAATGCCCATTATGAATATATTATCTTAAAAAATCTATATTATTCCATAATTCATCATCATCATCAACCTATAATGTTTCCATTGCTGGAAAACGGCCTCCTCTCAATGAGAGGGAATATTCCATAATTACAAATAATAAAGTTCCTATTAGTCATGACGACAGTATCAAAAAATTACAAATCTATTTCGTCCGTCAGTTAGAGTATTGAAAAATAATGGACACGTATTTTTTGTTTTTTGTTAATCAATGAATATTGACAAAGATTAAACGCATCAAAACTCGGGAGTGGGGGCTCGTGACGTCAGAACTAGCTTGCGACAGTGACAACGGAGAAATCGAATAAAATAAGTTGTTTACTCCGCGCGTCGCGTCGTGACGAGACGCATGATGGATGGATGTCGCTTGACGAGACGAGGTCTTGGAATGTATTGTATTGTACAACGGGCTGGTGTCCGCAACTCCACGTCAAAGCGCGTATTTTGCATATGGGCCATATATAATCTACCACGCGGGCCTAGTGCGGATTGGTAGATGTCACATGTCTTCGAATTTTTGGTTCTAGGACATGCCGGTTTCCTTACGATGTAACTCTTCAACGTTTTTGAGAGCAGTGGTGATGAAATAAATTACACTTGGCTCATTAAAAAATCCCAGCAGTGACGGTTTGCTCGTGTAAAACCCCGTCTCAGGTTAAGGGGACGAATGAGCTGCTCTTCGGACTGTCATTCTATGAGACGCACACAGAAACACCTCGCGATGACAGCTCAGCCTAATTCACTTAGACGACCGATTTCTCCAAGTCCAACAACAGCAGGACTTTTTATGGGGGACGGCTGAGAGATTTGTCGGCCCTCATCATGCGCGAGGTACTCGTATTTACTCGGCGGTAACCCCGCTATTATCCACACCACGTACCCATCTCTACACAACATAACATAATGTTGATATAATTTATACATACTATACTTAAATACCATTCATTTTTTGGTACCCTGTGTTTAAATAAACCCGTAAATCACTTAAATTGCACCTAACGTGCTATTAACCTACAAAATAACTTCAAGAATGCTTAATTTTACGTAGGAATGAACTTTGTTTACATAATTATCTACATTTTACCCGAACATTAACTTGCCGTTTAACTTCGGTATAAATTATAATATTGTTGGCGAAAAAGTAGAGTCGAGGTAAAAGGAAGCGGGATTTTTTTGATACTTCGGGTATTAAGATTGAATTCATTCGTAAACTAGTGTCGATGAAGAAAATTTCAGAACGTACTAGATACATTCTTTGTATGTAGAGGGTAATATCTGGAACTAATTATCCAATTCTAAAAAATCTTTCACTGGGATAAATCTAAGTTATTTGTGGGTGCTATAACTATAAATTATATTTCTATCATCTAAACTAGCCGACGGCGGATCTCACCATTTGTGCGGACGAAATCGCAGGCGAAGTCTAACATAAAAGAGACGAGAGTTTTCAGAAAACTTATGATTTTAATTGTATTTCTTTTTCAGGATCAAACTAGCAGCTTTATGCAATTTGCTATGAGACGGTCCTCACCGATAATACCCTAGTAGCATTTTTTGTTGGCATTTAGTTGGGCCACATACCTCTGGTTAGTTGGCAAATGCATACAATTGGCGGGCAGTTTGCGGGTTGGGCCCAAAACTGATGGCCTACGTGGATTTGCCTACGAAGGCCCAACTTGCGATGGGGCCAACGTGGATTTGCCTACCACCAACCAACCAACTACTACCAATGTGTACTACCGAGCTAGTAGTGTTGAACTAATAACCTTGTGTGAACACTAATAGGGTTGAAATAAAACCAAATTGCTTTCTGATCTAAGGCGCGGGTCATATACAAGTGGCGTATGGCGCTGGCGCGTGTGCGGGTACGCGGCAGTAGCAAGTAGCGGCGCTACTTACTCGGCGCCACCGCCCTACACCGTACGCCACTCGTGTTTGTCCGGCGCCCAAACTGGTGATATATTTACTAAAATTCACTCGAACCCAACCAAATCGTGGTAACACAACGATAGCGACTTCTAATTGGACTACAACGCCATCTATCGAGGTTGGGGTACAACTTTTGAACCTTTACGATATTATCATTACGGTTTCGGCATGAACATACCGCCCACCAAGGACATTTAGTGACGGAATGTCCTTCTTAAATTATCCTTAATTTTCAATTTTGCACTTTGTTTACAATATAAACCATCTCAAATATAAACAAATCTCAAATATAAACAAAAATATAAAAAATATGTTTCGTAAATCTAAGAGTTACTAAGAGTTAAGAGAGTACTAGTAAGCTCATACTGGGTGTACCAGTATATACGTATCATCCCTAACAGGCCCATTGAAAGGTTTAAGTTGGACCGATGTAAGTTGTTATCATAACTTAAATCCCTACAAAAAACTCCCAACAGTAGGAATAGAAGCAGCAGGCCCGTCGTTAGTTGGCTCAATGTTATTTTAGTAATTTAAATCCCTACAAAAATCTCCCAACAGTAGGAATAGATGCAGCAGGCCCGTCGTTAGTTGGCCCAATGGTGTTATAATAACTGAAATCCCTGCAAAAATCACCCAACAGTAGGAATAGTAACAGAAGGCCCTTTGTTGGCTATTCGTTGGGCAAATAGTGCATGTTTATGACAATGGGCCTATTTTAAGTTTAGGTTGGCGGAACAACTAACCGTCTGCCAATACATTCCCAACTGTTGGCATAAGGAAGCCAACGGCAATTGCTACTAGGGTAAAGACCTTTATTCAAGCGAAGCTAGCTTCCGAGAATCGAGTCGAGTGGCGACAGATTGAAAAGGCCTGGACAGAGAGATATCAAATAAAATTATGCCAATTAAACTCTAGGCAGTTTAAATAGCCTCAAATTGTTCAAGTAGCGGTAGGTTTTGTTGTTTGTTTTAGTATTAGTGTTATTTTCTCTACTATTTCAGCTATATAAATTGCAAACTAAGTTTTTTTATTACTTCTCACTTATATTAAAGCTGTGTGTTTTGTGTTCTTATGTTTACACCATAGAATACTATTATACATCTATACGTCACGACTTAATTGGCTTTCTGGTGACTATGGTTTCTTCGTTTTCTGTTTTTATTTATTGTAATTGCTCCATTTACTAAATAAATAAAAGTCTCTAGTGGGTACAAGCCCGAGAGAGTATAGTGTCGGACGTAAAGAATAGCACCATCCCATATCTTCCCGTGGGTGTCATAAGGCAAGATACTTGAACCAGAGAATTGGAAATACTCGTATCAGTGCTTTAGAAACAACCGCACTGCGATCGCCAACCGGCCTGCCAAGCGTGTCGATTATAACAAAAACCCTTTTTCGGGGAAGGCAATGTCCAGCAATGGACGTCTTTCGGTTGAAATGATTAGCCCTAATAGTACTGTCTATATGAGAATGATCGCATGCATATTACTCGTAGTATGTTTTTTTTTGTTTGAAAAATATTTTTAGAGATAAGTTCGTGATTTTTTTATAGATTCATATTAATTGTATTATGTTTTCAAAACACTATCATGCTAGCATATATCCTGAAGAATATCATATATAGCTCATGTAATCGCCTTAAACGGTATGGTAACGATATGTGGGCGAAAATGCCAAGCTTAGTGTAAACAGAGGTCCTACCTCTTCAATTCTTCAAATAATAGGTACAGCTACCTAAGTTAGGACGTATGTTGTTTTGTACCTAAAAACGTTTTTTATTTAAACATCTGCGTCATTCAGGGAATAAAATTGCGTACCTATCCATTGTCTGTTTTTCCCTGTAAAAATACCTAAACAACTACCACCTAACACAAATATTTTTTGGTATGTCTCATGGGATTATTCCCTCTAATAATTGGACTGCCCTGTTCTATTTTAGTGGCACAGTACAGCGACTGGAGGAATATCTCTAGTAGCAATTGCCGTTGGCTTTCTTATGCCAACATTTGGGAATGTATTGGCAGACGGTTAGTTGTTCCGCCAACCTAAACTTAAAATAGGCCCATTGTCATAAACATGCACTATTTGCCCAACGAATAGCCAACAAAGGGCCTTCTGTTACTATTCCTACTGTTGGGTGATTTTTGCAGGGATTTCAGTTATATAACAACAGCTTCTGCCCGCGACTTCGTTCGCGTGAAATTTTGATATCGCAACACATCGCCTGCTCAACGGAAGCTTTTTTCCCGCTTGCAACATTTCTTATTGCTGCTCCGCTCCTATTGGCCATAGCGTGATGTTATATAGCCTATAGCCTTCCTCGATAAATGGACTATCCAACGCAAAAAGAATTTTTCAATTCGAGCCGGTAGTTCCTGAGATTAGCGCGTTCAACCAAACAAACAAACAAACAAACAAACTCTTCTGCTTTATAATATTAGTATAGATTGGGCCAACTAACGACGGGCCTGCTGCATCTATTCCTACTGTTGGGAGGTTTTTGTAAGGATTTAAATTACTAAAACAACATTGGGCCAACTAACGACGGGCCTGCTGCTTCTATTCCTACTCTTGGGAGTTTTTTGTAAGGATTTAAGTTATGATAATAACTTACATCGGTCCAACTTAAACCTTTCAATGGGCCTGTTAGGGATGATACGTATATACTGGTACAGGTATAATTACCCAGTATGAGCTTACTAGTACTCTCTTAACTCTTAGTAACTCTTAGATTTACGAACATATTTTTTATATTTTTGTGTATATTTGAGATTTATGGTTTATACTGTAAACAAAGTGCAAAATTGAAAATTAAGGATAATTTAAGAAGGACATTCCGTCACTAAATGTCCTTGGTGGGCGGTATGTTCATGCCGAAACCGTAATGATAATATCGTAAAGGTTCAAAAGTTGTACCCCAACCTCAATAGATGGCGTTGTAGTCCAATTAGAAGTCGCTATCGTTGTGTTACCACGATTTGGTTGGGTTCGAGTGAATTTTAGTAAATATATTACAAGCTTAGGCGCCGGACAAACACGAGTGGCGTATACCGAATGGCGTATGGCGGTGGTGCGGGTGCTCCGGACTCGGGAGGGCGAGTAACTGGCGCCACTACCTCGCTCGCCCCCCGCGCCACGCCACTTGTATATGACCCGCGCCTTAGATCAGAAAGCAATTTGGTTTTATTTCAACCCTATTAGTGTTCACACAAGGTTGTTAGTTCAACACTACCAGCTCGGTAGTAAACATTGGTAGCAAGTAGTTGAAGGCCCAAGTACTTACTTGGGCCTTCGTAGGCAAATCCACGTTGGCCCCATCGCAAGTTGGGCCTTCGTAGGCAAATCCACGTAGGCCATCAGTTTTGGGCCCAACCCGCAAACTGCCCGCCAATTGTATGCATTTGCCAAATAACCAGAGGTATGTGGCCCAACTAAATGCCAACAAAAAATGCTACTAGGGTAAAACGATGTTTTTAACCGACTTCAAAGAGGAGGTTCTCAATTTGTCGAAACCTTTTGAAAATAACGGTTTTATTGTGTCTAAAATACCTATCTACATAATAGCTGCAATTTCCTTTTCAGGGTAATTATCATCACCCTACACGAACCGACAGATACATAACACACTAGCAATAAAGACCCACAGAAGCAAAAGTTAGCAGACTGGACCACGAAAGTGCTGCACGGGCGTCACCCTCATGATCTAGAACAACCACACGTAGATACAAAAGCATAAAATAAATGGCTTAAAATTGGTAGTCTATTTCCGGAAACCAAGGGCTTTATTATTGCGATACAGGACCAGATCATAAATAATAAAAACTATAGGAAATTCATTATCAAAGACCCCACAATAACGAACGACAAATGCCGCAAATGCCACAGCCAACCAGAGACCATACAACACATCACAGGGGCATGCACAACATTCACCCAAACATTATACTCACAGGCATAATCAAGTAGCAAACATCATACATCAAAACCTAGCACTCAAATATAAGCTCATACAAAACACTAACACTCCATAATATAAGTATGTACTCCAGAAAGATTCCTGGAAAACACAACACACAAACTCTTTTACGATCGCGCCATACTAACTGACAGGACCATTCACTACAATAGACCAGATATAATCCATCAAGATAAAGCAAATAAATTTACATACCTCATAGATATTGCAGTCCCTAATACACACAATCTACAAAAAACAATAGGGGACAAAATCAGTAAATATGCTGAACTGAAACTGAAAGAAGAAGTGACCAGAATCTGGAGGCAAGAAAAAGTATAGGTACTTACGTTGTACCTATTGTTTTCTCCACTACGGGTGTTATACGTAATCACCTCCACCATAGCCTCAAACTAATAGATCTGAAAGACTAAATTTATATATCACTTCAAAAAGCCGCAAGTTTAAACCTGCAGAATAGTGCGAAAGTTCATGCAGATTGAGGATAATGCTTCTCACAACACTCCATCACACACACACACGCTGCATTGACTTGGCAGACGCCCGTTATGCTACGGCCAGACTTGCAGGCGAAGATTCGTGTTCGCGTTGTCGCGATAAAGTTCGTGTTCGCTCTATGACGAAGTGCTTGGCCACACTTGAAGAAAACCTTGCTACTGTCGCGATAATCTAGAACGTCGCGATAATTCATTTGTGGGAAAAAATGGAAGAGGCGGTTGCACTAGGGTAAAAATTATTTACTGCATCTTTCCTTATCCTCTCATTATTCCAATCCGTGATTAACAAGTTCAATCAAACACGTTTAAACCTCTCGGAGTATCGCAGTCAACTAGAGCGCGCGAAGTGTAGCCAAACGCACGAACTTTGTCGCGACAAAACCCTTTGATGTGCGGCAATTTACCGACAGCGGCGCGAAGGGCTTTCGTATTCGCGAAGTTTATCGCGATAGGACGAATTCTTTGGCCAGACGTGTCGCGACAACGCAAATCTTCGCGTTATCGCGATAGTGTAGCCCCAGCATTAATGTAGCTTAAACTAGCCAATGAGCTAAGAAGCAAACGTTTACCCAAAATAATAATCAATATTCTCTATTTCATTCGTTTTTCTAAAATCAGTTTTTTGGCCATAACTATTTTCCTATGGAAAATTTTTGAACCTTTTTTCATTTTTATCATTTTGAGTAAGAATACGGACAACTTTAAATTAAAACTTTTTTGATGCAACCCTTAAATTGGGGAGGGGGTTGAAATTTCCAAAATTTTTGCGAAAAAATATCATAACTCCGAATCAGTAAACATTTTGGCCGTCGCAAATATATTTTTTTTAAAGCAAATTGTTTACTTTGTTACCTTTGAAGTCTAACGATAAAACTTATAGTTTTCGAAATAAAAAATTATGACTAAAAAATTCAGGGCGTTTCCATGCTAAACTCTTAGGAGAGGATTTAAAAAGGGTAAACTTTCCATTATAGGACAACGATTTTGAAATCATATTTTTTTTTGTACATTGTACACTTAAGTACAACTCTATATACAAACTCTGACCCGCGCAACTTCGTCTGCGTCACATAAGAGAAAGAGAGGGTTACAGAGAGTGGGTCGTAAGCACCTCTAATACAATTTTAAAAGAGCACATCATACACATCCTTCCGCATAATGAAAAAACTTTTTTGCAAAAAATAAAACCGACTTCAAAAAGAAAAAGTGAAAAATAACTTTAGCTTCTGAAGTCGGTGACGTTTGTATGATTGATTTAATTTTTTTGTCACCGACTTCAGAAGCTAAAGTTATTTTTCACTTTTTCTTTTTGAAGTCGGTTTTATTTTTTGCAAAAAAGTTTTTATTTTTCACTTTTTAGTGGTTCACATGGAAAGTGCATACCGTTACAATTACAACAAGCCCAAACACGACTAGGATACATTGTCTCATTATGGAGTTCCGTGACTCTTGGCTTCATCATCAGATCTGATGGTAGAATGGTTCTTATCAAACGCAAATGCTTCACTTGTTGTAGAAAATATAAAAATTGCTGTACGTTATCCTATAAAATTTGAAGAGTTCCCTCGATTTCGCCAAGATTCCATCATCAGATCCCGACTTGGCGACTATGGGACCAACTTGGAAGTATACCCTTTCAAACAAAAAAAGAATTTTTCAAATCGGTTTAGGCGTCTTCGAGTAATCGGGTAACATACATAAAAAAAAAAAAAAAAAAAAAAATACATACAGTCGAATAGAGAACCTCCTCCTTTTTGGAAGTCGGTTAAAAATGCGCGCCCGGTACATGATCATTATTTTGCTGCGGATTTATTTAAAACGGTGTATCTCCTAAGATATGCATTGAAATCAATTTACGTGCAATACGAAACGCGTCCATCAATTCTGTTAATATTGTTGACAGCAAAATTTGAATTAGATTGGACCAAGGAATCACATTTTCCCATACAAACTTTGCCCCCCACCTTTTCACCCCCTTAGGGGTATAATTTCAGAAAATCCTTTCTTATCGTATCATAGGCATACGATAAGAAATGATTTTCTGAAATTATTATACAAAAAATACACCCTCCAAGCTTCAGGTTTCTACAATCTGCGGTAAAGGCTGTGCGTTGATCCATCACAGTCCTTCAGGACAAAGCATTTTTTATTATTTGTAGATAGTAGGATTTGAACTCGTTTGTATTTGTAACTTTTCGGGTTTTATGTCTGATGTACATTCGTATTGTCTACATTTTCTTCGTAGTATTATTTTATTTGTAAATACAGGGTGGAAACGATTAACCGGGCAGAAAGGGGAGCTTCCTTAACCGTTGAGTATTGGAAACAGGATCGATTGGCACCAAAAAATGTTTTATGTAAAATAGCAATTTTCTTGCCAACTGTACTTTTTTAATCTGTGAATGGGGATCAAAATTTCACGAATAATTACGGATGGTTTCCTAAGACCATTTTCATGTAGCTGCAACGGATAAGGTTTATCATTATTGGCATCAAAAAAATTGTTTTATGTAAAATGGCAATTTTCTTGCTAACTGCACTTTATTTTTTAATTAAATCTGTGAATGGGGATCAACATTTAGCGAAAAAATTATGGATTGTTTCTAAGACCTTTTTCGTGTAGCTGCAGTTCCCCTTCCTGCCCCGTTTACCGTTTCCACCCTGCATTACCAACTACTTATACCGAGTAAAGCCGATTTTCTTGAGTTCCGCTATTTTGGGCGTATTCACTTCAAAAATCAAATTTCAAGAAAATTGAGAAATTATATTTACCTGTATTAGATTTGAAGTATTAACAGCAACTTTTAAAGGTTTATACTTCATTGGATTTTGTTTTATAGGTGTATGAAGTTTATTAATTTTAAACACAAAACCCTCTTTTTTACGTCTCTGGATGAAATTTTTTAAAAATGCTGAAACAGGTATTTCTTTATTTTTAATAATAAGTATTTACTCTGAGTTTCATGATTCTAGAACAATCTAAAAAATTTTTTTCATACAAACTTTACCCCCCCTTTTCACCCCCTTTTTCCAAAATTTTCCATAATTTCTATAGCCTAAATGTTATTCTGAGTTTATTTGAATAGATTAGTTAAGTTTTCATCAAAATCCGTCCAGCAGTTTTTACGTGATGCGCGTTCAAACAAACAAACAAAAATTTTAAAAATGGTTTTAATATGTTCAGTTACTTATTTTAAGTCACCCTGGGCGATTTTTTTTTTTTAATCTTCCATGTACAGATTTTTTGGTCTCAACGATTTTATTATACCTATGTATAGATTTTCAATAGTCGGACGCTCCAGCACCTTCTCCGAAATCTACCTCCTCCTGCGGCTTGTCGATGCCGGAGGGATTTTTTTTCATTCTTTTATTTTATTTCTTCAGAAGTTTATTGAAAAACGTCGTTTGATACACGTGGACATAATTGTTATTGCAGTTCTCGGCTCAAAAACACCCTGGCCTACGGGTCGTGTGTTTATTCTTATTCCGCCTCGAACACGATAACAAACTTTCTCCACTTGTATCAAAATGTACTTTTTTTCATCATGGCAGTTTAACTTTCCGTCGACCTCAACATAGCTGGGAAAAAAGCTAGGCAGATGATAACAACGAATAAACGTGTTTGAATTTTGAATATCCATAGATACTTTTTTCTAACTGGTCACCTAGAAAGTAGTAACGAAACGCAACTTTGACATAACGGCCGCGTTCCGAGATACGCTGTAAACGATGTGAGCGTCCATAAACCCCGTTCCGAATTTCTTTGAGCGCGAAATCGATGTCCCTTGAATCGTCATAGATGTCGTCATGACATGCACCATCTTGCGATTACACCGACCATGCCCCAAATAAATATCACCGTGAGCGCTGTCAAATGAACTGATGACAGCTTTTAGCAGCCAAAATCGTCATATCTAAATCGGAACGCAAAATATGGATGTGAGCGTTGTGAGTGATAATTTCCATATAGATGCTCTGTGGATAATTTAGGCCGCGTTCCGAGATAGGCTGTAAACGATATGAGCGTCCATAAACCCGTTCTGAGTTACCATGAGTGTGATCACAAGCGCGATATCGATGTTCCTTGAGTCGTCATAGATGACGTCATAACACGCGCCATCTTGCGATTACACCGACCATGCCCCAAAGAAATATCACCGTGAGCGCTGTCAAATGACCTAATAACAGATCTTAGCTGTCATAATCGTGAAAACTGAATCGGAACGCAAAATATTACTGTGAGCGCTGTGAGTGATTATATCATATCTCGGAATGCACCCTACGTTGATTGTCCAACGTCAACAAGTAAATGTCAAAGTCAAACTGAAGTGAAGTGAAATGTTGCGATTTCACTGATTAGAAAAGTTTGGACTGAAATATCTAAATAAGAATAAGTATTCACGAAGTGTTTGTAGTGTTAATTTATCCAAAATGTCGGCTACGACATCTTATAATAACGATAAAGTGGTGATGGGTGAAGTGGAGTACCCGGCAAACGATCCAGCTTCTGGGGCGTTTTTCCAACCAGATTACAAGAAGTAAATAAACGTTTTAATGTATTATTTGCTGTATTGAAGCATCTATTGATAATTCAAACTAATATTCAAATATTATTTCGGTATAAATACAAGTAAATATGTATTTTTACAATGACATGGTTTTCAGGAAATACACAAAATCTCAACATTATTAAACTTTTCCTGATTACAAGATATACATCATTTAAATAAAACTATACAATGTTCCCATCAAATTTTATCACACAAATACTGTGTACTCAACACAGAACAACATAGTTTTGCAACTATTTGTGTTTTTCAGGAATGAAGACTTAAAACTGATGTTAGATGGGTCCAAGGACTCGCTGAAGCTTGAGGCTATGAAAAGGATCATTGGCATGATTGCCAAGGGAAGGGATGCTTCAGATCTGTAAGTATTACTGATCATCACCTGCCTAGCCTTTCCCCAACTATGTTGGGGTCGGCTTCCAGTCTAACTGGATGCAGCTGAGTACCAGTATTTTACATGGAGCGACTGCCTATCTGACCTCCACAACCCAGTTAATACTGGGTAATACGATACCACTTGGTAAGACTGGTGTCAGACTTTTGGGGCCACTGACTACCTGTAACGACTGTCAAAGATGGACAAATGACAGCCGGGACCAACAGCTTAACGTGCTTTCCAAGCACGGAGGAAACTCGGTATGTAAGGGTGGTCACCCATCCACAGACCAACTAGGCAAGCATGGCTTAACCTAAAGATCGACCCGAGTGGCTGATATTATTTAGCCACGAGCTCCTCCTTAAGTATTATTGAAATCCCAGTTTAATAAAACATTGTTTACCACCAGAATTTGGGGGCAACAAAAGGGATGAATGAAAGGCAATTACATGTGACCGAGATGAGAATGAGAGGCATGTGTGATGTAAAAAATGAAATAAAATTAGGAATGAGTATGTACTCATTCCTAATTATTTTTTTTTTTTTTTTGACTTACTCTTATGTAAGAGTAAGTCTGAAAGTGGCACCGCTGTCTGAAAAGTTGTGTGGTAATGAGATATAGTCTAAGATCCGAACCTACATCGACATTCATCGGGTTGAGAATAGAATCAAACTTATTTTATAATAAATTTCGTATATTAGAAAATATATTAAAAATGGGTAGACAAAAAAAAACCTGGACAGAACATTTTTAATTATGTTTAAAAAAACGTTTTTTCATTAAATGTTGCAACATGAAGATAATAAGAAAATTGTATACTGGACTTAATAGTATAAAACATATAGAATGTGCAGACGTAGGGTTGACTATTATTTACCTGGACGAACTACTGGTTAGACAGGGATAAACAGGTATATCAATCCTAGTTACCTTCACTTGATTGGATAATAGAAAAAAAATTGTATCCGTATAAGCGCTGTTTTATTGTGAACATGATGATGTAGGGTATAAAAAAAAAAGTTTGACTCTATTATCAACCTGATGAATGTCGATGTAGGTTCGGATCTTCTACCAATATAATATTTAACCCATAACTCGACTCTTTTCAAATGTGGTTACCAGAAAGTTGAAGTTTCTTGCCTTATCCAAAGTAAAGGTACCTATTGAGTGGAGTGGGCAAGAAGTTCCACTTCAAAACCTCAGTTACATTGACCCCACTTAAGATAGTTATAAAAATATCCCGTAATAAAAGTGACAAAACATTTGTGTATGGTCTGTGTAGTAGTCAATTTGGAGAAACAATGTGATTTGACAATGTTACTTAGTGTTCTGGGTTGAACGTTTTGTGTTCAGATTTTAAACGTTTTGTTTCAATTGCGATGTGATACGAAATGGTTTCCGTTTCTTCTAGTTTTCCAGCGGTAGTGAAGAATGTGGTATCTAAGAACATTGAGGTGAAGAAGCTGGTGTATGTATACCTAGTGAGGTATGCCGAGGAGCAGCAGGACCTGGCACTGCTATCCATCAGCACCTTCCAGAGGGCCTTGAAGGTAATATTGTAATTAAGAATGTACGTAAAGATGCTATGCTAGACAACCATATAAATACAAAATAGAGCAGTATTTTCTAATGTTAATAAAAAACACAATTAGAATTGGTCATCTTTAGAAAAATATACAAAATTATTTGATCTTAGAATCAAATACAACGGTCCATGTTTACCAAAAAGACAACGATCTGAATATCTAAAAACAGCTGTTTAAAACACATTTTTGTATGGGAACATATCACTGTTTCAGCTGTTTTTAGATAATCAGACCGTTATCTTTACGGTGAACATGGACCTAAAACTATTATTATGTAACTGATATTTATTTAAATAAATGTCTACTCAGTGTGCTAGTAGGATAAAGTGAAAATTATTCATTATCTCACCGTCATCTGCCTAGCCTATTGTCAACTTTGTTGGGGTTGGCCTATACTCTTACCAAATGCAGCTGAATACCAGTATTTTACATGGAGCGACTCCCTATCTGATCTCCACAACCCAGTAATACTGGTTGTCTGACTTTTGGGCCACTAACTTACTAACAATTGTCAGAGATCTACTATTGACAACCAGGCTTAGTGTGCTTTCCAAAGGGACGAAGGACCTATTTTTGGCAATATAAAATCTTTCAAAACCTGTAGACAACCAACACCATCTTACACCTTCTATTTTATCCGCAGGACCCGAACCAGTTGATCCGTGCAAGTGCCCTCCGTGTCCTGTCATCCATACGCGTGCCCATGATAGTGCCCATCGTGATGTTAGCCATCAGGGACTCTGCCAGCGACATGAGTCCGTATGTCAGAAAGACTGCTGCTCATGCTATACCCAAGTTGTACAGGTAATGTTGCCTAAAAAAGACCAAGAAAAATTTTGGCTTAGCGTTCTTACAGACGAGCGGTACGTTGCCAACGGCAGATAAACTGCAGCCGCTGAATGTATCGAATCTATTCATTCAGATTTTGCTATGTGGTACCAATCAAGCTATGCAAACCCAAATTAAGTTGATCTCTCATTGTACAGGACGCACATACAAAGGGAGGTCAGGTTATGCTAGATATACCTAACCCTTATTCATGTAACTGTTTTGTGCCCACTTATTCCTTCCTTTACCATTCTGTAAACATATTTCTCTCAAGAAATTCTGAGTATCTGTATCAATCATAGTGTGATTTTCTCCCTACAGCTTGGACCCAGAACAAAAGGAGGAACTAGTATCAATCATAGACAAGTTGTTATCAGACAAAGCGCCACTTGTAGTCGGTTCAGCGGCCATGGCTTTCTCTGAAGTGTGCGGGGAGAGGATGAGCCTTATTCATAGGAGTTACAGGTGGATATACTCAACTAGTTTTATGGTGCTTCCTCACCGCGAGCAATCGCCTGTAATGTAAGAGTCTAAGATTCGATTTTGTATGGAAACAAGTGAATCAGAACTATTACATTACAGGCGAATGCTCCCGGTGAAGGAGCACCGTTAAGGCGACTACAGGAGCTAAACCTGAGTTTCATGATGCCTGAAAGTATATGATTCACTGCAAAAACAAAACCAGAAAAATGTATGATATTCTTCAGGATATATGCTAGTATGATAGTGTTTTAAAAACATAATACATTTTATTTTACTCAATAAAAAAATCACGAACTTAAAAATCTTTTGACGAGTAAAAATCATACTAAAATACATGCGATATTAGCATCATATTGTTTTATTTTTTTAGTCCAATCAATAGATTTTTTGGAAATCGATCGAAACCACTCATTTCGCGCTATTCGTCCCGCAGTGACTGACGTAACCACCACTTTGTAGTGCAAGCTGATTAGAACTTTATTCTAATAGCATTTCAAACGAAGTTTGAATCACCACAAATAGAGTTGCTAATTTAGCTCCTGCAGTCCCCTTTATCAAATACTGCACTTTTTCAGTGTCCCAATAAGTGCTTGATATTAAATGTTGTCAATAAATTCGCTTTAAAATTTATCTTGCGCATGGTTTGGCAAACAAACCATGCATATTGTCCTTTTGAACGCCACGGTCGGAAATAGCCGATAAATGAAAACGTGCCCAAAACGCCACAGTTGGCTATAGCCTACAGGAAAATTCTTTTTTAGGGTTCCCAAAGGGTAAAAACAGGACCCTATTACTAAGACTCCACTTTCCGTCTGTCCCCAGGCTGTATCTCATGAACCGTGATAGCTTGACAGTTGAAATTTTCACAGATGATGTATTTCTGTTGCCGCTATAACAACAAAATAATAAAAAATAAAGGGGACTCAATATTAAATGGGGAGGACCCTTTAATTTTAATTTACCTTACTACGATGGAACGTGCGAGGTAGACTCGCACTTGGCCGGTTTTTTTTTTAAACTTTAAAACTACTGATACGAAATAGTGTCAAATAAAATCATGATGTTATGAGTGATATTTTTCTTTTTAAAATTTGTGACGAAAAGCAATAATAAATTGGATGTCAATAAGATGTTAGAATATTTTTTTAGGTATGTGCACTGAATTTGTGGCTTGGCATGGGAAGGGACGCCGTGCGTTTACATTCAGGTGTAATTTCCATACCTGGGTAAACAGTCTGGGTAACTAAAAATCCGAAAACATTTTTTATTTGTCCACAGGAAGCTATGCGCTCTTCTAGCGGATGTTGATGAATGGGGTCAGCTGACATTGCTCAATGTGCTCACTGTCTACGCCAAGACTTGCTTCGCGGATCCCAATAGTGAGGTAAGCAGAATAATAGGTACCGATGAGGATGAGTATTATTTTCATCTTTTAGTTCGCCATATGTCATTAGTTCCCAGAACTTGATCTCTATTAAAATAAGTATTCAAAAAATAAAAAGCCCGTTTTGACATTTGTTAGCGTAATAGTAATAAAGTTTAATTTCCGATAGCGGTGTCAATTTACTATGGATTTGACGGCTGTCAAAACGGACTTGTTAGATGTCGTCCACTCTAGCGACACTATCAAATGGTGTAATAATAACTTTTTTTTCCATAATCAATGGATTCTATTCTAGCTAGGAATATTGATATTTCCAAAAATATTATGATGCCGTTTTAGTTTCCATCGAAATCCGGCTCGAGACCCCTTTGAATATTTTTCGCTATTCGTCATAGTTACGGATTTGGCCATGCACGCCCACTTAAAAATTTCGCCCTGGGGGGTTACCATGACGTCTTAAAGCAGGATTGTTTTAATGTCATTTCAGTGTGGGAAAGAGACGGAGCTATAGAGGACTTCTAGCGCCATCTCTTTCTCACTCTGGAATTAGATTAAAACAATCCTGCTGTAAGACGTTATGGTAGGCCACTTGTATATGAAACTGAGCAACATTAAATATTGAGTAGACAACCTGTGCCTGTCTGGTGACGATGCCGCATGCCGTTACACCTGGATGTGACGCCTAGTCTCCCTTATCCCTTTTGTATGCTCTATGGTTAGTGCAAATAAAGTTAATTTTCCTTTAATTCTGCAGACGTACTCAAGTGACAGCGACACAGACAAGCCGTTCTACGAGTCGTCAAGTGACGGCACAGCTCGCAAGCAGTCCTCCACGTCGCCGAGCTTGGACGCCGACCATCGCTTGTTGCTGCGCGCTGCCAAGCCGCTGCTACAGAGTAGGAACTCCGGAGTTGTGCTGGCTGTTGCGCAGCTCTTCTATCATTGTGGACCTGGTAATGTTACACGTACTTGTGTCATCAGTTATAAAAACCTCTTAACGATGTCGAAAAGCACTTGTTCTCCCCGTCATTGTGATACTTGGGAACCTTTTAATAACGGTGGTATTGGGAGTCAAAGTTACAACTTTTGACGTTTTTTTTTTTTAATACAAGTTTGTATTGTAAGATTTTTACTTTAAACACTTCCACAACCCCCACACTATTCAATCTATCCATCAGTACAACGTTTTCGAGTGTGTTACATCGAGTTCTACCAGAAATCATGATTTTTCTCCCCATAAAAAAGTCGTTTCCCAGCAAATTTATTGCGTAAAGTTACTTAGTTTGATGTAAGTACAGAATGCTTGGTTGACGGCTTCGTGATGAGGTGGTTTACACCCTGTATAGCATTCGTCTGTCTGGCCCGAGACGTTATCGAAAAATCAATCACATTTGCGTATAATTAACGTAAATCTCTCGCCTCCATCCTCCAAGAACTTCGTATCAAACAGCGTCTTTCTTCTACCGTCCAATTTAGTATTTTCACTTTCTTAACACATTATCACACGTCAAGAATACACATCTGTGTAGCGACTTGTAGTGCAGGGAAAAATTTAAGGTACAAGAGCGCGAGGCAAGTCACCAATGCGTTGGACCGACCAAGTCAAAACTGCACTGATGGTCCACTCCACGAGCGTACCAGAAAAGCTACATTACGTCGGGAGGAATTTCGACAGATTGTGAAGCTTGCCACCACCCCTTTTTTTCGGATACGAAATCATCAAATGACTCCTGTCAGATTTTGACTGACTAAAACCCATCCATGTTCCTTCCTCGCCCTTTATGTTCCGGGGCCACGGTATCTCTTTCGAACAGTCCCGCAACCCTGGACAGTCGCATAGCCCCGGAGCTTGCCACCACCCCTGATGTGACGACCACGACTACTCTTTCAAGAGTGTGAAGATGAAGAAGAAGTACCCTCAAAACATATTAATTTGTATGTATTCTCGTAGCTCAAGAACTGCCGCCGGTAGCAAAAGCCATGGTTCGTCTACTGCGCGCGCCGCTAGAAGTTCAAAGCGTTGTACTCAACTCTATTGCGTCACTGACTGTCACCAGAAGGGTAAGATCCAAATCAATTTCCAAATAAAATACATAGCAAAATATTTTCACAAGGCACGCTTTTAATTTTAATGATTTCAGTAAAAGCTAAAGGCTGACAGGTAGAAAAGCCCTTTACAATTTATTTAATTAACACTTTAAGCAAAGTACAGAGGCGGACTTAATTTGAATTTCAACCTGAAATTAGTCGACCCATTCCAATTTTAAAGAAGTAAAACTGTGAACAGGTTCATAAACTGTTATTTACAACTTTCATAATCCTATCACGATTTCCCATCCCTCGACAGACACTGTTCGAACCGTTCCTCAAATCGTTCTTCGTACGCAACTCCGACCCGACTCACATAAAGCTCCTGAAGCTGGAGATCCTCACGAACTTGGCGACGGAAGCCAGCGCCGGCGTCATCCTGAGAGAGTTCCAGACGTACGTGACGTGCAGCGACAAGACCTTCGCCGGAGCCACCATACAGGCGATAGGCAGGCTCGCTGTGGCTATACATTCTGAGACTGAAACCTGCTTGAATGGGCTGTTACATCTGCTTTCGAGTAAAGATGGTGAGTTTTTTACCCACAGCTTTACAATTTTGGTTTATTCCACAGGAAGCATTCGTTACTGTTGCTCCTAGCCTGTGTCAAACCATTGCTGGGCAAAGGCCTCTCCCCATGACTTCCAAATTCTCCGATCCAAGGTCAAAGTGAACCACTGGTAGTTAGTTGGTTTTGTCAAACTCGCTGAAAACTGTATGTGAAGTGCTTTAAATAAATTTTATCTTTATTTTAAAACGGTTTTTTTCACATTCTTTAACGTTAACTAAAGCATTTTTTTTTGTTCATCTCATTAGCATCAAGAGTAGCAAAAAGCCCTGTAAAGATCGTTTTTTTAAAGCAGCTCCCATACAATTTTAAGAAGTTAGCTCAAAAACTACATTTATTGGTCTCAATCAAATGTTTTGTTTAAAGTTATGAATGTATAATATAATGTTGGTGATACACAGAGTGGGTGGTGTGCGAGGCTGTGGTGGTGGTGAAGCGCGTGGTGGGTGGAGGAGCTACGTCGGCGAGGGCCGCCGTCTCCAGGGCGGCCAAGCTTCTGCGATCTGACAGGTAACACATCATCAGCTTAAGAGGCCTGCGGAGCATGCGAATTTCATACAAACGTAATACCAAAATAATTTGTAAATCAAACATATTTTTAAGGTAGTGTGTATTTATTTTGATTGGATTACAGAATAAATATAGGTTCCAAAACACATATTTTGAATGTACACTGATTTAAACAAGATTTATGAGAAAAATATTTTTTCTATAGATATTTTAAATTCCTCATATCTTGTCTTTATATCATTGTCCTTTCAAAATATTTATTTGGGAACATAGATATTCTATAATACAATCGAAATATATATGTCACCGTAAAATTGTCAAATACGTTATATTGTAATATCACTAGCGATATTGTAAAGTCTCGAATTATTGTCAAATGAACATACTGCTTACAATAAAACGCATTATTTTTTGTGAAATGCATGCGATGGTAGTCAACTCACGCGGTGTGGAGAGAAGGAGGGGTCCTCCTTGCCCAGTGGTACCACTCTCATGAAAAGATACTGTACCATTCCTGAGAAATATCGATTAATATAACCTAACCTTAAAACACTTCATATTCCCCTAAAAAGCGTAGTCGACGGAGCCCCGCTTCGCGGGGTCCCTATTTCCGAGTGGGTTTAAAGGAACCTAACTAACCTAACGGGGGGGTGCCCCAAGTCCCGATTATGGGGGCAGAGATACTTCCGTAATGTTCAGTTGACAATGAATGAAAATCAAATACACACTACCTTAAGAATGTTTTTGATTTTCATATTATTGTGGTATTACGCACGGTAGCAGTGCAGCGGTAGCAGTTTTGTGCGAAACATAGGTCTCCATACTGTCATGTCTGTTCTCTTGTTACTTCGAATTTAAGTCTCCCAATGATTGTCCGAATTATTTGTCGTCCAAGCATACTTACATTACAGGTGTAAGAGGCGATTCCATTAGGCAAGTTACTTGTATGAAGTTGTTTGAACTTGTATATTTTTTATTCAAATGCCGTGCAAATTGAACGCGCACACGCTAGTTGCAAGTTTCGAATTGCGACCGAGTGACGGTGTCCTATTCAATTGTTGAACATCTCCACTTGTATGCAAATAAAACCTGCATGCAATATGCATACTCTTGCAAACATGTTTGCAATGCAAGCATCTTGTACGAAAATGTGACGTCATACTTGCATGTAAGATTTGCCTAATGGAAAATCGCTTTTATAGACAGTCACGGAGCTTATGTAGCCATGTTGTCAGACTAAGTGAATGTAAAGGAAACGGATAAAGTGTTTACTTAGTGTTGCCAACATATGACTAGAGATGTGAAAACGTCATTCAACTCGATTGTCCACAACTTTTATCGACCTGCTAGAAAAATGCTACAATACTGATGATTCTGGTTTACTGAAGAAGCCGAACGTTCAACCGTCGCACCGGGTTCGATGTGCTATCAATAACTTTGGTCCATTTTAGAGTATTAACCAGTACAGCATACTCCCCAAAAACTGAAATTTGTCATGTTTGTCAATTGCTCTTTTATTATCTATCTTATACTGTGAGTGTGACTCAAACGAAACACACACACACATACCCACTCATACACCCACACCACACACATCCATTCCTTGCTTATTAATAAGTGTTAAATAGGACTCACTCATGTCATACTAAGTTTTTATGCTTATAAAAACTCCTACAAAGTCCACTTTGCAAGTGTGTCTCTTGCAAAGTGCAGCAAATTGTCAATGAAGTGTAAGAGGAAGGCCCCTGTGTCAGCTGTAACACAGTTTATTAGCACGGACACGGTCGTTCACTCTACCTCAAATAATGCATAGTATTATACTTCATATAATGGCGTTTTTATGTTTTGATTGAGATAGACAAATTGTATTTGGCTTTTTGAAAATAAAATATTATGTATAATGTCATTAAACTGCCATGTTCGACCTACAGATTGGCCGGCAACGCTCGCGCGGCCGCAGTATGGTTGGTAGCAGAACATGGCGCGAGACATCCTAGAGCTGCTGCTATCCTGGCGCATATGGCTGCTAATTTCGCTGACCAGGTAACGACGTACTGTAACTGCCCTGTGACTGCTGCACGGATCTTAACAGAACACTCAACTTATTATATCTTTTTTTTTATTTGCCCTTAAAAAGAAAGAAAGATAAATGTTTATTTGACGTCAATTCCTTAAGCACACACAATAATATAAAAAAGAGACAGAACCCATCACATCTTAATTCCCTGATCATTATAATCTAGATCTATTCAAAGTTCGAGTGAATAGGTTTATTTGATGCAAGCGTGCTCCACCCAAGGCCGCATCATCGGTTCATATCAGGCGCCAAAACAAGCCTAGTATTTGAAAAAAGTTCGTTATCAAACCTACCCGCCGTCTCAAAAAAACCCGCTAAACAATAGAATCTTCCCACAGGACGAGCTAGTGAAACTCCAGCTACTCTCCCTCGCAGTGAAGCTCTCAGTGACGCAACCGGACACTATCCCTGTCTGTCGCTACGTGGTCTCGCTCGCACGCTATGACGTCAGCTATGACGTACGTGACCGCGCGCGACTACTGCGTCGGTTCGTGGAGCCGGCGCCGGGGAAGGTGCTACATCACTATGTCAGCGATATATTCTTGCCGGAGAAACCGAAGCCTGATATACAGAGTAGTTTTAAAGGTGAGTTTTTCTTTTGTTGTTAATGTGTTGTATTATAATGAATCACTCTTGTTCTTATTTACATAACGTTTAAATTGCAATAACTGATTATGTCGTGCATCTCACCATTAATAACAAAACGCAACATTATACAACAACAACAAACACAACACAACCAACAACAAACACAACACAAACAACGGCCACAATTTACATTTAACAACAATAACAAACAACAACATTAACATTTAACACCATTTATAACATCAACAACAACATTTTATTTTAGTAACTTTAGCTGCCATGATAACTATGACAACACAGCTCTGGCAAGACCAAGCTCCTGAGATCGGCCTCGTTCTCTAACGCATTGGTGAACGCAATGCAGTCGATGGGACTAGATCGCTTGTAACCCTGTATTTAGGCACTCATAGGGGCAGCGTCATACAGACATCTTAAGTTCTCATTGCGCCTTTATGTGAAAGGCCTTTTCCCTTGCATATGTTTCCCACACAAAATATCAAAAGAGTGCTTATGGAGTTTCATGCCCGTTCTTCACCATACAGATCTACGCTAGGGAATGGGCAACTACAGTACTTTTATAGTTTTTATATCTTGTGCCAGGGACGGTAGCTACATTTAATTTTAATCGTTTTATTGACAGTTCAAAAGTGCCTATAACTGGCCTATTTGAAATAAATGCTTTGATTTGATTTTGAAACTCTTCTTACCCTTAATCTGGACAATGATTGTGACAGCATCTTACAGACATCTCAAGTTCTCATTGCGTCTTTATGTAGGCCTTTTTCTCGCGGGTACCGCGCATATTTCTTGTACAACATGATGGATTACCCTGTCCCTCCCAGACCGCGGTACGTTCACGGTGGGGTCGCTGTCGCAGTACATCGGCGTGGCGGCGGGCGGGTACCGCGCATATTTCTTGTACAACATGATGGATTACCCTGTCCCTCCCAGACCGCGGTACGTTCACGGTGGGGTCGCTGTCGCAGTACATCGGCGTGGCGGCGGGCGGGTACCGCGCATATTTCTTGTACAACATGATGGATTACCCTGTCCCTCCCAGACCGCGGCACGTTCACGGTGGGGTCGCTGTCGCAGTACATCGGCGTGGCGGCGGGCGGGTACCGCGCATATTTCTTGTACAACATGATGGATTACCCTGTCCCTCCCAGACCGCGGTACGTTCACGGTGGGGTCGCTGTCGCAGTACATCGGCGTGGCGGCGGGCGGGTACCGCGCATATTTCTTGTACAACATGATGGATTACCCTGTCCCTCCCAGACCGCGGTACGTTCACGGTGGGGTCGCTGTCGCAGGACATCGGCGTGGCGGCGGGCGGGTACCGCGCATATTTCTTGTACAACATGATGGATTACCCTGTCCCTCCCAGACCGCGGCACGTTCACGGTGGGGTCGCTGTCGCAGTACATCGGCGTGGCGGCGGGCGGGTACCGCGCATATTTCTTGTACAACATGATGGATTACCCTGTCCCTCCCAGACCGCGGCACGTTCACGGTGGGGTCGCTGTCGCAGTACATCGGCGTGGCGGCGGGCGGGTACCGCGCATATTTCTTGTACAACATGATGGATTACCCTGTCCCTCCCAGACCGCGGCACGTTCACGGTGGGGTCGCTGTCGCAGTACATCGGCGTGGCGGCGGGCGGGTACCGCGCATATTTCTTGTACAACATGATGGATTACCCTGTCCCTCCCAGACCGCGGCACGTTCACGGTGGGGTCGCTGTCGCAGTACATCGGCGTGGCGGCGGGCGGGTACCGCGCATATTTCTTGTACAACATGATGGATTACCCTGTCCCTCCCAGACCGCGGCACGTTCACGGTGGGGTCGCTGTCGCAGTACATCGGCGTGGCGGCGGGCGGGTACCGCGCATATTTCTTGTACAACATGATGGATTACCCTGTCCCTCCCAGACCGCGGCACGTTCACGGTGGGGTCGCTGTCGCAGTACATCGGCGTGGCGGCGGGCGGGTACCGCGCATATTTCTTGTACAACATGATGGATTACCCTGTCCCTCCCAGACCGCGGCACGTTCACGGTGGGGTCGCTGTCGCAGTACATCGGCGTGGCGGCGGGCGGGTACCGCGCATATTTCTTGTACAACATGATGGATTACCCTGTCCCTCCCAGACCGCGGCACGTTCACGGTGGGGTCGCTGTCGCAGTACATCGGCGTGGCGGCGGGCGGGTACCGCGCATATTTCTTGTACAACATGATGGATTACCCTGTCCCTCCCAGACCGCGGCACGTTCACGGTGGGGTCGCTGTCGCAGTACATCGGCGTGGCGGCGGGCGGGTACCGCGCATATTTCTTGTACAACATGATGGATTACCCTGTCCCTCCCAGACCGCGGCACGTTCACGGTGGGGTCGCTGTCGCAGTACATCGGCGTGGCGGCGGGCGGGTACCGCGCATATTTCTTGTACAACATGATGGATTACCCTGTCCCTCCCAGACCGCGGCACGTTCACGGTGGGGTCGCTGTCGCAGTACATCGGCGTGGCGGCGGGCGGGTACCGCGCATATTTCTTGTACAACATGATGGATTACCCTGTCCCTCCCAGACCGCGGCACGTTCACGGTGGGGTCGCTGTCGCAGTACATCGGCGTGGCGGCGGGCGGGTACCGCGCATATTTCTTGTACAACATGATGGATTACCCTGTCCCTCCCAGACCGCGGCACGTTCACGGTGGGGTCGCTGTCGCAGTACATCGGCGTGGCGGCGGGCGGGTACCGCGCATATTTCTTGTACAACATGATGGATTACCCTGTCCCTCCCAGACCGCGGCACGTTCACGGTGGGGTCGCTGTCGCAGTACATCGGCGTGGCGGCGGGCGGGTACCGCGCATATTTCTTGTACAACATGATGGATTACCCTGTCCCTCCCAGACCGCGGCACGTTCACGGTGGGGTCGCTGTCGCAGTACATCGGCGTGGCGGCGGGCGGGTACCGCGCATATTTCTTGTACAACATGATGGATTACCCTGTCCCTCCCAGACCGCGGCACGTTCACGGTGGGGTCGCTGTCGCAGTACATCGGCGTGGCGGCGGGCGGGTACCGCGCATATTTCTTGTACAACATGATGGATTACCCTGTCCCTCCCAGACCGCGGCACGTTCACGGTGGGGTCGCTGTCGCAGTACATCGGCGTGGCGGCGGGCGGGTACCGCGCATATTTCTTGTACAACATGATGGATTACCCTGTCCCTCCCAGACCGCGGCACGTTCACGGTGGGGTCGCTGTCGCAGTACATCGGCGTGGCGGCGGGCGGGTACCGCGCATATTTCTTGTACAACATGATGGATTACCCTGTCCCTCCCAGACCGCGGCACGTTCACGGTGGGGTCGCTGTCGCAGTACATCGGCGTGGCGGCGGGCGGGTACCGCGCATATTTCTTGTACAACATGATGGATTACCCTGTCCCTCCCAGACCGCGGCACGTTCACGGTGGGGTCGCTGTCGCAGTACATCGGCGTGGCGGCGGGCGGGTACCGCGCATATTTCTTGTACAACATGATGGATTACCCTGTCCCTCCCAGACCGCGGCACGTTCACGGTGGGGTCGCTGTCGCAGTACATCGGCGTGGCGGCGGGCGGGTACCGCGCATATTTCTTGTACAACATGATGGATTACCCTGTCCCTCCCAGACCGCGGCACGTTCACGGTGGGGTCGCTGTCGCAGTACATCGGCGTGGCGGCGGGCGGGTACCGCGCATATTTCTTGTACAACATGATGGATTACCCTGTCCCTCCCAGACCGCGGCACGTTCACGGTGGGGTCGCTGTCGCAGTACATCGGCGCGGCGTGGCGGCGGGCGGGTACCGCGCATATTTCTTGTACAACATGATGGATTACCCTGTCCCTCCCAGACCGCGGCACGTTCACGGTGGGGTCGCTGTCGCAGTACATCGGCGTGGCGGCGGGCGGGTACCGCGCACTGCCGGCGGCGCCGCGCGCTACACTCGCCGCGCACCTCAGGGAGAGCGCGACCTCTAAACACGATACGCCGGCCGATAATCATGATGACACACAGGTGATACTTACGACTGTTTTGTTTCTACCGAATAAGCTTTGAAAATACTAGACCGATTTTTTTTCAATTTTACACCAATAAAAAGCTTAATTATCAGGAAATAACATAGGCTATAAATTATATTTATTAATATCATGCTTAGCCCAGCTATCACAATTTTAGTAAACGAAGTCGCGGGCCAAGAATATCTAGTATTTGGTAAAAAAATTACCACCTTCCAGCGTGTCTCACAACTTAGTGGATAGCATATTGAGACAAAACTTTTGTACTCACAGCAAATATGTAATTTGTTCTAATCCATGAGTATGCGCCTGACTCTTCCTACAACCTTCTGCTAGTGAGTTAGTTCTATCGTTATGCAATAGTTATTTATGAATGCACACCAGTGGCGAAGCTTGCATACAACTCGATTCCTACCGGATTCCCTTTGAAAAATTACTGAGTTCATTATTCGATAGGCTATATTCTGTAGGATATATTCAAATAATATAATCAGATTAAATAAATGTACTACAGACAATCTCTTACAAAAAATTACCGTTCGCTACACACACACTCAGAACGTATGTAACGTTGAAACAAAAACGCTGGGTGGAGACCCGCCGCAACGCGAGAATAAGTGCGATGCGTCTTCATGGATTGAACAATCTAAACGTAACTCACTATCAACGGTCTTTTTCCAGAAAAACAAAAGCTTCTATTCTGAACCGGAGAGCAGTGGCTCCGGATCTGCCTCGTCTTCTTCAGAAGCCAGCAGCTCGGAAGATTCTTCCGAAGAGTGAGTAAACAAACATCTCGCTCCCCGGCAAAAAAAGTGTCAGAACATGTCTCCGACATCCGAAGGATAATATCGGATGTACAGTGGGCCCATCTATTGGGTACCCCAGTACCCCGGGGTTCGAACGCAGGTGCTTTCAAGGTTACAAAACTCTGTATTTGTACATCCGCTTTTGATGTTGAGAAATGTTATGACCCCTTTTTTAGCGATATTTATGGCGAATTTTACCAATTTTAAAAGTAAACGAGATCAGCGCCTTTCAACTGAGTTCAAGAGCTGTCAAAACTCCATAGCAATAGTGACACTGACAGCTGTCAAACTCGGATTGAATGTGCTAGTAAAACAGTTTTATTTGTGAATTTCGCCCTTAACCGTCTTATTATAAAAACTTCCATAAGTACCAGGTTTAAACCAGAACTAAAAGGTCTAGGTTTAGTACGATACTAACGTTAGTTCTTTCATTCGTATTACAAATCGAAGACCAACAAAGGACTAACTAGTACCAAAGAAAGTCTCTGGTCTTAACATTTTCCACAGATTATAAGCAACAAAATATTTAAACTGTTCATTCATTCGTTCATAGTTCTATGCGCCGTTCCTTTTTACAAAATGTTGTAACGTAAATTAAAGAAAAAATATTTCAAACATTTTTATTTGTAGTGATAAAATATAAAGTTTTGTTATTTAAAGGTATTTAAATATTCCGACTTGTATTTTTTTTTAATGCATGTTCATAATTCAATTGTTCTGGTTTGGAACAACTATCGAGCTAGCGCGTATAACGGAGTGAACTGGGCAGCGCGCGTAGTTCGAGTAAGATATCGAAATAAGTTACAAACTTAAAGGATGTCCTCGAGGATCGTGGGATAAATCATCACGTAGCAGATCGACAATCTTTTGGCCAAAACGTTTTGTAAATCTGTATTTACATCGAAAATCTTCGTCAGATAATTGAAATGGATTTCGTCGCTGACGAACTCGGCGGGATCCCCGGGAACTCTCAAAAATACCCAACAGATCCAAATCTTCCAAATCAATCGTATCAATCCTATCAATAACATCCATTTTTGTTTAATACACAAAAACTTTCCGAAAATTAACCTCAAAACTAAAAAAGGATTTGACGTTTGACAATTTAGTACCATAGTTAAACTAGGGGTCACGATGGTCTAACTTTGGTACCATAGATAGTTCTAGGACTAGCGATAAACTTCGTTTTGTAATAACGTTTTTTCAAGTTCATGGTTTAGACCTAGTACTAAACCCGGTACTATTTTTAAGACCACGTTTTGTAATAAGACGGTAAGAGTTTAAATACAGATGCATTAAGGATGGAGGATGCAATAACGTCACCTTTATCATTTTCTTTTATTTAGGGAAGAGAGCACCACTGAAGACAAGAAGCCAGAGAAACCCGCCAAAGAAACTAATAACTACCGGTGAGTAAACCACAGACTTTGTAAAATCAAAATATTTTATTTTACATAGGCCTACATGTGCACTTATAAAACCTCAACAAAAGGTGCACTGTTCGGGTTGGTCGACTCTATGGTTACTCTTTTAAAATGATATGGTAAGATTTGCAACAATCATTTTTGTAAGCAGCTCTTATTTTATTATGATGCATCTAAAATCTGTCAAAAAACTATTCCTGGAAGAAAAATAAACCTTGAAAAAAAGAAAACATCATTCCACTCGAATTATCTAAACTTGATATTAAAAAGAGGAAGGTGGTAGTAGTTTGTGTGTAGGGGGTAAACTTCGGAATCACTGATCCGATTTCAAAAATTCTTTCACTATACGCGAGTGTCTTAGGCTACATTAAAACATTCCCACCGTACAAGCCACGAGCAAAAGCTATTGATATACAATATTCCATTACACAATCTGTCTCTAATAGATCATCCAACTCCGGTACATCGGACAGTGATTCGGACAGCGAATCGGACAGCGCGTCCGACAGCGGATCGGAAGAGTCGGCCGACAGCAGTGACGACGAGGCTAGTAAGAAGATAGATGTTAGTCGCGAAAAGAAGGTATGTACAGAAGATTTATTGTTATAGAAGAATATGATGGTAACGTAGGATTATTGTAGAAAATGTAGGGTAATTTATTTTTAGATCAATTTCTCTTTGACAGAATAGTGATTTTAGCTATGGTTGTGATAGTTATACTATTGTATTATTTATGTTATATTATGGTTTATGTTTATGTATTTTATCAATAAATATGTGAGCACTTTACATAGCTCTTTTATTTTAATTTCTGTAGCATGCTGGGTACTACACCTCTTGTTTTCACTTTCCACTCCTTATCAATTACAATCGAAACAGCATGTTAGTTCATTTGATTGTCTTTATTATATTACATCTTGCGAAGGCAATTTCAATGAACTAACGTTCCATTCATTCATTCATCCATCTCATTTCATTCATTCGCTTCATTCATTTCGTCCTATGCACGTCTCAACAATGCCCTTTTCACTTCATCTTTGCATTTCTAAACAACACTTTGTGAAACATGACATACGTCAGCGCTGTAATCTAATAAGGGTTGTACTGTAAGATGCATAGTAAACATGTTCGTCCGCTCTGCATAATCTTTGTATGATTTCGCCAAGATTATGTCAGGAGTCAGATGGGCAGACGATACTGTTGCTATTGCGGAAATGTTGCATATACATGAGGTTGGCACAAGGGCGTGAAGCTTAGCACAAACAAATAGAGGCCTTTACCCAGCAGTGAGTGATGTCGGACTGTGGATGATGATGATGTCACGAGTTTGACAGATTCTTTGACCTCTGAGTCACACGAACGTAATAAACTAATACATTGCTCTGGTAGTCGGACAAGAAACACTGACCTATGTATATTATCTAAAATATGTTTTGATTGGGTACGTTAAACAAATCATCAGTATAAACATTATCTTGGAATTGTCAAGCACATCTTTGCAATTTCACTCACAAACATTCTTTCAAACTAGCAAAACGCCCAGCAACAACCTACAAAAGAAGAACAGAAGAAGAACGAGAAGTCCAACCTGGAGCTGCTGCTGGAGCTGGACGAGGTCGCCAGCTCGCTGCCCACCATGACGCCCACCTGCGGCGGCCTGCTGTCGCCGCCCAGTGTGCCGCCGCCGGGGCTAGGGGATGGTGAGTATACCAGTGGCGAGGTGTCAAAACTGTCACAGGGGAATCCGAAGGAAAACTGTGCTACGAGTACTATGCCTTTGTTGACATGAAAAATGTTGGCATTTTTGTAATGTTTTCAATCCTATTCCTATGATGTATAAAATGCCTGTACTGTGATGTGATACCCATAGATGTGTATGTTATGTACTATTTAACTACAGTACATACCTGAACACTACATAGAGTGCCTTGTTTCTTAAGGGAAATCTGTTTCTGAGGTGCCTTCGGGACTGGAACATACTTACATTCATTGTTTCGTGCCGTACGTGTATCGAAATGCAACTTGACGTTTGGACTGTCTCTGACATATCTAATCTGTGCTTCTAACTTGTCTGTGGATACTTACGAGATCACATTGCATTGAATTTTTGTTGTTTGATTGATATAATTGAGAAATCTTTGTGGATCCCCTTTGTTTGTAAGATTTTGGTTGTGATTCAGTTTTGATTGGACTAAACACCCCCTTTTGAGCAAAACCACGGGTATATTTGTTGATTGTCCGCGCCGTATTGAGGTTGCGTCAGCCCCGCGTCTGAGATTTAAATTGAACATAATTTGACAATAATTGTGAGAAGTGTTGTTCTTGTGCCGTTTGAACTAATATTGTGCATCATCCCGACCTGTTATACGCTGCCGGGGCAGCGTCTGTTGAAACACAGTCGGATCTGGCAAGTCACTCGACCACGCATTACTTTACACTTACACACACACATTTACATACATCCTTGCAGACCTGGCTTGATCAAGGACTGGTCATTCCCTTCGGCCCACCGGCACCAGGTAAGTTACCTTTCTTAAGGGGCAACTTTGATTTGATTTGTCTCCGCGAATTGCGGACAGCTCGGCCAAAACTTGCCCTGGTTTTGGACCGAACATTCATTAAACTCAAAGTTGAGAACTTACTAAAAACTTCTATAACACCAAGATATAGTCAGATGCGTCGTTCCTATAATTTGTAAAAGTCGTACATTTATTTTGAGAAACAAGTGTAGTTTCAAGAAAATTTCAGAACATGAACTGCACGAGCACGACCCTTAATTTCTAGAGGTACTTTTTTGACAAATTGATTTTAGGCAAAACGAGCACCGGGCTATTTAAGAGTAGCTTAGTATTAGAGAAAACATAAATGTTTGTTTTGTTCCCCAGCGGACAGTATATCGCCAGTAGGCCCGTCGTACACGTCCCCGGGCAGCTCGGAGCTGGTACCGCGGGTGTCGTGGCAGGGAGTCTCGGTGTGTGTGCGATGGTCGCGCGCGCCGCACTTGTACTCGCAGAACATGTGCGCCATCGATCTCATCTTCACCAACCACAGCGCCAACGATGTCACTAATATTAGGATACATAAGAAGGTAAATAAATAAACTAACACACCCTTAATTATTTATCACAACTAAATACACGCGGATTTTTTTGGGACGTTTTTTCTTACACATGGACTCTCACCGTCGCACCATGCGTTGAGAATACTACCGAGCGAATCCCAAGTGTACCTAAAAATCGCACTTCTCATTTTTTACTTACAGCACTAAGATGAGCGTTTAAAATCCAGTTCAATTGAAAAAAAATCGTTGATGCAAATGTAATTGTGTATTTTTTAGTAAAAAATATCAATTCGGTATTGTTCCAAAAAGAGGTTTAAAAAAATGCTGAAAGAATCTTACAAGAAGAAGAAGCCTACAATAATCCTTGTTCAAACTATTGAATTGTTTTTTTTAATATTCAAAAATACTCGTGAAAATAATATTCTCAATGATGCCATAATGCCACCACAGTTTACACAGTCAGCTTTCTTCAAAATCTATTTTATTTACATGCCTTTTCAATGAATCACTATCTTTCGCAGACACTAACCGGGTCCCGCAGCATCCACGACTTCGCCCCGGTTCAGCTGTTGTCACCGTCAGGCACTGCCACTGTGACGCTGGGCGTGGACTTCGCAGATACCATACAGCCTATTGAGTTTACTATTAGCGGCTCTATAGGTAAGTCTTACGTGTAAAATAATATCATCCATGCTTTTGTTTATAATCTGACGTGTTTTAAAACACACGGAAATAAAAAGGTTTTTTGATCCATTGAATCATCTGCCCTGCCATGCATTTTGCCAACTATGTATTACAGTATTTTACATTGAGCATGGGCAACTACAGTACTTTTACAATTTATTATGCCTTGTGACTGTGACTGTAGCTTTGGTTTTTTGCATTTTATCTCATTGAAAACTAAGTTTATTATTCAATATGTATAGATGACATGAAAATCTGCTCTTCTGCTTCTCGTTTCTCTCACTCGCCCCTCCCCCTCACTCCTTGTACTCGTAGTAGCTTTATTATTTTCTCTTATATTTTAGGCGAAGTACCCTTATCGATAACGCCGCCGGTGGGTGAACTGATGAGATCGGTTACCATGTCACAGACACGGTGGGACTCCGAACACAAGAAGTTGAGAGGAATGACTGAGGTAACTACTTTACTTATAAGAAAATCGGCTTGAGCCGATCACTACATTATTGCCGATTTCAAGCAGTAGCAAAGGGTCAATTTTTGTAAGTCGGTCTTTAATGTGATTATATTATTTGTCTGTAGAATACTTACTGCCATTTTGCAAATGGAATCCGGTAGGAATCGACTTGTTTGGAACCTTCGCCACTGGTATCGAGTCACATTGTCCGAACCGAACCAGGTGAATGATGCCTTTTTCGTGTGACATAAAGGGGTTTCAGAGTGGCTCAAGCCGCGTCTACAACGTGGGGTCATTATTTTTTAATGAGTAGATAGCGACGGCCGATCAATTTGATCACTTAATATAAATAGACTAGCTGATGACCGCGGCGTCGCCCGCGTAAAGTTCTTTAACTGTTCCACGGAATCATACTACCGAGATAAAAAGCATCCTATCTGTTAGCTCTAGGTTATAAATTATCCGTGTGCTCAATTTCATCCAAAACTGTTCAATAGTTTTTGTGTGAAAGAGTATGAAGAAACATACTCTTTCACACAAAAACTAGACGCGCAATATAGCCTTCACAGTTGAAGGGATACGCCATATCGATCAATGAACGACCAACCATCGAGAGCATCTTTTCTTGGAACCACAGAATATTTTTAACAATAAAATAATGTTTATTCCAGTGTGACAAGAAAGCAGTTAAAGTAGAAGACGAACAAACTATATGCAGACGTGTGTTCGAGACAGCGAACGTGGCAGCTATAACGTCAACCGGGGACTTTCTCAGGTAACAACTCGGAAATGTTCTAAATTTTGATGGATTGAGAGTGAGATGAAGGCCAAAGAGAAGATGGGTGGATTGTGAGAAGAATGATATGAAAGAGAAAGGAATAAATGATGCCGTGACGTCTAACGGGAGAATGGAAGAAAGATTATGATGAACTCGACTGACGACTGACGTAATGATACAATGGTGGGACGAGCTTGGCTAAACCAATGACAAGTGGTCCACATAAGCACTGCGTTGAAGTAACTAGAATTCAAAGCCTATGCCCAATAGTGGGGTGTTGCTGCTTGCAGTAACAGTCACAGTAAGACTAACTGTAAGCTGCAGAACAAGTTTTTCGACCCGTCTGTCCGTGAGGTGGGTCTTGTTTGCACTGATTGAGCATTATCCCAGCCAGTTATGGAATCAGGCGTTACTTTGCGGAAATCCATGGCATTAAATGCTATGAAAAATATTTAGTTTTAATACCGCTAGACAAAAATATCCAGGTCTGAAAGCAGGACACAAATCCCACCGTCATGCATATGCACATGCACATATGGGCCCACCCTCCCGCCCTCATGCATATGCACACATACAAAACAAGTGAGAAATAATTAGCATGCCATGCAACCGAACCTTTACTCGACACGTGTTTCGCCCCTCCACGGGGCATCCTCAGGAGTTGTTGACTCGTCGAGCGTTCGAGCTCAAATGAGCTAGTCGCACCGCTGTCGGCTGTCGGTTTTTTTTTATTATCTCAGCCATCTATAGGTATAAGTCGCACGTATACCATCATCTACCTAGCCTATTTCCCAACTATGTTGTGTCGGCTTCTAGTCTAACCTGATGCAGCTGAATACCAGTATTTCACATGGAGCGACTGCCTATCTGACCTCCACAACCCAGTTAGTACTGGGTAATACGATACCCCTTGGTACCGACTGGTTGTCAGACTTTTTGGGCCACTAACTACCTGTAACGACTGTCAAAGATCTACAAATGACAGCCGCGACCAACAGTCTAACGTGCTTTCCGAGGCACTGAGGAAACACGTTATGTAAGGGTGGTCCACAGACCAACCTAGGCAAGCACGGCTTAACCTAAAGATCGACCCCACCGGCTGATATAATTCCTAAAATATTGTAAGTTGTTCCTGTACAGGTTCGCCGGTCGCATGATGTCGTCCCGCGACCTGGTGCTCATATCCGTGCGGAGCGAGGAGGACAGTTCGCGAGTGACGGCCAACTGTCCCAACATGGCCATCGCGTCTCTCCTCGCCAACCAGGTGGCGCAGGCGCTCGCCAGGACGTAGGGAGAGTACACACCATGACACCACCTAGGGAGAGTTCCAACAGTGGAACTGAACACGATCAACGCCATCTATGACACAGTTTAAGAACTAAAAACTCTGCATCTCTCATTAAAAATAATTAACTTCAAAGGGTCAATTCACACCGAGACGCGACGCTGCGCGGACATTTTAATAGAGCGACTCAAAATATAACTTTAAATAAAGTTACTAGACGAAAAGATTTACATTTCATTGCGATGCGTCTAGTGGCGTCGCGCCGCCTCGCTTCGCGTCTCGTTCTGAACTAACGCTTAGTCCCAAGTGTACCGAAAACAGTATCAAATTTTATTACCTAACTTGAACCTTATTTTATGCAAAATATGGCTCTTAATCAGTGATTTTCAACCTATGGTCCGCGGACCACTGGTGGTCCGCTTAAGGTTAAATAAATATCGCTGGATATTACACACACCGCCATCTAGTGCTACACTAAGGAACGAGGCTTGTGTAGTTTTTTTTTTTCAATCCAAGTTATCCATAACAACTGTCAGCTAGTAGCCCGTCAGACGCAATCACGCAACGCTCGTCACGAGAATCCCATTTTAAATGTGGATGAGGAACTTTACACCCTGCTCTTCATACCCCTATAGTTTAGACCGCGTTTAAGAATTGTCAGTGTCAATATTATGCGTTTAGATGTTTGTTGATCGCATTCAGTTTTTTTTTTAATAAAAATTCGCTCTAACTTTGATCTGCTCACCGATATACGTTATGAAATGTTTCCATAGAATATAGTTTTTTTATAATTATTCGAATTTTATTATGAATCTTTGGAGGAAAATTAACAATCATATCGTATGGTTAAGCATCTTCATTCCAAATTAGTAAGTTTTTCTTTTCTCTAGTCAAATATAACCGCCACACACTTGACTTGTGGAAGACTATAAAGGCGCGATTCCATTAGGCAAGTCTTGCATGCAAATATGACGTCATATTTGAGTACAGTTGCTTGTTGTCAAACATGTTTTCAAGAGTGTGCAAATTGCATCCAGGTTTTATTTGCATACAAAAGGCATGAAGTAATACAGAATTAAAAAAATTACAAATTGGTCCGTCAGTAAGAGTATTGAAAAATAATGGACACGTATTTTTTGTTTTTGTAAATCAATGAATATTGACAAAGATAAAACGCATCAAAACTCGGGAATGGGAGCACGTGATGTCAGAACTAGCTAAAAATTATACCTAGGCGTGACGTATTGAGAATTTTAAAAGCGTCGTATCTTCGTAAATTTTGATTTACGTAACAAAAAAAATACAGGTCAAATATTTATTATCATTCTATCTGAGATTATTCTATTGGAGATGTTCAACAATTGGGGAGGATACATCAGTCGTTCGGAATTCGAAACGTACAACTAACGTTTGCGCGTTCAATTTGCACGTCACTCGAGTCGACGAAATCTAAGAAGTCTGTATTGACAGCCGTCAAATCCATAGTAAATTGACACCGCTATCGGAAATTGAACTTTATTACTATTACGCTAACAAAAATGTCACGGGCCTTTTTTATGAAATTAGAATAAAAAATGTACAAGTTCAAACTACGTCATACAAATTGTAGCTTTTATGCAGGTTTGTTATGTTGTATTTTGTTATTTAACTTGCTTAATGGAATCGCGCCTTTAATAAATGAAAATATATTGAATTTATGACGAAAACTAAACTGTGAGATAGGAACCAATCACGATTGTGTAGATATTTGGATATTTATCTTACATAATCTGCAATTAAAGAAGTCTATTCTATATACAAATATAAGATACAAATAAAGCCTTCTTGTCTTTTAACTTTAAGTATGTATGTATTAAAAATATCCAGTATAATAAATATCTTTGTACTTAAGACTGAAGTATAATTTTACTACTATTCAAGTAATTCTGACTCATTGAAATTATCATAATAATAGGATATACATCATAATACTAAGTAAGACTTTTTGCACTTTTAAATAGCAGGCCACACAGAACAGAAAAAATCTGTAGTATTTTTAAAATTAGAATAGAGTAGAATACTCTTTATTATGTACACCATAAAAATTATAGATAGATTTTTTTTAACATTTTACAAGGGGTGACACAATGGGCGGTCTTATCGCTAAAAGCGATCTTTTAAAGACAACCTTTGGATGGATTTAAAGGGGAAGGAGAGACAATACTGCAGGTAGCCTGTGGTGTTAAAATTAAATCATTATTCTCGCTTCCCAATTTATTTGGGGTAGGCGTAGCATGTGTCCTTCCATACTTACTTGTCATCTCAGAAGTAATGCAAGCCAGTATACTGTTCACATACAGGAAAAGTTTTTAACCACTGCGTAAATTTTTTTTGGTAGCTCAGTGTTAGTAATAGAACACATTCCCATTTTTAGTTTTAATTTTTTTTTTTCAAATTTTTCCATCTTGTCCCATTTTAAAATAAGCATAACATGGACATAATTTAATTGTAATACTGTGAATGAAAACGCGCTGGCTGCTGACGTACGATGTGTCCTAAGCCCATGAAAGTATGAAGGAAAAATTGGAATTACGTTTACAAATAACATATCACAGCCTAAACTTAAAAAAGTAGCGCGAAACGGCGGTCAGTAACCGTCAGCGCGTAGGTAGGTAAGTTTACGTCGGCGCCATCGCATCGAGCGAGCGCACCTACAAAACTCAGCTGATCTCAGGTTGCCGGTTGGGCGACCGGTCGACGCGTGAGTCGGTCGACCGGGCGCCCGACTGGCAAGCGACCATAAAATAAGTTTATAGGTAAATAAGTCTCGTAAGCGATAACTTTATTTTTTACTACTAACACATATCAAAATAAAAAATACGTGTCTATTAAAATACATTCAAGTTTATCATGTCAAAATTTGCGCACTGGTTAAAAACTTTTCCTGTATATAACAAAATGGAAAAAACACGTCTAAAAGTACTTAAATATTAAACTTGACTGTGCCGGGTCCGAGCCGAGTGTCGACCGAGCAATTTTGTATGGAAATCCATTGTCCGTTGCTCGGTAGCGGCTCGGAAGCGTGAGTATGTCCATACAAAATTCCACGGCTGACACTGCTCGGACCCGCAGTGCAAGTACGTAGAACTCGACACTGTATATCATGCGTCATCCTTCAAACGACGACGTCTGTCTGGCATTTAAAAGAATATGATGGTTGAACTTTTTTTGAGTCTATTAAAAATTATATGAAATTGTATTTGGTATAACAAAATTATATTGAAAGGAGAATCTTTACGTAAAGGTGTAATTGAAAAATAAACAATGATTATTATGTACACAGCGTGTATTTTTCTTTAAAAACTAATGATATACATACATAAGTCCTTTGAGATTCTTTCCAACATAACATAACGCCTATATTCCTAAATGGAGTAGGCAATAATCACATTTCTGGTTTCAAAACTTGGAAAAGATTCCACCACTAATTTACACTTCGTTTATACATTCATTGTGTGATGTCTTTTTTTATTTTTTTACTGAAGAAATAACTAAAAAAGTTTAAATATAACATAGCTTAAAATAATAAGGAAAAACAAGGATACAGAAACAAATTATTGTCAAATCCTAGTTCTAAAATCCCTAACTTCTTTCTTATATGTACTTCAGACATGAAAAAAAAAAGTATTTTTAGTTTCGCAAAAAATATTAAATCAGTTCGTTGCCATACGTTCAATATGCTTAGAAATCTGCACCATAAACTTATAGAAATAAACCAACAGGGTTGACATGCGCAAAAAAGTAAACATTGAAATGTTTATAGATTCGCCCGACGACTATTCCTCAAAAAAAAACACGTCTCTCTTGTGCAAGACGACATACTTACTTGGTGTTGCTATGTGAACCCTGCTGGTGTGACCATAGTAAAAATGTATAAAATTAGAAACATCATAATCTCACTGTTATATTTCGTTTTTGAAGGCATTCACTGCGGAAAACACATTTTGCACGGCCTAATATTACTCTAAAATCAATACTTTAGTAGCCTCCACAAACTATGATTTACGAAATAATGATCCACAAGATATGGGAATCCCTAAGTATTGGTGTCGGTCTGGTTTTCAAAAACTTGAGCCCAAATCAAAAGCGCACAGCTTATTCAGGTTCTACATTTAGGTGTAACCCTAATAGAAGTTAAAACGGATCTGTCCCGATTCGGGAATTGAAGGCATTTGGCACTGAAAGTACACTTCATTCCCCACTCGAATACGCTTAGCGCATAGGTCGAGGTTTTTTTTGAGTCGTATTTTCCTCAGCCAATGCCTTCGAAAATATCACCCTCAGTGTTGCGGATAGTGTCCCCACCCGGGAGGCACTCCTATACTATACGTAGGCGTAGTCATGGACAGGATTCGAGGCCGTTTACTCATGTCTTCATGATGCGTTTGATGATGTATCTGCTGCTGCGGGTGATGCGTTAGTTGTGGTAGTGGCGGCAGCACATGGGTCTGATGATTCTCCAATATCTTGTCCTTCTTCGACATCCGTTTCTTAGGAGGACATTCAGGCACGACGCGACGCTCGTTCCATAATCTCTCTACTAGTCTAGCTCTTGCTTGAGTACCGTTCGCGTCTTCAACTTGCTTCCTAGGTATAGGGCCGTTAGCTACCTTCTGTTTCATGGCCTCTAACCGCTCCTCAGTTTGGGTCATAGGAACTACGGGCAATCCTCGCCGGTTACACATATTATGTAAGACACAGCACGCTACAATCATCATGGCTACTGTAGGAGGATCAAATTGCTTATTACAATTAGCTTGGAGACATTTAAATCTGCTTTTTAACTGTTTAATTGTGTCGACGGCGGCGCCATGTGCTTGTGCGTGTACGTTCGTGTAATACTTTTCCGGCGAGACTGGCGATTTCTTTGTTATTTTCGGGATGGGTGTCATTAAGTATGGTTTTTGCGTATAGTATGGTCCTCCTGAAAGTTAAGAATACAATTTAGTAAGAAAGCGACGGTAGCCGAAGAAGACTAGTTTGGTGGATGGTCGGCTCTGGAGAGATGTGTTTTACCACCAATAGAATTTTGATATTTACACTTCTCGTCGCCGCTTAGCTTTAGTGTAAACGGTTGAACAGAGTGGCGAGGAGATGTCCTGCAATAGGGATGACGACCGACAAAGAAAAAAATATGATTCTGTTTAGTCCGTTCGGTTAGAACCGAACGGACTAAACAGAATCATATTTTTTTTTGCACAGAAGAAGCAAGCTCAACCCAACCTAATTGGACCTATCAGGCGAGGCAAAATTCTATTTTTTTTTTGAGAATCTCATACTAAATGATTGCTAAATTTTTCGAGCTCAATTCGATCGCTTTTGTATCTGTCACCGTAAAATTGTCAAATACGTTATATTGTAATATCTCTAGCGATATTGTAAAATTTCGAAATATTGTCAAATGAACATAAGTACTGCTTACAACAAAACGCATTATTTTTCGTGAAATGCATGCGATGGTAGTCAACTCACGCGGTGTGGAGGGAAGGAGGAGTCCCCCTTGCCCAGTGGCACAACTCTCATGAAAAGATATTGTACCATTCCTAAGAAATACCGATTATTATAACCTAACCTTAAAACACTTTATATTCCCCTAAAAAGCGTAGTCGACGGAGCCGCGCTTTGCGGGGGAGGTTCCTTTAAACCCTGCACCCGGAAATACCCCTATTTCCGGGTGCAGGGTTTAAAGGAACCTAACTAACCTAACGGGGGGGTGCCCCAAGTCCCGATTATGGGGGCAGAGATACTTCCGCATGTTCATTTGACAATATTTGACAATAACGCTAGGGATATTATAATATAACGTATTTGCCAATTTTACGGTGACATATCCATAACCATCTTAATTCTAAAGGTTCTCATCACATTAACCAATTTTCATATTATAGTGTGAGTTAAAGATTCACTCCCCTAGTTATAATCCTGTCAGTGTCCATGTTTATCTAGGACCATATGGTCCCTGTTAACAATGAACATACCAAAGTGGTCCCTGGTTTAAGAAAGGTTGGGAACCACTGGGTTAGATTATCGAAAAATATTGAATACGTATTTTACGTGTGATCATGAGTGGAGCTAATGACGTCACTTTTCGGTAAAAAATGTACCGAAATCTCGTCAACTTCACACAGTTTCCGACGCACTGTATAGTCTTCAATTTTGGTTTACTTACGTGAAAAAAGAAAAAAATGCGTGTCCAATATTTTTTTGGAAATCTATCTGACGGGTGTGTCTACTATTGTTTACGCCAGCGGAGACTGCTGTGTGCGGCGTGCGTTGAGATGTGCTGTAGTAATGTAGGTAGTGTTATAATGTAGATGATGAACTTACCAATAAGCCAGCATGGTTCTCCAGAGTAATTCAAGCTGTCCAGGTCTATCCTAACGGCGTGTCTGTTGAGCACGTTATCGTGCGAGTAAGACCCGCCGGCAGTCGCGTCCACGCTTATAATTGTTAGGTCACTGTCGCAAATCTGTGAAAAGGAAGAAAGCACTGACTTGTAATGTACTGTATATCTGACTGCTGACATGTGCCATGTCCAAAGGCGTATTTTGCTTGCGGTTTTGGAAAATGAACATTAAATCTAGTAAACAAAACGGTGAGTTTACGAGCAGTGTGACTGGTCGATACAATTAATAAGCAAATACTTTCTTAATATTTATTTTAAAATCAACACACGGAGCCAAACACTAATAAACCAATTCATTTCATATTTTATTGCTTGACAAGTTACCGTAATTAGCGACGAGGCGTAAAAACTCTCAAAGTCATAAATCCCTTATTTTAATGGGTATGGCTGACAGTTTCTCAAAGAAATTTAAAATATCCTATTTCTACGAGCGACTCATAATAGATAAGCACATGTGTTTGTAATATAAACTCTGGATTGGACAAAACCCGAACGCACACTTAAAACAATTGAAAGATTCACAAAAAAGGGGCACCAGCGACTGAAGCGTGGGAATGCCGAGAAACGCGGGGAACGAGGGCTAGCAGCAGGTAGGCTGAGGGTAGTCGTGTTGACACCCCGGTATAGACCAGACGTTAAGCTAGGAGGTTAGAGAATACTAGGAGTCTATGTCTGAGTGTGTGGCCGCGAAAGTGTGATAATGTTTGTAGGAGTATAATAGAGTTGAATTGAAAGGTCTGTTTAGATTAATCCGAGATGAGCGAGAGATGACCTTAGACGCTTGGAGAGGTCTGGCTGAGTCCGCGAGATAGACCGGTCTATAATCGTAAAACCACTAGGACGTCCTAGGTTAGGCTCGGAAGGTTAGCATAGTCTCGGTACTAAGATGCGCATCAACTCCCCGTGGACAAATAATATTTATAAGCTAAGAATAAGTAGTAGTATTAAGTCTAATAAAAGTGAGTGTTGTTACGTGAAATGATCCAGGCTGTGGCAAAGGCGAAACTACAGTATGCAGTAAGTTAGTTAGTTGAAGACTGACCATTTTTAAAGAACACGTGGTAAGTGTTAACTATAATTAAATTCCCGCTTAAAATGCAGTTGGACAGTAGCGTGGAAGGGCAGGCAGTATCATTTATTGCAGCATGACGGAGCGATTGCTTCACGTCATCATAATGTATATTATTATCTCAACTGTTGTGTCCACTTCCTAATCCGTACCTGAGCAAATATTCATAAGCTGCGTTTGATCTAGGGAGACGAAGAATGCCTTTCGCTTACACTCTACAACGTACATACAACATGTACGTTGTACCTATATACAATCGACTATTGACGAATATTGACTTTTAACTGACTCATCACAAATGGAAGGCCGAATCGTAATGTTCGCATTTTGATTAGAACAAAGTATATTGTTCAGTGGTGAAGACAGCACCATAATATTCACAGATAGACTGAAGCTAAATATATTGTTTAGTGTTATATTACCAAATTGTACTTGTGTTACAAGCCAATCAAACGCTGCTGATGAATAGGTACTGCTTCCTGTAAAAGTCTAGCTCAGAAAATTGCTTTGAGGCTGTTGGCGCACATTTCTCAGTGGGGTAGGCTACGCCAAGTATCACAACCTGAATGGGTAGCTACGTTCTAAAGAACGCTAGGGACCGTGTCTCGTTAAAACCACAGTCGGCCACTGGTAGGCCTATTACTGAATCGTCACTATTGAGCGAGACACGTAAACAAGACATGGGGCAGCTTAAAGAAATGTGAGGTGACGATATATTTTCCACCTCGGCGACCACCAATATCAAATGCAATATGTTCTGCTACAGACTGAGTCTACGATGCGCTTGTGCCAATTGTTATAATATAATAAATGGGGTAGACGGCCGTAAGGGTGTTTATCAACGAGAGTACGCGTGTAAGTAAAGATAATGAAAACCTGTCTTCTTCAATGGCATTGGCCTCACAACCCAAGTCTTAGGATTGGATAAGACAGTAGAAAGTACTTAGGGAACGTATGCTGTTGGAGTTCGTAGCAGTGCCCTTAGTAGGACAATGCGCTTAGGTCTAACAGTACACGTACGCCGGGCAAACGTTGTAAAACGAAACCATGTACTTGTACATGGGCCCGTTTGCGTTTGCAAGCGGCATCTACTTGTGGAATCTGATAAAGTAACGTAACGAACTAATTAATAGTTTCTTAAGCACAAGCGTAACGATTCCTTACCTAACTTTTTAGCATATATCATATCTTATCTTTGCGTCCCCTTATTTTATTATCTTCATACTTTATTGGCGTTTGCCTCATAAGATTTGATATTATTCATGTATATATATAACAGTGAATTCCAATATTAACTTCACCTTGTGTCCCATCCCTGTCCCTTAGCCTCTAAGGACGGGACAGGGCCAGAACAAATCCCTAATTGGAATTCAGTCCTCCGTCAGGGGAAGGTGACCAGCCTGGAGACGAGTCCTACCGGGTCACGCGGGGCGGGCGTGACTCCTCCCCCTTAGGGGGAGCTGACTATAAATACTAATATATAGCATGATTTAGGAAAAACGAAAATTTTATCAGCCTAGGGTAATTTAGGAACAGTCACAGCAGGTTTGAAAGTAGTAATTGTCTTTTACTAGTGCAGTGTTGTTTTGCCAGACCTTGGTACATCATAGGTCTTTTTTCTTGGGACAAGCCTGCCACACTATTCTAAACCCAAAGTACAGGAACTTTTGAAAGCCAGAATCAACAGAAGCTCGACGAAGTCCCGGAGAAATAATTTAACTGTCTTGGATCCCGCATCGAAATTAATCAGAAAAGTATGGCAGAGGACTAAGAAAACCATAATTTCCACTTCCCGCCATATCAGCAGGAGACGGAACGAAATTATATTCCACAGAAATGGGATATAATACCGTTCTGTCTTATCCAAACCCAGGATAAGACAGAACGAATTTATCCATCTATCCAAACCCAGGTAATGGTCTATCCTTCCTTATGCTACATTACATCGAAATCAGTTTAGCCATTACAGTCGTGGAAAGGTAGCAGTTAGACAAGAATTACTTTCGTATTTAAAATATGAGCATGGACGGATACTTACAATCTGCACCTTCTTTGAATGGTAAGACTTGTTGAAATGGCTCTTCTGGTCATCATCAGGCCGCGCCATCGGAACATGCGTGCAGTCCACGCATCCCACCACATTGGGAATGCCAAACTTCATGTAGAATCTGGCAGAGGTAAAATTCTGATAAATTTTACAAAACATGAAAATCTTATGCATGTATGTACCTATTTAGGATGCAATCCATAGCCATGGCATCTAATGTATGTTCCCACAGACAAAGTATGAGGGTAATTTTGAGGGGCCCCTATCCCACGTTACTTGGGCCTGTCAACCATCGTGGCACCCTTTTCTTTCATATAATTCCTCACACAATCCATCTTTTAGATAACCATGGATCATAAATCAGAATTTTATGACCATGCACTGTTAACCTTTTGGACGCCATTGTCACATATATACGTGACAAGCAAGCACGAGCCCTGTACGCCAAACGTCACAAATATGTGACAAAATAGTAGATGAAATTGTGGCTTGGCGTGGAGGGCACGCGCGAGCGTTTATGCTGTGGCGGTCAAAAAGTTAAATAGGTTTTTGCCAAAAAAATCTGTGGATGTTAATAGTTGGGCAAGTGTTTTGTCTGTGTCTTTAAGTTCTTCAAATTCCTGGATAAAATGGTCAATTAAAAACTTTTAGTTTATTATTCATATCAGCATAAACATTCAAACAAATCTTATCTTAACTAGAAGCTAAACTCCATAATACCAAATTGACACTGAGCTAACACCGCTCAATCTCAAAGAAATCACGTTACTTTTCTATAGCTGAGGAGCACAGCCATGTCGGCCACACATTCGGTGGCCATTAGTTTATTAGTTATCATTGGATTTTTGTTGGCAAGTCGTGAACGGCAGTAATCGCGTTGTCCTATATGTGAACACCTTCATTTAAATACACATGCCACAACACTTAAAATTACACGATTATCTGTCGTCACGACAATGTGTGACGCGACAGTGGGAACGCGGCCTTTCAGTCAGTCATTTATTTTAGTCCAAAAAGATATAAATTACAAAAACTGGATTTAAGCTAGAAACACATTCCCTCATTATATAGAGTGACTGGTAATTTGTGCTCATGATAACAAACAACTTTTACTATGGGACCAAACCTGAAATCGCGAAAAAAATATCAGCTGTTCAGTACATTTATGTTCGCCTAATGTACTAAACAGCTGATTTTATTTCGCGATTTCAGGTTTGGTCCCATAGTAAAGTTGTTTGTTATCATGAGCACCATCACGTGTTTAAGTATCGTACACTCGTTACCAGTCACGCTATATAATCATCATCATTCACTTACCTAGCTTTAATAATATCCCTCTCCTGTCTCAGATGTGGGAAGTGAATGTATTTCTTGACTATAGCAGGGTGGTTCATAGCCTCTGAAACCTGCATCACTGCTGTTGAAACAAAGTACTGGGTGATGCTGGGGTCGTTTTTACCTATTATCGACTTCTGAAACTTTCCTGTAGCGTAGAATGATAGAGCTGCCATTACCTGCAAAGTAAGAAAAAAAGTTTAGTTTGATAATATCAGTCTGTGCAAGAAGTATTGCATTACTCAGATTGTACATCCGTGATAGAGGCAGTTGATCCATGTAAAATATTAAGGGGGAAGTGTCAAGGTAGCACGCAAAATAAAAAGTCAGTCAATAGGGTTAAATGAATGGTTTTTGCTATAATGGAACAAAGTTTTTAACAGCTAGGTATATCATATCCAGAACTATTATTCTAGATATTATTGTATTGTATTTGTATTGTACAACGGGTTGGTGTCCGCAACTCCACGTCAAAGTGCGTATGGGCTATAATCCACCACACGGGCTCAGTGCAGGTTGGTAGATGTCACATGTCTTCGAATTTTTGGTTCTAGGACATGCCGGTTTCCTCACGATGTTTTCCTTCACCGTTTTTGAGAGCATTGGTGATGAAATAAATTACACAAAGTAATGTGCCTGCCTGAGTTCGAACCCACGACTTACTGTTTGTAAGTCGGGGCCGCCACCACTGCTCTAGATATTAATACTAATATTATATGAATTTTCTACTAGTTCAGCTATTTACTTGATAGCCCTGGGAATCTTTCACCTGATATAGAATAACATTTACATCATTATACATGCAAGTTTAAAAACTTTATAGATAATATCATACACTGTAAAGACTATAATTAATATAGGTAGCACTAAATAAATTATGGTTTTCTGACATATCTGAAATTACTTTCATTATTTGGCATTTAACTCGCAATAATCATAGTTTGTTAGCTTAGTTTTCGTGACTTAATACAACCGCAGCAGGCTGCAGCATGTCATTATATTGCTACATACTTTCTATAACGACAACAATGCACTTACTTTACTTTCAACAGAAAATTCAATAGACTTTACAGAATCAGGCATCACAGGTTTCAGTTCTTCGCACAAGTTTCGCGCCAAATCCTTAGACAGTCTATAAGTTTCTATAAACGAAGGCTCATTTAAATCAAAAGGATCGAGTTCAGCAGGTTTGAGAACTCTTTTCTCCGGGCTCCTTGGTTTTTCTATAGGCCGAGGTGGTTGCTCTGGTTTCTGTGTGTGTGACGAATCCCATTTTAGTAACTCGAAAATCTCAGGTTCTTCATCCACAACCGATATGTAGCCTTCCTCCGGTGGTTTTTCAGCCATTTTTACTGTGTATAAAGTTTATTTTGAAATAAAATAAACGCAGCTTGGATTTTTGTTTGTCAAGCGAGTTTTGACGTATGCTGTCAATGTTGCCAGTGTAATATTTTTGGCTGGACCTTTTTGAGGAAGTTAGTGTTACAAGTTAAAATAATTTAAAACGAATGCATGAACCCCCCGCTACATTACTCCTATGGTATAAACCAAAACCTAAACTTATTCCAGAACATTCGAATTTTATATTGAAGAAATTATATGAAAGTTGTTTCGCTTTGTTAAAATTCTTTGAAAATATGCTAGGATTTGTTGAACATTCCCAAAGAATTGTGAAAATTGGAATCAGATGTTATTTTACAAATGAGATTGGGAGCGATGACATTCAGTCAGCACAATATGCGAAACCCGATTTTGATTCTTTATTGAACCGGTTTTACTATGGAACCGAACGCGAGTCCACATGCCCGACTCAGAGCATAGAAAGAATCAACAGGCTACCAAGTTAGGTCAATGAACCCTTTATTGTTTAGGAAAGTGGGCTAGACTCAGACAAATATCCCAACATTAACACACTATGGATGACTCAAATCTGGCACGTTGGAGCACTTTATTAGGGAGCGGTGACGTCACTCGTATGGCGCCAGTTCGTCGAGACTGCAGACGTTGTTATCCGTGTTTTTTATGGATATATCCATCGATTCCTAAAGGGAATGCTATGGCCCATTACCCGAACTTTTGCGGTCACTCGACTGTGGAAATTTAACATAAATAATAAATAGAGGACATATTTTTGGGTGTTGGGTGAATAAAAAAAGGTTATTATTTCTATTGAATGATCTACCTACGCTTTTGCTTCTTTATTGTGCAGAAGTGAAGGTATGCCCATTATTCGACTATGTTCATGTCCGATAGAATAGAGCACAGAGTACTTTGAATAGGGGCTATTTGCTATTCTTCTTCATAGTGTCGGTGGTAGATAAGTACTATAGGTACCTACTTACCTAATCTAAATTGATTCAGCCCATGGTGACCATTTTGTCGCTTTCAATAGCGTCCGTTCAGTCCTTTTTTTTTTTTTTTTTTTTTTAAGATGGGAAATCATCAAATGACTTCTCCCACTCTGGGCGGAGCGGGAGGGAGTGTCAGACTTTTACTGACTAAAACCCATCCATGTTCCTTCCTCGCCCTTTACGTTCCGGGGCCGCGGTATCTCTTTCGAACAGTCCCGCAACCCCGGCAGGCTTCGGCCCTTGCGGGCCCCTCTCTTATGCTGACATCTCTTTTCTCTTTGAGGCGCGCGTGGAACACGAACGCGCCGTCGACTCGGCCTGTCGTCGTTAGACGGACGGACGGCTAGCTAGCCCATAGCTAACCGTCCACAGGCCCGCGTCTACGGTGGCCGGTAGCCACCACGTGGCCCCCGACGCCCGGTGCGTCTCCCGCGGCGGCCGGGAAGAGAGGATCTCTCCCTCTCTCGTTCCGCCACCTCCTTCGCTAGCATGACGGCTTCCCATTCCGTCTCGCTCCGGACCATGGATTGAACCAGGGCCGGACGCGAGAGGTCGCCGCCGCCGATCGCCGCTACGAGGACACGGCGGTGCTCCGCCCACGCAGGGCAGACTTCCACCGTGTGCTCCACCGTGTCCTCCGGTCGATCCTCGCAGTGGAGACACCCGGACGTTTCCTCCCGCCCGATTCGGTGCAGGTACCTCCCGAAACATCCGTGTCCGGTGAGGACGCCGTGGCGCCTCTCCAGCCACTCCTGAAAGAGGGGACTTACCGCCACTATCGTGGCGTGCCCTGCACGGGGTTGCGACAGTCGCTCTCTCCATGTCGCCATGAGATCGCGCCGGAGGTCTGTCCGCTGAGCGGCAATTTGCCGCGGCAGCGGAGTTTCCCCCCGGCGTAGTGCCTCCGCGCGCCAGTCGTGCAGGCGCGCGAGGACTATCGCCTCCAGATCCCATGGCGGCAATCCGTCAAGCAGGCCCGCTGCCTCGCGGGAGATCGTGCGGTCCATCTTTACGGCCACCACTTTTTGGGGCGCGTTCAGATAATGGGCGGCTCGCCGCCTCAAGGAACGCGCCCACACTGGGGCCCCATAGAGGGTCATGGACCGCACGATCCCCGCGTAGAGCCTGTGGCAGGAGGCGTTTGGCCCCCCAAGGTTTGGCGTCCGTTCAGTCCTGCGGTCCTAAAATGGCCGCTTTAGCAGAACATAATAATAATATGAATAACGATACAAATTTTAAATTCTAAAAATGGACTTTACCTATAACTAGTCATTCCATATACTTAGTCCATTTTAAGAATTCTAAATTTTAACGTGATTTATGTTCTCCTTAAGCGGCCATTTTAGACCCCCTGCTCCCTGCGTAAGCATAATTATCTACTTTCTATCGAATGCTATTGCGATTAGTCATCAGTCAGACATATCCAGATTCCGGATCCGGACACTGTCCAATATTTGCTTGGTTTTCACGATATGTTATCAGCTGCATTTATGAAGCAACACATTGGCCATCATTTGTCGGCTTGTTTACACAGTTGTATTTAACAAGAATGACCACCAACAGGGCCGTAAAGGGTCAGTTTAATCTGCGCAATTAGTAGGGCTGGCCTATATTGTTTATCTTGTAAATTAGTAATAATTAATCCCTGTCAAAACAGCTTAGCAACCAAAATATTAATTGCCATGGCACCGCATGGCTCCTCCTTTTTAACCGACTTCTAAAAAAGGAGTAGGTTCTCAATTCGGATGTTCCTACTTTTTTTTTTTTTTTTTTTTTTTTATGTTTGTTCGGGCATAACTCCGTCGTTTGCCAACCGATTTGGAAAATTCTTTTTTTGTTGGAAAGGGTATTCTTTCCAAATGGTCCCATAGCCACCAAGTCGGGATCTGATGATGGAATCTTGGCGAAATCGAGGGAACTCTTCAAATTTTATATGAAAATGTGTTGCGATTTTGGTATTTTCTACAACAAGTGAAGCATTTGCGTTTGATAAGAACCATTCTACCATCAGATCTGATGACGAAGCCAAGAGTCACGGAACTCCATAATGAGACAATGTACCCTAGTCGTGTTTGGGCTTGATGTAATTGTAACGGTATGCACTTTCCATGTACATCAAGCACATGAGAACCACTAAAAATTGAAAAATAAAAACTTTTTTGCAAAAAAATAAAACCGACTTCAAAAAAAAAACAAAAAGTGAGAAATAACTTTAGCTTCTGAAGTCGGTGACCTTTGTTTGATTGATTTAGTTTTTTTGTCACCGACTTCAGAAGCTAAAGTTATTTCTCACTTTTTGTTTTTTTTTTGAAGTCGGTTTTATTTTTTTCTCATGATGTGTGTGAGCAGACGAGTACCTAGATCATTAATTCATTTCGCAATATCCTATTTTATTAGTTGACCCAATATTCAGCGTGGACATATCTACGTGACGACTGACGGACTAATATTTTTCAAAATGGTCATAATCTGGATCTCTCTCTCTATCTCGATCTAGGTAGAGTACCTACACCTACATTGTAGAACGCAAATAGATGCATTATGGAACTAGCATGTCATAGATGGAACGAAAAATACGGTGATTACTTGTACTTGTGGACCTACGTAGTAGATTAGGTACGACCCACTCTTAGAAAAATAAAACCGACTCCAAAAAACAAAAAAAGTGAAAAATAACTTTAGCTTCAGAAGTCGGTGACCTTTGTTTGATTGATTTACTTAGTTTTTTGTCACCGACTTCTGAAGCTAAAGTTATTTTTCACTTTTTTGTGTTTTTTGGAGTCGGTTTTATTTTTTGCAAAAAAAGTTTTTATTTTTCACTGTTTAGTGGTTCATGCTTACCCCTTCACAGCGTAGCGGCGTAATGTTATGTTATGAACTGGTGTAAACAATAGATAGACATGAGATTTCAGCAATCAAAGTCCATTTGCTATCATTTATTTAGGAGTTCCGTTGCCTATCTCCGAAGTTCTTCATTAGATCTTCACCAAATTGAAATGGGATCACTTTAAGAAAGTACTCTTCCAAAAACTACCCAAATCACATCAAGTCTGCCTACAAAATTTGAAAAGTGCCCTCAATTTCTCCAGGATCCCATCATCAGATCCCGACTTGATGATTATGGGACCACCTGGGAAGATACCCTTTCAAACAAAAAAAGAATAATTCAAATCGCTCCAGCCATCTTCGAGTAATCGGGGAACATACATAAAAAAAAGGTTCCGACGAATTGAGAACCTCCTCCTTTTTGAAGTCGTTTAAAAAGAGGCCTGTGTCCCTATTAGTGCAGGCTAGGCTGGATTATCCTATAATGTAGATAGCGTATAGGATAACATAGGTACTTATGTATATTTCACTACATACCTACACATTATGATGGTCTTTATAAGTCACAATCTTCTTGCCCTTGTCCCATGATAATTGGGTCGGCGCAACACGTTTTTTTTTTACATTCTCCCCTGTCAGTCGTCACGCTATCAGTTACTTCTTTCATATTATCATTCATCCGCAAGAAAACCAAGGATAACGACGTAGCCCGAAGAATTGCCAAACTTAAGTGGCTGTGGGCAGGGCACATTGCTCGCAGAACGGATGGCCCGATGGGGCCGAAAAGTTCTGAAGTGGCGTCCACGAACCGGAAGAAGTGGCGTCCGCGAACCGCAAGACCTCCCACTAGGTGGACCGATGACCTGGTGAAGGTTGCAGGAAACCGATGGATGCCAGTCGCACGGGACCGGTCAATGTGGTGATAGTCGACACTTGGGTGCAGTAGCGGCGTTATTCTGAACATGTGGAGTTGTGGACATAGTACACATAGAAAATTTCTCTCTAAGTCAGCTATTCCATACATTTTGATCGTGTTTGCATTGCAGTTAGAAAAAAGCCTATTAGATTATCGCATAATCGATCGGTATAGATAGAGGCTGAAATAAATTAGGAGTCCCTTGCCTTGTGGCCTTAATAGGCAATTAAGTGGCATACATGTACAAGGTTACAAAAAATGGAGCATGTGGATATTTTGATCTCAAATTACAAAATAATCTGAATTAATTCAAGGAAATGTGTAAAATTTTTGAGCGCTTCGCTCGCTCTTGCAGCCTACTTTCTCATTTACCTTAACTTTGTCTATAACATACCTACCCAAGTAAATCCGGTAATTTCAAACAATGCTAACCTGTCCACTAGGTAAACTGATAGAGTTCGCTTCGCTCGCTCTTTCTCTAGTCTTTGTCTAAAAGTCGATCAAGTAACTCTTGTAAGAAGGATCGAACGAAACCATTCAAACCTGTCCACGGCAAGGTTTAAAAAAATTTCGAGCTCGCTCCGCTCGCTCAACCATGCCCTGGATTTTCGCACGGGTTTGAATTCCAGTTAGGGGGCGCCGTAGAAATCTTGCCCAGGGCGCTGGTAGTGCTAATACCGGCACTGCTTGGGGGAGGCCTATGTCCAACAGTGGACGTATTTTGGCTGAAATGAATGAATTACATAATTCCTCACACAATTTAATATCGTTGGTCTTTCTCTCTCAGGATGAACATAGATGAGTAGGAAGATAATATGTACGTACCACATACGAAAACGGTGTCGGCTGATTTGGTTTAAATTAAGTATTTGCTCAGGTATTTGGCATGCGAGAGGTGTACCAAACTAATGTGCCAATAAAGGAAAGGAAAATGAAAGTTGTGCCGGACGGGCGTGATCGCTAGACTCGGGGGTGTATGTGTGCCTGTTTGGTCCTACGATAATATTGGTACTATACACGCATACTCTTCGAACCTAGACGGCGCTGACGTCCTACACCTGTAGGTTGTAGATACCTCAGTCGTTTACTAACAGGGAAAGGGGTTACTGGGAATAAGAACACTGATAAACTTTCATAACTTTTCAGGAAGCGATTGGCATGACTTTCGCGCACTACTTTTTACTGCTTGATTTACTCACTTTATAATATAATATTTGCCGTACTGATGACTACAATTTTGATACAATCTGATTTTACTAACGTACTACGGAACTTGACTGTAACGAGAGCCGCGAATCGCTTCCTGTTTTTTAGGATATTTTATTATGTAATTTCACTTTGATATTTACATTTTTCCTGTTTTATTACAATTCTGAACTTATATCTAATTATATTTTAATCGTAACATAGTTTGTACATAGTGTTATCTATATACTAACACGAAAAATAGGTAGTTCTTTATTGAAATTAAAGAAATATAGCTAAATGAGTACAAAACTTTTCAAAACTTGGTTGGTTGAAGGATCTTTCAGGATAATTTACACGAAAACCGGTGCTGTTACTGTAAGTATATAGAGTGCCATATACAAGGAGGTTGTATGGCCTATCGAGATCTACTATTTACTTTTATGCGTTTACATTATCCAGCCTGTAATGATCCTTCAACTGTCGGTATGTTAGACCAAATTTACATGCTATGAACACAGATTAGCGCGTTAGACCGTCATATCCTCGACAAGTGGCTTTCCTGAAGGGCTACGTTCATGCTAAAAAACTATATCCAGGCCTAGATCGCAATCTAGGCTACCTGGATCTTATTAAAATACTAAATTAATCAAATACAATGCCACTTTCGAGCCGATATGAGTGTAACGCTTACTGTTCGGTTTATTTACTAAATCTAATCACTGACGCGCTTGTTTATTCGTCACTGTTATTGCCCATGTATCACTGACTCTACACTATTGATTCAAAGACACTATTTACACTTGTTTTGGTGACGTTCGTCGCGAACATATCTCCCGCCGTGCAGTGTAGTGACGACTCGCTGTACGTCGGCGCGGCACTGCACCATGCCGGCGAGCGACGAACATAGTCGTCGGGGCCCGCCGTCACGATGCCCACCGCCTCGACGTCTCGATGTCAGGATCATTTCGGTAGGGGCACGAGTTTCTTCACCGGACGCTTCAGGGTACCGCCGGAAGTGCGTACCTCAGCAGTCCGGACTTCTCCGTCGCCCCCAGGGAAGACGGCTATTATGCGGCCTCGTGGCCACGTGTTTCGTGGCAGCTGACCGTCCGCTATGAGGACGGGGTCGTCGACCTGTAGACTGGGGCCGCGGCTGTGCGGCTCCCGCCGGTACTGAAGCTCCGGCAGGTACTCTCGTACCCAACGACGCCAGAACATGTCGGCGAGTATCTGCGAGCGCCGCCACATCTTTTTGCTGTTGATGTCTTGTTCGGTGAATGTGCCAGGTATTGGCAACCTTGCTGACCCGCCGAGAAGGAAGTGATTCGGCGTGATGGCTTCGTCGTCGTCGCTGTCTACGGAGACGTGCGTGAGTGGCCTACTGTTGACTGTGTACTCCGCCTCACACAGTAGAGTGGACAATACCTCTTCGTGCGGATGTCTCTCGTGGAGGACGGTGTACAGGGCGGACTTCACGCATCGTACGAGGCGCTCCCAGGCGCCCCCCATGAAGGGCGCTGATGGCGTGATGAAGCGCCACACGATGCCTCTACGACTGGCCTCCCTTTGGAAGGCGTCTCGGAGCTCCTTGTCGGCGCCGTGCATGTTGGTGCCGTTGTCGGAGTGTATCTCGGTGGGGCAGCCTCGGCGAGCGGCGAATCGGCGCAACGCTAGTATAGCGGAGTCTGCGCTGAGGCTGGCGGCGATCTCGAGGTGGACGGCTCTGGTGGTGAGACACGTGAATAGTGCTACGTACCTCTTGTGATGCTGTCGACCGACTGTTACTGAGAGCGGGCCGAAGTAATCGAGCCCGGTGTAGGTGAACGGCCGCTGATGATGTGCTAGGCGCGTTCTCGGGTGGTCGCCGGTCGCAGGCACGGAAGGTTGTGCCTTGCGAATACGACACTGCAGACATTGTGCCAGCACTTTCTTCGTAGTTGGCCGCATCCTGATGACCCAATAGTGTTGGCGCACTTCGTTGATGGTAAGTTCGGTACCGCTGTGCTGTAAACTTCGGTGCGTCCAGTCTACATACAGTTGGGTGATGCGATGGTCGCCGTGAAGGATAGGTGGTTGCTTCGTATCGTCAGCTATTTCGCTGATGGCGGCTATACGGCTTTTCAACCGTATGACGTTGTCGATGATTTCCACTCGAAGCGGCTTGAGTCGACTATCCTTTCCTATAGTTCTGTGTTGTTGCAGATCTGTTATTTCTTGAGAGAACGACTGTTGCTGTGAGACTTGTACGAGTAATTTCTCTGCTTTCTGAAGAAATTCTGCTTCTATTATTTGTTTCTCGTGTCGAGTGCCTGATGTCTTCGCCATTATCTTGGGAAGAGGTTTGGTCGCCTTCTTCTGTTGTTGTCTCCAGTCAGGATCCTTTTCTGTGTTTTTTCTAGTTCTCTTGTAGAACGTTTTCTCTGTTTTGTTCTGACACAGATGTATGAAGCGAAGGACGCTTGCTGTAGCTCGGAGTAGTCGCTCCCATTTTGAGAATCGGGATGGATCTGGAATAGCTTCTATCAGGGAATAACTGTTGACCTTGTCCTCGGTGACTGTGAGAGTTCTTTCCTCCCCTGTTTCTGTATCCACCGGGGGTTTTTCTGTTGGCCAAAATGACGGATCGCCGAATATTATGGATGTCATGCGATATTCTTCAGGAGCTCCCTGTCTTCTGTCGCCCCTCCACAGGTAGCGGAGAGCATCTCGATCTTGTTTACGCACCTTCACCTGCATGAACATCTCCGCTATGTCGCCGGCGACCGCTATAGGGTGTCGACGGAATCTCATCATGACGCCGGGCAGTGACTGTAGTAGGTCTGGACCCGTGAGTAGGAAGTCGTTCAATGACATTCCTCTCGATTTGGCTGCGGCGTCGTGAACTATCCGGAATTTCTCCGGTTTCATGGGGTTGTACACCTCGAAATGGGGCAGGTACCACGTCCTACCAGCTGTGGTTGCTTTGGGCGCTTTTTCAGCGTATCCCTTGCTGATGTACAATTCCATCTGTTCTGTATATCTGTCGCGAAGAGTGGGATTGTTGTCGAGCTTCTTTTCTGTTGAGACGAGCCTCTTGAGCGCTGTCCCGTAGCTGTCGGGCATTTCGATGCTTTCATTTTTCCAAAGCAGGGCCGTTTCTATGTGTCCGTCTTCTGTTTGTTTGGTGTGACGGTCTAATATGTCTTCTGCCTTCTTCTCAGGATCGGAATCAGGACGGCGTGGGTTGATGACCAGAGATTCGAGCGCGAAGAATTCACGCAGCTGTTCGTTGAGATCTTGATCATTTTCTGTGAGCCTGTTGACGTAGTGTACCTGGTGACCCAGAGTTCTTGTGTGCGCACCGTGAAGAGTCCAGCCCATCGCGGTGAGTGAGGCAACGGGTTGGTTCTTGGGGCCTTTGCGGACCTCGGTGGCCAGCAATAGGTGCCAGTTGTCCTGACCTATTAATATCTTCGGCGCGCCGGTGTTGTAGATCAGCTGTGTTCTGAGGTCATCCAGATGTTTACACTGGACTACGTCTTCTTCGCGTATCGATTGCGCTGCGAGATTGAGCTTCGGAATGGTGCGCGCTCTGAATGGCATCTTGTCCTTCGTCTGGCTGGAGAGGGTGACTGACACTCTTCTTGACTTGGGAGTGTCTATCATCGTGTTCCCGATCGCGCCTATCGTCAGGGGTTCGACGCGGCCTTCCGCTCCGACTTGCTGCGCTAGCTCTTCGTCAATCAGCGATACTGTTGACCCATCGTCGAGGAGAGCATACGTGGAAGCTTCTCCCGCCGGTCCTACGACTCGTATTGGTATTATTTTGAGGTAGGCTTGGCTCGCTGTTGTTCTGGAGCTGGCGACTGTTTCTTTGGCCACCTCTTGCTTTGGCGGCTGGTCGACCGCTTCTTCGGACTTCTTTGTGAAGTGCAGCAGTCGATGGTGCGTGGCTTTGCACCCCCTTGTTTCGCATCTCTTTGGTCGACACCTATGACCGCTTCGACGGTATCGCAGGCAACGGAAGCATAGGCTGAACTTCTTCGCGAGTTCCCATCGTCTCTCGTTGGAGGCCTCTCTGAATTTGTTACAGTCAGACTCGTGATGACCCTCCTTTTCACAGATTCGACATTTCGAAGTCGACTTATCTGTCGCTGTATGCGTTCTTTGCAAACTCCGTTTGCCTGTTGCATTTTCGGATGAGTGTATGTTCTCAGGAGGAGCGAAGGCGCTGCAGAAGCGCGCTTGTTCTGTTATAAATTCGCTGAAGAGCGACAGGTCTGGCAGTGATTGGTACTTTTCTGTATAAGTCCTGTACCACTGTACACGCAGGGAGTTCGGCAGCTTTTCCGTGAGGGATCGCATCAGCTCGGCGTTGATGAGGTAGTGCTCCTTTTTCAATGCTCGTAGAGTCACTACTCCGCTTCTGACACGACTTGCGAACGTGCAGATATCTTTAGGTGCTTCGCTGCAACGCGGCAATCCTCTTAGCCGATCTGTTTCGGCTTGGGCTATCGAGTCTGGACGGCCGAACTGTAACTCGAGTTCCCGCATGATGTCATCTGGCCTGGCGTGACCGATGAGTTCTGAGCTCACTGTCTCCAATGCTCTTCCTTGAAGGCTCCTTCTGAGTCTCGCTGTATTCTCGACGTCATTGAAGTACGTCCGAGTTGTTTCGTAAATGGCGCGGAACGAAAGCCATTCCGTATGTGACCCACTGAAATTTGGTAGGGTCATGATGACCTTCGACGCCGAGGGTTGGTTCGCTGTCCCTGTTTCTATTTTCCTGTCGGCGAGCGACGCTATAGCGGATGTCAATTCCGTTATGAATGGACGTAATGAATCCTCCCCCCTGCACTGTTCGGGCTTCTGTGTTGGTACTGTTTCTCTTGGCACATTTTTCACTGTAGGATGTAACGATGGTGCCCTTTCCCGGTTTCCTATTTCTTTACTGTTGATGTCCGCAGGGGGGGGTGTGTGGTGTCTATCTGTATTCCCCTCGGCGGCGTCATCTTCTGGAAGCGGCGCTTCTTCGGGCGCTTCTTCCAACCAGGAACGCACGTACTCATCGTTTGAGTTTCTGTCATCCATATATTCAGCTTCAGAGTTGTCTTCTTCGGCCCTCTGAAGTGCTATTTGTGCAAGCTCCAACCTAATTTTTAATAAAGCCTCACGTGCTTGTGAAACTTTTCTGTTAGATCGCGTCGTCTTGTGCGACGGCGATCTGCTATGTTCGATACGGGCGTCACCCCGGGTAGTCATCGGTACGGCATCAGTAATTTGTTGAGTAATCCTCGTTCTGTCTGAAGGCTTAGCTGAAGATCTAACTGAAGGCTTACACGTAGAAGGCTTTCTCGTCGTATTTGAAGGCTTAATAGTTTTATCTGAATTACCTTCTGACCTGGTTCGTTTAGTAGCAGATGGTGAGTCGGCTGCGTCTTCACCCCCCCGCGTAGCAGAGGGGCGGTTGGCCAGCTGTTCCAACCCCTCGGTAGAGGACGGTGAACGGGGTGGCAGCTGGTGATGGATGGCTGTGTCCTGACGCGTCTCGACCGCCTGTGTTTCCGCGGGAGATCTGCCTTGCGATCTTGTTCGCATCTTGATTTATTTATAAACCGCACTGTATTATTCGAACCGATCTACTGTTTATTTTTCACTGTTAACGTAAGTCTTCAGCGTGTAAACTTCACTGTTACTTCACTATAAGTTTTATCCATGTAAATAAGTAGTTATTTGCTTTAAAACGCGTTTTATTTCTCAGTTATGCACTTGTTATACGCTTCACTATGTATTTTTACTATATACTGTTGTTATATACTTCCCTATTTACTTTCACTTATGTACTTTTGTTATATACTTTCACTTATGTACTGTTGTTATATACTTTCACTTATGTACTGTTGTTATATACTTTCACTTATGTACTGCTGTTATATACTTTCACTTATGTACTGTTGTTATATACTTTCACTTATGTACTGTTGTTATATACTTTCACTTATGTACTGTTGTTATATACTTTCACTTATGTACTGTTGTTATATACTTTCACTTATGTACTGTTGTTATATACTTCCCTATGTACTATTGTTATATACTTTCACTTATGTACTGTTGTTATATACTTCCCTATGTACTATTGTTATATACTTTCACTATTTACTGTCACTTATGTACTGTTTACATAAGTTATCGGTATATAACTTTGAGGTACTGTTCACATAGGTTTAACTCGACGCACTGTTTATTTGAGTTAACGTATATAACTGAGGTATATAACGTTGACGCACTGTTCACATAAGTTACCTGGACGCACTGTTTATTTAACGTATATAACTGAGGTATATAACGTTGACGCACTGTTCACATAAGTTACCTGGACGCACTATTTATTTAAGCTTACGTATATAACTGAGGTATATAACGTTGACGCACTGTTCACATAAGTTACCTGGACCGGTACAACCAGAAACTACACTATCACTGACGAACTGAGGATATCCGGCTCTGAAGGACCAAAAAATGTGCCGGACGGGCGTGATCGCTAGACTCGGGGGTGTATGTGTGCCTGTTTGGTCCTACGATAATATTGGTACTATACACGCATACTCTTCGAACCTAGACGGCGCTGACGTCCTACACCTGTAGGTTGTAGATACCTCAGTCGTTTACTAACAGGGAAAGGGGTTACTGGGAATAAGAACACTGATAAACTTTCATAACTTTTCAGGAAGCGATTGGCATGACTTTCGCGCACTACTTTTTACTGCTTGATTTACTCACTTTATAATATAATATTTGCCGTACTGATGACTACAATTTTGATACAATCTGATTTTACTAACGTACTACGGAACTTGACTGTAACGAGAGCCGCGAATCGCTTCCTGTTTTTTAGGATATTTTATTATGTAATTTCACTTTGATATTTACATTTTTCCTGTTTTATTACAATTCTGAACTTATATCTAATTATATTTTAATCGTAACATAGTTTGTACATAGTGTTATCTATATACTAACACGAAAAATAGGTAGTTCTTTATTGAAATTAAAGAAATATAGCTAAATGAGTACAAAACTTTTCAAAACTTGGTTGGTTGAAGGATCTTTCAGGATAATTTACACGAAAACCGGTGCTGTTACTGTAAGTATATAGAGTGCCATATACAAGGAGGTTGTATGGCCTATCGAGATCTACTATTTACTTTTATGCGTTTACATTATCCAGCCTGTAATGATCCTTCAACTGTCGGTATGTTAGACCAAATTTACATGCTATGAACACAGATTAGCGCGTTAGACCGTCATATCCTCGACAAGTGGCTTTCCTGAAGGGCTACGTTCATGCTAAAAAACTATATCCAGGCCTAGATCGCAATCTAGGCTACCTGGATCTTATTAAAATACTAAATTAATCAAATACAATGCCACTTTCGAGCCGATATGAGTGTAACGCTTACTGTTCGGTTTATTTACTAAATCTAATCACTGACGCGCTTGTTTATTCGTCACTGTTATTGCCCATGTATCACTGACTCTACACTATTGATTCAAAGACACTATTTACACTTGTTTTGGTGACGTTCGTCGCGAACAAAAGTATTTATTTTATCAGCACCATTAATCAGATTAAAGTCACACCAAAGCAGATAGGAAAATGTGTACCTAAAACAAAAATAAATAATGTCCCTAAATCCCCTACTTAGGGACCCATTATTCATTTTTGTTCGCTTGGAAAGATCGATGAAAACGGAAAAACAACTTCCGAACTCATAATATAATGTAAGCTTATGTTGTTTGTTTGTATAAACATCCTTTTAGACGCCTTTGCTACTGTTTAGAAATAGAGAGGGCCCAATCGAAAACAATTAAGTATTATCAGTTAAACCAGGATCCAAAGAGGATCCGTATGTTGAAATTTCTATATTTATTTCTATTTTAATTTCGCTTCTGTGTCCCTTTCCTTTTCACCCCGTTTCAGCAACAACAATAAAATCAAATATAAAAATCAATGCCACTTTTCGTTGTAATTTTATAACTCAAGAACGGGCTCACCTATCCAAACCAAATGCTTAGGCTTTGTTCGGACTATTTAGTAGATGGTTTATGTGAAGTTTGCACAAAATCGCTACGGCGGTTCTTCACGCAGACGAAGTTGAGCGGGTCAGCTAGTTTATTATAAATACACACCGAATTCAATAAAATCTACGTACCTAGGTACTTTCGTAAAATCAAATATTGATGGAATCGTTTTCACAAAGTGTATTAAATATAATTCCATCAACTGTCTGTTGACTTTTTCAACACGTTTAGAAACTTTTTGGATTCACTCGATTTTGAAATAATAACCGATTTGGTTTTGGAAATTCCGCGAAAACAACCTCTAAAAAATCACAGATGGCATAGAAGTATTCTAAAGAATTTTCTATTATTGTCAGATAACTGTCATCTCTATCTGTTTTTTTACTTCTCTTACATACGAAAAATCTTGTTCCAAATACAAACGATCAAATGACCAACGCTTGTAAACCTCGATCTGAACGGAACAAACAATATGAAATCGTATGGGATTCGAACCGTGAATCGCTGCGAGAGTCTTAAACACTGAGCCACTGCGCACAAGTGGTTTTATAGTCTTTGGCGCACAATAATTGGTGGCCGCTCGATTCGCCGGTGTCTGATTGAATTCAAATCTACAATAACATTATACAGGTCCATTGCATGTATTGTTCTAATAACTATTGCTTCATTATTGTCTAGTCCTTGGCAAGACGTAAATTACCTACTTTAGTGCATGATTCAGCCTTCGTCACAAAAACATAAGAAATGGGGGACCTCCGTTATCTTCACATTAATTGCGCTACCTGCAGATCCTTTCATTAATATAAATATCGCTGGACATTACACACAGCGCCGTCTAGTGTCACACTAAGCAAGACTTGTGTCGTGGTCACCAGACAGTTGATATACTACATTACATACTTTTTGTTTGTAAATACATACTTATTATACATATAAACATCCATGACTCGGAAACAAATGTCCATGCTCATCACACAAACATTTGCTCCTACCGGGATTCGAACCCGGGACCCTAAGAACGTAAGGCAGCCTCACTACCGCTGCGCCATTCGGGTCGTCATTATCTACCTGCAGAACCTAATCATCTATGATGACTTACTTCTTCCTGTTATTATTTGCCTAGACTTTTGTCGTTGTCCATCTGACCTCGAGAACTCAGTTACACGAAACACGAGCCCCCTTGGCAAGACTGATTGTAAGGGACATTTCATCCTCTAAGATGGCAATCAAAAGAGAGATAGCGAAGCCTCAACAGTCCTGAGCTGACTCAACAGTTATGAATGGTTAGGTTGGTTACGTAAGTATTTGTAATTTGCATAAAAATGCATTGTTTATGACTGACACATTCATGAATGATCTTTTGAAATGGTTCACAGTTATACAGAGCCATCACGCTAGCGATCCATGCGTGAAGGTTACTGGCGATTGCCATGGGTTACATTACATAATACATAGGTAAATAGATCATAATTATTATGGTTGACCGTGTACCTTATTTCTGTACCACCATAAGGTTGAATGTCACTTGATAAAACGACAAGATGTTTCGAAGCGTTTCGTATTTCATCGACGACTCTCAACACGATTGACACAAACTTTTCAGAAGCATATAGGGTGTCAATAAACCCCTAATGAAACCGAAAAGCGATTGTTTTCCCCATCATTGTGATCATTTGTTTTTGTTCAGGGCCCGTTTACACGTTGTAAACGTCATTCAATAGATTGTTGACTATTCCATCAACTCTACCACTGAAAGCATCTGGTCCGTAATTTCCTCCAAACTATCGATAACATTATGAATTAAACCGGCGATTATGTCATTGGCCAGTAGCAATATGCGTGTTTAATTGTTTAATTAAGCTGTAATATAAAAAATATCTTAACTAAACAGCTATGTATCTCATTTTGAGTAGTTCTAATTCATGTTAGTCAAACCGTCGCGTCAGTCTCGCGTTGACCGTGCCACCGGCATGACGTAAACTTTTTAGATAGGAAGGTTTTGTTTATACATTATTTACAAACTACATAGGTACTACGTTAAAGTAAATACTAGTTTATCTAGTTATAGTGTGAACAGTGATATTATGTGTGAAGTTATTGGATTTTAAAAACAGTAAGTTTGTCAAAGGATTTTTTGTGTTTTATTTAAATTTTTGGTTAGGTGCCGGCTGCTATCAGAAACGTGAATGAAATTCGGTAGACATGTGCTATTTTAATTTTAGGGTTCCCTCTCTAAGTCATGAATACTTAAAAGTATCTAAAGATAAACTGTATGAAGTCTCTCTCTCCATATCGTGTGGTTAGTGTTAGTGCTTAACCTGGCGTCAGAGTTTTTATACTGCCCGTGGGCATCTGAACTCTGAAGTCGGAATTTAGAAACATGACAACTACATCTTCAGACTGATGTAGGATCGTGGGAGATGTCACCAAGTATTCTTATTCATAAAGCAGTTATTTGATACGCTATTAAACTGTCTGGCCCAATAAAAACCCTAGACTCGACGTCTACGTATAAGACATCCGTGTATATTATTTAATTAACGATACGTAAATACTACAATTGTGTGATAATTATTCGTACTTAGTTGTACGATTCGCACTTGGCCGGTTTTTTATCTATATTTGTAATAATTCTACGAACGGCAGTATGACACGATTTTTATCAACTTTTTACAATTTACTGCAAAAAACACGCCAGCACAAAAATAAATGTTTTAACACATTCACTGCGTTACGGCAAGTATTTGGCCGTATTTGACTCTCAACCAGTGCGGTAGCTCGTTGTCCTTGTTTTGCGTACTGTGCGGGGGCGATTTATCTAAGTTCCCTTGCGCGTAGGAATGAGATAGTGATATTTTCAATATTGTTGCTTTTAATATAATAATATTTTAAACTAACAATATACGGCAAAATAGTTGCCGTAACGCACAGTAAGATAATTATTTTCATTCAGTGCGGTACGGCGAATATCTTGCCGTACCCCCCCAACCCCGCACCACACTGCATGCGTCCGCGCGGCGGTTCAGTGTGCGCTAGTGCTGGCCGTAAGCAAGATGTAACAATATTTTTTATAAAGAAAGTTAAAAGTTAAAATCACGATAAATAAATTAAAAATCTGATAATTTTTACTAGTTTTGCTATTTATGTAAGTTTTATGTCTGAGATAATTCTTGATGCCAAAGATGTCAAGTGTGAAAATAATTCAGTGGAATAACTACCTACTTAATAGTTTTTAGTTTTTTAAATCTGTTGGCGTAGTGGTTCTGGGTTCCATTCCCACACAAATCAAACATTCTTTGTCTGGTTGTCTTGGTCTGGGTGTATTTTCTAAGTATACTATGCGTTTCCTAACGGAAGTCCTTGTCCCGGTGCTATGGCAAAGAAGGAATGGGCTCGATTTTTTAGTCAGTAAGAGCCTGACACCGTCTCCCCGCTCCGCCCATGGACAGGGATTCATCATTGGATGATTTTTTACGAGCATAAAAAAAAAAGTATACTATGCATTATATGTATTTGGGACTAGGTGGCGCTATAGTGTGATTGTGGTAGAATATAAATACATATATATATACATATTTAAATATATATTTGTGATCTCATGTTGATTAGTAATTGTAATAATTAGGTTACATAATTATGTTGATTTATATAATAATATAACACTGTTAAATATGAATATTTTATCTACAATAAAAAATATTTTTAAACTATCGACTATCATTTCAGAAGTAAACCCCATCCCTAGCATTTTTTCACTTCTACGCTGTACGGCATATATATTGCCGCGAATGAAAGATTTTGAAAAATCTCTGTATCTTTCAAAGTATAACAGAGAACCCAGGGCGACTGCAGCTAGGTATATACAAGGATATAGTCTATCGATTTGTTGATAAAAACCATTGATATAGGCGGTTTCCACGTCTGTATAGGCTTTGAAAGTCAGGTTCTGGTACGGCAAAATAGAAGCCGTAACGCATATCAGGAAACATAGATACGGGCAGCATTTGTCTCGTATCGCACTAGTAGAAAGTTTAGATTTAACGCTGCCGCAGTGAATGTGTTACTACTACTTATCGCTTTGTTACCATGTACGGTGGAACAAGCTATTTGGTTTACATTTTACAATCTAATTTGTGGGTTAAACTGTAAACCAAATAGCTTGTTCCACCGTACATGTCACCGTAAAATTGTCAAACACGTTAAATTGTAATATAACTAGAGAGATTATAAACTCTCTAAAGATTGTCAAAAGAACATACTGCTTACAATATAACGCATTTTTTTCGGTAGATTGTAATCTATCGAATTGAAACCGTAATATTACGTTACGCATGTAATAGCCAAATAAATATAAAAAATACTCACATTTCGACAGCTATGTTTAAAGCCCATGCCGGTAATAGGGGGCGAGCCTATTGCAATCAATCGGGCACAATCTAGGCTCCGGAGCTGCTTCTGAGAAATTTCTGATGGAAAAACCCAATAACACGTTGCCCGACCCGGGAATCGAACCCGAAAGAGTCGACAGAGATAACGAAAAAATCGTTAGCTTTCGGTTGCTAATTACTAACGAATAAATTACTAACGAATAAATTACTAACGAATAAATTCGGTTGCAATATCATCATCATCATCTGCCTAGCCTTTTCCCAACTATGTTAGGGTCGGCTTCCAGTCTAACCGGATGCAGCTGAATACCAGTATTTTACATGGAGCGACTGCCTATCTGAACTCCACAACCCAGTTAATACTGGGAAATACGATACCACTTTGCAAGACTGGTGTCAGACTTTTGGGGCCACTGACTCGGTTGCAATAATGATGCATATAATGAAATTCTCTACATCCTAGACGCATTTCTAGACTGCCGGCCCAGGACCTCCTGCTCAACACCAGTCGACTAGCGAGGCAGTCATAGCACAGTGGTGTAGTGAAATCTCACTTCTCAGTCATTGAATGCTTTTCATATGCAATCATAGTTGTTTGAAGCTATCACGGCTCACAACTAAACGGGATATCTTCCGTGACTGTTATTTACATTGACAACGCACACGGAAGATATCCCCTAAGTGACATTTTAAGTTTTTCAATCTTAGTAGTTAGAAACCCCATAAGGAGGAGCTCATGGCTAAATAATATCAGCCGCTCGGGTCGATCTTTAGGTTAAGCCATGCTTGCCTAGGTTGATCTGTGGATGGGTGACCATCACCCTTACATACCGAGTTTCCTCCGTGCCTCGGAAAGCACGTTAAGCTGTTGGCCCCGGCTGTCATTTGTCCATCTTTGACAGTCGTTACAGGTAGTCAGTGGCCCAAAAAGTCTGACACCAGTCATTACCTCCATTTGAAATTATACACAAACCATACGACACTTAAAACTACCTGACTACAGTCTCTTAGTTGCCATGGCTTATTTGAATGAATTACTTTTGTTTTTCTATGGACTCTTTTAACGTGCACATCTTGCTACATTGTTCTTTCATAATATACCATCTCAACATGAATGATGTACTTAACCAAGATTTTGTAACAAAATTTTGATTTAAAAGAGTGTCCATGGAGTTTCTTGCCCGTTCTTCTTCATAGAAATCTACGCTAGGGAATGGGCAACTACAGATACTTTCACAGTTTTTATGTCTTGTGACTGGGACTGTAGCTACATTTAATTTTCATATTTGTTTCGAAAATTCAAAAGTGCCTGTGTGGCCTACTTGAAATAAATGCTTTGATTTTGATACACGATTATCTGTCGTCACGACATAGTGGGAACAGGGCCTAAGTCAGGGCAAAACAACTTACAAACTAAGCGACTACATGCTGACTGGCTCGCACAAAATACACGTCATATTACCCAGGTTGATATAGGTAAAAAGTGAAAGAGATCTTGTGAAAGCACTGCCCCCATATCCGACCCAGACCCCGGCCCCGGGCAGGTAGCTCGTAGGCCATACAGGTTTCAAGTTCCCAGGCGTCGGGCCGAGTGGGGAAAGTCAAACAAGGTTGTGAGTCAGTGTTATATCCATACTTAGGTCACCTACAGGGAAAAGTAAAGTCTTCTAGTTAGTATACAGGGTGTAATAAGTTTTCGCGAAGCCGTCAATTAAGCATTCTGTACATGAAACTAAGTAACAATACGCAAAAATTGTTGCTGAAAAAATGACTTTTTTGTTTGGGATGAAAAATCCCGTTCCTTCTACGGTAAACCTCTATGTAACACACTCAATACATTGTGCTGATGAATGGATTGAATAGTACGGGGTTCGTGGAGGTGTTTAATATAAAAAAACCTACCTGTACATATCTTTAAAACTTGTGGAAAAGTTGGAACTGTGACCCCCAATATCTCCGTAACTTACTAGAAGTTCCCCTGGGAACTATTGCTAGAACAAAAAACTGATTGCAAAGATGGGAGATCCAGTGACTTCTAGCTCGGTTAATAGTCTTTATACAGCCTTTATAGGTGCGGTTTCTCCCCGAATTTTGATCTAATAACATCACGCACGTAATCCTCAAAGAGTTAAGCAGAGCAGTCACGAGCACCAATATGTATATGTCACCGTAAAATTGTCAAATACGTTATATTGTAATATCTCTAGCGATATTGTAAAATCTCGAAATATTGTCAAATGAACGTACTGCTTACAACAAAACGCATTATTTTACGTGAAATGCATGCGATGGTAGTCAACTCACGCGGTGTGGAGGGAAGGAGGAGTCCCCCTTGCCCAGTGGCACAACTCTCATGAAAAGATATTGTACCATTCCTGAGAAATACCGATTATTATAACCTAACCTTAAAACACTTTATATTCCGCTAAACGCGTAGTCGACGGAGCCCCGCTTCGCGGGCCCCTATTTCCGGGTGCAGGGTTTAAAGGAACCTAACTAACCTAACGGGGGGGTGCCCCAAGTCCCGATTATGGGGGCAGTGATACTTCCGTATTTTCAGTTGACAATAATTCGAGACTTTACAATATCGCTAGAGAGATACACGTTATATTGTAATATAACGTATTTGACAATTTTACGGTGACATATACACTTTCCTAAATTGAATTGCAATTTTCGCGAGAAATAACGATTGTAACTTGGAGATAATTATGAGCTTTTTCATAAAAATACGAGTTCCAGAATACTATATTCGTAACAACATGAGATTATAACCAAAAAATCTGGAGAAAAACACTTTGAAATGTTATTTTGTGTTTACATATTTGCGCTCGTGACTGTACCTAATAATACACCCACCAGTTTCGCCAGTTATACTCTAGCTATACCGTATTGCCATCTACCGGGCACAGACTACGTGGCTGTTACTGCGAATTTTCTGATGGGCTGATGGCCAATCCCAAATAAAATAACGCTTTACACGATCTAGGAATGGAACCCAGTGCCTGGAGCTAAGTCTTCTACTTAATTAATAAATTCGTCACTCCAACTCGATTTCATTCCCATCCCATTGTCATTTTGCTTAAAGTTCGTAATCTGCCAAATTGGTGGTGCCAAAATGGTCGATCATTGGATCGACCATTGTGAAACACAATAAACACAAAAAAAAAACATAAAAAAAATGTGTTGTAAACACAATTTAATAACATTGTCGTATTGCCATTAGTATAAAACGTTTAGTACAAATGGTTTTCGAAATCTACTACTAAATGCGAACGATTTCACTTAAAATATACTTTTACACGATTGTCAGATAGGTACCTACTTCCGTCGCATGCATTTCACAATATTACGGTTTCACTTCGATAGATTACAATCTACCGAAAAATAAAACGTTATATTGTAAGCAGTATGTTCCAGTTGACCATATTTCGAGAGTTTACAATCTCGCTAGAGAGATTACATTATAAGTGTTTGACAATTTTACGGTGACATAATATAGGTTCATTCCTAAAAATGAGTAATGCGTGCAATGGGTTCAAACATTGTGACTTATGACTTCACACCACTGGGCTATCAGTCATATGAAAGAAGTATGTATACCTACGGATCTTCTTAGTAACCGTTCTGATTCTGCTTACCCCATGACAAAAAGGCGTGAGTTTGTATGTATTTGCATTAAAAAAACATGAAAAACTTGTATATCTAACCTTGGTCATACTGCAGTTAATCTAGTAATTATCATCATTTGAATTGGACACGTCCTATGCGTCAATTGCAAAAGTTAATGAATTTGATGTCCCGGGGTCAAAAACCTAATTATTACCCGGCTATGTGACGCACGATGTTTGTCCTCAGATGAGATCAATCGGCGTCTAGCGTTGCTATAAATACTATACCAAACATTGGCTGGTTGATTGAAGATTTTATCTTGTTTTCAGTAAATATAGATTTTTGACACTGAATCGTATTACCAAACTGTCAGGTATTCCCGTCTATGCGTGATTTTTTTATTTATTTTTGTATACCTACCTAATTTCTTCAGTTGGCCCATAAAGGCCTACGCAGATCGGGACGGCTTGGCAAGGGATTTTTTTTATCAATGGATATTCAAACGTACCTATTGGTATAAAAATACGACCGTGGCCCGTATTTCAGTGCAAATAAATTTAGATGCTACGGCATCATTTTAAAGCATAGCAATTTATGTCGTATTTCTATACCAATACGTTTGAATGTCCATTGGCAAAAAAATTAAATCCCTTGTCATGCCGCATGCCGTCCCGATCTGCGTAGGCCTTAACTGTCTAGGAGAGAAAGTTTACAAAATGTGTTGAAATAATTTCTCAAATAACTTATGGGGTACAGAACAATAATACTTCTATCTCTGAATTCTATTAGAATTTTGGTAGCTTTGATCTCGTTCAGCGACATAGCTAGAAATAAGGAAAGAGGAAACCATATGGGTAGGTGATTAAGCAAATAGGTTAGAGTTAATTAATCCTGGATACAAATAAATAAGGTAGGCAAGAGGAGTCAATATGATCTCATTGGGGAATTTAACAAATTACAAAAATATGTCCTGTTTATTATTAGAATAACATTATGATAAAAGGTATTTCCTATTTACTGTGTTTTAGGTGTCGAATCTGCTCTTTTTTATTTGTGCAGAATTAATAATTTTACAACTGTATTTTTGTTCTATACAATGTTCATCCTGTACCTATCAAAAACCGTGTGGTTATACAGGCTGTCAATTTTGACACTAGCAATCGTAGAAGGAGTGATTTTAGCTGTCACACTTATCAACTTTTGGAGGAACTCGTGCATGGCTAAATAATATCAGCCGCTCGGGTCGATCTTTAGGTTAAGCCGTGCTTGCCTAGGTTGGTCTGTCGATGGCGGATGAATACCGTGTTTCCTCCGTGCCTCGGAAAGCACGTTAAGCTGTTGGTCCCGGCTGTCATTTGTCCATCTAGTCGTTACAAGTAGTCAGTGGCCCAAAAAGTCTGACACCAGTCATTACCAAGTGGTCTCGTATTTCATAGTATTAACTGGGTTGTGGAGGTCAGACAGGCAGTCGCTCCATGTAAAATACTGGTATTCATCTGCATCCGGTTAGACTGGAAGCTGACCCCAACATAGGTAGTTGGGAAAAGGCTAGGCACATGACTTGATCAACTTTTCGTGAATTTTATGAAACTCAAATGCTATGAATAATGGTTAAATATTACGGATGGATCATCCCCTTGACGATTATGGGTGACTCAGTCGCTACCCTTTAAAATGTGTAGCAGATTTACGCTTCTGAGTCTTAATTTCTTGAATCTTAGATAATATTTATGTATAAGCGCTTGAGTGAGATACCTGAGATACAGGTTTATTCCTAGTTCAGGTAGAATCCAATTATTGTATACCTATAGTTTTTAAGGCCATATTGTAAATATTTTTGTATTTCAATTATTCAATAAACAATTTCAATTTCAATATTCAATAAACAATTTCAATTTCAATTTCACAATCCATTGGCCAACATTTCGCAGACGTGACACGATCGATCGGTTAAATGAACAAATAAACAACAATTTTATGATGTTAGCAGAGATTGGGGGAGACTCGACGAAAAATTTATTATAAATCATACGTCTTCTCCCCAAGGGGTAAGCAGACAAAGGTGCACTAATGTTCTTACTATTATAGAGGGTGGAAAATTTTCAGTAGGGTAGTAAGGGAAACTACCGTAACCGTTGCAGCTATACGGAAATGGACTCAGGAGAATATCCATATTTTTTCGTGACATTTCGTCAGTTTGGTATGTTTAACCAGGTTGAATTCCAAGTTGCCTAGCCTTTTCCCAACAATGTTGGGGTCCAGTCTACCAGCAGTCTAGTCAGCAGCTGAATAACAGTATTTTAAAGAAAGAAAGAAAGAAAGAAAAAGCATTTATTAGCACAAGACACAACAAGCGACTGCCTATTTGACCTCCACAACCCAGTTAGTTAGCCGATAGGGCCGAAAACTTCTGTGGAGTGGCGACCGCGAACCGGAAGACGGTTGGATGCGAGTCGCACAGGACCGGTCAATGTGGCAACACTTGGGATAGGTCCAGCAGTGTACGTCTTTCGACTGAAACGATGATGCTGAATGATGAGACCATCTAGTGCCAGACTAAGCCAGGCTTGTGTCGTGGTCACCAGACAGTTGAAATACTACATGTATGTACTTTTTGTTTGTAATGAGCAAGTAATGTGTGTGAAACTAATCAATAATATCCCTTCTTTTTCACAGCTTCAGGTATCCTAGCTATGTTAATTCTAGTTGTACGTTGTTTATAGTTGCTGCCAGTTAAGATCGCAAAAGCGGTCATTGACTCCTCGACATTTATTAAAGTTCTTAACTTTGAAATCCAAAAATGCCTGTTCAAGTCTTGAATCGTCATCTATCGTAATCTGTAACATTTTTTTTAATGAAAAGCGATACATGATCGTTCATTTGTTTTGGTTCGTGTGAAGAGATATTGGGGAAAGGACAATGACCTCTATTGCAATCCTCGCTTATCTCTGATGAAAAGGCAGCCTTATATTCGGTAGGAGTGCTTGCGATCGCGGGACCAGCGAGACAGAAATAATTGTTGCGTCTTCGTGCCAGTTGCCACTGATTGGACTGACTTCCGTAAATAAACCTAGGAATTATCAGACGATCTCTAGAAGTATAGATCTTAAGATTAAATTTTAATAAATTAACACGAAGGTTAGTACCAGCGTCACAAGTACGTAGTCTTTACTAAAGGTATGTAAGAAGTAGCGGTATCCATTTTAAAACAATGTGTCAACAACGCGTTTGGTTTGGATACGTGTGGAAGCGGAAAATCGCGTTCGGATACACGTGAAGTTTTTATTGCTTTACCATTTTTATCAAGATAATTATCTAGGTAATTTTATCACTTCGATCCCTGTTAGACATATTTGCACAGAAATTAAAATAAGATATGTTCAAGTTAAGTAAATACACTTTTGTGCATCATTCTCTAATATTAGAGTAAGAGCCTTACTGGTCTAAAATAGTCAAAACAAATCAAAGCAAACAAGATCAGTACTTAATGAGCTACAACCGAACATCCATACATACAATTGAAATCATAACACTGCTTCGCGCCAAATAGTCCGACTCACACTTGACCCGGTTTCAGTCAAACTATTTACGCTCTCCCATCATTCATGATAAAACAGAATCCATTTTCAAACAACAACGAATTATGACGAAGTTAATCTTAACAGTTTCATAGGTACCACGGATTATTTTTGCACTCGTAATACTGTTGTAGATATACAATAATCTGCCGAGTCATTTCCCAACTATGTTGGGGTCGGCTTCCAGTCTAACCAGATGCAGCTGAATACCAGTATTTTACATGGAGCGACTGCCTATCTGACCTCCACTGATAACACTTGGGACTTTTTGGGCCACTGACTACCTGTAACGAGTGCCAAAGATGGACAAATAACAGCCGGGACCAACAGCTTAACGTGCTTTCCGAGGCACGGAGGAAACTCGGTATAAACCTAGGCAAGCACGGCTTGACCGAAAGATCGTTATTATCTCTTTTCCAATTTATTTGGGGTCGGCGCAAGATGGCTTCTTATTTCATACTTTTCTATTACTCGTTATCTAGCATTATTGGACACCCCATTCCTTTCCCATATCATCTTTTCCAATGAATGAAATCTCTATAACATGGCAAATAAACGTAGGACATTAATTTGCTGGGTACTTATCTGCTAAACAATTGATTTCCCCGATCGTACAAGCTTTATAGTGCTAAACTGTTCAATAAACTTTGTGATTAGCCTTCAAACATGTAACGTGCTTGTTGCTCAGATTTAGAATTAGAAGGGACTTATCAGATTTGTTTTGTGGACGAAACGTGCCAATCTGTTTGTAACTTTGATTATGGCGGAAGCGAAGAAAGTTTTGTTCAATTTACAGGTCAATGATTCGTGGCCGTAAAACGTGTCATGTATTTACAGATATAATGTGAATAAATGAAATCAAAGGAGAATCTTGTATCGACGATTATAATGATTACTAGCTGATGCACCCGGCTTCGCCCGCGTACATATTATTTAGATAAGTACTGAAACCTTTCTCGAGAACAACTCTCTCCATTGGTGAAAACAACATGAAATCGGTGCAGTAGTTATTGAGTTTATAGCGAACAGACAGTCAGACGCGACGGAGGACTTTGTTTTATAATAGTAGTGATAACTCGGTAATGATATATTCGTTACGGGTCGCGAATCTAACACACATTTTATTAACATACAAACAGACACTGTCCTGTAAATAGCAAAAAAACACATAAAAAAAGCTGCCAAGTGCGAGTCGGACTCGCCCATGAAGGGTTCCGTAGCAGATTGAATGAAAGGTAAATTGCTGTTTACGATTTATGACGTTTTAAAAAAACTACTGACTAGATCTCGTTCAAACCAATTTTCGGTAGAAGTTTATATGGAAATGAACATCATACATTTTTTTAAGTTTTATCATTCTCTTACTTTAGAAGTTACAGGGGGGGTTACACACATTTTACCACTTTGGAAGTGTCTCTCGCGCAAACTATTCAGTTTAGAAAAAAATGATATTAGAAACCTCAATATTATTTTTGAAGACCTATCCATAGATAATTAGATACCCCACACGTATGGGTCTGATGAAAAAAAGTTTTTGAGTTTCAGTTCTATATACGGGGAACCCCCGAAATTTGTTGCTTTTTTTCTTTTTTTTATGTTAAAATCTTTATGCGGTTCACAGATTACATCTACTTACCAAGTTTCAACAGCATAGTTGTTATAGTTTCGGAAAAAAGTGGCTGTGACATACGGACGGACAGACAGACAGACAGACAGACAGACCGACAGACAGACAGACATGACGAATCTATAAGGGTTCCGTTTTTACTATTTGGCTACGGAACCCTAAAAAAAGGATTTCGCGGGCTCTCTTAGCGTATCCTGTAAAAGAACAGACAAGGGCCGCGAGAATGTCTTGCGCGGTATACTTACAGGTCGTAAGTTCAAACCCAGGCAGGTACTTTACTTTATGAACATCATTACGTCACCACCATGACCTCCCATGAGGTGGATCGATGACCTGGTGAAGGTTGCGGGAATCCGCTGGATGCGAGACGTACGGTAGCGGTCAATCTGGCGACACTTGGGGGAGGACTGTATCCAGCAGTGGACGTCTTTCGGCTGAAATGATGATGATGATGACCACCATGGCCCACTTTTGTTGAGTCTTACTGTTGTACAATGGTCTTCAGGGTATCCTACATCCGCGGCCCCGGAACATAATGGGCGAGGAAGGAACATGGTTGTGTTTTCGTCAGTAAAAGTCTGACACTCCCTCCCGCTCAGCTCAGGGTGGGAGAAATTATTTGATGATTTCCCATCCGTAAAAAAAGGAGATCCTACATTTTTTTCCTGGACGTCTAATTACCTTTAGTTTTGACTTACCTTTCCGTATGCATTTTTAAAATCAAAAAATATAGCTGGACCATTCCTCTTTTGGCTGAAACGCCTTGCTCTATTACTCGTACATAACAGTCGTACCTCTAAAGTGTTGAATCTTATTCTATATAACTTTTTCCTGTAAAGGGCTTAATTTTACAGTGTGTTTTACATCACACAAAACGTAGCGGAAAATACATACTTAGTAATTTATCACAGCTACATTTATAACCTTACATATTATTAGGAAATGAGGTCATTTTACACTGTGTGTTAATAATCAAGTGGAATTTATCTATCAGTGTGCATATAGTAGCTTCCATTATGTGTAAAGTAACAAGCACTATTAATATAGGTACCTAGGTATACCTAACTGAGGCTTTCATAATTTTACTATTGATGGACATCATTACCTAAAGGGTTAAGCAGAGCATTAGAAGGTGAAAGCATCGGGGTAGCCCGCGAAATTCATTTCTCTTTACGTTTTTTGAAATTTGTAGGCCAGTGCTAGGTCGTATGTTGATGAAAATATCGTTCGAGATTGTAAGACGTATGTAGTTACAGAATTATATTCATCAAAATCATCAATACAACCCTCCAAATTCATGTTGTTCCTAGACTTTTGTGAACTCTACAACCTAAGTAGCACGGGCCTGCAAATTGCAAAAAACGTAAAAAAAAAAATTCATTGTCTACCCTGGAGCCTGGTCTTAATAGTACATACGAGTACATCCACATTTCGCCAATTGTTTTTAAGTAAAGTCAGGGGCAAGCCTATTGCCATCAACCGGGTCCAAATCCACACTCCGTGGTTCCTCAGGTAAGTTCATGGTATTATTACAAAAATACCAAAATATATAACCGGCGCACGTGTGTGTATTTCAGACTTACGAGTATCATGGACGAAGTAATAAAGTACCTCTGTATATTTTATTGCATGTGGCGTTCTGCCTTACTTCATAAAAAGAAGGTGTGACTTTGTTGGTAATAATATTCTCCAGTACTTATGTAATAAACAGGCGCGAGGTCACCAAAATCATCTCCAAAAAACGGTTAATCAAATATTTTCACGATTTTTTAAGTAAGTATTGGTTGTACACCTACGTACTTACATAAAAGTTATCAAAAGCAAGGTCAGCCAATGTGTACAATTGGTTATGTAATATCGTACCTACAAAGTGTACGTAATTATTATAATTCATACTCGCGGTCAAACGTGTTATTCAACTATACAATGTGTTTAAAAATAGCTCGCACATGATGGATTTTTGTATGCTATCTCTACTTTTATAGCAAACAATGTCTGACTGTTCAGGTAGTCTGGTTTGTGTCTTTATTCTTGTCTAAACGTTTTCGGTGCTGCATTATAGCTGGAACCGAAGCCAACAACATGGGGAAAAGCTTGGCAGATGATGATAAAATACACCTAAATCACAGGCGTAATCGAGGTCACGAGAAGGCCAATCTACACTAACATTATAAAGAAGAAAGATTCGATTTTTTGTTTGTTTGTTACGATTTAACTGAAGAACTCCTCAAGGGATTCAAAAAGTTCTTTCACCATTAGAAAGTTACATCTTTACCGAGTAACATAGCCTATACATTATATTGATATCATGCAAAATAGCCGAGCTATCACAATTTTCACGGACGAAGTCGCGGGCGAAGTGCTACTAAGTCTATACTTCTATACTAATATTATGTTTGTAGCGAATAAACTCAAAAACTACTGGACCGATTTGTATAATTCTTTCACCGTTGGAAAGCTACATTCACCCTGAGTAACATAGGCTACATTTTATCCCCACGGGAACGGGAACTAGCTAGTGTTGTAATAAAAAGAAAATGAGTTAAACATAATGTTAGCGACGATACGTAAATTCTAATTAGCCGTTTTTAATATTCTAATCAGTTCGTAATCTGTTATTATCTTGTTAGATTTGTATCATAAGTGTTGTGCATTCCAGCCACTAGAGGCGCTACTTGTGCTATATTAGTTTCGTAAGCTTAAGTACTAGAACACTTTACCGTAACGAGAGCCGTTTCAGTATTTTGATTAATTTAAGGTGTAAATTAAGGATTTTAAGACTGATTGTTGTGTATATAAATAAAATAAGTCCGTCCTAATAGTAAATACATAAGAAAATATTGTAAGGGTTGATTTACCACAGAAACTTTAAAAGTTAAGTTTCCCATACAAAACTCACCTCCTCTCTGATTGGTCGAGGGGCGGAGCTTTAGTGCCGTGTGCAAAATTAAAGGGCTCTGATTGGTCAAAGGTGCCTTTAAAAGAAGGCCATTTTCTGTGGTGAATCATTCCGAATCCAGCAGTGTTAAGAAGAAGAACAAGGAAATAAATAGAAGAAAACTCTACACCAGCGTTGTCATTTGCTCTTCCTGCACTCTCCAGTCAACATCCCGCCAGCGAACCCGCTCCACACAAACCTGAGCGTCAACATTGGTCCTTCGAAAGCCGGATTGGGTTCAAGAAAACTGGGAAGATGCCTACGAACACGAGATCAAGATCAGCGCAGTCGAAGACTACAACTACGAGTGAAAGTAACGCAACTACGGGTACCGGTACGACGGGTTCCGGTACGACGGATTGGAGCATGAATACGCCGAGTGAATCTACAAGCACGGCAACTACGGACGCGTCGATTTCAAATCGATCGACACTTACAAGAAGATCGCCGCCGAGCAGCGTACACGGGCTTCAACAACCCGTACTCCATCCCAAAGACACCGCTGGAGAAGAATCAACACAGGGGGAAGTGACTCGTACCACCCCCCCGACCCGCACCGTTGAAGCGTCGATCCCCGCCCGCCAAGAAGAGAGTCATTCATCGCCGCAGATTCAAGAAAGAAGCGTCGCAGTGAAAACACGTCTGAACGAGGGAAGTACACCAACGTCCAGAGAAGAGAGTCTGCCGCAGCCTCGCCCCAAGAAGACGACCCGCGATTTAGACACACATTCTGTTCGCTCGTCGCATAGGAAGAGAGCAGAAGCGCAAGCAAGAATGACAGTTGCACTAAGGGAATTGGAACTGGCAGAAGCAAGATCAAAAGTAGCTCAAGCTGAACTAGAGCTTCTCGCCGTGGACTCAGAAGAAGAAGACGGTGCCGGAGAAGAGCTGTACGAACAAACTCGAGAAGTTGAGCAGTGGTTCATCCAATCCGGGGACAGGCCTAAGAGTCGGAGGCCGATCGAGACAGAAGAAAAGAAGAGCGACATCCAGGAGTTGGCTTCAGTCATACTTAAGCTATCCGAGAAGTCACGTGACAACGTTTCATCAAAGCATCTTGAACTCCCTCACTTCAACGGGTCCTGTGAAGAATGGTTAGCCTTCAAGAGATCATACGAAGATATGGCCGCTTCTTTCAGTAACAATCAGAACCTAGCGCGCCTTAGAATAGCAATCCAAGGAAAAGCTAGAGAAGCCGTCCAAAGCCTGCTGTTCACCGCTGAAGATCCACGCGAAGTAATCAAGGGACTGGAAGCAAGATTTGGAAGACCTGGAGCGCTGGCATTAGCAGAACTAGAAAAAATGAAGAACATGTCAAAAGTCGGCGAGAACCCAAGCGACATCTGCGTATTTGCAAGCAAAGTGAAGAACGCCGTCGAGACAATCAAGGCCCTGAAGAAACCACAGTACCTCAGTTCCCCTGAAACACTGAGAATTATCGTCGATAAGATGCCAACATCCATGAAATTCCGTTGGTTTGCTTACCACAGAAGCAGAAGAGATGAAGAAATTCAAGAACTACTACTCGTCGAAGCGTTCCTAGAAACAGAAGCCGACATGTGTGGGGACTTTGCTCCACCTGAAGTGTCTTCGGAGCAAAAGAAGGCAATAAGAAGACCCATACATACGGTACAAGAAGCGTCACAAGAAAAATACAAGAAGTCATGTCCGTTCTGTGAAGAAGAGCATTTCGCAATAGAATGCAAGAAGTTCAAAGAAGCGAACATAAATGAAAAATGGGACATGATCAAGAAGGCAAAGATATGCAAGTGCCTTCGATTTAAGCACTCAAGAATCAACTGTAAAGCTCCAGTCTGCAAGCAATGTAAGAGGTGGCATCATACCGTCTTGCATTCCGACAAGCCGCCAGTACCAGTGGAGAAGGAAGCGAACAAAGAAGACACGGAAAGCGCATCAGAAGAGAAGGTCGCCTCAATCCACAACGCAAGAGGAGAAGAGAAGGCATACCTGAAGATCATCCCAGTGGACCTTTATGGTCCAAAAGGCCAAGTTCGCGTACTAGCATTGTTGGACGAGGGCTCCACGGTCACACTCATAGACGCATCCGTTGCTGAGAAGATTGGAGTCGAAGGGAAGCAAGAAAAACTCACAATCGAAACAGTCGGCGGGAAGGTGTTAAGAAAAGATAGTTCACAGAAGATCGAGTTCAAGATAAAAGGGGCTCATAGAAGAGAAAAAAGAACTATCGTCGCAAGAACCATCGACGACCTGAAGCTGTCTGAACAATGCATAAATAAGGACACCGTGCAGAATTGCCTCCATCTAAGGGCAATTGAAAATCAACTCCTCTACGTCACCGAAAGGCCCAAGCTGCTGATAGGCCAAGACAACTGGGGGCTGATAGTAACAAGAAGACTGAAGAAGGGCAAACCATCCGATCCTGTAGCCTCACTCACCAACCTAGGGTGGGTGCTACACGGATGCGAAACAGGGGCGACTGCCTTAGTAAACTTCACCCACTATGGCAGATCGACCACTGACGAAGAAAGCGTAGAAGAAATCGTCCGAGAACACTTTCAGTTAGAATCTCTTGGGATTCAAAATCGGTCACCAACCAATGACAGCGATAGAAGAGCACTAGAAACCCTCGAGAAAACAACGAAGAAACTGTCAAGCGGTCAATATGAAACAGGCCTCCTGTGGAAGAAAGAAGACGAAACCCTACCCAACAACTACAATCAAGCAATTCGACGCCTAGTCAACATCGAAAAGAAATTAGATCAAGATCAAGAAGCTAAAGAACACTACGAGAAGCAAATCCAGAGTCTAATCGAAAAAGGATATGCAGAGAAAGCTCCGGAAACTTCAAACAAAGGGAGAATATTCTACTTACCCCACTTCGCCGTCGTACACCCAATTAAGAAGAAGCTGAGAATAGTGTTCGACGCAGCTGCCAAGTTCGAAGGGAAGAGCCTCAACGACGCCTTGCTCTCAGGCCCCGACCTATTGCAATCTCTATTCGGGGTGCTACTACGCTTCAGAGAAGGACCTGTGGCTGTCATGGCTGACATCCAGGACATGTTTCTTCGAGTCAAGGTCAGAGAAGATGACCGAGACAGTCTCAGGTTCCTGTGGCGCGGGAGCCGAAGAACAGGCAAGCCCGAAGAGTATAGAATGTCGTCAATCATCTTTGGAGCAGCGTCATCACCAGCAACGGCAATATATGTGATGAACAAGAACGCAGAAGAATTCAAGAAGACTCATCCCGAAGCAGTGAAAGCAATCAACAGAAACCATTACATGGATGACTATTTACAGAGCTTCGAGTCCACAGCTGAAGCAAAGAAGATATCAAAAGAAGTTAAAGATATTCACGCAAGAGCGAACTTTCATCTGAAGGGTTGGGCCAGTAACAATGCGGGGGTACTATCAGAAGTAGAAGATACCAATAAAGAAGATTCCTTGCAACTCACGAAGGAAGAGAAGACTCTGGGGCTAAGATGGCTGGTAAAAGAAGATACACTAGCCTTCAACGTCGGGCTGCGCAACACATCAGAAGATCTCCAAGAGGGTAGAAGAACTCCAACGAAGAGAGAGGTCACGAGCGCTGTGATGTCTACATTTGATCCAATGGGTTTTGCAACACCAGTCTTAATACAAGGAAAGAAGTTAATTCAAGACATTTGGCGAACGAAAATAGACTGGGACGAAGTAATTAACGAACCACAAAAAGAAGCCTGGATGAACTATTTAAACGAAGTATCAGCACTAGCAAGACTGAAGATTCCAAGGTGCGTCTCACCCCGCAGAAAAGGACAGCTGCACACGTTCACCGACGCAAGCGAAGAAGCTTACGCAGCAGTAGTCTACTGGAGGACAGTCGAGCCTGGAGGAAAAGTCCATATCTCCATGATCGCCGGCAAAGCAAGAGTGACGCCAACAAAACCAGTCTCGATTCCGAGATTAGAGCTACAAGCGGCATTGCTTGGCAGCAGACTAGCTGCCACGGTCGAAGAAGAGTCAGAGCTCGAAATATCAAAGAAGATCTACTGGACCGACTCTAGCACAGTACTGCAGTGGATAAAGGCGGAACCAAGAAAGTTCAAGACTTTCGTGGCCAATCGACTGGCAGAAATCGAAGAGAAGTCCAAGCCAGAAGACTGGAGATGGGTACCGACTAAAGAAAACCCAGCAGACGACGCCACGAGGGGAACCCCAATCGAGTTCGACCACAACGCCAGGTGGTTCAAAGGCCCGTCATTTCTTCGTCAACCAGAAGAAGAATGGCCGTTTCACGACTTCAAACCAGAAGGTATCATGCCAGAAGAGAAGAACAAGCAAAAGGTGATGGCAATAAAGGCTGCAGAAGACGTCCTTCTGGATCCAGAGAGGTTCTCAAGCTGGGAGCGACTACTACGAACCACGGCCAGAGTGGTTGCCTTCACATCCCAATTATTGAAGAGCCGTAAAGCAACCACTAGTGCTACGCGCCGGAGGGACGAGTCCTGGAAACCTCAAAAGAAAACCCAGAAGAAAGACACACGAAACTTAAACCAATCAGCCATCAGAGACAAAAACAAGAGGCGGTACCTACCACTGGAAGAAGATCACCTAAAGAAGGCTGAAGAGATATTGATGAAGATTAGCCAGAACGATAGTTTCGCGTCAGATATAAAGAATTTGAAGGCAGAAAAACCCTTAGAAAGCGTAAGTCGGCTCAAGAAGATCGACGTCTACATAGGAGACGACGAAATCATCAAGTTAAGAAGCAGGACGATGAAGTTCCACGACATTAATGAAAGGAAAATGAATCCCATCATCCTAGATGGAAAGCAGAAGATAACGCGTCTCATCATACAACATTACCACAAGAAGTTCCTTCATGGAAATACTGCTACAGTAATGAACGAGATTCGACAAAAGTATTGGATCCTGGGCTTAAGAGCGACTCTGAAAGCAGTCACGCACAGCTGTCAATGGTGCAAGACAAAGAAGAGATTACCAGAGATACCCCCGACGGGAGACCTACCGAGCGAGAGACTACAGCATCATTAGTTTCCATTCTCTTGCGCGGCCGTAGACTACTTCGGGCCGATGCAAGTCACCATCGGGAGAAGGACTGAAAAACGCTGGGGGGCATTATTTACCTGTCTCACTACTAGAGCCGTACATCTAGAGTTAGTGCCCTCTCTTAGCACTAGCTCAATGATTATGGCACTTCGACGAATGGCAGCCAGAAGAGGAACCCCAAGAACCATATTCAGCGATAACGGGACAAACTTTGTCGGAGCGAAGAGGGAACTAGAAGAGGCCGCACAAGAGAAGGGCATCAACTGGAAGTTTATTCCTCCGGGTACTCCGAACATGGGAGGCGCCTGGGAGAGACTTGTGCGGACAGTCAAGACGGCGTTGGCAGTGGTCCTCAACGAAAGAAGCCCACCCGAAGAAGTGCTCCATACGCTAATGACCGAGGTCGAACACATCGTCAATTCCAGACCTCTCACCTCGGTCAGCATGGACCCAGAAGACGACGAGGGTCTGACACCGAACCACTTCCTACTGGGGAGATCGTGCGGAGCGATGGCGCCGGGAGAATTCGACGACACAGAGCTAATCGGGAAGGCGAACTGGAGAACCACCCAGAGACTGGCAGACCACTTCTGGAAGAGATGGATCAAAGAGTACCTGCCACTCTTAATGCCAAGAAAACTTGAGGGCAAAGAAACCAAAGACCCAAGAGAAGGGGACATCGTGCTAATAGTGGACGCCACATTGCCACGAAATTCATGGCCCCGCGGAGAAGTTGTCAAGACATATCCTGGACCAGACGGAAGAACCAGAGTGCTGGACGTGCGGACATCGGGAGGGATACTTCGCCGCCCAACTCGACGGGTCATCGTGCTGGTTCCTGCGGCATCGTCGCCTCCAGAGGATGAAGTGCTGCGCACCGTGGGGGAGAATGTTAGCGACGATACGTAAATTCTAATTAGCCGTTTTTAATATTCTAATTAGTTCGTAATCTGTTATTATCTTGTTAGATTTGTATCATAAGTGTTGTGCATTCCAGCCACTAGAGGCGCTACTTGTGCTATATTAGTTTCGTAAGCTTAAGTACTAGAACACTTTACCGTAACGAGAGCCGTTTCAGTATTTTGATTAATTTAAGGTGTAAATTAAGGATTTTAAGACTGATTGTTGTGTATATAAATAAAATAAGTCCGTCCTAATAGTAAATACATAAGAAAATATTGTAAGGGTTGATTTACCACAGAAACTTTAAAAGTTAAGTTTCCCATACAAAACTCACCTCCTCTCTGATTGGTCGAGGGGCGGAGCATTAGTGCCGTGTGCAAAATTAAAGGGCTCTGATTGGTCAAAGGTGCCTTTAAAAGAAGGCCATTTTCTGTGGTGAATCATTCCGAATCCAGCAGTGTTAAGAAGAAGAACAAGGAAATAAATAGAAGAAAACTCTACACCAGCGTTGTCATTTGCTCTTCCTGCACTCTCCAGTCAACATCCCGCCAGCAAACCCGCTCCACACAAACCTGAGCGTCAACACATAATTATAAGTAATATTATCCATCTTACTACTGTAATAATTTTACTACTACTACAAATGCGAAAGTTTGTGAGGATGGATGGATGTTTCAGATATTTGTTACTATTTCACGTAAAAAACTATTGAACAGATTTGGCACACAGATAGTTTATAACCTAGATTAACACACTTTTTAATCCCGAAAGTTCGATCACGCGAAAGAAGACGTCTCCCCATGACTTCCAAATTCTTAGATCCAGGGCATGTGGATTGCGGAACTGTTCGAAAGAGATACCGTGGCCCCGGAACATAAAGGGCGAGGAAGGAACATGTATGGGTTTTAGTCAGTAAAAGTCTGACACTCCCTCCCGCTCCGCCCAGAGTGGGAGAAGTTATTTGATGATCTCCCATCCCAAAAAGAAAAGGCCCAATGTGGACTACAGGTCATTGGTTATGTTCAGCTCGTCCTGCCATCTCCTGCGAGGTCTACCGCAACACAATTCATTGTATATGAAGCATTTTGTTAAAATAAAAATATTTTTCATGTTTTTTTCATGCCTTCTGGCTGTATCAGGTCTCCACATCGTACTCAATGACCCTAGATTCTAGGCCGGAAAAAATGTAAAATCGAATAGGAAAACCACTATAATTCACTTATCAAATGATTGAAATTAATTTAATGATTGATTACCCAAACCAATTCTGTTTACACAATTACTAGGTATACCATGAATCTATCACATATATTTACGAATAATAGGCGGTGTTCTAAATCCACTATGGTTATTTGATATGTTTTCCCAATTCCATTTGCCAATATACAATTATCGGATCATTTTCCTTAGCAACTGTTTTTAGAATTTATACATTTCTTCGTTACTTAGAGGAGCTCGTAGCTAATAATAACAGTCGTTTGAATCGATCTCCAGGTTAAGCCTCCCTTGCCTAGGTTTGTTCGTGGATGGGTGATAACCAAATTAAATACAGAGTTCCCTCCGTGTCTCGAAATGCACGTTAAGCCGTTGATCCAGGCAGTCAGTGGCTCAAAAGTCTGATAACCAGTCTTACCTTCTTAATTTCTTTTACCCAGTAGGTACTAACTGGGTTGTGGAGGTCAGATAGGCAGCTCCATGTAAAATACTGGTATTCAGCTGCATACGGTTAGACTTGAAGCCAACCCTAACATTCGTGGGAAAAGGCTATGCAGATGATGATGATTTGCTCGTTTCTTCATGGTTACCTCCAACCAGTCTTATAAAGGGACATTACATCAACTATTTAGCAAAAAACCAACCACCAAAAGTGAGGTTGGGCAGATGATGGTGGCATTCTGTAAGTTGCTGAAACTAATGTTTTCTGCATCCTATTTTCATGATAAAAAATTCGTTTAGAATGAGTAATAATGGCACGCATACCTACTATCAAACTCATAATCGTTTGTAATCTTCGATCAATAATAGTACTATTATTGATCGAAGACTACAGTAAATAATAAACAGGGTAAAACATTTAATTGATGTGTGGCTCTGCAGAAATGGTGCGATGACAACAGCCGATGGTCACTTACTAGTCAGTCACGGTCAGTTATCGTTCTATGGTGATCAATTGAATTGGTTACCATATCAGTTAACCAGTGATGTAACACATAACATTACGATTAGAGCTCTAAGTAATAATCGTAACTGTACATTTTTTTAATCGGTGGAGATCAACGTGTCACAAAAAAAATATCGATAGTCTCTTAAAAACCATTTTCGTGTAGCTGCAGCGGTTAGGGTGCCCCTCACAGTGCCCCTTACTGCCCTGTTGAAAGTTTCTGTGTTAATACCATCAGAAAGGCTTGTTTGCAATCCAAAAACACGATAAAAACAGAAAGAGCAAACTATTTGCGCTAGGTAATAATCAGCCCATAAGTTCCCATTGCTGGGGCACAGACCTCCTCTCTATAAGAAGGAATGGGCTAAATTCCACCACGCGAGCCCAGTGCGGATTGGTAGATGTCACATATCTTCGGATTTTGCGCTAGGTTAGGTGAGGTAACACAATAAATTACCGAATAACATTGAATTCAGACACGAGTCCGATATCTCAAAACGTGTTTGTTTAATAAGATAAACACATTAAACTAATCGATATTATCGATCAATTATCGCTACTATTTCAGCGATAACGATAATTTTATTAACTTTCAAGCATCGAGCACATAACCTACTTTCAAGTGTCAACCGTACCATCTTAGACTAGCCCATTTTCACAAATGTTTTTTTTTGTTACTTTTATTTAGTTTCTCGCTGCTGGGCAAGGGCCTATCTTTTCTTCTTTCATACTTCTCTGTCCTGTGCACATCTGGTCATGTTCGCTCCACAATCGAGATCAGACAATCACATAACCTGCGCCGCTGTCTACCTCGACGGCAACCGTCCAGTGAATGACGATCATTGCCGATCCTTCCGGGCGTATCTAAATGAATGGCAAAATATTATTGCACTATTGGAATTTTAAGTCTGGCCGCTGAGTCGAGTGTTGGTAACCGACAGTGCTCCTTTCTAACGCAAGGTTTTTAAATTCGGGAGAAGAAGCACAACATCGAGAGAAATGGAAGGAATGACGGGAGGTCTTTGCCCAAAAGTGGGACAATACCAGCAAACTAAAAAAAAAATGTTAGGACGTGAAAAGGGTATTAGACTGCAGATGATACTACACGGTCATACGGTTGAAAGTTAATTAGTTTAAGTTAAGAGTTTAGGACACACAATTTGCCACACCCGTCACGCTACACTAAAAGGGGTGTTAGAATAATTATCTGACTGACTCAGACATCAGTCTCATAGTTTTGATATATGCACCCCGTAAAAACTACCAATGGCGAGGTGATTATGATCAACAGATGGTCGAGTAAGAACATACAATTAATATAATGTGTTTAGTAATTGTAATAGGTGATCACTAACAGCCGCTACCGTAGACTGTTTTGCAGACATCGGTCCGTAGTTTAGAGAGGAGCCATGTCTAGCAAATCCTGTAAACTTCATGTTTTCTCGTCAACACGAGCTACTATTATAAGCTTATGTGGTCCATCTGCAGGACAATAGCTTTCCTTCTCTTTTTGCAGTATCTTTGATCTAAAGCTATTCGCCAATCTTTTAAAAGCCTCTTATAATCCAGGCCAATCCTTTAAAAGTGAGTATATCTCATCTCTTGTTCAGGACCTACATTGTCTACCTGCACTGACTGGGCTGGTCACGCAGATGAATGTCAAACTCAAACTCTTTATTGCAGTCATGTGTGTACATTCAGTTGTTACATATATGTAAGTACCTAAGTTTCAACATGAAACCAGGTTAGAGCACGGCAACATAATAGATTGAACAAAACAAGCATCCAGTGAGTAGGTATACTGGATTGCGAGTTTGTTAAACAAATATGTTATAACTAATATAATTATTATCGAAAATATTCCTTGTTGTAGTTTTGGTTTATGTAGTTATTTTAATTAATATCTTGAGGTTATTAAATTTTTTTATTTACGTGTATTCATTATTATATTTTATTAATTTATATCATTTATTAAAATTAAATAAATGATATCATTAATTTGTATGAATTATTATATTTTATTAATTTTATATTCTCTATCATATTTATATTTTATTAATTTGTAGAGGAGCGATGTCAGAGGAGCAATAGGCATAAATAAGCAGTCAGTGGGGTGGGATCGTGCTATTCGATATACTATGTTCAACGTGGCTGACTGGCCATAGTGAGCCAGAGGATTGCTTAGCACCAGTCGTCTTCTGCAAAATAATAGATTAGTCTCTTACTGGGTGTGGTGTAGGGTACAATGACTTCCTTTGTAAAGTTTATTTCCATTTACCTATCCTATGATAGATCACAATACTACTGTCCTGTTATATGTTATATATGAATGAGGTATTGTACTAGATGAATAAGAAGCAGCTTCTATTATATCTATGTACTGGTGACATCACGCGACAACTACTAATCTTCACAGTAAGCGTCGTGATTATGCTATCAAGGTTCATTCATTGTTGTATCATATTGAGCAGGATTTTATATAAATGTAGATGTTATAAGATATTCCAAGTAGGCCTCATCAAATAACTATTATTATCAAGCAAAGAATCCATTTAAATATAGTTTTGATTTATATACACCATAAGGATAACTATTTTTAGTAATGAATTGTGTAACTGAAAAAGAACAAAAAATAATCTATTAATTTTATCATCTTTTCAGATCACCGCAATCTGCAAATAAAATCAACGTTATGCTGTAAATAAGGAAACAATTATGGTTGAAACAACGGAAGATGAGAAACATAAAGCAGAATCTAACAATAGCCATGCAAATGTCATTAGATACAGCAATTCAGATATCAACACAATTAATTCAATTAGATCAGAAGAAAAAGACACAGAAATAGTCGCTCATTATACTAGAGAGGGATCAGAGTCACCCGTCGAAAGGGTCAAGTTCGAAGGACTAGATGATAAAGATAGTATATGCTCTGACGACAGTGATAAGGTAGCACTACCTCCTATACCAGACGGCGGATGGGGTTGGGTCGTAGTAGCCTCAGCATTTCTTGTATCAGCATGCGCAGATGGCCTGGCATTCTCCTTTGGACTCCTCCATGAGGAATTCACTAATTACTTCGAAACAACGCAATCAAAAACATCATTGATTGGCAGTCTTTTCATCGCTACTCCGTTATTAGCGGGGCCAATCATGAGTGCCTTAGTTGATAGATATGGATGCCGAATTATGACTATGATCGCTGGAGTGCTGTCTACACTTGGATTCTTATTAGCTGCTTTTAGTAACTCAGTAGAAATGTTGTGTTTGACTTTCGGGTTTATTAGTGGATTAGCTATGGGAATTTTGTACGTAACTGCTGTTGTGTCAGTGGCATTTTGGTTTGATAAAAGAAGAAACTTAGCCGTATCTTTAGCTTCGTGCGGGATAGGTTTTGGTACGCTTATTTATTCCCCAATGACTCATTATTTCTTAGAATTATATGATTGGAGAAATACTATTGTTTTGTTAGCTGGTACTCTACTTAATATGTGCGTATGTGGAGCATTAATGAAGAATCCAGAGTGGTTAGAAATTAAACAAAAGCGAGAGCGTAAGCTCTCTAAAATTAGGTCTAGAAAATCATCGAGTGCTGGTTCTACTGCGTCAAGATCTATTGGAGGAGAATCGGCTTACTTAGACGCTGAAGAACTAAAAACCTTATTGGAATGTGGAAAGGGCCCCGAATACATTTTAGCGACTTTAGCAACAAATATAAAGGAGGCTGAAGAGTTAGAGGCCACCACACAAGCGAACGTGGAGCAAACAAACAAGAGAATGCATTCAGCCATGCATCTCCCGACATTTGTACAGCAGAACGAAAGGGTAAGTAGCAAAATTTGAAAGTTCGACGATAGTGGTATACGAAAGTAGTTTAAACAGTGAATAACATTTGTTTACCTTATTGCAGGTTCCGGCTGAAGTCATAGACAAATTGATGAAAAACAAACGACTGTACAACATTATACTGCAAAACTACCCAGACGTGTTGACACGGAGGCATTCTGAGGTCAACGTAAGCGTTGACCATCCAGAAAATGCGCCACCACCTGCTCAGTTACCAATAGAATTGAAAGCAAAGAAACCTAAAGACGGGATGGGGAGAGAAGCAAAAAAGAGCGAGAGTGAAGGTGTAAAAACTGAAACAGCAGTGCAAAAGTCGAACTCGAAGCAGAAAATTGTGGCTAAAGACCCGAAGATATCGCACCAGCAGCAACAACAACAACAACAGCCAAGCTGGTTCAGACAGATTTCGACTGACCATCACTATTTGAGAGACGTACCTTTGTATAAGACCAGCATGATGCACCGAGGTGCTATGATGTCCACTATAAGGTACAAGCTAAGAGCATCATCCCTGCCAGATATGTATAGGAACTCGTCTTGGTCTCTTGATTCTGAATCAGACGATGAAATGGTATGTTCATTAATCACATTTATATAAATAATAATAATAATATCATTTAATTCGGGTAACAAAAGACCCATATCACGTATACCTTACAGACTAACATACATACTCATATATATTAAAACCACAAAAACATAAATAAAACTACTGAACACGAAGAGACGGCGTCATGTTGCGCTGCGTGGTGTCGCGTAGCCTTCCGCGGAATCGCCACGACACGCGTACACGACACCTTTCGGCCAAAACTCTTCCTTGAGGAAGGTCTCAATATCATGAGTCGGAACTCGCACCACGAACGATTTAAAATTCGTGTTGTGGCGCGACTCCAACTTCTCGACCCTCACTGTCCAGTTGGTCTTCGCTCGGACGTACTCCACGATCTCCTCTACCTTCGTGGTGTGAAGTAGCCGGGACACATAGAGCTGCGTCGTTGATATCGCCGGACGCAACACGCGGGGTCCTTCCTGCGCGGTCCCGCACTGGTTCCGACTAGGTGGCTTTAATCTTCTATTATATGCCCATTTAATCTTAAAACTTCTTTCTACGTTTTGCAGAGATGGTACAACCGCTTCGGACGAACTATGAAATCGATGTTTGACTTCAAAATGTTTACGGAGTTCCATTTCTTGATGTTCAACCTTTCTTCCCTGATCCTGTCTGTGTGGTTCATCGTGCCGTACTTCTTCCTTAACTCCTACATGAACGAGATGAATGTGGAGGGTGGACCTATGATGATTGCTATTATTGGAGTCGCCAGCAGTATTGGTATTGTAAGTACATTTTAATTTTTGTTAAACTTTTCGTTACTGTTGAGTTAGTTTTGATACACAAATTGAAGAGAAGTCTTGCGTTTATTACACACACAATCAAAATGAATTTCGATAAGATCGCTTCTTTTGTCTACCTAATACCACCCCATTAAGAAGATGACAAATACGCCTTCTCTCTGAAAATAAACTCATTATTCACATTTCACTATCTATTACATCTAGGGGTATCTTGATTTGAAAGAGCCTGTCGGGGTTGCGGGACTGTTCGAAAGAGATACCGTGGCCCCGGAACATAAAGGGTTAGGAAGAAACATGGATAGGTTTTAGCCAGTAAAAGTCTGACACTCCCTCCCGCTCCGCCCAGAGTGGGAGAAGTCATTTGATGATTTCCCATCCGAAAAAAAGGGGTATCTTGATTAATAATATAATTTCAAACGACGCATTTTTTTCAAGCACTACTGACTACCATACAATAACACCTCTAAGACAATTTTGCTTTTCGGTTTTTAGGTAGCCCTCGGCTGGGCAGGCGACCAGCCCTGGTTGAACGTGACAAAGACCTACGCCGTCTGCCTCATCATCTGCGGAGCCTCGGTAGCCACGTATCCCTTCTTCATCACAAACTATTGGGTCATTGCAGTCATATCAGCAGTGTTTGGACTCTCCTTCGCCAGTTCCTATTCGTATACCCCTACGATTCTCATGGAGTTGATGCCTCTGGATAACTTTACTGTAGCTTACGGCCTGATATTGTTGAGTCAGGGGATTGGACATTTAGTTGGACCGCCTATTGGAGGTAAGATTTTTTATGAACAGAATAAGAATGGATTTGGATTTAAGGTATTAAGAAAAGAAAATAGCTAAAGATTCAAAGCATTTATTTCAAGTAGGCCAGTTACAGGCACTTTTGAACTGTCGAAACAAATATGAAAATTAAATGTAGTTTTAGTCCCAGTCACAAGACATGAAACTGTGAAAGTACCGTAGTTGCTCAATGCCTAGCATAGATCTCTATGGAAAGGCACACACTCTACATGTACTAAAAGTAGCTGATGTATAAGCTGTACGGAAGTGTACTTCGGTTGTTGCTGCACATCCAGAAACTCTGCGCTATTTATAGAAGTCGTGACTTTGTAAGCTTACGCACATGAACAAAGCAGCCGAATTAGCAAGAGGTTGTTTAGAGAAATGACTGTGGCATGCTCACCACTTGCACTGTTGCAAGATGCGTGACCTTATAGGGAGTTATAGGGACTAGACTTAAAGAGTGTAAAAAACATCTTGACGAACTCAAAAGGCACTTGTTCTCCGAGACATTGCGATCACTTTTTTGTTCAACACCATACCTTCGAGTTATGGAGATATTGGGGGTCAAAGCTCCAACTTTCTGACAAGTTTTTGAATACAAGTTTTTGATGTAAGATTCGTATCCCCCTTTTTCATCCATCCATCAGCACAATGTTTTGAGTGAAGTTCACAAAAAAAGTCGTTTCCCAGCAATAATTTTTGCGTAAAGTTACTTAGTTTGATGTACAGAGTTGACGGCTTCGTCATGACTCTGTATTTACACTGTATTTTACAAAGTGGATTTTTCTGTAACTTCCAGGTATGCTGTACGATATCACTGGGTCCTGGGACCTGACATTCTACATGGGAGGTATTTGGCTAGTCATTTCTGGTCTGTTTGTGGGAGTCATCGCGTACACGAAGGATCTGCGTCTGTGTGGGTCCTCTCCTCTCATGAAGGAGGCGGAGGAAGCCAGGATTGAGAACGGACCCACCGATGTTTGATATTGTAGCTTATGGCTTGGAAATAAAGTTCGATTTTAAGTGTTTAGATTTGTTTCAGTACCCTTTTAGAAGTAAGGAAGCAAGGAGAAATCGGCACGTTGGCGCAGTGGTTGAGAGATTGGTGCTACGTGTTACATGTTCGATTCCCACACGGAACAAATAGGTATATATGTATTTGTTCTTGGTCTGGCTGTGTGTGAATGTGAGTTTAAATGTTTGTAAATGCATCCACGATACAGAAGAAATTCATACTGTTAGGCAATTCTTCTAAAGAAAAAGGGACCAATTATAATATGCTACAAAGTTAAATACTTATTTAAAAGTTAGGCAAGTGGCAGTTGCACTTGAAACATTTTGCATTTCTACACCGTCTTCTTTTTTGTACTTTATCAATCTACTGCATTTTTACCCATCCATCATCATAATCGGTCGTAAAATGTCACTTAGACTCTCCTAATAAAGAAATACGTACCTACCGATAAGCAACGAGTCTTACCAAGGAGTATCGTATTACCCAATACTAACTAACTGGGTTGTGGAGGTAAGATAGGCATATACTCTATGTAAAATACTGGTTTTCAGCTAATTTTGTTTGCCCTTACTTAGCTTCTTCATAAGCCTAGCCTTTTCCCAACTATGTTGGGGTCGGCTTCCAGTCGAACTGGATGCAGCTGAATACCAGTATTTTACATGGAGCGACTGCCAATCTGAACTGTGGAGGTCAGAATGGCAGTCGCTTCATGTTAATAAAACCCAGTTAATTCTGGGTAATACACGATACCACTTAGTAAGACTGATTGTCAGACTTTTTGGGCCACTGACTACCTGTTACGACTGTCAAATATAGAAATATGACAGACGGTATCAACAGCGAGGCACGGAGAAAACTCGGTTTGTGAGGGTGGTCACCCATCCACATATCAACCTAGGCATGCGCGGCTTAACGTAACGATCGACCCAAGCGGCTGTTATTATTTAGGCACGAGCTCCTCACTTAGCAAGTGAGAATAAAACTAGTTCCAGTTACATTTGCTTGACACAAGTCAATCACCTTCAGAATTTCAGTTAATTTTCAGGTTAATAAAACATGACGTGCTATCGTTCATATACTCAGCACGTGTCTATCAGACGGTATTATCGTTTGTCACGATGCAAGAGCATTGAAACTTATCAACGTCGGTAGTTGGGTAAATAAATTAAATAAAATAAACATACCGACACCGACTTTATCAACGACAGATAAGCTTTCATGATAGCTAGGTTTTTAGAGTAGCAACTAATGGCGCCGACTAGTTTATTATGGTTATTTTGGTGCGTGGTTATAGTCAGAACAAATGTCGCCATCATGCGCCACCACGGCAATTAGAACTTGGAACTTGTCTTTACGAACTTCAAATTCTAAGATCACAGAAATTCACTAATAATGCCTGACCATAATTGCAGCGATGGCCTAGTGGTGGGACCCTTGGGCTGTCTTATATACGTCTCAAATTCGAACCCAGGACACGCATTGCTGATCGGATTCATGTGCGTATTGTATCACCTGCTAAAGCCAAGTTAGAAGACCCATGGGCGGCATCAAGGACTTAAAAACACCTTCATAGAGGTTACAGAATTATAAGTGTTACATGTTGAATTGGTAACAGAATCAAATATGTAGCACTTATAAATGTGTTTTCAATGTGTTAACCCAAAACACTTACAAAAGTGTAACCGTAATATATCTGTAACAGATATAAAAGGTTTAACAGTGTTAATAAGTGTTTAACAGGTAAACTCAGCGTTGCCAAATTCACAATGTACTTATTTATGGTTAATAAGCATTAAATAGCCGAAATCTAGTCGTAGTCTGTTGTAAAACTGATTATTTCAGTTACACATATTAACACTTATTAACACATTTATAAGGTTAGGTACAGTTTGTTTCGGTAACATTATTGTATCTGTTACATCTAAAAGTGTTTTTCTGTTGAAACTGTTTTAAAAACAGTTAAAACACATTATTACGGTTACAGTTTGAGTCCCTGGGCGGCATAAAAACTCTTGACAACAGGTTAGACACTAACCACACGATAAAGAAATATCTCAGCGCCAAATGAACGGCCTGGTTAAATACCGATCGTGAACAAGAGCACTTATTCCGGCACATGCCACTAAATTCGACGATCCTTCCTGACAAAGGCTATCCTCGTCGATAAATATGTAGGTATTTTTAATGATGTTGCAGCTGGTGAGTAGTGTTATTATTGTAACCGGCAGTATCAATTTTGTAACATTAATCACCATTAATTTGTTCTAATGAATCATAGTTTCCTGCAGTTAGTTTATATAATTTTATGAAGTACTAGGTGATGCCAGCGGTTTGACCCGCTTAGACCTCGATCATTGTCCCACGGAACCATAGGTTATTAACTTTCTGTATGCTAAATTTCATCCAAATCCGTGCAGTATTTTTTGCGTGAAAGAGTAGCCAACATCGATTCATCGATTCATCCTCACAAACTTTCGAATTTGAATATTACAATTGGAAATAGGATTACCACATACAACTAACAAGTTTAGTCCCTTAATACTATTATTTTTTAGTAGGTACCTAAAGGGTGTAAAACACCTCTTAACGAAGCCGAAAGGTATTTGTTCCCCAAGTCAATGCAATCATTTTTTTGTTCTACACCATACCTGGGAACGTTCTATGTAGTTGCGGAGATATTGGGTGTCAAAGTATTTGACAAGTTTAAAAATAAGAAAGTTTTTATTGTAAGATTTTTACTTTAAACACCTTTACAATCCCCGTACCTACTATTCAATTTATACATTAGCACAATGTTTTGAGTGCGTCACATAGAGTTCTACCAAAAAACATGTATTCTCACCCCAAAAAAAAAGTCGTTTCCCAGCAGTAATTTTTGCGTAAAGTTACTTAGTTTTAGTTTGATGTACAGAATGCTTAGTTGGCGGCTTCGTGATAAGGTGGTTTACATCCTGTATATCTAGTTTTTTAATTTGAACTTTTATTAACGTTGATGGAACACATTGCCTAAGCCACTTCTAACGGTCTTCTAAGCCATTAAAAACTTCCTGTTTGCACCAATGCGTCGGTGTCGGCTAAAACGACATATTGTGTTTTTATGGCCCTTTGACAGATAAGGGACGTGTCCCAGCAATGGCACGTTTCGGATTATGTTTTATGTTATGTTTTAACTTACCTATGGGAAACAAGGATAAATAAATAACACACAGAATAGAAACTTTACAATAACAACTTTATTGTGAAGGGAACAACAATTTGAGGAAGTCAGGTCTGTTAACAACAGCTGTTTAAATCTACATCAAGTCACTTATATTATAAAACAATATTTTTATATCATGGGGTCCGAGTGCCCACCTAGTTTATTAAGCCAAGCGGTTGGTTGGTCGTCTCTTCACTTAACCGAACGGTTGGCCTATTTTTTGTCAAAAGCTCTGGAAAAAATCAGCATTTCATCAAGAAGTATTTTAGTATTCAAACCAAAATCTTTGAAGACAAAAAACATCAGTTTCCAACTCAAACACACTTGATACGAATCTTACACCTATATTTAAGACGATAGCTGCAAGTCATTTAGACCGACCTAAAAGAACAGAAAGAGATAGGGCTATACTTTGCTCTCCTTCTCTCCTTAACCGTAAAAGTTTTTGCTCCTAACGGAATTCCTTAGGACCACTCCTGCGCAGTCGTGGCTGATGTTAGATCATTCGTTTTTTTAGTTTGTTTCATGTGCGTGCTTTCAATGCATTGCTCATTAGATAGGTGTAACAAAGAAGCACAATCGCTGGCGATGATATGGAACAAAAATTAAACAAAACAAAAGAAAACTTGACGTTTACAAACATCTGTCTAGATTAATTGTAAACACATTTAATTTTATGTCTGGCCAACGAGGAAAATAACAAAGAGTAGGTAAGTATTTATTTTACTGACGACGATGCAAATTAAAAAAGCCAATAAATTAAATTTATAATACATTACTATAATGTTGTTTCTTCAATGCTTATGCAATTATATTCGGCTAGTAGGTACCTTCGGTATTTATTAGGAACGAATACAATTTCTTAACAATATTCAACATACATAATGAATTCTGGCAAACATTCTATTACATCAGTGATTAATTAGAATTCTACGCTTCACAAGCTAAAAAAAGTAAATATAAAAATTCTACACGCGTTTAATTTGTCCAATTATAGATATCCGGCGCCTATGAAAGATTCCTTGTTTTAGTGAACAAATTAAAACACGATCGTATTTTTTCGGAATTGGCTTCAACCGGACTGACTTTTGGGTTCAGATTACGGTGACCTGTGACTGAGATTGTTAATTTTATGACAGTGATAAAAGTGAGTGCCTCTATAAATATAGTCGACAAATTCGTTGCAATTTGTACCTATGAAGACATAACATAACATCAGTCTTCTAAACCCGGAAAGGTTAAGCAGTGGTGTACCTACCTTTGTACCTATTGGCACCAACCGGGCACTAATGCAGACTCCGTGGCTGCTACTGAGAAATTCGTGATGGAAAAATCCAATTAACAATTTTACCCGACCCGAGAATCGAACCCGGGACCAGATTATACAAACTAATAAAAATATAAGTCAAAAAGAAAACATAATTAAAACTAAAATAATAGAAGAAATTGTTCTAGGACCATTAACAAAAGTCAATGACCACAAAAGTGAACAAGAAATAATTAACAAAGTAATTCTAGAAGTCAATAACCGTATAAATGTTATATTCAAAATCATTGACTCACTATCAAGGACGTATTCAACAAAAAGACGCGAGTTCATTAGCATGGCAACACGAATCCAAAGGACAGACAGGCATACAATTGAATGCTCACACCGGATTCATGAATAACTTACCTACGTATTGAATACTTTGATAACATAAGGTGCGATTCCATAAGGCAAGTTACTTATAAGTAAGTTGCAAATTGCATAAAAATTGAACACAACAGCATACAAGCCACAACTCCATAGTAACTATGACGTAGTTTGAACTAGTACATTATTTATTCAAGTGACGGGCAAATTGAACGCGCAAAAGTTAGTTGCACGTGCCGAATTGCGATCGAGTGACGTGTCCAGGCTAGTTTCCACCATCAATAAATTGCAAAACTAATTAGTCCGTCAGTTAGAGTATTGGAAAATAATGGACACGTATTTTTTGTTTTTGTAAATCACTGAGTACTGACAAAGATAACACGCATCAAAACTCGGGAGTGGGGGCTCGTGGCGTCACAACGCACTAAAAACTATAGCACGGCGTGACGTATTGCGAATTTTAAAAGCGTCGTATCTTCGTCAATTTTGGTTTATGTAACAAAAGAAAAAATACGGGTCAAACATTTTTTTATAAGCTAACTGACGGACTAATTCGATTTTTTTAGGACACAAGCCTGGTTTTGCTTGTAAGTATACAAGTAAAACCTGCATGCAATTTGCACACTCTTGAACACATGTTTCCAATGCAAGCAACTTTTACGCAAATGTGACTTCAAACCTGCATGCAAAACTTGCTTTATGGAATCGCGCCTTTAGGACAAGGCTGTTTTTATAGCGAACATTATGTGCAAAGCAAATATTGTACGCAAGTAACGCTTCTCGAAAAATCTATTTTTGTCTACTATACTTGTCTACTTGATCTTTTACATGTTGTGTTAGTGCTTATGGCTTAGTATGGCCAAGGAAGTTTTTTTTGCCTTCATTAAAACTGGTTTTGAGTTCCAGACGTTCTCTTTGATTTATATTGGTGTCGATTCTGTTGTGCACAAACTAAACTTAATTTAGGCTGTTGCTATCATTTACTAAAAGGCAGTGCGCGAAAAGGACGGCTTTAGCTATGAACTAAGTTAGAGATTTCAAACTTGTTTAAGCCTTACGCTTCACCGTGTTTTCAGTCGACATGTTTTTACATGCACCCTTCATTTGTATGGAAACATTAATTCCAATTAAATTTAACAGCTTTAAATTACGTCCGTCTCTTTCTCTCTCTCTCTCTTCTCGTTTTATTGGAGAGAAAAAGATAGCAATAGCCTAAATTAAGTTTAGTTTGTGTACAACAGAATCGACACCGTTATTTAATTTCGTACCTATTTTTACTATTACCTAAAGTCATCTTTTCATCAGAGATTATTTGCTGTTAGATCTTAGCATGTTGAGTTTTATTGTTGGTATCAACCAGAAACGGTTCTGAAAAAAGATTTGTTATGAGAATTTTTTGTTTTGTTATTTGTTGTATTCATAAAAATAATGTTTCAATACATTGACTTGGCGTAGACTTAGAAACTACAACATACAGAACACGAACATAATATGCTGCTATTATATTTATCTGTATATCTAAACATATATTATGTTTACAATTTTACATGTAAGTAAGATATTTAGGACATTCATCATCACCTTTATTTTGAAGTCGCTCAGTGATAAACTTTACAAGATATTAGAAAAGTGTTTATGTCTATCAAATCTTCAAGCGACATTGAATCATCTAGTACTTAAAATAAAGTCCTATTTTATGTAAGGAACACGATCCAGAAGGTTTTACAGACATCATTCGGAGTCCTATAATCAGGTTCGTGGGCGAGGTAAAGGAGTATGTCAGGATCGTATCAAGAGACTTTCTACAGTTTATGCCTGCCTGAAAAAGGCGTGAATTACGCATTATGTGTTCTTATCCCGAGGTTACTTAAAATAACGTTGCTCAAAAAGCCGCTAAGCTGAAGTGGGACTTGACTGGCCACGTCTGCCACATGCCCTGAGCTGTGGGCCAAAATCACCACTTTCTGGAGCCATGACACAGGCAGAAGGCGTCGCAGTAGACTTCGCAGAAGATGGCGGGACGAGCTGGACAAAACCAACGACCAGTGGTCCACGTTAGCTCTGGACCGAAACAACTGGATTCAAGGGGAGAGCCATTTGGACGACGCAGGCTAACAATATCAGTACTTATAACAGGGCACTGCCATACAATAGCATATCTTGGTGGTTCAGAGACCTAGCAATAGACGCTGTTAGATCACCATGTCTTCTAATGCATGGCCGTATGTTGATCCCGAGTTGAAGCTGTATCGAATTAATTTTTAGTACGAATCACTTTCCCTTTTACACTTCAGTGTGTGTTTTCAGGCATATAATTGTTTGTCGACCTTCGTTTCCACGTGAATTTATTTCATTTTCATCTGCTAATACTTCAGAGTCTATCACTCACTAGTTACTGCTTACTGCTATGGCTAAACACATATTTTTTAGGACAGTCTTTTTCAGTTATTTTTCATTTTTTGTCTTTTCAGCTAGACTGGAAGCCGACCCCAACATACTTGAGAAAAGGCTAGGCAGCTGATAATGATGATGAAGCATATTATGACACATAATGACGTTTCATTGCATACTACATTTTGTTGAGTACATAAGTACATATTTGTACACAAAGACAAAAGTGGAAGCAGGCGCCATTATTAGCAGATAAGGTTAGAAACAAGATAGAAACATAACATCAATCCCCAAAGGGTACACAGAGGCGTATCTATCACATTTTGCCATTTCATTTTTCCAGGTATGTTTAAGTCCCATGTCAGAGGGCCAGCTTATTGTCATCAACCGGGCGCAAATCCAGACTCCGTGGCTGCTACCGAGAAACTCCTAATAGAAAAACACAATAACACTTTGCCCGACCTGGGAATCGGACCCAGGATCTCATGCTCAGCAACCAACGAGCCAGTCTAACCTGCCATGAAATTAAGCAAAGGTAGCCAGTATACGATCGGCGGCGGCGAACTCCCGCGTCCGGCCCTGGTTCAATCCATGGTCCGGAGCGAGACGGAAAGGGAAGCCGTCACCTCCTTCTGCGAAGCAGTCATGCTAGCGAAGGAGGTGGTGGAACGCGAGAGGGAGAGAGCCTCTCACCCCAGCCCCCGCGCGGGAGACGCACCGGGCGTCACGCGTCGCCGTAGACGCGGGCCTGTAGACGGTGAGCTATGGGCTAGCCTGCCGGGGCTGCGGGACTGTTCGAAAGAGATACCGCGACCCCGGAACTTAAAGGGCGAGGAAGGAACACGGATGGGTTTTAGTCAGTAAAAGTCTGACACTCCCTCCCGCTCCGCCCAGAGTGGGAGAAGTCATTTGATGATTTCCTATCCGAAAAAAAAGGTAGCCATGATACAGGACGTTGCAACCAAAGTAATATAACAAGCAAAACTAACTATAGGTGCCGTAAAAGTCAATTCTAGTCAGCATAACGTATTCTAAAAATAACATCGTTTCAGAGACAGGAAAAATTAATAACCGTGGTGATGACATCATTGTAGAACATGAGCACATTCTTATTGATGCTAATGGCAAATATAACAAAATAATCTCTGTTTGTAACGTTATAAGTATATATAGCATGTCAAAGGACCCATTGCGAAGCCGTTGCCATGGTGTCCTGGGTCGATTCCCGGGTCGGGCAGGGTTGTTGGGTTTTCTATTAGGAATTACTCATTAGCATCACGAGGTTTGGAGGGAAGTCATTATATCCCCGGCGACATGATACCCCTGTGCGTCGAAAAGCACGTTAAGCCGTTGGTCCTGCAACCCATCTCTCTCCGGTCTTGTCAGATAGCTGTCCCTGAGGACTATGAGAGTGATGGAAGAGTGAAGCTGTGCCTGCGCACACACTTGTGCATTGTAATACCTTCAGCACCGATGGCTCATCTCAGTTGAGATCCGCCATGAGTTCGTGACTTTACATTATGTTATTGGAAATCTGAAAATGGACCCCTGATTAGGGGGTTTAATCTGAAACTTTTAAAATATTCTTTAGGTTTTCTCACCAACCCAACTAGGGGTATCAATTTTTCGGCCTGCATTTACTTGCTCATAAACCTTCTTTTTCTTTTTCGGATGGCCGATGGGGCCGAAAAGTTCTGGAGTGGCGACCGCGAACCAGAAGACGATGCGTTGGACGACCTCCCACTAGGTGGACCGATGACCTGGTGAAGGTTGCGGGAATCCGTTGAATGCGAGTCGCACGGGACCGGTCAATGTGGCGACTCTTGGGGGAGGTCTATGTCCAGCAGTGGACGTCTTTCGGCTGAAATGATGATGATGATGATATGATGCAACCTTCTTGGTTTACCTTCTAAATCTTGAATTTAAATCAATGCTATGAAATTCTATACTTTCCAGAAATTTTTCACTTTCTATTTCTTTGTCATTCGTTACATTCTATCACTGAGCGAAATCCCTAGTTAGTTTTGTCTGGATACTATAAGGGGCCATCGGGAGATTATATTAACTATCGAGTTGCACGATTATGTAATAACTTTTCTAACAGATGTGTTTACACTCACAGCCAAATTATGACCATTTAGAATACCTATCTAATCCAGCAAATTATGGAACTTGTATTTAAACACATTGCTAATTGCTCCAATTTTTCTTATTTCTCATTTAGACTTGCTTGCATCACCACTCAATACACGGGTTTAATGCAAAAACATGTCAAAAAATAATTCTGTCTCTGATAATATCTTAAAATGATTGACAAAAACAGAATTCAGTTTTAAAAACGTTTGTGGCTCAACGTATTTACTGATTTATGGTGCAAACAGGTCTAAGCCATAAGGCAATGCAGATGGCCGCGGCTGTCAAAATCAGTATTCTATTGCCTTAAATTCTGTTTGTAACAATCCAATTCATTTTATTGATTGGAGTGCAATTATTGAACTCTGAATATGTGAGTATCAAAATATAGATAATAGAACTAACACAATAATAATTTATGTTATTTTTACCTTGTACGACGGATGCCATTTGCATAATTTTCGATTTCTGACAGTTTCTGAATTAAGAAGTTGACAATCTGTCAAAGTCTTCTTTAGCAGTTAAGTAACTAACTACTTTCTTCAAAATCTGCTAAAGTAGAGTTTGACGCTTTCTCAACTTTAAATTCTGAAATTAGAAACCGGATCATGAAGTTTCCTATAGGTAATTGCTATAGTAGGTACTTATGTATATTCAATACTGCAGTTACTATTGAAATATTAATACAAGTATTTAGAATTTTAGAACCGATGACCCGCAGGTAGACAAAAAGTACTGACGGCTAATTTAAATATCTATTTCTTCACGACAACTTACATTAAATAATCAGATATTTATCTGTGTTAAGTTCTTATCATATTGTCGAAATTCATAAACAACTATTAAAATAAATAATGTAAAAAAACAAATATTTTGTTATTATTTTTTTACAAATAAAAACCATTAGAGGCAACATAGTGAAGATAAGGTAAAGGTAGCAGTAGTGTTTAAATCTGAAAAAACTTTTGAAGACGCTTCCAAACACAAAGACGATTTTTTAAAAGTATTATCATCGTTCTCACTATCGACATCAAAGTAATCGATGAAGATATTCGTAACAATAATGCTAGAATAAATATTGCTATTAACCGGCTTTTAATACAAATAGATGCATTATATGTCCACGAAGCAGATACACTGCGAGCTGGAGATAGCTGATCAAATGCCCTGAACTATAATGTGGTTCGTGGGACAGGAAAAGACTGTAAACCCCGAATCGATATAATAGGCAGAGCTGTACCACGTCTAACCCTTCCCATGTAGCGTGATATTTTAGTTGTTCCATGGGAGCGAGTATATTGCTATCAACCGGGTGAAACACTAGACTGAAAAGAAAAAACGATGACGAAAAGACGAAAAAGAAAATAAAAGAAAATGACGAAAAGGTATGTCAGGTATATGAAATTGCTCCTTTAGCTACTTATCTCCACTACTTTGACCAAAATGCGCCGCAAGATCAAACTTGTATGTCTAACTAAATCCGTCAACAAAGGCCTAGGCAGAGGCCGGGACGTCATGGCAAGGGATAAATTTTTTACAGATTCAGATGTATTGATATAGAAATAGGACCGTGGCGCGTCTTTCAATGCCGTGCAATGAAATCTCTTTCGGTACCCAGCATCATTTTAAAGCATAGTAATTTATGGCGTATTTAAAAATTTAAAAAAAATCCCTTGCCATGCCGATGCGTCCTGGTCTGCGTAAGCCTATTTCCGTCAATATTCGTCAATAGCATAACAATTACTATGCTATTACAAGTAGTTGATGCAACACTAAAATTAGCCATTGGAATGACGCCAAAAATAGTATGTGCATTGTTCTGCGTATTGTTGGAGTTACTTCTAAATACTACTGCGTTGCTTTCAGCTTACATGCTTCTTTTAAATACTATTGAATCATATTCGCGAGTTTCTTTCAAATCTTTAATAATTAGTGGCTTTTGATCAATTAGGAATTTATTAAGTGATGTAGATAAATAAATATGTCTGCTACATCACGCAGCTTCGTCGTCATCAATTATTACAACAACAAAGATCCACGAATTTTGTCATGAAAAGTCAATGTTGACTCAATACCAAATGAATGGTGATCACTGCCAATGCCAAATAGTAATAGACCCAGCAGAATCTCGCGACGCATCTTATACAACTGACCTGAGAAGGTAAATAAGAGTAAACAGAATAAATCTTAAAGTTACCTTACAATGATAGAAAAAATACAGGACTCTTTAATAAATCATAATATTATTTACTCCGTAAGCACCTACAATGTAATAATATAAATCTAACATTGCATAATTAGTTAAATTAATGTAAATCAGTAGCTGCAGTAAAGTAATTTTTATTTGGTAACTTTTTTTTTTGGTAGGAGTAAGAAAGTTAAGCATTTCTATGTGATATGATTGTGTTTCTTTTTTCACCAATTTAAAAAAAGTTACCAAGCAAATACTGTACTGTTATAATAAACCTACACAAAATGTTTTACAATAAACTTTCGTATTTTATAATTATGTATGACTGTACGTTTGTTTTAAAGTAAATAAGTAGTTTTTTTTAAATAAGTATTATGACCCATAAAGTTACAACGCTTAATTAAGTATAAATATAAACTTGATATTAAATGAGATATAATTCTGTAATATTTCGAACATTTATTGAAGAGGTAGATCCGAAGATTTATTTTTTATAATTACGTATTCATTAGAAATCCTTAATAGATATTTCATAAGAAATATTAAAATCGAAGCGTAGTTGGGTGAAATTTCATAAGTAGGTACATATTTTTCAACGGTTGTAATTACATTACATTGATAGTCATTTTAAAATTTATTGTGATGTAATTCAATCGTTGATTAAAATAGTCAATCTTAGGGCTATTAACTACTTAAATTAGGAAACAAATATAAAAATCATATTACAGGGAAGACTATTAACAACTAAACAAATGAATAGATTCTTATCTACACAAGTAATTATTAAAATCTTACTTTATTAAATAAGATAAACGTGACAGCCTTTAGTGATAATACTTTTAAAAATTGTGCATATAAAGGTAAGTGGAAAATCACCAAAATAGTTTTATTTAATCATTTTAAAATACCTATTCAAAACCGCCAATAATTTTATAATTTATAATGATAATAACAGTACTTTTAAACTTTAGATATCTACATACTAATTACCCTAAACTTTGCCACAATCAAGCGAATACTTACGATATTTTAAGACCGCGATCCAGCTTCTTAAAATAGCATTCTTAAAATTGTGAAGTTGACATTGCCTAAGAAAAAAACAATGCCTGTAGACGACAATGAGACCTCGACTACACAATACAGTACATTAAAATCTATAATAACACTAACATTAAATGACATAGAAAAGGACGTAGAAAAGACTTACAGACAGTACTCTCACTTGAAATCACGTTTAGTTACGTCAGACATCATGAAGAAGTTTCATCATTCTTAAAACTCGAGGAAAGCACAATATTATGTTAACATCAAATTAGTACCTATATGTAGATCATAATACTGTCGAAAATTATATTCATTTACTAAAACGGTAATACTAATAATTACTTAAACTTGATATTTCATATGCATCATTTTACATTCAGTAAAATATTCCTTCATCTTGAATTCAATTCAAACCTTTCTTTACATCCATAATATCGAAATGATAGTAGGTACTTAAATATAAAGTATAAATATTTTAATGCAATGTTTTGGATATTCCAAAGGATTTATACAAAAAAGGTCCTATTACAGATCCTTGTGGTACACCTAAGGTCTTAACATATATTATAACTAACAAGCACGGTAGAATAACAGGGGAAATATTTAAGACGATCGTGTAAAAGCAGTCGAAATGACAATAACAACCGTAGTAACACGTAACAACCACTTTCATACTGTTTCATATACTTTATAATATAAGACGCTTTGGATAAATCTCACATAATCACAATCCTTGATAAAATGTCTACACTTTTTAAGTAAGCTTTACCCTTTCTTTGGGAAAATTGTCAAGATATGTATGTTAATGAATAAAGAGAATCTTTTGACATTTCTTTAAATCTTTTTGCAGGCATTGCACCGGTATTTTTCTTGAAAATACTCGTATCCTGTCTAACATTTTCATCTGATTTTTAAACTGGTCTAGGAAGTATAATTTAGGCCAAAACTCATACATCGTTCAAAGCAAGATAACCTTCGTTCTCGTCAATAGGTTTACCATCTATCTGTGCTTCATATAACGAGATCTTATATTATGTTAACATTTACGACAAAATCAAGAAACCCTTGTTCGTGTAAGAAACTTTGATTTTACTAAGTGATTAACATTTACATTGGACAAAAGGGAGACACTGATTTCATTAAATGCTAGTTTTAGTTAATATTTTTGTAATTTATCTTCATTTAGGAATCTATTTACAAAAGCTCTCTTTTCTATCTTATTGTTACTAAGTTACTAAGTTTTGTATTATAATCGCCCACTTTATGAAGAATGTATTATTCTCATTGCGTGTTCAAATCGCAAAATCTTTCTGAGCGCCAATGTCTACTATAAAAACTTTTATAATCATTTTGGCGTTCACTTTATTATTTCAGACATTTGCAGTCTATTTTTTTTTAATCCAACAATTGCTTTACTCTTCACGTTTTTACATCGACATATTTGACACTCCGATACAAGCTCTTCTTCCAAGAGGTACGCTTTTTCATGTGTATTTAAATTTTCAATGATTATTTCATTGAATGCATCGTACAGTGCATTAAGATAGATGTTGTCAGTGATATGTTTTTGCTTATTATTATTACCTACCTAATTGACAAATAATGAAGACCATACAAAAATAGAGAACCATTATAGGCGACTTTTACTTCTTCCATTCAATCTCATTGATCTTAAAGCTAACTAAGGAGGTTATCCTTCTACAGACTAACCATAGACCTTATATTACTCCTTAAATAAATATATTTAAGGAATAACTAGAAAATACTTTGTTTGGTACTCCTGTTGGTTTAACTTTAGAATTGTGTTTGAAAATATGAGATCTGTTATAGTAAAGTACGAAAATATTTTAAGCGTTTAGCGGAAGCGTGTATAGCTTTAGCATTAGTTTAGTTTACAATAACTTCGATATGCTCATAAAAATCATTACTGATAACTTCATTATTGCTATTGAAAAGGTTTTCAAACTAAAGTACTCGGTACAGAATTTAACAAGCTAACTAAACTACTCACTAATATGAATACATCGAATTTAAAACACTATAATATAACTAAAATTTAATTGAATAACTACATCTAAGCTACTCTGAGTTTAACCGTGTTTGAACAATTTGTAGTATCGTTTGCTTTTATTGTACGATCCTTGTTGAATAGATTGCTAATGGTAATATTTAATGAGTCTACAAATTGATCGTTGTTAAATACGCAGATTATATATTTATGCCAGTATGTCACTGTGCTCTGTGCTGCTTTTCCACACGGTTTGATAATAGAAACTCTGTACCACTCACTTCTGAATTCTCAAACGACTGAAGACTCTTTCTGTTGCTAAAATACACCTTCATGTAAAGGGCGGAATACAGATGCCAGTAATTTGTATAAAAGTATGCAAGTGAGTTGCGTGTCATTGTATCATCCACCATTCAGAAGTTGGTAAGGCACAATAACAAGCAAGCAACTTGTTAACTTTTGTGCAAGTAACTGGCCTGTGTTTTAGTGCCAGAGATAGCCTGAGAAACTTAAAACAGAAATATATTTGAGTATCCAGCCGCCATTCAATCAGAATCAAACGAAACACTCGCAACACATCTTACACCAAAAGAACTTAACTACGAAAGTCAATAAGCATCTTTCTCGCAAATCACTTGAAACTAGACACATAGAAGAACTAACGTGTACGATGAGGTGGTTGCAAAGCTTGCGTGCGACTGCCCTGGTCCGCTTAGCGGTCGTTGCGCAGCGGAGCTAGCGCGGCCAGGGAGGCACGTCGCCGGCGCTAGGAGCCCGGCGACGTGCCCGCCGGCAGCCCCGCGCCCGACCCGCGCGCCACCCGCGGCTCCAGCTCCAGGGACAGCGTGTACTGACGCTCTTCGGCGATCACCAGGGAGTTGTCCAGCAGGAAGTCACACACCTGGAGCATTTGACAAGTGTAATCGTAACTTTTGCTTACGTTTTTGTTTGACTGATAATGGAGTACCACAAGGATATGTTATTGTTCCACAATCTTCCACTCATTACAGATTTTAGATATAGGTCACACAGCCACGTAGCCACCATATGGCTGCGTTCTGCTAGGATCCACTCACGAACATGACATTAGACATGACATACACGTAGTGATTATATACTCTGTGTGACATACGGCCGTCCCCTGCCAACTGATACGGTACAGAGCTTTCAATCTACATTTTAATTTGGATCGATTGTTGCATTCGTGATGCTTCGTCAATCTGTTGTCGCTGATTGCATTGTGTCTTGATAGTTTTAGGTACAGATTTTTGACTAGTGCGAAAATGTAATGCTAACTTTAGTGAAAAATGTACTATATGCTTACCTTTGGTATATGATCAATCTTATACGGGGTTTGCTGGAAATTCCTTATTTCACGGATCACGTGCGCTATCTGCAACACAACAGTTCTCATGTAAAAACATGCTGTTCAGCATATTAATTAAATTTGACTTCAAGAGTACGTTTATAGGAAGTGGGGCTTCTACTAGAGTATTTTATGTAGATATTTACACTGCTAATATTTCTACGAGCTTATCTTTTAATTTTTAAAGATTAGTCCTGTAATTCCAAGCTAAATGCTAAGATGTTAAAAAGGAACACCTTACCATTCTCATTTTTGAGAAGTTAAGTAGACCATCAGGCGTGTAGTTGGTCGTTCCTTCTTCGATGAACGACAGATCAGACAGATACATCCCCAAGTAAGGAATGCATGGAGGATCACACCTGTAAATCAAAAGAAAGAGAATCTTGGCTTCTTGCATTTAAAGTCCTTTTTACCAAAGCTAAAAGTTGAAGAGTAATTAACTTACCTGTGCAAAGCATCCCGCAAGATTCTGAATCGGCATTCCGATGATATTATGGTTTGCATTCGTTCTATCGTTTGTTTACTCTGAAAACAAATGATTAAATTTGCATCATAGTTCCCAGTTTTAGTTAATTTCAATAAGAAATTATTTAAACTATACTGACCGTCTTTGACACCTTCTCCCAAGTCTTCTTGAGTCTGTAAACTGACGTGTTCGAGAGTGCTGCACAAACTTGCAGCACTCCATTAAAGTTGTGCAGACAACGAGCTATGTCTGCCACTGCTGCCCATTTCTCTATTGCTGCTACGCGGCCTACGATACGTAAAAAGTTAAACGTAAAAAGTTCTTAATTTTTATTGTGCTAAATTGCTTAATTGTGTAATGCTAGATATAAGTTTAAATCAGTAAGTAATAGATACTCTGCAATATTAGTTTTAAGTTATCTTGCTGCGCCCTAACAGAGTCATGTAGGAGACTCACTAGTTTTAAGATTAGCGTGTAAAATTGGCTGTGTACATTGTGCATTAAATAAATAAATAAATGTTTTAGGTTTATCTGCTGAATTGTAAGATTGACTTTGATGATCTAGTTTTGTACAAAATCCTAAAACTTAACGTTATTGTGACAAAAATGACAATATAGTTATGAGAGATAAGCAAAATTTTGAGTAAATTCAATCACAGTAACAGTCAGCAAGTCCCGTTCTGGTGAACACCAAAAATTGTGTGAGAGAGAAACAATCAAACAAAGCAATACAATTTTTATCTTAGGAAAGACTGTAAGCACTCTTCCAACACCTAGTATCTAGTACGTTAAGTGTGGGTCAGATGTACCCGAGGAAAATAACAATTACTTTCTTACGATAATACATGACGCCACGTGTCTTTCGAATCACGATTGGATTATAGTATTACAAGCAGTACAACCCAAATTGATTGTTAAAAGCAAAATTAACGCAAAGATAGTTCATTCAAATCATAAATTACGTACCAGCCAAAGTAAACTTCTTCAGTATCTCAGATATGACCAAATTGGAGATGTGATTGAAATGAGAGGTCATCATGAGGATGTGAGGAGCTCTTTCAGCTTTATCTGCCTTGGTCCAAGCTTGTCCTAAAAACTCCCTTCAACAAGTGAAATATTTCTATTAGAGTTATTGTGAACAATTGAATAGTCAAATTGATACTTTAGTAATACTTACTCGCTGTTGATCGAACTGAAGATTTGGTAATCCAAATAAGTCATTTGTTCAGCAATTTCCAAAGCTGAGAGTGTTTCGACGCTTTCTTTAGTTGGCACCTACAAAAAATAATTTAATCTTGTACCTCCAAAACAAAATAGAAATAAAACAAAATAGTTGAAACATCAATATTGGAGTGAAAACTCCTTTTAGACGCGTTTTGAGACAGCAAAAATCATTGAACTCGCGTGACCGTCAGCTAACGCTTTGCAGCACTCCCCAAATACTGCCCCGTATGTTTTTTATGACTTTGCACAACATACTCGTTCAGATAGATGTAGTACAAAAGTCTCATAACAAAATAAAACAAAAACGGATATTTTTAAACTTATCGTAACGTATAACGTATTTGGCAAAGTGGTCTAAAAGAACACTTACATTAGGAGGCACGAACAATGACTTCAAATCAACAGTTCTTTCCGGAGCTCTTTCCAGCAGACGCAGCAATTGAGCTGCAGCCTTGTGTTCAGCTGGCAGCAACCCTGGACTACCTTCTATCTCCTTGAGGAAGTCCATTGTAAGGCCTCGAAGACGTTCCTCAGACCAGAAGTCGTGAGAGTGCTTGGAGATCCAGTGCCTATAAGATATTATAAAATCATTATGAAAATGTAAGTGCTCTGAATGCTGCCAGTCTTCAGCAGGTCACGTTTCCGGATGATAACCCTGTGGAGGAGTAAATTGCTTGAGAGTTCTATTGTTGATTTAGTTATTTTTCAATTGTTAGTTTATTTTTTGTATATTTTAAGTACCTACTAAAACAAGTAAATATCTCTAAGTGACTGATAATAATATATCGCGGCGTTTACGAGTTTAGGCGAGATGTCAGTTGCAACACAATTTAGCAACGTGTGTCACTTATTTCTTTGCGTGAGACTGTAGGCACTGCAAGTCGCGTCGCGTCGTGGTTACTAAGTACTTCATTTTTTTCCGCAGTCCAGATTTTATAATGACTGACCTCAAAACATTAAGGACTCTCATGGTAGCAGCTGTAGATATCACCGAATCCCTTCGAGTGGCTGGTGGTGAATTAGGTGGAGGCGATCTTGGGTTGGATGAAGCAGAAGTAGCCACTGCAAACGCCACTGCTGCAGTTGATGTGCTGCTCCTAAATCGTTATTATCATTGTAAATATACAACACTTGATGTCAATGTAACAGTTAGTTTGTATTTACGACCCGACGATGTTTTGTCAATGATTCATGGTGCTTTTAAAAGAGAAATTGGAATGAAGTGGCCAAGAGTAGAATTCGATGTTGAAGAATAAAGATTGAATATAAAGTTAACATAGAATAGTATACACATGCATAGACATAAAGACAGGCAGGGTACAGGAGTGAAAATAAAGGAAAGAGAGTGACAGAATTTGAAAGATAAGTTATTCCTTCCGGAATACATGATGTCTTTTCATATTAACCGATTATTTCCGTAATAAAGCATGCAAATTTTGACAATCTATTTAATTTAACCAATTGAAAAACAAAAATCTAATCAAAATACCAATTTCCAATTCAAACGCTATTTCAAATGTACTTAAAAAAAAATACCGAAAGTGCAGTTATTATCCTAATCAAATAACCGAGGTGAATCAAAATCTAAATTCAGGTCTAATTTTGAATAAATAAAATCTAATTCTAATTTTTCATAAGCCAAATACATAAAATTACAACAAAAAACTGTTTTTTTGTGTGTCATCTTTTTAAAGAAGAAATGATAGTTGTAGATGTCGATATGATAAGTGATGGTGAAAATAACGTAGTAAGTAAAGACGGCGAATAGACAATACTCCTTAGATTAATCTGAAAAAAATCCTGACAATTGAAAAGACCTCTTCAACGTACACATTACAACTCTAGTGTGCAAAATACCTGAAAATAGTCACAAATAAAATACAAGAAAAGTTTTGATACACAGGATTTACCTGGTTCACGTAGCACTGCCCTTTGTGATGGTCAGTGCAGAATACTCACGGTGATTATTGTAAGGATCGAATTCTTATATTTATGTTAGTGCTGTCAGGTATTCCATTTTGTTGGCGTCAGAGTTAGATGTTCACTTGTACTCCTTGTATAGTTTTGACGATATCGATAGTGTTTGCTGTAGTGTCGTGTCTGCGTTTTGAATTTTCAAAATTGATAAAAAGGGCAAGGAAACGTCAGAATGCTAGGTAAAGCGGAATTATTAAAATAACTCTTCTACGGCATCACTACTAGGTTCAGTCTCTACGTTTTTTACCTTACCAATCACTCACCATAAGAGGTCTTTTCCAAAGCTGTTAAATCAATAGTAATAGTTTCAGTATCATTTTTACAGTCATCAAGTATGAAGGAACTAAGTCGAGGCTAGAAGGACTCTCTCTCGATAGAATATCGTGCAAAAGCATCATAAACTTAGTAAAATTTACAAAGAATTTAGATGGTTAAGAAAAAGGTCAGCAGCATGCCACAACATTAAGAATTGTGAGCTCCCATGTGTGCTAGATGGTCAATAATCAAGTTAGTTCGCAATCCTTCAAATTACAATACATAAGTAATGTTTTGGATAAAATGAATTAGATGAGAAATAAGTTTATGTTTATTTTACCTTCGGTGAGACTGTCTGAACGATGTGATGACGACGCCCGCTTTTGGTTGGCTGGTCTCACGCCGATAGTTCTGAATTTAAAAGTATGGAATTCGTTATTCAAACTTATTCAGCCTCGTTTTGCTTGTAGTTTTTCTCTATGTCATTACTCACTTTAGATGTGCTTGTTGACTAGCGATAACAGATAAACATATCCTCATACCTGTGCATGTGAGACCTGGGAAGTAACAGAGGACCGTGGTTCAGATCCGCCCCAGTAGCGACGACGCTCGCTGTTGATCGAAGAATTGGTGTAGCGACGCTCACTAAAATGAACATCGAAATGAAGAAATGATGATTTTATCGAACTGACATAACTAGAAATAACTATCAAGTCATGAGGGAGACTTTACCACAGAAGTGGAACGAAGTAACCCCGTACCTAGTAACTAATAACAAACACACAAGGGTGTGGCGTATTGTGAGTTTGTGACGTTTGTGAATAGTTGTAGTTAATTAAAAAGGTGTTGTGAAGGGATGTGTCCGTGAGAGTACGATTTATAAGTAAACACTTAAATATTAAAAATGTATCACCTGATGATTTGCTGTTTGCTGTCTTAGCTGTGTCTTTGTAACCTAGGTCATTTGTCACTGTGAGTTTTAGCCACTGGTCGTCCTTGATCTACACAATGTTGTCTAATCATGAAATTATACATCTCCTGCTAAAAAGCTATTCTTGCGTACCAAAAATCATAGCAACTTAAAATCATACCAACTTGTTCAGATTTGTATCTTACCTAACAGATCTTCTAGCAGCAAATCTCGTCCCAGAATCGGATGCCCGTCTGCATTCTTCAGCAGCCACAAGTGCAGCTGTAGCCGCAGCTTCAGCAGTTTCTCGGGCACTATCAGACCTGCGCCTAGCTTCGGAAGTAACTGACGACGGCTGCAGTCGACGGGGAGACTCCGACATAGTACGGACGCGCTGTTGGATAAACTGTTTAACTCGTTGTGTTTCCGTCACTCTCTCTCTACTTGTAGCAATAAAGATAGCAGGTGCGTTGTACATTCATTCCTTGTTCAATATAACCGCTGACAACTAGTTAAGTGGACCAATGTTGGAGCCATAAGCTTCGAATTTATTGTAAACCAACTTCTTGGCTTTAATATGTATTATGGCGTTTTAGAAAGTTACATTCATGTGAGTTATCCAGAAAAAGATAAATTAATACGGTTTAGTCCTGATTCGTCAAACTATTCAGTAGTTAAGATGTTTACAATTAATTGACGATTAAAGCAATAGAGCTGTTTTACAAGATGCAGTTCGCTAATAAATATGTGTAAAGTAAGCAAGATCGTTTGAATCAAGTTCCAAAATAGTTATGATCCCCAATACGACATTAACTGAAGGTGACAAAGGAATCCCTATAGAATTTAAATCATTTACTAAGTTTACCTCTGAAAACCGTTGTGATATTTTGAAATTATTTTCAGGTTTTTTCTTATTCTTTTCCTGTTCCTCTTCTTTGTACTTAACGTCTTCATCACTCTGATCCACCAACTCAATGCTCTCAACTTTCATCAGCGCAGCAGCTGCTTGATCATTGTCTTTAGCTGGTTTCTTCTTAGTGTTTGTTTCGTGGACTGGACTGACCTTCTTTGGACTTCCAACAAGAGTCACTGAACTTATTCCTCCGGGAGAAGACGGTGAAGTTCCTAAATTAGAGGAAAGTACTTAAATAGAATATTTATTGTTCAGTGGATTTAATAAAGAGTTTCATCAGATAGACTTAAGAAGCCTTTTATGACGATAACTGATTTTTCAAATGCAGTAAGAGAAAGAAAAGTTTGTCTTGAAAAAGTACGTAGTCCCTTAAAATGACAACTACTTACTCAAGAGATTATGTAAATACCTACAGTGAGTGATAGTAATTAGCTGACTCACCTTTGCATTAATCGATTGAATTTATTAAACGAACAATAAATAAATAAATTATAAAATTCAATCGATTCGTGTCATAAAATGTCAACTATTTATGCAAAGGTGGGTCAGGTAATTTCTATTACTGACTGTACCTACTTTACCTTTCAACGTCTCATTACTGGATGATGTTGCCATTATTTTTGGTATTGTTAAGTGACTGCTATCCTCCTCAGTCTTTTGGTAAGCGTGTGTACAGAATTTCTAATCATTACAACGTATACTGTTCCACTATTTATTGCAACACAATGTAATAACATAGGATTAAGTACGTCTTTCAATGCTGATAATCGTAATAAATTAATAAACTTTTATCCTAGACACTACAGGCAAGGTGAGAATTTTTCATTCTCATTATCATTATCATCATCATTCTCTTGCCCCTATCACAATTCATTTGGGGTCGGCGCAGCGTGTCTTCTTCTTCCATACTTTTTTCTCTACTACACCTCCTTTCTTGCCATATCATTCTTCACAAAGTCCGTCTATCATTTCTATGGTCCTTCTCTACTCATCCACATTCATACTCAAAACTTTCCTCGCGTCATTTTCCTCATTCCTTCGCATCACATACCCATACCATGATAGCTGATATCATGGTAAGGTTTAGAGAGCATTTGAAATGGATATGAATGAATGGAATATTACCTTACTAACAGTTGAGGTCCTCCGCGAAGGTGCCGTCAAGTACGGAGACAATTTGTCTTCATCCTCGCCTAGAATTCGACAGACTTTATTACATAGAATCACGTTTCTTACTCCTTCATTCCAAAACAAAGGTTTCTACAATACTAATGAGTACATCTATAAACTTACTCTTTCGAGAGGCTCGCCAGAATCTTGACTGCCAGTCCCGGTCGCTGTATTCCGATCCGTAACCTGAAATGGTTTGTGCTTTTTTTCTGTCAGTTTACGTAACAACCTGCTTATATTAAACTTAAACTTAGATTTCTTTTGCTGTTTCTTTAACGATATAGATTCATCTGTTTCGTACTGCAACTTCAACTTCATTTTTTTTTCACTATATTTAATTTATCATGCGTTATATGCCTCTTTAGTTTCGTATCTTGACAACATACTGTTATTTTCATTGAAATTGCCTGTTCAGAAAATATCTTAAAAATTATCTTAATTATACATATTCAACTCAATTACATAATGTATGTATTTACAAACAAAAAAGGTATATATGTAGTATATCAACTATCTAGTGTCCACGACACAAGCTTTGCTTAGTGTGGCACTAGGTGGCGCTGTGTGTTAATGTTCAGCGATATTTATTTATTATTATTATTCCTTTATTCATTACAATACATGTTTAATACATTTTTAAATATTTATTTATAAAACTAAATTTTAAAAAACATTTAAAAATATAAAAAACAGTAGCCCACTAGCGCTGGGGACAGGGTCCGAGCTGCCGGTGGTCAGGGCTCTTGAGAGAGGAACCTCCTAACAATACGTGCCGTGTCAAGAAGTACTGCTTTCTGAATCAAGCCCTTGATCCAGCTGCCAAGCGAGAGCCTCCTAAGATTTTGGTCGAGGCTCTTGGCTATTAAGCCATTGGCCGACACGACTATCGGCACAATTACTGCTGTACTCACATCCCACATGTCGACAACCTCGCGAGCCAGATCTAGATATTTGTTTTTTTTATCTTGCTCTGCTTTCACGAGGTTCTCGTCATGCGGGACCGTTATATCAACAATAATTGTGCGACGCTCCAATCGATCTATCACCACAATGTCAGGCCTATTGGCAACAACAGTCCTGTCGGTGGTGATAGGTCGATCCCAATACAACGTGATATTACCATTAACGAGAACTGGGTCGGGCGCATACTTATAGTATGGCACTTCTGATTCCACAAGGTTGTACTTCAAAGCAAGTTGCTGGTGGATAATCCTGGCAACAAGGTTGTGTCTATGCAAGTACTCTCCGTTAGCCAGACTAGAACACCCAGAAATAATGTGTCGGATCGACTCTCCCGGACGGTGGCATGCCCGACATATGTCAACCGTGCCGTCCTTCACAATGTATTTACGGTAGTTATTCGTCATCATAACTTCGTCCATAATTGCACAAACAAAACCTTCGGTTTCCCCGAAGAGGTCACCAAAGCGTAGCCAGGATACGGACGCTAAGAAGTCTACATCAGGGCCGTGTAGGGCCCGGTAAAAGCGTCCGTGAAGCTCCTTGCCTTGCCATTCTTCCCTGCGGTCATTAGTGTCTAATACTTTAGGCTTGCGCCAGTTCTCGTTAGCCAGGGAGAGCGGGGTGAGGCCCTTGTCCACTGAGACCACATCTCGGTGCATCCCCACGTCGGCTTCCAGGAAATATTCCCTGAGACTGCATACCTCTCGGTTGTGCAGGTTCTTAGCATTTAAGAAGCCTCGACCCCCGCACTTCCGAGGGATATACAGTCTCATCATCGACGACCGTGGGTGATGCATTCGATTTGCGGTCAGCAGTGTGCGTACCCTCCTATCCAGGGCATCAAGTTCCGTCTGAGTCCATTTGAGTATGCCGAAAGAGTACATTAAAACCGGCATGACCCAACCATTGAAGGCGCGCACCTTGTTTCCACCTGAAAGAAGGCTATTTAAAACCTTCTTCAGGCGACCGAAGAAGCGCTCCCTCAACGATTGCTTCATGTCAGTTACGTTAATGCCTAACGCTTCCGACATACCCAAATACTTATAGCTTTCGGATGAGGAAAGAGATCTTAGGTGTATGGAATCCGAGAGCTGAAGTCCCTCGGATTCCATAATTTCCCCTCGCTTTACATACATGACTGCACATTTGTCCACACCAAATTCCATCCTGATGGCGTTACTAAAAGTTTCTGTTACTTTTAGTAGCTCCATCAGTTGCAATTTGTTGGGGGCAAAGAGTTTCAGATCATCCATGTAAAGCAGGTGAGATATAACCTGACCATCTTTCCTCAACCGGTAGCCTAGTCCTGAATTCTCCAGCAATGTGCTTAGAGGATTCAGGGCTAAGCAGAACCAAAGTGGACTCAGACTGTCGCCCTGGAATATCCCCCGTTTAATCCATACAGGTTCATCGTTCCCCTGGATCTGTCGACATCCTGGATATCGAAGGACCGTTTTCCATTGCCCCATACATGACTCAAGGAAGGCGCGTAGAGTTGCATTTATTTTGTACAACTCCAGCACCCTCATGAGCCATGTATGAGGCACAGAATCATAGGCCTTCTTATAATCTATCCAACATGTAGACAGATTCTTTCGGGAGCGGCGAACCTGTTGGCTAATGGCCATATCAATGAGGAGCAGCTCCTTAGTACCGCGGGACCCGTTCCTACATCCATTCTGAGAGGCAGACATGATAGAATTGCTCTCAATATGTTTGTTGATTTTTGCTCTCAAAATGGATGTAAGAACTTTATAGACCGTTGGTAAACAAGTGATTGGTCTATAATTTTTGGGTTCCGCGGTACTACCTGATTTATGGAGCAGGTGGGTATTTCCTGTCGTCATGAACTGGGGCAGCAACCCTGACTCTAAGGCTGATTGAAACTGGGACGCCAAGCGAGCATGTGATCTTTGGAACCACTTGATCCAGAAGTTGTGCAGTCCATCCGGCCCTGGAGATTTCCAGTTAGGCAGCGGACGGACTGCACAAGCTACGTCTTGGGGGCTGATGATGATTGCCCCCATTTGCGGTATTTGATCACACACTTGTTCAACCTTCCGGATCCAATCGCCCTCAGTGTGACTGACAGGCACCGACCAGATGCTGCGCCAGAATGAACACATGGCATCATCATCCGGTAGACGCGTGTCAGTCACACCTTGGTCCGGTCGCTCCCAAGCCCTATATACCCACCTTTCATCACTTTGGAATGTGCGATTCTGAGTGTATCGCTCCACTCGCCGCTTATACCGACGAATACGGCTTGCCCATGCACAGATCTTCTGCTTCAGGAAGTCGATACGCTCTGTATTATTATTATTATTATTATTAAAATGGCCAGTCCCTAGAACCACTGACGTCCGAGCGAGGTGAGGATGATTATACTACACCATCTACCTAACAAGACAGCATTACTACTCCATAGCGATGACGGGCAGCAACGTCTTCGTTGCGAATGGGTTGACAGTGTGGATATTGACTCGTTATCCTTACTTAATTACAAGCAGTTTTTCTTTAACTTTCCCCATTGTTCTTTAACAATCGTGACAGGTAGTCAGTGGCCTGATATTCTGACAACCAGTCTTACCAAGGGATATCTAAGCCATGGGATAGACAAGCAGTCGCTCCATGTAAAATACTGATACATATTCAGCTACGTCCGGATGGACTGGAAGCTCACCCTATCATAGTTGAGAAAAGGGAAGGCAGTTGGAGAAATCTGCCAATTATTAATAAAGTACCAAAGTATTAGATAAATTCACAAAAAACATTAAGTTCTCACCAGAAACCGAACTAGCCCCACTGGCCTTCCTAGAGGGATCAGGTGGTGGTGCGAGCTCCATCTCCTGCTGCGACTGCTCGTAGAATACCTGCTTCAGCGCCTCCAGAACCGTCACGCCGTCCGTGAACACACGGTATGTCAGCAGGAATGTGTTGAGGAAGTCCACGGAGAGGAAGCGAAGGTCTGTAAGGTTTAATTGTATATTTTGAAGCTGAGATTTTAAAACCCATCATGAATATCTCTAGCAGTGGTTGGTTTAAGACATTTTAGATTACTACGATTTATAGCAGCCTTATCATCAACCACTCACCGGTTAGTCTCTGCAGCAACCGTTGTGGCGTTGCCGATCTGATCTGCGGCACTTTGCAGGAGTTCAGCGTTCGACTGAACCTGATATCCACGTCATCAGTGAACAGTGCCCGGTCTGACCGGCAGGCTGGCAGGCTGGCGGACGCTGCACCGCAGGCACCGCACGCTCGGAGCAGTTCGGTAAGAGCTGCGCTTTCCATGCATTGAGCTAGCTCGCTTGTCCAGCCGGCTTTTTCTTCGACGCTGCCGGCGACTGTTATAAGTTCAATCATTAAGAAGTATTCTACGAACAGTACATAGAAATAAAATAAAATAAATAAATATCGCTGGACATTACACAGCGCCATCTTGTGCCACACTAAAAAAGAAAAGTAAGAAAAAGCATTTATTAGCCCGTACAGGACAAAACATAAAAATTAACATTATTTACAACTATTGAAAACTAAACATAGATCAAAAATAAAAATAAAAAGAAACAAAAGGTCCTGAACGAGGCCAAATGGCCCTTATCTCAGCATGGCCCTATCTAAGCAACTAGGCATGTGTCTTAATCTGAAGTAAAAATGCTGATGATTTAAAAAAAGCACACGACAAAAATAAAAGATAAATCGTGGTTTCGACAATGCCTGATAAAGACACAATAAAAAAATCCCATAGGTAAGTAAATAAATAAATAAGAACAATTGAGCAACAAGTAACAACAGTGCCTTAATAAAGGCAGCAAATATTAATCATCAAGAAGCGTGAGATCTTACCTAAGTGTGCACAAATCTGCTCGCCCTTAACTTCAACGAGAATCTTGAAGTCTTTGCCCTGGTAGATGTCGCCACCGGGTGATGAACAAACTGATGTTGTATCTGAAATATTAAACACCGTTACAGTTCAGATTCGAGTGGCACTTATATTCTAAAGAGAAAATATGTTTGTAATAAATAAAGTTTTATTTAAATCAGATTCTTTCAAAGTGTCATAGGCTACCATAACGTGAGCGAAGCCGCGGGAAATACATAGTATTTTTATTTTAAGTTTTATTTATATTTGCAATCTGTCGTCAGACCATAAGCGAATTTGTTGCAGTCTACATGGCGTTGTGGTGGAGCAGCCAGTGCTGCGCCTCCCACTTATAGAAGGTGGTTCCTCTCCTCAGCCTTTTTACCACCACTGTCAGGTTTAACAGTTCAGTCACTAGTGGGTTTAGGTGCATGGTTAGGCGAGCCTTGCGCTGAGATTTGTACCGCTCGATTTCAGAGTTTACGAGCGGCACTTGCAGGAAATCGTGAATTTCGCTATTCCGAGCAAACCAAGGTGCATTGACTATGGCTCTTAGTATTCCGTTTTGAACCCTTTGCAGGCAGAGAATGTTAGATTTGCTGGCTACGTCCCACGATTGGATTCTGTGCCGGACGGGCGTGATCGCTAGACTCGGGGGTGTATGTGTGCCTGTTTGGTCCTACGATAATATTGGTACTATACACGCATACTCTTCGAACCTAGACGGCGCTGACGTCCTACACCTGTAGGTTGTAGATACCTCAGTCGTTTACTAACAGGGAAAGGGGTTACTGGGAATAAGAACACTGATAAACTTTCATAACTTTTCAGGAAGCGATTGGCATGACTTTCGCGCACTACTTTTTACTGCTTGATTTACTCACTTTATAATATAATATTTGCCGTACTGATGACTACAATTTTGGTACAATCTGATTTTACTAACGTACTACGGAACTTGACTGTAACGAGAGCCGCGAATCGCTTCCTGTTTTTTAGGATATTTTATTATGTAATTTCACTTTGATATTTACATTTTTCCTGTTTTATTACAATTCTGAACTTATATCTAATTATATTTTAATCGTAACATAGTTTGTACATAGTGTTATCTATATACTAACACGAAAAATAGGTAGTTCTTTATTGAAATTAAAGAAATATAGCTAAATGAGTACAAAACTTTTCAAAACTTGGTTGGTTGAAGGATCTTTCAGGATAATTTACACGAAAACCGGTGCTGTTACTGTAAGTATATAGAGTGCCATATACAAGGAGGTTGTATGGCCTATCGAGATCTACTATTTACTTTTATGCGTTTACATTATCCAGCCTGTAATGATCCTTCAACTGTCGGTATGTTAGACCAAATTTACATGCTATGAACACAGATTAGCGCGTTAGACCGTCATATCCTCGACAAGTGGCTTTCCTGAAGGGCTACGTTCATGCTAAAAAACTATATCCAGGCCTAGATCGCAATCTAGGCTACCTGGATCTCATTAAAATACTAAATTAATCAAATACAATGCCACTTTCGAGCCGATATGAGTGTAACGCTTACTGTTCGGTTTATTTACTAAATCTAATCACTGACGCGCTTGTTTATTCGTCACTGTTATTGCCCATGTATCACTGACTCTACACTATTGATTCAAAGACACTATTTACACTTGTTTTGGTGACGTTCGTCGCGAACATATCTCCCGCCGTGCAGTGTAGTGACGACTCGCTGTACGTCGGCGCGGCACTGCACCATGCCGGCGAGCGACGAACATAGTCGTCGGGGCCCGCCGTCACGATGCCCACCGCCTCGACGTCTCGATGTCAGGATCATTTCGGTAGGGGCACGAGTTTCTTCACCGGACGCTTCAGGGTACCGCCGGAAGTGCGTACCTCAGCAGTCCGGACTTCTCCGTCGCCCCCAGGGAAGACGGCTATTATGCGGCCTCGTGGCCACGTGTTTCGTGGCAGCTGACCGTCCGCTATGAGGACGGGGTCGTCGACCTGTAGACTGGGGCCGCGGCTGTGCGGCTCCCGCCGGTACTGAAGCTCCGGCAGGTACTCTCGTACCCAACGACGCCAGAACATGTCGGCGAGTATCTGCGAGCGCCGCCACATCTTTTTGCTGTTGATGTCTTGTTCGGTGAATGTGCCAGGTATTGGCAACCTTGCTGACCCGCCGAGAAGGAAGTGATTCGGCGTGATGGCTTCGTCGTCGTCGCTGTCTACGGAGACGTGCGTGAGTGGCCTACTGTTGACTGTGTACTCCGCCTCACACAGTAGAGTGGACAATACCTCTTCGTGCGGATGTCTCTCGTGGAGGACGGTGTACAGGGCGGACTTCACGCATCGTACGAGGCGCTCCCAGGCGCCCCCCATGAAGGGCGCTGATGGCGTGATGAAGCGCCACACGATGCCTCTACGACTGGCCTCCCTTTGGAAGGCGTCTCGGAGCTCCTTGTCGGCGCCGTGCATGTTGGTGCCGTTGTCGGAGTGTATCTCGGTGGGGCAGCCTCGGCGAGCGGCGAATCGGCGCAACGCTAGTATAGCGGAGTCTGCGCTGAGGCTGGCGGCGATCTCGAGGTGGACGGCTCTGGTGGTGAGACACGTGAATAGTGCTACGTACCTCTTGTGATGCTGTCGACCGACTGTTACTGAGAGCGGGCCGAAGTAATCGAGCCCGGTGTAGGTGAACGGCCGCTGATGATGTGCTAGGCGCGTTCTCGGGTGGTCGCCGGTCGCAGGCACGGAAGGTTGTGCCTTGCGAATACGACACTGCAGACATTGTGCCAGCACTTTCTTCGTAGTTGGCCGCATCCTGATGACCCAATAGTGTTGGCGCACTTCGTTGATGGTAAGTTCGGTACCGCTGTGCTGTAAACTTCGGTGCGTCCAGTCTACATACAGTTGGGTGATGCGATGGTCGCCGTGAAGGATAGGTGGTTGCTTCGTATCGTCAGCTATTTCGCTGATGGCGACTATACGGCTTTTCAACCGTATGACGTTGTCGATGATTTCCACTCGAAGCGGCTTGAGTCGACTATCCTTTCCTATAGTTCTGTGTTGTTGCAGATCTGTTATTTCTTGAGAGAACGACTGTTGCTGTGAGACTTGTACGAGTAATTTCTCTGCTTTCTGAAGAAATTCTGCTTCTATTATTTGTTTCTCGTGTCGAGTGCCTGATGTCTTCGCCATTATCTTGGGAAGAGGTTCGGTCGCCTTCTTCTGTTGTTGTCTCCAGTCAGGATCCTTTTCTGTGTTTTTTCTAGTTCTCTTGTAGAACGTTTTCTCTGTTCTGTTCTGACACAGATGTATGAAGCGAAGGACGCTTGCTGTAGCTCGGAGTAGTCGCTCCCATTTTGAGAATCGGGATGGATCTGGAATAGCTTCTATCAGGGAATAACTGTTGACCTTGTCCTCGGTGACTGTGAGAGTTCTTTCCTCCCCTGTTTCTGTATCCACCGGGGGTTTTTCTGTTGGCCAAAATGACGGATCGTCGAATAAGAAGGTAGGGCCACGGTACCACTCATGATCCTTGTCAAAGTGGTGTGGAACGTCGCGAGTGGCGCTGTCAGCTACGTTTAGTTTCGTGGGTATCCATCGCCAGTCTTCGACCTTGCTGTTTTCTTCTATGGCCGCTATGCGATGGGCAACGAACGGCTTGTACGCTCGAGATCCTCGTCGAATCCAAGTGAGGACGGTTTTGCTGTCTGTCCAGTATGTCACCGCAGCGGGTTTGATGCCGTGTTCTTCGATGACAGCTGCGGCTAGGCGGGTTCCCATTACCGCGGCCTGAAGCTCGAGGCGCGGTATTGATTGGAGTTTGAGTGGTGCCACTTTCGCCTTTGCCATGACGAGAGTGACATGACATTTTCCGTCAGCTGTTGTTGACCGCCAGTATACCGCTGCTGCGTATGCCATCTCGCTTGCGTCGGTGAAGACATGGACTTGTGTTTCGGTAGCTTCGCTGTACCCAGGATAGCACCTTGGTAGGTCGACGTCCTTCAAATGTCGCAGATGTTGTATCCATCTTCTCCACTGGGCGGACAGGTCTGGTTCGAGAGCCTGGTCCCAGTTGGTTCCTCGTCTCCAAGCTTCCTGTAGGATCTGTTTGGCTCGAATAGTTACCGGCGAGGCGAGACCAAGTGGGTCGTACAATGACATGACGATTTTCAGCGCTTCCCTTTTCGTCGGTGTTTCCTTCTCGAGGATGTCGCTTGGAAGCCGTGCGAGTGTCAAATTGAAGCCTAGCGTGTCCTCAGTCGGTTTCCAAATCAGACCGAGTATCTTCTCTGTGGCGTTAGTTTTCCCGATGTTGACTACTTCAGTCCTGTCCTGTGTCGGGTCTATGTTGTCGAGGACTTCTGTGCTGTTTGAAACCCATTTTTTGAGTTCAAACTTCGCCTGTAGGTGTATGTCCTTGACTGCTGTTGCCACACGCGTTGCTTCTTCAACTGTTCTATAACTGTCGAGGTAGTCATCCATGTAATGACTCTCTATGATGGCTTCTACTGCTTCCGGTTGGTTGTCGCTGTACCGCTTTGCGTTCCAGTTTTTTGCGTAGATGGCCGTGCACGGCGAGCTTGCCGCGCCGAATATTATGGATGTCATGCGATATTCTTCAGGAGCTCCCTGTCTTCTGTCGCCCCTCCACAGGTAGCGGAGAGCATCTCGATCTTGTTTACGCACCTTCACCTGCATGAACATCTCCGCTATGTCGCCGGCGACCGCTATAGGGTGTCGACGGAATCTCATCATGACGCCGGGCAGTGACTGTAGTAGGTCTGGACCCGTGAGTAGGAAGTCGTTCAATGACATTCCTCTCGATTTGGCTGCGGCGTCGTGAACTATCCGGAATTTCTCCGGTTTCATGGGGTTGTACACCTCGAAATGGGGTAGGTACCACGTCCTACCAGCTGTGGTTGCTTTGGGCGCTTTTTCAGCGTATCCCTTGCTGATGTACAATTCCATCTGTTCTGTATATCTGTCGCGAAGAGTGGGATTGTTGTCGAGCTTCTTTTCTGTTGAGACGAGCCTCTTGAGCGCTGTCCCGTAGCTGTCGGGCATTTCGATGCTTTCATTTTTCCAAAGCAGGGCCGTTTCTATGTGTCCGTCTTCTGTTTGTTTGGTGTGACGGTCTAATATGTCTTCTGCCTTCTTCTCAGGATCGGAATCAGGACGGCGTGGGTTGATGACCAGAGATTCGAGCGCGAAGAATTCACGTAGCTGTTCGTTGAGATCTTGATCATTTTCTGTGAGCCTGTTGACGTAGTGTACCTGGTGACCCAGAGTTCTTGTGTGCGCACCGTGAAGAGTCCAGCCCATCGCGGTGAGTGAGGCAACGGGTTGGTTCTTGGGGCCTTTGCGGACCTCGGTGGCCAGCAATAGGTGCCAGTTGTCCTGACCTATTAATATCTTCGGCGCGCCGGTGTTGTAGATCAGCTGTGTTCTGAGGTCATCCAGATGTTTACACTGGACTACGTCTTCTTCGCGTATCGATTGCGCTGCGAGATTGAGCTTCGGAATGGTGCGCGCTCTGAATGGCATCTTGTCCTTCGTCTGGCTGGAGAGGGTGACTGACACTCTTCTTGACTTGGGAGTGTCTATCATCGTGTTCCCGATCGCGCCTATCGTCAGGGGTTCGACGCGGCCTTCCGCTCCGACTTGCTGCGCTAGCTCTTCGTCAATCAGCGATACTGTTGACCCATCGTCGAGGAGAGCATACGTGGAAGCTTCTCCCGCCGGTCCTACGACTCGTATTGGTATTATTTTGAGGTAGGCTTGGCTCGCTGTTGTTCTGGAGCTGGCGACTGTTTCTTTGGCCACCTCTTGCTTTGGCGGCTGGTCGACCGCTTCTTCGGACTTCTTTGTGAAGTGCAGCAGTCGATGGTGCGTGGCTTTGCACCCCCTTGTTTCGCATCTCTTTGGTCGACACCTATGACCGCTTCGACGGTATCGCAGGCAACGGAAGCATAGGCTGAACTTCTTCGCGAGTTCCCATCTTCTCTCGTTGGAGGCCTCTCTGAATTTGTTACAGTCAGACTCGTGATGGCTCTCCTTTTCACAGATTCGACATTTCGAAGTCGACTTATCTGTCGCTGTATGCGTTCTTTGCAAACTCCGTTTGCCTGTTGCATTTTCGGATGAGTGTATGTTCTCAGGAGGAGCGAAGGCGCTGCAGAAGCGCGCTTGTTCTGTTATAAATTCGCTGAAGAGCGACAGGTCCGGCAGTGATTGGTACTTTTCTGTATAAGTCCTGTACCACTGTACACGCAGGGAGTTCGGCAGCTTTTCCGTGAGGGATCGCATCAGCTCGGCGTTGATGAGGTAGTGCTCCTTTTTCAATGCTCGTAGAGTCACTACTCCGCTTCTGACACGACTTGCGAACGTGCAGATATCTTTAGGTGCTTCGCTGCAACGCGGCAATCCTCTTAGCCGATCTGTTTCGGCTTGGGCTATCGAGTCTGGACGGCCGAACTGTAACTCGAGTTCCCGCATGATGTCATCTGGCCTGGCGTGACCGATGAGTTCTGAGCTCACTGTCTCCAATGCTCTTCCTTGAAGGCTCCTTCTGAGTCTCGCTGTATTCTCGACGTCATTGAAGTACGTCCGAGTTGTTTCGTAAATGGCGCGGAACGAAAGCCATTCCGTATGTGACCCACTGAAATTTGGTAGGGTCATGATGACCTTCGACGCCGAGGGTTGGTTCGCTGTCCCTGTTTCTATTTTCCTGTCGGCGAGCGACGCTATAGCGGATGTCAATTCCGTTATGAATGGACGTAATGAATCCTCCCCCCTGCACTGTTCGGGCTTCTGTGTTGGTACTGTTTCTCTTGGCACATTTTTCACTGTAGGATGTAACGATGGTGCCCTTTCCCGGTTTCCTATTTCTTTACTGTTGATGTCCGCAGGGGGGGGTGTGTGCTGTCTATCTGTATTCCCCTCGGCGGCGTCATCTTCTGGAAGCGGCGCTTCTTCGGGCGCTTCTTCCAACCAGGAACGCACGTACTCATCGTTTGAGTTTCTGTCATCCATATATTCAGCTTCAGAGTTGTCTTCTTCGGCCCTCTGAAGTGCTATTTGTGCAAGCTCCAACCTAATTTTTAATAAAGCCTCACGTGCTTGTGAAACTTTACTGTTAGATCGCGTCGTCTTGTGCGACGGCGATCTGCTATGTTCGATACGGGCGTCACCCCGGGTAGTCATCGGTACGGCATCAGTAATTTGTTGAGTAATCCTCGTTCTGTCTGAAGGCTTAGCTGAAGATCTAACTGAAGGCTTACACGTAGAAGGCTTTCTCGTCGTATTTGAAGGCTTAATAGTTTTATCTGAATTACCTTCTGACCTGGTTCGTTTAGTAGCAGATGGTGAGTCGGCTGCGTCTTCACCCCCCCGCGTAGCAGAGGGGCGGTTGGCCAGCTGTTCCAACCCCTCGGTAGAGGACGGTGAACGGGGTGGCAGCTGGTGATGGATGGCTGTGTCCTGACGCGTCTCGACCGCCTGTGTTTCCGCGGGAGATCTGCCTTGCGATCTTGTTCGCATCTTGATTTATTTATAAACCGCACTGTATTATTCGAACCGATCTACTGTTTATTTTTCACTGTTAACGTAAGTCTTCAGCGTGTAAACTTCACTGTTACTTCACTATAAGTTTTATCCATGTAAATAAGTAGTTATTTGCTTTAAAACGCGTTTTATTTCTCAGTTATGCACTTGTTATACGCTTCACTATGTATTTTTACTATATACTGTTGTTATATACTTCCCTATTTACTTTCACTTATGTACTTTTGTTATATACTTTCACTTATGTACTGTTGTTATATACTTTCACTTATGTACTGTTGTTATATACTTTCACTTATGTACTGTTGTTATATACTTTCACTTATGTACTGTTGTTATATACTTTCACTTATGTACTGTTGTTATATACTTTCACTTATGTACTGTTGTTATATACTTTCACTTATGTACTGTTGTTATATACTTTCACTTATGTACTGTTGTTATATACTTCCCTATGTACTATTGTTATATACTTTCACTTATGTACTGTTGTTATATACTTTCACTTATGTACTGTTGTTATATACTTCCCTATGTACTATTGTTATATACTTTCACTATTTACTGTCACTTATGTACTGTTTACATAAGTTATCGGTATATAACTTTGAGGTACTGTTCACATAGGTTTAACTCGACGCACTGTTTATTTGAGTTAACGTATATAACTGAGGTATATAACGTTGACGCACTGTTCACATAAGTTACCTGGACGCACTGTTTATTTAACGTATATAACTGAGGTATATAACGTTGACGCACTGTTCACATAAGTTACCTGGACGCACTATTTATTTAAGCTTACGTATATAACTGAGGTATATAACGTTGACGCACTGTTCACATAAGTTACCTGGACCGGTACAACCAGAAACTACACTATCACTGACGAACTGAGGATATCCGGCTCTGAAGGACCAAAAAATGTGCCGGACGGGCGTGATCGCTAGACTCGGGGGTGTATGTGTGCCTGTTTGGTCCTACGATAATATTGGTACTATACACGCATACTCTTCGAACCTAGACGGCGCTGACGTCCTACACCTGTAGGTTGTAGATACCTCAGTCGTTTACTAACAGGGAAAGGGGTTACTGGGAATAAGAACACTGATAAACTTTCATAACTTTTCAGGAAGCGATTGGCATGACTTTCGCGCACTACTTTTTACTGCTTGATTTACTCACTTTATAATATAATATTTGCCGTACTGATGACTACAATTTTGGTACAATCTGATTTTACTAACGTACTACGGAACTTGACTGTAACGAGAGCCGCGAATCGCTTCCTGTTTTTTAGGATATTTTATTATGTAATTTCACTTTGATATTTACATTTTTCCTGTTTTATTACAATTCTGAACTTATATCTAATTATATTTTAATCGTAACATAGTTTGTACATAGTGTTATCTATATACTAACACGAAAAATAGGTAGTTCTTTATTGAAATTAAAGAAATATAGCTAAATGAGTACAAAACTTTTCAAAACTTGGTTGGTTGAAGGATCTTTCAGGATAATTTACACGAAAACCGGTGCTGTTACTGTAAGTATATAGAGTGCCATATACAAGGAGGTTGTATGGCCTATCGAGATCTACTATTTACTTTTATGCGTTTACATTATCCAGCCTGTAATGATCCTTCAACTGTCGGTATGTTAGACCAAATTTACATGCTATGAACACAGATTAGCGCGTTAGACCGTCATATCCTCGACAAGTGGCTTTCCTGAAGGGCTACGTTCATGCTAAAAAACTATATCCAGGCCTAGATCGCAATCTAGGCTACCTGGATCTCATTAAAATACTAAATTAATCAAATACAATGCCACTTTCGAGCCGATATGAGTGTAACGCTTACTGTTCGGTTTATTTACTAAATCTAATCACTGACGCGCTTGTTTATTCGTCACTGTTATTGCCCATGTATCACTGACTCTACACTATTGATTCAAAGACACTATTTACACTTGTTTTGGTGACGTTCGTCGCGAACAGATTCCATACGTCCATATTCGTTTAACGACGAGTTGTAGATGAGTAGCTTGTTGTCTACAGAGAGTACCGAGTTTCTTCCTATGAGCCAATAAAGGTTGCGAAACTTAGGGTTTATCTCCTCCCTTTTCTGGTTTATGTGATGCTTCCATGTTAGGCGCCTATTTAAATGGAAGCCAAGATATTTAACACAATCTGTGTGTGGTAAGGTATCAGGTCCAAGTCTAACAGGGGGGTGTTTCCGTGCCTGAGTGTGAAGGTGATTTGGTTAGACTTGGATGCACTGGCGCGTATCCGCCACTTACAGAGCCATTTATGTGTCTCGTCTAACTGATTTTGGAGTTTGTTGCTGGCCATTTCTGGGTTGTCGTCATCTGATAATTAGGCTATGTCGTCAGCATATGTTGCAACTGTTATGTCGTCTAATGTGGTTAAATCTGATGTGAATATGTTATACAACACAGGGCCCAGAACAGAACCCTGTGTTACTCCAGCTTCCACTTCAAACAATATTGATCGTGCTTTTTCTCGTGTTTCTTCGTGCTTCCTGTTTAACTTGGAAGCAGCGCTCGGATAAGTATGACCGGATGAGCAGAAACATTGAGTGTGGAAGTTTTGTCTTCACTTTTGCCAATAATCCTTTGTGCCAGACTCGGTCAAAAGCTTGTTGTACATCAAGAAATGCCGCTGACCAGTACTTTTTGCGTTCAAAGGCCTGTCTTCCTGTTTGGTGAACTCGGTGAACCTGTTCTATTGTTGAATGGGATTTCCGAAAGCCAAACTGATGAGGTGGAACAACATCATTGACGTCCATACATGGTTTTAGTCGGTTAAGGAATATCCTCTCCCACAGTTTGGACAGTACAGGAGTTAAACTTATTGCGGGGCGATACGACGACGCTTCATGTTTAGGTTTACCTAATTTGTGGATCATGACAACTTCAGAGATTTTCCAAAGGTCAGGTGTTTGAGAAGTAGTCAAAGTGAGATGTTTGAAAGATTGCGTTGAACAGACTAGCCAAGAAGGCAATGCAGTTTCTGGGAAGATTTTTAAGTATTGAAGGTGTGATCAGATCATCAAATCCCGGGGCATTTCTCGAGTTCAGCTGTCTGATTTCCTTCGCAATTTCTTTAGGTGTTGTTGGTTTAATAGGCAGACACATCTGCAGATCTGCATCAATATCACGCTCATCTGCAATGCTCTCGTTGGGTTTGAATACAGAATTCAAATGCATTGCAAATACTTCGGCTTTTTCCAACTCACTTCTTGCCCAGGAAGCTTGTGACCTAATTGGGGGTTAAGACTGTGTGTGTGTGGGTTAATTGAGGGTGTTGCGGATCTAGATTTTTGGTTGCCTTCCAGAACGAGTGTGCACCAACTCCCGTAGGTGAGATCATCTGTAGGTTTGTTGCCACCGTTGAATTAATAGATTCCTGGAATATAGCCTTTAACTCTTTAGTTGCCTTATTAAAGTGGAGTTTATCAAGCGGATGACGGGACTGATGCCAAATTCTTCTAAGTCTACGTTTTTCTAGGATTCTTTGCATTATATCCGGCGGATGAGAGGGGTTGGTCGAACCTCTGGATCCAGAGGGTGTGTTGATCCAGGCAGCCATTTGAATGGCATTTGAGAGATATCGGCAGGCGTTATCTACGACGCTTTTATCCATTGAAGGTAAAGTAGAAGTAAAGTTGTTTAATGTAGTCTGTAAACGGTCTGTGCCCTTATTTATGAAGAAGCCTAGGAGATCCGTTAGTTTCTTTGGGACGCTAGGCCAGTAGGTGGCTTCACCGGTAGATATCGGTCTTAGATGATTTTCATCAACACAACGTTTTAGATCGCGTCCATGAGTGCTGTTACAGCGGGTTCCCAAAATGTATGTTTGGCATTCCAGTCACCGCCTGCAATAAACCTGTGGCCAGGTGTTGAAGTTGGTTTTAAACATCTCTGAAGTTATGTTCTGTCTGGGTGGCCTAGTAAATACTACAATTTGTAACAATCTACTCACGGAACATCCGCCTATAATGTATCATTATGATACAACTTGTTACATGCCTGATGCTACAGAATTGGTATTGTACGTAATAAATTGTAGCGTACAATAGAATCACTGAAACTAATGACAAAAAAAAAACAAAAGACACACAAATGTATTCTCTAAATTGAAAGTGCCGAAAAAAACGTAAGAAAAATTTCTTACGTTTTTTTTGCGATTTGTAGGTCAGTGTAAATAAATTTGTAGTTAAATTATTAAAACAAACCTCTATGCTTGTAGCAATTTTCACATTCCCATGCCATACTCATCGAAGTTTGTTCATGACAAAAATATTGTTTGTTTACGGAAACGGAACTTAGGTGCTAAGCCAAATTGAATGTAACACTTTGGTTTACCACCTAAGTTCCGTTTAAAATACTCACCATCATCATCATGATTAGCGGGGTCCTCAATTAGCAGTGCATCATGCAGTGGCAGTCGTCCTGCGGGTGGCAGGTGAAGCCTTCCTCCCGCAGCACGGGTGGTTAGCAGCAGGTGGTTGCTGAATAGGAACGCCTGCCGAGCTTGTAGGGTGGCGCGGCGCCCCTTGCCTACCACTTGGGATAGAGTTCCTGAAGAAAATAATAAACAACTATTAAATATGTGACTCAAAACATAATCATATATTTAGGTAATAAAAAATAAAAAACGTTCTACTCCATTTAAACTTAAAAAATGAGGCTGTCAACTGAATGTACCCAAGAAACGTGGCATTGCCACGTTGTATGGCACGCCCAGCCTTTGACTAAACGTTTTGAAATTTCCTTAAAAGGCTGTGAGCACTCGGGACCCACGGTCCTAGACTTTCAACCCCAAATGGATTAGCAAATAATAACAAATGCAGCAAGGCAGCTTTATTCTAATATTCTTTCAACGAATTTGGCTGAAGAGTTCAAGGCTTACTTACAAAATGATTAAAAAAGCGAAATCGTTTATTACTTTCTTCTCCAAAAATTAAATTGTAAATACTTGATAAAAACACCATACCTTGGCGTATGAAGACTTGATTGACATCCAGAAGAATGTCGCAGCCTTCGATAATCATGCGTTCGACTGCTAAGTTTTTCCTTAGATTCTCGGTTTCACTGACCTGTGTACCAAGAATTATGTAGGTATGTATTATTGAACACGCACACACCTGATATAATCAGCTTATTCCTATCGTATATGTTCACTGCTGTGACCCAGATCTTCTTCACGTGAGAGGAAATGGTCCATAAACCTCCTCGCGAGCCCAGTACCTACAGGTTGGTGGGTGCCACATGTCTTCGTGTGCCGTTCCAGCACAATGTTCTCCTTAACCGTTTCGTGAGCACTAGTGATACAATTACAAAAAGAAAAGTGCTTGCTTGGGTTCGATAAAATCAACCAACTACGGTACTCAAGTCGGCCACTGCCCCCCACACATACTCGTGCCATTTTGCAAGCATAATATTGTAAAATCAACCTGTTGAATGTTACGGCCACATATAAAGAAGAAGACAAAAAGATTTATCACCTGCATATAAAAAAAAAATTAAACGTATAAAAACCGTCATGTTTGAAAAAGGGCTCAAACAGAGGGTGGCCCTTTGCCAACGGCAGATACCACTGCAGTCTCCCACGGCGGCAGCTAGTAAAGCGTCGCGTCGACTGTAGTCGACCCCCGATGCAACAGTTTCAACAGATGGCGACGGCTGCAGTTTTATCCACCGTAACAAAGTGCCGCTCGTCTGTAAGAAGTGTAAGAACCCTTAAATCACCTCGTCATGCATCTGTCGCGAGAGCTCCTCAAGCTGCGCGCGCGCATGCTGCAGGCTGCGCCGCTCCACGTGGTCGTGCGGCGTGTGCGCCAACAGCTCGTGCAGAGTGATTATGTAGCGAGGGATCTGTAGTTTAACAGGTCAACTTATGAGCCCATAACTAGCTCATAACAAAATAAAATTAGCAACTTACCAAGATATAAAAACGGGATTTATTTTGAACCAGTTCTAGGTAAACTTACTAATTATGTACTCGTTATTATGTACCTAAATATAGGTTTAGTTACGTGAACTATTCCTAACAAAAATATAATGGCGTCCGAACAAATCCTCCGCATTGCTGTCAAACGGCAATGTGTCAGAGACTGGGGACATTGCCACGTTCTATGGCAATGCTAAGTTTTTGCTCTCAACAAGGTAAAAGCTAACATTGTGGTCACGGGTACTGTCAACCAATGCATACACCAAAATATTTGGAATAAAACGCTTAAACGCTGGGCTAATAGAAACTGAAAACATTAATTTTTGCTACCAATCCAAAAACAAAATTAACCACTCCGCGTCGTCGAAATGACACAAATTGGTATAATTAGTTTCCTTCTAAATTGTTAAAAAACGATACCTACGCCTTTTGAATGTTAACGACGTTCCTGTTAATTACTTTGCGCAAAAAAGAGCTAAAGAAGTTTAATTATGTGAAGAGAAACCGAACTCAAGCTACATGATTTTATTTTAAAGTCGCGCTTTAAAGTTTTTTCTTGAGTTGGCCAATCACAACGCAACTCGCACGTAAGTACAGCGATTACTTGCACCTTGATTCGGAACGTCATCGTTCCGAATAAAAGAAAAATATATTTTATTTATACAGAGAAGTTATAATTACTTACGATCATTCGTATGTTTTTGATGACCCATCCCGCCATCTTTAAGATGCCAGTGCTCTACAATCCCCCTAGTATAACAGATATCTACAAGCAGTGATTACCACTATCAGGCAGACCACTAGCTGATTTACCACTCATCATCAAGTGCCACAGTTGAACCAAGTTAATTGAGGCCAGGGTTATGATTTTTTTACTACCGAGAATTATTTTTTAAATTGTAAAACCGAGTTCAAGAGTTGTAAGTGTCATCATGGGGAGGGAAAATTGACACTTAGATATGCTGATCGCGGTCGGTAAAACTACATAAGTTTAAAAACATACCTGGTGCATCGGATACGTCAAAAACGTCTCCAGCGACCGACTCTGACAAGCCGGCTTGCTCTCCAGCCGCGCCAACAGCTGCGCAAAGGGCTGACTCTGCTTACACTCCGTCAGGACTTGCAGCGAGTAGTGGTGGTTCCTCACGTACTCCTGGTAGATGGTCAGCATCGGGAGCAGCATATCGAATAGGTCTCCTGTATGTAGGTGCACTACTAAGTGTAATCCTTTGTCTACTTTTAAATTGATTAATGATATTTTTAAGATAAAGTGGTGCAACGCTTTCTTTGTGCAGTTTTGATACTTGAGAATTGTATCCAGAGGTGAGAGATGAGCAGTGATGATAGAAAATAATATTTAAAATAATTCCAAAGATGAATTTAACTTCAACATTATTATAATTATCAGCCAAAAGACAGCCACTGCTGGACATAACATCCCTCAAACGTCACCTAGCGCCCCGACGTGACAGTTTCCACAGATTGCAATGATCAGCTGGCTGCAGCAGTCAAACGGAACTTAAGGAAGATATCAGTTTTAGAAACTTCTTATTTTGCACTTTAAATTAAGTTAATAAGTACTTGAGTATTTGAAAACAGTTCACATAGAAAATGATTTTCTACCACATAAAGTGTCTGGAAGCGGAGGAGGTGAATCATCACACTAGCCCCTATGTGATGTCAAAAAAATACGCTTTACTGTGTGTATGATGTTACTTAGCAGCTATTTAGCCCAATTTCTTACCTGATTTGCCAAAGCCACCACGACTATAATATCCAATTGTTCTCACCTGTGGTATGGTAAGGTACCTCCACAGAAAAAGTTTCAGCTTTTATTAATTACGTAGGTCTGGCGTTCATGGTATTTTATATTTTGAATTGCAAAAAAAAGATGGCGGCGTTGACGATGGGCACGCGCAAATAATAAATGATGTTTATTGTGCAAATAAGTTTTTACAAACACTTTTAAATGTCATGTTTTTTAAAAGTAGGTGCCAGTATTTCGTACTGACAACTCTGAGAAAAAACAGCCGAAACAAACTCAGAGGTCATAGTCTCTTTTAAAGCTGAAAACTAAGCAGATTAGTGTCTGAGATAGTCTTTTGTAGAAAGAACCACAAAGATTTGAGTGAACTTGTCCAGTCAGTGCAAGCATTTGTCAGTTATCGTGTAGCTCGAATTTTAACTCAAGGAGCTCAACGAAACGACGAGCATTACCGATAAGAAAGGACGTTTGGTTTGGGTAGGTCGCTTAGTAAAAAAAAACTATTCAGCACTGTACTGTCACGTTAAGCTGAATTGGTAATTTATTTTAGGGGCAAAAACGTTTGATACGCTGTGGTTAACAGCTGCTGAAATACACATAACGACAAGATATCTTACAACAAAAGTTAATGTGTTCATGACCATTCATTCTAAATAACAAATTCATATAACACTCACCTAAGACCAAGGTGGGCCAGGACTCCATCCTCGACGTGAGACCCTTGAAGAAGATCTGGTGGAGGAATAGCACCGTCTCGCTGTTCAGAAAGATGGAATTTACGTCCTCGTGCGTGCACGGCGGCTTCTTGGAGCTGGCTGCCATTTTGAATGGCCGAAGGAAACAGGTAACCTAAAAAATTAAGATCTTTTTGTGATGGGTCAAATAGTGATGGTACTTCGGCTACCACCAGTGTAAAAAACTATGCCTCTACAACAACAACAACAACAATGCTTGATCAAGCACTAAAATACACTCATTGAAAAGTAATTTTTTCGTGGTACCTATATTAACTGTTATTTTGAGATTAAACCTATTTCATTATACAAGGTGTAAACGGACACCTTCAATGGAAACAACTAAGCCAATGGCTCTCAATCAAGTTACCATTCATGTAAATGAAAAATAGACAAAATTCTGGCTGTTCCACCGTTACATGAATTCATAGATCCAAATCTAAGAGACCAATAACAGGCAAAAAGCTCACCATAATTTCCATCTGCTCCAAGTATTCCTCTTCAGCCTCCACCATCTTGAAGACGAGGCTGTTCCTCTTGCGCATACTCTCAGCGTGAGGACTCTTGATGTACTCGTCCACGATCTGCTTCCATCGGCGACGGCACAGCCAGCCGCGGAAGAAGCTCTAACAAACAAATGTTCATCATAACGCCATGAACAAAGATCGGAATGAGATGACCTCCTTTTATTCGGATGGAAAGTCATCAAATGACCCCTTCCGGGGTCCTTCCTTCCTTCCTCTGGGCCGAGTGGAAGGGAGTGACAGACTTTAACTGACTAAAACCCATCCATGTTCTTTTTTAGCCCTTTGTGTTCCGGGGCCACGATATCTCTTTCGAGCAGTCCCACAGCCTACAGTAGATACGTTTTGTCGTCGCTGTGCACAAATTATCAATATATAGCAAACAGGATCAGCCTTTATGTTCCACTTACAGGGTTAAGCGCCTCCTTTCTATTACAAAAGCTGCGAGACTAAAATGGGACTGGGCAGGCCATGTCTACCGCAAAGCTCTGGGCCCACACATCGCAAAACTGGAGCCCTGAGACAGCTAGACGGGATCGCGGCAGATCGAGGAGAAGATGGCGGGACATTTTCTGGTTAATTGGCGAAAAGAGGCCCAACACCGAGAAAAGTGGAAGGAATGGGGAGGCTTTTACCCAGGCATGGAACAGATAAGATTAAGAAAGTAGGGTTAACGGTTACCTGTTGAGTATCTACTAGAGACCACTTACTTGAACTTTCTTGATCTTCTTGAGCTCGGCAGGATCTATATCTGGCGAGTGGCTCGGTGAGGAGCTGGAAGTAGATGCGGCGCGCGTCGCTGGCTCGTGCTCCTTCTTGTACGTGCACAGCTGTCATTAAAAACAATACTTTAAGTATACCAATGATCCATTTGTAAGTGCCGAGGTATCTTTTTCTGTTAGTAGTAGAAGACGAAGAGAAATCCTTAAAATTAAAAAGCTCTTTGGGGTTTACTTAGGTAGCCCGCAAAATTCTCGCTACATGCAGATAAACTGACACTGAGCTGCAAATTGCAATAAACCTAATTGCAATAGACGTACCTAACACAAAAACTCCCCCGGCTAACCCTGACACTTTCATAATAGGTATTTTTTGATATGTAGGTACAGGCAAAACGCAGTATGTCAAATCATACTGCATTGGATGGCTTCAAAATTATCATCGTTCACTTATAGGTATAAAACACAATATACGATAATCAATTACAATTATGCAGCAGTAGTTGATACTAGCTAGGTATTTATTTTCATCTTTCTTTTAGCGTGTTGATAGCAATCTAAATGGAGTCAGCCTCCAATTCCCAATTCGGACCCGAGCTTATCATTTTCAACGGCGTCCATCAGTTTCTGAAACGTATAGGCCACAAGACAACAAATCAATTATTTGTACCATCGTTTGTGAAACAACACCACACTTATTTGTTTTCATACTACTACAGGTAGTAAGTACTATTTTGATCACCACATTAAATGCGAAAGTAAGTTTGTTTCACGCTAAAACTACTGAACCGATCATACTGAAATTTCGCAAATACGTTGTCAAGTGTACTGAAACGGACATAGGGTAGGTACCTTTCATCCCGAAAAAAATTACTGTTCCCGAGGAAAATGGATGGGGCCACGTGTCCTTCGAATCATAATTTAATCATATATTACACGCAGAGTGCAACTCGAATTTACTGTCAAATTCAAAATTGAAGCGTTGTAATCCTCGGGTAAAAACTAGTTCTTTATAACTAAAAGATCTAAGACTCACTTCAGTCCTCAATTTCTTGACCTCACTGTTAAGTTCATCGCATTGCTGCGCGTACTGCCAGCGCGATGTCCTCTCACTCTCCACCACTTGCAGGAGGTGCAGCTGCTTCTGCTCCAACTCTTCCTTCTGCAGGAGGAGCTTGTTGAAACTGGGGACAAACAGAAAGATTAAGCTGTTGGATAAGACATATTTTTAAAGCTTAACTATGCTAAAATCACTAAATTTCATTTCAACAAAACGGGTGGCCCAGAGGTCCAGAACCCACAAACTTCAACACCTTGTATCCTTTATACTTAACCGACTTCAAAAAGGAGGAGGTTCTCAATTCGTCGGAACCTTTTTTTTATGTACCTATGTTCCCCGATTACTCGAAGATGGCTGGAGCGATTTGAATTATTCTTTTTTTGTTTGAAAGGGTATACTTCCGAGGTGGTCCCATAATCATCAAGTCGGGATCTGATGATGGGATCCTGGAGAAATTGAGAGAACTCTTCAAATTTCATTGGCACACTTGATGTGATTTGGGTACTTTTTGGAAGAGTACTTTCTTACAGTGATCCTATTTCAATTTGGTGAAGATCTGATGAAGAACTTCGGAGATAGGCAACGGAACTCCTTAATAAATGATAGCAAACTGACTGGGATTGCTGAAATCTCATGTCTATCTATTGTTTACACCAGTTCATAACATAACATCACGCCGCTACGCTGTGAAGGGGTAAGCACAAGTGAACCCCTAAAAGGTGAAAAATAACTTTAGCTTCAGAAGTCGGTGACAAAAACTAAGTAAATCAATCAAACAAGCTAAAGTTATTTTTCACTTTTTTGTGTTTTTTGGTGTCGGTTTTATTTTTTGTATCATCACTGCACTAAAAACGGTGAACCCTGGACCTCAAGCTCCACAGTCGCGCTTGCGACTACTCGGCCAATGAGACAGTAGTATAAAAACATTATTACTCACCAGTAAAAATATAAAATCCTATCTCTATTTTAAAACTACATTTAAAACATCTAGCTAGAAAAAGGCTGCATTCAAAGTCATTTATCTGTTATTGGCCTCGCTTCGCGTCCGGTTGTAAAACGGTTTTCTCGTAAACGAATCACGGATGCAAAATTGAAGAAGCAGCATACATAATCGGATTTTCTTTCTGGAACATCGGTTTGATGTGTATTCTGGGTCATGAAATATAGATATGTTTGAATTGTGAGGTATTTCGAACGATGTTATTGATGTCAAAAGTTTTGAAGAGTTCCTCGTTTATGTGATCTAATTATAAGTCTAATAACTAAGTATACCTATATGTGGAATGCAATCAAAGAGATTCAAAAGGATTAGTTATAGAGCGGACATTAGCTACAGAGGAGCTCCTGGCTAGATAATAACAGACGCTCGGGCCGATTAAGCCGTGCTTGCCTTATAGGTTGGTCCGCGGATGAGTGACCACCCTTACATATCGAGTTTCCTTCGTGCAAAGCACGTTAATCTGTAGGTTCCGGCTGTTATTTGTCCATCTTTGGCAGTCATTACAGGTAGTCATCATCTCATGATCTTCAGCCTATTAATGTTCCCACTGCTGGGACACAGGCCTTCTCTCTATGAGCGGGAATGGGCCATATAATCCACCACGCGGGCTCAGTGCGGATTGGTAGATGTCAAATGTCTTCGAATTTTTGGTCCTAGGACATGCCGGTTCCCTCACGATGTTTTCCTTCACCGTTTTGAGAGCAGTGGTGATGAAATAAATCAAACAAATTAATGCGCCCTGTCTGAGTCCGAACACGACTTACTGTTCCTAAGTCGGGGCCGCCACCACTGGGCCACCGCTGCTCTCTAGGTAGTCAGTGGCCCAAAAAGTATGACAACCAGTCTTACCAAGTGGTATCGTATTACCCAGTCATGTTGAGGTCAGGCTAAAGGCAGATGATGAGCTATAAGACGGAGGAAGAAGGAGCGGTCATTCCGAATAATGTCATACGAAAATTTAGATGCCGAACGTTTTCAATTTTGACACAAGAATGCTAACTGACTGGCAATCGGGTGTATGATAGTCAGAATGATTTATTACTGAGTAGTAACAAGTATTTGGATCACGATTTTCTTCGTGTTATTCGGTCTATAACTCGTAAAAATTAGAATGTCTTTGAATGCAATAAAGTTTTGAGTATTGAGTTTTAGATTGCTGTAATACAGGCATTTTTTTTCGTTTTATTACATTGAAACTAGAACCTTTACCGACGACCTGCTGAAGGTAGCGAGGATCCGCTGAATGCAAGATTGGTCAATGTGGCGACACTTGCGGAGGCCTATCTATGTCCAGCATTGGACGTCTTTCGAATGAAATGATGATGATGATGATTGACCCTAGGAACTGTGATACGTACCTTTTAAAGAGGCTCAAATTCACATTCTGTAGACCGTAATTTTTCACCCCAAAAAAAGCCGTTTCCTAGCAATGTACATATTTTTTTTTTCTATTTTTTTTTTTTGTATTTTGCGTCTACAAAATAAATAAATGCATACCTACATTTTTGAGTAGAGTTATTTAGTTTGATGTACTTATAGAATGCTTGGTCGAAAGTTCGTGAAAGACTGTGTACACATTGTAGTACCATAAATTCTAAATTTTCATTACCTGAAATCTTAATCAAACCGTGAAAAGCTTTTTTAACAAAATAATACCCACTATACGTTACCAAATACCCCGTTTTATTTTTTATCTCAATTACACGGTCATATAATAACTCGAAAGTGGCGTATCACGTTTGTAACATTAATACTGAACGCCCTGGGGACGTCGTTATGTTAGGGCTGCTACACACAGGCTCGGGTCGGTATGATTCGGCAGAGCCATTCGGCAAAGACACCAAAGCCGTCCAAAAGCGTTTTGGATAGATGATGATGATGATGAAAGGAGGCAATGGGTTGCACCGAACGGTTTAGCCATGGTAGATGCCGAACGGAGTTGCCGATCAGAAAGAGCTGAATATTTATTTATTTTTAACACATCATCACGCCATCCCTGGACACCAAGATTTTCCCAGTTATGTTTAAGTATTATGTGATATCATCATCATCATCCACAGCCTGTGTTCACCCATTGCTAGGTACAGGCCTGTAGGCTTCTTTTTGCTTATGCCAAGCTCCACGTTCTCGTGCCAGCCTAATCCAGGACATTGCCGCGATGACAGTAATATCATCTGCCCATCTCTCATGCCATATAGGACGAGCCTATTGCCACCTCAACCAACATTGTTGTTCACCAAAACACTGACGAATTAAATGTGCCGACCCGAACAAGTGTATAACCCCCCTTATTAACACACGCAAGACAATATCACCATGACAATCTCGGTGACGGATGGCTTGTAATGTAGCATGTTTTCATTCGAATGACGGGCCTGCTTGCTTTCGTTTAACACTTTTTAGGTTTATTCCGTTCTGAATGGTTAAATGTTTGGCTGTAGAAAAAAAGTAGTGAAATCAGAGCTTGCTTTTCGAAAATCCCTTACAATAAAACGTACGTAATAATTTCATTTATTTTTAATTCAAAACGGTGAAAATAATCCTTCATCGTCATGAAAGTATGAAACCGTCGTGGGTTAGAACCCAGGCAGGCGCATTACTTTATGTAATTTATTTCGTCACCGCGGCATACTCTCAAAAACGGTGAAGGAAAACATCGTGAAGAAACCGGCGTTTACTACAACCAAAACTTCGAAGGCTTGCGACATCTACCAACCTGTACTGGACCCGCGTGGTGGATTATAGCCCTTTCCCTCCGATCATAGAGAGGATCCCAGCAGTGGGAACATTAGGCTGATTATGTTTATGCTTAATTCGAATTCCGCAAAACCTGTAGATACTGTGAATAGTAAAAGTTTAGGTTGCCTTATAGGTAATTACCTGTTATTACATATTTTGCATGCCAAGGTGGAATGCCAACAAAATTATGAACTTAAATTGTATTGATGTTGTGTGAATATTAAAATATTAGGAATCTGTGGTTTCGATTGGCAAAATCGCCTGCAAACCTAAATCAACTAGGTACTAAAAGTTGAAGCTTGGTAATTTCTTGAACTTTTCTTTTATTGTTGTAATATTACTTTCTCTAGAGACAAAAGAACCTTATTAGGTGTTAGTACAGGCTATCGGACCATTTATAAGCCCATCATTATAATTTCAGCCTTGTTCCTTGTCTTTAAAACTCAAAATAGGCTTTTTACTTTCCGCATGATTGCCACGCGGAGCGCCTGTCGTTTATTTTTCAAAGTCCTCGGAGAAATCAAGCTGTCGTTGTTTAATTTTCTCCGTTGCTTGAAATGGCAGCCTATCTTAGTGTAATTGGTTGTCTGAATAGGTAATCCCTCTTTTTAATATCTGCACAAAATATATTTTTTAGCATTGCCAAAATTAAGGTAGTGCAAGCTGATTGCCCAGTTTTGACCAATTGTGGTTATTTTTGACATGTGATTTAATATGTGATTAATCACTTTTTTGAACTCGATTTACATGAATCCAATTAATCAGAATGTGTTTTCTTACAAGTAATATTTAACAGTGTTACTTAAAGGTCTTCAAGTGGTACTCTATTGTCAAAAACACCAAATTTTCGTCGAAATAAATGAGATTTTCAATTATTTTCCCTAATTAAAACAGTCTAATGTTATAAACCTTTTCTGGCTCTCCATTTCGTGTTCCCTTTCCGTTTATTCTTTGTTATTTTAATTCAGAAGTCTCTTGAAACAAAAGACGCAGTCCGGAGTTTTGTTTCAAGAGAGATTATTCGTTTTTGGCAAATTGCCACGTAATTAATATACGTTAATTAACCAGAATTAATGCATTTTTATTAATTAACACGTGTTATGACACAATTTATAAACTTGAGCAGACTCCGAATTTTCAGCAAAATCAAAAATTATCAGTGATGAATAACGTTTCTTTTATTAACATTTCTGTTATCCTGTGAAAAACTTCAGGAGAAATATTTTAAATAAATTTTGCAAACTGCCAGGCGTTATGCACCGTGTTTATTATTTGTTACGTTTCAATTTTAGCTCGAACAGAGAATTCCGAATTTTGGTGAAAATTGTTAAAATTTTAATTGCAATTGCATAGGTGTTTAATATCGTGGTCATAAATTCTTATTGTTTGTGGAATGTTTTTTTTTATTGGATTTTTTGTTTGTAAAGCATTGTGTATTGTGGTTATTGTTTTTACAGCTTCAGTTATTTAGTTGGTAAATATTTCGGTTTACTACGTACATATATTTTAAGGAACTCTGTTAAGTGTAAAGGGTTCCTGAACCATATGGATATCCGTAAAATAACTTTTGAATCCGTATTAACAAAAACAAGCATGCAGTTTTATTAAAATCTAAAATAGTCGTTTTTATAAAATGCGATTAATGATAGTCCTGTTCCACACTGAGGGCCTTAACAAGTGACATCTAACATTAGTATAGCGTTTCATTTACCTACGACTTCTAAGAAGATCGACATAAGCATTTCGGTAGGTAATGCCAATTTAATGCATTTTTACCTTTACATAGCATTTATCTTTGATAGATTGCCACTCTTTCGGCCGAATACTGAAACGTCACTCAAAATTTAAGTAACACTTATATTTAACAGATACTCAAAAATGACGTTTGGCCATACAAAATTTTAAGTTTAGGAGCTTCTCAAATGTTAAGCAGCTCTTACATTTTGAGTGACGTTTCAGTATTCGGGTGTTTAGGTCCTCTTGGTGTCCAACTTGTCCCATGTTGGGCGCCAAACCGGCCCACGCCGGGCGCCATTTTGAACAAAATGTTTATCCATTACTAATTAAAACTAGGTTAACTCTTATTTCAGCTATTACTAAATTATTCAAAACCTTCTCGCCATTATAACTCAACGGCTAAAATTGACCACTTAAAATAGTATTATCTGATACCATGCTTGTACCAGATACCCAATAAAACTATGACAGAACTAAGGGTGTCATAAATAACCCTACACACTTGACCAATTAACGTTGTTATCATGACGTTAACATGTTCCTAATTATATCAGCCACTAATTAGATTACGCTCCATCGACCGTCAATAAATTTAAAAATAAAATCTTCTGTCCATGTTATCAGAAATGTCAAAGTGACCGTGACCCGGTTTCCATGGCAACCGATATCTCTAGTTACTACGCTTGCCCGCTTAGGAGATGACACGTTACGTATATCGCATCGATAATATTATTTAAGTACCTACCTTTATGAAATCTAGGAATACCAATAGGCATGACGACAGTATCAAAAAATTACAAATCTATTTAGTCCCTCAGTTAGATTATTGAAAAATAAGGGACACGTATTTTTTGTTTTTGTAAATCAATGAATTTTGACTACGATAAAACGCATCAAAACTCGGGAGTGGGGGCCGTCAGAACTAGCTAAAAATTATACCTAGGCGTGACGTATTGGGAATTTTAAAAGCGTCCTATCTTCATCAATTTTGATTTACGTAACAAAAGAAATTTAACTACATCCTCGAATCTGGAGAGACGCCCGCACAATGGTCCGAATCTGACATCATCTTGTTATATAAAAAAGGAGATCCTAAAGATGTAGGAAACTACAGACCAATTAGCCTACCACCGACCACATATAAGCTATTTTCCACGATCCTCACCAAAAAAAAATAGCTCTACTTTAGACAAGAGACAACCCATCGAACAAGCCGGATTTAGAAAAGGCTTCTCTACAATCGATCACATTCACACACTCGAGCTTCTTATCGAGAAATACCAGGAGAAAAGAAGACCGCTGTACTTGGCATATATAGATTATAAATAAAAAAACCGGCCAAGAGCGTGTCGGGCCACGCTCACTGTAGGGTTCCGTAGCTTCCCAGACCATTAAAAATACCAACATTTTTCGTCAGCAAAAATAACTTTGTTTTTCATAGTATTTGTATGAAAAACAAAGTTATCATTTGCGTTTTTTTGAAAAAGTGCTATATAACTCAAAAACTATTAAACTCATCAAGTTGAAAATAATTTTCCTAGAAAGTTCATATAAAGGTCTACTTCTGTGATTTTTTTCATATTTTTTAAACTTATGGTTCAAAAGTTAGAGGGGGGGGGGACACATTGTTTTTGACTTTCGGAGCGATTATTTCCTAAAATATTAATATTATCAAAAAATGATTTTAGAAAACCCCTATTCATTTTTAAATACCTATCCAACAATATATCACACGTCAGGGTCAAAATTAAAAAAAAAAACGCTCCCCACTTTACGTCTGGGGGAGGTACCCTAATAAAAATGTTTTTTTAAATTTTTATTTTTGCACTTTGTCGGCATGATTGATATACATATTGGTACCAAATTTCAGCTTTCTGGTGCTAACGGTCACTGAGATTATCCGCGGACAGACAGACAGACAGACAGACAGACAGACAGACAGACATGGCGAAACTATAAGGGTTCCGTTTTTTGCCATTTGGCTACGGAACCCTAAAAAGCATTCGACTCAGTGTCGCATAACTATATTTGGGAAACTCTAATAGCACAGAAAGTAGAAATCGAATACATACGAGTAATTAAAAGCATATACAACCACAGCAAAAGTAGAGTTAAACTAGAAACAGCCGGTTCTTGGTTCCCTGTTACAAGAGGTGTAAGACAAGGGGACGCACTATCTCCCTTATTATTTATAGCCACATTAGAGTCAATAATAAGTAAGCTCGACTGGAAAGAACGTAGTATAAAAGTAAATAATGAATACTTATCCCACCTACGTTTCGCCGATGATCTGGTGCTAATTTCCGAGAAAGGAGAGGAACTACAGTACATGGTAGAGTCATTAAATAAAGCCAGCAAGTTGGCTGGCTTAGAAATGAACCTCTCTAAAACCATGTTAATGACCAACAGCACAAAGGTACAAATACCTATGTGTCGACGACGAGCCTCTCCAGCATACCGAAAAATACATCTACTTAGGTAAGTAAATTAGCTTCGACAGCCAAAGCAACTACCAGGAGGTAGAACGCAAGGCCCAGCTAACATGGAATAAGTACTGGAGCTTAAAAGAAATTTTTAAGAGTAGCATGCCAACTTCCCTGAAGACCAAGGTTATGACCTCCTGCCTCATACCATGCCTGACCTACGCTTGCCAGACGTGGAAGTTTAACTTAAACGTAAAAAACAAAATTAAAACGTGCCAACGTGGAATGGAGCGCAGCATGTTAAATATTAAAAGAATTGAAAAAATACGACATACAAAAATACGAAACACCACAAAGGCAACAGACGGCCTGGCACAAGCACTTGCACTAAAATGGAAGTGGGCTGGGCACGTAGCACGTCTTCAAGACCAGAGTTGGACAAAAAGTGTGACGGCATGGAAGGGACCAGTAGGCAAAAGAAAAAAAGGGAGACCCCGCAATTGATGGGAAGATGAAATAAAACACACGGCGGGTCCAAACTGGATGCAAATAGCAAAATCCAGAGAAGACTGGAACACTTTGGAGGAGGCCTTTACCTGCAGAGGGGTTCTTGCGGAATAATTACGCTAAAACAAAAATTAGAAAACTAAACATGTAATTAAACTCATCAACAGCAAACTAACTCTAGAATAATAAATACACTTTAAGTACGTTACTAAAAAAATACTTTGTAAACCTTAATTCTGCAAGAAATAAAAGGCTTTTTAATTTTATTTATTTATTTTAACAAAAGAAAAAATACGAGTCAATTATTTTTTAATAATCTACCTGACGGACTAATTAGATTTTCTTTGTCGTCTACCCTTTTAACTCAATATCTATACTATGTTGTGCCCTACGTTAACAACTTGGGTTTGAGTCATTAACATTATCAGATGATAATGTTAATGATTCAATTCCTTGCCCTTGTCCCATGTTGCTTGAGGTCGGCGCAACACTTTTCATCTTCCAGTCTCCTCTATCAACCGTCACGCTATCATTTACTCCTTTTTTTCATATTATTTCTCATACAATCCATCCATCTTTTCCGTGGTCTTCCTCTACCTAATTGAATGAGTTAAATTCGTGTGATCGGTTTGTTTTATACTTAATGGAGCCCAATGTCGGCCTGATTGAGCGCCATGTAGATCTTGACAAAGCGTTATTTTATCAGCCATAAAAAGATGGAATAGAAGCAAATGATGCACACAGTATTCCTGATTTTAGCTGAAACAGAGTTATAGGCCTCAAAAATAAAGCTAAAACTATGTTCAGCAACCCAAAAGAAAACAACAAACATAACAAACAACAATTTAAGAACGAATTTTGGATTGAAGACTTAGACAGAAGTTACGTAATAGTATGCTTTTCATATTTAAATTTTGTCCGAAAGGTTTGCGAAGCATCACAGACAAAACCTCTCGGTCGCTTACACGCTGTGTAAGAATTTGTACTCAACAGGAAGATAACATCATTAGGCAGAGTCATTGCTTTATAGCCATTGTTCAAGTAATAGGGGGCTAGAATACTGATGCCATCGATCGGACACAGATCCAGATTCCGTGGCAAAATTTCTGATGCAATAACACTTTGTCCAACCTGGGACCCAGGACCTAATAGTCAGCATTCGCGGCTTGTGTCCAACGGCGCAGTCAATAGCAAGTAAAAAGATCGATTGAAGAACAACACAGTGCGAATAACATGTTTACCAGTTCACCACGCGCCACAAACAAGTATTGAAAAAAATGGATCGAAATTGTGATACTAAAAATACTTTTAAAATGAATGTCAGCAGTTTGTACTTACATTACTATGAATCGATTACTGTTCGATTACTTTACGTAGCAACTACTAATCGTTATATGACTTTGTCAGCGTCACGTTGTAATAACCGTTAGATTGTAATATAACTAGTGAGATTGTAAACTTGCGAAAGATTGTCAAACGAACATATAGTACTGCTTACAATATGACGCATTATTTTTCGGTGGGCTTCAATCTGCACGAAGTGAAACCGTAATATTGTGAAATGTATGCTACGGAAGTCAACTTGCGCGGTGTGGAAGGGGGGGGGGGGGGGAAGGGAGCGTCCCCCTTGCCTCATGGTACCACTTTCATGAAAAGATAATGAACCATTCCAGAGAAATACCGATTAATATAACCTAACCCTAAAACACTTTATATTCTCATAAAAAGCGTAGTCGACAAAGCCCCGCCGCGCATTGCGGGGCTCCTATTTCTGTCTGCAGGGTTTAAAGGAACCTAACTAACCTAACGTCGGGGTGCCCCGAGTCCCGATTATGGGGGCAGAGATACTTCCGGCGCATGCATTTCATAATATTACGGTTACGGTTTCACTTCGATAGATTACAATCTACCGAATAATAATGCGTTATATTGTAAGCAGTATGTTCGATTGACAATCTTTCGAGAGTTTACAATCTCGCTAGATAGATTGCAATCTAACAAGCTTGACAATTTTACGGTGACATATCCAAAACTAATAGTTGGTGTTGACCAAACTAACGACTATACAGTTTACAATAAATTCTAATAGCTTAATACATGCTAATACCCGCGAAACAAAAGGAGGAGGTTCTAAATTCGACGCAAACTAAGTATATATTTTTAGTTTTTTATTCGCATGCCACTTTTCACTGTCTATTTAAGGTCATTGATGGATTTTTCAATTTTTAATTTTAACAAAAGTTAAAGAAAACAGTATATGTAATATCTACGACTAAAATAATACTTGTTTTTAAGTGAGTGGCAAAGAAATAAAGATTGGCTGATAAAAACGTATATTCACACAGTTATCTTTAAAAATACTCGGAATAAGATACAGAAATATTTCATTCACAGGAAGTAATATACCGTGTCAATATTTTATTCGACCGGATCAAGACAAGATGATATATTAATCATTCATCTTTTATCTACAAAAGCAATAGATTCAGGAGGCCTTTGACTTCTCAGCGACTTTCAAGATGGCGGCCGGGAGGTAGGCCAGTATAGCCCGAACTTACGGCACACGACTGAATAATTCAGTAACTTTTATTATTAAAGTTACGCAGTATTATTTGGCTGCGAGGTTTGAGAGTCGATGATAAAATTAAAATTTTATGAAAAGGCCGCACGGTAAATAAGCTTGTTCAAACTTGGAGGGCTTTGGGTAGCTGTTGTGGGGATAAGTAGAGATGTAAGATTTGAATGCTTTAATGTTAAATTAAATTGATTGATAAGTATAGAGATCTTTGGCAAAGTCAAAAATATGTTTGATTGACACAAGCTCAAAGTCAAAGTTTTATTTGATACCTACTTTGACTTTGACCTTTGACTTCGAGCTCCCGAAAACCTTATATTGGACGAAAAGCTTATGCGTCAATATTGTTTAAAACACGAAATACATTCAAAGCGAAGCATGATAATAATAACATTGTTTTAAGCTTTTACGGTTTAAAACTAAAGGAGATGTTCGAGAAATGTATGGAGCCTGGGCCAGCACTATGTACACTAAATGTAAATATTAACCGTTTTTTATTGTTCATTTTCTTTCTAATTTCGCTTCGTTTCAATGTTCAAATTAACTTAATCAAGGAGACCAAATAATAATAATAATAATAATAATAAAGCCTTTATTTCCCAAAATAATAATTATACATAATTACAAAACAGTTTTCATGCATATTAAATACCAATTCTTATTAATTAATATTACCTACATTTACATTTTATCACAGTAAAATTAAAGATTTCAATTTGGTTTCATTTTTCTACAATACTATTTATTATTAATAAATAAATTGCTTTTATAAAATATTGTTTATTTGTGTATTCTGAATTGATTTCATTTATAAAATTATATATTCAATTAACAATTTAACATAATTTTAATTAATTAATCGCAATATTCAACATTCAATTATTATTATTATTTATTTATTTATTATTCAATTGATTAAATTACGTATTGAATGATATTCCAATAACATATTAATGCACGTACATCATTGGGCTACCCATTTCTGGGCGTAGGCCTCCTCCAACTCTTTCCAGTGCTGTCTATCTTGTGCTTGGCGAGTCCATGTAGATCCGGCTACTTGGTGGATATCGTCACTCCAGCGTCGTCGAGGTCGGCCGCGTGGGCGTTTGGCTTCATAGGGATACCAATGTAGAATCTTTTCGCTCCATCTATTATCGGTAGCTCTAGCTGTATGTCCAGCCCATCGCCATTTCAGCCTGCTTGCTAGCTCGACGGCGTCTGTTATCTTTGTTATTGACCTAATGTCTGTGTTTTTCTTCCTATCCTTTAGCCTTATACCCAACATACTTCGTTCTGCAGCTCTTTGGAACACGTTGATTTTTTGTACGATGTCTTTTGTAAACGACCAAGTTTGACATCCGTACAGCAGTGTCGGCATAACAACAGTGTCCATCGCTTTCCTTTTTAGATGCATTGGTATTTTACTTTTGAATATTTCCTTCAGCGACCAGTACTTATTCCAAGCTTTCTTTATGCGGCGTTCTACTTCACGAGATGTTTGGTTTAGGAATGATATATTTTGCCCTAGGTATACATACTCATCCACATAACATATAGAATGAGATTCCGTTTGTATTGGTGTTTTTTCGCTATTTGTCAAAGCAAATGTCTTCTGCTTGTTCATTTGTAGCCCACACTTTCTACTCTCAACGTCTAGGGTATTTAACATATATTCTAAGTCCTTGTGATTTTCAGATATTAAAACAATATCATCGGCGAAGCGTAAGTTACTTAGGTATTCGCCGTTTAAGTTGATGCCTTTGTTTTCCCAGTCTAATTGTCTAAAGATATATTCAAGTAGAGCAGTAAATAAGTTAGGTGAGATCGGGTCGCCTTGTTTCACGCCTCTTCGGATATCAAATGGCTCTCCTTTGCCTTCCAGCTTAACCACCGCCTTGCTGTTTTTATAGATTTCTTTCAGTATCTCTATGTATCGGTTCTCGACTCCCTGCGTCTGCAGTGCTAACCACAAAGGTTCGTGTTTTATGGAATCAAACGCTTTGCAGTAGTCTATAAACGCTACATAGAGTTTCTTGCCATATTCAGAAAACTTCTCGATAAGCTGTGTCAAGGTGAAGATGTGGTCTATTGTGGAGTATGTTCTTCTGAAGCCGGCTTGTTCTCGGGGTTGGTTGCTGTCTAACATCCTTGAGATTCGATTTAATAGTACTTTCGCAAACACTTTGTATACTGTTTGCTGTAAACTTATTGGTCTATAATTTCCTAAGTCTGTGGGATCGCCTTTTTTGTACAATAGAGTTATAATCGAGATTCCCCATTCTTTTGGCACTTTGTTGAGCGTCAGCATGTCATTAAAAAGGGAGGTCAATATTGGTACTAGCGGGTCAATAATCGCTTTCAAGATATCGTTTGTTATTCCATCGTCGCCTGGGCTTTTATCTGATTTCAGGTGTTGGATTGCACAGCGCACTTCACTTTCTATGATAGATGGTACGACACTTAGTGGTGTGAGTGGCTCTTGTCTAGTACGCTGATGGCTTTCCTCATTTCCATAGAGCTCCCTGTAGAACTGTGTAGCAGTCCCGATAAGGCAATCCCTATTAGATGTTGTTTTGTTTTCTTTGTTTTTCAGGGACATAATCCACGGTTTAGATGGGTTCAGTCTTACTTGTGCCCTTTTAACTGATGCTCTCTTTTGCAGCTCTTCTTCTATTACACTATATCGATGTGCCTTGTAATCTCGTTGTATTTGTTTATTTACAAGCCTGTAGAGTGCGCTTAGTTGTTTTTTCTCAGGACGTGTTTTGTTTTTTTTATTCTTCAGTCTGTTTCTTTCATTTATAAGTTTTTCAACATACGCTGATAGTGGAGCTATGGTTTTGTTTTTTATTTTTGGTAGTTCTTTTACCGATTCCTTTATTATTTCTATTAGTTTTCCATACGCTAGTTCCATATCATCGCACTGGAAGTTACCTATGTGGTTCGCAAATACATTTTTCAGTGACTCTAACTCCAGGGGGTTTAATCTAGAAACTTTGCACCTGTACTCTCTCCGTGACTTAGTTTTATTGCAGTTTTGTAACATGCTCACTCTAATTAATCTGTGATCTGTAGGGAAGGTGGTGTTTATAACCTGTACATTAGAGACATTTTTAATATTTCTGACTAGGATAAAGTCTATTTCATTTCGTACTTTTCCATTTGGTGATATCCAAGTCCATTTTTGTTTAGGATTTTTCTTAAAGTGTGAGTTTGCTATGTAGAGCTGGTTTTCAAAACAGAATTGCAGTAATATATCTCCTCGTTCGTTTCTATCTCCGAAACCCCATGGGCCCATAACTTTCTTATCTTCCGCCGTGGGTTTACCAATTTTGGAGTTAAAATCTCCCATAACTACTGTATCGTTTCCTGTATCTTCTAATGCAAACTGTAGATGTTTATAGAATATTTCGAGGTCTTCTGAAGTTGCGCTCTCTGTTGGTGCATAGCATTGTATCAGATGCATGGTTCTGTTATTGAGGAATATATCTAACCGTATGACTCTATCCGATATACATCTGATATCTATTATATTAGTTTTCAGATCTTTATTAACTAGAAAACCGACGCCGTTTCTTCCACTTTTTTCGCCATAATATATCATGATGTAGCTTTCGGTTTCTAGTATTTCTTTTCCTTCTTTCTTCACTTCTGACAAGCCAATAACATCCCACTTGAACTTTGTTAAGCTATGTCGCAATTCTATAAGTCTTGTCTCGTTTACCAGTGATCTTACGTTCCATGAGCAAATATAAGTAGTATTTTGTTCTATTCTTGATTTTTTATATGTTTGGTTTTGATTTTTGTATATTTCATTTTGATTCTTAAATCGGTTGGAGGGTTCTGGTCTAATCTTCCCGCGGGGACCAGCCGTATTGGGAGATATTGGTATAATTTTAGGTTCGTGATAGGTTATGAAAGAGTTTTCTTGGGTGATACTTAAAAGAGAAGGAGGGGCACGACTCAGTTTTTTGGGGGTTCCTGGACATTACTTGTTGAGGCCCGAGCGATGGGATTCAACTGTGATGGACGCAAGTAGCTTATTATGTTTTGCGATTTATTTTTCTTCTGTATTTGGGTAATTTTCCCTTGATGACTAGCGCCGACCTCTGAAGCTCCTTTTGACTCAGGTGACTCTGACATAAATCTCTTATTTGAGTTTTTCTCTGCAGAAGTTTGATTTATGACGTTTTTAGGACGTAATGTGACAATTTTATCATAATGTATAGCTACTTTTTTCCCGGATTCCCACTCACGATTGCATTCTTCTTGGAGTTCTTTCCGTTTTTGAAGAACTGCGGGAGAGTAGTCCTCTTTAATATAAATATTTGTACTTTGTAGCGTTTTTTTCTTGCGGAGAAGCTCTATTTTTCTACTTGTTGTTGTGATCGTTACCACCACTGGTCTAATTTGTCCGTTTTTCTTGCCTCTTCTTATTACAGTTTCTATTTCCCATTTCTGACACTGTACTTCCATTTTGGTATTAATTATGTCCAGGATCAAATTTAGTAAGTCTTCATAGTGTCTTTCTCTTTCTTCAATACCAAAAAACAGTAAATTTTTCTTCCTAAATTGTCTATCAATGAAGTCTATTTGTTTTTGTTGTTGTTCAATTTTATTTTCTAACATATTTGTTTTTATTTCAATGCGGTTGAATTTCTCATCTATATTTTTATTTATGGCTTCCTTAATATTTTCTTCCATATTTTTAATGTCGTGCTTTTGCTGTGCTAAATCATTTTGTATATTTTGTAGCGCTTTCATGACTTCTTCCATTTTTAGAACAGCGCCCTCTGTTGCTGAGTAGCTTAATTACTTGGCTACCTCTATCTGTAGATCTTCTGATAGTTCGGCCACTCAACGCTAGATGGCGCTAATGACAAATTCTCTATGATGACTTGGTATATTATCATTTACTTTTGAGGTTATATTTCGCAAACTTTGTCCAAATTGCCACTTAAGCACTTTTGAGTGTGTGATTATGCTGACTGACCTTTTTCCGGTTGTATTTGAGTATTCTCTTCTTCTGTATTTTTGAGATATTTTGATTGTCGGCAAAAAAAACGGTTACCAACTTCGTCTTCGAATTTCACACTAACTATAGCAGTTCTTGAGCTGATAACAATTCTTCCGGTGTTTCACAATTAGTTTTTTAAGAATTAGCACTGTTTTAGACGGAATAAGCTGTTATAGTATTTTTATTTACACAAAGAACACAGAGTCGACGTAAACATTAGCACAGCAGCGCCCTCTCTGGAGACCAAAACAACATAAAATTAAACATGGTGGATCAGAGCAGCAGTATGCGAACAATGTCATTTTGACGTTGACATTTGATTGAACAGATCCAATCCAAACTCAAAGCAAGAAGACAGACGAAGATGTCACTTCTTAAAACTGTCAAAGTCGTCAAAGGTCATGTCAAACAACTGTCATAGTGCCCTAAAATAGGGTTTTCTTATTAAAAAACTATATTTATTTATGTACGCCTGTACCCCTCTTCAAATTAATTTATTAGTATTTTTATGGAATTCCCCTATTTTTTTCCTATTTATCCATGTGGTGTACACAGTGCTGGCCAAAAATCAAACATCTCCTTTATATTGTCACTTACGGGATATCTTCCGTGATAATTTTACATCCACCCGCTTTCTCCAGTCCACCCGCCCCGCGATCACAGGCGCTTGCAACGGCGTCGAAATATAGGATGCTCAAAAAGTAATCCAGTAAGTGACAATAATTATAATGTTTTGAAAATAATAATCCTGAACTCTCATGGCGGACTGTAAAATATAGTTTAAATAAGCTCAAACATGTATCTTATTACTAGTTTTAAGTTTTATAATGTACAGTTACATTATAAAACTTAAAACTAGTAAAACAATGTAATCCACAACACTGCCTACGGGTTATCAAAATAATATAAAAAAAATAATCGCCAGGGGTGAATAAAAAAGAGTAACTTTAATTAACATCCTTTTCTTTGAGCCATGTTCCTTCTTAGACCTTTGTATCCCATGGACGTAGTATCTGTTTCGAACAGTTTTGCAGCCTATTCACAATCCCTAGGCCCATTTTCCGCTTACGTAAAATACAAAGTAGCTACCTACCTAAATGCACATTTCTCGCACACCGGCGCACAAAATCAATAACTAATTAATACCGAATTTTCGAAACGAGTGAACAGAGACAAACAGAACCCTGTCTCATGCCTCTTGACTGTATCCAGAGTTGCCAGATCAAGGTACTGTTATTTTCCCCATGTGTTTGTTTCCGTTTGACCACTTGTTTCCCATTTAATTTTCAAACAGGAAATTTTACAAAATGAAGAGATATTGAACTAGGGTTATTTACAAAATGGCCTAATCACCAACCCAAATTTTGTATGCCTGCGTTAGGTACCGATTTTATAGTCTGTAGTATAGTTCCCCAATTTTATATTTCCCGTAAGAAGGGAAAAATCTCCCCGATCAACCAACGCTGGCTGTATCTGGGTTGCTCATGCCAGTAACTGGGCCCTGTAGGTCAAGGGCGCCTATGTGGGACGTGCCCTCCACAACTGTCTCGAAGCTTCCATGTTTTCTGATTTCTGCTTATTGATTTAATTATTTTTATACTATCTTGCTGTGTTTACTTCAATGTTGGCAATATAACGCTTGTAATCGTCAAGTGTTTGATAGAAATGTTTTTATCACGACCATTTCGACAGTTGCTTTTAAAAATTAACATGAACATCACGCCTGTAACCAACGAAGAGTTAGGCAGAGGTGTACCTAATCGTACACCCACATTTCACCAGTTACGTTTAAGTGCCACATAATACGGGGCAAGCCTATTGCCATCAACCGGGCGCAAATTGAGTGGCTGCTACTGAGCAAATCCTAATGGAAAAAACCCAATAACACCTTGCTTGACCTGGGAATCGAACACTGGAAACCATGCTTGGCAGTTGCACTTGCGACCACTAGAACAATAAGGCAGCTATTTAAGATATTGCTTTTAAAAGTGTCTTCCTCACAGGATTGAACGCAAGGTGTCACCCACAGGTTGCGGGCCTGCCGCGGCCCCGGAACGTAAAGGGCGAGGAAGGAACATGGATGGGTTTTAGTCAGTAAAAGTCTGACACTCCCTCCCGCTCCGCCCAGAGTGGGAGAAGTTATTTGATGATTTCCCATCCCAAAAAAAAAAGGCGTCACCCACAGGTGATCAGGGATGTGTCTTCCTCACAGGATTGAACGCAAGGGGTCACCCACAGGTGATCAGGGAAGTGTCTTCCTCACAGGATTGAACGCAAGGTGTCACCCACAGGTGATCAGGGAAGTGTCTTCCTCACAGGATTGAACGCAAGGTGTCACCTACAGGTGATCAGGGAAGTGTCATCCTCACAGGATTGAACGCAAGGTGTCACCTACAGGTGATCAGGGAAGTGTCATCCTCACAGGATTGAACGCAAGGTGTCACCCACAGGTGATCAGGGAAGTGTCATCCTCACAGGATTGAACGCAAGGTGTCACCCACAGGTGATCAGGGAAGTGTCTTCCTCACAGGGTTGAACACAAGGTGTCACCCACAGGTGAACAGGGAAGTGTCTTCCTCACAGGGTTGAACACAAGGTGTCACCCACAGGTGATCAGGGACAAGCCACACACAATATAAAAGCTAAACACGGTAAAAACAATAGCTGATTCTCTGATCATTGTTACACTGGTTTCTTGGACGGGGTAAAATCTTTATAAGACCAAGAAAGGATGAAGATTCGTTTTTAAACGTGTTGTACAGAAGTTAATGTTCTTATTAAATAACAAGCCATGTGCTAGATGGAATTTTCAATCACATTGATAGCCACACTATCGAATTAGGTTTAAGAACTATGAAGATCCGTACAAACTGGCTTGCCCTATTATCGAGAATGAATTTACAAAACACAATTCTTTAGTACTCAAGTTCTTTTTAAAAAGAAATTCGGTGCAAAATAAATGAACCTATAGGTACCATCATCTTTCTGCCTTTGTCCAATTCTACTTGAGGTCAGCGAGACAAGTTTTCTTCTTTCATTCTCCCCTGACAGACGTCACGGCATCATTTACTCCTTTCTCTTTCATTCCATTCCTCACAGAATCCATCCATATTTTTTTCCGCCTTCCTCTCCCTCTCTATCCATAAACATTCTTGTAAATTACAATTATAGTTTTAAGTTATTTAATATTCCTGAATGCATTGTACGCCTTGCTTTGTACAACGGATATGTAAACTGTGCATATTGTCGTAGGTAAACTCAGGTTGTTATGTAGCGCAATTTGCAACGCTCCTGCAGTTTGCATAACGTAACATTGTTCTCCGCGCGAAGCTGTGGTAACAGTGCATACTGACAACTGTTGAATATTGTAGACTATTAAGTTACTGCATTGTTGTATGACATTAGGCTTATAAATTTTTGGATGAAAAGCTCTCGCATTAGTCGATTGCTAGTATACATATGAATAGGAAAGATTTATATTTATCCTTTTTAAAAATTGAAGTAAAAAAAGCCCTATATTTTATTGGAAATGAAACTGATACTAACTTAAATCAAACAATCCATGATTACATACACTGATGAAAATTAATAAAACCCGTTTTTTAATCAAATAACTGGAAGTTTATTTATTTTTCAAAAATGCTACATACAATTATAAATTAAAATAAATTAAACTAACTTAAACTATAAACATAAAAAATGGCGTCAAAAAACTCCTCCTCAACGCTGTCAACTGGTAATAACTGGAAATACTCCCTAATAATACCTTTAAACTGAAAATAGAACAATGAAAATGGAAAAACAATTTGCATCCAATTAATACAATGGAAACAGAGCAATAAAACAAAACAGAGTAAAACTGATCGCAGCGTTTTTCCGCTGCACAGAGTAGCCATAGTTTTCAGAGTAAATAGCCAATAAGATCGTAAACATTCCGTTTACGATCTCATTGGCTTGGCCACGATCTACAGTCGCAAGCGAGGCGCGTGTTCGCTTGAGGTCTAGAACGGGGTGGCAAAAATTGCAACTTGTGTCAAGCGACAGGCGCGTGTGTCACAACTTGTTCCAAGAGACCGGCACGTATGTCACAACTTGTGTCAAGTGACAAGCGCGTGGTCACATCTTGTGCCAAGCGACAGGCGCGTGTCACACATTAATCTAAGAGCAATGACTCAATGTTCTTGTGGACCGTATCATATTTTCAGGGAATTTGTTGTATAATCTGTATGCTTCGTTATTTGTCACACAATAAACAAGTGTTTCCATTCTAACGGTTTTCAGCGGTAGGTAAATTATCTCCGTACCTAAAGGGACCGTAACTGATGAAGTGTGAAAAGTTTGACATCCGATTAAACTGCCAATAGTTACCCTGTAGACACAAACAGAGTGTGTGGACAGATGTAAATAAAAGGGGTTGTAAAGAGGGTAGTAGGTAGTTGTGTTACACTAGGGTATTTGCTTTTGCTCCCTTAGAACAGGGACGCTAATAAATAAATATATGTTAAAGCGAAGCGAATCTTTCATGAAGACTTTTCAACTTCTGCTCAGAGCCAGGTTTTGTGGCTACTTGATGGCTGTAGTAGGCTTAGTAGCCTACTAGGTACCAATATATATTAACAAAAAATGCTAATATGCTAATATTATAAAAAGTAATGTTTTTTTTATTCTTTGCACCAAATAAACTCCAAAACTACTGCAGCGATTTTAACCATTTAACCATCATCATCTGTCTAGCGTTTTCCCAACTATGTTGGGGTCGGCTTCCAGTCTAACCGGATGCAGCTGAATACCAGTATTTTACATGGCGCGACTGCCTATCTGACCTCCACAGCCCAGTTAATACTGGGTAATACGATACTACTTGGTAAGACTGGTTACAACTGGTCGTCACGTTTTGGGCCACTGACTACCTGTAACGACTGTCAAAGATGGACAAATGACAGCCGGGACCAACAACATAACGTGCATTTCGAGGCACGTAGGCTATAATATAATAAATTGTATTTTTAACATGCAAACTAGCCGAGTTATCAAAATTTTACAGGACGTAGTCGCTGGAGAATATGCACCACAAATTTTTAATTAGTACATAAAAAAACCGGCCAAGAGCGTGTCGGGCCACGCTCAGTGTAGGGTTCCGTAGTTTCCCGTCCGTCACAATAAGTGTTCAATCCAATCCGATTTTAATAATTCAGTTCAGGATAATAAAATATGTAAACGAATTGTCATTTATTTTAAACCACAGACTAATTATTTACAATATATACACACTAACTCTATACTAGAAATAAAAATATGTACAAGTAGGTATCAAAAAGGGTTACAGGACATCGAAAAATTCGTCCACATCGTTGCCAACAGGAAAAGTGCCCAGAAGGCTGGGCACTTTTAACTTTTAACGAAGTTAAAAAAAATGCTTGCATATACGATAATACTACAAAGTTAGTCCAGAAATTATTTTGTACAATTTTTTGTCTTTTTTGTACAAAAACTGTTGTTTCCATCCAAGTTCAAAATGATTTTCCTAGAAAGTCCTTAAAAGTTCTACTTTTCAGATTTTTTTCAGATTTTCTAAACTTATGGTTCATTGTTTTTTTTTATTTTGGAGCGATTATTTCCGAAATTATTGACATTATCAAAAAAATATTTTCGTAAACCCCTATTCATTTTTAAATACCTTTCCAACAATATATCACACGTTAGGGTTGAAATTAAAAAAAAATCACTATACATATTAAAGGGGGTACCCTAATAAAACATTTTTTTCCATTTTTTATTTTACCACTTTGTCGGCATGATTTATACACATATTGGTACTAAATTTCAGCTTTCTAGTGCTAACGGTCACAGAGATTAAGCGAGGACTGACAGACGGACGGACAGACAGACATGGCGAAACTATAAGGGTTCCTAGTTGACTACGGAACCCTAAAAATGGGGCTGTATCCGTACCCTTTACTCAAAATAACGAAATAATTAAAATAGAAGTTTTATTTTTAGAAAAAAAAGTCCCGTCTGCTATCATTTGTAGATCTTTGACAGTTATACAGCTAAATGCTATATGCTAAAAGAGTGTCCATGGAGTTTCTTGCCCGTTCTTCTCCATAGAGATCTACGCTAGGGAATAGGCAACTACGGTACTTTCACAGTTTTTATGTCTTGTGACTGGGACTGTAGCTACTTTAAATGTTCATTTTTGTTTCGACAATTCAAAAGTGCCTGTAACTGGCCTACTTGAAATAAATGCTTTGATTTTGATTTTGATTGATACAGTTGCCGGTGGCTGATCATATTTATATAGTCAAAAGTAAAAAAAACGAAATCCCAAAATTGTCTACGATGTCATAATTGGTAAACTCATAAACTGAATGACGCTACGATGATCAGATGGAGGACTGAATGACGTATGATGGTCACAAAAACGATTAATGAATACTAATAAGAATTTAAGAATATAAATAAACGCTATGTTTACCAATATTATTTATTGAGACTTCACACAATAACAAGACCATCTTTAACAAGCCCTTTAAGTATTTGTACTAATTGAAAATCAGTGGTGTATAACTGGCGAAATGTAGGTATAAGTACAATAAAAGTGCGTTGTTGTTTTTGCTTATTTGTTTATTTACACTGCATAGCACGTACAACAAATAGGTAATATCTTGCTTCTATCGTAGTCATATCTTAGCTCCTTTCATATCCCATTAAAAAAGTAACTATCTTCGCCTATCCCGCCACCCCACCTTCCCGCCACCTTTGCACTCCGCCAATTGTGCGAGAAGTACAGACGTGCACACAAAAACTTGCACATGGTGTTCATTGATCTGGAGAAAGCGTATGATAGAGTACCTCGGGATGTGTTGTGGTAGGCCTTGAAAGAGAAAGGTATACCTGGGAAGTATGTAGAGTTAATTCGTGCTATGTACAGTCAATCTTGAACCTACGTCCGGTCAGCTGCTGACAACACCGATGAGTTCAGTGTGGCTGTAGGTTTGCATCAAGGGCCGGCTTTAAGTCCTTACCTCTTCTTGTTGATCATGGACGCTTTGACGTCGGACATCCAAGAAGAGGCACCCTGGTGCATGCTGTTTGCCGACGACATTGTTCTTGTCGGTGAAAATGGACCTGAGATCCAGAGCAGAGAAATGGCAACAGAAACTGGAGAATGTTGGCTTGAAAATCAGCAGGAGTAAAACTGAATACATGTTCTGCGATTTCGGCGGTCTCTCCAGCTCTGGAGGCATAGCGCTAGTTGGCACGTCTCTTCCTGTCTGCTCCGACTTTCGGTATCTTGGTTCCCTCATGCAAAGCGATGGCGAAATATATCGTAGTGTAAAGCACAGAATTAACACGGGATGGATGAAATGGCGGCAGGTCACGGGAACGATCTGCGACTCCCGCATTCCCCTAAAACTTAAGGGGAAGATATATAAAACAATGGTAAGACCTGCTGTGTTATATGGATCAGAATGTTGGGCCACAAAAGGGATGAATGAAAGGCATCTGCATGTCGCGGAGATGAGAATGCTAAGGGGGATGTGTGGTGTTACGCGAATGGATAAAGTAAGGAATGAGTATATTAGACGAAATCTGAAAGTGGCGCCGGTAACGGAAAAGTTGTGTGGTAATCGGTTGTCGTGATAAGGGCATGTGATGCGGAGGAATGAGGAAAATGTCGTGGAAAAGGTCTTGAGTATGAATGTGGATGGGTATTTGAGTAGAGGAAGACCAAAGCAACGATGGATGGACTGTGCTAAGAAGGATATGGTAAGAAAAGAAGTGTCTGATGAGATTAGAATAAGCCATCGGTAAAACGTAGTTGAACAAATAAATGGATAAACGACGATAATTTTTCATAATTTCAGCTGGGTGTCAGAATTTGTGGATGGTTGATTGCAGTAGACTTAAATTAAACTAAAATATGCACGAAATGGGTGATTAACCCATGAGAAATCATGGTAAATTGTGTAATGATAAGTTTTATAAGTTCTTTAATTTTTACTGTATAACATCGATGCAAGTTTTTAAACTTTACCTACATAAAATGACGGTCACTATCACTGTAATTAACACTAAAAAATATAACCGACTTCACACAAAAAAGTGAAAAATAACTTTAGCTTCAGAAGTCGGTGACCTTTGTTTGATTGATTTAGTTTTTTTGTCACCGACTTCTGAAGCTAAAGTTATTTTTCACTTTTTTGTGTGAAGTCGGTTATATTTTTTGCAAAAAAGTTTTTATTTTTCACTTTTTAGTGGTTCACATGTGCTTACCCTTTCACAGCGCATCGGTGTGATTTTTTGTTATGAACTGGTATAAACAATGGACAGATGTGAGTCTTCAGCGATCCCAGTACATTTGCTATCATTTATTAAGGAGTTCAGTTACCTATCTTCCGAAGTCACCAGATCTTTATCAAATCGAAATGGGATCACTCTGAGAAAGTACTCTCCCTAAAACTACCCAAACCGATTCTGGTGTGCCTATAAATTTAAGGAGTTTCCTCTATTTCTCCGGGATCCCATTGAATGGAACTTTACACGTCTAACTGTCGAAATCTGGGTGTATTGTATACTTCTGCGTACTCCCTCAGAGCATACAGGTGTGATGTTACATCATGATGTTGTATAAACAATAAACAACCAAGCGATTGCAGCAATTACTGCAGCTTTGCCGTGTATTTTTGAAGAGTTCCATTTATATCTCAGAAGATCAGCGTAAGATGTTAACCAAATTGACATGAAACCACACGGAAAGCACCAGCTTTCAAATAAAAGAAGAATCATCAAAATCGGTTCACCCAGTCGAAAGTTCTGAGGTAACAAACATTGTCGAAATCTGGGTACATTGTACACATCTGCGTACCCCCTCAGAGCATACAGGCGTGATGTTACGTCATGATGTAGTATAAACAATGAACCTACAAGCGGATGCAGCAATAACTGCAGATTTGCCGTCTATTTTTGAAGAGTTCCATTGTATATCTCCGAAGATCAGCATCAGATCTTCAACAAATTAAAATGGGACCCAACGGGAAGCACCAGCTTTCAAATAAAAAAAGAATCATCAAAATCGGTTCACCCAGTCGAAAGTTCTGAGGTAACAAACACAAAAAAAAAAAAAAAAAATACAGACGAATTGAGAACCTCCTCTTTTTAGAAGTCGGTTGAAAACAAGATATTCACTATGACTGCATAGATACTATTTGTTTTGAGTTCCCAATATTTCGGAACCGTTGAAAGCCTGTTTATATGTATAAAAATCTCATTTTTATCCGTGATCATCATAATCAACATCACCATGAACGTCCAAACACTTGTCTATATACCGTGACTTGAGACCACATAACATGTGAAATGTTTAACTAACTTAACTACATTTGTTTAATTCTGTCTGGCATATTGTCGCTGTGGTTAACCAGCGAATGTTGGTAATATTCAGACATCGCCAGCTGTCAAACATATGCATTGTATGTACATAGTTACTATGGTATTAGGCAAAAAATAGGTCTGCTTGTCGGATCATGGGTAAAAACAAAAGTATCTGATCACTTCGTTCCCGATGCGACCCCTCAGGGATACTTCAAGCATAGCCCGGTTCATAGCTCCTAAACGACCTTGAAATTATGGATCAGCCGCCGTACCGTGGGTGTCCACGTTTCGGCCCCGTAGGTAATAACAGGTAGGACGCACTCATTGAAGTCTTTAAGCTCTGTCGAATACGCAACGACAAAATCCAACGAAGTTTTCCAAATGCTGCCCGGCCCAGCTGCATGGTTCTGGTAGCCTTCCTCTCAAAGTTGTTCTTCCCAAACTGTACAGTTTGCTCGAGGTAAATTATATTCTCGAGTAACCTCGAGAGTACCACACTAAGTTATATTAATAGACATAAAGGGCAATAAGTGTATGATACTTAAACATATGATTGTGCTCATGATAACAAACAACTTTTACTATGGGACCAAACCTGAAATCGCGAAAAATAAATCTGCTGTTCAGTACATTTACGTTCGCCTAATGTAGGTACTGAACAGCTGATATTTTTATCGCGATTTCGGCTTTGGTGCCATAGTAAAAGTTGTTTGAAGTGAGAAAGTTACGAGATGGGCCGGAGCCATTTTTTAGAATAGGGTAGATGACAAAAAAATTATAATTAGTCCGACAGATGATCAAAAAATATTTGACCCGTATTTCTTCTTTTGTTACATAAATCAAAATTGACGAAGAGCCGACGCTTTTAAAATTCTCAATATGTCACGCGAAGGTATAATTTTTAGAGCGTACTGACGTTATTAGTCCCACGCACTCCCGAGTTTTGATGCGTTTTATCTTTGCCAATATTCACTGATTTACAAAAGCAAAAAATACTTGCTCATTATTTTCCAATACTTTAACTGACGGACTAAACTAATTAGTTTTTAGGGTTCCGTAGCCAAATGGCAAAAAACGGAACCCTTATAGTTTCGCCATGTCTGTCTGTCTGTCTGTCTGTCTGTCTGTCTGTCTGTCCGCGGATAATCTCAGTGACCGTTAGCACCAGAAAGCTGAAATTTGGTAGCAATATGTATATCAATCATGCCGACAAAGTGCAAAAATAAAAATTTAAAAAAACATTTTTATTAGGGTACCTCCCCCAGACGTAAAGTGGGGAGCGATTTTTTTTTTAATTTTGACCCTGACGTGTGATATATTGTTGGATAGGTATTTAAAAATGAATAGGGGTTTTCTAAAATCATTTTTTGATAATATTAATATTTTAGGAAATAATCGCTCCGAAAGTCAAAAACAATGTGTCCCCCCCCCTCTAACTTTTGAACCATAAGTTTAAAAAATATGAAAAAAATCACAGAAGTAGACCTTTATATGAACTTTCTAGGAAAATTATTTTCAACTTGATGAGTTGAATAGTTTTTGAGTTATATAGCACTTTTTCAAAAAAACGCAAATGATAACTTTGTTTTTCATACAAATACTATGAAAAACAAAGTTATTTTTGCTGACGAAAAATGTTGGTATTTTTAATGGTCTGGGAAGCTACGGAACCCTACAGTGAGCGTGGCCCGACACGCTCTTGGCCGGTTTTTTTTGTTGTCCTCTCTAATAAACTAGGTTCGTCTTTTCATCATGCAGCTCCAGGTAGCCTCATTTTTGTACTATACCAGCACAACAACTGCATTACTCTGCGAGGCGAGTGCAGGTCACGGTCGACGCTAATCCTAGTTTATGTAGCAAACGTTAGTTATTATTACTGCACGGTCTGCTCTGTAAAAGAACGTGTAAGAATGATTATTCACGCCTCAAAATAATGTGGGATTACTTGACCAAGATTTATCCTACCGCTGTCACCTTGAAGTAAACACCTAGATAGCTTGATACAAACTGATTTATTTTAGGAACATGCAATATGAACGCACATCATCATCATATACAATATCTTATCTTTTCTAAACAGTGGTGAGGCAGGTGATTACAATTGCGATGGAGCGATTGCCCATCTGATTTCTTCTACAGCCCAGTACTGAGTATAACGTTACCCCTCGGTAAGACTGTTAGTATAGAACTACCTGTAACGACTGTCAAAGATCTACAATTGCAGGTAAAACTTATATGAATGTAGTGAACATGATACCAATTTTCATTCTCTCGTTAGACTGTAAGATTTCGCCAATCATTCGGACAGAGCAGATAACATTACAGCTAAGTAGTTGACTACTCTGCAAACTGAAAGTCCACAGTTAACTTGAACATAACCCAAAGCTCTTGCACGTGCACCCGAAACCCGCCCTCGGGCCTCCTCGGGAAATGTTGTCTTCTATTTGTTTGACTGTTTGCAAAGAATATTTTCCCTAATCGGTTCGCATTGCATCTTATCGAGCAGGATGTCGATGCATATTATTATCGTCTCCATACGGTCGCTTGCGAACGTGTCCGTTTCTGAGGCCCTACTCCCTAACGTTTCGTCCATACGGACGGATCTATCTGCGTCTCTCACACGCACTCGTCTGCAGACGTGCGCGAGAGAGACGGATAGATCCGTCCGTATGGACGAAACGTTAAGGGAGTAGGGCCTCTGCTCCTTCATCAAATAGTTTTATTCCGACCGTGCTCAGTGCTGACAGCCGAAAGGATCCTATCGGATACGACGACAAGCGAACGGAGCTGATCGCGCGTCTCAGCATACATTTGGCTACAATCGCGTGTCGTGGAAGACGCCCACAGCCAAGCTGCTGTGCGCGGCTTGGTAATGTAAACTTTAAATACTGAGTACGCGATTTAATATCGTTTAAGATTGTAAACGTAAACTTTGTAATACGTTCCGATCAGATGCGATGCGAGCCATTTACTCTTCGTTCCTCAGAACTGCAGTCTAATTGAATGTCTAGTTTCATTTCAACAAGTATTGTTTACTCGACGATCGGATCACAAAGAGAATGCTCAAACAATACACAGCGCCAATACGAAAAGGTCAGTTTGTAAGCGCTTGGTTTTTGTTTGTACATCGAGTTTACAAATAAAAGAGCTTTGAAAGTTGTTGGAAACTTTTTCAAGCGCGCTTATTTTATGATGTTGTGGTAAGACGCCAATGAGAAGTCTGTTGCAGGCATGTACGGTCGAACAAGCTATTTTGTTTACAGTTTAACCGACTACGCCTAGTGAGTTTTTAAAACAAATCAAAGCATTTATTTCAAACAAAACTACACAACTATAGGTATACAAGAGTCTACTTGGTTAAAAAAAAAACCCAAGGCCCCGTTCACGACCTCAAGCGATACCAATTGCTAGACGCAACACGCGCACGTCTTTTGCTACGTTGCGATTATTCGTGACGTGCTACTTTCGAGTACGCACCTCCTTTCACTTTTAGGCAACTTATTTCGTACAAATCTCAAATCGTTTATTGCTACGAGTATATCCTTAATGTAAGTACCTACTCATATGTAAACAGGTGGTAAATTAAAAGTAACAATTATTGACACTATTGTGCACAGCAAATGTTGAAATAAGTAGAGAGAGGAAGAGCGCTTTATTACTTTTCTTTGTCGTTTAGTTTAAATTAATTGTATTCTATTAAGTTTTTGTATTTCCAGTCATTTACTTATTTTATTAATATTTGAAATACAAGTCTATCTGTTCATTTATTATCATTTGTGACGCGTGTCGCTTGAGTTTGTAGGTTGTGGCCACGGGTTCGTCTAGGTGTGCTCAGTATACCTTGACTAGTTTGTGGGAGTTTAGTATGCACAGTGCACACAGGTCGGTAGTTCTAAGAACTAGACACAGCCATTATTAAACTGAGCGTTAGAAGTTAACAGGGTTGCCAGATTTAACAGATTATTAGTAAATTCCAGGTGTTGCATTATTTTTATTATTGATAAAAACAACAAAAGTGAGTGTGTGTCAAAATGAAGAAGAACTTCCTAATTATTAAAAATAATAAAACATTAGGCATTAAGGCGCTACCCCAAGCAAAAGCCGTTTTTTGTGCAGTTTTTTGGAGCCAACTCCTCTTTATCCAAAAGAAATACCAAGTAATAAAAATACATTAAATTTCTACATATTCTTAGACTGCAAAGTGGTAGTTTTATTTTTTATTTTAAGTCTCATAATGTGTAATAAATCCCCTCACAATGAAACCACAAAAATGAGAAAAAAATATTTATAACATGCTTCTTCTCGTAAAGTTAACATTATTTTGATTTGCTTCTTATACTAATGGATAGACAATTTAATAATGAACATAATGCTAGTTTTTTTTTTTTTCAAAAGACGGAAACTTGATTTTATAAAGAATAAAAATCACTAATTTCGCACTATTCGACCCGCAGTGACTGACGTAAAAACCACTTTGTAGTGCAAGCTGATTAGAACTTTTTTCTAATAGTATTTCAAACGAAGTTTGAATCACCACAAATAGAGTTGCTAATTTTGCCTGGGGTAGCGCCTTAAGTTAGGTGGCCCTAAGTTTTGTTGTAAAACTAACATTAAAATCACACGACATTTAATCATTTTCGGCAAAACTAGATTCAGAATTGTAGTAACAATTATTAGACAACCCTGAAGTACTGAAGTTACGTACCGAGTACTTTAACATACCATAGAGTAAACTTAATAAAGCTTATGAGGGATGTGGTCTCCCCGCCTTGCCTATAGACTGACCAACAATGCTGTGGGCAGTACATGCACTTTACATATCAGAGAATTATATTGCTTTGGTGATTTAGCTTACAAACATGTAAAAACATGTGCTTCCGAAAGGGTGGAGTCCGTGTCCTGAAATACAGGCTTTCGTCTAGTTTAGGCACCAGTCTCCCACAGTATTATAAAACGAATGTATTGTTCATGAAACATTAATTTACCTATGTATTGTGGCGAGAAATAAATCGTTATCTAAAAAAAAACAAATGTGTTTTCGATACAGATCTTATAGATACTTGAATACTAACAGCTACCTCTAAAACTCAAACTAACTCAAAAACTGCTGAACGAATTTTCATGCGGTTTTCTCCAATAATAGAGTGATTCACGAGGAAGGTTTAAAGTTTAAACATATAATTTGTCAAGGTTTTGTGTAAATTGGTTGAAATATGATGATATTAGTGTTGGAAAAAGTTAAGCCGCCTTGTACAGCCGGTACCTACTTAAAAAATAATAATTCTAAAATTCTGTTTTAAGCTTTTACGGTTTAAAACTAAACTTATATTGTCATTTACGTCCGTGATTGTTGAACAAAACCAGGTGACAAAACAGGTACTGTAAGTGTGTTTTGTAGTGACTTTAGTATCGAGTTCCAATTTATACTGTGCGTAGCAAAAGACAAAGATAGAGGGTAGACATGTCTGCTATTAACAATTTATTCTTTCTCCTGCATTCTCCAGTCAACCCGCGATCCTGGCGCTTGCAAGAGCATCGAAATATCGGGAGCTCAAAACAATAAAAAATAACTGAAGAAATCTCGTAAATGACAATATAAGTTTGACGACCCGAATGGCGTAGTGGTAGTGACGCTGCCTTACGTTCTTAGGGTCCTGGGTTCGAATCCCGGTAGGAGCAAATGTTTGTGTGATGAGCATGGACATTTGTTTCCGAGTCATGGATGTTTATATATAATAAGTATGTATTTACAAACAAAAAAGTATATATGTAGTAGTATCAACTATCTAGTGTCCACGACACAAGCTTTGCTTAGTGTGGCACTAGGTGGCGCTGTGTGTTAATGTCCTGCGATATTTTTTTTTTTTAACTCTAAAATTAACTTGATTTACTTTTTTACCATTGAGTTGAATATACATCAATTGGGAATAGAGCCTGAAAAGACTTTAGGCTTTGTAGCTCGAGTCGTCCGGACAGAAGCTATTGTGAGCTCAAAATAAAGCGTCAATTAAGTAGAGCGGCTTGCTTGCTTCAGTACTGCAGCATACTCGTACATGCGACAAAGAGTTTTTAATGGACGAACCTCCTTTGTCCAAAAATTGATCGCTTATATTAAAGCTTTAGTACAGGTACGGGGTGGAATTTTTCAATACCACCTGGAGGGAAAGTACTCTTAATACTGGTGATAGCAAGTTTTACTCACAGAAAACATTCCTTTATTTTTAAAAAGAAATCTCTGAATGCAGATTTGTATCTGCATTCATAGATTTTCGAAAATTCGCTTGTCACACTCGGACATCGAACTCGGGATGGATCGACTAAAGTTCGAAAAAATAACATTCTTTACCTTTTTGACATTAATCGATAGGATCAATCTTAACAAACATGATAAATTAAATGAAAGGAAAGCCATGAATGAAAATGCTTTATTGGGTTGAATTTATCAACTGGATATCATTTTGCATTGAATATACATATATATATAACTGTTCTTCAGATTTCATGGTTTTCCCTTCATTTAATTTATCATGTTTGTTAGAGAGATTTGGTCCATATGATTGGAACTAGATAGTATACTTACTTGAACACCCTACGAGTAAGCATCTAGAACGTAACATAACGCCTGTAACTCCCAAAAGGTTAGGGACAGGTGTACCTACACAATAGTAGACCCACATTTTGTCAGGTACCTATAAAGTTGTTTACAAGCAATTATTTTTGCGTAGGATCACTTAGTTTGATGTACAGAATGCTTGGCTGACGGCTTCGTGAAACACACCCTGTATATTATAAATGTCCAGTGTTCGATGTCCGCAGCCAGTCCGCAATAAATGCCGGTTTGACCGAACCTTGAAAGGACTTTTGGTCTTGGCAGAGATACTGTATGGTAAACCAACATCATCTGCCTAGCCTTTTCTCAACTATGTTGGGGTCGGCTTCCAGTCTAACCGGATGCAGCTGGATACGAATATTTTACATGGAGCGACTGCCAGCTGCCTACCAACCAGAAACGAGAATAAGGTAGACAGCAAAATAAATCTAATCAGTCCGTCGGTTAGATTATCAAAGAATATTTGACCCGTATTTTTTCTTTTGTTACGTAAATCAAAATTGACAAAGATGACGACGCTTTTAAAATTCTCAATACGTCACGCCTTGGTATAATTTTTAGTGCGTTCTGACGTCACGAGCCCTCCGGGTTTTGATGCGTTTTATCTTTGTCAATATTCATTGATTTACAAAAACAAAAATACGTGTCCAGACTAAATAGATTTGCAATTTTTGGATACTGTCGTCAGGGTTTGTCTCCACCTTGTCATGCCCATTGCATCATTTCTAAGGAAATGTAAAGTCACCTCATGACCACTCCCTCATAATCGTAAAAGACCCTGAAAAACTTCCAAGCAACCTTACTATACAAAGCTCAATTGCTTTAATAACTCTACAATGCGCTTACCCGGTATAAAAGATGTGTTAATAAAATTGTAACAGGTAATTTAAAAATAAAATTTAACTCCGGGTGCCACGGTCCCCGGACCCCGAGAGCAGGTCAAGGTCACCGTGACCCCGTCCCATGGTCTCTATGGTTACCCGCAGAACTGTTTGAAGAGCCGTGTTTTTGAACTTTCAATTGAATTTTACCAATAATGGAGTTGTACCAACTGAATGGATGTTTCGTGTATTTTGAATCTAAATTGGATGATTTTGATTGAATATCTTGGAGGAAATGTACAAGACTTGCAATTATAAATATATTTGCAACATCGGTGAACAAAACATTTAGTTTCGACCTTTTTCGTCATTCGTATCGGCAAGAATTATTATACACCTGCTCATGCTCGCTTGGAGTTCGATAAATGTCCCACAAGATCATACTACCCGGATAAAATGTACCGTATGTGTATGATGTGTAGGTTGCTATCTTTACGCAAAATTTCATCCAAATACGTTCAGCAGTTTCTGCGTGAGAGAGTTAAAAACATCCATCCATCATCACAATTAGGATCATCCCGATGATAGTGATCAGGGAAAACTACGGAACTCCGTAATAGCCGCAGATGTAATTTAGTATGCCTATATAAACGCATTTCCTTCCTTTTTCAATGTGGTAGTGGGGCTGACCTAGGGCTCACACGTTACACGTGGAATCTATTTTAGTGCACGACCTGACGCGGTCGGCAACAAACCACGACATAGTACACACATGTCATGACACAACGTACTAAAATACTTAAAATCAATTCTTTTCGCTCCAAGGCCATATATGACGGGTTGATTATCATGGATGACACAAATGATGGGTTTGCGTGCCTTCGTGTCGTACAAAACGTTCAATATTTAGTATTTACTTTTAGTATTCTTAATACTATATGGCTAAAAGAGTCTGATTTTAGTCAAGTATTACTGTTAGCCTGCATTATCTCAATGCTGGAAAAAGAATAGAATAGAATAAATAAAATTTTCTTACGTTTTTTGCAATTTGCAGGGCAATGCTAGGTTGTATGAAGTTATAAATATCATTCGCGACTGTAAAACGTATGTAGTTACAGAATTATAATTTGATCAGAAATATAATTAAATTTCCGGAAATCATATTTTAAAGCATTCCAATATAAAAGGTGTAGATAAACAATGAGAGCAGCTGCAGCGGTGGCCCAGTGGTGGCGGCCCCGACTTACGAACAGAAAGTCGTGAGTTCGAACCCAGGCAGGTGCACAAATTTGTAAAATTTATCTCTTAAAACGGATAACATCGTGAGGAAACCGTAAAACCAACAAATTGGAAGACCATCTACCAATCTGCTCCGGGCCCGCGTGGCGGATTATAGCCCAGTAATCGGAGGCCTTTGTCCCAGCAGTGGGAACATAAATAGGCTGATGATGTTAGTGAAAAAGAGTTAAACAACAGGCACATAAAATATTTACTCTTTGCCTTTTTCCAGATACGAACAAGTGGTGGTCAGTACCAGAGGGCCAAAGGGCCAATGCGAGTGGCCAACGCTATCAAAGCGTATCGCAATTCTACACCTACTTTCGACAGTATAAGTTTAAATGCCTAGACAAAGTGACATTCTTTTTACCGGACTACAACGAAGCCAAAAAGAATGGTGCCCTAAAGTGGTTAGCATATCCAACTTTGACCGAAAAACAGCTGGTGGTCTCGGCTGTAATTTGTCCATCTTTGACAGTCGTTACAGGTAGTCAGTGGCCCAAAAAGTCTGACACCACTCTTAGCAAGTGGTACCGTATTTCCCAGTATTAACTGGGTTGTGGAGGTCAGATAGGCAATCGCTCCATGTAAAATACTGGTATTCAGCTGCATCCGGTTAGACTGGAAGCAGACCCCAACATAGTTGGGAAAAGGCTAGGTTGATGATGATGATGAACGAAGCCAAAAAGAAGGGTTATGATTTTAGCTGTTTACATTTGAACCGACTTCAACAATATGAGGAGTCGATTTTACATTGTAAAGCCTAATTTTAATTAGAGCGTTATTTTTCAGAAGTCGGGTTTTTTAGTTGACACACAAATTCTTATAGCAATATCTAAATACGTCCAATCAAATGGTTTTGATGTAAGCTACCTTTCGGTAGCTGTCGGCACATCTTTTCGTCTTCCAAGCTTTAGGCTTTCCGGTAGGATGATCCATTAAAGGGTGTAAAGAAACTTAACGAAGCAAAAAGGCTCTTGTTCTCCCCATCATAGCGATTATTTTTTGTTCTGGCCAGACCATACCAGGAACTTCTAGTTACGGAGATAGTCAAAGTTCCAACTTTTTGATAAGTTTCTTTAATAGGTACATGTTTTTAATGTAAGAACTTTACTTTGAACACCGCCACGACCCCCACACTATTTAAATCATCCACCAGCATAATTTTAAGAGTGCGGTACATTGAGTTTTACTGTAAAAAAGGCATTTCCCAGCAAAAATGTTTGCGTAGGGTTACTTCGGCGTCGTGAAGAGTTTTTTATACCTTGTATTTTAAGCTTGTTCAGCCAAAATAAACAGTGTCCTAAAATATATTTGGCCACAGTACCTGGCTTCTCTGATGGCGTCGACCCAGTGTATGCAGTCTACTTCGGAGGCCGCTCGCAGCTCGTACTGACGCTGGCTTTCACGGCGGTACGAGATGATAAAGCAGAACTGGGAACAAAAAGAGAACAGTCAAGGCCTAATCACCAATGGACATTCAAACGGATTGATATAGAAATACGACATAAATTGCTATGCTGGAAAATGATGCCGTGGCATCGAAAGGGATTTCAGCGCACGACATTGAAAGCCCCGCCACGGTCATATGTCTATATCAATACGTTTGAATGTCCATTGGTAAAACTTTAAATACCATGCCATGCCGTCCCGGTCTGCGTGGGACTTCAGTCAGCTTATAAGGTAATTGGTGGGCCAGTTGGTCATGTTTATTTGACTGTGATGCTGGCTGCATAAGCAGTAACACTGTGCAAGCAGTACTTCTCATTTTAAACTTTATTGTTATTGCAGGACAAAAACACGTGTTCAGCGGTTTAGTTAGTTGATGATGATGAGGATGATGCCGTCTAGCCGATTTCGGAAACAGCGACTGCATTCAATGGCTTTCTAGGATGGTTGTCGAGAACTTTGGTGTGCTGCTTTTTCAGGCGCTCTAAAAAGGGCTAGAATATCCAACTTTGGCCGAAAAACTTCGAGAACAAAGTGGACATGTCAAACAAAATTATAGGGCGTGCTTTACTGTGGTAGTGATATACTCGTATGTTTTCACCATGTTTAGTGTCTTCTTAGCTATCATATGCGAGAATCAAAGCTTACAAAGGTTTTGAGGCTGTGTCTTGTTTTGGCCAAAGGTGCTACTACTGTCAAGCCCTCCAGCATGAGCGCACACCTGTCGGACGCATATTGTGCTCATAGCACCTACGTCTATAAGACTTACCGAAGCGTCCCTCTCCACGGGGGCCTTGCTAAATCGCTCGCAGTAGGTACGAGCCCTCCAGCATGAGCACGCCTGTCGGACGCATGATGTTCTCATAGTACGTCTATAAAACTTACCGAAGCGTTCCTCTCCATGGGCGCCTTGCTGAGTCGCTCGCAGTATGAGCCCTCCAGCATGAGCACGCCTGTTGGACGCGTGTTGTTCTCCGACTCATAGTAGAACAGCATGTTCTGTGTACAAACATTTTAAAATTGAAATCCATATCTCTATTATATTGTATTGTCATCAGAACTACTTAATATATGTGTCAAATTTACAACAGAATTGGTTGACAATTAAAAATTCAATAGAAAATAAAAACAATCCACCCCTTCTTTTCAACCCTTGCGAGTTGATTTTCCACCGAAGACGCGGGCCTGTGGACGGTTAGCTATGGGCTAGCTAGCCGTCCGTCCGTCTAATGACGACAGGCCGTGTCGACGGCGCGTTCGTGTTCCACGCGCGCCTCAGAGAGATGTCAGCATAAAGGAAGGGCCGAAGCCTGCCGGGGCTGCGGGACTGTTCGAAAGAGATACCGCGGCCCCGGAACGTAAAGGGCGAGAAAGGAAATGGATAGTTATTAGTCAGTAAAAGTCTGACACTCCCTCCCGCTCCGCCCAGAGTGGGGGCCATTCGATGATTTCCCATACGAAAAAAAACGGGGTTGTTTTTAGTTTTATATTTTAAAAGGGAACCAACTTTGAGATACACTCTCTCCAATACGAACAGAATCATGCAAACCAGACTTCTCTGTGAAAAGTTATGTTCATGTCGAGTTGAAACCTCCTCCTTTTTTTCCGTCGGATATAAATCGAAAGTTAAGTACTCGAAGCGTCTGCTCATCAACTGTGGGGCATCTCTTTTCTCAATATATGCATGTTTGGCACACATGTTTTTTACCTTCCCGTGGTATAATTCGCAACCTTTCTGCGGACGAAGCTGCGGGTATATGCTAGTTGGTTTATAATTCTTACAAAACACGAGAGAACTTTAACCCCGGCTCGTGTGAGGCGATTTTTCAAATGACGGCGACCCGTGTTTTACTCCCTAAACGCGCTGAAACTTCGTGTAAAAAACTCCGAGTTTAATAGGTACTTGATTGGCATTGGCTTTCAGTACAAGAGGCGCGTGTTTGTGTTACAATACAAGCCTAACTTAGGTATGTATCGGTTTACGGAATACCGAGCCTTTTATGCTTGAAATATAGGTATGGATAGTGCGATAACATTGTAAAGCGAGTTTTAGATAACTTGTTTATTTATTTATTTTATTTTATTTGGGTGGCTTACAGCTAACAATACAAACATTTATAGTGAGGCAATCAACGAAAAGACATTTACAAAGCCCCGACAGTTAAAATTATTCTCCCGATGCATGTTTAGGCAAAAACACACGGAGACCTGATTTGGGACCTCCAATTTGTAGGATCTGTTGAATATAGGCCATCAAATTTTGTGATCACTAATATCCTATACTTTTACTACTACTTTTTACTTCTACTTCTACTCCTTTTTACTTTTTTTTTATTACTTTTTTAGGCAAATTGTACTAACGCCAAAATGTAAGAGGGTTTTCGTTTCCATCTACCAGAGATGTGGGAGCATGCGTAGTGAGGGACGGGTAGGGAACTAAACAAAAGCACAGCTTCTTTTTCATAGCTTCAGCTAAGCTACTTGTGTAATTGGTTACTTTCATGCACATCAATCACAGTACTCTAGGCATGGCATCAAAAAATTACAAATATTTTTAGTCCGTCAGTTACCTAGATTATTGAAAAATAATGGACACGTATTTTTTGTTTTTGTAAATCAATGAATTTTGACAAAGTTAAAACGCATCAAAACTCGGGAGTTATACCTAGGCGTGACGTATCGAGAATTTTAAAAGCGTCGTATCTTTGTCAATTGAGCAAAGAACTTGTTATGAATTGTAATTGTAACAAAATAAAAAATACGAGTCTAATATTTTTAATAATCTACCTGACGGACTAATTACACTTTTTTGTCGTTTACCCTACTCTCGCACTGCTGAAATTCCTGATTAAAAATCTAATAACACTTACTTTTGACTGACTTGAGAATCCAATCCAGGATCTCCAAGCTCAATAATTGTGATAAACGTGACATTTGAGCAACTAAACGTGACACTAGATCAACAACGTGAAACATTTATTTTGCTCTCACAAAGCACAAAGCTCCTTAATTGGATGGGCTGACTCTGTGTGCTTTTCATTTTGGGCCATTAACTATAAAAGGATTCCTATCGGTTAAGTAATTGCCTGTTTAATATGTTAACAAGGTCTTATAATAATATGCGTATATTGTTGCATAGAAAAGAATACCGATTGTCGTTTAATGTTGATTAAGAATTTGTCACGCTTTTGAAATTGTTTGTCTATATCATTGTCTCTCTTGCTCTTCTCCCGGTTCATTTGGAGTCGGGCAGCGTGTCTTTTTCTTCCACGTTTCTCTATTACCCGTAATCTCATCAGACCTCCTTTCTTCCCATATCATCTTTTACACAGTTCACCCATCGTTTCTTGTTCCCCATCCACGTACATACTCAGAATTTTCCTCATGACATTTTCCTCATTCCTCCGCATCACATACCCATACATAAAACAACCGATTACCACACAACTTTCCACATAGATAGTTTATTTATTTCAAGACTTTGGAAGACTTACAGCTAAATACATGATCTGATACTGTTCATCCCGGCAACCATTCTTTCCAAGGGATATCGTATTACCCAGTACTAACTAGGTTGTGGAGGTCAGATACGCAGTCGCTTCATGTAAAATACTGGTATTCAGCTGCATCCGGCTAGGCAGATGATGATGATGGTGATGACTATTTAACTCGGCAGTATGATGATAGTATGGGTGAAGCCGCCTATAGGTTAATAATTCCCATTTACATAAGTTAATTCTAAAAGCTATTTAGGTTAGGTCATTCGTTTCAAGAATCCAAATGAACATCTAGTTCATTTGGATTCTTGAAATGAAAAGTCTCTCTAAAGTAGCTCTTCATGAAAAAGACGTAAATGAATAAGGAATTAGCTCTTTAACGGTCGTCCTACTTTCTGCTTCTTGTTGTAACGACTTGTGTTTGAGACAAAAGTCTTTATATTACCGGGTCAAGGACCTCCAGCGGTTTCTAACGCTGAGATGAGGAAAGGAAGGGCACGTTCAAACTAGTAGGTAATGTCCATCCATGTACCTGTAAGCTTTTCGCAACTGAGTAAGGGTCGACTTCCAGATTTATCAGATGCAGCTGAATAGTATACAAATTGAGCGACTGCCTTTCTGACCTTCACAACCCAGAAACTGGGTAATAATGTGTGGTATCTAACTTTCGGTAAGACTGGTGGTAAGACTTCTGGGTAGAAGGGACATCAACGCACAAAGGAATACAAGTTCGTGGCGTCATTTGTTTTGTGATTAGTAGGTATTCCAATTCTTGTATTTTATTTTACTTGATAAAACTTCAAACTCAAACGGAATTACAGTAATTTCGTTAAATTACGAGTATTATAATTAGTTCCTTGTTAGGAATGTAAGAAAAAATCGACTAGAAGAAAAATAACAGAAAGACGAACTTATGAAAGTGGCGGGAAGGATCAATGTCATGGTTATTCATATTCATTCAAGAACGGGCAAGAAACTCCATGGATACTCTTTTAAATCAAATTGTTGTTACCAAATCTTGGTTACATCATTCATGTTGAGATAGTATATTATGTGAGAACAATGTAGCAAGATGAGCACGTTAAAAGTGTCCATAGTGAAAACAAAATAATTCATTAAAATAAGCCATGGCAACTAACCGAGCAATTGCAAGCGAGCACCAGACCAATAAAACAAGCACAGTTATTTATTTACCAACTTTTCCACTACCGACACGATAACAATAACCAATAGTTAGAAGTCGCGGCCTCATACAGGCCCGTCCCGTCCACGTGCCGTATCCGGCATTATGCACGTTCCATTTCCCGTGAAATGTATTCTCGGAGGATTTCCTTTGCGTTTGAACTTAGCGATAAAATGTACTACACGCTTATTTCGCTTCAGGGGCGCTTTCATGCTTTAGGGGTGCGACACAGTGCGCCGGGGCTGCGGGACTGTTCGAAAGAGATACCGTGGCCCCGGACCATAAAGGGCGAGGAAGGAACATGGATGGGTTTTAGTCAGTAAAAATCTAACACTCCCTCCCACTCCGCCCAGAGTGGGAGAAATTATTTGATGATTACCCATTCAAAAAAAAAGGGGTGCGACACAATACCGTCTCGGGACGGTACGCTAGATTTGGTATTACAACGTGGACCCGCTTGAGTTCCAACAGTTAGAATATTATAGGCTGATTTTAACAGTTTGTGCCGATCGGTAAATTTCCTTCCGGCATCTATCATATTCATAAAGCACCAGAACTCAGTCAGATACCTTGGTATTCATCTTGATAGGCGTATGACATGGAAAGAGCCAATCATGTTTGGGTTAGCTCGGCACAAATTTAAATAAGCTAGCGGCTTCATGCTGAACGTAGATCAACAGAAGAATGTGTGTGGTATAACTACAACTAAAATACTCGACCACTGAAAAATCACGCTCCAATTAAATCTGGGGAATACTCCTATAGTTGAAGTCGGTCAAAATGTATCCTATATTACCCAGGCCGTAATAACAAATCCTACCAAATCCTAACAAATCAAACCTTAATAAAAATCGGATTAATAGTTAAGGCGTTACGGAGGAACATACGTAAATTCAACAAACAAACAAACAAACATACATGCATAGACCGCTAAAATCATAACCCTTCCTTTTGTCTTCCCCGTAGTCGGGTGCAACACGCGCGAATGTAAATTGCGCAGCTTCCCTTAAATGTGTGCGACGCCGACGCTTATTTCGCTTTCAATGCTTATATGCGAAGGAATGCCTCGGCTCTTTATGATCAAGTTTCGGGCGTATTTTCTGTCAGACTTATTGCTTGGTGGAGGGTGAAATTTTAAGGCCCTTTGTAACGGCTTTAAAACAAAGAGTGATATTATGTATAGCTTTATGTAACCTTGATAGTTAGGTCAGAATTATACAGATGAAACAAATACCACTCGATTATCTAATTCAGTCTTGCCCGCTTGCTCCTCAAATTACTAATCTCGTTTAGCATATTTAAAACACCATTAAGTATTCTGTATTATATTTTAATATAGTAAGCTAGGTGTGGACACGTGTCATGAAAAATACACATTTACAGTACAACTTAGACCCGAGTTTCAATATAGTCAGAGTAGTTTCAATATTTCAAAACCAAATAACAAAAACCGGCCAAGAGCGTGTCGGGCCACGCTCACTGTAGGGTTCCGTAGCTTCCCAGACCATTAAAAATACCAACATTTTTCGTCAGCAAAAATAACTTTGTTTTTCATAGTATTTGTATGAAAAGAAAAACAAAGTTATCATTTGCGTTTTTTTGAAAAAGTGCTATATAACTCAAAAACTATTCAACTCATCAAGTTGAAAATAATTTTCCTAGAAAGTTCATATAAAGGTCTACTTCTGTGATTTTTTTCATATTTTTTAAACTTATGGTTCAAAAGTTAGAGGGGGGGGGGACACATTGTTTTTGACTTTCGGAGCGATTATTTCCTAAAATATTAATATTATCAAAAAATGATTTTAGAAAACCCCTATTCATTTTTAAATACCTATCCAACAATATATCACACGTCAGGGTCAAAATTAAAAAAAAAATCGCTCCCCACTTTACGTCTGGGGGAGGTACCCTAATAAAAATGTTTTTTTAAATTTTTATTTTTGCACTTTGTCGGCATGATTGATATACATATTGGTACCAAATTTCAGCTTTCTGGTGCCAACGGTCACTGAGATTATCCGCGGACAGACAGACAGACAGACAGACAGACAGACAGACATGGCGAAACTATAAGGGTTCCGTTTTTTGCCATTTGGCTACGGAACCCTAAAAAGAACATAAATTGAATTCTTTAATAGCAAACAAAAAGACAGACAACGACACGTTGCAATGAACAGTAAGTATGTACAGTCAACAAAAGAGTTAGGTGTGTGAGAAAGTTTGAGAGGATTGATTTTAACGCAGAAACTACTTAACACATTTGGATGAAATTGCAAACAGATTGATTATAACACTTTCGCATTTATAATAGAAGTAAGACGAATGGAACATAACACTTTTGTTGACTGTACATATGCTTACTTGTACATGCAGTAGCGTATTATTTTCTGAGATCACAACTGAGGGAAATTCAGTAAGTGGAATTTACCTTTGTCTTGCCCTCTAGGGATATACAGAGAGTCGGAAAGGAATATTGGACGAATCAACTGGCAAAGTTGAATTACATCCGACTGTTAGAAGAATTCTCAACTCTCAACGTAACCTTTTCATATGACAAAATTATATCATAACACGCCTGTATACTGTAAGAATATCTGATTGTCCTATCTGACTGAAATGATGCTGTGTCGACTTAATGCTACACTAGCTACCCCAAGATGTTGACGATCCTGTTGAGAGCCAGCATCAGCCTAGCCTTATTCTAATTATGTTGGGATCGGCTCCCAGTCTAACTGGATGCAGCTGAATACCAGTATTTTGCATGGAGCGACTGCCTATCGGACCTCCACAACCCCGTTAGCACTGGAAAGCACGATACCCTTAAGACGCCTGCGGAGCATGCGTATTTCATACAAACGTAATACCAAAACAATTTGTAAATTACACATATTCCTAAGGTAGTGTGTATTTATTTCGATTGAATTACAGAATATCTAGGTTCCTAAATATGTATTTTGATTGGACACTGATTTTAACAAGAGTTATAAGAAAAATAAGTTTTCTATAGAAATTTTAAATTCCTCATATCTCGTCTTTGTACATTGTCCTCTCAAAAAATATATTTGGGAACATAGATATTCTGTAATCCAATCGGAATAAATACACACTACCTTAAGAATATGTTTGATTTACAAATAATTTTGGTATTACGTTTGTATGAAATACGCATGCTCCGCAGGCCCCTTAAGTAAGACTGGTTGTCAAACTTTCTAGCCACTGTCGACTGTCAAAGATCACCAATTGACAGCCGGAACCAACGGCTTATGGTGCTTTCCGAGGCTCGGTGAAAACTCGATATGTAATTGGTTTTCACCCATCCACGGACAAACCTAGGCAAGCACGGCTTAACCTAAAGAACGACCTGACCAGCTGATATTAATTAGCCACGAGCTTCTTTGACAGCCGTTGCATATAAATTCGAAACGCTTGAAGATTGGAACACACTTCCAGGACATCTGGTGTAATATATGAGGGTGAGTGTCTGTGCTAAAGCGCATTTACCTATAACGTGAGAATCACTTATTCGATGTGTGTTGCCTACCACTACTCTCTACTTTTCCTTACAAAAAGAATAAATGTTCTCTTAGAACACTAGTGCCTGTCTTGGTGTCAGTGTTTTAATACCGTCCACAGGCTCTGACTTGGCTTTACAAGCCGTCGAGAATTATCGCTCAGACATGCTGATTTCCTAATAATGTTTTCCTTCACTGAAGCAACTGATAATTATACAATACGCCTTAATACGCACATGAATTCAAAAAGTCACAGGTACGTGTCCCGGGGTTCGAACTTGGGACTTATGAGTTGGCAGTCTGTAGTATCGCTGCTAAAAAGGCTGATTTTCAGGCACATTTACGCATAAACGTTAATTCATAAAATCAACAATTTCAATTAAATCCAATGTTCTATTTTCCTTTCGATCCATCTTACAGTATCGCCCAATAGATCGGAAACCGTGCGACAAGTTAACAAACGTCTACAAGTACTCTTCCCTGTTGGGCAGTGGTCTCACTTGGCGAGGAAGCGAGTAGCCGTCAACCATTTATGCAAGTAAAAGACGTAATATTATCGCTGATTTTCACAATGCGGCGCTAGCTTATCTTGTTTGGCGCCCTTACAAGAGCTATCAATAAGAGTAGCTCAGCGAAGCTCGCTAGCAAGGCAGAGCACACGCTGAGAAACTTTTGCTGAGTAACGCATAACAGCGAGTAATAATTGCTCGTCACCGTCGTGCACGCGGTCATAACTGAGTGATGAGACTATCCTAGTTTTTTTATAATTCTAAGCTTGGATGTAGTTCGTTAATTAATTTTTTATACATAACATTAATGTCGTGGATGAAAGCACGTCAAACCGTTGGTTGGTCCCGGCTGTCATTTGTAGATTTTTGACAGTCGTTACAAGTAGTCAGTGGCACGAAAGTCTGACAACCAGAAAGTCTTCCCAAAGTCATCACCACTATCATCATTTCAGCCGAAAGACGTCCACTGCTGGACATAGGCCTCCCCCAAGTGTCACCACATTGACCGGTCCCTTGCGACTCGCATCCAACGGATTCCCGCAACCTTCACCAGGTCATCGGTCCACCTAGTGGGAGGTCTTCCAACGCATCGTCTTCCGGTTCGCGGTCGCCACTCCAGAACTTTTCGGCCCCATCGGCCATCTGTTCTGCGAGTCATGTGACCTGCCCACTGCCACTTAAATTTAGCAATTCTTCAGGCTACGTCGGTGACCTTGGTTCTCTTGCTGATGTCTTCATTTCTGATTCGATCATGCAAGGAAACTCCGAGCAAAGCAATCTCCATTGCCCTTTGGGTGACTTCCCAAAGTGTGTCGTGTTAAATTATCCAGTACTAACTAGGTTGTGGAGGTCAGATAGGCAGTCGCTCCATGTAAAATACTGGTATTCAGCTGCATCTGGTTTGACGGGAAGACGACCCTGATGATAATAAATGTCATAGATTTCACAAAGCAACGCCTGGTTCCATAACTTGTAACCATCTGAGCTACTCGCTCGCTGTTCTCTACAGCTCCACTTCGCTTATGACAAATCGTCGACGGTGGGACCGATCTTTAGACCCGATTTTCCTTATTCCCCTCCGCTTGAATGCACTCCGATCATATCGTACTAGCCGTAAAATCTGTAATCGCTCTTTCCTCTCGGGAGGAGAGGCTCCCAAACGGTATTAGTGTGCGTCTGTAATCCACTTACCTGTAGCTAAACTTCGCAACTCAAACTCAATGGTTCTTGGGAAACCGCTCTTCAAATATCTTTTGAGAGATAAGTTTGATACCTTCGTTTAACGTAGTGGGATTCGACATGCTGTCGCAACAAAAATATCTTTGTGACTGCATTCAACGTGTACGCCATTTGACTGATCAATAAAGTTTGTTTCACTACATAGGTTTACAACGTTTTCTCGTTTCCTCTAGGTCTACAAGTGGGTATTTCTCGGAGGCCTACAATTTCGTGATCCAGTGGGAGTATTGAAGAATTCATGCCTTGTGGCATTATTGTAGATGTAGTTTAAATAAATTAATTAATTAAGAAAAATAGACGAAATTGTCATACTTGATATTATGCGCACAGTAACACGCACGTGTAAAGCTACGGCTACGGCGTAGAACGTTGCTACGCCGTAGCCATTTAAGTTTATTGGTTTGATTTTTGAACAGAAACCATCAATCATTTATGTATACTCAGCTCTAATAGAAAACCTGGACCAGGGTACTTGAATGTGATCTCTAAAGCTCGCTACCAAACATCTGAATTGAACATTAAAATTACTAGCTACTGTTGAATATATTGTATGGGAAATAATACCACTGCGCCGTATATATATGTATGTTTTTGTAATACTTTTTAAAATTAATAATTCTATTCTAAAGCAGTGACAAATGTTGTGTATAGTCTACAGCGACCAATTTACCAAAACCTTTTAACCTAATGTCTTAACCTCATATAATTTGATTATTGATAAATCAACGCTGTTGCTATAGTACTATCGAACGAACCGCCTGACGCAAACTTTTTTTATAAGATATCATTCTTTAAAATGTTCTGATCCCGTTACACGAGGAGAATATTAAACAAGATTTTTTTAAGAAGTTAAAAAGTTTGCCAAGAATGATGAAGCGAAGGCAAAAATGATTTATACGTTCAACTGTTGTATTACAATGGTGTATGAGGTCCTTGAAAAACACCGTGTGCCGTTGATCCTGGCTGTTATTTCTTTGACAGTTTGGTTGGACCCAAAAATCTCATCAAAGGGTATCATATTACCTAGTACTAAGGTAAGTGGCTTCTGGAGGGCAGAGAGTTCCTTGTAAAATACTTGTATTCAGCATCAGCTGTTTTTTTTTCTATTCCATAAAGTACCTACCTAGCACCATAATAAAGGTGACTTGGACTTAAGGATGTCCGATAACCTTTAGAATAAAATGTACAACCATTTTGAATCTTGCTGCATTTTGTTGCGACTCAAAAGGTCAATGCCTTCCTAAGTAGGTACACTAGGTACTAAGCTACCTCCACTTTTAGTAGGTAAATGCTTTTGAGTGAAGCCCGCAGACTTATGACATAATATAAGTACTAAGTATACTAGTAGATATGAACGCTTCATGAAACTGGTTGTAAAAATATGGCTGCGCATTTACGACTTTAGGTAAAATAAATTTCGTGAGTTTTACTAATAGACATTAAAATTCAATATATAGGGTGACTGGTAATTAGTGTACGATACTTAAACACGTGATTATGCTCATGATAACAAACAACTTTTACTATGGGAACAACCCTAAAATCGCGAACAAAAATCTGCTTTTCAGTACATTTATGTTCGCCTAATGTACTGAACAGCTGATTTTTTCTCTAATTTTAGCTATTCGCATCCACGATCCTGCCATTCGTACAATCTGTACAATGTCATCCGCCCAGCGTGCTATAGGTCTTCCTCTTTTCCTTTGGCCTGATGGACCTGGCCATGACGTCACCCTAATAGTCCAGCGGTCGTCGCTGAGTCTAGCTAAGCTATATGACCAGCCCATCGCCACTTTAGCTTATGCGAATAGTCGAGAGCTATTACTTTTTTTTGTGTCTTATACGAGTATGTGGTATCTTTTGTATTTTTCGTATCTTCATGACACTTCTTTCCATGTTTCTTTGGCATGACCTTATTTAACTTTTTACTCTCTGGGTGAATTTCCATGTCTGGCACGCATATGTTAGTGAGGGAAGTAGGCAGGTATCCAGAACTCTTTTTTTTTGTTCTTATAAGCATAGCGCTTTTGAATAAGTATTTCTTTAAGACTCCAAAACTTTTTCCACGTGTTTTTAACTCTTCTGTCGACTTCCGTTTCATTATTTTGCCTGGCAAAAGAAATCCTTTTTCCCAGGTAAATATAGCTACTGGCATCCCGTGGGAGTACGGGAATAAAATGTAGCTCATGTTACTCAGGTTGAATGAAGCTTTCCAATGCAGCAATGGTAAAATAAATTTTTGAAATTTTTGAAATCGGCACAGTAGTTTTTGAGTTTAGTATTCATTACAAACATACACACAAAAATACATTTTTTCCTCTTTATAATATTAGTGTAGATAGGAATAAAATATTTCGGAGTATTTGGGTGTTCCGGCTGTGATCTGTAGTCGCTTTTCATAAAAATCGTATGTAGTTTGCCTAACATCACATAACATCACAATTGTAGGCCCTGAGCTTTAAGCAGAGGTGTAGGCTAAATAGTACACAGTCCGTTTTGTTTTTTTTTTATCTTATAAACAGTTACACGCAGAACAGAGATGCAAACTAAATATTAAAACATTACAAACATGTGTTATATTTAGTTTGCATCTCTTACATATTTGAGTATTATCATTATTTCTAATCATAATGGGTTAAGCAGAGATGTGATAACGCTTTTCGACCGTCCTACCGTCCACCGTCCGACCTGGGAATGGAACTCAGGACTTCTCGCCCAGTAGCCGCGCTAAGGACTACTAAACAACGAGACAGTCAGAGCCCAGAGCAGAAACAGAGTCGAAGTCCTAATCATCATCTGCCTAGCCTTAAAATAATACCTAGGAATTAAATAATTTTCATGTCTTACCTGATAAAGGATGAACCATCGAAGCTGCCATTTGGTGTTGTCTGAGCTTCGTTTGTGCAGGTAGCCAGTCTGCAAAAGAAGTCTCAGTTAGTCATGGGAAACTCTAATACAATAGGTAGATGATCTTTTTTTAATTTTTCGTATGGGAAATCATCAAATGACTCCTCCCGCTCTGGGCGGGGCTATGTTCCGGGGCCACGGTATCTCTTTCGAACAGTCCCGTAGCCGATAGCAACGGTGTATGTCTGCGGAGACCCATTGTCATCTTAGATAGCCTTTTACACATCAACCTGTCCATCGGTCTACTTCTGAACAAAGGCCTTTTCAAATATACGACATTGAATCCTATCCTTGTTCTTTCTAATTCAACACTAATCATCGCGCGATGGCCATTGATCCACCTATCCTAATGGACTTCACATACATTTCATATTTCCCTGGGCTATTTAATGACATCAAAATATATCATAATATGGTGGTACTCAGTCCAGGGTAACAGACTTACAGTCACCAGTCGAGGTTTTCCACTTGCACGCTTTCTTTCATCACTATAAGCTTGCCCTGCAGTCTACCCAGTGATAAAAAGTCAGTCAACTCTCTAACCACTCTGTAACCACAATAAACTCACAAAAAAGATCTGTGACATTGACTTTGATGTTTTAAATATTTACGCTGAAGGTCTACCTACCTGCGAATGGTCATACTGCGCCCTGTCGGAGAGGGCCAGAAGCTGGCCATCATTCACACGGACTGACCGTGACATCTTCGGACTCAGCATCATATTTATTTCTGAAACAATAAGTTGAGATTTTGAAGTTATATTTTGACATGCTTTTGAAAGGAGTGTGCGTGAAATTCTAGACGTTTCTGGATGGTTCCTGAAAAGAATGAAATGAAAAACCCTGCATTGAGGTTGTGATAAAGTTAAAAAGCCTATTGTGCCTTGGATGAGAACGTTGAAGTTACGCTTCATGACTGCGACCAAATATCGACAAAAACAGAACTTAAATTTAAGCTTCTAGAAAGATCGTCATTAATCTTTTATGTGACCTTTTAGCTTGAATAGTTAAGTAGATAGGTACCAACTTTAAACAAAATCTATACTGGATAAAGCATATCCAAAATATGATTAATGTAAAGGTCTGTTTATAATTAGGTATTCTGCTACGTAAGTATTATCCTTACTTCACTGGGTACAGGCCACAGCTTCGCCTCTCGATGCCGTTAATTTATTAATACGATACCTAGCTACCTACCCGTATTTATAGCATCATATGGGATGTATGTTTATGTTAATAATCTTACAATACCGTAATAATATCGATTCCCAACTCACCTTTACTTAATCGTATTCATTTTATAATACAATTATGTCACAGTCACTACACGATCATACGCATTCTCCATCGAGTTCAAGAACAACAATAATGGAAACAACATTTGGTATAGGTATATAGAACGTGAACACTTAAATCTCACAAGTCAATAGGCGAACGAACAACACTTTATAACAACAGTAGAGAAAACGAGACAACGATTAATATTTAAACTTTAAAGAGTATTTACACTAGTCATAAGACGTAAGCACGAAATGTTTTAGCGCCTGTTGAATTCGTAAACGCAATAAGTTTTGTTGACACAACGTCTTGCTTATACTATTGGTACAGGCTGGAAAGTTATTCAATAAGCGTTTTGGTTAGTTTAGAATGATGTTTGGTTTATCAGTCTGTCAGTAGTCGGTCTCGCCTTGTTTGTCTCCGGCAGCCGAGGGCTGTGAGGTGGTGCGCGGCAGACGGCGGCGTTGCGACTGCCGGGCCAGCACCTGTAGCTGGATCGACCGCCGCGCGCGTGCGTGCCCTTGATGACGTACGAAAAACGCCATAGAACGGAGAAGAGGTAGTTTTGGCTAATTAAAATAAATATGCAAATAATTTGCGAGGTTTTTAAAAAAAATGGAAGAATGGTTTGGGGTTATCAAGAAGACATGTTGACCTCATCAAAAACTGTATATTTCTTAAGTAACCTGAATATTTACGAATCACGTACAGACAGCCAGCACATGAAGCTACCCGAAACTGTCAAATTGTTCCAATCAATCTTGAACCCTAAAATTTATTAAAGTTTGACAGATAATGTAGTAGCTTGAAGTGCTTCTGTACCTAATGAGCTGAAATTCTGGACGATTTGACTTCACAATTATTGAAGTGAAAACTTCTTTAGGCGCACTTTTTGGGTGAACAAAATTCATGGAACTCGCGTGACCGTCACGTACGCTTTTCGTAGCACTCGTAGCCGATCCGTTACGGAGCACCACATAGGCGTGCATGGGGCAAAAGTTATTTAGTTTGCACTTCTATCTGCAGTCCCCAAGTCTGCCCCGCGTGTTTTTTTTTGGACGTTTCGAAGTCGAGTCGTGATGATTGTGCTGACCATACCAACACACACGAATATCTGTTCTACGTTCTCTGAATAAGTTTTGGTTAACTTAAGACCCTTACCTGGCTGATAATACTTACACCATAATTAGATTTCTCAAAAGACACCTGAAGGTATAACATTTTCAACTATACATATTGTTCCCACTGCTGGGACACAGGCCTCCTCACTATAGTCCATGACACGGGCCCAGCAGCACGTTAGTGGTTCCTATATTTCGGTTATAAGAAATCAACCTTATAATGTTTTCCTCCACCGTTTTGAGACCGTAAAGAGTGAAAGTCGGCGAATCGGGAACACTCTGCCTTTCCTAGCCCTATGTGTGCTCAGTGAACCGCAGTTTCCGCGGTAATAAAACTCCCGTGCCCACCATATCTTTGTGACACACGCGCCCGCAGCTTATTCCGAAACAACATGCTATAAAAGTCCGTGAGCACTTATATTGCGACCCTGCCAATGTCAGACGGCTCGTATATGTTTGGGAATCTTTTTAGGAAGACCAATTTTCTTTATACTTATGTATATAGAAAGAATCCAAGCAGATACTTTGAGTAGGTAATTCGTTACAATTTAGTATTGCTTTTAAAATCATCATAATTCATGCCATCTCATTTAGTATTACGTAAAGGAGACAATTTTTTTGGGCCCACCTAGTCGCTGCATTTATTATTCATAATAACACCAAAAAAAAGTAACCATTTTACTATAGTATTAAATGAAATATTACGTAGAAATGAAACCGGAATCTTAAAATCATAATAAAAAAGCTATGTTATGATATTTTTCGCGAGTCAAATCATTCCTGTTTTGGTCAATTTCATTCGACAGCAAATACTTACCTACGTGAATCTGAATAGGGGCGTTTTTTTCAGTTTACTAAAAAAAGTACGGTACCTACCCGTTGGTAACCTTATCCGTTATTATTATTATAGAATCAGCAAGAATATACGAGTAAAAATAAATATTATTAAACTGAGCATTTTAATGCTATTTTTAAAAGTTTACACTAAAATCGCGTAAATGGTTTAAACAATCAACGTGGCACGGAACGTTATAAACCCACTTTTTTAGTGACGGACAGACAACTTCATTATTTTAACATTTACTTTTTCTGTTTATTTTGGGTTTTGTAAGTGTTTTTGCAGATTTTTCGCATTTATTCCTGTAAGACATGGCTTAGCTAACTTACTTTAGTCACTGTTATCTAGAGGTTATACGGAAGAAATCAATGTAAAGTTTTATTATTAAATGCTACAATTTATGTGGGTGGCCTAATCTCCGAACAAAAAACATTGTCTCCTTTTATATTGTATTCAAATGTTAGTAAGATTTGAAAAATCATCTTTTGTTGTCTTATGGTGAATGCTGCGTATACCTTTATTAGGCATACATACCAGCACTTTTATGTTATTTTCATTGTTTCACATTAATTCTTAGTATGTATTGCTGTTGGAGTACCAAATAAAAAAATTAAAAATAAATTAAAACCGGTTATTTGTGACATAATTCGATTCGTTATTTTGTATTTTCAGGGTGTAAGCGGATCCTTAGCGAGTCCCTCAACAACATTCTGTAGAACAATTTAAATAACTCTACGCAAATGATTGCTGAGAAACGACTTTTTTAGTCGATCCGAGCGATGTACAGTCCATGTTGTAGCCAGGTCAGGTCTACAGCGCTTTAATGTGGCTGTAGTGTTGGCTTGAACCAAGTATCGGCTCTTCCTGGTGATAATGCTTACGTCGGACATCCAGGAAGAGGCTCCCTGGTGTATGCTGTTTGCCGACGACATTGTGTTGGTTGAGTGGCCTAGAGGTTCAGAGCAGATTGGAGGTGGGTTGGCAAAGACTGGAGAATTGGCTTGACATGAAGTAGGACCAAAACAGAATACTTATTCTGTGATTTCGGCGGTTTCTCTAGTCCAACGCCCATAACTCTTGCCGGAACGTCCAAACCGACCTGTTCCGATTTCCGGTACCTGGGGTCGCTTGTTCAAGGGGATGGCGAAGTGGACCAAACGTAACGCACCGGATCTACTCAGGATGGATGAAATGGCGCCAGGTCGATGGAAGATCTTGCGACCAACGGATGCCCCTCAAGTTAAACGAGAAAATAAAGGGTGAAAATCTCCTCTTAACGAAGCTGAAAGGCACTTGTTCTCCCCGTCCTTGCGATCAATTTTTTGTTCTCTACGACCCCCGTACTATTCCTTTTGTGTGCACTAAACAAAGGATTTATCTATCTATCTATCTATTCAATCCATCCATCAACACAATTTTTTAAGTGCGTTACTTTGAGTTCTACAACAAAACAGGATTTTTCACCCCAAAAAAAAAAGTCGTTTCCCAGCAATCATTTTTGCGTAAAGTTACTTAGTTTGATGTACAGAATGCTTGGTTGACGGCTTCGTGATGAGGTTGTTAACACCCTGTATACAAGTCCGTGATAAGACCTGTCGTACTAAAACTTGAAAGTTCTAAGTAATAAGTTATATGGGTTAATAGATACCCAGGCCGGCCGGTTCATAAAGTTTTTAAAACTATCAACCAAAGAAATTTCTCAGTACAAGTCCGGATTCTAGAAATACACTTCTGCCTAACCGTTCAGAGACTACAGCCGTGATGATATGATGAAAAGTATCTAGAATTCTAGATGATGCACGTCCTGTAACTTGTAATGTGTATTACAAGTTCAAAAGATAAATAATACCACGAAATAAAGTTTTTCTAAGTATTTAATTATAAAAATACAACATAAATAAATCCAAATAATTTACATGACTCTTGCAAAAAACTTTCATTTATTAATAGTAAAAACGTAGGTACTCATTACATTAGAACAAATAGGAGAAAAGTACCATTACTTAGCTTATAAAATACAATTACGACAAACGAACACTAAACATCTAAAATCAGTCTTCGAGGAAATCTTATGATCTACAATTTACTGGATAAAACTTTAATTAAAACGTTAACACATTGTTAACTTACTTTACTTTACATATAAACTCACGCCTTTTATTCACGGGGATAGGCAGAAACCAGAGAACGCCAACCTGCCACTCACATCTGCCTTGTATATCTGCATTGTTCTCTTTCTTTCTTCTTTCTTTTAATAATCGCGTTCACTCATTCTCTCCCCTCTCATTCCTCAACTCTCATGGCTCGTTTGCCACACCCAACATTATATTACCAAGTCAGGGGCGCGATGGTGGTATTACCACTCCAGTCTACTACACAAACCGTCGAGCCTTGTTTATTTTTTTCTTCTTCAACCTTTTTCAAGTTGACTTTACGTTCCTCTTTAGAAATGAACTTTTTGATTTCATTATTACTTTCGAAGATCACTCTTTTCTCTCCCTTAATGCGATCAAAACGACTCACATACTTTTCACTCACTTTAACAAAGTCTTTGACAATCACTCCCTTAATAACGCTCTTATAACCCGCAAACACTCTTTCGATTGCACTATGAACATTCTCTGGAAAAATAGTTACTAAATCGTCCTTGAATTTCTTCTTCTTCAAAACATAGTCTTTAAATTCGTCTAATGTAGGGAATTTATCATTCTCCTTGACATAGTGTAGATACAAATTGTACGGGGACAACATGTTACTGAAATCCAACTGAGTTATTGGGTCATATGTCAGCACAACAGCCCCGTCTATGTTATCCACTACCACTTGTCTCGCAATTTTGAACAATTCGCTATAAAAAGATACATCTTTGTTGATCATGAAAAAGGGGCGGAATGTTTTCTCACAGATATGAACCACTGCGTCGCCATTATGATGCAGGAAGTGAACGTACTCCTCCAGATTTACTTCCTCCGTGACGACATCGTCTCTCATCATTTCTTTGTGCTTCAACTTCAAATAATTCAGCTTTTTCACATTCGTCGGATGTTCAATTTCAGCAATAAGAAAACCGTTTACCTTTTTGAAAATTTTCTCCACTAAATACAAAACTTTTTCCTTCCGCGTCGGAATTCTTTTCAGGATCATCACATTCCTTATTAAATGCTTTCGCTTATTGATGGTTTCCAAGTCTAACTCGTAGTTCAAATTAATTAAGATTTCGATCATGGCATATGCGACGCCGTAGAACATTCTCAAACGTTCGTGTGCAAAATGTTCAGGATCGTCTTTAAAGATTAACGTGGACAGTTCGACGCAGTACCACAGTGCACTCGGTAACGAAGCATTCACTTGAGGGTCTAATGGCAAAGATGACAGTCCTATTTTACACTTCGTAGTACTGATACGCCTCAACGCGTACTTTTTGAACTGTGCAACTACGTTTTCGTCCATCCACTGTTTCTTTTCACAAATTTTCCATAACACGAAGTAAAACAAGCCAATGTTGTATTTCACTTTTTTGAAGTCGAAGTATGTAGCGGATAAAATGTAGTCGTTGTATGCATCGAAGTCATCAGTATCCACCAGCACCAGGCCGCCATGGAATGGTCGCCGGGTGCGAGGCTCTACTTTTGTTTCTTGCTGTATTAACTGTTTGTAGACAGTCAACGTATAGAAGTATCCCAATGACTCATTCACATCAGGATCCTCCAACAGAAACAAGGGACATTCCATCGTGGAATTGAATTTTGAGAAAGACGCCTTGTTGTCTGAGTTTTGGAAAATAAGTTTTTCCAGTAGATTTAAATGGGTGCATAAGATCACAGGGATCCCTTTCTCTTCATCCAAAATGATGTCAGGAAACTCGATTTCTTGGTCAGCTGTAAAATTGATGTCCTCGATCGGCTCATCGGGAACTTCATTTCTGAATGACTTCTCGAACTTTAAAGCGTCAAAGCCGTAAGACTTTTTCTCACTGACAATGTAGTTAATTAAAGTAGTAATCGACCTCTCTATATCTACTTTCAAGTCGTATGTTGGTTGTCTGAAACTTTTGTACCAGAGTGTGTTCTTAAATTCACGTATAAATATATGTTTATCCTTAGTGTCTGGGAAGTTCTTTGTGTATACTTTGTTTAATCGATTCTTCAAATGTTTCAACTTATCGATTTCGGCAAGAGATCTTGCTTCGTTTTTCCGTGCAGTGAGGAACTTGAATTTGATGTAAGACTTCAGACTTTCTTTTTCAGTTGCAAAGTTATCGGGAGTTATACTGTCATAGTCATACTCTTTAGAAATATCAGTTTCATCGAACAGTTCATTGTTGCGGTAAATTGTACATCGGCTTTTGATAAATGACGCTGTGACGGATAAGTTTATACAGTGCAAGTCTTCATTTATTGCATGGAAAACGACTTTTTCATAATCCATATTTTCATTAAGTACCAAACATTTGTCGAAGCTGTAACTGCTGATCAGGCCGTCGGTAATGATGTACATCAATTTGATTTTGCCGTTGCCATCAATGTTTTTCTTTATCCACTCAATAATTGTTTCGGGCATCGTATTACCTCTGCCATTTCGATTCTTGTACGCGATATGAGTTGTCTTTTCGTTCACCTTCTGGCACTGGCTGTCCCAATGTAGATAAACAATTTCTGATTTTTCACCTGGCAAAACACTTTGAATTTCGTTCACGTCACTTTTAAACTGTTCAAGAGTATTTAGTCCATTATTGTGATAATACGCGTTTCCTGATGTAGAACCAGAGTAATCTTTCGCGTAAATGTAGTAGTTAACCATTTTGAACTGTGATTAAACTTTCGCGAACTTAGAGAGTGAACCACGGAACACTCTACTCTCTGACGAGAGGAGTGAACCGCACACTCGTCGGTCGAGTACTGAAGAATATTTCGCTAACACCGACTTTATAAACAGTGAGCACAAATGGGAATTCTGAACGCGATAAGCTATGTATTGTTGATAGTTCTTCCCGATTTTGTTGCATCATATTTCACAATTTTGTTGTTGTGCAATACGATGTAATACTCATTTGTTTTTCTATAATTACATCAGCACATTCATAGATCTTGGTCAAAGCAATGCAAGTTTTTAAAGAATGACTGCACGCTATGCCATTTGAGATAAAAGAATACCTAACATCGAAAGTTACGGTCAGCAACGAAAATTAATTGGAACTAATAAGCACGAACAAATACTGAACATACGAACACAACAACAGTATGTAGCAACTATCTGATGTCCACGACAAAATGCTTTGCTTAGTGTGGCACTAGATGGCGCTGTGTGTAATGTCCAGCGATATTTATTTATATATTTACATTTATACGAGTAAGTATTTATTGAAATTCAAATGTGTTATTTTGTGACACATAGGTAAAAATAATTCAGTACATGGTGTTCCCTGGAACCTCAATATACGTGCTGTCTTGCAAGGCGTACCTACAAATAATTTGTACACATTAAAGTGCAGGTTGTAGTTTTATGTGAATAAAAAAAAATATCTGAAACTTAAATAAAACTACTTTTACCTACTGCAGCAGGTAAACCATAGTTTTTTTAATACAATAAAGGTATGTAAATCAAACAAAAACAAGTTTTCAACAATAAAAGAATTGTATTGTATCAATTGTATGTCTAACTAGCTGACGTCACTCGGTTTTACCTGCATAGTACCCGTTACCGTGGGCGTGGGAGTATGGGGATAAAATGTAGCCTATGTTACTCAAGGTGAATGTAGCTTTCCAATGGTGAAAGAATTTTTGAAATCAGCACAGCAGATTTTGAGTTTATTCATTACAAACATATACACACAAAAAACTTTTTTGCAAAAAATAAAACCGACTTAAAAAAAAAAAAACAAAAAAGTGAAAAGTAACTTTAGCTTCTGAAGTTGGTGACTTTTGTTTGATCGATTAAATTTTTTTGTCACCGACTTCAGAAGCTAAAATTATTTTTCATTTTTTTTTTCAAATCAAAATCAAATCAAATATATTTATTTTAAGACAACTAGGTCCAAGGGTTAGTTATACACAAACTTAGGAAACTATTGTTAGTACTTAAATACAATTACAAAGAACAACACATCAGAATAAATAAAATAAATTAAAATACCCCCGTGCTGGGACACCTCGCCCCGTCAAGATAACCAATAGGGAGATACCTCCCTAGTAATCACCAGCCGAACGAAATGCCTCAACACAGGTGCACGAACATCTTCAGCTACAGTTTTCAGGATGCTGTTGTGACTCCCCCGCACCCTCCTCATAAGTGACACGACTTTTTTCCGAATGACGGCATGGAAATCGTCAGTATGAGCCTGCGCGAACATCTCGGAGGCACTGCAGAAACGAGGAAGTCCCAACAACATTCTGAAAATGTTATTGTACCTATTGGACGCGCAGAGTGTCTAGGGATTTTTTAGTATAACTACCCGAGTACAGACCCTGACAATACGCTTTAAATAGCGTGATTTTGACTTGGTTCGTACAGCGGGCGAATCTACGGGCTAGCATATTGCCACGGACTGACAGAGCCCTGCGCTCCCTCTCTATGTCGACTTCATCTTTAAGGTCGTCGGTAAGGTAATGTCCGAGGTACTTAAACTGCGATACCCTATCTAAGGTAGCACCATTCAAAGTAATGGGTGGAACAGATTCAGGACACTTACCGGCGGCCTTAAAGACCATGCACTGACTTTTCTTAATGTTATAAATAAGTCCGTGTGACTTAGCATAGGCTTCACAGACTTTTAACATCTCTCCAAGCGCCCCAGCAGTGGGACCCAGCAGCACCATGTCATCCGCGTAGCTTTTTTGAAGTCGGTTTTATTTTTTGCAAAAAAGTTTTTATTTTTCACTTTTTAGTGGTTCACATGTGCTTTGTACTCATAGAAAGTGCATACCGTTACAATTATAACAAGCCCAAACACGACTATAGGATACATTGTCTCATTATGGAGTTCCGGTACCTGACTCTTGGCTTCATCATCAGATCTGATGGTAGAATGGTTCTTATCGAACGCAAATGATCCACATGCTTCACTTGTTGTAGAACATACCAAAATTACTGTACGTAATCCTATAAAATTTGAAGAGTTCCCTCGATTTCGCCAAGATTCCATCATCAGATCCCGACTTGGTGACTATGGGACCATTTGGAAAGTATATCCTTTCCAACAAAAAAAGAATTTTTCAAATCGGTTGCCAAGCGACGGAGTTATGCGCGAACAAACATAAAAAAAAAATAGAAACATCCGAATTGAGAACCTCCTCCTTTTTTAGAAGTCGGTTAAAAAGCACAAATATTAGCGTAGATATTAAAAAAAAGATAACAGGCTGTCGTTGCTGACTGTACCTACCGAAGTAGGTCAATACACTTTAGGAAGGTATCCACTGAGAGCTTTCGCAGACTAGAGACAAGACTATCTAAGACAGACTATTTTTCTACTACATAATGCGAGCGACCATAATAATATTCCCTTTAGCAATAGTCTGTCTCAAGGCTGTCTTGTCTTTAGTTTGCGAAAGCCCTTAGGTTGACTTTAGGCCTTCGCCCAGGAGTGGGATCTGCGGTGGAACAGAGCAGGCTCGAAAAAATAACAATGAAAGCAAAATATAATGAATCACATTAAACTGATGATAAGAAACAAGACAGATAGTGATATCAATGCATAAATTCTTTAGGTATCACGTACAGAATTGATATGAAATACTAACGAACCGTCCCTGCTTTACGCGGTTTTCAACTTGACAAAATATCCAGGTAGGTACACGAAATTTTAATGTAAGTAGGTACACGCCTACACAGTCAATTTTCCGAAAGCCATAAACTCGATCACCGAACTCTAAAAACAAAATACGATAAAGAAAACAATATTTTAAGTACTTAATAAAAAAAAAGAAATACGAAAATCAAAATATACAGGGTGTAAAAGACCTCATCACGAAGCCGTCAACCAAGCATTCTGTACACCAAACTAAGTAACACTGCGCAAAAATAATTGCTGGGAAACGAAATTTTTTTTTGGACCTAAAAAATAATCAGATTTTTGAAGCGCGCAATGGTTGGCGCGCTACCGACTGTTCCAATGTGTGCGTTGTGCCTACACGCCACACTGCACACAGCCAGGCGGCGTGGCTCCGCCCACCGCGCATTACTGACGCTACTCAGCGTAGGTACCTACTTACCTAGCAAAAAGTATTAGGTAAATTAACTTCGATTAAACTCATCATCATCATTTCAGCCGAAAGACGTCCACTGCTGGACATAGGCCTCCCCCAAGAGTCGCCACATTGACCGGTCCCGTGCGACTCGCATCCAACGGATTCCCGCAACCTTCACCAGGACTTCCGCATCGTCTTCCGGTTCGCGGTCGCCACTCTAGAACTTTTCAGCCCCATCGGCCATCCGTTCTACGAGCAATGTGTGCCCACTGCCACTTAAGTTTGTTTGTTGTTTTTGTTTACGATTCAACTACTCACAAGAAAAGATACTTGTTTGAAAGTAGGTACATGTGCATCGCTTCATTGTCATCTGATCTAGCATCGATGGACACTGCACGTGAAAACAGACGCATTCTCTAATCTTCTACCAACTTCTACTGCTCGAGTGGCCTCCATCGTATTCCCTTAGGCCTTACGATACCTCAACAGTTAAATATGTACTTACGAATTTTTGCGATTATTACTGATAGCCGGCATTCGGCCGGCGTTTCAGCCGGCGTTCGAGAACGAGACTGCAATGCAATCAGCCAAAACACACTCGCTCACAATTACTCACAAACACAATGTACTCACAGTAGCATCACTCCTCTACATATCACCTCTCTAACTTAATCACCATCACACAAAACGAAACACGCACGATTATGGTGCTTACTGCCATGCGCAATGCGAAATGTCTACAAACAAACAGAAAAAAAGAAACATGGACGTAAATAAAAAGTTGCGCAATAAAAATACACATGCACACTCGGTGGTGCTAGAAACGGAACTAATAATTATTCTTAACATTTTGAATTTCTTTGTGGGATAGGTTTTAGGTACGCTAGCGGGCCGCGCGGCTCGGCCGCGGTGTCGTTTGATGCTTTGATGTACGCCGATATCAAACGCGTGCGCCGCCGCCGCCGCGCTGCTAACGGAGTTCATTTTAATGTGCTATTTTTTACCAACTAACAAACTTAGCGTTTGACCACTTTTCAATCTTAACGCTAAAGGCTTAAGGGTCAAAACTGGTTAACCGCCGTCTGTGTCAAGTGTTTGTAGATAGGATAGGATGTGACGATGTGAGTGTCGTTAGAGTTTGATTTACGTGGTCCCGACTCCCGAGGCGGTATCTTTAAACATTTTCGGCAAAATTTTCTCATTCCATTTTGAACTTAACAACTAACATTTTGTGGTTTAAAATTTTCCCAGTGAACCTCGAACCTAATCTTGTAGCGATAAAGTTGAAAATCTATTAAATAATTTTACACTCGTCTCCGGCGCCCGCGCCGCTGTACCTAATGCTAGCATCGATCGATCGATCGATCGATCGATCGTTGATGTAGCTAGAATTCCGTACCTACTTCCTTGCAATTTTATGATTGACGCAAATTTAGACATTTTTCCCCAAGTGTCTGAGTTTGTTGCTTTCATGAAGTAGCTAGTAAAGGTACTTGCTTTAACTAAAAAAAACATACTTTCCGAGTATTAATTTATTGCTTAACATTTTCAGTAAGGTGTAAATTATTCAGTAAATGCTGTTCAGTTTATTTAAAAACCTGCTCTAAAAGGATTTAATTTGAAGTACTTAAGTTAAAAAGTATGAGTGTTATTGATATTAACTAATTAAGGAAACAGATAAATTCTCAGTCATTGGTTTAGGTAGAGATCGAAGAAAGGCATTCCTGCTTACCTACCAAGCACCTGTGAAAAGACGTATCGCACACGTTTTAATGTATGACAGATTACTTTCAAATTTTCCAAGGAATTTCAAAACTTATCTTTTGGCAGGGTTCAATGATAACATAACATCACGCCTGTAATCCTCGAAGGCTTAGGCAGGGGTGTACCGAATAGTACACTCACATTTCAAACGTTATGTTGCCCAACTAAACCGTTTTTATGGTTTGTATGCGCGAACGGAAAAAAAAAACAGTTTTAAAAATACAAAATTAATAACATTTCTACTTGAATCTGCAGTTTTTTAAATTATTTTGTTGTGGGTTCTTCGATATTGCAATTTGCAATTCGGTATCTCAAAAATCCGCAGAGTAAACTTGTGTTTAAAATCGCAAAGCAAATAACCCATACTTAATCCACGTTTTTTAAAAACATCTGAAATCAAAAACCGTTTAATGCAAACAAATAAAGTCCTTTAATCGATTAGCTGAGTACGCGGCGCGGGTAGGTTACCTACCTAACACGGCCGCTCACATTCATGCGTTGAACTCAAATGACTCGAGGTCACGCGCCCCGCGGACACAGCTGATACCTCGCGCTTGTGTGCGTGAGACGACCGCGGCGTTGTCAATGTGTGTGTGCGCTTGGCTTGCGCGTACATTGCATTTCGTCAACTTCAAACGCATAATTTGTTAAGAAAATTTTAAAATTTTGATAATGTTTGTTTGGAAGAAAAAATTTTGATGACGCTTAGAATTTGATGATGCAAAAAAGTAGAAAAAAAAAATGACACTTTGACCCTCAATATCTCCGGAACCTGTGATTTCCCAGGTATTGTCTAGAAGTAAAAAATGATCCCATTGATGGGCAGAATATGAGGTTTTCGTTTTCGTTAAGAGGTCTTTTACACCCTTTATACTTAGACATATATATGTAATTTTAAATTATTTTTTTAAACAACAGATGATCGAGATTATAGATTTTCGATTCCAGAATAATGGTTTATAATAGGTATTTAGATACATTTAGAATCTAAATGTATCTAAATACCTATTATAAAATCTAAATTTTAGATTGTAGAAGTCGCAAAAACGACATGAAAAATCAGATTATATACCATTATTATTTTCCTCGTTTCCTTCAAAGCTGAATCTGTAACTATGCAGACGTACGCACTTTGTCTATTGTGTGTTTCAGCGTGTTAGTTTCTCATTAGTATAGTAAGTAGTCACAAGCGTGACTGCGGACCATGAGGTCCTGGGCTCGATTTCCAGATCAGCAAAGAATTAAATATTGGGTTTTTCAATCGATACTTTCTCAGTAGTAGAAACAGAGTTGAGATTTGTGCGCGGTTGATGTCAATAGCCACGACCCTTATTACATTGCAGTGGGACCTAAGTATGACCAAATGTGGGTATTTCTATCTCTTCGGGGATTAGAGGCGTCATAATTATGTTTATAATTAAGTATTAGAGGCGTCATAATTATGTTTATTGACGACCCGAATGGCGTAGTGGTAGTGACGCTGCCTTACGTTCTTAGGGTCCTGGGTTCGAATCCCGGTAGGAGCAAATGTTTGTGTGATGAGCATGGACATTTGTTTCCGAGTCATGGATGTTTATATGTATAATAAGTATGTATTTACAAACAAAAAGTATATATGTAGGATATCAACTATCTAGTGTCCACGACACAAGCTTTGCTTAGTGTGGCACTAGGTGGCGCTGTGTGTTAATGTCCAGCGCTATTTATTTATTTATTTATTATTTATATTTGCTTGAATAAAGCACTTACATTGAGTAAAATTATATTAAGGGTACAAAAAGCGGCCAAGTGCGAGTCGGACTCGCCCATGAAGGGTTCCGTAGCAGCAAGTAACATAATGTAAAAGGTGACGTTACTAGATCCAGTTCAAACCAATTTTCGGTGGAAGTTTACATGGTAATGTACATAATATATTTTTTTTAGTTTTATCATTCTCTTATTTTAGAAGTTACAGGGGGGGGGGACACATTTTACCATTTTGGAAGTGTCTTTCGCGCAAACTATATGTTTAGAAAAAAATGATAGAAGAAACCTCAATATCATTTTAAAAGACCTATCTATAAATACCCCAAACGTATGGGTTTGATGAGAAAAAAAAATGAGTTTCAGTTCAAAGTATGAGGAACTCCAAAAATTTATTGTTTTTTTTCTATTTTTGTGTGAAAATGTTAATGCGGTTTACAGAATACATCTACTTACCATGTTTCAACAGCATAGTTCTTATAGTTTCGGAAAAAAGTGGATAGACAGACAGACATAGGCAGACAGACAGACAAGACGAATTTATAAGGGTTCCGTTTTTGGTCATTTGGCAACGGATCCCTAAAAGTGAGATGTAAACTAGGCAGATCGAGGGAAATGACGTCTTACTGCATGATATGACTGGCCGAGAAAGTAACGAACGTTTGAACTATCGTAGAAAGTTGGAATGTAGGAGTTTGTTTAATTTAACGCTTTCACACTAGTTTTTCCCAAAAATTTTTCGGCTTTCTTGGCACTTTTCTTTATAACTCTATAAATAATAAAATATCTATTTACACTCACACTAAAGCTGTTTGTAAAAGAAAATTGCGCACCTGGCTATTAAGTCTTGACTACGTCTCCACAGAAAATTTACTTAAACCTATGTCTTAACCCCAACACGTAAACATTGAAGCAATTACACACTCTCTCTCTCTCACACACACACACACACACACATTCACACACACACGCACACACACACACACACACGCACACACACACACACACACACACATACAAACACACACATCTACTCACGCATTGTACCAATGCACTTCATCACCCCATTTCCTTAAATTCATCCTCTTGTTCAAATTTTTTTTCTTTTTGTATAATCCTTTTTTTTTGTATTATGCCTGCAAGCATAATTTATCTATATATTTATTTTGTTTCTATTTTTTTACTGAAGTTCAAGTTTTGAACTATTACAATGTAATAACATAGGTAGTATTTCGGTAATCTTCTGTTTTATGTCAATTCATAATTTTTGTTATGTGTAAATGTTTTTATCTTTTTGATTTTGATTTGATTTTAAATTAAATTCAATTCTTGACTTTATTTTGTGCATTATAAAAATGTTAAATCTAGAGCGGAGAGGTGATCTGTACCACAGGATCTTCCTATATCAGACACCTTTCTCTATCTAATATTTTAAAAATGTTAACCAGCGCCTGTAATTCATGATGTCGAGAAAAATAAAGATTTTATGATTATGATTATGATTATGATTATGATTATGATTAGTTTAATTTTGTTTTGAGGGACAAGCAGCTGTAGTTGAACTAAGCTTTTAATTATTTTATTGCTTTTAAGTGAAGATACTTAAATAATCCCTTCGGCAAGCCGCAGGAGGACGTAGATTTCGAAGAAGGTTCCACTCATATATATTTTTTTTATAAGTAAAATAACTTTCCATGTGTACCAAGCACATGTAAACCACTAAAAAGTGAAAAATAAAAACTTTTTTGCAAAAAAATAAAACCGACTTCAAAAAAAAACAAAAAAGTGAAAAATAACTTTAGCTTCTGAAGTCGGTGACAAAAAAATTAAATCGATGAAACAAAAGTCACCGACTTCAGAAGCTAAAGTTATTTTTCACTTTTTTGTTTTTTTTTGAAGTCGGTTTTATTTTTTCGCAAAAAAGTTTTTATTTTTCACTTTTTAGTGGTTTACATGTGCTTGGTACACATGGAAAGTGCATACCGTTACAATTACAACAAACCCAAACACGACTAGGATACATTGTCTCATTATTGAGTTCCGTGACTCTTGGCTTCATCATCAGATGTGATGGTAGAATGGTTCTTATCAATCGCAAATGCTGCACTTGTTGTAGAAAATACCAAAATCGTTGTACGTTATCCTATATTGAAGAGTTCCCTCGATTTCGCCAAGATTCCATCATCAAATTCCGATTTGGTTACTATGGGACCATTTGGGAAGGATACTCTTTCCAACAAAATAAGAATTTTTCAAATCGGTTGGCAAACGACGGATGCTTGTTGACATTTTTGCCCGAGTTTGTTGCATCATATTTCACAATTTTGCTGTTGTGCAATGCGATGTAACATCAACTAGTTTTACTAAAGATCAATATATTTTATAGATGTTGGTATATTTTTTCAACCCCTTGGATCAAAAACTGTTTTTCGTCTTCTGGTTCGCGGTCGCCACTCCAGAAGTTTTCGGCCCCATCGGTCATCCGTTCTGCGAGATATGTGCCCTGAAATTCCTCGGGCTAGTGGCGGGCGGGTAGTTCTCTTGCGGATGTCCTCATTCCTGCAGTGCAAGTACGTTAGGACTCGATTGGACTCTAGATAAAGACAGTTATTGCCGATATAATGAGTTTTTATGGAGTCCAATCGAGTCCTACGTACTTGCACTGCTGATTCGATCACGCAAGAAAACTTCGAGCATAGCCCTCTCCTTTCATAAGCACTCGCTCTTGTATTTATAGTGTATTATCTATGGCACCCGCTGCGTAACAGCTAGTGCGTTTATATTGTGCTATTTTATGCTACTGGGAGTTCCAATTAGAATGGATACAGCTTCCTTCTCGGCTTATCCAAGCCCGAATCTCTGTAAATGGAGAAAGGAGACGGAAACGATTACATACATTCTTGGGCCCTGGATGTAAGGAGATGAAAATGGTATGAATCAATAGATTCAGACTTATCAGTCCTTCACTGAAAATTCAGTAAGTTTTGACAATCTGAGAGCCGAGTTATTTGAGGTTTGGTAAAAGTGAGGTTATGTTAAAGTCTCTTTATAAGAGCTGATTACTAATCAAGTTCTTTATGCACTAATGTATGTTTTATTCAGTGAAGAATGTTTGAAATGTCATATTTTGATTGAATATGAATGACTTGAAGCCATTAATAGATAACAGAAATGGATTTATCGAAAGGGCGTCCAGAATAAATAAAAAGCACATTTTAATGTAGAACACGGTTTATTCATTTTACATTATTATTAAAATGTCGTCTAGAAATTGTGCAGGTGGAACAATATGATCTTGGTACCTAGCCCAGCTAGGTTATACTTGCTTTCAGAGTTTGTTGAAAGCCACTGCCGAATCACTGACGGAATTGTATCACGTCCGCGGGTCGTCGGCCTAGGGTATTGCAGTGATTAGTTGCAATCCCACAGTTATTCACACAGCGATCCATATTTTCAATAATTCCAAGAAAAACAATTCCAAGTCAAACGCGTGAGCGATCTTCGGTGTGTCCAGTATGGAAGCAAGTGTCGTTCAAGGTAAGCAGGGTCGGAATCCGTAATAAACAACGCAGTGGTCGTTGCTTTTATTTTTATAATTTCTGTAATCGATTAATTCAATCGGTAATGTTATGAAAACTATAGTTCTCATTTTTCTCCGCTTCCAGATTGAGAATTGAGCTGAATTTTGGTATTTTAATATAAAAAAATATGACTAATTTTTTAGACCATATCTCAACTTATTACAATTGGGCCCACCATTTTCCGTCTCCTTTAGACGAAAGATAAATAATAAGTAAATAAAAGAATATAAGATAAATAAATTTCGAAATAACTTTTTTTATTTAATCACTTATATAAATTACACATACAAGTGACTTTGGTCTAACGTAATAGGTATATGCAACTGACAAAAAACATAATAATATAATATTCCTCATTCCCTTTCAATATAAGTAGTGCACATTATTCGATTAGCCAAGCCCTTTCATTTGATACCCATATTGAGGGAGTTGTGAAAAAAGAAGTAAAAAATAAACTACTTGCTTGTTGACATTTTTGCCCGAGTTTGTTACATCATATTTCACAATTTTGCTGTTGTGCAATACGATGTAATACTCATTATTTTGTTTTTCTTAATTATATCAGCACATTCATAGATCTTGGTCAAAGCAATGCGATGTAACATCAATTATTTTTATTTTATAGATCTTGGTCAAAACTATGCAAATTATCCTAGTATGATTCCACTAAATTATCACGAAAATATACAAAACGCAGCTTTTCACTTCTTCGTGTCCTGTAGGATGAGCGTTCTTCCACATTTCGTATCGTATGTAACTATTCAAATTCAAATAAGTTTGTATGTGACAAATATTGTTTTGAGTATGAATCATCATCTGCGTAGACTTTTCCCAACTCTGCTGTTGGGGTTGAGGACGGTTTTTGGTTAGAGGAAGACCAGAGACGATGAATGGACTGTTTAATAATAAATAAATATCGCTGGACATTACACACAGCGCCATCTAGTACCACACTAAGCAATGCTTGTGTCGTGGTCACCAGATAGTTGATATACTTACTACATATATACTTTTTGTTTGTAAATACATACTTATTCTACATCCATGACTCGGAAACAAATGTCCATGCTCATCACACAAACATTTGCTTCTACCGGGATTCGAACCGGACCCTAAGAACGTAAGGCAGCCTCTATCGCTGCGCCATTCGGGTGGTTTAAAGAATGATATGGCAAGAAAATTGGTGTCTGAAGAGATGACGAGTAATGGAGTAGGTAAGTTTGGAAGAAGAAAATATGCTGTCGACGTCAAATAAATTGGGATAAGAGCAAGAGTTGATGACGTAGGTACAAGTTCTTGTACTTCAGTGTTTTAAGAGTCAAAATCTCATAATCAGTTTAGATGTGTGATTATGGTTTAGATATGGCCGAGAAAGAGCATAAATTAACGTTTCTCTTTATCTTTAGCTTACGACTATTTACTGTTCTCACTGTGTCAAAGGTTGTCATTAAGTTATTAGTCAATTAGTGATAATTTAAGTCGTTATTTACTTTTCCCATATATTTCTTCATAGAAATACGAATCCTTAATTTTAAGATAGTTAGTTCTATTCCTACATTCCATTGTTAAACTTGTATGTGACCTCTAATAAAATACCTAATATTTTATTTTTAAAGTCGTTTTCCACTATACCACATAACACATTGTTTGTTTCATTATTTACGTTTTTATTGTCCGTTGATCCTAAGTTGTAAGCTGTATAGGTATTTCATTCTTATAATAATATGCAGGTAGTTAGGGTAAATCCTCGAGGAGCTCGTGACTAAATAATAACAGCCGCTCGGGTCGATCTTTAGGTTAAGCCGTGCTTGCCTAGGTTGGTCTGTGGATGGGTGACCACCCTTACATACCGAGTTTCCTCCGTGCCCTGGAAAGCACGAAGCTGTTGGTCCCGGCTGTCATTTGTCCATCTTTGACAGTCGTTACAGGTAGGTAGTCAGTGGCCCAAAAAGTCTGACACCAGTCTTAGCAAGTGGTATCGTATTTCCCAGTATTAATTGGGTTGTGGAAGTCAGATAGGCAGTCGCTCCATGTAAAATACTGGTATTCAGCTGCATCCGGTTAGACTGGAAGCCGACCCCAACATAGTTGGGGAAAGGCTAGGCAGATGATGACTCTAAAACACTCAAATACAAGAAAAATTGTGATAGCCTTCTTACTTAACACGTTAAGCAGTAAAGTTGTAGTTATATGAGTAAAAACATAAACTGAACTTAAATTAAAACTAAAAACTGATGTTATGACAGTTAATTAGGTAACAACTATTGTGAACTATGTAAAAAAAATTGAAACAATACAAAGTATGGAAACAATAAAAGCATTGTATGGCTAAACACACCTCATGGAAAAACACATGATTAATTTAGTTTCGCTATTTCCTCCTCCAAAGTTAAATCTGTAACTATGCAGACGTACCTACGCACTTTGTCTATTGTGTATTTCATGGAGTTAGTTTCTCATTAGTCTAGTAAGTAGTCACAATCGTGACTGCGGACCATGAGGTCCTGGGCTCGATTCCCAGATCAGCAAAGAATTACATATTGGGTTTTTAACCGACTTCCAAAAAGGAGGAGGTTCTCTATTCGACTGTGTGTATTTTTTTTTTTTGTTTTTTTATGTATGTTCACCGATTACTCGAAGACGCCTAAACCGATTTGAAAAATTCTTTTTTTTGTTTGAAAGGGTATACTTCCAAGTTGGTCCCATAGTCGCCAAGTCGGGATCTGATGATGGAATCTTGGCGAAATGGAGGGAACTCTTCAAATTTTATAGGATAACGTACAGCAATTTTGGTATTTTCTACAACAAGTGAAGCATTTGCGTTTGATAAGAACCACTCTACCATCAGATCTGATGATGAAGCCAAGAATCACGGAACTCCATAATGAGACAATGTATCCTAGTCGTGTTTGGGCTTGTTGTAATTGTAACGGTATGCACTTTCCATGTGAACCACTAAAAAGTGAAAAATAAAAGCTTTTTTGCAAAAAATAAAACCGACTTCAAAAGAAAAAGTGAAAAATAACTTTAGCTTCTGAAGTCGGTGACAAAAAAATTAAATCTATCATACAAACGTCACCGACTTCAGAAGCTAAAGTTATTTTTCACTTTTTCTTTTTGAAGTCGGTTTTAGTTTTTGCAAAAAAATTTTTTTCAATCGATACTTTCTCAGTAGTAGAAACAGAGTTGAGATTTGTGCACGTTTTATGTCAATTTATTGTATTTTTATCAATTTATTATATTAAATTTTACATTGTAGTGGAACCTAAATATGGTTAAATGTGGGTGGAAAAATTATGTTAATATTAGTTTTTCAAGTAGGTATACTAAGTTATTTATGACGACAGGCCGTGTCGGCAAAAAGGAAGGGGTCCGCAAGGGCCGAAGCCTGCTGGGGCTGCCGGACCGTTCTAAAGAGATACCGTGGCCCCGGAACATAAAGGGCGAGGAAGGAACATCATCATCATCATCATTGCATCCGAAACACGTCCACTGCTGGACATAGGCCTCCCCTAAGTATCGCCACATTGACCGGTCCCTTGCGACTCGCATCCAACGGATTCCCGCAACCTTCACCAGGTCATCGGTCCACCTAGAGGGAGGTCATCCAACGCATCGTCGTCCGGTTCGCGGTCGCCACTCCAGAACTTTATTAGGAACATGGATGGGTTTTAGTCAGTAAAAGTCTACACTCCGCCTCCCGCACCGCTCAGAGTGGGAGGAGTCATTTCATAATTTCCCAACCGAAAACAAAAAAAAGGTACCAAGTAATTATTTAAGTTTTTGTGCTATCGCTATAAATAGTTCTAAAACGGAGGGTAATCCCTATGGTAGGGTTAGCAACGGTCTACCTCGGTTTCCCTATTTTCGCACGTATGATTGTTAGGTAAATTGTCGTATCAAATCATAAGAATCCGTAGTCACTGCAAGGGACAAGACATACAGGTGACAGGTATGTGTTACTGGGAGTTAAAATGCCTATAGAACGAATACAGCATGTTTCTAAGCTGATCCAATCCCAGTATCGTGCTCTATAAATGGAACAATTTGGCGAAAGATAAATAATAACAAAACTTCGAAATAATTTTTTAATTAAAAAAATACAAAATAATGACTTTGGTCTATCGTAAATGCAACTAACAATACAACATACTTAATAATTATGACTTACAGAAAACATTTTCGTATTTAATAGTAAAAAAGTACCAGTCCAGTCTTATTATTTAGGAACAAATAGGAGCCTGTACAATACCTGGCTAGTAAAATATAATTACAACAAACAAACACTTGCAATCTAAAATCAGTATCTGAGGCAGTCTTATGAACAAAATTTTACTTGATAAAACTTTAACAAAAATGTTATAATATTTACATAGGTTCATTAACTCACAATTCTCACTAAATCCATCATGATTCTGGCCAATGGATCTTCTGAGAATGATCCTTTTTCCCATGGGAATAGGCAGACACACACAGAACTCCACCTGCTACGATCCTTACATACTTCTTTCGCCTCGTCCACGTTCATACATCTGGTCATACACGCACGCCGGTTGCGATGACCTTTCTGAAGAACCTCATCGATCCCTCCCTCCCGGCGTTGCCACTCTCATCTGCGTTTGAAATACCTTTTGTTTGTCCAATTCACTCATCCTCTCCACAAACAAACCATCTAAGCAAATTCATTTCCATGGTTGTCATTACATCTTCTTTTAATCCGTGACGCTATCATCCACCCTCATTCCTCAGCTCTGATGCATCGATTGCCACACACAACATTCAGTAAACACGTCGGCCACTTCTTCTTCTTTATCGTGTGGTTATTGTCTAAACTGGTGGCACCACTCTTGTCTTTTAGACCGTCAGTCGAGCCTTTTTTTGTTTTTTCTTGTACAACCTTTTTCAAGTTGACTCTATGTTCCTCCTTAAAAAGGAACTCCTTGATTTCATCATTACTTTCGAAGACCACCCTTTTCTCTCCCTTTATGCGATCAAAACGACCCACAAACTTGTCACTCACCTCAACAAAGTCTTTGACACTCAGTCCCTTAATAACGCTCTCATAACCCACAAACACTCTTTCGATTGCACTATGAACATTCTCTGGGAAAATAGTTACTAAATCGTCCTTGAATTTCTTCTTCTTCAAAATGTACTCGTTAAGTTCGACCAACGTAGGGAACTTTTCGTTCTTCTTTACATAACGCAGATACAAATTGTACGGAGATAAAATTCTACTGAATTCCAACTGGGTGATATTTTCATTTTTCAGCACAAAAACCCCGTAAATGTTTTCGACGACAACTTGTTTTGCAATGTTGAACAATTCGCTATAGAAAGACACATCTTTTTCGATCATGAAAAAAGGGCGGAGTGTTTTCTCGCAGATATGAACCACTGCATCGCCGCTATCATGCAAGAAGTGAACGTACTCCTCAAGATTTACTGCCTCCGTGACCACATCGTCTCTCAGCATTTCGTTGTGCTTCAACTTCAAATAATTCAGCTTTTTCACATTCGCCTGATATTCAATTTCAGCAACTAGAAAACCATTTACCTTTTTGAAAATTTTCTCCACCAAATACAAGACTTTTTCCTTCCGCTTTGGAATTCTCTTCAGGGTCATCACATGCCTCATTAGATCATTTCGCTTATTGATGGTGTCCATATCTAAATTGTAGTTCAAATTGATCAAGATTTCTATCATGGCGTGTGCGACGCCGTAGAACATTCTCAAACGTTCGTGTGCAAAATGTTCAGGATCGTCTTTGAAGATTAACGTGGACAGTTCGACGCAATACCACAGTGCACTCGGTAACGAAGCATTCACTTGAGGGTCTAATGGCAAAGATGACAGTCCTATTCTACATTTCGTAGTACTGATACGCCTCAACGCGTACTTTTTGAACTGTGCAACTACGTTTTCGTCCATCCACTGTTTCTTTTCACAAATTTTCCATAACACGAAGTAAAACAAGCCGATGTTGTATTTCACTTTTTTGAAGTCGAAGTACGTGGCGGACAAAATGTAGTCGTTGTATGCATCGAAGTCATCAGTATCCACCAGCACGAGGCCGCCATGGAATGGTCGCCGGGTGCGAGGCTCTACTTTTGTTTCTTGCTGTATTAACTGTTTGTAGACAGTCAACGTATAGAAGTATCCCAATGACTCATTGATATCAGGATCCTCCAACAGAAATAAAGGACATTCCATCATGGAATTGAATTTTGAGAAAGACGCTTTGTTGTCCGAGTTTTGGAAAATTACTTTTTCCAGTAGATTTAAATGGGTGCATAAGATCACAGGGATCCCTTTCTCATCATCTAAAATGATGTCAGGAAACTCGATTTCTTGGTCAGCCGTAAAATTGATATCCTCGATCGGCTCATCAGGAACTTCATTGCTGAATGTGTTCTCGAACTTTAAAGCGTCAAAGCCGTAAGACTTTTTCTCACTGATAATGTAGTTAATTAAAGTAGTAACCGACCTCTCAATATCTACTGTCAAGTTATATGATCGATTACTTAAACTTTTGTACCAGTTTGTGTTCTTGAATTCTCGTAAAAATGTATCTTTATCCTTGATGTCTGGGAAGCTCTTTATGGAAACTTTGTTTAATCGATACTTCAAATGTTTCAGCTTATCGATTTCCGCGAGAGATCTTACGTCGCTTTTCGGTGCAGTGAGGAACTTGAATTTGATGTAAGACTTCAGACTTTCTTTTTCGGTTGCAAAGTTATCGGGAGTTATACTGTCGTAGTCATACTCCTTAGAAATATCAGTTTCATCGAACAGTTCATTGTTACGGTAAATTGTACATCGGCTTTTGATAAATGACGCAGTGACGGATAAGTCGATACAGTGCAAGTGTTCATTTATGGCATGGAAAACGACTTTTTCATAATTCATATTTGCATTAAGGGCCAAACATCTGTCGAAGCTGCAACTGTCGATCAGGCCGTCGGTAATGATGTACAGCAATTTGATTTTAACGTTGCCATCAAGGTTTCCCTGTATCCACTCAATAATTCTTTCTGGCAACGTATAACCTCTGCCATCTCGATTCATGTACGCGCTCCGAGTTCTTTGTTCGTCGATCCTCTGGCACTGGTCATCCCAATGTAAATAAACGATTTGTGATTTTTCGCCTGGCAAAGCACTTTGAATTTCTTTCACGTCACTTTTAAATTGTTCAAGAGTAGTTAGTCCATTTTTGTGATAATACTCGTTTCCGGAGGTGGAACCAGAGTAATCTTTCGCGTAAATGTAGCTGTTAGTCATTTTGAACTTTGATTTCACTTTCGCGAACTTATGGAGTGACGGAACCCTCTACTCTCTGGAGAGAGGAGTGAACCGCACACTCGTCAATCAAGTACTGAAGAATATCTCACTTACATCGGCTTATAAACGGTGAGCACATGGCGGGAATTCCGGACGCGATAAGCTACAGATACCGGCACGGTTCATGAGCGCTCGGCGGAAGAGTGGGGATCGCTTTGCGCATGACAAATAAAACGTCGTCGTGAGGTATGTGCAGCAGGAGTAAAGAACAAATCCCGAGTGACGGCTATGACGCGATGCGTACGGGCCAATCACTGCACTTTCCCCGCCCTCGCGCCTCACTTCATACCACCAAAGGGACCAAATAACTCACTTTTGCGCAGGTGAAGCTCAGCGCTCAAGAATCGTGCCGATGATTGTACTTTTTTATTTGGCGGTTTTGCAAGAGTTTGTTGCATCATATTTCACAATTTTGTTGTTGTGCAATACGATGTAATACTCATTTATATCAGCACATTCATAGATCTTGGTCAAAGCAATGCAAGTTGCACGCTATGGGATTCTATTTATTTATATATTAGATAAGGCACACCAACGACATATTTACAATATTGGTGCCATAATTATGGTGATTACAAGTCTACAGTGCGTGTAAATACGTCACTTATAGGCATGCACAACATTTACAACAAACAATTAGATTAGATTAAATTAAAGATTAAAAACAAAGCGAGTAAATTATGAACTTAACAAAAAAGTGAGATAAAATTATCGTTTGAACTATCGTAGAAAATTGTAGGAGTTTAATTTTGTTTTGAGCGACAAGCAGCTTTTGAACTAAGTGATTATTTTCTTGGGTTGATACTACTGAGGAGGTAGATTTCGAAGAAGGTCACCCATTTATGTTTTTTAATGTAAAAAAATAAACTGCTTGCTTGTTGACATTTTTGCCCGAGTGTTGCATCATATTTCACAAATTTTGTTGTTGTGCAATGCGATGTAACATCAATTAGTTTTACTTCAGATCAGCATATTTTATAGATCTTGGTATATTTTTTGAACCCCTTGGATCAAAAAAACTTTTTTTCGTCTTCCGGTTCGCGGTCGCCACTCCAGAAGTTTTCGGCCCCATCGGTCATATAGATTAAATTAAAGATGATTAAAAACAAAGTGAGTTAATTATGAACTTACCTAACAAAAAAGTGAGAAATGAATACAATCCAAACAATAGTCAAACTAAATCTAATCAATAATTAATGGAATAAAATTTAAAATAGAGTAAATATTAGGTAACTTTGGATTAAAATAAAAATTAAATTGCCTTAAGTATCAATTAAAATAAGTATAAAGCTGGTTACAGGTCAATTTCAAGGATTCTTCAAGGATTCTTGTTTTGAACTTTGACAATCATTCTCATGAAGATATCGCCATTTGAGATAATAGTATAGGTATTATGCAACTAGTGAATAAAGGACGGATTTAAAGCGAGGGCCGTAGATGAGTCACGAGCAAGTGAAGGATTCTAATGATTGCTTCAACTGTTAGAATCCTGAACGACGCGAGTGATTCATGGCCCTCGATATAAATTCGTACTTTATTCAGGAGTTGCATACTATACTTTATACCATGACTACGAGAAAAGACATAATTTAAGCGAAAATAGAAATTTAATCAAGAAATAAGAATTGTTACATTAATTGAAATGGACATTAAAATTAGAGCAATAACTGAAATTAAGCGTAATTTTCTTATTATTATCATTAGGGTGGTCAACTTGTGAAACAATATTTAGTGTTCCAAATTCAAACACCAAAATAGTGAATAAAAACAAAACAGTGAATAAAAGGCCTTTTTATTCACTGTTTTGCGTGAATAAAATAAACTTTTTAGAGTAGGTATGGTATAAAAGAATAACAACGAAAGTTACGAGTACGGTCAGCAACTAAAATTGATGTAAACTAAGTACACGAACACATACAGAACATACGAACACATTATTACAACAGGTACAACAGTATGTAGTACCTATATCAACTATCTGGTGTCCACGACACAAGCCTTGCTTAGTGTGGCACTAGATGACGCTGTGTGTAATATCCAACGATATTTATTTATTTATTTAGGTACATTTTTTTAGTACCTATTGAAATTCAAATGTGTTATTTTGTGACACAGGTAAAAATGATTCAGTACATGGTGTTCCCTGGAATCTCAGTATGCGCTGTCTTGCAAGGCGTACCTACAAAAAAATTGTACATGTCACCGTAAAATTGTCAAATATTGTAATATCTCTAGCGATATTGTAAAATCTCGAATTATTGTCAAACGAACATACTGCTTACAACAAAACGCATTATTTTTCGTGAAATGCATGCGATGGTAGTCAACTTACGCGGTGTGAAGGGAAGGAGGGGTCCCCCTTGCCCAGTGGTACAACTCTCATGAAAAGACAATTCCTGAGAAATACCGATTAATATAACCTAACCTTAAAACACCCCTAAAAAGCGTAGTCGATGGAGCCCCGCTTCGCGGGGCCCCTATTTCCGAGTGCAGGGTTTAGAGGAACCTAACTAACCTAACGGGGGGTGCCCCAAGTCCCGATTATGGGGGCAGAGATACTTCCGTATGTTCAGTTGACAATAATTCGAGAGTTTACAATATCGCTAGAGAGACACACGTTATATTGTAATATAACGTGTTTGACAATTTTACGGTGACTTATACATTAAAGTGACGGTTGTAATTTTATGAATTTATGAAAAAATTACTTAACTGAAACTTAAATAACAAACTACATTTACTGCAGCAGGTAAGCCATAGTTGTTTTAATACAATAAAGGTATGTAAATCAAACAAAAACAAGTTTTCAACAATAAAAGAATTGTATTGTATCAATTGTATAACTAACTAGCTGACGTCACTCGGTTTTACCTGCATAGTTCCCGTTACCGTGGGCGTGGGAGTCGGGGATAAAATTGTTACTCGCTGATAACGTAGCTATTCATAAAAGAAAAAAAAAATCAAATCGGTCGAGTGGTTTTCAAGTTTATTCGTTACATACAAAAATACAAATCTTTCCTCTTTATCTCTATACATATACTCGTATAACCAGCTGACCCGACAGACGCTGTTCTGTCGAAAAGTATTGGACTGTGGGAGTCCTCCGAACGTATCTTTCAGGTCTGTTGATGGTGTTGCCTTGGCTGTGCACAATAGTTTGTGATGACACCTTCAGTTTTATGTTACTCATTGCCGCCAACATATTATTATTATCTAGATTAAGATTCAAAACAAATACAGCCAAGTCGCTAAGTTTTGTGGCATGCTTGCAAAAATATTATTATTTGATGGACTTGATACGAGTATATGTAGTTGCAGTACCTACTTATAACATTGCAATGCACTTTGAACGTGCGTGCGTTTGCATGTGCGTGTGTGTGCGTTTGTTTGTTGTGTGTGTGTGTATTTTGTGTGTTTGTGTGTGTTGCTTTATGTTTCTGCTTTGTGTTTTTATTCGCCGCTGCTTTCATTGGAAACAAAAAAAAACAATATAGAACAATCCAGCTTTTGTCGACGACCACTACCTCATTATTGACTGTCAACGTTACCGTTCTGCTTGTTGGGGTTTTCTAGTCGTTGACAGATACGATACCCGGTAGTTGTTGTAGGAAGGTAGTTAGTTCACATCAAACCACTGTTTTGTTCAATAGTTTAATTACGTTTAACCCATTTCCAGTCCCATGAGCCACATATGGTTGAGAGCGATTGTTTAACTATTGTGTCTTTTCGTGGACAGTGAATGTGTTAAGTTACGTATGTTTAGTTATCTGAGCCGCACTTGATGCATGATCGACCCACTTGTGGTTAAGTTTTAGTGACGACTGAATTTATGTTATAAATTATACTTAATTAATAAAGTACGTTTAGCGTAATTCATTACGTGAGCAGAAACGTACTTTTGCTGTATGAGCATTATTGGCTCGTACATGCTCCCGAGGGAAAAATAATATGTACGCACTCAGATTACCAAACTTGAGTTGCAAGTTAAATAGTATACATGTTATTAAGCAATCAAAACAATAAGCAAGACATAATATAATTCTTAATTAATTAATCATAGTTTAAATCTTGTTCCAATTGCTGGTAGCGGTGGCCGGTAGTTTTCCGTGTGTCCACCTCGTATTTTGGCGTAGGCAGGAATCTCCTTTAGTTCTATATCTTCTGTCCTTTCTAAGATAGTTTACGTGTTGTGTTGGATTTCATGAGTTAGTATGACGCTTTGATGTTGATACTTTGTTTGATCATTTTTATAATTATTACGAAATAATTATAAAAATGATCATAGAATACTTACTGTTGTTTTTTTTTATTCAGACAATATCACATATTAACTAGCCGTATTTTATACCAACGAAGTTAGCTGGTTTTCGAATTGTCACGCATGAAATATCTCTTTGGTTTGGATCATAATGGGTACTTAGACATGATTTTACACATCGAAACTTCAGTTTGCTTCATTTGATTAAAAAACAGGACTTTACATACAACAAGTACCGTAAAAGGCCCTTGCGGGACAGTTCAAAGAGAGAGTCCGAGTAACACTGGTCAGTTTCCCTAACTCGTCAGATTCGTTGATTCGTCACTTTCGCTGATTGGATACTTGTGTGAATTCGACAGTTGCGTCAATTCGTCGATTCGTCACTTTTATCAAATTCGTCAGTCGAAGTACAGTCGGTAGGAAATGGTCTGTTAATTTTAATATGTTTTGAGGTCTTTTTATTTATTTACAATTTAATTACCTACTCACAAAGGACAACACACGAAAATAACGTAGTACTCGAGTATATAAGTACTGCTATATAAGTAATGATTAAGATATGACACCATTATTTTAAGGTCTAAAAATAGAAACATATTATGTACATAAGTACTAGTTTTTTTTCCCAGAATTATTTTTTGCGTAAAGTTACTCAGTTTGATGTACAGAATGCTTAGTTGACGGCTTCGTGATGAGGTGGTTTACACCCTGCATACAAGTCCGTGATAAGACCTGTCGTACTAAAAGTTGAAAGTTCAACGTAATAAGTTATATGGGTTCGGGTTTGGGGTCGGTTCAAAAAGATTTTAAAACCATCCACTAAAAAAAATCCTCAGTACTAGTCCGGAGTCTAGAAATACACTTCTGCCTAATCGTTCAGGGACTACAGCCGTGATGTTATGATGAAAAGTATCTAGATGATGCACGTCCTGTAACTTGTAATGTGTATTAGAAGTTCAAAAGATAAATAATACCACGAAACAAAGTTTTTCTATTCTTATTCTTATTCTTATTCTTTATTGCACACAAAAAAATATAAAGAAAAATATACACAAAATTACAAAATATAGATAATGTACAACGGCGAGCTTAACCCAGAATTGGGTTTTCTTACAGCAAACCATACTTGTGCTGAGAGATTTGCAGGAGAGGATAACTTATGTGCACAAACAATAGAGTTAACAACTTAAATTAACTGATATTTAATTATAAAAATACAACACATAAATTAAAATAATTTACATGACTCTTGCAAAAAACTTTCATTTTTTAATAGTAAAAACGTAGGTACTCATTACATTAGAACAATAGGAGAAAAGTACCATTACTTAGCTTATAAAATACAATTACGACAAACAAACACTAAACATCTAAAAACAGTCTTCGAGGAAATCTTATGATCTACAATTTACTGGATAAAACTTTAATTAAAACGTTAACACATAGGAACAGGTATATAGTTAATAAATAGGAACGGAAGTTTATGCCATTTATTTTTAATGTAATGGGAGAAAGTACGGTCGCAAGTCTAAAGATGTGCTCATAACATCTGTGTTCGTTGGGGCACGGACGAGGTAGATAAAAAATAATTGACAGACTGTTCTATTGTTTCTTGGCGTAGCAAATTTTTTGTCGTCCCGTTGATTTCAAGGGTCACGCCAGATGTTGCATTTTGGCTACAGTTCCAGTAAAGTCAAAGCAAAAGGCCACTAATAATATTTTTTTAAATGATACATACACATAATTATATTTTAAAATGATCCTAGTGTAGTTTCTACAAAGAATTTTTAATATGATTTTAAACATAAAAATAGGCAGCACACGCCTCTAATAGTAGGTAACCGTATCGATTATGTGGGGTTCGGGTCCACATAGAGGTATTTATCATGCACATTTAGGTTATGAGAGTTCCGGAAGTGACTGGGGTAGACCTGAGAGTGGCGGTAGGTAGGCTCAAGGCCAAAAATACCGCCCCGGGACCTGATGGCTTGCCTGGCAAAGCCTGGGTCCTGGCCTTGGATGCGGAGGCTCTCGGGACCCGACTGAAAGGGCTCTTAAGCGCATGCTTGGAGAGAGGCCAGTTCCCGCTTCGTTGGAAGACGGGGAAACTGGTCCTCATCCAGAAGCCGGGGCGCCCTGCGGACTCGCCGTCCGCATTTCGGCCCATCGTGCTGCTCGACGAGGTGGGCAAGCTCTTTGAGAGAGTAATTGCAAACCGCCTCGCCGAGCACCTTGAGGGGATGGGGCCGAATCTTGCGGAGAACCAGTTTGGTTTCCGCAGGGGGCGCTCCACTGTGGACGCCATCATGCGCGTGAGAGCCCTCACGACGGGGGATGCGATATCCCGGGGCGGGGTTGTCTTGGCGGTGTCTCTCGACATCGCCAACGCCTTCAACTCCCTGCCCTGGAGCTGCATCAGGGAGGCACTCCGGTATCACCGGGTGCCGACCTACCTCCGTCGTGTGGTCGGGGACTATCTGACGGACAGGGCCGTCATCTACCCCAGTCGCTGCGGAGATTGGAACCGGCGAGAGATGTCGTGCGGTGTCCCACAGGGATCGGTTCTGGGACCGCCCCTGTGGAACATCGGTTACGACTGGGTGCTGCGCGCCGACCTCCCTAGTGGTGTCAGCGTCGTTTGCTACGCAGACGACACCCTGGTGCTGGCACAGGGGAGGTCGCACGAGGCGGCGGCCGAAATGATGACACGCGGGGTTGCGATAGTCGTTGAGAGGATCCGGCAACTGGGTCTCGAGGTGGCATTGCACAAGTCCGAGGCCATGTGCTTTCATGGGCCTCGGAATGCGCCACCATCGGGATCCACACTGACGGTGGGAGGGGTATCCATCGGCGTCGAGCCGACGTTGAAGTATCTGGGACTCGTACTCGACAGCCGATGGAACTTCGTGGAACATTTCCGACGTTTGGCCCCCAGGCTGGAACGGACCGGGGGGGCTGCCTTCAGGCGGCTCCTGCCCAACCTTGGGGGGCCAAACGCCTCCTGCCGCAGGCTCTATGCGGGGGTCGTGCGGTCCATGGCCCTTTACGGGGCCCCAGTGTGGGCGCGTTCCTTGAGGCGGCGAGCCGCCCATTACCTGAACGCGCCCCAGAAAGTGGTGGCCGTAAAAATGGTCCGTGGGTACCGCACGATCTCCCGCGAGGCGGCGGGCCTGCTTGCCGGATTGCCGCCATGGGATCTGGAGGCGATCGTCCTCGCGCGCCTGCACGACTGGCGCGCGGAGGCACTACGCCGGGGGGAAACTCCGCTGCCGCGGCAAATTGCCGCTCAGCGGACAGACCTCCGGCGCGATCTCATGGCGACATGGAGAGAGCGACTGTCGCAACTCCGTGCAGGGCACGCCACGATAGTGGCGGTAAGTCCCCTCTTTGAGGAGTGGCTAGAGAGGCGCCACGGCGTCCTCACCTTCCGCCTGACGCAGGTCCTCACCGGACACGGATGTTTCGGGAGGTACCTGCACCGAATCGGGCGGGACGAAACGCCCGGGTGCCTCCACTGCGAGGATCGACCGGAGGACACGGTGGAGCACACGGTGGAAGTCTACCCTGCGTGGGCGGAGCACCGCCGTGTCCTCGTAGCGGCGATCGGTGGCGGTGACCTCTCGCGTCCGGCCCTGGTTCAATCCATGGTCCGGAGCGAGACGGAATGGGAAGCCGTCACCTCCTTCTGCGAAGCAGTCATGCTAGCGAAGGAGGTGGCGGAACGAGAGAGGGAGATATCCTCTCTTCCCGGCCGCCGCGGGAGACGCACCGGGCGTCGGGGGCCACGTGGTGGCTACCGGCCACCGTAGACGCGGGCCTGTGGACGGTTGGCTATGGGCTAGCTAGCCGTCCGTCCGTCTAACGACGACAGGCCGTGTCGACGGCGCGTTCGTGTTCCACGCGCGCCTCAAAGAGTTGTCAGCATAGAGAGAGGGGCCCGCAAGGGCCGAAGCCTGCCGGGGTTGCGGGACTGTTCGAAAGAGATACCGCAGCCCCGGAACGTAAAGGGCGAGGAAGGAACATGGATGGGTTTTAGTCAGTAAAAGTCTGACACTCCCTCCCGCTCCGCCCAGAGTGGGAGAAGTCATTTGATGATTTCCCATCCTAAAAAAAAAAAAAAAAAAAGCCCTTGGTCAATCTCTCAAAGCAATTTCCGAAATTTAGTATTATATTGTTGTCGGTACAGGAAGCCAGTGGTTCGAAAGTCTGACAACCAGTCTTACCAAGGGGCAACTCACCCTGTAGTAACTGGGTTGTGAAGGTCAATAGGCAGTCGAAATAAGAACAATATTCGTAATTCAGTGTTATGCTTAACACTGAATTTAGAGAAACCTGGGTATATAATGAATTGGTGGTCACCCATCCACAGACCAAACTTGGTAAGCGTGGCTTAACCTTGTAGATCGACCGAATTGTATATAATAAAACCCAAGAGAATAAGGTGTGCCTCTATTTTTTTTCTCGCAGTTAATGGTAAAATGTAGAGCATACAACTGGTAAAAAAAAAAAACTCGTTTCTTGTATGCCTCACTTCGCTCAGGATTCTACTCTAAAATCCTAAAATGCTCTCGGGATCCAACTTAGTCCCCCAAAATTCGACAAAAGGCAGGACTGGCAGAGTCGCCATGAGCGATTGGAATAGTAAGGGTTTAGTAAATAACAACAAGTAAAACGATGTAAAAGCTAGGTAAGCATATCATATGATACCTATTATAAAGGAGAATACATAGGTACGGTTGTTAAGCTAAAGCATGCAGGTCATACACTTCATAAACTTGAAATACATCCTTTCCAATTAAATAAAAAACAATAAACACGTTTACCGATACAGAATCACGCTTGAGTTCTCAGCGTATTCGCACATCTACTTACAGGTCTTTTGAAATGAGTGATGAACGTGATGCGCGACTAACTGCTGATCGAGATTATCATACATTGTCCCGAACACGCACACAACAAAATATTCTTGATCAGCAAGAAAGTGAGAGAGAAAGAATTGCTTTAGTACGACATGAAGAGACAGAAAAACAGCGCAACGAACGTTTGAATTCTGATCGACTTCGACATTCTCTGAACAGAATGTCGATATCATCTGAAGAATCGGATGTGTCTCAAGATATAGCCGTGGGGCATGGCGACCTTCCTTGGGTTGATGAGGAATAGAGTGCATTTACGTATACTCCTATGATTGAATACGCCACATATTCCGCCTTCGGAGGTATGGTTTAAATTGTACTTTTTGTGAAGTTGTTAAATGGCAAAATGAAACAAACGGTACGTGTTGCTCAGGTGGGAAAGCTCCGTTATTTTCCTGTCCCCGGGCTCTTAGAATTCGATATCAGACGTTTCAGATCTTCGATTTTGACGACCCTGTTGTCGCTGGCATAAGCAACAGTACCAGTACTAGTCCGGAGTCTAGAAATACACTTCTGCCAAACCCTTCACGTACTACAGCCGTGATGTTATGATGAAAAGTATCTAGATGATGCACGTCCTGTACCTTGTAATACACTTTCAAAAGATAAATAATACCACGACATAAAGTTTTTCTAAGTATTTAATTACAAAAATGCAACATATAAATCAACATAATTTACATGACTCTTGCAGAAAACATTTTCGTTTCGTTTTAAAAAAGTACTTATTACATTGGAACAAATAGGAGAAAAGTACCATTACTTAGCTTATAAAATGTAACTATTTTACGACAAACAAACACTAAACATCTAAAATCAGTCTTCGAGGAAATCTTATGAACTACAATTTACTTGATAAAACTTTAACAAAAGTGGTAGCACATTGTTAACTTACTTTATATTTAAACACATACCTATTATTCATGGGGATAGGTGGAAACCACAGAAGCCAACCTGCCACTCACATTTGACTTGTGATAATCGCTTTTCACTCATTCTCTCCTCTGTCATTCCTCAACTCTCATGGCTCGTTTGCCACACCCAACATTATATTACCAAGTCAGCGGTGCGATGGTGGTATTACCACTCCAGTCTACTACACAAACACTCGAGCCTTCTCTATATTTTTCTTCTTCAACCTTTTTCAAGTTGACTTTACGTTCCTCTTTAGAAATGAACCTTTTGATTTCATTATTACTTTCGAAGATTACTCTTTTCTCTCCCTTAATGCGATCAAAACGACTCACATACTTTTCAATCACTTTAACAAAGTCTTTGACAATCACTCCCTTAATAACGCTCTTATAACCCGCAAACACTCTTTCGATTGCACTGTGAACATTCTCTGGAAAAATAGTTACTAAATCGTCCTTGAATTTCTTCTTCTTCAAAACATAGTCTTTAAATTCGTCTAATGTAGGGAATTTATCATTCTCCTTGACATAGTGTAGATACAAATTGTACGGGGACAACATGTTACTGAAATCCAACTGAGTTATTGGGTCATATGTCAGCACAACAGCCCCGTCTATGTTATCCACTACCACTTGTCTCGCAATTTTGAACAATTCGCTATAAAAAGATACATCTTTGTTGATCATGAAAAAGGGGCGGAATGTTTTCTCACAGATATGAACCACTGCGTCGCCATTATGATGCAGGAAGTGAACGTACTCCTCCAGATTTACTTCCTCCGTGACGACATCGTCTCTCATCATTTCTTTGTGCTTCAACTTCAAATAATTCAGCTTTTTCACATTCGTCGGATGTTCAATTTCAGCAATAAGAAAACCGTTTACCTTTTTGAAAATTTTCTCCACCAAATACAAAACTTTTTCCTTCCGCGTCGGAATTCTTTTCAGGATCGGATCACATTCCTTATTAAATCCTTTCGCTTATTGATGGTTTCCAAGTCTAACTCGTAGTTCAAATTGATTAAGATTTCGATCATGGCATATGCGACGCCGTAGAACATTCTCAAACGTTCGTGTGCAAAATGTTCAGGATCGTCTTTAAAGATTAACGTGGACAGTTCGACGCAGTACCACAGTGCACTCGGTAACGAAGCATTCACTTGAGGGTCTAATGGCAAAGATGACAGTCCTATTTTACACTTCGTAGTACTGATACGCCTCAACGCGTACTTTTTGAACTGTGCAACTACGTTTTCGTCCATCCACTGTTTCTTTTCACAAATTTTCCATAACACGAAGTAAAACAAGCCAATGTTGTATTTCACTTTTTTGAAGTCGAAGTATGTAGCGGATAAAATGTAGTCGTTGTATGCATCGAAGTCATCAGTATCCACCAGCACCAGGCCGCCATGGAATGGTCGCCGGGTGCGAGGCTCTACTTTTGTTTCTTGCTGTATTAACTGTTTGTAGACAGTCAACGTATAGAAGTATCCCAATGACTCATTGACATCAGGATCCTCCAACAGAAACAAGGGACATTCCATCGTGGAATTGAATTTTGAGAAAGACGCCTTGTTGTCTGAGTTTTGAAAAATAAGTTTTTCCAGTAGATTTAAATGGGTGCATAAGATCACAGGGATCCCTTTCTCTTCATCCAAAATGATGTCAGGAAACTCGATTTCTTGGTCAGCTGTAAAATTGATGTCCTCGATCGGCTCATCGGGAACTTCATTTCTGAATGACTTCTCGAACTTTAAAGCGTCAAAGCCGTAAGACTTTTTCTCACTGACAATGTAGTTAATTAAAGTAGTAATCGACCTCTCTATATCTACTTTCAAGTCGTATGTTGGTTGTCTGAAACTTTTGTACCAGAGTGTGTTCTTAAATTCACGTATAAATATATGTTTATCCTTAGTGTCTGGGAAGTTCTTTGTGTATACTTTGTTTAATCGATTCTTCAAATGTTTCAACTTATCGATTTCGGCAAGAGATCTTGCTTCGTTTTTCCGTGCAGTGAGGAACTTGAATTTGATGTAAGACTTCAGACTTTCTTTTTCAGTTGCAAAGTTATCGGGAGTTATACTGTCATAGTCGTACTCTTTAGAAATATCAGTTTCATCGAACAGTTCATTGTTGCGGTAAATTGTACATCGGCTTTTGATAAATGACGCAGTGACGGATAAATCGATACAGTGCAAGTCTTCATTTATTGCATGGAAAACGACTTTTTCATAATCCATATTTTCATTAAGTACCAAACATTTGTCGAAGCTGTAACTGCTGATCAGGCCGTCGGTAATGATGTACATCAGTTTGATTTTGCCGTTGCCATCAATGTTTACCTTTATCCACTCAATAATTGTTTCGGGCATCGTATTACCTCTGCCATTTCGATTCTTGTACGCGATATGAGTAGTCTTTTCGTTCACCTTCTGGCACTGGCTGTCCCAATGTAGATAAACAATTTCTGATTTTTCACCTGGCAAAACACTTTGAATTTTGTTCACGTCACTTTTAAACTGTTCAAGAGTAGTTAGTCCATTATTGTGATAATACGCGTTTCCTGATGTGGAACCAGAGTAATCTTTCGCGTAAATGTAGTAGTTAACCATTTTGAACGGTGATTAAACTTTCGCGAACTTAGAGAGTGAACCACGGAACACTCTACTCTCTGACGAGAGGAGTGAACCGCACACTCGTCAGTCTAACACTGAAGAATATTTCGCTGACACCAACTTTATAAACAGTGAGCACAAATGGGAATTCCGAACGCGATAAACTACGTATGTTTAAGTATATGTTGCATCATATTTCACAATTTTGTTGTTGTGCAATACGATGTAACACTCATTTATATCAGCACATTCATAGATCTTGGTCAAAGCAATGCAAGTTTTTAAAGAATGATTGCACGCTATGAGATTCTATTTATTTATTAGATAAGGCACACCAATGACATATTTACAATATGGGTTCCATATGGTGATTATAAGTCTACTGTGCGTGTAAATACGTCACTTATGGGCATGTACAACATTTACAACAAACAATTAGATTAGATTAAATTAAAGATGATTAAAAACAAAGTGAGTAAATTATGAATATATCAAAAAAGTGAGATATGAATTATCGTTTGAACTATATCGTAGAAAATTGTAGGAGTTTAATTTTGTTTTGAGCGACAAGCAACAGTTGAACTAAGCGTTTGATTATTTTCTTGGGTTGATACTACTGAGGAGGTAGATAGAAGGTTCCACCCTCATGTTTTTTTTAATGTAAAAAAATAAACTGCTTGCTTGTTGCCACATTTGCCCGAGTTTGTTGCATCATATTTCACAATTTTGCTGTTGTGAATGCGATGTAATGTAACATCAATTGGTTTAACTTAAGATTTTATAGATCTTGGTCAAAACAATGCAAATTTTCCTAGAATGATTCCACTAAATTGTCACGAAAATGTACAAAACGCAGCTTTTCACTTCTTCGTGTCCTGTAGGATGAGCGTTCTTCCACATTTCGTATCGTATGTAACTATTCAAATTCAAATATATTTATTAGTGACTCATAGTTTTGAGTATGAATCATCATCTGCCTAGACTTTTCCCAACTCTGTTGGGGTCGGCTTTCTTATAGTTTTGAGTATGAATGTGGAGTGGTGTGTTTGTGAGTGTGTGTGTGGGTTTTTGGTTAGAGGAAGACCAGAGAAACGATGGATGGACTGTGTAAAGTATGATATGGCTAGGAAATTGGTGTCTGATGGGATGACGCGTAATAGAGCAGCGTGGAAGAAGAAGACATGCTGCGCCGACCTCAAATAAATTGGGATATGTACCTATGTGTTCCTGTAAGTGTGAGATTTAGGGCTTTCTAAACAAGACTGTCTTTAGACAGAACGTTGCTAAAGGAAATACATAGTACGTCTCGCTCGCACTTAGGGTAATTTGGCTGTCTAAAGACAGTCTTGTCTATAGTGTGCAAAAGCCCTTACCTGAGTGTAATCTCACGATTATATAAAACTAGCTGATGCCCGCGGCTTTGCCCGCCCGCAAATTATATACTAAAACCTTCCTCTTGAATCACTCTATCCATTAAAAACCGGCCAAGAGCGTGTCGGGCCACGCTCACTGTAGGGTTCCGTAGCTTCCCAGACCATTAAAAATACCAACATTTTTCGTCAGCAAAAATAACTTTGTTTTTCATAGTATTTGTATGAAAAACAAAGTTATCATTTGCGTTTTTTTGAAAAAGTGCTATATAACTCAAAAACTATTCAACTCATCAAGTTGAAAATAATTTTCCTAGAAAGTTCATATAAAGGTCTACTTCTGTGATTTTTTTCATATTTTTTAAACTTATGGTTCAAAAGTTAGAGGGGGGGGGGACACATTGTTTTTGACTTTCGGAGCGATTATTTCCTAAAATATTAATATTATCAAAAAATGATTTTAGAAAACCCCTATTCATTTTTAAATACCTATCCAACAATATATCACACGTCAGGGTCAAAATTAAAAAAAAAATCGCTCCCCACTTTACGTCTGGGGGAGGTACCCTAATAAAAATGTTTTTTTTTAAATTTTTATTTTTGCACTTTGTCGGCATGATTGATATACATATTGGTACCAAATTTCAGCTTTCTGGTGCTAACGGTCACTGAGATTATCCGCGGACAGACAGACAGACAGACAGACAGACAGACATGGCGAAACTATAAGGGTTCCGTTTTTTGCCATTTGGCTACGGAACCCTAAAAAAACCGCATCAAAATCCGGTGCGTAGTTTTGAACATCTAAGCATACATAGGGACAGGCAGACGCGGCGGGCGACTTTGTTTTAAAATAAATGTTGTGTTAAATAAAAAACACTGTTGAATCACCAATACTTTCATGAAGGTGTTATTATAGGTAGGTACTTACTTATTTCGTAAATACGTTTTTCTTTTTGTAAATTGGCACCTTGTTTTTATAAGTGAACTTGTACTTCTGTGTGTTGTGCTATGTCTTTTGTGTGCACTAAATAAATGATTTATATTATCTATCTAGCTAAAGATTTGACCTACACAAACATAATTTTGTGTACAAACAAACATTGGTAGTAGGGTTCACAACAAATTACATATTTGTATGTTCGTAATAATCAAAATCTGATAGAAATCAAGACGTCACTTAGTACCTATGTTGTGTGACTATAACTTCTACCGTTTGTGTGTTTTTTTTAGTGGTAACAATCACGACTGCTAAGTATGGGGTCCTGTGGGTTCGATTCCCGATCCAGGTAAGGTTCAATTCCCGATCCAGGTAAATTACAAGGTTTTTCATCAGGGATTTCTCTGTGGCAGCCGCACAGTCCCTCGCACACATCCGTCTCAAGGTCTCCACGCATCTGTAAAATGTTCATTGCTGTAACTTTTGCGTAAAAATACGCGCGATCTACCTCATTGATCTCATAAGCGCTACTTACTGATGAGCATGACCTAAATCCTAAATAATCCCCGCGCGGTCTCGGGCATTTTCTTTACGGATCGCGTATGCTTGAGCGTATCTTCGAGAACGCGCGAGCATTTATTGTCAGGTTCAAGCATTTATGCACTTTATTGTAATAATTTTAAAGTTTATTTTCAAGTGCGTTAATAAACTCCTCTCCGCTGCGCTCCGTTCTGTTTGGAAAGGACGGCTATAGCTATGACCTAAGTAAGAGATGTTCAAACTAGTTTATTGCCTTGCACTTCACCGTGTTTTTAGTCCAAATATTAGTTCCAATGAGGGATTTTCTTCCCTAGTCGCTGATAGATGACATTGATCTCGATACATTACTGCAAGGAACACAACGTCACATAATTTCACTTGAACCTAATGGTTATATTCGGAAGCTTATGCAAACGTAAGTGTCAGTCAACGAGCGTATTTGACGTGTGTTTTTTCCGCTTCGTCTTCAAGGACCCATCAAGCAGACCCACCGGTGGGTCTCCGATACTGATGTGTGTACCAAGACCTACTAGTGGGTCCTCTGAGGTTTTATAGTCTTCGAAGACCCACTACTAACAATATCGTTATAACCTACTTAAATTCGTCGCTTCTCGCTCAAGCGTTTTGGCTTTGCCATCTATCGAGTTGATGGAAACTATGTTTTTTTTTAATTCTCCAAAAAAAACCTCTCATTAAATTTTACAGCTCTAAATTACATCCGTCTCTTTCTCGATTTATTAGAGATAAAAACATAGCAATAGCATAAATTAAGTTTAGTTTGTGCACAACAGAATCAACACCAATGACGTATTTTTAGAAACTAGGTTAACCAAGAAGAGAATTGACCCTATACAACGTGTAACGTTAAATGCGCAAAACCTGAAAATACTTTGATCAGAATCACGAGCAAAATCAATTGAAACACTATTTAATATACTTAGGGTACATTTTTCAAAAAATCTTCATTAAAAATGTTGCCCTGTCTATTTACTAATAGGTCAAGCCCGCCAAAATAAGTAAAGATACAAACAAAATGGTTTTCGTCCAGTTTATTTTTTTATATACGCGGGATAAAAATTGTTCTTGTCAGTAAATCTGATTGATTTTATTTTTTTAATTTAATTAATAAAGAGCGAGGAAGGAATATGGATGGGTTTTAGTCAGTAAAAGTCGGAAACTCCCTCCCGCTCCGCCCCAACCAAAAAATTAAAAAGGCAGTAGTGAACTTAACTTTTAATTATTTTCTTGAGTTGATTTGACTCATTTTCCACTCCGATCAACTAAACCGATCAATAGTACTGCATTTTATTGATTTGATTTTAGGGAAGAAAAAAATACATGCGTATTCCCTATTGTCGCACGTATGATTGTTAATTGTCGTATCAAATCATAAGAATCCGTAGTCACTGTAAGGGACAAAACATACAGGCGACAGGTATGTGTTACTGGGAGTTAAAATGCCTATAGAACGAATACAGCATGTTTCTAAGCTGATCCAATCCCAGTATCGTGCTCTATAAATGGAACAATTTGGCGAAAGATAAATAATAACAAAAATTCGAAATATTTTTTTTATTAAAAACATACAAAATAATGACTTTGATAGACCAAAGTTAACCAAGAAGAGAATTGACCCTATACAACGTGTAACGTTAAATGCGCAAAACCTGAAAATACTTTGATCAGAATCACGAGCAAAATCAATTGAAACACTATTTAATATACTTAGGGTACATTTTTCAAAAAATCTTCATTAAAAATGTTGCCCTGTCTATTTACTAATAGGTCAAGCCCGCCAAAATAAGTAAAGATACAAACAAAATGGTTTTCGTCCAGTTTATTTTTTTATATACGCGGGATAAAAATTGTTCTTGTCAGTAAATCTGATTGATTTTATTTTTTTAATTTAATTAATAAAGAGCGAGGAAGGAATATGGATGGGTTTTAGTCAGTAAAAGTCGGAAACTCCCTCCCGCTCCGCCCCAACCAAAAAATTAAAAAGGCAGTAGTGAACTTAACTTTTAATTATTTTCTTGAGTTGATTTGACTCATTTTCCACTCCGATCAACTAAACCGATCAATAGTACTGCATTTTATTGATTTGATTTTAGGGAAGAAAAAAATACATGCGTATTCCCTATTGTCGCACGTATGATTGTTAATTGTCGTATCAAATCATAAGAATCCGTAGTCACTGTAAGGGACAAAACATACAGGCGACAGGTATGTGTTACTGGGAGTTAAAATGCCTATAGAACGAATACAGCATGTTTCTAAGCTGATCCAATCCCAGTATCGTGCTCTATAAATGGAACAATTTGGCGAAAGATAAATAATAACAAAAATTCGAAATAATTTTTTTATTAAAAACATACAAAATAATGACTTTGGTCTATCGTAAATGCAACTGACAATACAACATACTTAATTATTATGACTTACAGAAAACATTTTCGTATTTAATAGTAAAAAAGTACCAGTCCAGTCTTATTAATTAGGAAAAAATAGGAGCCTGTACAATACCTGGCTAGTAAAATATAATTAGAACAAACAAACACTTACAATCTAAAATCAGTATCTGAGGAAGTCTTATGAACAAATTGATAAAACTGTAACAAAAATGTTATGATATTTACAAAGGTTCATAAACGCACAATTCTCACTAGATCCATCATGGATCTGGCAAATGGATCTTCAGAGAACGATCCTTTTTCCCGTGGGCATAGGCTGAAACACAGAACTCCACCTGCTATACGATCCTTACATACTTCTTTCGCCTCGTCCACGTTCATACATCTGGTCATACACGCACGCCGGTTGCGATGACCTTTCTGAAGAACCTCATCGATCCCTCCCTCCCGGGCGTTGCCACTCTCATCTGCCTTTTAAATACCTTTTGTTTGTCCAATTCACTCATTCTCTCCACAAACAAACCATCTAAGCGTATTCATTTCCATTTTTGTCACTACATCTTCTTTTAAACCGCGACGTTCTCAAAATATACTCGTATTTATTTAAGTTCTTTCATCGAAGAAAGGATTAAAGGAACAAATTTAAAATGTTGCTTGAAAATAAAAAGTCATCAGCACAAAAATATTCATTCTAAAATGAAACTTAAGTCAAAGTGTTTAGGTTAAAAACATTTTGTTTACCATGTCGTGCTTATTCTATTGTGGAACTAGACACGCAATTCTTGGTATCACATTTCAATATTCAGAACACAGTAACTATTGAAAGACGTCGAGTTACAGAATATAATTTTTTAGTTTCGTATGTATGGTGGCTTATATTTTTGACCGATTCAACAGCAGCGGCCGCTATTACAGCCAAAAGGCAATTAAAGAAAATTAAAAAGTAACAAAAAAAATAAAGGGAATCAAGAAACGTGTTTACGGCGTGTTCTTTATACAAAAGTATCTGAAATAGTTATGTAATGAAGTTAATGATATGTTCATAAAATTAATAACATTATCAGGATTGTATATTTCTTTTCCTCTTTCTTTCGCGACAATAGATATCCATTCTGCACAGCGAAATGGGTCACATGAAAAATTACAAACAAAAATAACAACACTACTCCATGCGTCCCCTGTTCAAGAACTGTCGATGTTTGATACAATGGTTGGTGGGTTGTAGCAAGCATTGGCCAAACAATTGTAATATTAGCTAATTGAATTTAAAAACAGTTTAATTGTTTTTATTTTATGAAAAACACTTAATGACATAAGATTACCGAAAAAAGATATTTCTTTCAAAACCTTGGTGTTACGGTGGTTATTTACACAGTTTTGAACGCGCACTGTGTCATTTTCTTAATGTTAGTTATGCCTGGACCATACTAATTTGTAACAAGACCACAAAAGTATTTGTGGTCTTATATTTCGTTCCGCTTTTGAAACGCTGATCCGGAATCTAGTGTTATTATTGATCGAAGTCGTGTGGTTATTGCTGGTGGCACTACTCTTGTCTTCTAGACCGTCAGTCGAGCCTTTTTTAGTTTTTTCTTGTACAACCTTATTCAAGTTGACTCTATGTTCCTCCTTGAAAAGGAACTCCTTGATTTCATCATTACTTTCGAAGACCACCCTTTTCTCTCCCTTAATGCGATCAAAACGACCCACAAACTTGTCACTCACCTCAACAAAGTCTTTTACACTCAGTCCCTTAATAACGCTCTCATAACCCACAAACACTTTTTCGATTGCACTGTGAACAGTCTCTGGGAAAATAGTTACTAAATCGTCCTTGAATTTCTTCTTCTTCAATATGTACTCGTTAAGTTCGACCAACGTAGGGAACTTTTCGTTCTTCTTAACATAACGCAGATACAAATTGTACGGAGATAAAATTCTACTGAATTCGAACTGAGTGATTGTGTCATTTTTCAGCACAACAACCCCGTAAATGTTTTCGATGACAACTTGTTTTGCAATTTTGTACCATTCGCTATAGAAGGATACATCTTTGTCGATCATGAAAAAAGGGCGGAGTGTTTTCTCGCAGATATGAACCACTGCGTCGCCACTATCATGCAAGAAGTGAACGTACTCCTCCAGATTTACTTCCTCCGTGACGACATCGTCTCGTAGCATGTCGTTGTGCTTCAACTTCAAATAATTCAGCTTTTTCACATTCATCTGATATTCAATTTCAGCAACTAGAAAACCGTTTACATTTTTAAAAATTTTCTCCACCAAATACAAAACTTTTTCCTTCCGCTTTGGAATTCTCTTCAGGGTCATCACATGCCTCATTAGATCATTTCGCTTATTGATGGTTTCCAAGTCTAAATTGTAGTTCAAATTGATCAAGATTTCTATCATGGCGTGTGCGACGCCATAGAACATTCTCAAACGTTCGTGTGCAAAATGTTCAGGATCGTCTTTGAAGATTAACGTGGACAGTTCGACGCAGTACCACAGTGCACTCGGTAACGAAGCATTCACTTGAGGGTCTAATGGCAAAGACGACAATCCTATTTTACACTTCGTAATACTGATACGCCTCAACGCGTACTTTTTGAACTGTGCAACTACGTTTTCGTCCATCCACTGTTTCTTTTCACAAATTTTCCACAGCACGAAGTAAAACAAGCCGATGTTGTATTTCACTTTTTTGAAGTCGAAGTAGGTGGCGGACAAAATGTAGTCGTTGTATGCATCGAAGTCATCAGTATCCACCAGCACGAGGCCGCCATGGAATGGTCGCCGGGTACGAGGCTCTACTTTTGTTTCTTGCTGTATTAACTGTTTGTAGACAGTCAACGTATAGAAGTATCCCAATGACTCATTCACATCAGGATCCTCCAACAGAAACAAAGGACATTCCATCATGGAATTGAATTTTGAGAAAGACGCCTTGTTGTCTGAGTTTTGGAAAATTAGTTTTTCCAGTAGATTTAAATGGGTGCATAAGATCACAGGGATCCCTTTTTCTTCATCCAAAATGAGTTCAGGAAACTCGATTTCTTGATCAGCTGTACAATTGATATCCTCGATCGGCTCATCGGGAACTTCATTACTGAATGTGTTCTCGAACTTTAAAGCGTCAAAGCCGTAAGACTTTTTCTCACTGATAATGTAGTTAATTAAAGTAGTAACCGACCTCTCAATATCTACTGTCAAGTTATATGATCGATTACTTAAACTTTTGTACCAGTTTGTGTTCTTGAATTCTCGTAAAAATGTATCTTTATCCTTGGTGTCTGGGAAGCTCTTTATGGAAACTTTGTTTAATCGATACTTCAAATGTTTCAGCTTATCGATTTCGGCGAGAGATCTTGCGTCGTTTTTCGGTGCAGTGAGGAACTTGAATTTGATGTAAGACTTCAGACTTTCTTTTTCGGTTGCAAAGTTATCGGGAGTTATACTGTCGTAGTCATACTCCTTAGAAATATCAGTTTCATCGAACAGTTCATTGTTGCGGTAAATTGTACATCGGCTTTTGATAAATGACGCAGTGACGGATAAGTCGATACAGTCCAAGTCTTCATTTATTGCATGGAAAACAACTTTTTCATAATCCATATTTTCATTAAGTACTAAACATCTGTCGAAGCTGCTTCTGCCAATCAAGCCGTCGGTTATGATGTACAGCAATTTGATTTTGCCATTGCCACAAATTTTTTTCTTTATCCACCCAATAATTCTTTCTGGCGACGTATAACCCCTGCCAACTTGATTCTTGTACGCGCTACGAGTTCTTTGTTCGTCGACCCTCTGGCACTTGTGGTCCCAATGTAAGTAAACGATTTGTGATTCTTCTCCTGGCAAACCACTTTGAATTTCTTTCACGTCACTTTTAAATTGTTCAAGAGTAGTTAGTCCATTTTTGTGATAATACTCGTTTCCAGAGGTGGAACCAGAGTAATCTTTCGCGTAAATGTAGCTGTTAATCATTTTGAACTTTGATTTAACTTTCGCGAACTTAGAGAGTGAACCACGGAACACTCTACTTTCTGACGAGAGGAGTGAACCGCACACTCGTCAGTCTTATACTGAAGAATATTTCGCTGACACCGACTTTATAAACAGTGAGCACAAATGGGTATTCTGCACGCGACTAAGTATGGTTGTTGATTGTTTTTCCCGATTTTGTTGCATCACATTTCGTAATTTTGTTGTTGTGCAATACTCATTCTTCTTAAATATCAGCACATTCATAGATCTTGGTCAAAGCAATGCAAGTTATTAAAGAATGATTGCACGCTATGGTATTCTCATAAAGATATGGCCATTTGAGATAAAAGAATAACAACGAAAGTTACGGTCAGCAACGAAAATTGATTGGAACTAAGAGTAGCGGTGTGTTATAGCTACCTTGTTATTAGGTTTATGGCTGCTACTTTGCCCAGCCTAGAGTGGGGATTTTGTATGAAGAAAACAATTTTGTCGTATGTGGTGTTCGTAAGCAAGTGTTTATTATAATTATAATAATTTTTGTACAGCGATCGAGGAAAGGGGTATGGGAACAATGGTGGCCAATCAGAACGCAGTATCGCATCATTTTACTGCAGTCGGTGCGAAATCGTATAATGATCACTCAAGATGAATGAAGTCCAAACATGCCCGCGGCCTTGAAAGCACCAGCTTACAATAAGAAACGTGTTATTCAGGTTTCACCAGTGGACAGATCTTCGTATATGGCCGTCTCACGATGCCTGACGATGTCTGGAGGTCGGCTACCCGTGAAATACCGTAGTTGCCAGGTACCGTCTTTGTAATCCGTCCTAATTGCCACTTCAATGGCGGAAGGTTGGTGTTTTTGATTATAACAAGCGTGTCAGATTCCGATTTTTTATGTGTTCCCTCCACTTGGTCCTTGTTTGTAGCTCCGAGATGTATTCCCTGGCCCAGCGTGCCCAGAACTGTTGCCTAAGCTGCTCCAATCTCTGGTAGCGATTCAACCGATAGACAGGTAAGTCACAGACCGGCACGGTAAGCGGTCGACCGATCAAGAAGTGTCCAGGGCTGAGGGGGAGACAATCTCGATGATCCGAAAATAAAGGTATCAGTGGTCGAAAGTTCAACATCGCTTCTACGTATTTGTGATAACACCGTAGTCATTTCCTCGAAGGTTAAGTGCGCGTTGCCCACCATTCGAAGGAGGTGGTACTTACAAGATTTCACCCCAGCTTCCAACAAGCCACCTAAGTTCGGAGAATATGGAGGTACCTATGAAAGAAAATTTAATTTGTTGATCTCTTGCTTATTAAACAATATTTTTTCTACATTTTGATATAAACTGAGCAAAATCATTAATCAGGCCAACGAAATTACGACCACTGTCAGAATATTTGTGACGGCTTGCCACGACGTGAAATAAAGCGCTTGAGCGCGAGTAAGTATGCATCGGAAGAAAGGTGAAACAGTTAAACATCAGTTAGTTAAACATCAGTTAGTGAAACTAGTTCCAAAGGCTTGTTAACTGAAAAATCTAATTAGTCCGTCACTTATTTGACCCGTATTTTTTCTTTTGTCACATAAAACAAAATTGACGAAGATACGACGCTTTTAAAATTCCCAATACGTCACTGTTCGGTATAAAATAGTGAGTACTGACGTCACGAGCGCCCACTCCCGAGTTTTGATGCGTTTTATCTTTGTCAATATTCGTTGATTTACAAAAACAAAAAATGCGTGTCCATTATTTTCTAATACTCTAACTGACGGACTAAATAGATTTGCAATTTATTGATGGTGGAAACAAGCCTAATGTATTGCGCGCGTAGTGAAACAGATAAATAAGCAAAGATATGATTTTATTAATTTCGCGCCTCTGCCTTTCCGGTTTAGAACGAGCACTGCGTAGTCTACTCCTGTATGAAAGAAAGGAAAACTAGCAGTTATCCGTTCTTTAGGCAAGTTGCCCATAAGTGGGGTTAATGTTTTACCCTTGACGCGTTTGCAGACTCAGGAGGTCTCTCAGATCTCTCTGCTTGCTTTCCACCACCATGAATGATCCATGCGCTCCTGAATACTTAAAAACTTATTTTAAGGTGTTGGGTAGTTCTCACAGTCGGAACCTTCGAGCTTCCAAAAACCTAATCCTTCAAATTTTCTCTCACCGTACTGGCTTTATGTTCTCTTCAGCTATCTCCACTATAAAATTCTGGAACGCGCTACCCCTTGGCATTAAAAAAGCCGAAAGCAAATTGGCTTTCAAAAGAGCAGTTCGGATGTTTTATTTAAAGTCGATCATAATTGTTTACCATATAGTTATTCATACAGTCGTTGTAATTATATCATAACATTTCTCGTATTTCGAACTATTCGCATATGTATTTTATATGTTAGTTAATTTTATATGCTTATTTATGTATTAGCATGTAGGTACCTATTTATGTGTTTATTTTAGGCTTACAAGATGATATGTTTCTTTTTACTTTTATTGTACTCACTACTCTATCACAATGCTGTCTATTTGACCCAATGGTTGACTGGTAGAGAATGCCTTGTGGCATTAAGTCCCATGTACCACTATTGTACATGAAGTTTAAATAAATAAAATAAATAGAGTAACTAATCTTTTCGGTCCTTGGTAGGTACTAGGAACTAATATACTAAACCCCGTGTCTTATGATGCTGAGAGATCTCCCTGTCAATGGGCTCTTTAAACCTTCTGTTACTGAGATTGGGGGTCAACTCATTCTCGGGGGTCGTTTCAACTCTTTCGCATTTGTTTTAATCAGCAATATTTAAATGGTAAACCTCTTATTGTATTGTAACGGTTTACCCATGTAATGGTTTATCAAACATATTATGGGATAACTGGTTAACATTTCAACCCATCCCTGTTTAGTAAGTGATAAATAGCGTAAAAGAGATTTAGCAATAATAGTGTGCAAAAGAGCGAGCTATGATTAAGTTAATTTAATATCAATGGGACATTGCTTGACCATTTTGCAGCTCTCCGAGCGCTGACCCTGTCCCAGAATATGTGGTAGATACAACTAGCAGGCCACTGCAAGGGCTGTTAGTTGTTGTGATCAGTTGTTTAGTAAGATTCTAGCAAAGAACTTACTCATTCATTATGCAACTTTAGTTTGCTAAATTAGGGTCAAATCGTTGTAAGTGGTTTTTTACGACACAAGCCTCGTTTCTTAGTGTGGCACTAGATGGTGCTGTGTTTAATGTCCAGCATGATTTATTCATCCGTTCTTTTCATATTTCCACTTCAATTGCATTTGTAAGAACTTTCACGAGTTGCTAAGTAGTTCCATGATTTTTTAGAGTCCGAGGGCGCGGGCAATCAATAGAACGACGGCTACTGAGTTTGAGAAATATAATTACGGTGAATACAATAAGCGCTGTACAAGATGACAGAATATTTTTCGTATTAATTGGTTGCTATGACAACCTCCGTGAAGATACGGATTGCCGCTACAATTTCCTGAACCCATATTCTACTATTTTAATAAATTCGTCACTACAACACGATTCCATTCTCATCCCATTGTCGTTTTGCTTAAAGTTCGTAATCTGCTAAACTCACAATGGTCGGTCAATGGTCTCGTAATAAAATTGTGTTTTAATGGCATTGTCGTATTGTCATTATTATAAAATCCTTAGTACAAAAGTTTTTCGAAATCTACTACTAAATGCGAACATTTATTCATGCCAGATTTCATGTACGAGATTATTATTCTATGACATTTCATTCAATGAAGTGTCAGTGTTTGACCATTGAAAAGTCATAATGGCGCCATTGTGATAGCAGAATTAACAAACTTGTCAAAATTTGACAGAACTTGACCATTATGAAATCAATGATCGACTACTCTGACACTATTGTATTAGCAGAATCGAGGCCCAGGGCCGCGGTTCAAAGTGTTACTGGGAATTTCCTCCAAAAATAATTTCTCAGTTCTAGCACGGAGTCTGAATTTGTGCCCGGTTAGTGGCAACAGTTGCTCTTTATTGCTAAAGACTTAAATATAACTGGTGGAAAGTGGGTGCACTATTTAGTACACGTCTGCCTAACACTTCAGGACTAACAGTCGTGATAAGAAAGAAGGAAAGAAAGAAAAATATTCTAGATAATGAAATGTATCTAGATGTTCCACGTCCTGCAACTTGTATCATACTTTATGTACTACTGTACATAATACGATAGTCTGTTGAAACTTTGGCGAAAGGTAAAATAATAACAAACGAAAAAAAATATTTCTATTTTATTTAAAAAAATACCATACAAACGTGGGTGCATTAAATGACTTTGGTGTAACAAAAATGTAACTTACAAGCCACATAATTATATAGAAAACATTTTCTTACTTCATTTAAAACACCTAATATTAGAAAAAAGAGGAGATAGACCTATGCTTAGCTAATCAAATATAATAGTACAACAAACAAACACTTAAAATCTAAAATCAGTACCTGAGGAATTCTTATAACTACAATTTACTTCATAAAACTTTAACAAAACCGGTATCGAATTGTAATCTTACATAATATGTAGGTACATAGGTACATAAACTTACACCTTCTTCCCACGGGAATAGGCATAAACACAAAACGACACCTGCTACATACTTATATCATACATCTGGTGGCGTACCATGACGTCTTAAAGCAAGATTGTTTTAATCTTATTCCAGAGTGAGAAAGAGATGGCGCTAGACGTTCTCTATAGCTCCGTCTCTTTCCCACTCTGGAATAAGATTAAAACAATCTTGCTTTAAGACGTCATGGTTACCCCCCTGATCATACACGTACCCCTCACTGATAAGATCAGTGTATGTCCTTCTTAGTTGTCCCCTCTTACACGCATTGTAACCTTTTGTTAGTTGCCTATCACTCATCGCTCCACGTAAGAAAATATCAAGCATACTCTTCTCAATGATTGCCACTACATCTTCTTTTAAACCGCGCCGTTCACCCAACATTCACTTACCATGTCAGCGCCGCGATGGCGGTATCAATACTCCAGTCTTCTAAACAACCAGTCGAATCTTCATTAGCTTTTTCTTGTTCAACCTTTTTCATTTTGAATTTCAGTTCCTCTTTAGAAATGAACTCTTTAATTTCATTATTACTTTCGAAGATCACTCTTTTCTCTCCCTTAATGCGATCAAAACGACTCACATACTTTTCACTCACTTTAACAAAGTCTTTGACAATCACTCCCTTAATAACGCTCTTATAACCCACAAACACTCTTTCGATTGCGCTATGAACATTCTCTGGGAAAATAGTTACTAAATCGTCCTTGAATTTCTTCTTCTTCAAAACGTACTCTTTAAACTCGTCCAACGTAGGAAACTTTCCGTTCTCCTTAACATAGTGCAGATACAAATTGTACGGAGACAAAATGTTACTGAAATCCAACTGAGCAATTGGGTCATATTTCAGCACAAAAGCCCCGTCTATGTTATCCACGACAACTTGCCTCGCAATTTTGAACAATTTGCTATAGAAAGATACATCTTTGTCGATCATGAAAAAGGGGCGGAATGTTTTCTCACAGATATGAACCACTGCGTCGCCATTATGATGCAGGAAGTGAACGTACTCCCCAAAATTTACTGCCTCCGTGACCACATCGTCTCTCAGCATTTCTTTGTGCTTCAACTTCAAATAATTCAGCTTTTTCACATTCGTCGGATATTTATTTATTTATTTATTTATTTAAACTTTATGCACAAAAAGTACAAAGGCGGACTTGATGCCTTGGGCATTTTCTACCAGTCTACCTTAGGGTGATGCAGAGATAGAACAGTAGGTGCAAGTACAGAAAATTATGAAGAATAAAATATAACAATAAATACATATATACATACATACAACAACTTATAAAAAGTGAGGAAAGATAAAAAACAATAAATAAACGTAGATGAAGAAAACAAACAACTTAATTGTGGGATAAGTCTGCCAACTTTTTATGTAAGTGCTCACGAACTTTTATTTTAAATGTGAGCCGACTGGTTGCCATCCTGATATTCAAAGGGAGCGCATTCCAAAGAAAAACCGCCTGGACAGGAAAGGAAGATTTAAGAACACCAGAGCGGTGAGTAGGACATCGTAGAAGACGGTTATTGGAAGAACGAAGATCCTTAAATATCCAATCCTTATATTCAATTTCAGCAATTAGAAAACCGTTTACCTTTTTGAAAATTTTCTCCAACAAATACAAAACTTTTTCCTTCCGCGATGGAATTCTCTTCAGGATCATCACATGCCTCATTAGATCATTTCGCTTATTGATAGTTTCCAAGTCTAACTCGTACTTCAAATTGATCAATATTTCGATCATGGCGTGTGCGACGCCATAGAACATTCTCAAACGTTCGTGTGCAAAAAGTTTAGGATCGTCTTTGAAGATTAACGTGGACAGTTCAACGCAGTACCACAGTGCACTCGGTAACAAAGCATTCACTTGAGGGTCTAATGGCAAAGATGACAGTCCTATTTTACACTTCGTAGTACTGATACGCCTCAACACGTACTTTTTGAACTGTGCAACTACGTTTTCGTCCATCCACTGTTTCTTTTCACAAATTTTCCATAACACGAAGTAAAACAAGCCGATGTTGTATTTCACTTTTTTGAAGTCGAAGTACGTGGCGGACAAAATGTAGTCGTTGTATGCATCGAAGTCATCAGTATCCACCAGCACCAGACCGCCATGGAATGGTCGCCGGGTGCGAGGCTCTACTTTTGTTTCTTGCTGTAATAACTGTTTGTAGACAGTCAACGTATAGAAGTATCCCAAAGACTCATTGATATCAGGATCCCCTAACAGAAACAAAGGACATTCCATCATGGAATTGAATTTTGAGAAAGACGCCTTGCTGTCCGAGTTTCGGAAAATAAGTTTTTCCAGCAGATTTAGATGTGAGCATAAGATCACAGGAATCCCTTTCTTTTCAGCCAAAATAATGTCAGGAAACTCGATTTCTTGGTCAGTTGTAAAATTGATGTCCTCTATCGGTTCATCTGGAACTTGATTTACATGATTCCTGAATGTTTTCTCGAGCTTTAAAGCGTCGAAACCGTAAGACTTTTTCTCACTGATAATGTAGTTAATTAAAGTAGTAATTGACTTCTCAATATCTACTTTCAAGTCGTATGATGGTTGTCTGAAACTTTTGTACCAGAGTGTGTTCTTGAATTCACGTAAAAATGTATGTTTATCCTTGGTATCTGGGAAGCACTTTGTGGATACTTTGTTTAATCGATACTTCAAATGTTTCAGCTTATCGATTTCGGCGAGAGATCTTACGTCGCTTTTCGATGCAGTGAGGAACTTGAATTTGATGTAAGATTTCAGACTTTCTTTTTCGGTTGCAAAGTTATCGGTCGTTATACTGTCGTAATCATACTCCTTAGAAATATCAGTTTCATCAAACAGTTCATTGTTGCGATAAATTGTACATCGGCTTTTGATAAATGACGCAGTGACGGATAAGTCGATACAGTTCAAGTCTTCATTTATTGCATGGAAAACGACTTTTTCATAATCCATATTTTCATTAAGTACTAAACATCTGTCGAAGCTGCTTCTGTCAATCAAGCCGTCAGTAATGATGTATAGCAATTTGATTTTGTCGTTGCCATCAATGTTTCCCTTTATCCACTGAATAATAGTTTCGGGCTGCGTATTACCTCTGCCATCTCGATTCCTGTACGCCCTACAAGTTTTCTTTTCGTTGACACTCGTCGTCCCAATGTAAATAAACGATTTCAAAGTCTTCACCTGACAAAGCACATTGAATTTTGATCACGTCACTTTTAAACTGTCCAAGTGTAGTTAGCCCATTGTAGTGATAATACTCGTTTCCGTAGGTGGAACAAGAGTAATCTTTGGCGTAAATGTAGTAGTTAACCATTTTGAACTTTGATTAAAATTTAACCTTCGCAAACTTGTAGAGTGAACCACGGAACACTACTCTCTGTCGAGAGGAGTGAACCGCACACTCGTCAGTCGAGTACTGAAGAATATTTTGCTAACAGCAGGTTATCGGTAAGCTCATGGGAATTCTGTACGCGATAAGCTACTTTATTGTGAACAGTTTTGCCAGAGTTTGTTGCATCATGTTTCACAGTTTCGTTGTTGCGCAATTCAATGTAATACTCATTGGTTCTAGATTTTGATCAAAACAATGCAATTTTTTCTTGAATGATTTCATGCCATGGGAATCTCATAAATATTTAGCCGTTTGAGATAAGAGAATAAAATCGAAAGTTCAAGTTAAGTTTTTAAATTGATTGACCGTAACACAAAAATATACAGAACACATCTTTTTATTACTTTGGGTCATGTAGGCTGAGCGTTGTTTCACATTTTGTGTGTAATCATTCAAATGTTTATTTGTGACATAGGTAAAATATAATAAGTAAATAGGTAGGTTGGGCATTATCTATAGACTTGTATGTGCTGCCTTGCAAGGCATATAAATAATATTTACACATAGGTTGTACTTTAACTTAAAATTATTTAAATTTAAATAAAAACTAGGTACAGTTAATTATTTAAGATTGGAATACAAAACATATAAGGGTATATGTGTCATGAAACAAAAACAAATTGTATACATTACAAGCATTTTTTGTAAGTAAACTATTTTAATTATAGTTCCTAACCAGCCAACTCTCTCTATCTACTATATCCAAGTCTTTCTGACATCACGTTCTTCTAATACTTACTTACTATTCTTCTATCCCACCAACTATAGGGACACTAAAAAGTAAAATGGCAATAAGTTTTTATGATCTGAAGCAGCTATTCAACTCTCGAATAACTGAGTACAAGAACAAGCTCAGAAATGCATCCTCAGGATCTGAGCCAGGACCTGATACCACAGTACTTTTATGTGAGTTCGCTGAATTCAAAACTTATGTATCGCAAGCACTCTCAAAATTTAAGTCGCAAATAAAGATGCTTTCTCTCTGCTATGACAGCCATAAAACTATGATGTGAAAGGTTCCTTTTGTGTAAGGATTGAATAGAATAGAATAGAATACTCTTCCACTCTTCTCTCCCAGCTACCAAATGAAAAGTCACAACACAATTAACCAACCAAACGAGCTTGTCTAAGGTCAGAAAAGAAAACATTCATGTCTACCACCGATTAGGTTCTGCGCAAGGCAAAGCCAGACCTATCCTAGTGCGGCTTTACAGTACTGGACACGGTCACTTGATTTGGGAGAGCAAAGTCACTGAAACGTACTGGCATCACAATATTAGTTGGCATCGTTTTGGGTTGCCAAACTGCTAGTCGGTGGAGATGCAGGAAAGCGATCATCACATCAGATGGTAAGTGAATTTCATCACAAAATTGAAACTCCAGGTGAACTTCGAGTACTGGTTCCCAAAGCCTACAGCGGATTCCGGTGATACTACGTTGTACGTACGTACCTACATTCTTCTCCTAGAAGTATGAGCCCAACTAAAGTAACCGCTACACCTACAAGAGGCCAAAGAAAGGCACGCCGCCGCCGGCGCGGCGGCCGTAAGGGTGCTTACATAAAGAAACAGGTTTCCGGTACAGACAAATCTGTACGGGTCGGTACCGACCAGCGCAGGTATAATATTTCAATATATTCTATTCACTCACTTATAAAGAAACAGGTAGTAACTTGTCGGTGCCGATTACCTGGACCGAGCCATACGGGTTTAAGCATTTACTGGTGTCACTGACAGATTCACCTGTTTCTATATGCGAGTCAACACTGTACCGATCGGTACCGACCCGTACAGATTTGTCTGCACCGGAAACCTGTTTCTTTATGTAAGCACCCTTAGTTATAACAACCGGTACTTTCAACATTTTATGTCACCTTCATGGACTTCAACGTCTGCAAATAAATGTTATTATTGTTATTGTTATTAAGTTTTAAGTCGTGTCAATATTATGTTTACAGAGTGTTTACAAATAACTTCCAATGTCACTCTTTTGATTGAAAATGATTGTGAATAAGACAATTATCTTGACGTAAGCGTTCCATTTCTTTTTCGTGGTAATGCCTATTGTGCGCAATTGCGTTTGTGATGCTTATTACGCGAATATTACAGTTTTTAAGGAATTGTTACTTTAATTTTGGTGTACATGTTCATTCTTTGGGGTTCCGTACAAAAACTTTAGCAAATTCCAGTCGCCGCTGGTGTCGAAGAAACACTTTTATTTGAACAGTACTTAGAGATTCACAAAGATGAATAAAGCAAATTCATTTAGTAAAATAATAAAATTATTATGTTATGGGTAAAACGACGCAGATACTTAAATAAATAAAAAAGAAATAAATATCGCTGGACATTACACACAGCGCCATCTAGTGCCACACTAAAGCAAGGAGATCGAGGGAAATGACGTCTAATAGCATAACGGACGTGAGCGGCCGCGAAAGTAACTAACGTTTCAACTATCTTAATTCTAAGTTATTTTTTTTTTTTTTGCGACACGCAGTAGTAGTAGTAGTAGTTTTTTGGAACATAAAGGTCGAAGAAGGACTATGGATGGGTTTAAGTCAGTAAAAGTCTGAAACTCCCTCCCGCTCCGCCCCAACCAAAAAATAAAAAAGCAGTACTCAGTAGTGACCTTAACTTTTAATTATTTTCTTGGGTTGATTTGACTCATTTTCCACTCCGATCAACTAAACCGATCAATAGTACTGCATTTTATTGATTTGATTTTAGGGAAGAAAGAAAAGAAAAAAATACATGCGTATTCCCTATTTTCGCACGTATGATTGTTAATTGTCGTATCAAATCATAAGAATCCGTAGTCACTGCAAGGGACAAAACATACAGGTGACAGGTATGTGTTGCTGGGAGTAACAATGCATAAAGAACGAAAACAGCATGTTTCTAAGCTGATCCAATCCTATTATCGTGCTCGAAATATAAATGGAACAATTTGGCGAAAGACAAATAATAACAAAAATTCGAAATAATTTTTTAATTAATTAAATACAAAATAATGACTTTGGTCTATCGTAAATGCAACTGACAATACAACATACTTAATTACTATGACTTACAGAAAACATTTTCGTATTTAACAGTAAAAAAGTACCTTCTATTATCTAGGAACAAATAGGAGCCTGTACAATACCTGGCTAATAAAATATAATTACAACAAACAAACACTTACAATCTAAAATCAGTATCTGAGGCAGTCTTATAAACAAAATACTTGATAAAACTTTAACAAAAATGTTATAATATTTACATAGGTTCATAAACTCACAATTCTCACTAGATCCATCATGATTCTGGCCAATGGATCTTCTGAGAATGATCATTTTTCCCATGGGAATAGGCAGACACACACAGAACGTCACCTGCTACGATCCTTACATACTTCTTTTGTCTCGTCCACGTTCATACATCTGGTCATACACGCACGCCGCCGCCGGTTGCGATGACCTTTCTGAAGAACCTCATCGATCCCTCCCTCCCGGCGTTGCCACTGTCATCTGCGTTTGAAATACCTTTTGTTTGTCCAATTCACTCATCCTCTCCACAAACAAACCATCTAATCAAATTTATTTCCATGTTTGTCATTACATCTTCTTTTAAACCGCGACGCTATCATCCACCCTCATTCCTCAGCTCTGATGCATCAATGGCCACACACAATTTTCAGTAAACACGTCGGCCGCGGCCACGGCCTCGACCGCGGCGGCGCAGTGGCGGTATCCACTTCTTCTTCTTTATCGTGTGGTTATTGTCTAAACTGGTGGCACCACTCTTGTCTTTTAGACCGTCAGTCGAGCCTTTTTTTGTTTTTTCTTGTACAACCTTTTTCAAGTTGACTCTATGTTCCTCCTTAAAAAGGAACTCCTTGATTTCATCATTACTTTCGAAGACCACCCTTTTCTCTCCCTTTATGCGATCCAAACGACCCACAAACTTGTCACTCACCTCAACAAAGTCTTTGACACTCAATCCCTTAATAACGCTCTCATAACCCACAAACACTCTTTCGATTGCACTATGAACATTCTCTGGGAAAATATTCACTAAATCGTCCTTGAATTTCTTCTTCTTCAAAATGTACTCGTTAAGTTCGACCAACGTAGGGAACTTTTCGTTCTTCTTAACATAACGCAGATACAAATTGTACGGAGATAAAATTCTACTGAATTCCAACTGGGTGATAATTTCATTTTTCAGCACAAAAACCCCGTAAATGTTTTCGACGACAACTTGTTTTGCAATGTTGTACAATTCGCTGTAGAAAGATACATCTTTGTCGATCATGAAAAAGGGGCGGAGTGTTTTCTCGCAGATATGAACCACTGCATCGCCGCTATCATGCAAGAAGTGAACATACTCCTCAAGATTTACTGCCTCCGTGACGACATCGTCTCTCAGCATTTCGTTGTGCTTCAACTTCAAATAATTCAGCTTTTTCACATTCGTCTGATATTCAATTTCAGCAACTAGAAAACCATTTACCTTTTTAAAAATTTTCTCCACCAAATACAAAACTTTTTCCTTCCGCTTTGGAATTCTCTTCAGGGTCATCACATGCCTCATTAGATCATTTCGCTTATTGATGGTTTCCAAGTCTAAATTGTAGTTCAAATTGATCAAGATTTCTATCATGGCGTGTGCGACGCCGCATAACATTCTCAAACGCTCGTGTGCAAAATGTTCAGGATCGTCTTTAAAGATTAACGTGGACAGTTCGACGCAGTACCACAGTGCACTCGGTAACGAAGCATTCACTTGAGGGTCTAAGGGCAAAGACGATAGTCCTATTCTACATTTCGTAGTACTGATACGCCTCAACGCGTACTTTTTGAACTGTGCAACTACGTTTTCGTCCATCCACTGTTTCTTTTCACAAATTTTCCATAACACGAAGTAAAACAAGCCGATGTTGTATTTCACTTTTTTGAAGTCGAAGTACGTGGCGGACAAAATGTAGTCGTTGTATGCATCGAAGTCATCAGTATCCACCAGCACCAGGCCGCCATGGAATGGTCGCCGGGTGCGAGGCTCTACTTTTGTTTCTTGCTGTATTAACTGTTTGTAGACAGTCAACGTATAGAAGTATCCCAATGACTCATTGACATCAGGATCCTCCAACAGAAACAAAGGACATTCCATCATGGAATTGAATTTTGAGAAAGACGCCTTGTTGTCTGAGTTTTGGAAAATTATTTTTTCCAATAGATTTAAATGGGTGCATAAGATCACAGGGATCCCTTTCTCATCATCCAAAATGATGTCAGGAAACTCGATTTCTTGGTCAGCTGTAAAATTGATATCTTCGATCGGCTCATCAGGAACTTCATTACTGAATGTGTTCTCGAACTTTAAAGCGTCAAAGCCGTAAGACTTTTTCTCACTGATAATGTAGTTAATTAAAGTAGTAACCGACCTCTCAATATCTACTGTCAAGTTATATGATCGATTACTTAAACTTTTGTACCAGTTTGTGTTCTTGAATTCTCGTAAAAATGTATCTTTATCCTTGATGTCTGGGAAGCTCTTTATGGAAACTTTGTTTAACCGATACTTCAAATGTTTCAGCTTATCGATTTCGGCGAGAGATCTTGCGTCGTTTTTCGGTGCAGTGAGGAACTTGAATTTGATGTAAGACTTCAGCCTTTCTTTTTCGGTTGCAAAGTTATCGGGAGTTATACTGTCGTAGTCATACTCATTAGAAATATCAGTTTCATCGAACAGTTCATTGTTACGGTAAATTGTACATCGGCTTTTGATAAATGACGCAGTGACGGATAAGTCAATACAGTCCAAGTCTTCATTTATTGCATGGAAAACGACTTTTTCATAATTCATATTTGCATTAAGGGCCAAACATCTGTCGAAGCTGCAACTGTCGATCAGGCCGTCGGTAATGATGTACAGCAATTTGATGTTGACGTTACCATCAAGGTTTCCCTGTATCCACTCAATAATTCTTTCTGGCGACGTATAACCTCTGCCATCTCGATTCATGTACGCGCTCCGAGTTCTTTGTTCGTCGATCCTCTGGCACTGGTCATCCCAATGTAAATAAACTATTTGTGATTTTTCTCCTGGCAAAGCACTTTGAATTTCTTTCACGTCACTTTTAAATTGTTCAAGAGTAGTTAGTCCATTTTTGTGATAATACTCGTTTCCGGAGGTGGAACCAGAGTAATCTTTCGCGTAAATGTAGCTGTTAATCATTTTAAACTTTGATTTAACTTTCGCGAACTTATAGAGTGAACCACGGAACACTCTACTTTCTGACGAGAGGAGTGAACCGCACACTCGTCAGTCGAGTACTGAAGAATTTCTCGCTTACATCGGCTTATAAACGGTGAGCACATGGGAATTCCGGACGCGATAAGCCACTTTATTATTGGCGGTTTTGTCAGAGTTTGTTGCATAATATTTCACAATCTTGTTGTTGTGGAATTCGATGTAAGTAATACTCATTGGTTCTATATTTATGCAGGGTGTTTGTAAACAGACTCTTCACTTAGCATTTTGTAACATCAAACTAAGTAAATACGCAAAAGTTATTGTTCGGAAATTATTTTTTTTTTTTTGTGAAAAATCACGTTTTACTGTAAAACTCAATAGCACTCAAAACATTGAGCTAATGAGCGTATTAATAGTAAAGTTATGACCTTTAGTTGCAAAAAAAACTTGTAAAAATTTGGAACTTTAAGAGGGATGCTTCAGGGAAGCCCGAGAAATACGAAAACTATTTTGACTGAAAAAGTCGTTCCTACAGCTTTATGAACTTGGAGGGTTGTATCGATGATTATAATTCTATAACTACATACCTACGCCTTACAGTCGATTAGCCTGCAAATTGCAAAAAACGTAAGATTTTTTTTACACCCGTTAGAACTTGGTCAAAACAATGCAATTTTTCCTTGAATGACTGCTTGCCAAGGGAATTTCATAAAGATAATTAATTAATTATAGCCATTTGAGATAAAAGAATAAAATTGAAAGTTATTTATTATTGTCAACGAAAATTGATTGACACTAAATTAACAAGATTTACAGAACACAGTTTTTCATTTCTGCGTACCACGTAGAATGAGCGGTATTCACCTATTCACATTTTATATTATGTAACATTCAAATTCAAATATGTCTGTGACACATAGGTGAAACTACATACCGACCTACATGATGTTATTAAAAAAAAAGTTGAACGTGACAGGAAATGTAAATAATAAAACAATAGTCCGTAGGTACACTAGCACTAACAACAGTAACATCACGGTAGATTCCAAATTAAGTTTTCCTCTTCATTTCAGCTAGATTCTGTATTCAGCTAACAGGAATTTGTGACGGAACGTGATTTTTCCGTCTACGGAAAAATCACGTTCTAACTAAATTCGGAGTTCACAAGGTAAAATCGACTCCTCATATTGTATCTAAGCCTATGTTACCAGGGCTGGCAGTGTCAACAGAGATAACGACAAAATTGTTATCTTTCGATCGCTGATTACTAACAAATAAATTCTGTTGCAATAATTATGCTAACGAGAAACTCATCTAGGTTGTAGAGACTTTTATTACTCGCAAGCAGCATTATTGCAACCGAATTTATTTTAGTAAGTCTCTAATTTAGAGATGCAACGAATATTCGGCAACTATTCGGTATTCGGCCTATTCGGCCAGTTTTTTCAGTATTCGGTATTCGGCCGAATAGTAAGTAGTATTCGGCCGAATACCGAATACTTAAAAAAGTAGCAAATATCTTATAAAAGGGAATAAAAAAAGCAATTAAATCGAAACATTTAATTATCCAACAATCATTAATTGCGAAAACTTCAAAATATTTCTATGGGACCAACTTGGAAGTATACCCTTTCAAACAAAAAAATAATTTTTCAAATCGGTTTAGGCGTCTTCGAGTAATCGGTGAACATACATAAAAAAAAAAAAAAAAAAATACATACAGTCGAATAGAGAACCTCCTCCTTTTTGGAAGTCGGTTAAAAAGTATATAAATGTAGTATATCAACTATCTGGTGTCCACGACACAAGCCTTGCTTAGTGTGACACTAGATGACAGCGCCAGGCGTGTTAATGTCCAGCGGTATTTATTTATTTATATTTAAAGGTACTTACACCTCTGCTATTGGTGTGATGTGAGGTTATTTAATGGTGTCGAGGGAAATAAAAACAGAGAAAGTTTACATTTGTTATTATTCTAATATTATAAAGCTGAAGAGTTTGTTTGTTTGTTTGAACGCGCTAATCTCAGGAATTACTGGTTCGACTTGAAAAAATATTTTTGTGTTGGATAGTCCATTTATCGAGGAAGGGTTTAGGCTATAAAACATCACGCTGCGACCAATAGGAGCGGAGCATAAATGAAAAATGTTGAAAAAACAGGGGAAATTTTATTCCCTTTGTGAGCTCTTCCTCTCTTATGTGACGCAGACGAAGTTCCGTGGGTCAGCTAGTACAATATAACATTCCTTCCTATATGCTTGTTTACCTTATCTTATTTACCTGTACTTACTTTATTTTAAAAATCTACATTGTTAATATTGTTTACTAAATTTATCTTTTAATCTTTGAACTCTATTTCAGTAACGATCGATATAATGTACTCGTATTATTAATATCTAATGTACCTCATTTAGCTTACGACTATTTACTGTTCTCACTGTGTCAAATGTTGTCATTAAGTTATTAGTCAATAACTGATAATTTAAGTTCTTATTTACTTTTCCCATCTATTTCTTCATATAAATAGATACGAGTCCTTAATTTTGAGAAACTTAGTTATATTCCTACAATCCATTGTTAAACTTGTATTCGATCGTCCTTGAAAAATTATATTTAAAATAATTAATAATTTTATTTAATATATTTTTTTTTATTAAGTAAGTATTAAGTATTTTTTTTTTAATATTTTTTTTAAAGTCTTTTTCACCATAATACCACATAACCATAGATCGGAATAGGTAGAGCTATTTAGGTTCATTGACCGCAAACATTGATTTTTGACATGATTCCGACTGATACTACGGGATTTTATTATTATATTTTTAGGAACCAGAAGTGAAAATCAAATAAAAAAAACAATCTTAGTCAGCCTAAGACTAATTTATTTATAAACAAACTAAGATTTAAACAATTATTTAATAAATCATCAGATTTCCAGCAATCGCAAACAAACAAACAGTCAAACAGCCGTTAATATTCAAAAATAATAATCACAATAGAACACAAAAATATATCACAAAATATAACACAAAAAAAATACCACTGAGGTAAAAATATGGAACGAACTCACTGTATAATAGCGTAGGCACCACCTTAGCGATCGACGACTCAGCAACAAATGGCCTGCACCCTGTCGAGCGCTCGCTTTTTATAAGGATCGGTGGGGATGCCCTCACTAGCAACCATAAATTCGCTTATACGGCCTATCCTGATCGTGCGCCGTCCTCGGCTGCACCATGAACTTCTTCAGTAGCACTAGCAGGTACGGCGAGAACTTGATCGCTGCCTTCGTCTGCATTGGCACCGTCTGGACTGGCACCGTCTGGACTCGTAGCATCAGAAGGGCCAGCAGGAGCACCAGCAGGAGCACCAGCGGGACCCACAGGAGGACCTGAAGGCTCACCAGCATCGTCAGGGTTGTCGTCATTGCAATCTGTATGAGAAACAAGTGGTTAATTATACGTGACGATATTCAGCTTTGCCTATTCTGTCATTCATCACGCATACAAGGCCCTCATTCGGTCTGACACACTTACTTCTAATCTTTCATCATCTAAGCACACTTCTTCGAACATAAATTTCATTTCGATCATTCTTCTCTCCTATAATGTTAGAGTGTACCAGAACAACTTCACACATTGGTGTTTATGCAGGACTGTCGCCCAAGGCACCTACACACACCATGTGTCTGGAGGACTAATGTCCAATACACATATACATGTGTCTGCAGGACTAATGTCCAAAACACATATACATGTGTCTGCAGGACTAATAATGTCCAATACACATATACATGTGTCTGCAGGACTAATAATGTCCAATACACATATACATGTGTCTGCAGGACTAATGTCCAATACACATATACGCTGTGTCTGCAGGACTAATGTCCAATACACATATAGAATGTGTCTGCAGGACTAATGTCCAATACACATATACAATGTGTCTGCAGGACTAATGTCCAATACACATATACATGTGTCTGCAGGACTAATGTCCAATACACATATACATGTGTCTGCAGGACTAATGTCCAATACACATATACGATGTGTCTGCAGGACTAATGTCCAATACACATATAGAATGTGTCTGCAGGACTAATGTCCAATACACATATAGAATGTGTCTGCAGGACTAATGTCCAATACACATATACAATGTGTCTGCAGGACTAATGTCCAATACACATATACAATGTGTCTGCAGGACTAATGTCCAATACACATATACAATGTGTCTGCAGGACTAATGTCCAATACACATATACAATGTGTCTGCAGGACTAATGTCCAATACACATATACATGTGTCTGCAGGACTAATGTCCAATACACATATACATGTGTCTGCAGGACTAATGTCCAATACACATATACAATGTGTGACCAGTAGCCATTCAGACTAAGCTTTTAGTCTCCGACTACACACCAGGTATGCATTATTGAATACCTGAAACATAACAACACATGTTAAAGCACAGCAACAGTTTACTTACTCTCAAAGAAAACTGCACAACTCTAGGGACACCACTCTCCTTTCCAAGGTACCATGTACTGAGCTGCGGCTTGAGTTGTCTTGCCTCTGGCTCCACTAAAAAGTTTCAGCTCGAAACGATCACTTCGTAACACTTTAGTCACGCGGTACGGACCCCTCATGCCAGGGTCGAGCTTCCCAGCGGACTGAGAATACTTTATCACGAACACGTGATCGTTTACCTTAAAACGCTTGTCGGGTGCCTTAAACGATTTACCCGATCATCTTGACCACTTTGATTCTTGTCAACGTCTCCAGTTCGTAAGAATGGTATTTTGGTTCCGCGCCCTGGGTTACTTTACTAAAGTAGGCTATCACCCGTTTACCACCGTCCGCGTGTACTTGGATCAACACAGCACCGTACCCTGCACTTCTGGCATCAGTATGCAGCTCAGGAACTAGTGCCTCGATTTTGTGTGGGTTCGGCCTAACCTGACCGTGACAAATGACGCGACCTAGGTACGCGACCGTGGTGGTAAGAAGTAAACACTTGCTCACGTTTACTGAGAACCCGGCCTCCGTCAAAGTTGATACTCACTCGTTGATCACTTGTTAGATTGATGTGCATTTTGCCAGTATTTACAGTAGTGGTGGCTGTACCGGATATTAAAAACTGAGAGAATTCGTTAATCACTGCCACCAACGTAACAAGTTCCGCATCTTTGAGAGATGTATTTATTTGGCTAGACTCACTAACCCATAAAGTGTTCACTTTCAGTACCTTATCCGGCGTACGAGTCAGGTACTGTCCGTGTTTCGTGCGAATAAACGTAACACCATCGCGATTTAGTACGTCAGTCCCTATGATACTGGGAGTACTCATACACGATGCGGGCACTAGGACAAAGTCTTCTTAAAGCGTAATATTATTAAACTCGACAGTTAAAGTGATGTATTCGCGGGCAACAATCTCTTTATTGCTTATTCCTTTCAAAGAACAGTTAGCTTATTCCTTTCAATTTGTTTACGCGAACCGGAAAAGTAATTTACTACCGCTGAAGATATCAAGGAAACATTAAGTACACCACTATCTATGAGGATACCTACCGGTATACCCTGTATCACTGCTGTACTTATATCGTTATTACTCTTCGCATTTGAAAGTTCACTACACAAGTTAACTTTACGTTGATTGCTATTCTTACTTTGAGACTCCGATCGAGCCTTGGCGAGACAGTCACTCTCTTTATGACCTGCCTTCTTGCAGAAAGAACAGACTGGTCTGGCATTACTACTACTATCGGCTTTATCATCGACATTACGCTTCTTGGGGCACTTGTCCTTATAGTGTCCTGTTTGGCCGCAATTAAAACATTTGTTTTCAGACTTACTAGAACCGTTAAAATTACGTCTTTTAGTCGCATTACTGGATGACGAAGATTTGCTCGGTGTATACGGTTATCGGGTTTGCGAACAGGCTTTACGTACGTAGCTAAAAACGAAACTAGATTTTCTGTTGTTAGGCATTAGTAGCTGTTGCTTGTACCTGTACATCACTGATACCGTGAATCACTATTTGGACCATAAGCTCTTCGCTTAACCCTTTTATTACACGTAACCTTAATAACGAACGCCGCGCATATTCTGCGAATGACGAAAACTTGTCAGACGTGGTGTGTATGACGTCATGAAGAGTTTGGGCATAATTAATCTTTTGCGGACACAACGACTTAAATTCTCTGATGAAATTGGACCATGAGCGATCATTTGTACCCCACTCGTTTAACCACGTTTTCGCGTCACCCTTTAAACAATGAGCCATACGCGAGAAACACTCGAGATCGTCCCAATGATTCACATTCCTAGTCCTGTCTACTTCGTTGCACCACACCTCAAAATTATTTATAGCCGGATCAAAATTTGAAACATAATAGTTGATAGACTTGACTCTTATTAACTGTCCTAACGCATCAACAAGTGCTTGGGTCGTAAAAACATTTTTATCTAGCGGAGGTGTGCTGTCACGAATTGACGGCGTAATATGCGAAGCGGTGTTTTCCTCAATAGCAGTTAGTCGAGACATGATATTGCCCAACACACTTTGTACGGAAACATAATGAGGGTAGGATCGAGATTTACTACGACGACGATTAGGATTAACCGTACGTGATCTAGATCCTTCACGCAAACTATGATTGTCACCTTTACGCTAGAGACTGCAACGTGATCGCGAGCGAGTTCTATTACGGCGCGAACGTGAACTAGTTCTATCACGGAGTGAACGTGAACGATTTCTATCACGGCGCGAACGTAAACGAGTTCTATCACGGCACGAACGTGTTCTATCGTGAGGCGATCGTGATCCATGCCTACGGTATTGTTGCGGTTCACTACTAGGGCTACAGCCATCCCCTGAGCGAGGTGGCGTCCTAGCTAGCTTTTCACGTGACCCTGACGAACGTGGCATTATTTGAAATCAACGGCTGTTTGTGTAGGTATCAAGGCAGTAGTTGTGAGCAAATAAGTTCTATCCCACTTCTGATTTTAGGAACCAGAAGTGAAAATCAAATAAAAAAAACAATCTTAGTCAGCCTAAGACTAATTTATTTATAAACAAACTAAGATTTAAACAATTATTTAATAAATCATCAGATTTCCAGCAATCGCAAACAAACAAACAGTCAAACAGCCGTTAATATTCAAAAATAATAATCACAATAGAACACAAAAATATATCACAAAATATCATCATCATCATCTCAGCCGAAAGACGCCCACTGCTGGACATAGGCCTCCCCCAAGTGTCGCCACATTGACCGGTCCCTTGCGACTCGCATCCACCGGATTCCCGCAACCTTCACCAGGTCATCGGTCCACCTAGTGGGAGGTCTTCCAACGCATCGTCTTCCGGTTCGCGGTCGCCACTCCAGAACTTTTCGGCCCCAACGGCCATCCGTCCTGCGAGCAATGTGCCCTGCCCACTGCCACTTAAGTTTAGCAATTCTTCGGGCTACGTCGGTGACCTTGGTTCTCTTGCGGATGTCTTCATTTCTGATCCGATCACGCAAGGAAACTCCGAGCATAGCCCTCTCCATTGCCCTTTGGGTGACTTTAAGCCTTTTGATAAGGCCCATTGTGAGCGACCACGTTTCGGTCCCGTATGTAATCACTGGCAACACACACTGGTCATAGACTTTCGTCTTGAGACACTGCGGTAAGTTGGACGAGAAGATACCGCGCAGTTTCCCGAACGCTGCCCAGCCGAGTCGGATTCGACGATTGACCTCTTTCTCGAAATTAGACCTACCTAACTGGACCGTTTGTCCTAGGTATACATAATCGTCTACAATTTCGAGTGTAGAGCCTCCGATCTTGATAGGAATGGGTGTGACATGGGCATTTAACATGACCTTCGTCTTGTCCATGTTCATTTTTAGACCCACTCTTTCGGAAGCTCTACTGAGGTCATCGAGCATTGTACTGAGGTCCTCCATGGTCTCAGCCATGACCACTATATCGTCGGCAAACCGAAGGTGAGTGATGTACTCGCCATTGACGTTGATGCCTAGCCCTCTCCAGTCCAGAACCTTGAAGACATCCTCCAGTGCAGCGGTGAACAGTTTCGGAGATATGACGTCTCCCTGTCTTACACCTCGCTGCAGAAGGATAGGTTCCGAGGCTTGGTCCTGAAGTCGGACTGACATGGTGGCGTTTTTGTACAAACACTTCAACACCTCGATGTACCGGTAGTCAATTTGGCACCGTTGGAGAGACTGCAGTACAGCCCAGGTCTCGATCGAATCAAAGGCTTTCTCGTAGTCCACAAACGCTAAACAGAGAGGCAAGTTGTACTCTTCGGTCTTCTGTATAACCTGCCGAAGCGTATGTATGTGGTCCACGGTGCTAAAGCCTTTTCGGAAACCGGCTTGTTCGGGTGGCTGGAAATCGTCAAACCTGCGCGCGAGACGATTCGTGATGACTCTGGAAAACAACTTGTAGACATGGCTTAGAAGTGAGATGGGCCTGTAATTCTTCAACCGGGCATTGTCACCCTTCTTGAAGAAGAGCACCACCACACCCCTGCACCATGCCTGTGGCGTTTTCCCCTCGAGTATGACGGAATTAAACAGCTTCTGAAGGGCCTTAGTACCGGTTTTCCACCCGCCTTCAGGAGTTCGGCCGTAATTCCGTCATCCCCCGGTGCCTTGTTGTTTTTGAGCTGTTTCAGAGCCATCCTAATCTCGTACAGGCTGACGTCCGGGATGTCTTCGGTATAGTGTCGGGTTAGTCTAGCTCTTGGGTCGTTTGCTAGGTCGACAATGGGTTTGCTGGTTGACGTGTACAACTGTCCATAGAAGCTCTCGATCTCCCTCAGTAGCTCCGGTTTGGCGGATAAGATCCTGCCATCGTCGGTCTTCAGTTTCGTGAGCTGGCTCTGCCCAATAGCCAGATCTCTTGAAAATACCTTGGAGCCTCTGTTCCGTTCGATTGCGTCTTTAATGCGCTCGGTATTAAAGCGGCGGAGGTCGCTCTTCAAGGATTTAGAGATCTGCCTATTGAGCTGCCGGTATTTCAACGCCTCGTCTGAAGACTGCAGGATCATCTCACGCCGCTCCTTCATGAGCTTGAGAGTTTGATCGGATAGCCTCTTTTTCTGATCTGTACGACGTGTCTTGAAGAACTTAGACCCGGTCGTATGGACAGTTTCCACGAACCCATCGTTGTATTCGTCCACTGAGCTCCCTAGGCACTCGAAACGGTTCTGGAGTTCGAGCTGAAAGCTTTCGGGGTTTTGGATTTGGATCTGTGCTGGACGGAGCGTAGACTTCATCAGTCGAGACCTTTCTAGCTTGATATTGATGTTCAATGTGCCTCTTACCATGCGGTGATCGCTCCCGGTTTTCACCGAATTGATCACGGAGACATCATTGAACATTTGCTTCTTGGTTGACATGATGAAGTCAATCTCGTTTTTTGTTGCACCATCTGGACTCTGCCAGGTCCACTTTCTGTGCTCACGCTTTTTGAAGAAGGAGTTCATCATATAGAGGCCCTCCTTCTCCATAAAACTAGCTAGTTGGTGGCCCCGGTGGTTCCGACGTCCAACTCCAAATTGCCCCACCTGCAGCTCATCCCCGTCTCGTTTGCCCAGTTTTGCGTTGAAGTCCCCCATGACAACGGTGAAGTAAGTTTTGAAACCATGCATGGCTTTAGAGATATCCTCATACATGGTCTCCACTTCGTCGTCGGGGTGTGCCGAGGTCGGGGCGTAGACCTGTATGACCTTCAGCGAATATCTTGAGGATATTCTGAGTATAAGGTACGCCACCCTGGTCGACACACTCTCGATCTTCACCACGTTGTTCACGAGGGACTTGTGGACGATAAACCCAACACCACCCTGAGACTGGCGGTCACCCTCTCGGAAATAAAGCAGGTTGCCGGATTTTAGGATTATCGTGTCCTCCCCCTCTCTTCGGACTTCAGATAATCCCACAATACTCCATCGCAGCCTGCTCAACTCCTCCTCGAGTTCCGCTATCTTCTCGTCGGTCCGGAGTGTGCGCGTGTTATATGTTGCCAGGTCCAGTCGTTGGTATAGGCAGCCGGATCCCATCCGGGGATTCTTCGCACCCCTTGCCACGCCATAACCTCGACCGCTGCCGTAGTCGAGGGTAGACGGGCTGCCGGGCACTAGGGGCCATTTATTTAATGTGATGTCCATTTGGGGGGGTTTTGCCATAATCGCCACGCTTGGCAGGCGGGTTGGCGATCGCAGTACGGTAGTTACAAAAGCACAGAGAACGCTGCTGCCCATTCTCTGGTAAGTCCCTTAGTCGCCTCTTACGACACCCACGGGAAGATATGGGATGGTGCTATTCTTTACGTCCGACACCATGCGGACATGATCACAAAATATAACACAAAAAAAATACCACTGAGGTAAAAATATGGAACGAACTCACTGTATAATAGCGTAGGCACCACCTTAGCGATCGACGACTCAGCAACAAATGGCCTGCACCCTGTCGAGCGCTCGCTTTTTATAAGGATCGGTGGGGATGCCCTCACTAGCAACCATAAATTCGCTTATAATATTCATTTGTTTTAATAAGTGAATTATTGTTGAAGTGTACCTATTGATTGTTTTAATTGTAAATACAAATTGTTCTATTTGATAATGTTTTGATTTCCTGAGGAACAAATAATTTGTATGGTAGTATTTTTTTGTACCTACAACTTCAGAATAAAAATGTTTAAATGATTGTTGATTCTCGAATAAGAAATTGTTACGTAAAAAACGTTTTTGTGGTTTAATGAATCAAGGTTGTCTATTTATTATACTCGTACTATCCTTAATCACGTACTTCTTATATTTACCCGTCAGAAAGGAAGTGTAATCTTTCATTAGTCCCGAAGGCGAGAATAGTTTTATTTTATGATTTTACTAAGTTCCTACTTAAAAACCAAATCCCGGGACTCTTTGAATATCCATATTATTCTAACCGATGGCAAGTACCTACATAAAACAGCTTTACCTATTCCGATCTATGCACATAACAAATTGTTGGTTTCTTTATTTACCATTTTATTGTCCGTTGATCCTAAGTTGTAAGCTGTGTATTTAATTCATATAATAATATGCAGTTATGTATGGTAAAACCGCTTGAATGCACAGAAATAATTTGTTCTAGGTCGGTATAGTAAATAACTCCGGATTTAACCTGTACCTATACTCTGGATAAAGCAAAATAACATTTCATCATCATCATCATCATCATCATCATCATCATCATCTCAGCCGAAAGACGTCCACTGCTGGACATAGGCCTCCCCCAAGTGTCGCCACATTGACCGGTCCCGTACGACTCGCATCCACCGGATTCCCGCAACCTTCACCAGGTCATCGGTCCAACTTACCGCAGTGTCTCAAGACGAAAGTCTATGACCAGTGTGTGTTGCCAGTGATTACATACGGGAACGAAACGTAGTCGCTCACAATGGGCCTTATCAAAAGGCTTAAAGTCACCCAAAGGGCAATGGGCTATGCTCGGAGTTTCCTTGCGTGATCGAATCAGAAATGAAGACATCCGCAAGAGAACCAAGGTCACCGACGTAGCCCGAAGAATTGCTAAACTTAAGTGGCAGTGGGCAGGGCACATTGCTCGCAGAACGGATGGCCGTTGGGGCCGAAAAGTTCTGGAGTGGCGACCGCGAACCGGAAGACGATGCGTTGGAAGACCTCCCACTAGGTGGACCGATGACCTGGTGAAAATAACATTTATTTGTGTTGTAAATTCAAAAATATATACTTAGTCAAAAACTATTTTTTATATTAGGCTGTACTGTATAATAGCCTAAGTATACCTTTGCTTTCATCACGTTGAAGAAAAAGCAAAGGTATGAAGCCGCATTTTCATATATTTTTGAATTTAGAACACAAATAAAAGTTAATTTGTTTATAAAAGTAAATATTAGTTTTAAATAATTATGTTTATCTACGATATTGAATTTATAAACATCCAATGAGAAAATCAATTCTCACTAGATCCATCATGGATCCAATGGATCTTTTGAGAATGATCCATTTAAAAAAATGTTTACGCCGTAAAGACGTAGATCGCGATCGCTTTGCCGAAATTAAAAAAAAAAAAAACATTCACCTCTGACTATAGGCATTGAAACAAATTGGACTAAGTATAGGTAAGGTAAGTATAGATTCTATATTCGGAACCGACACTGTTCCCTCGAACGTTTGCTTTAGGAATGATGAGGTACCATTGGTGTATTCGGGAAAATCATCCTATTTTACAACTTCTCGCACATAAGATACAGAGATTTTACTCACACCAGCATTTATGAAACTTCTCATTTCAATACTTAACGTGGTGGAACCGGTGAAAAACTCAAACAAAATGACATATACGAGCTGAACTCACGCCGAGTTGCAAATGGCGGCGACGGCGGCAGCGCGCTGCAACAACGTTGCAGCTGTTCAGTACATAAGGCGAACGTAAATGTACTGAACAGCGGATTTTTTTTTTGCGATTTCAGGTTTGGTCCCATAGTAAAAGTTGTTTTTTATCATGAGCACTACCACGTGTTTAAGTATCGTACACTAATTACCAGTAACCCTATATAAAAATTGAACATACAAGTAAATCGAAAAGATGGAAACGCGATTAAGAATGATTCGCTCGATAAAAATAGTTATCAAACATGGCAATTTTAAATGTTTTTTGCTAAGAGATTCTATCATGAATTTAAATGAAAGTTATATCAATAGAATATAGTGCTTTTTATTTTGAAGTAAATGTTGAAATCATATTTTTAACCGACTTCCAAAAAGGAGGAGGTTCTCTATTCGACTGTATGTATTTTTTTTTTATGTATGTTCACCGATTACTCGAAGACGCCTAAACCGATTTGAAAAATTCTTTTTTTGTTTGAAAGGGTATACTTCCAAGTTGGTCCCATAGTCGCCAAGTCGGGATCTGATGATGGAATCTTGGCGAAATCGAGGGAACTCTTCAAATTTTATAGGATAACGTACAGCAATTTTGGTATTTTCTACAACAAGTGAAGCATTTGCGTTTGATAAGAACCATTCTACCATCAGATCTGATGATGAAGCCAAGAGTCACGGAACTCCATAATGAGACAATGTATCCTAGTCGTGTTTGGGCTTGTTGTAATTGTAACGGTATGCACTTTCCATGTGAACCACTAAAAAGTGAAAAATAAAAACTTTTTTGCAAAAAATAAAACCGACTTCAAAAAGAAAAAGTGAAAAATAACTTTAGCTTCTGAAGTCGGTGACAAAAAAATTAAATCAATCATACAAACGTCACCGACTTCAGAAGCTAAAGTTATTTTTCACTTTTTCTTTTTGAAGTCGGTTTTATTTTTTGCAAAAAAGTTTTTTATAACTTCGTTATTAGTTTTCTCCAAGAAAGATGACATACAAAAATTAGGCATTATAATGCCTGCTGGGCAGTCGCTGCCGTTCGTCAGTACTAGGGAATGCAATCCGGACTATCCGTGATCCGAAAAATCCGGACCTCGCCACATTTTTACTCGACTTTCAAATCCGGATTTGAAAATCTAATCCGGATTTTCTGAATAATAAGAAATTGTTATTCGTGGGCTACATTTTCGCGCGAATATTCGAAAATTTGCTCATCAGCCCAAAGCCTGAAACTAATATTTCACTTGGAGGCCGCTTACAAGCATATTCAGTGCATTCAGATTTTCAAATCCGGATTTGAAAATCTAATCCGGATTTTCTGAATAATAATAAATTGTTATTCGTGGGCTACATTTTCGCGGGAATATTCGAAAATTTGCGCATCAGCCCAAAGCCTGAAACTGATATTTCACTTGGAGGCCGCTTACAAGCATATTCAGTGCATTCAACGTCGATTCAGAGCGAGCTTTTTCCGCAGCAGGTATTGAGTGTAAATTCGTAGCAGGTTAAACGATAGCACTTTAGATGCCTTATTGGATTGTTCCACAGCAACTTGCCTTGAAATATAAACATGTGCAATCTGAGGTACCGTACTACAAGTATGTGCCCGACCCAGTTCTCGAGAAAAACCATGTCACGTTGTACTAGGATCACCTATTATTAATTATTGACAGGACGTTTGTCGCCAATAAGCCTGACATAGCGGATAGATTGATCAGCATGGCGTAATAAAATAATAAATAATAGTTCCACGCCACACAATTCCCAAAACCACTGTAACTTCTGAAAGCAGAATCAACAGTGGCGACCACCAGAAAAGCGCCGAGACAATGAAGCTCGAAGAAGTCCCAGAGAATGAATTTACTCGTAACTGTCTTGGATCCTGCAACGAAATTAATCGTATAGCGGAGGAGTAGGAAAAAACCGTAATTTCCACGACCCTCCATATCAGCAGGAGACAGAACGAAGCAAGGCCAATAGGCACAATGGGACCTTTACAAATGAGATAGGCCCAGACGACGAATGTCTGTCGAGGCTTTCTTTAGGCGGTTGGATCAAGGACCTTTATCAGGAGGCAATACTCCTCGATATGGCCCGTATGGTGAGGAGGTTCCTGTCTCTGGATCCCCGGTAACCACCGGTAACCCTGCTCCCGACACTGACGGACCACAATTTTGTTGTTTTTTTTAAGAAATATTAAAAAAAATGTAATACATATTTAAGTACAAAGAATATTATGGCTATAAAACGAAACCGACCAAGGTATTGAATTTGAATTATTTCAAATAACATAAGTTAAAAAAATCATATGATTTGATTTTCCTGAGTTTATATTTTAACGCATTCACACAATAATAAGAAACATCGTATTAATAAACGAATATGGGCAGATTTGTTTATGTTCACGAAAAATCCGTAAAATCCGGATAATCCGGATTAGACCATAAATCCGTTCCTTAAAATCCGGATTTTGAAACTGAACGGATTTGCATTCCCTAGTCAGTACCGGTTCTCTATTTACCTAACTTTTTAATCCATAATCTAAAATGTCATAATTTTTTTTGTCCTTATCAGCATTTGTCCGAATGATAATTTACCCGAACTTTATATCACATATTATCATATGCCATAAAGTTGAAATCCCTAAATAAAATATGTATTACAATCAATAATATACAAAATACAAAACCGTTTTCAATAAAAGTCATAAGTCCTATTCTTAGAACTAATTTGTATTACAAAGTTATCTTGAGACACATCCGATTCTTCAGATGATATCGACATTCTGTTCAGACAATGTCGAATTCGATCAGAATTCAAACGTTCGTTGCGCTCTTCATCTGTCTCTTCATGCCGTACTCAAGCAATTCTTTCTCTCTCACTTTCTAACTGATTACGAATATTTTGTTGTGTGCGTGTTCGGGGCCATGTATGATAATCTCGAGCAGCAGTTAGTCGCGCATCACGTTCATCACTCGTTTCAAAAGACCTGTTAGTAGATGTGCGAATACACTGAGAACTCAAGCGTGATTCTGTATCGGTAAACGTTTCCGACTCGCGAGACAATGCATGACGTACACGATCAGCCAGTCGCGCATCTATTCTTCACTGGTCTCTAGAGATCTGGATGTAGATGCGTAAATACGCTAAGAACGCAGGCGTGCTTCGCGATCCGAAGAGGTTTCCACGGAGCAAGTTGCAGCCTGGTGTTCTCGAACAGCATCAAGTCTCTCCTGACGCTCTTCGGTAGATTATTGGGATCTTATGATCCTCAATCTTGTAGCTCCTTTGGAACATTGGGAAAGATTTGACCACTTTCTAGGCATGGTTATAGTTTTGTTGTGAAGATATCTAATCAATTAAAATCTAATTGACTGCTCCCCTGCGTTACCGGGTAGGCTACCGAGTCACGAAAATAAATGGAAAAGGAAATTCAACACTCAAATAACATAAACCCGAAGACATATGTATTCGATAAAATTAAATAATAAATGGGAGTTTTGGCCAGTCGAGTCAAATTTTCATTGATATAGGTACAATCGTCATCGAAAATCAGTCCTAAACTGTTACAGCCGCGCAACCGCGTGGAGGTACTCCCAGTTTATGTTGAATTTTTGTGAGAATAATGCATGAGTCCTGTGTTAAATAAATTATATGTTTAAATAGTGTAATTGGCTCCGGCCGTTCTATTTAAGTAAGTAAATAAATAAATAAATGTTATTTTATACACTGAAATTAGTGATAGCTTTGCAATAATTTTCACATCAAATGTTTCTGACCTTCGATTTTTTCTAAGTCAACAGGAAATGCCCATCAGACCGAACAACTTTTGCTAAGACGTCATTCCTATATGTGTTATGGTGTAGCTGGGCTATTGGAGTTCCACAACAGGTGTCCCAGATCTTCGATTTTTATAAGTCAACAGAGAGTGCTCATCAGATTGAACAACTTTTGCTAAGACGTCATTCCTATATGTGTTATGGTGTAGCTGGGCTCTTGGAGTTCCACATCAGGTGTTCCAGATCTTTAAATTTATTCTCTCAGCAGAAAATGCTCATCACGTGGAACAATTTTTGCTATGGTGTCATATTTGTATCTCTTATAGTTTAGCTGGTCTGTTGCGGTTCTGCATCAGGTGTTCAAGTTTCCAAGATAAATTATAGCTTATAGCTGACCAACGCAACTTCGTCCGCGTCACATAAATAAGAGAGAGAAACGAAAGGAAAAAAAAAACCCGTTTTTGCAACATTTTTCATTCCTGCTCCGCTCCTAATTGTCGTAGCGTGATGTTATATAGCCTAAAGCCTTCCTCGATAAATGTGCTATCCAACACAAAAATAATTTTTCAACTTGAACCAGTAGTTCCTGAGATTAGCGCGTTCAACCAAACAAACAAACAAACAAACAAACTCTTCTGCTTTATAATATTAGTATAGATTATTTTTTAAATGAAATCAATAGGGAATAGAAAAATATATTGAAAGTAGGTAAATAGAAAATACTTTCTATTTACCTGCTTTTAATACATTTTTAACCGACTTCCAAAAAGGAGGAGGTTCTCTTGCCTTCTTCATTACTTTTATTACTACATGAACTGCTCACGAGTGAATCGCATTTTAAGTATAAATCACGGTGCGAGGTAAAATGTCTTATCTGATTAATATATTCTACACGAGACAACGTACTGTCGCAAATTATATTTTTGTCTCTTTTTCGCTCGCGATAATAGGCTTGTTTCCACCATCAATAAATTTCAAATCTATTTAGTCCGTCAGTTAGAGTATTAGAAAATAATGGACACGTATTTTTTGTTTTTGTAAATCAACGAATATTGACAAAGATAAAACGCATCAAAACTCGGGTGTGGGCGCTCGTGACGTCAGTACTCACTAAGAATCATACCGAACAGTGACGTATTGGGAATTTTAAAAGCGTCGTATCTTCGTCAATTTTGTTTTATGTGACAAAAGAAAAAATACGGGTCAAATATTTTTTGATAATCTAAGTGACGGACCAATTAGATTTTTTCAGTTAACAAGCCTATTGAATCATGCCATACAACTTTGACTGTTAATCGAAACGTAGTGTGCTATTGCATTATTTAGATACTTATGTGTGCGTTAGTGTGCTGTTTTTGAAGATTGAATGTCGTGTAGGTAGCCACTTATGCCATTTTAGTTTGAATATCATTGCTATTAAATATCTGATTTCTATTCTACAACGTAGCCCGAAGAATTGCCAAACTTAATTGGCAATGGCCAGGTCACATTGCTCGCAGAACGGATGGCCGATGGGGCCGAAAAGTTCTGGAATGGCGACCGCGAACCGGAAAACGATGCGTTGGAAGACCTCCCACTAGGTGGACCGATGGTGAAGGTTGCGGGAATCCGTTGAATGCGAGTCGCAAGGGACCGGTCAATGTGGCGACACTTGGGGGAGGCCTAAGTCCAGCAGTGGACGTCTTTCGGCTGAAATGATGATTATGATGATTCTACAACTTCCAAAACAAAATTACAAAATCTCCACAAAACTAAAATACACATATTTCACATATGGTTGAAATCAATATGCTCAACATTTAATTTTGACACTTTAAATGATATTGAGTCCTTTGGTAAAAGATGATTCACATATTTGTCTACCTGAGTCATGCAGTCGTTTCATTAATGACACTAACAAGCCGCTTAATAAAAGTCGCAGCTAGACTTAAAGCGCGATGCGATCTTAAAGCTAGGCCACATGCAGTTATATCCTACAATTTTGTCAATGATGTTCTACATGTCCGCTTTGTTCTCGAAGTTTTTCTGCCAAAGTTGGATATTATAAATAATAAATAATAATAATAAATATCGCTGGACATTAACACACAGCGCCACCTAGTGCCACACTACGCAAAGCTTGTGTTGTGGACACTAGATAGTTGATATACTACATATATACTTTTTTGTTTGTAAATACATACTTATTATACATATAAACATCCATGACTCGGAAACAAATGTCCATGCTCATCACACAAACATTTGCTCCTACCAGGATTCGAACCCGGGACCCTAAGAACGTAAGGCAGCGTCACTACCACTACGCCATTCGGGTCGTCTATTCTTCGTCGATATTCTAGCCACTTTAGAGCACATGAAAGAGCAGCACACCAAAATTCTCGACAATCACCTTAGAAAGCCATCGAATGCAGTTGATCAACATCATTTCAGCTGAAAGACATCCACCGCTGGACAAAGGCCTCCCCCAAGTGTCGTCACATTGACTAGTGTAGCTCTGTCGTCGCCAATCACTCCAAATTGGTGGCACATGTCTTTGAAATGGCGAATTCTGAAAACTTGAATTACAGATGGACTGGTCCGCTGTATCCGAAATAGAGAGAATATGGCTCGAACGTTAAAGACAGATCCTGAAAACTTCATTGTGATATGGCTACATACAAGCGATACCGTAATAACAAGCTTCTCAAAACTTTTAGACACGCATATGAAAGCGAGGAGTTCCAAATGGCGAAGAAAAACCCTAAAGCTACTTGGAAGGTCGTTAAAAATGTCACTGGAACTAGTCTCAATACTAAATCCTCCAACGAGTTACTAAGACTATCTTCGGATGAAAAGTCCTCGGTAAATAAAATCGAGTAGACGTAGCGTTATTTAAAAAGTTATTTCTCAGCCTGCCTTGCAAAGCATACAATTATTTTTTTAAACCAATTAGACGTACTTTATTTATACATATAGAGTGATATCGCTATAACTTCCGCCGTTTGACGTCACAGATATTTAATTAAACAATAGCCAGACACTCACTTCAGCTAGATTCTGTGTTCAGCTAATTAAAGTAAATTAGGATACTCTGTTTTAGAGTTTCACGGTTTTTCACTACACTTTAAGTACTTACGGGATTATAATGCCGTAAAATTAGGATACTGTTGTTTGTTTTCAACTGCCTCGTTGGTCGCAAGTGCAACTGCTGTACAAGAGGTCTTGGGTTCTTGTTGGGTTATCCATCAAGAATTTCTCGGTTGTCGTTGTTGTCTCAGGAGTCCAAATCAGTACCCGATTTATGGCAATAAGCTTGCCCCTTTTATGGGACTTAGCTGAAATCTGGGAGCACTGGTAATAGGTACACCTCTACTTTGGGTACCGTCTATTGTGTCATTGTTATGTTGCGCATCATAAAGTCTAGTGGTTGCAACCGTGACTACGAGCATGTGGTCTTGAGTTTGATTCCCAGGTCAGGCGTAGGGGCTTAATTTAATTTCAGTAGACTACATGTCTTAGTTAAGAACAAGGAAAGTTACTTTTTGAAGGGCTGTTACTTCTTAGGCAAATAGTGTATAATGTTTTTGATTTTTAGGATTCCGTATCCGTAGGTACCTTAGTCGGCAAAAAGGTTCCTTTTACAGGGTAACCCTGTTGTCTGTCTGTCAGACCCTTTTTCTCAGGAACGCGTGGAGGTATCAAGCTGAAATTAATATCAAATAGGTACTCAAGTCTCGCTCTGTGCAGAGCGGAAGGGAGTGTCAGAATGTAACTAACTAAAACCCATTCATGTTCCTTCTTAGCCCTTTGTGTTCCAGGGCCGTGGTATCTCTTTCGAACAGTCTCGCAGCCCCGGCAGGCATCGGCTCGGTCTCAAAGAGATGTCAGCAAAAAAGGAAGGGGTCCTCCTTTTTTGCTGACACCTCTTTGAGACGCGTGTGGGACACGAACGTGCCGTCTTCACGGCCTGTCGGCAAGCTAGCCCGTTGCTCATCGTCCACAGGCCCACGGCTACGGTGGCTGGGGGCCTCAAAGTGGCCCCTGACGCCCGGTGCGTCTCCCCCGGCAGCTGGGACGTGAGGTTCCGTGTGGTTCTCTCCCTCTCATGTTCAGCCACCTCCTTCGCTATCAATGACTGCTTTGCAGAAGGAAGTGACGGTTCCAATTCCCTCTCGTTCCGCAGCATGGATTAAAGGCCGGACGCGAAAGTTCGCCACCGCCGATCGCCGTTACGAAGACAAAGCAAGCCTGCTGTCCCTTGCAGCAGAAAACCTCAATCTTGTAAGTCAACGCGATCAAAAGGTATGACTGTTTATGTCGCATATTGTGCCATTCCATTTTGATGTAGAATCATGAAATTTGGAAAGAAGCAATGTCCTACAGGGAAAAATCTGTATGCCGTAAATATTAAGAGAAACCCATCTTTGATGTAGAGACTTGCGTTTCCCGTAAGCATCATTATTGCAACCGATTTTTGTAAGTTATTAGTGATCGAAAGTTTGCAATAGTGTTGTTATCTACGTCGAGACTGCCAGCCCAGCGCACGAGTCTAGTAAATCATCACTCACAACAGGGTGTTTCAACTACATAAGTACGTCTACTAATAATGTTTTTATTTCAAAATTATTCAAATCTCATAGCTTAGATATATGAAGTTATCTCCCTCCAACTAACCGTTGTAAGACGAATAAAAAGTCACGGTGTAATAAATGGTTTGATTTAATTTCAACTCTTGTGTGTTGTTAATTCATATTATTATCATTTTTTCAAAGACACAGACGAAAAGGTTATCTGTCTTAAAAACCCATAGGAGTATAAGTAACTGGATTTCACACAATAATTTGTAACAGATAAGCTTTTTGTGTTATAAGTATTCCAAAACAAATGACTATTATCGGTGGAAAAAAAAAACAAAAACGTACTTAAATAAAATTTATTTGCTGACCGTAGGCACCCAGTTTCCTTGATCTTCTGCTAGCCTATAGTACATTTTGATGGGTTATCAATGTATTATTTAAAATACTAGCTGACCCGCACAACTTCGTCTGCGTCACATAAGAGAGAGAGAGAGAGGGCTAAAGACAGCGTGAGTCAACCTTCAAAGACAGACATGATATGTTATCGCTATCGCTTTTTTGCGTAACTTTATCCGTTTACCTACAAAGCGCACGCAACGGTAGCTCTCAAAAGGAATCAATTTCCCTTACTTTAGCAATTACCTACCTACGCTAAAGTATTCAACTTATGTTTTTCCAAGTAAGGGCTTCCCTCGACAGCCTTAAGTCTTCATCCTGAGACACTCGATGACCGGCACACTCTAGCTGGGTCTAAACTTCTCATTACGGTGCAATAAATGAGCCCGAACACGATAAATCTGCTGTAAACTGTTGAAGTCCTCTTGCAACTGCGTTTCCTATCCATCGTTAGAACGTCGATGACATACATACTCCAGGCAGGTCTCAAGCACGGTAGGAGGGGTATCCATCGGCGTCGAGTCAACGTTGAAGTATCTAGGACTCGACTTTGACAGCCGGTGGAACTTCGTGGAGCATTTCCGACGTTTGGCCTTTGGCCCCCAAACGGGAACGAACTGGGGATGCTTCAGGCGGCTCCTGCCCGACCTGGGGGGTCCAAACGCCTCCTGCCATAGGCTCTACAAGGGGGTCGTGCGGTCCATGGTCCTTTACGGGGCCCTGGTGTGGGCGCGTTCCTTGAAGTGGCGAGCAGTCCGTTACGTGAACGCGCCACAAAAGGTAGCAAGGGAAGAAAATTTGAATTTCACGGGTTACCCTAGACCTGGTTTCGAGTTTTCATGTCACTCAGTCATGGGCCTCTGACTTAGCTTTACATGCCGTCAAGAAATATCTCTCAGACATGTCGGTTTCCTCACGATGTTTTCATTCACCTAAGAAAGTGATAATTTAAAATATAAAACAATATACCTAGCTGTATTATTATTATTTTAATTTAGAATTGATTTATTTTTATTACAAGATAATTTGTTGAGTTATTGTGAAGGTTTTAAATTGAGGTTGTGTTTTTGTGTTATACCTATACCTGTATAAACTTGTGCATGCCAAATGGTAGAATGTACCAGGAACTAATAACCATTACTGTAACAACTCATGTATTTACCTACTACATTCGATGCAAATTAATTTTATTCTATTCTATTCTACAAATACGAAAATAATTTTGAAAAATCAAAGGTGTCTAGGGTTCGAACTAGACACCCTATGACTTCCGACTTCTTTCCTATGAAGTCCGACGGTCTCATCACTAGGATATCACTGCTGCAGATAGCTGAGATATATTGTTTAAATTAATTAAAATAGTTTCAATATATTTCTGTTTATCCTCATTTTATGTACCTACCTAATCTAGCAGGAAAACAGGCCAAAAACTACAACAATCAAGTTGTTACCTATCATAGTTCATACGTAATATTTTTTGCTACCATACTGCATTTTTAATTTATTGATAAGTCCATCAATCATTAAAAAAACAGTTTTTTGTCTCCCCTGAAAACTTGACACACATAGAGGTTTTGGCAAGCGCAACGACGAAATGCCATTAATTATTGCTATTATAATGGACGCATTATCGCAATAATTATTTAATTCTTTGCTGATCTAGAAATCGAACCCATTGCAGGACCTCATGCTCCGCACTGACGCTTGTGACTACTTACTAGACTAATGAGAAACTAACACGCTGAAACACACAATAGACAAAGTGCCTATACGTCTGCATAGTTACAGAATTAACTTTGGAGGAAACAAGGACAATTAAATAAATAATGAGTTAGGTATTTCATGCGGCTTACGACTTCTAAATCTATCCTGTTCCTTTTTGATAGCGTGTGAAGCATTTCATTCATTATCATTTCTGCACGTGAAACCTATATAATTTATTTTTGCTATCTTTATGCACAGATATCGTATCTGTCTCATAGCATCACTTTAATGTCTTTCATGATTACTATTAGATAAATTCAAAACTTTTTTGCAAAAAATAAAACCGACTTCAAAAAGAAATAACTTTAGTTTCTGAAGTCGGTGACGTTTGTATGATTGATTTAATTTTTTTGTCACCGACTTCAGAAGCTAAAGTTATTTCTTTTTGAAGTCGGTTTTATTTTTTGCAAAAAAGTTTTTATTTTTCACTTTTTATGTCCATGTTCACCAAAAAGATGACGCTCTGATTATCTACAAACAGCTGTTTAAAACACATTTTTGTATGGGAACATGTCACAGTGACAGCTGTTTTTAGATAATCAGACTGTTATCTTTTCGGTGAACATGGACCTTAGTGGTTCACATGGAAAGTGCATACCGTTACAATTACAACAAGCCCAAACACGACTAGGATACATTGTCTCATTATGGAGTTCCGTGACTCTTGGCTTCATTATCAGATCTGATGGTAGAATGGTTCTTATCAAACGCAAATGCTTCACTTGTTGTAGAAAATATAAAAATTGCTGTACGTTATCCTATAAAATTTGAAGAGTTCCCTCGATTTCGCCAAGATTCCATCATCAGATCCCGACTTGGCGACTATGGGACCAACTTGGAAGTATACCCTTTCAAACAAAAAAAGAATTTTTCAAATCGGTTTAGGCGTCTTCGAGTAATCGGGTAACATACATAAAAAAAAAAAAAATATATATACATACAGTCGAATAGAGAACCTCCTCCTTTTTGGAAGTCGGTTAAAAAGCGCAGCTACCGCTGATCCGCTCGATGATCCCCCGAGTAACGAGGGCCCCTGATGAGGGAAGAAATCACAAAATATTCTCACTACCTTTAGTACAAAATTGTGGATCCATGCTCATCCTAGGTACATGACACGCAGAAAACAAAACCTGTGTTCTGTATAAATAAAGATAAGTGTTCTGTCATATTTTCGTCTAAATTAGTGTCAATCAATTTTCGTTGCTGACCTTACGTAATTATCGAAGTATGTATATCTTTTATCTAAACCGGCATGTCTTTAAGAGATGCCTATGGCATGCAATCATTCAAGGAAAACTTAGATTGTTTTGATCTATAAATATTTTAATTTGAGAACCAATGAGTATTACATCTAATTGCGAAACTAATATGTCACAGTTGTGAAAGAGCACAGCAACAAAATTGGGAAATATGATGCAACAAAGCTTTAGATTGCACAATATTGCATTTAATAATCTAAAGCTTTGTTGCAACATATTTCTCAATTTTGTTGCTTTTATTAGTAACCCTAATTATTTTTGTTACAAAACGGAAAATACAATTACAATACAATAATTACTATGCTGGTACGGAACTCTCCTTGCGTGAGTACGACTCGCACTTGGCCGATTTTTTGTCCTGCAGACTCGAAGCGACAAAAAATCGAACACTTTTATGATTCATTCATTGATAACGCCCCCCTCTCCCTCTCCCTCCCCCGCTATCACTATGCATCAGAAACTGACTCACCAACTATGTGTATATTTCATGTATACCTATATATTCTGGCAAATATTTCGTTTCGCTATTTTTCCCAAGTTGACATCATATGGTCAGGCTATCAGTTTCATAATATTACGTTTTACGCATAACGCTTTTGTCCCACCGCCAACGATAAGCGACAAGCGAGTCATAGACCAATATATAAAGGGTGTAAAACACCTCTTAACAAAGCCGAAAGGCACTTGTGGAGAACAAGTGCCAGTCGCTTATTCGGCTTCGTTAAGAGATCGTCATTCCGATCATTTTTTAGTTGTACACCATACCTGGGAACCTACTAGTTACAGAGATATTGGGGTTCAAAGTTACAAATTTTTTCATACAAGTTTTTATTGTAAGGTTTATACTTTAAATACCTCCACGATCCCTGTACTATTCAATCCATCCATCAGCACAATGTTTTGAGTGCGTTACATGGAATAAAACGTGATATTTCACCCAAAAAAAAAGTCCTTTCCCTGCAATATTTTTTGCTTAAAGTAATTTAGTTTGATGGTACAGAATGCTTGGTTGACGGCTTCGCAATGAGGTGGTTTACACCCTTTATAATATAAGAAAGCGAGTAGAGCTAGAATCTAGAAACGCGTTGACGAGCAGCTAAAAGCGAGTGTGTAGTTGTCGCTGGGCTATAAGCGAGTCTGCTTCTGCGAGTGCTTCTCGGTCAGGGCGGCTAGTCGGTCGTAGTAGTAGTAGTATAGTTCTGACCGCCAAAGGAGCACCAGCGCAAGTATCGCAGAGCGAAAACTATCTTTAATAGCTTTTGTCGCTCAGCGAAAAACTAGCCTAGCTAGCCCTCGCCGGCGGTGTTAACAGTAAGCGATAAACTATTAATAAAATTATGCATCTCTTTTGTTTACACGGAATGTATATTTAATTATTTATTATATTTAAGTTTTTTGAGTGAGAAAATATTCCGATAGTTAGTCGCTTATTCGCCGGAGCTCGGAATAATGCCTTTTGTTTAATTTATTTTGACAATCAATATACTCAAGCCAGGGGTCAGGTTTTAATTGGGTACAATGCCTGACGCATTTGGTCTGAGATAATAAAGTCGCTTCCGGTTAGGCAAAATTTAAAACAAAATTATTCCGCTTATCGCGTTTGGAATGCCCCGCTCACCGCTTCAACCGATGTTAGCGAAACATTATTTTTAGTACTCGACTGACGAGTGTGCGGTTCACTCCTCTGTCCAGAGTGTAGTGTTCCGAGGTTCACTCTATTGTTTGCGAGAGATTAAAAACATAACATACCATTAATTACTTATCAAGCAACCTTGGCTCATAGATATACCTAAATATCACACAAAAACGTACACAGTAATCACAGTTCAAAATGGTTAATTATTATATTTACGCAAAAGATTACTCTGCTTCCACCGAAGACGATTCTTATTTTCACATTAATGGACTTGCTACACTTGAACAGTTTAAAAGTGACGTGAAAGAAATTCAAAGTGGTTTGCCAGGAGAAAAATCAGAAATCGTTTATTTACATTGGGGACACCGGTGCCAGAAGGTTAACGAAAAGAAAACTCGTAGGGCGTACAAGTATGAGGATGGAAAAGGTGACAGAACTTTGCCCGATACTATTATTAAGTGGATAAGGAAAAACGTGGATGACAATAGCAAAATTAAATTGCTGTACATCATTACCGATGGTAAGATCAGCGATGAAAGTTTAGACAGATGTTTGGTACTTAACAAAAATATGTACTACGAAAATGTCGTTTTCCATGCAATTAATGAAGACTTGCACCGTATCGACTTATCCGTCACTGCATCATTTATCAAAAGCCGATGTACAATTTACCGCAACAATAAACTGTTGGATGACACTGATATTTCTAATGAGTATGACTACGACAGTATAACGCCCGATAACTTTGCAACCGAAAAGAAAAGTCTTAAGTCTTACATCAAATTCAAGTTCCTAGCTACACCTAAAAACGACGCCAGATATCTCGCCGAAATCGATAAACTGAAACATTTGAAGTATCGATTAAACAAAGTACACACAAAGAACTTCCCAGATACCAAGGATAAAAATACATTTTTACGTGAATTCAAGAACACACACTGGTACAAAAGTTTCAGTAAGCAATCTTATGACTTGAAAGTAGATATAGAGAGGTCGATTACTATTTTAATTAACTACATTATCAGTGAGAAAAAGTCTTACGGCTTTGACGCTTTAAAGTTCGAGAAGTCATTCAGAAATGAAGTTCCCGATGAACCGATCGAGGATATCAATTTTACAGCTGACCAAGAAATTGAGTTTCCTGACATCATTTTGGATGAAGAGAAAGGGATCCCTGTGATCTTATGCACCCATTTAAATCTACTAGAAAAACTTGTTTTCCAAAACTCGGATAACAAGGCATCTTTCTCAAAATTCAATTCCACGATGGAATGTCCCTTGTTTCTGTTGGAGGATCCTGATGTCAATGAGTCATTGGGATACTTCTATACGTTGACTGTCTACAAACAGTTAATACAGCAAGAAACAAAAGTAGAGCCTCGCACCCGGCGACCATTCCATGGCGGCCTGGTGCTAGTGGATACTGATGACTTCGATGCATACAACGACTACATTTTGTCCGCCACGTACTTCGACTTCAAAAAAGTGAAATACAACATCGGCTTGTTTTACTTCGTGTTATGGAAAATTTGTGAAAAGAAACAGTGGATGGACGAAAACGTAGTTTCACAGTTCAAAAAGTACGCGTTGAGGCGTATCAGTACTACGAAGTGTAAAATAGGACTGTCGTCTTTGCCATTAGACCCTCAAGTGAATGCTTCGTTACCGAGTGCACTGTGGTACTGCGTCGAAATGTCCACGTTAATCTTCAAAGACGATCCTAAACTTTTTGCACACGAACGTTTGAGAATGTTCTATGGCGTCGCACACGCCATGATAGAAATCTTGATCCATTTGAACTACGAGTTAGACTTGGAAACCATCAATAAGCGAAAGGATTTAATGAGGCATGTGATGATCCTGAAGAAAATACCAACGCGGAAGGAAAAAGTTTCGTTTTTGTTGGAGAAAATTTTCAAAAAGATAAATGGTTTTCTAATTGCTGAAATTGAACATCCGAAGAATGTGAAAAAATTGAATTATTTAAAGTTGAAGCACAAAGAAATGCTGAGAGACGATGTGGTCACAGAGGAAGTGAATCTGGAGGAGTACGTTCACTTTCTGCATCATAGTGGTGACGCAGTCATTCATATCTGCGAGAAAACATTCCGCCCCATTTTCATGATCGACAAAGGTGTATCTTTCTATAGCGAATTGTACAAAATTGCGAAACAAGTTGTCGTCGATAACATAGACGGGGTTGTTGTTCTGAAATATGAACCAATTACTCAGTTGGAATTCAGTAAAATTTTGTCTCCTTACAATTTATATCTACACTATGTCAAGGAGAACGAGAAGTTCCCTACGTTGGACGAATTTAAAGAGTATGTTTTGAAGAAGAAGAAATTCAAGGACGATTTAGTAACTATTTTCCCAGAGAATGTTCATAGCGCAATCGAAAGAGCGTTTGTGGGTTATGAGAGCGTAATTAAGGGAGTGAGAGTCAAAGACTTTGCTAAGTTAAGTGATAAGTTTGCGAGTCGTCTTGGCCGCATTAAACGAGAGAAAAGGGTGATCTTCGAAAGTGATGATGAAATCAAGGAGTTTCTTTCTAGAGAGGAACGTCAATTCAAAAGGGTTAAAAAGGAGGAAAAGGTTGAATAAAATTTCTAAAAAGGTTGAATAGAATTAGTTTTTTTGCGATTACATTAATTTGTTGAGTGTTTATGACTACCTCAAATAATAATTTTAGATTTTAGATGTTTGTTAACTGTTTTAAGGCGCTACCCCAGGCAAAATTAGCAACTCTATTTGTGGTGATTCAAACTTCGTTTGAAATACTGTTAGAATAAAGTTCTAATCAGCTTGCACTACAAAGTGGTTTTTACGTCAGTCACTGCGGGTCGAATAGTGCGAAATTAGTGATTTTTATTCTTTATAAAATCAAATTTCCGTCTTTTGAAAAAAAAAAAACTAGCATTATGTTCATTATTAAATTGTCTATCCATTAGTATAAGAAGCAAATCAAAATAATGTTAACTTTACGAGAAGAAGCATGTTATAAATATTTTTTTCTCATTTTTGTGGTTTCATTGTGAGGGGATTTATTACACATTATGAGACTTAAAATAAAAAATAAAACTACCACTTTGCAGTCTAAGAATATGTAGAAATTTAATGTATTTTTATTACTTGGTATTTCTTTTGGATAAAGAGGAGTTGGCTCCAAAAAACTGCACAAAAAACGGCTTTTGTCTGGGGTAGCGCCTTAATCTATTTTGATAGGATAAATAAAGGTACTTATCTCCTTTTTTTCCACTAAAAAGTATAGTTATTTTCAACATTACGAAAATGTTTTCTGTAAATTAGTTATTATATTAGGTATGTTGTATTGTTAGTTGCACTTTCCAAAGTTACAACTTTGATAATTTTGTAAGTAATAAAATAAAAACACGTCTTAACATTTAAATGATTTATCTTTCGCCAAACTTAACCCATACAAGGTGGCGCCGTGCCGACAGTATGACAATAAATGAAAACACTGGTAATGCTAGCTCACAGGAACAGTGAGGATCTACCCTATCAAATAAATCCTAACATCAAAATTTAAAAAAATACATATTTTTTAAAACCTACACTTCCTCGAAAACTGGTTCTTATCGCACTACGATTCAACATGCATCGAATTTCACACGCGTGCGTTTTTTGACAGTTTTCTAACACGGGTGCGGGAATGGAAATTGCCACAGGTACCTATACTTAGTCCAAATTGGGTCAATGCTCACTGCTCAGTCAGATGCAATGTTCAGTCAGAGATGGTTTTTTTTTAAGTAGTTTTTTATTTAATTTGAATATTTCGGCAAAGCAGAAGACGCAACTTCACAGCATTATCATTTCATTATCATTTTTTGAATACTCAAATTGTGTTTATAAATAGAACATCATAGATAAACATGATTATTTAAAACTTTACTTTTTAAACAAATTAACATTTTATATTTACTTTCACCTCTAGGGTAACAATGTACTATTTTTTTTATGTGACGCCCGAACAAAGTGAGGGCGCCAATAGTTCAAGGGACTAAATAAGTCTTTAAGGCGCTTAGACGAGCTAAATTAGCAACTCTATTTGTGGTGATTCAAACTTCGTTTGAAATGCTGTTAGAATAAAGTTCTAATCAGCTTGCACTACAAAGTGGTTGTTACGTCAGCCACTGCGGGCCAAATAGCGCGAAATGAGTGGTTTCGAACGATTTACAAAAAAACTATTGATTGGATTAAAAAATTAAAACAGTATCATGCTACTATATTGCTTGTAGAATTATTTGCCAAAAAATTAGAATGATCGCATGCATATTAGTGTGTTTTTTATTGTTTGAAAGATATTTTTAGAGGTAAGTTCGTGATTTATTTTTATGGAGCCAAATTAATTGTATTATGTTTTCAAAACAGTATCATGCTAGCATATATCCTGAAGAATATCATATATTTTTCTGGTCTTGTGCATAGCAGTGAATCATATACTTTTAGTAATTATAAAACTCGCGTTTAGCTCATGTAAACGCCTTAACCCGAGGTAAACACTTTGACTTTCATAACGAACACAAGGAAAAAAACAAATCAAGATCTAACTGCCGCTTTCCCGCCTATTTTGTTTTTTTTCTGTGGCCGGCCAGCTATTCAGTCATTAACTATTTTTCGTTTTCATCATTGAAAAAATGGTAAATATTTTTTGACCCCATCTTGGAAAGCGTATTTTTGAAAAAAAACTATTTTATATTAGGCTGTTTAGCAGCTTCATACCTTTGCTTCTCATTCAACTTGGCGAAAGCAAAGCGCGGAAAAAATAGAAAATCACAGTTTCGTAATAATTCATGACAAAAATGTTTTTCATTCTTTTATTTTATTTCTTCAAAAGTGTATTTAAAAATGTCGTTTGATACACATGGACATTTGTTATTGCAATTCTCGGCTCAAAAATACCATCGTCTACGGCTCGTGTGTTAATTCCGCCTCAATCACAATAACAAACATTCTCCACTTGTATCAAAATGTACTGTTTGAACCGTTTGAACATTCAAATTGTGTTTATAAATAGTTTGATAATCTGATCATCATAGATAAACATGATTATTTGATACTAATATTTACTTTTATACACAAATCAACAGAATCTAGGGATACCTTAATCCTAAATTATTTACGAATTTTTAGTTTAAAATCTTTTTAGTTTTCATAAAAAGTTTTTACATATACAGCTTGAAACCTCATTTATTCTATTTTCAAAATTTAAAATATAAATATAAAAAAAGAAAAAACAAAATACGGCGGCAAAATTGTTAGTAGGTAATTCGTTACGTTACGGAAAATTAAGATTGTTTTATTAATATTAATTTATGAAAAGGGATTAGATTGTTATTCTTTTTTAATTTAACGTGCCGTGTGAGCTTTAGGAGTCATATCACGTCGTCATTTGAGTCGTGATGAAATGTTACGAGCCGTGGGCATGCTAGAAAATGGTGCTATTGAGGCCCTACACACCAGCCAAAACGTGATATCAAGGTTGTGGTCACGTTATCGCAGTATTGGGGATGTAGCTGAACGGCACACGGGTAGATATCGCGTTACTACGCAGAGACAGGATCGATTTCTCCAAATGACCGCTAGAAGACAACCCAATATCACAGCGATGCAACTAGTACAAAGACTCCAGGACAGTCCAGGAGGACCACCAGCTGCTGGTGAGCGACCAAACCGTGCGAAGGAGGTTGCATGAAGTTGGTCTTCATGCTCGAAGACCGCTACGTGTTCCAGCATTGCAACGTGGCAATCGCGGTCGGCGGCTTTCGTGGGCTCGGGAGCATTTACCATGGAGTGACGAACAATGGTCTTTGGTGCTGTTCACCGACGAGTCCCGGTTTGGGTTTCATCCGGATTCACGAAGAACACGCGTTTGGAGAACTCCAGGGAGAGTTAGCCGTCTACGGCACCCTCAGGAGGTCCACTCATACCAAGGCGGGACAATCATGGTGTGGGCAGGAATTCGTCTTGGCGGACGAACCCAGCTCATTTGGATCCAAGGTAGCATGACTGCACAAAAATACCACGAGGAGGTAGAGCCTGTTATTGTCCCACACAGAATCCAAATGGGCCAGGAATTTCTACTCATGCACGATAATGCTCCTTCCCATACGGCGCGGCTGGTGTCGGCCGCTCTCCGAGACCACGATATTCAAGTTTTGGATTGGCCTGCACAGTCGCCCGACTTAAATCCTATCGAGCATGCCTGGGACATGTTACAACGAAAAGCTTTGAGAGATTTCCCGCCAAATTTGACGACAGAACAACAACTTTACGAACACTTACAAAGAACATGGGACCTCATACCGCAGCAAGACATTGACAATCTAATTTTAAGCATGAACAATCGATGTGTAATTAATGTAAGAGGTGACAACACTGATTATTAATAAATAGTTTTTATAAGATTTTTTCCAATTTTCATTAAAATTAATAGCTTTTTATGAAGAAATGAAGTTTATTACCATATAAATTTGCTACGGCGATTAAAAAAAAAACATTTTTATTTAAAACAAAAAAATCACGTCATGTTTTTATTTTTTACTAGAGACCTTAAAATAACCTATCATTCTTCCATTTACTATATCAGAAAATTCTTCATACAAATTAACGTTTATTTGTGTTCTAAATTCAAAAATATAAAAAAAATACACAATTTTTATTTGAGTCTGTATAACGGCTCACACCTTTGTTTTGCCTTGAAAGCGAAAAAAAAGGAAAATTAACATTATGGTTTCTTAATATTCATTAATGACAGTAATATTTTTGATACCTATTTTATTTTATTTCTTCAAAAGTGTATTGTTACGAGCTGGGTATGAGATAAATTAATTACTATTAACCGATTAAACAACACAATCACTTTATTAATCACAAAACAATTTAAACATAATCACAAGTACACTACAATACACTACTGTTCACTATTCGCTTAGATATCGCTCTTCAAGTTCACTTCGATTCGCTTAGCTGTGTTGCCAAAACAAGACTGACCGTCGCATCATCATAGCATTCGCTGCGCCCCCGCAAGGGGGCGCGGCAGGTGGTTCCGAGGCTTTCGCCCCCTGGCCGCGGAAGCCATACCTGGGCCCGCTACAGCGGAGCCCGTTTCTTTGTTGGACTTTGTCCCGGTCCTGTGGACCACATGATAGCAACATGCGGTCCTGTGTGTGGTTGCTATGTTGTAAACTGTAGGCGCGCCACAGCGCTGTCACACAGCGCTGTTTTCTTCACGGTACCTCGGCGGTCCGTCCCCTGGCGGTGAGACCTCCGGTTACCCGGAGGAGGCCCGGCGGAGGACAACCAGCGACAGAGGTGCCGACTTACAGCGCACCCACAGTGGATGTGTGGCTCCCGCCCGCCCCACTAACCAGAGCTAGCCGGCAATAAAAATTTTATCCACCGGTTATTTCCACTTTTGTTTGAATTTTGTCCCTTGTCAGTGGAAATAACCGGTGGATAAAATTTTATCCCCTGCCCATGCTAGCCGGGCAGAATAACCACGAATATTTTAGAAGGTCATAAAAAACACTAACAAAAGATTAGGTAGGTAGGTAAAAAGTAGTAGGTAATTATTATTACTAGCTACTTGTACATCACAAACAAATATGAACCGTATGCCCTAGGCGTACGGTCGAAATTCTAATGTCTTTTTATAAAGAGGTCGCGAGTTTGTAGGTACCTACCTAACTTTGAAAGTAATAATAATAGAAAACACTCGAAATTTCAACGTACACATACTGTAATCACGTGCTTTCTCGATTGTTCTAGTAGGTCCGATGTAACAGTATTAAGAAACGTCGTTTGATACACTTTTGCAATACATACCCTAGAAAGGTCGTTGACCGCAGTATAATTTTACCGCCCGCAGTAAACATCACTGCTTCCAATACTTCTGCCGACCCCCTCATTACTATTACGACGCTCATGGGAAACGGTCGGGTGTTTGAGTGGCTCCATTTGATACCGCAGCAGTATGTAAATCATCATTTATGTGCAGTGTTTACGTTATGTCGATACGGAAATGAGATTGTACCTATTTCCTGTTACTAAGTATGAACACGAGTTGGTAGAACATGAACTTTCAACTGCATCATTATTCTAATGCAAAATGTCTTCTCACTTTTGTTCTGTGTTGATCTTATGGGGATAGACTAGAATTCATGTCTGCAACTTTCATCGGTCTACTTAATAACTTAATGCAAAAGAAAATTTTAGTTTTTCTGATGGGATTTTAGTAAGTCATCATCATCATCATTTCAGCCGAAAGACGTTCACTGCTGGACATAGACCTCCCCCAAGTATAGCCACATTGACCGGTCCCATGTGACTCGCATCCAATGGATTCCCGCAACCTTCACCAGGTCATTGGTCCACCTAGTGGGAGGTCTTCCAACGCATCAGCAAGAGAAATGCATTGTCCGTACCCAAGTTACTTTTCAAGAAGTCTACACAATGCTCCTTTAGCGCAGCCACAGCATACTTTAGTAAGTATTTTGCCTTTATTATTTTTAAAGAATAATCCAAGAAAAAATATGTTCACTATTGTATTATGCAAGATTTGTCTTTTTGAAAATAAAAGAAAGTCTAATCTGCCCACTGATTTTATATTGAAGGTCGCTGTCTATTGACTGAAAGTGTTTAGAATGTCAATAAATCTACTATGACTGAAATAATTACAACTTTTGGTAGAATTGTTGACGCTCACAATGGCAATACCAAAATTTTCCTGTCACGCGTCAAAAAAATCTTCGAAACATTTCTGTGCTGTGATAAACAAAAATTGAGGCTAATTACTACAACAAATCACTTCAAATTGTGTCTCACACCCACGTTCTTGATACATACAGCCGTTTCCAAACATAAATATCGTGTCTCGAGCACGACCGGCGTTCCGTGTAATGTGTCATAGTTAAAAATCCATGCGTTATGGCATCTGGGTCTAAAAATGATATAGTTAATAGACTGCTTAACGTGCGGCTGGACGATGGGGGTGGCGGAGACGAGTTGCCGCCGCAGAACATGCTGCCGTCCAACCAGCAGGCGCGGCAACAACTCGGCCAACAAGATGAAGACAACGGACAGGCGAGTGAATCTCACGCCTCGTCTTCCGCAATAGAAAACCTCCAGCCAATTAACAACACAGGCGGCCGCTTGCACAACTGGCAGGCAACGAAAACTACTGTAAAAGAAAGGTTATCATTCCTGTTCAACAATGAGATCTTATGCGACGTTCATTTCATCGTCGGCAAGGAAGCTAATCAGCAGGTCATACCTGCGCACAAATTTGTGTTGTCTGTGGGCAGTGCAGTGTTTGATGCCATGTTCAATGGAGTGCTAGCAACTAAGTCTGATGAGGTAGAGTTACCTGATGTGGAGCCCGCAGCGTTCCTACACTTATTAAAGTTTCTATATTCAGATGAGGTACGAATTGGCCCAGAGAGTGTGATGACTACGCTGTACACTGCTAAGAAGTATGCTGTGGCTGCGTTAGAGGAGCATTGCGTAGACTTCTTGAAAAGTAACTTGGGTACGGACAATGCGTTTCTCTTGCTGACGCAGGCACGATTGTTTGATGAGCCACAGCTGGCTGCACTTTGCTTAGAGATGATAGATAAGAATACTGCTGATGCGTTAAACGCTGAAGGGTTTACGGATATTGATCAGGATACATTAAATGCTGTGCTGGAAAGGTATGTCTGTTTTGGATTTATTATGTACTGACCATCTTAAAATGTTCTTTCATCTTGTTAAATTAAATATTAATTTCATTAAATATTTTTAAGATTGCATAAATCCACATGACGAGAACAAGCCTTACCTTAAATTATGAGGAAACTATTCTTGTATGTTAAAACATAATACATTTATTCAGAAGCAACAGGATATATAAATTTGTGTCATATCTCTGCCTTGGAAACTAACAAGAAATTATTGAATGTTTTAAAGCTTGAGGTAAATAAACAAACTGTATGTGTATTGGTTTACTTAATTTATGTATCTATTCAATTAAGAAAAATGTGCAGTTGTTATGATAAAATGTGCTTAAAGTTATTTTGTAAAAGTTAAAGTTAACACTAACATATCTTTTTTACTGAAAATGATTAATAGTGGTTTTGGCTGACTTGTCTGAAAAGAGACAATCTCAGATGTCAGACTGACCAGCTGCGGTCAGTCTTTTTAGGGTTCCGTAGTCAACTAGGAACCCTTATAGTTTTGCCATGTCTGTCTGTCCGTCCTCGCTTAATCTCTGTGACCGTTAGCACTAGAAAGCGGAAATTTGGTACCAATGTGTGTATCAATCACGCCGACAAAGTGGTAAAATAAAAATTGGAAAAAAATGTTTTATTAGGGTATAGCCCCCCTAAATGTAGAGAGAAGTGATTTTTTTTTAATTTCAACCCTAACGTGTGATATATTGTTGGAAAAGTATTTAAAAGTGAATAGGGGTTTAGTAAAATCATTTTTTGATAATGTCAAAAATTTCAGAAATAATCGCTCCAAAAGTAAAAAACAATGTGTCCCCCCCCCCCTCTAACTTTTGAACCATAAGTTTAGAAAATATGAAAAAAATCTGAAAAGTAGAACTTTATAAGGACTTTCGAGGAAAATCATTTTGAACTTGGATGGAAACAAGTTTTTGTACAAAAAAGACAAGTCATAAGTCATTTATTTCTTAACAAAAAACGTTGTGTGTAAAAACTTAAAATTAATTTAAATTAATAAGGTTTCGACATTAATAACAAAACAAATATTAAAAAAAAAAGAAAATAACAATAGCTCCTTTTTACAAAAATTAAATGAATCGTCGAATAAATTAAAAATAATAACAAGAATGTCAAAAGATGAAAATAACAATAGCTACTATTACAATAATAAAATTAATAGTCATAAACAAAAATATATAAATAAGAAAAATATCAAAACTTAAATAATAATGTCAAAAGATGAGAATAATAATAGCTCCATTTTACAATAAAAAAAAAAATATTACATAAAGAATTTAAATGGGAATAATTAAGGCAATACAAATAATAATAAAATTCAATAAAAAAAATAAAAAATAAAATAAGTAAAATAAGTTAGCTAATATCGCATAATAGGTATACATGATTGTCATTTTGTCAATTGATGAACTCCTCAATACTGTAAAAGCCTTTCCTCAATAAATACGTCCTTAATTTGTGTTTGAATAAATTAATTTCTGGACTAATTTTGTAGTATAATCGTATATATGCAAGCATTTTTTTTAACTTCGTTTACATATTTTATTATCCTGAACGTATCTTTTTTCAAACAAAAAAGAATTATTAAAATCGGATTGGATTGAACACTTATTGTGACGGACGGGAAACTACGGAACCCTACACTGAGCGTGGCCCGACACGCTCTTGGCCGGTTTTTTAAATGTCCAAGCATTGACATTATTGTCTATTTGACAAATCAAATACTCACATAAAATCGACCCCTAGCTAGAAATATGTTGTCTTCCAACAGATTCTCCTATAATTTTCAAGTTTTGAGTATGCCCTGTACGGTAGAACTTTATTTTCCCTCTGACTTAGTAGCACTGTCAAAGATTTTCATTAACATTAACATAAGGTTGTTGTTAGGTCGCTGTTACTGAAAAGTTTCTCAAAATTACATTGGTTGCATATGTGAGTTGCTATTGTGTTGTGCAGGAGCAAATTAAGTATTTTGAGTATACTTAATAATCAATGCATTGCATGTTGACAGAAGAAGGTCATTGTCAACATGCCAACAGTGGTACACAGTCTGCCAATGCCAGAATATATGTTAGTAAACTAATTGTTTGTTTACACTGTGGTGTTAATAGGTGCTCACTAATTACTGGGTTCAAGAAAGTCGTTACTTTTTAATCGTGTAATGTGTTTGTGGGAATGAGTTATGAATAAGAGACAAGTATTCATATTTGTAATAGCCTTTTCATTACAAACTTGAGTACTTGTAGCCGGAACTGATGATGAACGAATTCGAGTTCAAATCCTAAGTATGTGTAGAGCTTTTGAGTCCAAAAATCCTGTGCTGAAGGGGGTGGATGCATTTTGGGATGGGCCACAATCGCAGTGCGGAAAAATCTTCCTGCAATACTCTCTTAAGCACTCTTCGGCCGCACTGCTTTTTACCAGGTTAAAATCAAAGTGTCGACTGCATTTCCTAACTGCGGTCGCGTGTGGTAACTTAGCATGTTCGCACCACCTGTTGCACGCGCATCGACTTGTCGTATTTGATCGACAGTTACTTCGCCCCACGTAGGTAAAACGACTCTTTACACGGTCCACTGTTTCATAAACAACCTAATTACAAGTTGTCGAGTTCCGTAGTTGTACAAGTGCAACCGTTGGCTCATCTTCCACGATGCTACTCTGAACTAAAGTAACTTGTTACAAACTCAAATCTTCAGTGAGTAGCCAGTGTTTCAATGGCAGATCGTTTACGGCGCCATTTGCAATAATTGGTGGAATCGTGTTGCCGCCATTAAAATACTGAAACTTCCCGGTTGGTCTCGTGATCGCAAAAGTGTTTGCTGAACGAGTGGCCCTGGAAGTTCGATTCTCAAACTGTTATTTAGTTTTCACCCCGTGCCTCGGAAAGCATGTAAAGCCGTTGTTCCTGTCCTGCGCCTAATCTCTCCCCGGTTGTGTCGGGTTGCCGTCCCATAGGACTATAAGAGTAAAGCAGCAGAGAGTGCATCGCCGATAGCGCATACACTTGTGCACTATTTATCTTGCGTACTTGACTAATCTCGGTTCAGGTGGTCTAATCAGTAGTTTCGGCCGAAGTTACGGTCGTTTCCTAGCAATTACTAACATAAGATCGTCATCATCGTTAGCAGTGGCGCAGGCTCCTAACAACTCAATTCCCACCGGCTTACCTTCAGAAGTTTAGAATACAACCACTCTCTACCTACCGTAATTGAAAAATTGCATAATCACTACTTCTTACAAGCATCACCAAACGCCTACTCGCATTTAATAAAAAAAAATTACCCTTCAATAACATTTTGCTATAAAATAACCCGCAGGCGCTATCGGCTTTTTGGCAGTATAATTTCTAAGGAAAATAAACGTCATGACGTCACTAGCCAGCCCGCCATATCAGGGCTCTGGTAAGCCGAAGCAAACCGAGTTATTCATAGAGAAAGTAATAGAAAATGCGTGCGCGTGAGCGAGATGGAAAGAAATCGTTATCGCTCGTTGAATTTCGTAAAGAATCGGACATCATTCATGCTTGATGAATGACATTATTTTGTGCAGCCGAATTTTATCGAGTTACGACAGGGGCAGAAAAAGAAAGTATGATAGGGGAAGAACGAGATAGCATTAGTAATGGTGGATTTCGTATTTGGTTATTTATTTGGATGTTTATTTTGTTGTTCACTTTTATTGTTGTTGGTACCTCTGCATTTTATTCTATTTTTTTTTTGTTTTTTTTTTTACCATGACAATTTCATTATTTTTGGGGTTGCTGATAATGAAAATTAGGTCAAAATGAAAATACAAAATGACATTTTTTGGTTGTTTCTTCATGGGTGTTGTTTTCGTGGTATTTGAAGTCGCTGATAATGAAAATGAGGTCAAAATGAAAATCCAAGATGGCGCCGACGATAAATTTCGGTTTTTTCTTCATGGGTGTCGTTTTCGAGGTTTTTGGGGTCGCTGATAATGAAAATGAGGTCAAAATGAAAATCCAAGATGGCGCCGATGAAAAATTTCAGTTTTTTTCTTCATGGGTGTCGTTTTCGTGGTTTTTGGGGTCGCTGATAATAAAAAAGAGGTCAAAATGAAAATCAAAGATGGCGCCGACGAAAAATTTCGGTTTTCTCTTCATGGGTGTCGTTTTCGTGGTTTTTGGGGTCGCTGATAATGAAAATGAGGTCAAAATGAAAATACAAGATGGCGCCGATGAAAAATTTCAGTTTTTTCTTCATGGGTGTCGTTTTCGTGGTTTTTGGGGTCGCTGATAATGAAAATGAGGTCAAAATGAAAATCCAAGATGGCGCCGATGAAAAATTTCAGTTTTTTCTTCATGGGTGTCGTTTTCGTGGTTTTTGGGGTCGCTGATAATGAAAATGAGGTCAAAACAAACATCAAAAAGTCAAGTAAAAAATAATCATTCTATTTTTTTTTCTCGGCTTACCCTGACTCTTTTTTCACCCTTCGCCACTGATCGTTAGGAACCCGAAATAAAAATGAATGACAACACCATTGGTCATCAGCTATCCTAACTCACGATGTGATTCATGAGTAAAATTAATTTCAAAGTATAAGCTACTTTCCGCCCCTAAGACGACCCACTGACCGGGCCCGCATCGTCGTTGACAGACTTTTGACAGTCATGGCCGTAATTCTGACGGGAGGATATTATTATTTCTGTCCCCTACATATGTCCTCGCGAGAAGCTGGCCTTACTTATGGCCCACTGCCTCTTGCGTAAAGAAGACCCCGTCTCAGCAAACAGGCTGATAAAACTCCGGAATTTGTTGTCAGTTTTTGATAGAACGATACCTTCAGTCATTTGCTTTTCTACTTTTAAATTAAATTATTTCGGCGGTCACTTTCTCAACTTGGCTGCGAACTAGGTACAGTCCGTGAGTTTTATTTGGTTCACTATTGTGGCGTAATCATTTTTCGGGCTAAAGGCATCGATATCAAAAATTCGAGAACTCGGCTCTCAAGACTTTCTCCAAATCTCTTTCCATGGAACAATAATAATAATAAATAAATCATTTAGCTTGAGCAGGAGATACACGCTCAACTGACATGAGTGCGACGGCGATATCTGAAAACACAAACAATATACTTATGACAGAAATTGCAGCACTTACGTGAAGGACATAAGTGACTGACAAACGCACATACCGCTTGATGCCTGCGTACGGGACGTAACTTAGCACCTTGTCTTCTACGTGCTAAACGATTAATTCCACACACGGGTTGGAATGTTTTTGTATGTTTTTGTGTTACTTTCGCCATTTTTCAAATAACAACCCAAGTTTTGTATGAGACAGCTTTCTAAAACTTCACGTTTCCGCAATGTAAGCCATCAAAGGTGACGCTGTATAAGGTTTTGTCCACACACATTTTTTATCAGCTATTGTATTCAAGGTTTTATACTTAGCTGCTGTTTTGAAAATAAAATAAAATGCCTGAACTTGGGAAAGCCAGACATTCTTTCTTTTCAAACTCCTTTGATGTTTTTGCGTTTTCCTTCACATCTTTTATAAGACTGCAGTTTACTCCATTCAGTGTTGCGTAGTTAAATGGAAAACAGTAGTTTGTTTGGATATAAAAGTCAGGAGTTAATGGAATAGATCGAGACTTATCTGAGAATCTAAATAGGTAGATGTTTGTTTTAAATAAGTTCGTACATTTCCTTCGATATTTTTTGCATTTAGATGAGGAAAAAGTCTCGAGGAAAGTTTTTAATGTGGATGGCTATATGAGTAGGGCCAGGCAAACACAAAGATGGATGGACTGTATAATTCCTAAAATATAACACCAACCAAAACATCGTTCGACGGAAGTCATGACAGTTTCTCTTGCAATATTGAAGAAAAATATTATAGATCACGAGTTTTCATTTCAGCTTATTTTTTCACTGTTGTCATATTATTTGTCATAATAAAATTCACGTGACAATATTGAGAGGTTAGCATTGCCAGCGATATGCGTCCATCAAATACCAATTGGGTCCACCATTATACCAGCGTAATGATTTATTATCCACTGGGTCACCGAAGACCTCAAAGACGACATGGATGTGGAGAGAGAACGTAGGGCGTTGTGTATCCGCTGTAATATGTTGGCTCGCAGATTCGCTCGTTGCACGGAACAGGTGAAGGTCACACTGTTTAAGGCCTTCTGTCAGACCTTCTACACGTGCAGTTTGTGGGCTAAATACACGCAGGGGACGTACAACGCCCTGCGTGTACAGTATAATAATGCGTTCAGAGTGTTGATGGGGCTGCCGCGCTACTGTAGCGCGAGTGGCATGTTCGCAGAGGCGCACGTGGACGGTTTCCATGCCATCATGCGTAAGCGCTGTGCTTCGATGATGGCGCGGGTGCGCGGCAGCCCCAGCGCCATTCTGGCCGCGTGTGCTGGTCGCTGGGACTCTGTACTGATGGCACATTGGGTAGGCCTTCACGCAAGAGGGAGCGCCTGACTAAATTGTACCTTTACTAACACTAGGCTAAGAACATTGTTACTAACTTATAGATTTAGATTTGTATTGTTACTTACTAACACTAGGTTAAGAACATTGTAACTAACAAATTTATGGACCTAGTCTGAAATAAAATATATTATTATTATTATTATTCCCTTTATTCATTTTTTTAACAAATTTTTTACATTTTTAAATATTAACATAAAAAAATATATAAAAACATTTAAAAATATAAAAAATTGTAGCCCACCGGTATCGGGAACAGGGTCCAAGCTACCGGCGGTCAGGGCTCCAGAGAGAGGAACCTCCTAACAATACGAGCCGTGTCAAGGAGTACCGCTCTCTGAATCAAGCCCTTGATCCAGCTGCCTAACGAGAGCCTCCTCAGGTATTGGTCGAGGCTCTTGGCAATTAAGCCATGGGCTGACACGACTATCGGCACAATGATTGCTGAGTCCACTTCCCACATGTCGACAACCTCGCGAGCCAAGTCAAGATACTTGATTTGTTTATCTTTCTCGGCTTTCACGAGGTTCTCATCATGCGGGACCGTTATGTCAACAATCATTGCGCGCCGCTCTGATCGATCCATCACCACTATATCAGGTCTATTAGCTATAACAGTCCTGTCAGTGATGATGGATTGATCCCAGTACAGTGTGATACTGCCATTATCGAGAACTGGGTCGGGCACATACCTATAGTAGGGCACTTCCGATTCCACAAGATTGTATTTTAGAGCAAGTTGCTGATGGATAATCCTGGCTACAAGGTTGTGTCTATGCAAGTACTCTCCGTTAGCTAGACGAGAACACCCGGAGATAATGTGACGGATTGATTCGCCTGGACGGTGGCATGCCCGACATATGTCAACCGTACCGTCCTTCACAATAAATCTCCGGTAGTTTTTCGTCATCATAACTTCATCCATAATTGCACAGACAAAACCTTCGGTTTCTCCGAAGAGGTCCCCGGATCGTAGCCAGGACACGGACGCTAGAAAATCTACATCAGGCCCATGAAGAGCCCGGTAAAAGCGCCCGTGAAGCTCCTTGCTCTGCCATTCTTTCCTGCGGTCATCAGTAGTAAGTACTACAGGTTTGCGCCAGTTCTCTTTAGCCAAGGAGAGCGGGGTGAGGCCCTTGTCCATCGCGACCACATCTCGATGCATCCCCACGTCAGCTTCTAGGAAATATTCCCTGAGACTGCATATCTCACGATTGTGGAGGGTCTTAGCGTTTAAAAAGCCTCGACCCCCACACATCCGCGGGACATACAGTCTCATTACCGAAGAACGCGGGTGATGCATTCGATATGCCGTCAACAATTTACGGACCTTCGTATCCAGGGCGTCTAGTTCTGTTTGAGTCCATTTGAGTATGCCGAAAGAGTACATCAAAACCGGCATGACCCAACCGTTGAAGGCACGCACCTTATTTCCGCCTGATAAAAGACTATTAAATACTTTTTTCAGGCGGCCAAAGAAGCGCTCCTTCAACGATTGCTTCATGTCAGCAACATTGATGCCCAACGCTTCCGACATACCCAAATACTTATAAGTTTCGGTTGCTGAGAGGGATCTAAGATTTATGGAATCTGAGAGTTGGGTTCCCACAGATTCCACAATCTCCCCTCGCTTTACATGCATGACCGCACATTTGTCCACACCAAATTCCATCCTGATGGCGCTACTGAAGGTTTCAGTTACCTTCAGTAGCTCCATCAGTTGCAAATCGTTGGGGGCAAAGAGTTTCAAGTCATCCATGTAAAGGAGGTGAGATATAACCCGACCATCTTTCCGCAACCGATACCCTAGCCCTGAATCCTCCAGCAGCGTGCTAAGAGGATTCAAGGCTAAGCAGAACCAAAGTGGACTCAAACTATCGCCCTGAAATATACCTCGCTCTATCCTTATCGGCACGCTATTCCTCTGGATTTGCCGACATCCTGGATAGCGAAGTACTGTCCTCCATTGCCCCATACACGACATCAGGAAAGTGCGCAGAGTTGCATCAACTTTATACAACTCTAGCACTCTCATGAGCCATGTATGTGGCACCGAGTCATAGGCCTTCTTATAGTCTATCCAACATGTCGACAGATCTTTTCGGGAACGACGAACCTGTTGACTAATGGCCATATCAATGAGGAGTAGCTCCTTAGTACCACGGGACCCATTCCTACATCCATTTTGGGAAGCAGACATGACAGAATTGTCATCAATATGTTTACTAATTTTAGTTCTCAAAATGGATGTAAGAACTTTATAAACTGTCGGGAGACACGTGATCGGTCTATAATTTTTGGGTTCCGTAGTACTACCCGATTTATGGAGCAGGTGGGTTATACCTGTTGTCAGGAACTCTGGCAGCGACCCCGACTCTAAGGCTGACTGGAATAGGGTCGCCAAGCGAGCATGCGACCTTGTTAACCATTTAATCCAGAAGTTGTGCAGCCCATCCGGCCCTGGAGACTTCCAATTAGGCAACGGACGGACTGCACAAGCTACGTCTTGGGGGCTGATAGTAATTGCCCCCATTTCTAGTACTGGATCGCACGCTCGCTCAATCACCCGAGTCCATTCACCCTCAGCATGGCTGACAGGCACCGACCAGATGCTGCGCCAGAATGAACACATTGCATCATCATCCGGCAGGCGCGTGTCAGCCACACCTTGGTCCGGTCGCTCCCAAGCCCTATAAACCCACCTTTCATCTCTTTGGAATGTGCGATTCTGAGTGTATCGGTCCACCCGCCGCTTATACCTACGAATACGGCTTGCCCATGCATACACTTTCTGCTTCAGGAAGTCGATGCGCTCTGTGACACGGGATATTATTATTATTATCTGCTGGACTGCCTCGTTGGACTGCATGCGGTTATGGGGGTGATTCCCAGATGCGTGCGAAGTGTTATTGGGCTTTTCCAATTCTCAGTAGCAGACACGAAGTCTAGATTAGTGGCTGGTTTTTAGCAATACGGTCGCCCTTTTATTACATTGGACTTAAGGCGAAATGTTGGTGTAATAGGTATACCTTTACCTGACTATTGGTGATTGCAGCCATAAGTATAGGTAGAACTGCTGGATGACCCATAACTTGACTATAGTTTTAGACTGTCGTTAAGGTATAGGTCATTCAAGGCCCGGGTTTCCTATATTATCTGCTTTTAAAGCGAAGTATGACAATTCTTATCTCTATTTCTCCAGGGACACACTCCGCATCAGGGAAGCAAAAATCTTCGCAGCAGTGCTACGCTGGTCGGAAGCAGAATGTATTCGACGACAGCTGCCCGTCACGCCAACCAACCAAAGAATGGTCCTTGGCAGAGCCTTCAATGCCATCCGATTTCCCCTAATGTCCGTAGAAGAATTCGCCATGGGCCCTGCCCAAAGCGGCCTCTTGGATGACAGAGAAATTGTTCAACTGTTCCTATATTTTACTGTTAATCCTAAACCGAATGTGGGGTTTCTCGACACCCCGAGATGTTGCATGACTGGGAAAGAATTGACAGTGAATAGGTTTCCCCAGACAGACTCCAGATGGGGGTACAGTGGAACCACAGACAGGATCCGGTTTACGGTTGATCAGAGAATTTTTGTGGTCGGCTTTGGACTGTATGGATCGTATTTTGGGCCGACGGAGTATGAGGTACACTTACAGGTTAGTCACTTGTTTTTTATGTTTTTTTTTGGAGTTTATAAACAGTTAGTTGGTCTACCTTCTCGTTATGACTAGGGACTACCGAGCATGAGTGCTTGTGTGTTTTTTAATTCATTTTAATGATTTCCACCAGTTTCCAAGCTACTTTACCTTCACATTTAAGTAACTAAAATAGCAAAAGTCCACTCTCATTTTACAAGTATCATCAAGTATGTTGATAAATTATTACGATCTGTCTTGTTCCCAACTTAGTTCAGTTAAAAGGTAAAGGTTAGCCTATTTTTAGAACGCATTGCACCGAAAGCGGCGCATGACCTTTAGAAAAGTGGAACCTAAGATACTTACGACGAGAGTGAAGAAAAATGTATTTTATTTATAGAAAACGGACGTCCCGCGGTTTCACCCGCATAGTTCCCGTTCCCGTGGGAGTACGGGGATAAAATATATCCTATGTTACTCGTGGATAATGTAGCTTTCGAATGGTGAAAGAATTTTTGAAATCGGTCCAGTAGTTTTTAAGCCTATTCATTACAACCAAACAAACAAACAAACAAAGTTTTCCTCTTTATAATATTAGTGTAGATAATCTGTTATATGTCCCAGAAGTGGGAACGTTCTAGTCTGATTATACTATGCCATGTGCTGTGCTATGTATATACTATGTGTTTAAGCTGTGTTTTATTTAGCATCAGTAATAGACATGACGACAATATTAAAACATTACAAATATATTTAGTCCGTCAGTTAGAGTATTGGAAAAGAATGTACACGTATTTTTTGTTTTTGTAAATCAATGAATATTGACAGAGATAAAACGCATCAAAACTCGGGAGTGGGGGCTCGTGATGTCAGAACTCGCTAAAAACTATAACTAGGCGTGACGTATTAAGAATTTTAAAAGTTTTGTATCTTCGTCAATGTTGGTTGATGTAACAAAAGAAAAAATACAGGTCAAATATTTTTTGATAATCTAGCTGACGGAGTAATTAATCCTACCATATTCTACGTAACATTGCAGATAATCCACCTAGCGACGAAGAAGGTCTGTGGGTCGAATACTACCACGTTCTGTTGCGACGGAACGGACGACACCTTCCGCGCCATGTTCAAGGAACCAGTCGAGATTCTGCCCAATACCTCGTATATAGCTAGTGCTAAACTCAAGGTAAGTTAGAATATTGGAAAATAATGGACACGCAGTTTTTGTTTTTGTAAATCAATGAATATTGACATAGATAAACAGGGGCGGATTTGATACGTTGGCTGCCCTAGGCCTACGAAAGATTCCCGCCCCCCTATGTCCTGTAAAATATGAAAAATTAACTTTCTAATTTAAAATTTAATTTCTATAAATCAAAATAGAAAAAAGTAACGATAGTCAGTAAATGATTTAATTATCTCAATCAGTATTTCAGATACTGATTCTTACCATTTCTATTTGTGAGTTTTTGAGTTTTTCGCGTAGGCAACTACTAAAAAAAAACAAAATTTTGCAGCGCCCTAAATTTTGCCGCCCTAGGCCCGGGTCTACTCGGCCTATATGGAAATCCGCCCCTGTAGATAAAACGCATCAAAACTCCGGAGTCCCCACTCCGGAGTTTTGATACGTTGCTCGTGACGTCAGAGCTCACTAAAAATTATCACCAAGGAGAGACATATTGAGAATTTTAAAAGCGTTGTATCTTCGTTTTTTTGGTTTACGCAACGAAAGAAATATATAGATAACTACGAGTCAAATCTTTTTTGATAATCTAAATGACGGACTAATTAGTTTTTTTTTTTTTGTCGTTTACCCTATAATTTTATTCATCTTCTGAGTCACTCGAATCGCATTCACTGTCACTCTGTAATTTATTGAACAGTGGGTGATTTAATTTACCAAATGTTGGCATCACCAGCGGCACCAACTGACAGCGGCATGACGTTCATAAAATGGCGGCTGTAGTTCCAATTTTGTCCGCGTGCACAGCTAAGTTGGTGGCACGTATTCGATGCTACGTCGTGAACTTGGGAACACAATGCTTTTCTTTAATAGATGGTTGTAAAGAAAATTCTTCTGCCCGACAAAAACCGCCAACATTTACTAAATCTAAATGCAATAAAAAAAGGTTCAGGCCAAAGAGGTCGTTATACTTTTATCAAAGTCTCTTCGGGACGACACCTCGAAGGATCGGTTTAAAAAAAACGCCAATCTATCGTGTTCGGGCCCAGAACGACCCCTTTTAAGTAAATTGTAAAGTTTTGAGGATGAGGTGAGGGTTGTCTAGTAGAAATAATTCATTTAATGGTTTTACTTTGTCCTTTTTTTTCTCTTTTTGCACGAAACATTTTTGTAGTACTTAATTTAAAAAAAGAATCACCTGGCAAGCTGGCAACACACCATTCTCAAACGTCTAGAAAAAGATTGACTAGTCATTTTCAAGCAATACAATCCCCTTTAATGATAGTAATTTGACAATTACATAAAAAGCATGCTCAGCAAAAACTGCCACTTCTGCCATTTTTGTAGATCCCCCGGTCTACCACACTTGTGCAGCCTGTCTCCAATAACACAAAAAGTCACTTTAAGTAGAGTTCTTCGTAATAAATGTTCCTCGTATCAATACGATAATTATGACGTCACTTAACCTCTTAAACATCTCTTTCAGGGCACTGATTCCTACTATGGCACGAAGGGTCTCCGCCGTGCAACAGTTGACTGCAACAATGGCGAAAAGGTCGTATTCCAGTTCTCATACGCCGGTGGTAACAACAACGGTACATCGGTAGAGGACGGCCAAATACCGGCCATCATTTTCTACATATAATCCCACCTAAACGCTGGCAACATTTATAGAGCCGGTGTTTAAAATAAAATTTTGGACTGGCAACATTTATTTGAGGCTGGTAACTTTGGCGTTTTTTGAAAGCCTGTTTTGTTGTATAAGTGATGTGATAGAAAAGGTTTCAGTAAAAAGTGTACCTGGCACATTATATCCAATAGAACAAGGTCCTAAATTAGTACCTACATAAACTCGTACTGTTGAATTTTGAACGCTCAAGTCAGCACAGTTTAAATTCCAACAGTTCAATATATAATTTTTAGGCATTTATGTAGGTGTCGCTTTAGTATACATTGACATGAGTTTCTGTTAAAAATGTAAGCATTGGAGGATTGTCGTCTCTCTCACTCATACCGGTTTCTAGAATTTCTTATTGTCTCCTTTTCATAATGATCTTTGTCAGAAGACAAGGAAACAGGCCTTTGTAAAAATGCACTTTTAATTAACTAATTAACATCGAGATTTGTAGTCTGAAGCTGAATTCGTGCGTGCTTTGTCTCTATCGGCTGTCATCCTTTCATCAGTTAAAAATTTGACTCAAACTATTTAAATAAAAAGTTTTTTTCGAGCTTTTTGGAAAGGTAAGCATTGTATTTAAAAATAAATCTGTAATAATATAATCAAATTCATCTCTAAAAATGATAGTTAAAATGCAATTCAGCAAAAAGTGATTCTATTCAAACATATCAAGTTTATTCTTCTGAATGGCTCTTTAAAAGATCACAAACACCCTCAAAAATCTTTAAAAAGAGACAAAAATATATAAAATACTTTAAAATATTGTACAAGACATTTTAAATTACTTGTGTTACACGCTTAAAAAATAGAAAAAACAGGAATTCAAACTTAGAACTTTGGTAGACTTTAGTTTCAGTATTGTTACTATAAAATAATATATTTCTTCTAAATAGAATTTAATGTCAAGTGAGGTTACTGTATAAAGTATTAAATAGTCATAATCTTTGATAATGGGCTGGAATAAAAAATAAGAATATCGCAAATAGTAGTGATTGCAAAAGAAAAAGCAGTTGGTAAAATGTTAAAATAGATTTTAAAACTTTTCTCTGTATTTTCATATAAAAGATGCCCCTTTATTAGTCTGATTTAGTACTTTTTGATTGGGCATTAAAGTTCCTCTGAAGCAAGTATGAATAAAAATGGCCGCAACGTAAATTACAATATGTTGTGTGGCAACATTATGTATTTATAGACAACTGTCGCAAATCGCCTTGTGTATAAAAATGCGTAACAGCTTTATTAAATAACTCTTCAGAACGATCTCTTTGGTTCTAAAGAAACGAACGGTGTTTCATTTGAAAATGGAGCTTATTCGTATGAAGTTAATGTTTATGTACATATGTCAGTATGAAACGCTCGATCACAGTCGCATATAGGAATATTCACAATAATATCATAGAACTAAAGTTAATTTTAGTATGAAACTACTACAATTAGTGTCAAGTGAAAATTCGCTCTATAAATTTCAGCCTAAGAATGTAGGAATCTAGAGGGTTCGATTCTAAAAGGGGATAAGTAAAATATTTTTATTTGTAACTAAATTCTTTAGTATAGTACAGTTCTAGTAACGAAATTTGAGCTTTTTACAGTCAGTCCCGTCTTAGTCCGTCTTCTCTTCATAAAGGCGATTAAGTAATGCAAGGCACTGACTTGTGCGAGTGTTGTTACATTGTTTCGCCAGATTAAATCGGAGTTTGGCCAGTAAGTTAACTTGACTTAAAGTTCAAGGTAAATATCAATATTTTCCAATAATGCGTAGTCGACGAAGCCCCGCTGCGCAGCGCTCCTATTTCTGTTTGCAGGGTTTAAAGTAACCTCTACCGGGGTTGCGGGCCTGTTCGAAAGGGATACCGCGGCCCCGGAACATAAAGGGCGAGGAAGGAACATGGATGGGTTTTAGTCAGTAAAAGTCTGACACTCCCTCCCGCTCCGCCCAGAGTGGGACAAGTCATTTCATGATTTCCCATCCGAAAAAAAAGGGGTTTAAAGTAAGCTAACACGAAGGGCATGGCGGGGTTTAGTCCCCTTCGAACCTAACCTATCCGAGTTGGAGTGGCCTAAGTTCTGAGCTCGCTTCGCTCACTCCTGCATCCAAGCTTTTCCTGTTTTATTTATTATCTATTCCGTATGCCAAATAGGCAACACCGTTTGCTGCTTTTTTTTTTCAAAGTCAGCGCCGGCAGCAATTTCATCAAACGGCGCTGACAGCTTATTTGTAAAAAGTAAAGTACTGGAATATATTGGAATCTATTTTTGGGTTTGCCTAAAGGCTTTCGTGAAACCTAGGATAAACCAGATATTTTGCGAAGAGGCTACGTATCGCTTTATCTAAAACAGAAACATACAGAAGTCTCTGAGTAAATACTCCTTGTACTTTCGAGTCTCAGGCTGAGATTCACAGACCGCACTTTGACTTTACTTTGATGGAAAAGTCTACTTTCACCCAAAAAAATATTTCTTAGGCCCAGATTCACAGTCCTGACTTTACTTTACAGCAAAGGAGTCTTCACAAAGTAAGCTTTGTATTACCGAAGTATACTTTCTATTTATTCAATTTCAGAGACAGTTGCTTGACTTTCCTTAGAAAAGTACGGCTCCAAAGTAAAGTATAGGGAAAGACGTGTGGCTGTTACGTTTCACATACAAATGTTTTGGAGAACATATTTTTAAATCAAGTTTTATTTCCTTAAAAAAATAGTTATTAACATATTATTCAAGACGAGTGTTTATATCGTGCTCTTACTTAGATTTATAATATTAATGTTATCATTTTACATGAAAAGTAAAGATTTTTGGAAAAAAAATATGTACTAAGTACGTGGAACGAAACGAAACATCGTTGACGTGTGGTTGACGTTCTGTTTGCTACTTGTACGTAAAAAATGTTTTTCATCTATATTATTTATTAACTTAATTCTATCTATGCATTACACGTTGACGTGCCAACTTTCGTGGCGAAGGAGCTACATAAGCAGCTGAAAGGGGGAAAGCAGAACCGTCGTCGTTGTGAAACCCTTCCGAGGAATCCGGTACAGTGCTGTCCAGCAAAGCAGGAGTGTGATGAGGACGGCTTCACCTTACTTCAGAAGAAGAAGAAGAAGCCTACTTGTCGCAATCAATGCGGTACTGGACTGTCAGGACCAAATATGCTGCTGCGTGCAGCGACACCAACGACGTTGCTGTATGTGTCTCGACTGCATCACTCCACGAAGGTTGAGGAGATCGTTGAGTACATGAAGGTCAAGACCAGCTGGACCTTGAGGGTCGAGAGGTTGGAGCCGCGTCACAACACCAACTTCAAATCGTTTGTGGTGCGAGTTCCGACACAATATCTCGACATGTTTCTCAAGGAAGTTTTTGGCCGAAGGGTGTAATCTACCGTCGTTTTCGCGGCAGGCTACGTGACACCGCACAGCGTATCACGACGCCGCCACTTCGTGTGTGATGATAGTTCATAGCTTATAAGTTAGATTTTTTATGCGTTAGTATATTTTTATGTTGTTATTTTGTGTATTTTATCTATGGGCCTAAAAATGCCTGATAATAAAATTATTGATTGATTGATTACTTTTGGACTCCCGATACTGCCTCACCAGTTAACTTGTAGTTTTTGACCTGCTGCTCGATATGGATAACGTCGGTAAAATTTACCAACTTTTAAATTAAATTGAAAATATCAGAAACAGCAAAATTGAAAGAAAACGAACGACGCGACGCAACCACCAACAATTGTGTTGGTGGTTGCGTCGCGTCGTTCGCAAACAATAAAAAATCACTTCGACATGATTTTTCGAATTATAACCCAACCAAAATTAAATGTGTTTCTTTTCTAGGAAACTAGTTTGACATGAAGGACTACATTATTTAAACGCATAGTAATGCAAAGTTTACTTTGAGGCCAAAGTCATGATTATCGACTACTTAGCCTTTACTAAGCAAAGTATAATTTTTGGAAAGTAAAGTAGAGCTTGACAGGACTTAGAAATATTTTTTTGGGTGAAAGTAGACTTTTCCATCAAAGTAAAGTCAAAGTGCGGTCTGTGAATCTCAGCATTAGTCCTGTCAAGCTCTTCTTTACTTTCCAAAAATGACACTTTGCTTAGTAAAGGCTAAGTAGTCGATAATCATGACTTTGGCCTCAAAGTAAACTTTGCATTACTATGCGTTTAAATAATGTAGTCATTCTTGTCAAACTAATTTCCTAGAAAATAAACACATTTTATTATGGTTGGGTTATGGCTCGAAAAGTCACGTCGATTTGAGTGAATTTTTTTATTGTTTGTATTGTGTTGGTGGTTGCGTCGCGTCGTTTCTTTTCTTTCAATTTTGCTGTGTCTACTGGATTCTGATATTTTTAATTTGATTTAAAAGTTGGTCAATTTTTCGTCGTTATCCATATCGAGCAGCAGGTCAAAAACTACAAGCTAACAGGTGAAGCAGTATCGGGAGTCCAAAAGTAATCAATCAATCATTAATAATTTTATTATCAGGCATCGTAAGACCCATAGGTAACATACACAAAATAACAACACAAAAATATACTAACACATAAAAAATCTAACATATAAGCTATGAACTATCATATAACACACGAAGTGGCGGAGTCGTGTTACGCTGTGCGGTGTCATGTAGCCTGCCTCGAAAACTTCGGTAGATTACACCCTTCAGCCAAAACTCTTCCTTGACAAACATGTCGAGATATTGTGTCGGAACTCGCACCACAAACGACTTGAAGTTGGTGTTGTGACGCGGCTCTAACCTTTTGACCCTCAAGGTCCAGCTAGTCTTCACCTTCATGTACTCAACGATCTCCTCAACTTTCGTGGAGTGATGCAGTCGGGACACATACAGCAACGTCGCTGGTGTCGCTGGACGCAGCAGCATATTTGGTCCTGACAGTCCAGTACCTACCGCATTGATTGCGACAAGTAGGCTTCTTCTTCTTCTTCTGAACTGAGGTGAAGCCGTCCTCATCACAGTCCTGCTTTGCTGGACATCGCTGTACCGGAGAGCAGAGGGGCGGGGGGCGGCGGGGCACGGTGCATCGCCCTCGCTGTTTGCAGGTGACGACAAATCCAATTTCTCCGACGCAAAACTGCTGTCCGAAGCATTTTCTGCACCACGACGCGTGTTTATGTTGGCATCTTCATTTGTCCTACTTTCCGAAACCGCACTGCGTAGCAACACTATCTCGGCACGTAGTTCATGGATGGTATTCTCAGAATTCTCCAAGTTACACTGCACCTCGGTCAGGCTTCACTTCACCGATGTAATGTCCTTTAACAACCTGGTGACGTCTACGTGATCGAAAGTGACGGGCGGTAACTTATGTAGCTCCTTCGCCACGAAAGTTGGCACGTCAACGTGTAATGCATAGATATAATCAAGTTAATAAATAATATTATAGATGAAAAACATTTTTTACGAACATATATAGCAAACAGAATGTCAACCACACGTCAACGATGTTTCGTTTCGTTCCACGTACTTCGTACATATTGTTTTTTCCAAACACCTTTACTTTTCATGTAAAATGATAATATTACTATTATAAATCTAAGCAAGAGCACGTTATAAACACTCGTCTTGAATAATATGTTAATAACTATTTTTTTAAGGAAATAAAACTTGATTTAAAAATATGTTCTCCAAAACATTTGTACGTGTGACGTAACAGCCACACGTCTTTCCCTATACTTTACTTTGGAGCCGTACTTTTCTAAGGAAAGTCAAGCAACTGTCTCTGAAATTGAATAAATAGAAAGTATACTTCGGTAACGCAAAGCTTACTTTGTGAAGACTCCTTTGCTGTAAAGTAAAGTCAGGACTGAGAATCTGGGCCTCAGTCGCGAATAAAAATCTCAAGTTTCGTTGCTCAGACTTTAAATAATATGTATAAGGATAGTGGGACTTGAATGGTAACGGAGAAGAACGATAGTACTTTGACCGAATTAATGACTATTGGTTTTTTTCAACAATTTGATGTTGCCACTAAAATTTAAAAAATACAGGGTGTTTGATAAATTGTTTGCCAAATTTAGCGAGCTGAAAGGAGGGGTCATTTGTATCTCTTCAGATCGAATAACCCATCCCTGTATAATCTTATACTGTCACTTACGCCAGATCTTCCGTGATTGTTCTTTGTTTTGAGCTTCCGATATTTCGACGCGGTTGCAAGTGCCATGATCGCGGATTAACTGTTAGGAGCCAGACAAATCTGTCTACACGCTTTCTTTGTCTTTTGGAATACACTCACAGTATCACCAGGTTTGGTGGAGTCCTTATTTTGTTACCGGCGAAAACCTAAAAAAAAACAAATATTCAATCGAGAGGATGGCTTCAAATTGTCAAGTACGTGGAATCCAGTTTTTAGTATGCTGAAAAGTAGCAGCCGGCAACATAATAAGGACTCCACTCTTCTCTTTATATCAGTATCTCACAGTGGTGGTGAAGGTTCCATACAACCCGATTCCTACTGGATTCATATTAAAGATATAATTATGCACTCCGGTTTACCTTTTACAAAAATTTACCCTTCGGTACTGGCAGCTCAAAATAAACAACAATCAGGGAAGATATTCCATAAGTGACAGTGCAAGTTTAGTTATAAACCGTGAAAGCTTAAAACAGACCCTGCATAAATTCAAGTCTTACTCAAGGCCTGTTCACAAATCCTAAGAGCGTAGGACAATGAGGGATTAACTTTTTCAACTCTTCCTTAGTCGCTGGATAGATGGCGCTGATGTTACTGCATGGAACAGAACGTCACATAATTTCACTTGGACCTAATTGTTATATTCGGAAGCTTAAGCAAACGAAAGTTTCAGTCAACGAGCGTATGTGACGTGTGTTTTTTCAAGCGGTGTGGCTTTGGCACCAAGTAACGTAGTCAGTTCAACGCCATCTACCGAGTTCTTGGAAACTATTTTATTTTAATTCTCAAAACGAAAACCTCTCATTGGCAATCGGTTCCAAAATCGTAAGATTATGCAGCATGTACCAGAAATGTGTAGACAAAAAAATCTACTGTCTCATACATTTGGGTCGAGTAGGTATTAAAGTTCTGTTCTGAACGGCTGTTTTTTTAGCAACTGTTAAGTTTGATGGTCTGAATCACAGCCCTGATATATGACCACACTTTCCTGGTATACCTTGTAGAATGAAGGTTCTTAAAGAAAATTCCTGTCGAATAAAAGCTAAGTGCTGTCCACACAGTAGCGTATAATGTTTCCAAAAAAAAAACAACATGCAGATGGTATATATTGTTGCGAATAGGCCTTAAAAAATCACCCTTTTCTATAGATAAATCTGTGATAGGCTTGTGGAAAGAATGGAAAATGAAAAAGTATGGATTTATTTCTTTTTTGTATTGTAGCTATATTTATATAGGACCAGATACTTTGGTTTTTTTTTCTTTAAATTGCGAGTGAGAATGTTTTTCTTGAACATGAATCTTATTAGCTTTAGTTTTAAGCTACCTTATTTATTGTTATCACTTTGATTTTTATTTTGATGTAATCTGTCGATGAAATGGGGTCCGGCCATCCTTCGCCATTCTTTTGCCGTCATCCCTATTTGGGGTCGATAGCATCACTTCTTCTTTCATATTTCTCTATTAGTCGTCATGTCGTTTCACCCATTATTTAGTGAAATTATTAATGGATCCAAGCAGAAGCGAAGTGTTATTGGGTTTTTCATCATTTTGGAATATCTCAGTAGCAGCCACAGGGTCTGGATTTGTGCTCGATTGATCGAAACAGGCTCGTACATATTAAATGGAACTTGAACATAACTGTTATATGCGCGATGTTATGCCATGTAAATACATTTCTTCGACAGGTTATAAAATTATTATACTATCATTATTTATAGAACTTCGTTTGAGCGAAGTGCTAAAAATATTATCTAAAACTGAAAAATTATAAAAAAAAACTATTATGCTTTATTATTTTGCCTCTTTAGGGGGGTTCAATGAAAGACTATGTATGTTAGGCGTTAGCGGTGGATTTTCGAAAAGGAACTTTTTAAGTTTGTTTTAAAAAACTGTAAATTATAAAATAAAACCTGCTTCCATTACGCCTTTGTAAAATTGTGCGCTATTTACCTATTACGTCATTTCAATAGATGCGCGGGAAATATCAGGGGCATAAAAATGAAAAACTTAAAACTCTAAGCAAAAAAACCGTTGATAAATGTTTCTCTAACATTATGTTATCCAAAGATAATAAGTATATTTTTTAATTATTTAATTTCTCGAATTCAAAAAAATGTCTTAGAGTTTATTTGTTTGATCTTCATAAAAGTTAGAAAGTTGTTTGAATTGGTACTTTTCTAGTCAAATTATCGAATGAGGGTAAACGTGCACTATTGCAAACACTCAAATCCAACTTTCAATATCCGTACTAAATGGGGAAGACCGTTAAAAGCTAATTGTAGATGGCGCCATCATAGCTGGTGTCAGTCTGACCAATGAGGTCAAGGTATTTTAAAACATTAAATGACATTCCTTGATTTTCAACCAATGAGGATGCTTAGAACTAGCTATGCTAGCGCCATTAGTTCCACAGTGTGCATCCCCATTGAAAAAAAATCTCTGTTTTTTAAATGCAAAGTTGGCTTAATATTCGACTTAAATTCCCCGGACTGCAATGCAAGCCACAGACGAAAAAGAAAGAATGCTTTTCCATTGTTCGTATTTTGGAGTCAAAATTGTGTTGCCATATTTTGATATTGGCCAAAGACAACTTCAGTGTTTTCTTTATTTTTAAGCAGTTATTTCTGTTTGTCTTGAAGTGTGAGTCAGTGCAGTAGTGCATGCCAATCTTGAAGGATTCCGTTTGATTGAAGGTAATGCAGGGGATGACCCACCTGGTCCGTTTGATTGAAGGTAGTGCAGGGGACGGCCTGGTATCATAATCATCATCATCATCATTTCATCCGAGAGACGTCCACTGCTGGACATAGGCCTCCCCGCGCGTGTCGCCACATTCCCCGGTCCCGTGCGACTCGCATCCAGCGGATCCACGCAACCTTTACCAGGTTATCCGTAAACTTAGTGGGAGGCCTTCCAACGCAACGTCTTCTCAGTTCGCGGTCGCCACTCTAGAACTTTTCGGCCCGATTTGGGAAGACGTATGTCCATCTCGCTCATTTTCCTTATGCCAAAAAAGGATAGACACACGACTTGTCGAATCGAAATTCATTCGAAGCGTTTGTGAATACGGGGCCGATCTGTGATCAATAAGTTTGGCAATTCTTCGGGGTACATCGCCGTCGGTAACCTTGGATCTCTTGTGAATGTCCCCATTTCTGCATTGAGCTTTGAGTAACTTAAGACCCACCTGGTATAAAGCTCCTTAACTTTGCCTTCATCTTCGCTCGCGTTATAGTAGGACATTACCGCAAAAGAACGTCCTGATTCTAAACAATCTTTTGCCGTCTAAAGCCTTTTATGTTCATCCACCTTCATCTTCTTAAACCCTTGTACATACTGTTACTGCTAGCATGCATCATCCCACTGCTGGGCAAAGACCTCTTCCCATGATTTCCAGTTGTTTCGATTTAGGGCTAATGTTGGCTTCCTAGCAAGCTGCCATTGCAAATTATGCTTTACGTCAAACGGAATCCTTAATCTTTGAGATCAAAATTGCTAAAACAACGGGTGACGATTGGTTATCCAGTATTATTTTTTCATTGACGAATTGTAACAAATTTTAGACCTTATTGTATTTGTATAAAGCTTGTTTTAGACTGTGGAAGCGAATGCAGGAATTGAGCTGTGTTTGTAGTTGTATTAAAATGATATAATATTTTGTATAGAGGAACTGATGTTGGTCTAGATGTCGTCAATAAATAATAACAGTGTATTATTGCAGTTTTATTGTAGTAAAACATTATTTCTCACAAACAAAATCAATCAAGACATTCAAGTTATACTTTCCAAAAGATAAAGTTTTTTTAAATATGCTTAACAAATATCATATCAAACAATTCATTTTTGCCACATGATATTTTGGCTGCACTACTAAAAGAGCCAACAAAGCTCTAATAATGAAAAGGCGAGGTACTGCGATTCAGTCATAATTCAATATTATTACAACCATGACATCTAATGACTTCATTACTGGTAAACCCATGACTGATTATATTGACGGAAATTTCAAATGCCATAGGGAAATCGTTGTTGGATTTGCAAAGAAAATCACACGCTCATTATCCCTAACGCCATTTCAAATTTCCACCGTCATTACAGTGATTTATAAACTAGATAAATAAATCATACATGCCTACTTAAATAATCGACGACAAACCTCAATTTCCCTACATAACTAAAACTAAGAACAGCCCATCTCATTCTGCCACTCGACATGTCTTTTTGTTAGATTCTTGGAGACTGGCTTGGTCTTCCCGATAGCTGTCAGTATGTCGTTGAGGTCCAATCTGTCTTTGCGATTGGCTACGTTACCTGAAATCAAAAGATCAGTAAAGAGTTATTGACAATGACACGTCCGACCCTTAAGTCTTTGAAACAAGGGTAGGGAGAAATATACTAAAAACATAAAATCAACATCATTTCAGCCGCAAGACGTCCTCTGCTGGATATAGGCCTCCCCCAAGTGTCGCCACATTGACCGGTCCCGTGCTACTCGCATTCAGCGGATCCCCGCAACCTTCACCAGGTCATCGGTCCACCTAGTGGAAGGACTTCCAACGTAACGTCTTACGATTCGCGGTCGCCACTTCACAACTTTTCGGCCCCATCCGCACATCAAATATACCTATCAATTTTAAAAAGAAAAACTCCATAATTCATGCCGGCTACCTCAAGCCCTGACTAGATTACAACCCTATACGTACCCGCATTCTTCAGTTAACTTTATGGTTCAGAATTTCATATTCTAGGGTACAAGCCTACCGCATAACGGAGACAATGCCTAAGAGAGGATGCCTAAGCTTGAGGTAGCTCGCGGGTGGGGTGTGGTCACGGGTCGTGTCCTTGTGATTAACCTGCTGAAAGCCGTCAACACCCCTCATAACTTTACTGTGCGTTCGCATTAGCGAAATATAGGTACACTTATTGAGTTATAAAATATGTAGTTTGTTAGAGTTTAAGATTTCAACTAAAAGAAGAGAGAAAAATAAGAGACTTGAACGTGTTTTTACTGTAATACTAACCTTTCGCACTCATAGAAGGCAACATCTTCCTGACAGTAGACATGAGAGCTTCCTTGCAGACCAACTTGATGTCACTGCCCGAGTACCCCTCAGTCTTAGCAGCCAGCTCCTTGAAGTCCACCTTGGGGAACAACTCTACATTCTTTGAATTTAGGTAGTTTTGGAACAACTCCTCGCGTGTCTTCAGGTCTGGGAGGGGGATGAAGATACGTTTTTCCAATCTTCGTAACATAGCTGGGTCGATTTCCCTGAAAGGGTGAAGAAAGTTTCGAAATTACCAAAAACGTAATCCATCAGAAATTGTCCTAATACACCTCTCATATGCAGAAATAACAATAAACACGCTTGTTTATCCGGAGGTTTAGCTGAACAGAGATCTTTTGGCGCGTGGCAAAATTTGGGACTAACTCCGCCATGTTTATTCAATGATTACCAACAGCACCAAATGTATAAAAATGACCAACTAACCTAATTGGACATATTCTAAGCTGAACCAAATATGCTAAAACATAAACAGGATTCGAGGCTCACCAAGGCATATTAGAATTGGCCAACATGAATATGATCCCATCTCTTCCCCCGATGCCATCAAGTTCAGTGAGGAGCTGTGCCTTCAGACGTCGTGACGCCTCGTGTTCGCCTGGAGAAGACCGGTCTGATGCCAGGGTCTCTACCTCGTCTATGAAGATTATTGAGGGAGAGTAGTAGGAAGCCATCTCGAAGAGGACCTAAAAACAAGAAGTACATCATCATCTGCCTAACCTTTTCCCAACTATGTTGGGGTCGGCTTACAGTCTAACCGGATGCAGCTGAATTTCAGTATTTTACATGGAGCGACTGCCTATCCGCACTCCACAACATAACATACTGGACTTTCACTATAAAGAAGACCATAATTCTAGCAAGGTTACCCCGTACAAGCCTGCCAACCTGGGCATGACTTCGTGAGATTCGTATAATCTATCAAGTATGTGCATTTGCAAGAAGCAAATCACATCAACAACGACCCGTTTATCCTAGGGCTGATGGCTACAGGTTGGTTTTAGGGTCCGATCAGGCGTATACTTGTCACCGGTGTCTCGCCAAGACGATAATCGGAAGGGTCACAAGATAATAACCCATCTTCCTTCTCACTGGGTCTCTAGATTGGCTCTTACCTTTACAATCTTCTCTGACTCTCCACGCCACTTATTGACAATAGTGCTGCACGACACGTTGAAGAATGTGCAGCAGCTCTCGCCAGCAACTGCTCGTGCCAGCATCGTCTTACCGGTGCCTGGTGGACCGTGCAGCAACACCCCTCGCCAGGGCTCCAGGAGACCCGTGAACACTTCTGGATAACTGGACAAAAATGGTGGAAGATACTCGTACATAAAGCCAAACGCCGTTTGAACCATAAGCCTGCGTGATCCTTCTGCAGGGTAAATGAGACCTTTAACTTTTTTTATCTCGCCCGCCATCTTCTACGAGATCTGCCGCATGCATTCTAACTGTCTGAACGCTCCACACCACATTAAAGTAGCTATTTTGTCCTAACGTCATCGGCAGTGGCGGATTTTATACGTTGGCTGCCCTTGGCCAAACGAACGATTTCCGCCCCTCCCCCCTATGTGATGTAAAGCATGAAAAATTAAATAAAGTATAGAAATAAAATTAACCTTGGAATAAACTAGTAAGTAAGCAAAGATTCAGTTGGATGAGCAACACTTCTAATAACCGTAATCGCCACCCATGTATTTTTTTTTTGCGGAATGCTAAAGCATTCCGCAAAAAAAAATTTGAACATGAAATGGACATATTTTTGAGTTTTTACACGTAGTCGCGTGGGTAACTACTAAAAAAAACAAAAACGACTAAATTTTGCCGCCCTAGGCCCGGGCCTACTCGGCCTATAGGGAAACCCGCCCCTGGTCATCAGGCAAACTTGGCCAGCCCAGTCCCACTATAACCTACAATGCTTGTGTTTAAATTGTTCAACTATTAACCTGATGAAATAACTGTACGTTCCGACATTTTTGGCACATTGAGCAGTTTTTTTATTAGTGCATTTTAAGACTTAGACAATAGTCCGGGAGCTGGAGGTACCATTGCATTTTTTGCCGATCGGTTGCCGTCTTGCTCAATAGATCACGAATGACTGATAAGTAAACCCAGCGTCAGCTGACGCTGGTGCGTGGCGGGTTAGAAAAAAAAATAAGATTGCGTCATAGTATCGGCTGAAACTTGTTTCATAAATAGTTAACATCATATTAATTAGCTTAAAAAAATCTTCAGCTGCATAGTGGTGGGGGGATTATGCATCAGCCGCTCGCATGAACTTGTAACTGATGCACGCCTGATAAAAAACTAAAAGCAATCTATCACACACTCTCTACTTGGTTGTAGATTGCTTTTAGTTTTTCATCAGACCTGTACATGACTTGAGCAGCTGACGGTTGGTTTACTTATTGGTGATAGAAGATCAAACTTCGAAGACAATATCAGCCGGCTAAAAAAGTCATAACTTTTTTATTTGCAATGGTACCTACCAGACCAAAAGCATGCCTATTATACCTATGTATATCTTGATAGATAGGTATCCAGTTATCTTACCGTACAGGATAAACAACCGACTCCATAAGCAGGCTCTTGGCAGAAGAGAGTCCCTTTACATCGTCCCACGACACCCCTGTAGGTCTGATGATGTCCTGGTACAAGAGTTCTACCAGCTGCTTTTTATCAGGAGTCGCATGGTTCAGGAAAGCTGCGAGGGACTTTCTTTCGGTCGCTGGGATCGTCTGGATAGCTTGTTCATCCTGAAAAAGACATTCTACATTCTTCTTCATAGTTATTACCTTGCCGTGGTGGTATAAGCTCGACAGTCCATTTTAGAAAACTTGTAAGAAGTAACAAGCCAATCGTGCCGCCTGCTAGGATAGGTTTATTCGAACTGTGTCTTGTGCTTTCCTCAAAAATCCGGACTTGCACCAACCAAATCCGGACTTAAAACCCTTGCACTTCGTGACACGATACTTTTCATATTTAATGCCTGGACTTTAAAAGCGACCATAAATAGCCCAATAGCCCCTGAGTTGGTTCCACCATTCCTTCTCAGGGTAGGTACCTACTCGGTCAAAAAAATTTGACTCCACTTAGCTTACTTTTAAGAACATGACCAGACTTGTAAAATAGTGGTACCGATAATAATTATGCCGATTGTTTTTTTAATCATTTTATTTATTTCATCATTTATCATTTCTTATTGACACTCGTGCATATTAAATACCATTCCAAAATTGAGAAGTAGGAACTTAACCATTAGCGGCCCATTAATATAAGAATAAAGAAACCTGCAATGAAGTTAAAGCACCAAATAAATACCCTAAACTAAAGCCATATATTTTATTTGCCAACTTAATTAAATTACTCATATTAAACCATAAAATTGCGATGGCCCTGAGATATTCACTCCATGACAAATTGCTGGAAGCTTGCCAGATAACGTAATAAAACTATTTCCTTCACCTGAATTTCATGTCAAATGGATATCTGAGTTATTAACTGCTTGCTATTCAGTAGGTAGCTGAAGTGATATGGTCGCTCAGCAATGTTACGTTAGCTTTTAATTCTGGTTTTTGAACACTAGCTGTCACTAAACTCAATGCCTAAAGGCGTAGATTGTCAACATTCGGTGCTCAACTGCTCAGCATAGAGTTGATCTTCCAACAAAATTTAGGCATAAGTTGGTACAGTAACGTATTAGTTATTACCTTAAATTATCGGCCCATCTCACTTGCTACAACAACAGCTAAGATACTTGACAGTTTGCTTAACCAGAGTCTCAGTGGATACTTACATTTACATGACGCACAATTCGGTTTCAGGGCGGGACTATCCACTGAGAGTGCTATTTTGTGCCTTAAGCATACTGTCAGGTATTACACGGACAGAAAGACACCGATCTATGCCTGTTTCCTCGATTTGTCAAAAGCTTTTGACACAGTAGATTATGACATGCTGTGGCGAAAGCTAGAGGAAACAGGTATGCCAACGGAGTATAACCGCATACTAAAATTCTGGTATAAGAACCAAACTAACCAGGTGAGATGGGTGGATACGCTATCTGATGAGTATAAGTTGGAATGTGGTGTGAGGCAGGGCGGCCTCACATCAACTGGTCTCTTCAGCCTGTATGTGAACCAGTTGATAGAGGAGCTCAGCAGGACACATGTCGGATGCTATATTGACGGAACATGTGTCAACAATATAAGCTATGCTGATGACATGGTTCTGCTGGCCCCCTCGGTCAGCGCCTTGAGGAGACTGGTAAATATTTGTGAACGCTATGCATCCGAGCATGGTCTTAGGTACAACTCGCAAAAATGTGAGGTACTGATTTTTAGAGCAGGGAAACAGAGACCCAGTACAGTGCCTCCGATCATGGTCGGGGGAGTGGCACTGAAAATTGTGCAGAACTTTAAATATCTGGGTCATCTGGTCACGGAGGACTTAATGGATGATCCAGATATAGAAAGGGAACGCAGGGCGTTGGCGGTAAGGAGCAATATGTTGGCCCGTAGGTTCGCTCGATGTACTATGGAAGTTAAGACAACGCTTTTTAGAGCATATTGTCAATCCTTTTACTCGAGCAGCCTGTGGGTTCGGTATACGCAACGAGCCTACAACGTCCTGCGTATTCAGTACAATAATGCTTTCAGAATGCTGTTGGGGTTGCCGCGGTATTGTAGTGCGTCACAAATGTTCGCGAATGCGCGCGTTGACGGCTTTCACGCTGTAAGGCGTAAAAGAGTGGCGTCATTATTCGAACGGTTGCGCGGTAGCACCAACAGCATTTTGCAAATGATTGCATCCCGCTATGACTGTCCCATACAGGCTCACTGGGTGGGAATAGTCACGGGAAAGTTGTAGATTATGGACTTACTAACATAGATCTTAAGAAAATTGTTACTAACACATATATGGATTGTGATGTTTAATAGATTATGTTCTTACTAACGTAGATCTTAAGAAAACTGTTACTAACACATATTATTATGGATTATGTCTGAAATAAATGGATAATAATAATAATAATTAGTGAATAAGGGCATAAACTTCATTGTTTAAAGTCTTCTCTAAGGAAGCATTTCACCAATAAAATTGAACGGGATCGGCACACTTAAACCACGTTACTAATTCTACTTCATCATCATCATCATCTCAGCTCGGAGTTCCCCACTGCTGGGTATAGGCCTCCCTTTTTTCTGCCACACTTACCAGTTCTGTCCGTCGCTTAAACAGGTGTTTCCCGTGACTTTCACTTATCGGCGACCAGCCCTTTGCCGCCTAAATACTTGGCTCTGAACTATCAGTGTCAATATTCCGTAACAACGATAACACTGACGGCTTTTGAACGCAGTTTAATTGTACTAACCCTGTTCAGTTTCATTGGTGGAATTCGCACTCAGCCTCAGAATTACCTGAAACAACTTGGTGACAGTGAAGGTAGAAGGCAGGTCAGGCTGTTCCTTCTCACAGACACAGTCTGCGGTGACCACAGGTTCTGTTCGTTCCCTCGGTTTCCTCGTCTGAGGTCTTCGAGGAGCCCGCTGCTCCTCCATCTTGCGGCAAAACTGGGGCTGCTTGTTGAATCGGATCAGGTAGTAGCTGCAGTAATCCTGCAGAAGAGAATGAAGAATTTACATCATCTTCTTCAGAATGTTAAGGTGCGCAGAACCTACTACGTAATTATTGGATTACTACGAGTATGTACCTAAGTACCTAAGGATATTATTCTGTAATGGGACCTCTAAAGAAAGAAAGGCGATACAAAAAATACAAAACTATCTTGATTTAAAACTCAAAAATTGATCGTAACAGTGTAGTAGGTATAGGTACATTAAAGTCGTACTAAGTATTATTTATTCACTTAGATCTGGTATGAATAAAAACAATAAAATTCGTTCAACTTGGAACTTTCACTGGGATGTGCCAAGTGTTCCCATAAAGAAAGTTTTACTTCCTCATTCGTTAATTAGTTACCTACACGTATACCTATATTTCTTTCATTTTTCCAGGTCCTCTCAAATCTACACAGATTTTCGGTTTTTTCTTCAAAAGACCATCTCAGCCACTAATCTATATAAGTAGTTCTAATGTGAGTTGAGAAAGATTATCTGGACTTTGAAAGAGACTATGACATCTGAGTTTGAGAGTGGTTTGCAAAACAAACATCATTTAACAAGTCATCATATTGCTACCGACAAAAACTACTTTTTTGAGCCCACACATACAGTTGTTGAAAGTTTCTAGAGTGTGTACACGTTTTAATAACACACGAGATGTATCCCAACTGACAAAAATAAATAGCTGTTACTATGTCTACATATCACGGTATTACAGGATCGTCCGGTTCCAAGCCTGACAAATGTCCGTCGTGACTACAGAGATCCAAGAAATATCGTCGAGTTTGAAACAAGATTAAATATCTCCATGCCAGTCGATTTGTTAGCAAGCTGGAGCTGGAGGTTGGGACTTCCTATCGACAGATGTATCGACAGATTTTGTCAGCCATACCTCTTAAGTGATTGTCCCATCGCCTATTAGGTGATACATTTTTGTTGTTCATCTAATATTTTTAGGTAGGTATAGTAATTATTTTATTGTTTCTTTACAAACTACAGCTCTAAAGTAGTAGTAACAAGTGCCATTAAATTAAAAATTTTAAAAACCCCCGATACATAGGTTCTTAATTTCAGGTATATGATTCTACTAGTCAAGCCCTTACATTTGATACCCATATTGAGTGAGTTGTGAAAAAAAAATGTAAATCACCATTTTGTGGTGGCGGCCATCTTGGATTTTAAATTTATTATAGCGTTTAGTTTTCTACAAACCAAGCCCTTTCATTTGATACCGATATTGAGGGACTTGTTGAATAAATATGTAATTCGCCATTTTGTGGCAGCGGCCATCTTGGACCTTGGATTTTTATCAAACATAGCTAAGAACACTCCCGACTAATTCACCTTTCAAACAAAAAAAAACAAAATCAAAATCGGCTAATCCGTTCGAGAGCTACGATGCCACAGACAGGCACACACACACAGACACGTCAAACTTATAACACCCCGTCGTTTTTGCGTCGGGGGTTAATAAACAGAAAGGAATGAAAAAACACCGAAAATATCCCGTAAGTGACATTTTAAGTTTGGAATGAAAAAATTGACAGCTTGCAGGTCGTGAGTGCGACAAGCAGGTTACCACTCAGCATGATGCTGTACTATGGGGGGTCCACAGCACAGCGCAGGTTTCAAGTGGTCATCTGATAAATAAAACGTACGGAAGGCAGAACGTACATAAAGGAATAAGTGCATAAAATGTAAGAAATAAAATTTCGTTTTTAATTAACCCCAGTTTAAGAATTTAAGTGTTATAAGGCCTGAGAGATACAGGCAGACAGCCGACAGCCGACTTGCTTGAGTGCTTGACAGTCGTTACAGTGGACCAAAAAGTTTGACAACCAGTCTTACCAAGAGGTATCGTATTACCCAATACTAACTGGGTTGTGGAGGTAAGATAGGCAATCGCTCCATGTAAAATACTGGTATTCAGCTGCATCCGGTTAGACTGTAAGCCGATCCCAACATAGTTGGGAAAAGGCTAGGCACATGATGAAGATCTGAGAGATATCCCTGAATTCAAACACCAGTCAATAAAATAAATTAGTAGCGTCGGTACAACATGGTCACCCCTTATATTGCCAGCAAAAGAGGGAAATGCAACCCAACTTTCAGTAACGCAACATGGCGCCCGTGAGTACCCGTGACGTCAGCGGCGTCTGCACGTCTCGCGTCGCATCATTGCGTATCGTTGCGTCGTGATAGATGAGAATGGGAAAATGCACGTAAACACGGATTTGGGAGTTTAGTTTATGTAGCAGTGGCGAGGGGTTCATACAACTCGAAACCTACCGGCTTCCCTTCGGAACAACCACTGTACTGGAGTCTACTATTGCCAAAAGTAAAACAATGTAGGTAATTCAGTTAGGACGTGATTGCCCAAACATGACTAAATATACAAATGGTTCGAAGTTGTATGGTGTTTTCAAACATTATTAACATAGGTATGCACCGGACCGGCTTACCTGTTAGGTACACAAATTTACCCTTCGCTACTGTTAAGTAGTAAAATGTTATGTGAGACTTGTTTAGAGTAGATTATTGGCAGAATACTGAAAGGTCACTCAAAATTTAAGTAGTTTGGCCATACAAAATTTTAAGTTTTGGAGCTGCTCAGATGTTAAGCAGCTCTTAAATGAATGACGTTTCAGTATTCGGGGGTAAAAGTGTTGAGGTGGGAGTAATGTGATGAAGATTCCTAGTAAAATATGGGTGTTTCGGGTGATTGAAAGAAAGATGCTTTTAAAAGAAAAATGTTTCTTTTAAAAGCATCTTTTATTTGTTCACTCAGTTGGAAAACATTGAACGAGAGACGGCAATAGTAAAGTAACTTGTTGGCAATTCGCTGGTTAGTTTTAGCTGAACATACTTATGTTATGCGCCCGTGACTCATATATTTTCATCAACATACGATACGACCCGACCGACTTCCTAGTTGCAAAAAAAGTAAGAAAATTTGAATTTCGCGTTTGACTGAACTCTATTGTAAAATTCTCTCGATATTTTTATCAAAACTATAATTATAACGTTAGTAAAGACATCATAAAACGGATGTTCTTGGCTCGCTTCAGTGTTTTCTTCAAATTAAAATTATTTACGACTGTGTCTCGGAAACCGTTTTATTAATATACTACATAATTTAGAAATCGTAGTGGAAAGATCCGCAGCTAAATTATCTAACCGTGACTTTCAAAATAATAACGACTGCTAAAAGCGTAGGTACAGTCGGAGATAAATCTTTACAGGATGACCCCATTACAATAGTGGTTTGCAAACACACACCAGATAGACAGAAAATCAACAGACTTATGGTTAATACTTAAAAAACTAAATTTAAAAAAATAAAAAAGTAATAAGAAATAATAATAATAACTTAAAGAATAGAATCATATATTATGTACCTACGTAAGAGAGAGAATGACCAACATTCTCTCTCTGTTAGCCAGTCCCACGGCTAACAACGCGGGAGACAAATTTGCATCACATCCACCAAAATACCTGTTTTGGTGGATGTGATGCAAATTTGTCTTGTTTTCGCTGAATTATGCACACCTGTTGAAAATAAATTGATAAAACTAGCTTATGTCCGCGGTTTCACCCGCGTGGAGTTCAATAAACGTCCCACGAAATCAAACTACCGAGATAAAAAGTATCTTTTGTGTTACACCAGGTTATAATCTAGTTGTAGATTTCTAGTAGCTGATGAGGATTTTCCCATTAAAAAAACCATCTATCGAGCCTCAAAAACTTTCGCATTTATAATAATAAGTAGGAAATAAGATTTAGTAGTAACTTTTATTACCAGCTTCCATTTCTCGAAGTACCGTAGAACGGTAACCGTCTTACAGTACCCACTATGTCATTAGACCTCCAAAAATACCCCGCTGCTTAATAATTCATTCACTCTGCTCCGTGGGGTCACTTCGTCATTAAGCTGCCGTCTAAGCCAGGTCGCTAAGCCATGTCACTGACATAGCACACGAATTCTCTTTCAAGCCAGTTAATGACCTGCGCCAGTTTTGTAGTGAGCGTTCAGCTTAAGCAAAGGTGCTCATAAGAGATTTTTAGGGGAACCAAGCGTTGTGCAGTTATCAGTTTGCGAAAAGGTGGGGGTTCAAAGATCATAAACATGACATAAACACACACAAATTGAAACAAAAAACAAAGGATTTGCTAATTTTCTTTAGATCCGCGACGGCAGGTATCTGTTTTTTCACAGTCGTTACTGTGAAATTGAATGAACGAACATGATATTTTCTAACTTTGGACTTCTAATTGCCACACTTTGGAGTAAGTAGCTAAGCGAATAATAAACATGGAACCGGATCAATATTAATAATGGAATACCTTTTTTGTTCAAGCTTTCGATGCAATCGAGACCGACAAGTAGGTAGGTACTATACAATTCTAATAAACTGTAGTAAAACTGCGAAAACCATTTCACTCCACAGAGCAGTGTTAGAAAATCCAAAAGCCAATCTTTATAACATGAAAGAGCTTTGAGTTTATGCAGTGAAACACACTATTACACGTCTGATTATATACACGTCTGAACGGCCACTCTTCGGTATAGCCCTCCGTGGACTTTTGTACGTCACAATACATAGTGTACACAGAACCTTCAAGAGCCGCCAGCCAAGCATAATTACTGAAAACCAACTTTTTTCTTAGGTGAAAAATCATGTTTTACAGTCAAAATAATTTAACTCAGTCAAAACATTGTGCTGGCTAAATAGCGAAAAAAATCCGGCTACTTCATACAAAAATGTTCCAAGCCTTTTCAATATAGGTTCAATTAGGTTCATGTAGTTTGAGTCGCTTCATTGTTTCACCGGGAACAGACCTCAACCTCAACATTTTGACTGAAACTAATATTAAAACTGAAAGTAAAAAACTAATATTCCAAGGAAATGGATGCACACAGGGGGAACATAGCTCGCGTTAATCGACGGACATTTTTCCCACTATTTGGGAATATTTATACTCCACGGTTAAAATAAAGTCTTCCGTCTGCGCAGGCCTTAAGACATGATTTGTCTGGCGCGCCAGACGCGGGTGGAAATGAAACGTCCGGTCAATTCGCTTTGATGCAGCTACCCATCGATGCTTTCATTTGAGAGAATCGCTTTCACTTGAAAATTACTAGTAGATAGGTACAGACTTCTGCCATATCGATTTTAAAAGGTTTTGACACTTCGATTTCCATATTTATTATGTTTCTTTAAAAATGCCTTCAACTAGGGTTACCAGATGAAACAATCAAAAGTCCGGAGAAAAGGCCTGATTTCCATTGAAAAATCCTGAGATTTTTTACAGTTTGAAAATTTTCTCTCAAACGTACATTTTTTGACGTAACGCTTCATGCGTTGTGGGCAACCATTTTCAAGACAGTAAAAACCCAATTTATTCGTTAGTAATTACTTATAATGCATGCACTATTATAATGCATTCAGTTGCATTATTGATGCTTACTAATAATGAAAGTCTCTAACATCCTAGACGCGTTTTGTGTAAGCATAATTATTGCAACCGAATTTATTCGTTAGTAATCCGCTATCGAAAGTTAGCGATTTTGTCGTTATCTCTGTCGAGACTGCTGGGCCAGAATGTAAACTTAAAGAAGTAAATAGTTTTTTTTTATCATGGGGGCTCAATGATCGAATGAAAGAAACAGACTAACGGTATCTTTAGTTCGAGCTATACTTTTAATTCAATATAATTTGAAGAGTTTAACATGTGAATATGAGGCATTTTATAAATTAATAATTAAAGAAAAAACCTTACTTAAAATTGTATCTTCACATATTAAATTAAGTGTGATAAAACTGATTAATTACCTACTTGGATAAAAAAGTATTGATTTTAATTGTGCAATTATTACCAAAAGAAGATTAATTTTAGTTTGTTTAACTTTTCATTAAAGATATCTTTAAAATGTAGGCCGTATTTTATTGTAAATTCTAAAAATTCTGAGATTTCATGAGATTTTCAAAATCCGGCCGCAATCCTGAGAAGAGTCCAAAAATCCTGAAATCTCAGGACAAATCCTGAGATATGGTAACCCTACCTTCAACACACTTGCGCAGCATGTTTTCTACTTCTCCAAGTATTACTCGTCATCTCATCAGACATTTCCTTTCTTTCATTCTTCACACAGTTCATCCATTTTTTCTTTGGTCTTATAATACTCGAATTTTCCTCACGATATTTTCCTCATTCCTCCGCATCACATCACATACTAAGCCAACTGATTACCACACAACTTTTCAGTCACTCATTCACTGTTAAATTCATAAGAATAAATACTTCCCTCCGTCAGCCCTGGCTGCTCAATTTCCGAGCTGCCATAAATAAGGTCATGAACTCACAATACCTCAGTCTTCTTACATTCTTACACACCATGACCACGCTTTATGTAAATGTGGTAAATCGCTGTTTGATCAAGATCAGAGGTTTTTTCGTAACTCGATGATGTGCGTTCCGCCAGAAGAATTTATTGGAGTAAATAAATTACGAGTCATGTATCCGTAAACTTACCGAAAAAGATTACGGTCTACAGAAATTGTGAGGTTGTTAGTTTATTCACAAATCAGACTAGTTTATTTAATAATCAGTTTGTTTGAAAATGAGAACACAAATACAATTGGAAAATAGACTTTAATGATTAAGTATGTTTTTTTTCTTTAAGTAGTGTCTGTTTAGGTGCTAGGTGGACCGATGACCTGGTAAAGGTTGCAGGAGTCAGCTGGATGCGAGTCGCACGGGACCGGTTATTGTGGCGACACTTGGGGAGGCCCATGTCCAGCAGTGGACGTCTTTCGGCTAAAATGATAATGATGAGTGTCTGCTTTGTTCTGCCGTTGATCTTGCGAAACTTATAAGTCCCGTGTAGTCCCGTGTCCCGTTTCTCCGTGTAATTAAATTGCCTGGACCTAACTAAAACCCTGGACTACACAAAAAATATTCTATCATGAACAAACTGTTACTGTTGTTCTAGTACAATTTCCCCAAATCAAAACCGCCGTTTAAAAAAAAACATTACGTCACAACTTAGGTCCATGTTCACCGAGAAGATAACAGCCTGATTATCGAAAAACAGCTGTCAATGTGACATGTTCCCATACAAAAATGTGTTTTAAACAGCTGTTTTAGATAATCAGACTGTTATCTTCTCGGTGAACATGGACCTTAGTCTTCGCAAACGAGGTATAAAATTCATTTGGTATCCAACAAACAGAACTATGCAGGGAGTTGGAACATTTGGTTCAAATTAAAAGTTTACAGCCGCCATTTTGTCACAAACGAGAGCTGTCGGGATGTGGGGCGTGCGTGTGAGTATGTTGATTGCTTGTACGATGACGCAGACAGGTACGTAGGAATACAGTAACAAAGGTATGTTTTCAACAGACTTCCAAAAAGAGGAGGTTCTCAATTCGTTTTGTTACCTCAGAACTTTCGACTGGGTGAACCGATTTTGATGATTCTTTTTTTATTTGAAAGCTGGTGCTTCCCGTGTGGTCCCATTTTAATTTGCTGAAGATTTTATGCTGATCTTCGGAGATTTACAATGGAACTCTTCAAAAATAGACGGCAAATCTGCAGTGATTGCTGCATTCGCTTGTAGTTTCATTGTTTATACTACATCATGACGTAACATCACGCCTGTATGCTCTGAGGTGGTACGCAGATGTGTATAATATACCCAGATTTCGACAGTTAGACGTGTAAAGTTCCATTTAATGGGATCCCGGAGAAATAGAGGTAGCTCCTTAAATTTATAGGCACACCAGAAGCGGTTTGGGTAGTTTTAGAGAGAGCACTTTCTCGGAGTGATGCCATTTCAATTTGATAAAGATCTGGTGACTTCGGAAGATAGGCAACTGAACTCCTTAATAAATGTTAGCAAATGTACTGGGGTCGCTGAAGACTCACGTCTGTCTATTGTTTACACCAGTTCATAACAAAAAATCACACCGATACGCTGCGAAAGGGTAAGCACATGTGAACCAGTAAAAAGTGAAAAATAAAAACTTTTTTGCAAAAAATATAAAAAAAAAATTATTTTGTATAATTAAGGTCTAAGTTGGAGAAATGTTTTTTCCTCCTGGGCAAAGGCAAATTCGCGAACTTCTCCTCGGTTAAGAAGAAATACCATTTCCAATTCACATGTGCTTATCCCTTCACAGCGTACCGACGTGATTTTATCAAAAATCAAAATCAAAATCAAAGCATTTATTTCAAGTAGGCCAGTTACAGGCACTTTTGAATTGTCGAAACAAAAATGAACATTTAAAGTAGCTACAGTCCCAGTCACAAGACATAAAAACTGTGAAAGTACTGTAGTTGCCCATTCCCTAGCGTAGATCTCTATGGAGAAGAACGGGCAAGAAACTCCATGGACACTCTTTTAAATCAAAATATTGTTACAAAATCTTGGTTACATCATTCATGTTGAGATGGTATATTATGTGAGAACAATGTAGCAAGATGTGCACGTTAAAAGTGTCCATAGCAAAACAAAAATAAAATACAACTCAAAAACTAAATACTTCAAATAAACCATGGCGACTAAGAGATGACCAGTCACAACTGACAGCGCCCGTTCACGAACATGACGCATGGATCAGCACCATTCAGCTCAACCATTTTGAAGGGAACTAAATGGTCCGACACACGCGCCACCATCAGCGAGACATTTGAGAGAGCATGACATACTCTCAACCGTCAGGGCACATTCAAGTCAAGAACTGCCGTAGGTTTCCAGTGAATGATAGCTTACTAGTACATAGTACTCACACAATATAGGCTATGCGATTATATAATACTAACATTGAATCTATACAATGCAAAGATAAGTTTGTACAATCTTCAGCAGCTCCAACAATACCATTTAATGCTATCAATTTTTGCGCCCCTGTCCATGTGGAGCAGGACCAGCATTAAGCCAAGCATTTTTATCAGCGATATAATCGCTCAACTTGTAATATGCTTGTTTACATAGTGTGCGTTTAACGCATGTTTTAAATTTCGTCTCATTCAGTTCAAGAATACTTTGTGGAATTTATTATAGCATCTCAAACAGTACCCCATGAAAGATGAGTCTACTTTAGCGAGTCTAAAGCCATTAGTTATGTTGTGAACTGGTGGAAACAATAGACAGACATGAGATTTCAGCAATCCCAGTCCATTTGCTATCATTTATTGAGGAGTTCCGTTGCCTACCACAGAAGTTCTTCATCAAATTGAAATGGGACCACTCTGAGAAAGTACTCTTCCAAAAACTACCCAAATCGCTTGTGAGAGTGCCTATAAAATTTGAAAAGTTCTCTATATTTCTCCAGGATCCCATCATCAGATCCTGACTTGATGATCATGGGACCACTTGGGAAGTATACTCTTTCAAACAAAACAAAAAAAGAACCCAAAAAAAATCTACCGACGAATTGTGAGAACTTTCTCCTTTTTGAAGTCGGTTAAAAATATCGCAATGACAGAGAGAACTAGTGCCGTTCGGCGTCATTAGGAGTCTTTTTACACCCTTTTTAAATCTGGTTTAATATTCCACAAGTCCTTATTTAAAACCCACGTAGGTACCTATGTACCTTCATCAGTGGTCATGTTCCGTCCGTAGTACCTACTACAACAGCACGCTCGTGTGCCTTTGTGCTTAGTAATTGACGTCAGTGCACGTCGCTTGTTAGTGGCGACACGTAATGGTCACGTTAGCACGCCGCACGGCGCGGCGGGCGGCGTGACAAGGACCGTGCCGTGCTTTGTGTGTAGTTACTACTAGAACACTCTGACACGAACGTCTGATAACTTGGTAACACTTTATTATTTCGTATGTATGTCAGCCAAATCGTAGAACACGCCGTATTACGTAATGGCGCGCCGGATTGTAAAACGTCGCCGTTATTTCATGCGGCGTCGTCACGTTCAGCCGTATTGTAGTGGCGATACGTTTGACAAAGCGGCGTCCAACGTTTAGCCGTATTGTAAATTTACCGAAAAAATGGCGTAATAGACGTAGCCCCGCTACGCGGGGCTCTTTTTTCTGTCTGCATGGTTTAAAGTAACCCTAACATAACCTAACGTCGGGTGCCCTGAGTACCGAGCTCGCTTCGCTCACTTTAAACGCGGTGTATCGACGATGCGCCCGTTTGTATTTGGGCGGCACGTTTACGCCGCTTTGACGAACGCGAAGTGCCCATTCAATGCGGCATACTTTATTTCAGCCGAATAGTAATCCGGCTAAACGCCGCATTACATAACGGCGAAGTTTTGCAATCCGGCGCGCTATTACGAGTATGTAATATGGCGTGTTATACGAATTGGCTACGACGTCTTTCTCCCATGGGGGTAGAAAATGAAAACAAAACGCCAACTGCTCCAATCTTTGCATATTCCTTTTGTGTCGTCCATGTTCATCATCATCCACAGCCCGAGCTCACCGACTGCTGGGTATAGGCCTCTGTTTCCTTATGCCAATCTCTACGGTTCCGTGCCAGCCTTATCCAGGTTATTCCCCCGACGGCAACTATGTCGTCTGCCCATATCGCCGCCGGTCGCCGGACGACCCACGTTCCTTTTGCCAGCTCTTGGACGCCATTCAGTGACAGCCTTGGTCCACCTGTTATCACTGCGTCTTACTAGGTGTCCTGCCGAACTCCATTTGAGTTCCGTAACGCGATTTCCAACATCGAACACTTATGTGCGTCCATGTTACTGCACATAATCAAAGACCGCATTTTATAGTAGTTCTCTAACGTATTTTACCCTGCATTTTATATCAAACACTTACCAAAAAATGCGACTGGCGCACTTGCTAGAAGCAGTAACTACAAATTACGTCCCACACAAAATTCACTACCGACCTTGGACATCTGCTTACCCCCGAGAGGCGCATAAGCTTGAAAAATACTTCCTTTCCGCTAACGAGGCTGACACGAGTCCACACCGCACTAACATAACTCAATGATAGCGAAGTGCTGCTCTCCAGGGAGTCAGCCTGAAGCTTAGTAGCTATTGAACGGATCTTTGGATAGCTTTTAACGAAATTCTGGTAAAAATCAAGCAATTTGCCAAGTTTTGCTTAAACTTGCGGCTGGCAACAACATCATCATCTGCTTAACCTCTTCCCAACTAATTTAGGGTCAGCTTCCAGTTTCACTGAAGGTAGCTCGTCATACTCTTACCCTTGTCTCAATAAATTAGTGGTCGTCGCAGCATGTCTTCTCCCGTACTTCTCTACTACTCGTCATCTCAGCAGTCTGCAGTCACCTCCTTTCTAGCCATATCAACTTTCACACAGTCCATCCATCGTTTCTTTGATCTTCCTCTACTCTAATAGCCATCTACATTCATACTCAACATATTCCTCACTTAATTTTGCGCATTCCTCCGGATCACATACGGTACCGAATAATATAAATGCCTTGAAAGTAGAAAAAAAAGCACCACTTGCCTCCTCCCCGTTTTTCTACTTTGGCTCAAACCAGTCCACCTCGAATTCACGTCTCCCCTGGGATTGCTGACTTCCAGTGCTACATAAATTCCAATAGAGACACCTCATTTGGACTTTAAATATACGAGGCGAGGATATTAATTTGTCTGCTGTATACTAAGATGGTTGTTTATACGCCGTGATCTTTAGTCGTCTTACAACGGCAGCCCACTTTATGTATCCATTGAGTACCTACTAAACATTCATAAAAAAAATATTGAGTACCTTACTAAAAAAAACAGTACCTACCTATGACGCATGACGTGTTGAAACACGCTGTTTCTACCGTTTGACACATAAACATTAGTAACAGGACGTTTCATAATTCTAACGTAGGTACTTACTATTTAAGGTCGTAGCACACTTATCAACTCGGAAAGGGATCGTCACTACCTCGCCTTTCCCCTTGGCGTCAAACAGGCGTCCATGTAACGTAACCACGTAACGCAAGCGGATCAGAAGCTCCGGCACGTCGTCTCGGCTACAGTTAGGCGACGCCGCGCTTACGGCTCGCCGACCGCTGGTTGACGGCTGGGCGGCCCTAGTTCAATCATTTTGAATCCGAACGTTAACGTAAGCTAGGGTCCGGAGAGCCGTAAGCTAGAGAACGGAGAGCCGTAAGCAAGGGTACGAAGAACCGTAGGTAAGCGCGGGGACTGCAACTCGACCACGCACCGCACCGTGGTTCGTGAGCTTGTCCCGAGGCGAGGGGATTACGTTACGATTCCGATTAGTGTGCGTTGCAGTAGGGAGTTTCATACAAATAATACGTGTGCTACGACCCTTATTCGTCTTTGTATGGTCTGTTATTTAAATTAATGGCAAAATAGAAAAATAATCGCGCCTAAAGGTATTTTATGTCGGGTATATTGAGTGGACCACCTTTGTAAGACGACTTAAAAGTCACGGTGTCAATGCCTAAGACGCCGCTTTCAAAGACAAAGCCTTGCCACAGAAAATGTCTGAATTAAAACAAAAATCCCGATCATATCAAGTAAAGTACCTGATACAAAAAACTCACAAGTGCAGAAGAACAGTTTCGAGATCGTTCTAGATATTACATTTAGAAAATCCGTCTCTTTGAACTGACGTCAACTTCAAACAGCGACATTCAAATATTTACGTTCTTCTTGCAATACCAAAACATTCAGAAGGAATAACCAACAAAACAACCTGTTTATTAAAAAAAAAAACTATTTGTTTATCATTTTTTTATTTCATTTTAATATGTTGCACTTACATACTTGAATTTAGGGTTTTGAACCAAATATGTTAGGCACGCTATTAATCCAGGTAGACACCCAATTATCTGAATCCTTAACGGGGAAAAACTGTCCCCAATTAGAAATATCAAACGGTGACTTGGTTGTAGAACTTGTAGAAGTGGGTGGTTCCGTCGTTGAATTGGTATCAATTGCTGGTGTTTCGTCGTCATCGTCTCGTTTCTGTCTAAACGAAGCCGAATAAATGGAGCCGATCAGGCAGACGAAGAGAAGGGTAGTGAGGTAATTCATCTGGAATAATAAAATTTAAAAACTAATTGGTCTGGCTTTAAAAATAGATTATTACGCTGAAAGAAAGAGATAAGAACATTAAAATACTATAAACATGATGCACACAAAACTAGCGATAGAAATGGGAAAGATAGAAATTTAAGAGCTGAAACCCAAATACGAAAAAATCGCGCCCCGTGAAGTACTAAACATCCCTTAATAATATCCTATCCTTCCTACTCACTACATATTATAAAAACAAAGTCTCCCGCCGCGTCTGTCTGTCCCTATGTATGCTTAGATCTTTAAAACTACGCAACGGATTTTGATGCGGGTTTTTTAATAGAAAGAGTGATTCAAGAGGAAGGTTTTAGTATATAATTTTACGCGGGCGAAGCCGCGGGCATCGGCTAGTACTATTATAAATGCGAAAGTTTGTTAGTATGGATGGACGTATAGATGGACGGATCTTTGTTACTCTTTCACGCACTTAACGGATTTGGAGGAAATTTTGTACACAGATAGTTTATCACCTGGATTAACACATAGGATACTTTTTATCCCAGTAGCATGATCCCGTGGGACATTACCGTTCGGCTAGTAAATATTAAAATGTGCTAATCAAGCCCTTCGTCGCTGAGGGAGGCCTAGAAAACGCTGGCGTGAAGACCTAGACGCGTTTATGAGAGATTGGCCAGAGAAAACCGCACTGAGAGAAGAGTGGGACGCTATGGGGGAGGCCTTTGCCCAGCAGTGGGACAATATAGGCTAAGTGAAAAAAAAAAACACTAAAAGTAACTTAATTTTTTTTTTCTTTCTTTATGACCTCAAGAGTTCCATTTTACACGGAGTAAGGAAAACTTGGGCTCTGACTGTTACTGTAACTTAACTACACCCACACTTCATAATTTATGTATTGTGCCAAAATGAGAAAAATGGGGAAACATCCAATATGCACTTTTATTCACGGTTTTCCTTTCATTTAATTTTTCACGTTTCCTAGAGTGATTTGATCCATATGATTGACCCTATCGATTGATGTCAAAAAGGTACAGAGTGTTATTTTTTCGAACTTCAGTCGATCCATCCCGGGTTTGATGCCCGAGTGTGGCAATCGAATTGTCGAAAATCTGTGAGCGCAGATTTGTTTATTTTTAAAAATAAAGGAATGTTCCTTTGAGTAATATTTGCTATCACCAGTATTTAGAGTAGTTTCCCTCCAGGTGGCATTGTAAAATTCCATATTCACTACCCTGGTATATCTATATAATATCTATCTTTTATAAAAGACCACGACAGTTTAAAACTTATAATATTTAAAATATTTCTTACCTTAAAAGCCATCTTGAACACTTCTTGTAAGGAATGTTCTTCGCCTCGGAATTTATACAAAACTCATATCTTCTTTGATGAACATTAAGTACAATAACTTGCATCGAACCCGTTAGCCAGATAATTGACGTTTGATAACAAAATTACTTTACGATATCGTGTTGTACAGGTTAATTTGGTGTCAGTTACCTTTTGCGTTTCCTGTTGCGTTTCCAAGAGTTTTTAATTATTTTTTTGAGTGTCAATGATTGTATGTAAAAGTACCCTTAAAAAACTGCAGGGTCACAGTTCTCCTTTCTCGAAGAGGGATTGAGCCGTAAAGCGACGCGGCAGACTTCCTAGGTATATTGACGGGACGAGCTAGATAAACTAGACTAATAAAAACCCTGGATCAAAAGAACTGAAAGTCATAGCGACCCAGCAGTGATGATGAATATAGGCTAACAATACAGTTTTAAAAAGTCGACCGACCAGTTGGTCATTGTGAAAAATTTCGCGATACACAAGTCCATTGGTGACGTCCTCATAAACTGCCTAGCCTTTTCCCAACTATTTTGGGGTCGGCTTCCAGTCTTAACCGGATGCAGCCGAATACCAGTATTTTACATGAAGCGACTGCCTATCTGACCTCCACAACCCAGTTAGTACTGGGGAATACGATACCCCATGGCAAGACTGGTGGTGACGTCATATTGACTTCAAATCTAATCCAAGAAACCCGTATCTTCCTTAACACCAATCAAAACCTTACCTGTAGAATGATGTCCAGGTCGATATTATCGCAGACTTCATACTCTCCGGTCAGCGCAGCCTCCGACGAGAAGGTCTCGGCCGTGTGGAAGAACCCCTCCTGCTTCAGGTAGCCCAGCACCAGGTACTTGAGAATACGCTTCCTGGCGCGGAACAGGGCTTCTTTCTACAACAATAGAGAAATATTGAATGCACCAATTTACAGGCTGTAAAGTATTCTGTACATCAAACTGAAAAAGTAACTCTGCGCAAACATTATTGCTGGGAAAACTGCTTCTTTTTTGGGGTTAAAAAATCACATATTACGGTAAAACTCAGTTTAACGCATTCAATACATTGTGCTGATGGTTTAAAGTAAAGATTCAAAATCACAAAGTTCAAAAGGTTCAAGTTTAAAAGTTGAAACTTTGACCCCCAATATCACCGTAACTAGAAGGTTCCCCAAAAATATCGCAATGACGGGGAGAACAAAGTGCATTTCGACTTCGATTAGAGTACAACTTATTAGTTTACAACTTTTATAGTTATGGTGTTATCATTGTCCCGGGTGAAGCTCGACTACAAGTAAAACATACACTCAAAACGGTAAAAAGAAAGAAAACCCACTTTTTGTAGAGCACTTTATAGTTCAGGATAATAAAGTAACCCCGAAGTTAGCATAATACAATCTTCGACCTCGTATGTTATTCCTTCAATCGGCTTATTGGGGAACTTCCAATCTGTTTCATAACATATAACATCACAGCTGTAATCCCAGAACGGTTAAGCAGATGTGTATCTAAAATAAACCCACATTTCGCTAGTTAAAAGTCCCATGTAATTGGGGCGGCCCTATTGCCATCAACCTGAGAAAATCCTGATGGAAAAATCCAATAACACTTTGGCCGTCCCGGGAATCGAACCCAGGGCCCCTTGCTCAGTAGTCGTACTTACGACCACTACACTAACGAAGTAGAAATGAATTTGGCTGGATTTTTTACTACTGAGATAAAAAAGTATCCTATTGTGTCAATCCAGGTGATTAACTATCAGTGTGACGTCACAATTTTCTTCCATCATCATCTGCCTAGCCTTTTCCTAACTATGTTGGGGTCGGCTTCCACTCTAACCGGATGCAGTTGAATACCAGTATTTTACATGGAGCGACTGCCTATCTGACCGCCACAACCCAGTTAATACTGGGAAATCCGATACCACTTGTTAAGACTGGTGTCAGACTTTTTGGGAATCTGACTACCTGTAACGATTGTCAAAGATGGACCAATGACAGCCGGGACCACCAGCTTAACGTGCTTTCCGAGGCATGGAGGAAACTTGGTATGTAAGGGTGGTCACCCATCCACAGACCAACATAAGCAAGCATGGTTTAACCTAAAGATCGAGCCGAGCGGCTGATATTACTTAGCCAGGGGCTCCTCCCAGACAATTTTCACCCAACTCCGGTCAATAATTTTGCGTGAATGAGTAACAAACATCCATTCATCAACAAAAACTATCGCCTAATAGTCTGACAAGATACTCGTACACTGCACTTATTTCATTGCTATAATCACTACCACTTCAAACGGTCTCAGGATGTATACAAACGATATAGCCATCTCTTTCAACCCCATACAAGAGAAAGAGATAGCCTATTTTTTACTGGCGACCACATGACACAGAGCGACCTATGTAGTATAAACCGTCGCTCTACTTGGCACAAGGATTAGACATTTGTCTTCCGAACTCTGGGTCACGCTTTCGATTCGAGAACCAGGACGAATGGCATGGTTTATATAATTTTGACCCTTGATGTTTAGTGAATACGATTGAACTAGAATAATTAACCGATTCTTAAAAAGGAGGAGTGTATGTTTTCGGTACGTTTCTTTTGTTTCTTTCATGAAAATGATATAAATGAGTAAATGGTTGTCTTACTATGGGGTATCGTTTTACCCAGTACTGACTGGGTTGTGGAGGTCAGATAGGCAGTCGCTCCAAGTAAAATACTGGTATTCAGCTGCATCCGGTTAGACTGGAAGCCGACCCCAACATAGTTGGAAAAAGGCTCGGCAGATGATGATGATGATAATAATATAAATTATGACCCTTATTTTGTAAATTGGTTTAAAATAACATTTATACGCGTATTTTTTACTGAAACTATCTAGTTTAGAGGTCGGCGTTACCCAGCTGACTACTCTGAGAAGAAACACCAAACTAATGGTCACAGTGCATACAATTATAAAGGGTGTCAAACACCTCTTTACTTACGAAGCCGAAAGGCACGTGTTCTCCCCATCATTGCGATATTTTTTTGTTCTACACCATACCTGGGAACCTTCTAGTTACGGAAATATGGGGGGTCAAAGTTTTTCTTGTGAGATTTTAACTTTTAATACCTCCACGACCCCCGTACTATTCAATCCATCCATCAGCACAATGTTTTAAGTGCGTTACATTAAGTTCTACCACAAAACATGATTTAAAACCTCAAAAAAAAGTTGTTTCCCAGCAATATTTTTTGCGTAAAGTTACTAAGGTCTATGTTCACCAAAAAGATGACAGTCTGATTACCTAAAACAGCTGTTTAAAACCATTGAGTTATATTTAAAACGCATTTTTGTATGGGAACATGTCACAGTGACAGCTGTTTTTAAATAATCAGACGGTTATCTTTTCGGTGAACATGGACCTACAACCCCATGTTCACCAAAAAGATGACAGTCTGATTATCTAAAACAGCTATTTAAAACACATTTTTGTATGGGAACATGTCACAGTGACAGCTGTTTTTAGATAATCAGACCGTTATCTTTTCGGTGAAATGTACAGAATGCTTGGTTAACGGCTTTAATATGAGGTGGTTAACACCCTGTATACAGGGTGGACTTTTACAATGCCGCCTGGAGGGAAAGTACTCTAAATACTGGAGTCAGAAAGGCTATAGGCAGATAATGATGAGGAATGAGGTAGTTATGAAACCTCTGAACTCTGCAATGAATTGCACAGAAACTGTACGTGGCTGCAAGTTATGGACACCACAGAGAATCACGTGGAGTCCCGAGACATAGGAAATACAAAACAACATAATCTTATCAATATTTTTTTAAAAAGGATTGGAAATACTCACAGTTTCTAGCTTTCGCATTTGACTCATAGGCCTTGTAACTCCAGCCATTTTGCGTTCCCCTTTTAGGAATAAATAACTTTTGATACTATAAAATAATTATTGCAAAACTCAAAACTTGTCATCATTGAAATAATTCAATCGGTTGCTAGGGGAGTTGTTTCTAGGCAACGGGCCATAAACAACCCTTGGAGGTCAATGATTTAATTAGTCGATTCAATATTCTACTAACCATTGGAGTTAAGAATATTTAGTACGGTTATTTTTGGAGCCTGATGGCGGAGTGGACTGGATGCGTTTTGTGACAAGGGTCAAGGATTCGATTGTGGGACTGACATGTCTGTACCAGAATAGCTTTTCTGCTTTTGTTAAAGATTAAAAGGGATGATATTTCAGGCCCTGTATGCGGGTTCTTTTAACTTGATTGAAATGACAGTTGTCAGAAGATACAAAATTATTTTAAAATGCTATATGCTTTTAGGGTTCCGTAGTCCTGATAAGGAACCCCTATAGTGTCGCCATGTCTGTCTGTCCGTCCGTCCGTCCGAGATTTTCTCAGAGACTGTTAGTACTAGAAAGCTGTAATTGTGTAGGAGTGTGAATGAATTTTTTATCGTCTTCTACCCCATTGCACCCCTATCTTTGAATAGGTCTTTTAAAATGACTTAGGGGTTGCTAATTATATTTTTCGTTTTAATGCTCCATTTACGAAATATTAAACTTGCTGGCTTGAAAAATCTGGAAAAAACCGCATTTTATGAACTTTAAAGGAAAATTATAGCGGTTAAGATAACTTTGTTAGTTTAGCAGTAAACTTGGGTGTTGGATAATTTTATACCAAATACAAAACCGTATCCCAGTAGTTCCATTGTCTAGTTCCATTATGGGAGTACTGGGATTATTTTCTCACAGTAGTTCCATGGAACTGGCATTCTGTTTATGCAAGATAAATTTTGTTTATTTTTTATTCAATAACACATACATTTTGTTTTAACAGGTAAAACCCAAGCTAACAAAGGTAGTCATTATATCAAATTGTCCAGTCCCAACTGACGGGTCTGGGTAGAAGCACAATTTTTACAGAAGATATCATGCTAAGTAACACCCTCTGGAATTCCGCCAAAGCGCAAGAACATGTATCCAAATGCCGAGAGACATCATTAAGTATTCTAACTGCACGAATCACCTGGTGCGAACTTTAATAAGTTTGTACGGGTTGCCGGAACTTTAAAAAGCCCCCCTTGGTCCCAAACGTAGAAAAAAAAATAGTCTCGGTAGTTCCGGTGTAGTTAAATAGATGGAGGTAATAATCAAATACGATTGGTTCCCTTTATAACGAGTTCCTATAGGTCGAGTCTGAGAGTTTATTGTATTTGCAAAATATTGCTTTTTACGCTTTCGAATACCGTTACGTCGAGTTTGGTTAATAGGTACAGTCAAGACACCATGTTGCCGTTCAGTTACACCATGTTGTGTTACACTGCCATTGGGAGAAATTATCCCGACAGGAAACACTGTAACTAAAATAAAAGAAAAGAAAGTCAAGACAATTATGGAGATGAGAACCAAGGATAGTAAAGTCTCACAAACTACCAGGAGACCTCAATCATGAAGAAGTATTCGATTGATTGTGAGATTCCTATTAATAATATACAATACCTCCTTTATGATTCTGGCCTCCTGGTAGTCTGCGAGACTATTATCCGTTTTTTACCATTCAACTGTACGTAATGGAACTAATGGGATTAGGTGAAAAAGTATTCTAGTTCCATAGAACTACTGGGAGAAAAAAATCCCAGTAGTCCCATAATGGAACTAGAGAATGGAACTACTGGGATACGGCGGAAAAAATCATGCAGCAAGACCCAACTTGTTAAAAAAGGAGCGTAAAGAAACATCTAAGTTTAACATACCGTCGGACCAAAAAAGACCTCGTAGAAAACAAGCAAAAAGCTAAAGAAAGCGTTCGTCCAAAAGCTGCTGAAAGCGGCCTCATCCCTTTGAGCGTGTTTCATTAAGTTCAGCCGTTGAGGATTCAGCGCTGAAAAGGCTGTAATTAAAAGGTGTCATTAAAAACATTGTACAATCGAGGCTGTCATCTTGTTGATGAGTGTGAAATGTGGATGTTTTTTGGGATAATGTTACCCTCGTTGCTGGATAAATATTTCATGGTTGAAGAAATGCAGCCTACAATGTTCCACGTAGGCCCAGTTCGGGTTGAAAGATGTCACATGTCTTGGATTTTTTTGTTTTAGGATATGCCAGTTTCCATTTTTGTGATGAAAAAAATTACACCAAAGTATTGCGCGTGCCTGGATTAGAACCCGCGACTTACTGTTCGTATCCTGAGGCCGCCACCACTGGGCTACCGCTGCTAACTATTTGCTATTCTTACGTAATGCGGATACTCAATACTCAAAAATTAAACTACTTTAATAACATTATGACCAACCCGTAGCGATTCAGATTTCCTCGTAGCCCGCTACGAGTCTACGACATTCGTAGACGCACTAAACGCGCTCTCGTAGATCGTCTACGAATTGCTACGGAGAACGGTTGTGTTGAACCAAAGATTCGTAGGCCTGGTTAATAGAACGAAAATGATCGAGGCGTCAATATTTAACCCAAGTTATTTGTTCCGACTGGTTGAATAATTATCAACAGCCAATCGCATCATTAGACTGCCGTTTAATTTTGTCGCATCGATAATTTTCGTTCCAGAATTCGCTTAATTTGTTCTTGTTCAAAGATTTAGCTGGGAAGACATTACAACCTCTCGGATATGTACCAAGACATTGGGAAATCAATTAGTGCCTGATCGAACAATGGAGCCTCCAATCACAAAGCGCATCAAGATTTATGAGGGAGATTAACATGAATGTAATTGTTTTCTCCTTTAATAATACCTATAAACGTACAATATTGAATGGAGTGGAGAATATGAATGGTGTTTCACTGTCTCACAGGTTCACTAATAACTGCACTAATATCTCCTTAGTACTTTTTAGCTCTTCAGCCTATTCAGAATAATTTTACCTCGAACTAAATCTTATAGCAACAATATTAAACTGTCCTGCAAAATCAGTGCTAAAATAACAATCGCAATAAAGTAGGTTGGTCTGTGGATGGGTGACCACCCGTTACATACCAAGTAAAATTTGTTTTTCCTTTTAACCAAAGGGAATGGCAACGTACTGAGATTAGGGAACCATCTTCATAACACATTTATATAAATAGGTAATAAGGTAAAAAATGGCGAAAACTGTTCAAATATTTTTTTAAACTAACTCTTTTTTCCAACTGGCTAGTACAGAAAATCTCGATTTAATTGATTGGAACATTACCCAAGTATCAATATTATAATAGTAATTTTCCCGATACAACCATATCGCTAGCACTCGTGAGGTGATCAGCAGTGACTGGTAACTAGGTGCTGGCGTGAGATGAATGTGGCTGTATCACACACTAGCGCGCGCGTGTCCATTGTTTCTTATTGTAAGTTTATGTCAAGTGTTTTGGTTGCTGGGGGAACAAGCTTCTGTTCGCTTTGAAAAAAAATATGTATTTAGTTTTATCGTGAAATGGAATCAAGTACACCTGAAATAGGGATGGCAATGGCCCAGAAAAAAAAAACAAAATGAAATACACAAACTTTAAAAAAACTTTTATTATTTAGTTGGCTTCCCACAAGTGGTCAAAGGCCTCCCTCGTTCCTTTCCAACTTTCTCGTTGTTTTGCTTTCAATGGCCAATCAGACAAGAACGAGTCTAAATCGTCAGCCAGCGTTTCTTGGGCCTGCCTTTTTGTAACGGATTTAAAATCACATAAGAACAAGTAGCACCATTTTATATGCTCTTTCTTTGTTCTCGAAACCGAGATACCATGGAAGGCAAACCGTTTGCCTTATATAATAATATGTAAGTACGTATGTTTTATTTCTTGAATATTAATCGCCAAGAGGATGAAGCCGTGTCTTACCAATGCCAGGGGTGCTATATTGAATCCTAAACGTAACGAAGGATTCTAGGTCACCCAAACGAAGCGAGGGAGGTCCTAAAGTCATAAAAACCAAGCTTGACGGGCAAGTTGGTGGTGGGATTGACGGCCCAGGGAGTTCCAAAAGCTTAATACTTACCGGGGAGAACTTTTTCATTGCACTCCAACATTCTCGCAACTCAACTTGTTCACGCATACCGCTTGACAATGGAGTCAGTGCAGGCGTGGAGTCGTCACAGAGCGCAGTGCCGCATTCGGGGGCGCGGGGTGGCGGCGGGGGCGGGGGCGCGACGTGCTGCGGCCGCGTGCGGCGAGCGTGCGACGCCGCCGGGGCTGCCAGCCGTAACGAAACGTGGATTTAATGCGGGTTTTTTGTTATTGTCGTCGAATTGTTAAATTAAACATCTAAGCCGGAGAGGTGATCTGTATCCTCAGGATTTTCTTACTTCAGACACCTTTCCCTATTTATGATTGTGCATATACCAGCGCCTGTAATTTCTGATGTCGAGATAAATAAAGATTTATGATTTAAAATCGGTGAATGTGGAATGTGAAGTGGTCAAACTATTTACCAGTATTCGATTAAGATGGATGAAGAAAGGTATTAAATTGTATCGTGTTCACAATGAAAAGTAACTGCAATCTAGTTAGGAATAGTTTTTGATGGCTGGTCTTACGCAGATATCATCATCAGCACAGACAGAAAGAAATTGTTGAAACCTAACCTATAATTACAACATAGGTTCATTTAATCTGCACCTTCTGCATATCATCGATAACTAATAACCTTTGATCTGTTTATACCGATAGATAGGTTGCTATTACAACTGGGCTCGATATAATTATCTTCACGCGTATTCATAATGAGTATTAATCCACGTCATAAATGTAGATAACCTAAGGCAAAGTGCGCAAAGTTCACGATTTACTATCATATCACAAACAAATTAGTACAATAAAATTTTCCCATGCGGAAAATTGGCGTAGTTTTCCGCTTGGTACTGGCAACATCGCCGGCGTTTCTCAACTGCCCGGCAGTCATGCCCCGCGCCGCGCCTGCTACAGCCGCGCTCGCGACCGCCACACTCGCGGTTCTCGCGGCACTCGTCGGTGAGTTCAATTCGAATTTAGTAAATCATCACGAACTGTCAACTGTCATTACATTTTTTAAATATTGTTTTTTTTTTTAATTTAGATGTTAGTGTTTTTGTATTTTTTTTAAAGGTGGTATTCTCGTTGTGGTTGGTTATTAGAGCGGTTTGAGACAGGTTGTTTTTTTATATTTGCAGTGGGTTTTTATGAATTAAAATGTTTATTGTTTACGGATTTGATTGCGTAACAGGAAGTATACAATTTTTATTACATACTGTTGATCGTTTATTATGCTTTGTTCTAACATAATGAAAATTTAAAAGACAATAAAAACTAAATATATAATCCACCTTACAGAAACTGGCATCTGTTTACGGTACAAAATTAAACGTAAAGACGTAACATCTTGTTCTCAAACGTAGAAATACGTACAATACTCGTGTAGACAATAAACTCAACATTTCGCTCTACTTACTTATGACAACGACCTCTACAAAGGATTCCAAACATTGGAATTTTTGAAATTCGAACTGATAGTAGAAAATACTATCAGTTGCCAGTGATAAAATTAAGGTTTAAATCATCTATAACTTCGACAAAATTTTCAATTTGTTTTTTTTTTGTTTGGAGTTTTTTTAATGAAAAATTCAGTTAAATACAACTATTACCTATACATAAAGGCATAAAACTGAAAGTTTTCCATAACATAGCTGGATGTATTACTACAGTAAACAAGGCCTGTTATTCTTTTATTAGGCCTATTAGTAGGCGCACCGGAATCTATCTGCATAATAAATACTGCATACAACTTTAACAAATTGAAACCGGGAACAAACTAAACGAGTTTGATGGAGCCCTGGCTGATTACATTAAAAACTAAACTTCATTTGAATATGGAACACTTCTACACTGAATTCGGAAGGAGGTTTTATTGTTTCTGTATTTATTTGGGCCAGTCTGTGTTGTCTGTAGTTTGGCTACGAATACCGCAGTGGTCCAATTGTTTTTTTTAAGACAAGACTAACGTTTTTAGGGTTCCGTAGCCAAATGGCAAAAAACGGAACCCTTATAGTTTCGCCATGTCTGTCTGTCTGTCTGTCCGCGGATAATCTCAGTGACCGTTAGCACCAGAAAGCTGAAATTTGGTACCAATATGTATATCAATCATGCCGATATTTTTGACGAATCTCAAAATGGTTTTCGGAAAAATAGATCCACAACTTTAGCGACATATAAATTTACACAAAAAATATTGGACATTTTAAATAGTAAAAAATACGCGATTGGAATCTTACTTGACATGACAAAGGCTTACGATAAGGTACTATACAATATTCTACTTGACAAACTATACGGAATCGGTGTTAGAGGAATAACTCATAAATGGTTCTCATCCTACCTACAAAACCGAGAACAATTCGTGGAAATTGACTATTGGGATCATGACACTGGGGAACTCAGACAAATACGTTCAAATGCGCTTTGTGTTAAAAATTCAATTCCTCAAGGTAGTGTGACCGGGTGCTTATTATTCTTGATTTATGTTAACGATCTCCCCAAAATTATGACGGAATCGTGCGTTCTGTTCGCTGATGACATCTCAATATTGACTTCCTGTAATGACTCTCGACGCCTACATGACACATTAAATAATATTATGTTAAATATAGAAAATTGGATGAAAGACCATAATTTAGAAATAAACTTCTCTAAAACCAAAATAATGCAATTTAGGCCTTATCAAAAAAAATCACTAGATATAAATTTTGCGTTTGAAGGTGTCAAAGTGGAAAGTGTAGATACTTTTACCTTATTAGGTCTGGACTTAGATATTCACATGACGTGGAAAGCACACATTCAAAAAATCAAATCAAAATTATCTAGTTTTATATACGCACTACGTGAGCTCAAAAAATCAACAGATCTAAAAACAGCCTTAGCCACTTACTACGCTTACGCTTATGCATGGCTTAAGTATGGAATTATTCTTTGGGGAAATAGTGTTGATATAAATGAGTTGTTTATCTTGCAGAAAAAATGTGTAAGGATATTAGTTCATATTGAAAATGATGAAAGTTGTAGACCACATTTTAAGAAACTGGACATTCTAACTTTGACATCCATTTATATTCTAGAAATTTGTAAATTTGTGAGACAGTATCCAAACTTTTTTATTAAAATCTCTGACCAGCCTCGTCGATACGCACCACGTTCACGATTCGTAAACACGCTCGTACTACCCCAATCAAAACTAAAATTACACAGCACTAGCCCTTATGTGACATCAATAAAAATATATAACAAGATTCCTTATGTCATCAGAATGGAAGAGAATGACAAAATATTTATAAAGCGAGTCAGAAACTTATTAATTAAAAATTGCTATTATTCATTGAATGATTTCTTTAAGGATGATTTCAAACTGGATTGACCTTTTCTACCATTTACTTATTTATTGAATTTTGCTTTTTGTATTATTGACATTTTGTATTTAATTCATATTATCTTTTAACATGATTGTATTCTGATTATTATTTTAATGGCATGATGTATTTGACTTTAATTTAATTTTGACTTTAATTTTATTGACATTTTATTTTTGATTATTAGTGCTTGTCATGACTGTATTTTGATTATTATTTTAGTGACATGGGCATTTTGACTTTAATTTATTATATTGACATTTTGTTTTTGATTGTTATCTGTTGACATGATGGTAATTCGATTATTTTTGTAATGGCCTGATGAATTTCCGACTCTAATTTTATTTATTCGATTTTATTCTATTTTTTTTTATTTTATCCTTTGGCATTATTTACTTATTTGAACTTACAATTTTTTGATTAATGACGATTTTTTTCAATGCTACTTACTGTAAAATACTATAAATTGTTGTGCCCGACAGGGTCCATGTGAACTGTATTCTAACTATAAGATCTTGTAAAACACATGTGATATGCAATAAATAATTGAATTGAATTGAATTGACAAAGTGCAAAAATAAAAATTTAAAAAAAACATTTTTATTAGGGTACCTCCCCCAGACGTAAAGTGGGGAGCGATTTTTTTTTTAATTTTGACCCTGACGTGTGATATATTGTTGGATAGGTATTTAAAAATGAATAGGGGTTTTCTAAAATCATTTTTTGATAATATTAATATTTTAGGAAATAATCGCTCCGAAAGTCAAAAACAATGTGTCCCCCCCCCCCTCTAACTTTTGAACCATAAGTTTAAAAAATATGAAAAAAATCACAGAAGTAGACTTTTATATGAACTTTCTAGGAAAATTATTTTCAACTTGATGAGTTGAATAGTTTTTGAGTTATATAGCACTTTTTCAAAAAAACGCAAATGATAACTTTGTTTTTCATACAAATACTATGAAAAACAAAGTTATTTTTGCTGACGAAAAATGTTGGTATTTTTAATGGTCTGGGAAGCTACGGAACCCTACAGTGAGCGTGGCCCGACACGCTCTTGGCCGGTTTTTTTCAACAAAGAAAGGACTATTGTCTCTATGGGTGTTGAAAACAGGAGACATTTTGAGATTATATCAAGAAGACGGACAGCCTAGCACATTGTCCGTATACTAACGAAAACATGAAAATCTTTGACGGTTTACAGGTAATTAAATATTCTCTTAAATAACCCTGAAAATGAATTCTTCTTAACAAAGTCCGAGTTTATCTGACTGAACAAGTGATGAATTCACCATAGCTTACCGTAGAAACATTTAGCTCGGCATGTCTTCGTCCTTTCGTCCTATCGTCCTTAAAAACTTATTTTGTGCCAGATTTAAAAGTGACATGAAAGTCATGTTCCATTTTTTGGAGTTTAGACTTCGGTATTTCAAATAGGCATGGAAGTAATAAATACTTATAGGTTATGAATTTATGAGTATTACTGACTGTTTTGTTGGTGGAGTGATCGCACGCGCGACTGCACATGAGGTCCTAGGGGCAATTCCCGGGTCGGGCTAAGTGGTATGTTGTTTTTCCATCAGAAACTTCTCAGGAGTAGGATACTGGATTTATGCCCGGTTGATGGAAAAAGGTTCACCCCCTATTACATGTAACCTAAAATATAACTGGCGAAATCTGGGGGTATTAGGTACATGCTTTGCCTGGGTACACGTACCCTACGAGGATGCAGACGTGATGCTATATATGAGTCAAAACTGCCTCCATACTTTTTTCTAACGCATTAGTAATTAAAAAAAGAACAGTAACAAATTATGGCGGTAACTAAAATACAGCCTGATCCTCTACCAAAAAGTTTTTATCGCTCTCAACATAACTCGTCTTCCCCGAAAAGATGCTCAGAGTAAATAAATAAGTGATTCTGATTAACGTTCCCTAGATGTAGGTCAAATTACCGAGTTCGCCTGTAGGTAAACAAACAAGTTGAAGCGGGATTTACTGTACTGCGGAACTTCTAACCGTTAACCTGTTTAGACTTTCAACTTCATCGTACCTCTAAAATTGAGGTAGTCTTTTTGCGAATAATTTACCTCTGAGCAGTGATGCATTCATCATTGCTAATATTATCCCTATTATATTGCAATAATAAGTTTGCTGATGGACAGCCTGCTGTCAGATAGGTAAACTAATTGTGAAAAGGCTATGTTGTCCTTGATTCAATATATTAAAATATATTAATTCTTTTAGGTCCGATGTCTACTTGATATTGTACTGATTCTTGAGAAATGTAGTTTTAATTAAGTACCTCAAAATATTGGTGCTCTGCAATAGTGGCAGACCACTAAGGAGATGGCGGGACGAACTGGATGTCTTCCTTGAGAATTGGAAAGAGGTGGCACAGAATCGTGATCGTTGGAAGGAATGAAGGGAAGCCTTTGCCCAGCGGTGAGACAGTATGCTAGCTAATATACCTCAAAATAACCAGTATTTACGTAAACCTAACCCTCCTTAGATTTATTACTTCATCTAATCTACAAAATTGAGTGAATCTTTGATTTAAAATTCTTTCGTAAATTATTATTTCGGTAAGTCTTAACGTTGTTTCAAATTATTCATTTCTAATTTTCCTTGTTCTTTGTTGGTGGAGAAGGTCTGTTGATTCTTGAGAAACGTAATTTTAATTAGCTTAAAACAACCAGTATTTGCGTAAAGCCAAGTTTAAGCACACTGCGGCAGAAAACATTACGAAGTCTGACGGCTTTTAAATAGCCTTCAGAAATTTATTTTTCAAGTTCAATACTACTGGTAGTTTTATTTGTAAGGGTGCTTTTTATCACCTGCCTAGCCTTTTCCCTACTATGCCGGTTGGCTTGTAAATACTAGTCTTTTACCCCCAGTACTGTGTAATATGATACCTCTTGGTAAAATTATTTTTCAGATTTTTGGGCCACTGACTACTTGTAACGACAGTCAAAGATCTACAAATGACAGCCAGGACCAACTGGGTAACGTGCTTGCCGAGACATGGAGGATCTTGAAACCCCTTGGTGACTGTCATTATTGCTGTTATAAAAAAAATCAGAAATTACAGACAAAATTACGTAACACGTTCGTAATGTAAAGATTTTCATTTCGACAGTATTCAACAATAGGAGGAGCTCGTGCGAAATTGTAACAGCTGCTCGGGTCAATCTTTAGGTTAAGCCGTGCTTGCCTAGGTTGGTCTGTGGATGGGTGACCACCCATTACATACCGAGTTTCCTCCGTGCTTCGGAAAGCACGTTAAGCAGTTGGTCCCGGCTGTCATTTGTAGATCTTTGACAGTCGTTACAGGTCGTCAGTTGCCCAAAAACTCTGACAACCAGTCTTATCAAAGGATATCGGCGTATTACCCAATACTAACTGGGTTGTGGAGGTCAGATAGGCCGTCGCTTCATGTAAAATACTGATATTCAGCTTAAGGCTAGGCAGATAAATATTCAACAATAGGCACTCAACAGACGACTTTTGCAAAATGCTGAAGCATTTTTAACCGACTTCTAAAAAAGGAGAAGTTTTTTTTTTTTTTTTTTTTTTTTATGTTTGTTCGGGCATAACTCCGTCGCTTGCCAACCGATTTGAGTAATTCTTTTTTTGTTGGAAAGGGTATTCTTTCCAAATGGTCCCATAGCTACCAAGTCGGGATTTGATGATGGAATCTTGGCGAAATCGAGGGAACTCTTCAAATTTTATAGGATAACGTACAGCGATTTTGCTATTTTCTGCAACAAGTGAAGCATTTGCGTTTGATAAGAACCATTCTACCATCAGATCTGATGATGAAGCCAAGAGTCACGGAACTCCATAATGAGACAATGTATCCTAGTCGTGTTTAGGCTTGTTGTAATTGTAACGGTATGCACTTTCCATGTATATCAAGCACATATGAACCACTAAAAACTGAAAAATAAAAACTTTTGACAAAAAAATTAAATCAATCAAACAAAGGTCACCGAATTCAGAAGCTAAAGTTATTTTTTACTTTTTTGTTTTTTTTGAAGTCGGTTTTATTTTTTTTATTCAAAAATCATTCCGTTTGTGACTGCAAGCATTATTGGTGTTCTGTGATCTTAAAGTCCCCAATTTATCTAAACTTAATCTACACTAATATTATAAAGAGGAAAACTTTGTTTGCTTGGTTGTAATGAATAGGCTTAAAAACTACTTGACCGTTTTTAAAAATTCTTTCACCTTTCGAAAGCTACATTATCCACGAGTAACATAGACTACATTTCATCCCCGTACTCCCACGGGAACGGGAACTACGCGGGTGAAACCGCGTGACGTCCGCTAGTATTATAATAAAGAGGAAAGATTAGATTTTTTGTTTGTTTATTTGTTACGATTTAACTCAAGAACACCTTAACTCGATTTTCGATCTTTTCCGAGTAACAGGCTATTAATTATAATGATATCATGTAAATTAGCTGAACTATCACAATTTTCAGACGAAGTGCTCGCGTGCTGAAAAGCTTGATAATGCCCATAAAGAAGAATTCTAGTGCTCATAAATAAAAACAAAACATAAATCTCACGCAAATCACCCTCTTGCATAAAAAGGGAGGTAGGTACCTCTACCTACCAACGTAATAAAATCCCTCCTCCTCAGAGTTTTTCCCTCTTATCTCCACTAATGTTATTTCACTCAATCTGTCAGTCACGCGACAATGAAAGACAAATTAAGTGCGTCCGCAGTTTTTGTACAACTTATGAGATACGAACTGGGTCACCGAGGTCTAGGAGCTCGCAATCCGGGTAGTTATTTATTTATTCAATGTTCTTGGTAAATCTTTTACATGTATTGTTTGTTTTCGTGACCAGAAAGTGGCTTTTACATAACATAATATTACGCCTATACTCTGAGAAGGGTTAGGCAGGGGTAGGCATGGGGAAAAATCGATATACCGAAATATCGATATTTTTCCATACGATTATCGATATATACCGTCGATATTTTTTAATCGCGATATATTTTTATGTTCGATATTTATTTTAGAGTATCGAATTTGTTTCATATTCGTTTTTTTTAAACGCTACTTTGGTTTTGTGTCCATATCTGGTGACTACTGGTTTCATTAATTTGTATATAATTATTTAGGCTCAAGCATCAATAAAAATACAGTTTTCTAATATTCTTTTTTACGAAGCTTGAATGGTTTGGGAATATGTCATCATCATCATCATCATCAGCATCATCATCAGCCTATAATGTTCGCACTGCTGGGACACGGCCTCCTCTCATAGAGAGGGAATGGGCTATATTCTACCACGCGGGCCCAGTGCGGATTGGTAGATGTCACATGTCTTCGAATTTTTGGTTCTAGGACATGCCGGTTTCCTCACGATGTTTTCCTTCACCGTTTTGAGAGCAGTGGTGATGAAATAAATTACACAAATTAATTCGTCAATCTGGGTTCGAACCCACGATTTACTGTTCGTAAGTCAGGGCCGCCACCACTGGGCTACCGCTGCTCTCTATGATTCTCTGACATATCCGACTACTTACTGAAAAACCACGATTCTATTAAATTCGGGGTTTACAAAGTAAAATCGACTCCTACTATTATTGACGTCGTTTAAACTGTAGCTTGTTACCCGGGCCATAATAACGAATCGATTGACACCTTATTCACCAAAATCGTATGAATAATTTAGGCGCTACGAAAGGACATATGTAAATACATACATAGACTGCTAAAGTCATAACCCTTCCTTTTGACTTAGCTACAGTCGGATAAAAACCAGGAATCAATCAAATAAATAACACATTGAATTCAAAGTCCATCCATCGCATGAAACACAGAGATAGAAAATTCAAACCACTTAAAAGTTGATTCCTCTCAGTAGAAGCAGTAAATTCTTGAAGTGGTATCGTTGTTGAAACTCCGTGATGACGTCATAAAACGAGAATAATTTACATTCGTTCTATCTGAGTTCCATGCTTCGGTTAATTAAAATAATACCATCGAAACATCTTTAACTCGTGTAATTAATTTAGATATTACTTTTCCTTGTACTTTGCTGATTTTGCGGGTCCTTTAGCCTTCTAGAGTGTAATAGATAGATAAGTACATTGAAAAAGATCTTTGTTTGAGATTCTTCGAAGGAGTTGGCCAATGTATTTTAATTGTTGGAGAAACTCGGGGGCTGGCCTTTGCTTAGCTGTGGGACAGCAACGGCTGTTTAAAAAAAAAACCCCGGTAAGTACCTATATCATTAAGTCCGCCTGTGTAGTCTTATATATAAACTAACAATAATTTCTTGAAACTCCAATACTTTGAGGTTTCGACGACCCGAATGGCGTAGTGGTAGTGAGGCTGCCTTACGTTCTTAGGGTCCTGGGTTTGAATCCCGGTAGGAGCAAATGTTTGTGTGATGTGACAAGCATGGATATTTGTTTTGTAAGTACCTATATGTATTTACAAACAAAAAAGTATATTATGTCCTTATGTAGTTTAACAACTATCAGGTGTCCACGACACAAGCCTTGCTTAGCGTGGCGCTAGATGCCACTGTGTTAAAAAAAATAAAAAAAAATCTAAGCAACGTGATTCTTTTATTCGTACTGTCCCACTGCTGGGCAAAGACCTCCCCCAATACCTTTTATGAGCTATTTTCTCGTGTCTCCTCGAACCAGCCATCGCGGTACCTACGTCTTAATTGTAGCAACAAAAAAGTGACATTGCGAAATTAAGTCATCTTTCAAAAGGTTTTTCATCATCATCATTCTTCTATCCTTATACCAATTTATTTGTGGTTAACGCAACACGACTTATTCATAAACTCTTTCTTTTGTTAAGGGGCAAGCGTCTGGGTAGCCCGCGAAATTCAAAGTTCCTTTTTTTTATTTCATTTTTTTTAGGATGGGAAATCATAAAATGACTTCTCCCACTCTGGGCGGAGCGGGAGGGAGTGTCAGACTTTTACTGACTAAAACCCATCCATATTCCTTCCTCGCCCTTTATGTTCCGGGGCCACGGTATCTCTTTCGAACAGTCCCGCAACAAATTCAAAGTTCCTTACGTTTTTTGCAATATTGGTTGTATGTTGATAAAAATATCGTTCGCGAATGTAAGACGTATGTAGTTACAGAATTATGATCATCGAAATAATCAATAGTTTACATTAGTTTAGGAACGACCTTGACCTTGAAAAAATCGTTCCTCGACTTATATGAACTTAGAGGGTTGTATTGATGATTTCGATGATCATAATTCTGTAACTACACACGCCTTACAGTCGCGAACGATATTTTCATCAACATACAAATTAGCGCTGGCCTGCAAATTGCAAAAAATGGAAGAAAATTTGAATTTCGCGGGCTACCTTGACACGTTCACCTTAATAAAAGATCATCAACCTTCAAAAAACGTAAAAAGATGACGTGACGTTAGGGTAGGTTAAGTTCCAACACTATTTTGGCAAAGTTATGAAGTGTGTCATGGCCTACAAATAAGTTGGAGTAACCCCCTGTCCTCATTCATGGGATGACAAACAACTTGGATGTTATTTCAGCCAAATGTTATGAAAGTGGAAGTCGTAGACAGTATGGCACCGTGGCTTCGTTGGGGTGTGGTCTAAGTTATGTCGAGCTGAATTTGGACTATTTGTATGTATTAAAATACTAGCACTGGGCCCGCAACTTTGTCCGCGAAAATCAATATGATTTATTTATAGCCTGTGTTACTCGGCAAAGATGTAGCTTTCTAATGGTGAAAGATTTTTTGAATTCAGATGAGTTAGTTCTTGAGTTAAATCGTAACAAACAAACAAGAAATCAAAACTTTCCTCTTTATAATATTAGTGTTATTATGTATTAGTCTATTTAATCTTATTAAGTATGTACCTATTTAAGTATATCAATTTAAGTTAGCAAAATGGTAATGTTTTTATTATTTATTTTTTGTACTCTATCACAATGCTATCGTCCTATTTGACCCGGTGGTTGACTGGTAGAGAATGCCTTGTGGCATTAAGTCCGCCTATGTACCACTCTTGTACAGGAAGTTTAAACAAATAAATAAAGGTATTTGTTTGCGTGACGATTGATAATTGTGGAAACGAAAATAAGAATACATATACATAATATTTTCAGGCAAACCTGTAGATAAAAAGCTTAACCTAAATAAAAATACTATAGCATTTGTATTAGTATGAAACTCAAAGCTATGTAAGTAACACTTCACTTGCACGCTGTTATGAGGTATATGTCTGACTTAGCTGCGCTTCTACCAGAGATAAACGAAGATACGTAGCGTCACACATCCAGCTATGTTGGAAAAACTAACCAATCACATGGCTAGAATAGCTCAAGCTGTGAAAAAGAAGCGATGTTATTGGTTAGTTTCTCACAGATCCCTCGCTACGCATTCTCGCTCACTTCGCTCACTTCACTCGCCCAAACGCAGCCTTAAGGGGCCTGCGGAGCATGCGTCGTTCATACAAACGTAATACCAAAATAATTTGTAAATCTTACATATTCTTAAGATATAGTGTGAATTTATTTCCATTGGATTACAGAATATCTATGTTCCCAAATATATATTTTGAAAGGAAAATGATATTAAGACGAGATATGAGGAAGAAATTTAAAATTTCTATCGAAAACTTATTTTTCTCATAACTCTTGTTTAAGTCAGTGTCCATTCAAAATGTATATTTAGGAACCTAGATATTCTGTGATCCAATCGAAATAAATACACAATACCTTAAGAATATGTTTTATTTACAAATCATTTGGTATTTCGTTTGTATGAGCGACGCGCGACGCATGCTCCGCAGGCGTCTTATGCGTCGCGTCGTGGCTCCAAAAAGACGAATGTAAGTCAAAGGTCCATTCGCGAAATGGCCTTTTTGCAACTGTGTGCCATTTTGCGAATTAGGCATTATACGACTAAACGGTATTTTTCACTCAGTTTCATAACGTCTAGGGATAAAAACTAGTGTTAGATTTATTAATAACTAGCTGACGCCCGCGTCTTCGCCAACGTACAAATTATATATTAGAACCTTCCTCGAGAACCAATTTATCCATTGGCGAAAACAACATGAAAATCGGTGCTATGGTTTTTTAATTCATCGCAAACAGACAGACAGACCCGGCGGAGGACTTTGTTTTATAATATGTAGTGATTATGTACTTACCTATATAATATATATAAATCTAGCACTAGTATACAACGTTATTTTTTTATTCGTTTTAATCCCTTTAAGGGCGGATAGTACTTGTAGTGTATGTAGATATCACACTACAGGTTGCCTCATGCGCGCACGTCGCTCGGTTATAAGTACCGGTCCCAGTGGTGGGGCGGTCAGTCGTTGTCAGACTGTCGGCCGGAGCGGTGGCGCGTTGGTGAGTCAACTAGTGTTGTTAAAAGTGCATATTTTACAGTACTCATAAAAGTGATCAACTTATACTACGGGACTGACTATGAAATCTCAAAAAAAAAACCAGCTGTTGCCTACATTTTTTCGAGTTACGCGACCAATAATGTATGAAGAAGCTGATTTTTTTTCATTTTCATGAGTACTATCCGCCCTTAGAGGGATTAACACTACAAAAAAATAACGTTGTATAATCTGGGCAACATTTGTGTGGCAACACCTCACTCTTTTTTATCCTACAACAGCGAAGCCAAAAGGAAGGGTTCTGATTTTAGCAGTCTATGCATTTTTGCACTAACTTTTGTATTTTCCTCCGTAGCACCCAAACTATTCATCCGATTTTGATGCATAAGATGTCAATTGCATCATTATAATCGCCCGAGTTACATTTTTACCGACTTCAACAAAAGGAGGAGTCGATTACATCTTGGAAACCCCGAATTTAAAAAGAGCGTGATTTTCCAGTAGGTTTTTTAGTATACCACACAAGTTCCTGTTTGTTCTAATAACTGTTGATGTATGATTTTTAACAGCCATAACAAATTTGTGTCGACAGACGACACTTAACATCAAACCCTTTGATGTTATAATAAACATGGACCACTTACATCACCAACATTCTTCTCACACAGATATACTTGCCCCTGACATTCAGACCTGTTTACATGACGTTGACGTAATCACATTAAATGCTCCCGCTTTTATTTACAAGCAGTATTGCATTAGTTAGTAATTGAATTTGCTTAAGATTCTTTGTTCAATTGAATTATGATGTGGATAGGTACGATTTGTTGTGGCATCTTGGGATGAAGGCGGAGATATAGGTGTCAGAGCTATATCATGCTCGGGGTTGCGGGACTGTTCAAAAGAGATACCGTGGCACCGGAACTTAAAGGGCGAGGAAGGAACATGGATGGGTTTTAGTCAGTTAAAGTCTGACACTCCCTCCCGCTCCGCCCAGAGTGGGAGAAGTCATTTAATGATTTCCCATCCAAAAAAAAGGGCTGTATGATGCTGTATCCTAACTAATAATATAAATGTGAAAATAAGTTGGTTTCCGTAACGTCGTGTACTTTGTCAGGTGTACACGAACGGATATAGGGAACCTTTCATCCCGAAAAAATAACTGGCCCCAAGGAAAATCACAATTGATAATAGATGGCACCCGCACCACGAATCTTCCGAATCATCATTGGATTATAATTATATTAATACAAGCAGAGTATACAACCCGAATCGATCACCAAATCCTAAATTAACGCAAAAGCTAGTCTACTATATTTTTGTTACTTTGTGTTAAGTAGGTAAGTTATTGATATGTGCTACCCGCACTGCTTAATACTTGTTTTAACTAACACTAGGCAATACCTTAATATAATGCGCCAAGCACGCTTATTTCAACTTTCTGTTACACCAAAATAAGTAACATTTGACCATTTTTGTCAATGAATGCACCCATTGACACAATCATCCTGTAAATGTTCTGAGTCTATTTGTAAGGTATGTAAACTCACTCGAAATAAAGAAAAATCCTTGACGAAAACCCGTTGCAATTACTAAACTTATTCAATGAATTGATTTTAAATTATATACTTAGCTTCTCCGTCTAGAATAGATTTAAAAACTTTTTCATTCCTGAACCGAGTTTTGTGTTTAAACGCGATTCAGGGCAGCAAAATTAAATTCCACTTTCACCGTTCATCAAATCAGGCGTGATGATTTATACATTAACCCGTATGAGCGTAGAGCGCGGTCCTTGACCTTGGAGGTGAATGACCGACAGGGAAAAGGTCACCGCCATTTACGAGAATTTCTCCTTAAATCAACCAAAATGTGTTACGGTAGGCAAACGTCGAAATGATAAATTCTAATGAGGGTTGTAACGAGAATTCTTCGGGGTTGTAAATCATTAATCCTTGTCAACACCTTGCAAGCGTTTATTGTGAAAATTAGGCTTTCAAATCAACAGATTTTCGTGGTTAACACACGTACACTTCTCCAACAGACAATACTGTACTAACATAACATCACGCCTGAATCCCCAAAGAGTAAGGCAGAGGTATATCTAATGGTACACCCACATTTCGTCATTTTCTTTAAGTCCAATGTAATAGAGGCGAGCCTATTGCCATCAAACGGACGCAAATGAGAAATTCCTGTCGGAAACCCCAATGGAAATCGAAATCCCAACTAATCCGGTACTAAAAATATGTTTTCTTCGGTAGTTGCAAGCAATATTGCTGAGGTCCTGCAATTGATTCCTAGGTTGGGCAATGATTTATTGGGTTTTCCATCAGAAATTTCTTAGTAACAGCCCGCAGTTTGGGTTTATAGAGTTCGTACCCAGTTGATGGCCAGACTCGTTCCCAACCAGTGGATGCAGATCTGTATTTTGCACTAGCGGACTTCACGCGGTTTCACCCGCGTATTACCCGTTCTTGTGGGAGTACGGGGATAAAATATAACCTATGTTACTCAGTAAAGACGTGGCTTTTTAATGGCGAAAGAGTTTTAAAAATCGGTCTAGTAGATTTTGAGTTAAACCGTACCAAACACACAAGCAAACAAAAGATCTAATCTTTCCTCTTTATAATATTAAGTATAGAAATATAGATGGAACGGCTGCCTGTCTGACATCTACAACCCAGTTAGTACTGGGTAATACGATACCACTTGGTAATACTGGTTGTCAAACTTTCGGGCCAATGGCTACCTGTATCGGTTCTTCTGGCGAAATGTGGGTGTTCGGTACGGTATCTTCACCCCTGCTAAAATCTTCGATGATGTTTATATATGGAACACTTATTACAATATTTGTCTAACATGAAAGATTTACACTATAACGCTGACGTACATAAGCCATTAGGCAATAAAAACTCAAATATATTTACGACCTGCTAACGTTTAAAATGTACGATACTACGATAAAATAAATTATATTTATGCTGCTCTCCATTTTATTGCTTGAAAGCTATTGATTGCTGTGATTATTTGAAGCTGTAAAAATTATGTATCCGACATCTTTGATTTCATTTCCATTAAATTCTGTATCTATTTCGTTTCATGCTTTTGTTTTTTTGTTATTATCACTAATCTATATATTGCGTTTGTAAGTACTTATTTTACTTTCCAAGCATAGGCTTTTGGCAAAAAAAAATTAAAACTCACACATAAAGTCCAATCTGCGAAACAACGTACGTTTTTATAACTGACATTCTAAAACCAACGATCAAAAGACTACATCTTAAACATAAAGATAACATTTTCTTAGTGGAAGTTAAGTACCAATAAGAAGCAAAGATTCCATATATGTAGCCCATACAATTCGTCTCCATTGAAATGGACTTGAAAGCCGGAACCTTCGTCACTGTGCTGCTTCCGACATTATTAGCTGCAATAGATATCTGCCACTATATTACTGCTGTAGACTTCAGCCGGCTACTAACGTGCTTCATCAATCCACTGCTTGGCCACGACCTTGCGTCTTCCGACAGAGACTGCAGGGGCATATAAAAGAAGTTTACTATGAAGTGAAGGCTGTATGTATGTACACTCTTGATTGAAACAAAGTGCCTAAAATAAAAATGTGGAACTATTGATAACAAAATTCAACGTTAGTTCCATTTATTTTCAGATTCTTTCAAAATGAAACTAGTGATTTAAAAACAGGCGGGTCAGTCTGCGAACTGCTGATAGAAATGAAAACTAAGTAATCTATATCTGCTACGGGTTGTGCCCCGCGCACGCCTACGTGGTGCTACGCCGTAGCGGATCGGCTACGAGTGCTACGAAGCTTTAGGTAACGGTCACGCGAGTTCCTTGATTTTTGTTCACCCAAAAAGTGCTCAACGCGCCTAAATAAGTTTTCACTTCAAAAACATCAGTATTTCCATCATGGAACTGTTAGTGGTACCTACTAGTGGCAATGAAGGATTCTAAACCACCAACATAAACAACTTCCTAACTACTGAACACTGAGGAAATGGACGATTGCACAGAACTGGTTCGTGCGTGCTGGCGAATTTTATTCGTCGAGACACTTCGACTCAGAGCGAGCGCTTGTCTGTGTAAGTTTCATTAGTAAGTTTTATACTGACAAAACACATCAAAATTTTTCTTTCTTTCTTTCTTTCTTTGTCTTGTCTAGGTGTTCATCGCTGTCTCACCGTCCCGTGCCCGTGTTTTGGTGAAACGTCTCGGGAAAGTCAGAGAGAGAGGTCTCGGTCGAGAGTGTTACATGCAGGCACCATTGGATCATGCCACTAGTTACTGTTACCCGACTGTACTCACGTAAAGGACATAAGTCGCATCGCATAAAGCGGTGGTCGAGGTCTTAGCTGCAATTGCTCTCTGCCACTATACTAGGCTTCGCATATGCTAAACGAAGCTCTGGAAGGTGCCAAGATAAGTTCAAGCAGCTTGAAGCTCTGTTTAATAACTGCAAATTAGTAGCTGTGAGAGTGCGTCCGTGAAAACATTTAATTCATTGTAAATCTATGTGAAGTAACATTGCTATTTATACCATTATGTCTTCAAACTTCTTAAGTTCTTATGTAATACGAATACTTATTGGTGAAATTATACACCCAGGTTTTATTTAACGTTATAACAAAACATTGTTATCGGCTCGCTCCCTGCATGAACTTTAAGACACTGGCATACCTATTATAAACTACGAAATGTAGATGACTATTAGGTATACTCTGCCTTACCCTTTGGTAATTCTCAGCTTTGATTTTTGTCTTCAAACTTGTGTCCTTGTACATAATCATCGTACTAAACTTAAACAACTGCACAAGACTGATTTCAGTAAAAAAAAAATCTTTAAAAAATAGGTTTGACGTTATTTTCTCTTTGTTTTCACATACTTCTTTGCAAACCCTTTTTATTATTGATACCCATATCAGTAAGTTATTTCTTTATGCACCCCCAGGTGCACAAAGAAATAACTATAATAGTCTACAATATTGTATGCATTAGCGCAATCGGTTGCGAATAACTGTTTTAAAAATTAATTTGCCAGATTTGACCTAAATAAACAAACATACATATTAATATAAACGTTGCAAATTAATTAAAACCTTGTGAAAATATACTGTACCGACAGTTAACTAAACTAGACCGTCTGAAAAGATGCCTGAATTTAAAAGCTGGAACATAATATCATGAACCCAAGTTTTGTAACTTTTTTCTCCTATCCTGCCAAACCCCAAGAGGAAATCGCATGGATTAACTATGTAAATATTTTGATTATCCTTATATAAAAGGAAAAGGAATTTATCTAGCTAAGGAAGCGGGTGAAATGTAACGAATGTGTTAGTAGGCAGCGTGCCAAGCGTTCTGTTTCTGCGGATGTACCCATGTCGGAGCACTCTCTCAGTGGATTTATTCGCTTGTTTGAATGCAAGTAAAACAGCATTATTGGCCTATCAGTGTTAGTCATTTTAGTAGATGATCACTTGATTAGCTGTTTTTTTTAGTTTTTCAAAATTTTTTTCGGAAACCTAATACTGTCTTACGTATGAATATAAAGAAGATCCAGCTGAGGACGAGGTCCAATCTGGTTATTGGGTTTCCTTTATCAGGAATTTCTAAAATAAAATTAAATATATTATTATTATTTTTAATTGGTACTAGTTCTAAGTATGGATATGTGCACGGTTGATGGCAAAAGGCCATCTAAAATATAACGGGAAAAATATGATAGACACCTCCTATCTCTCTCCATTACTTACCTTTCGAGGATTACAGACATTATAGCAATATAGCTCATTATCAAAGTAAAAACAAAGGTTTCTCTTGATAATTACATTTTAACCCATTTTTCTCCAACCAAATCAAATAAAACACAACTTCTCCGCGTCATTTCGTTCCAAACACAATCCCCCATACATTTGGTATCGTCTGCAACTATCTACGATCCATCGGAACGCAAGATTTATTCGGCTGAGGTCACGTGTCCCAGTCTCTCGAACACAGCACATAAGGTACTGCTCTCACCGCCGAAGATCAGCGTTAAACGAGTAGCAACTAGAAAGGAGTCAGCGAGCAACTAGTGTTCGGATAGTTGGGTCGCTGGACTATGAACGGGCGAGTGTGGCGGAAGATTTTTCGCGGCCCAGTCACTTTATTGGCACTAGCGACCCGCCTCTGCTTTGCACAGACACTTCCAACAATTATCGTCATATTTCAGCAAATGTAAACATAACCTTGACAAATTACAAACTTAAACATTCCTCATGAATCACTCTATCTATTGGTGAAAACCGCATAATAATTCGTTTGGTAGTTTTTGAGTTTACCGCGAACAGACAGACGCGGTGGAGGACTTTGTTTTATATTAATACCATAGGATGTAGTGATGTGCGAGTACCAAGCTCGTGACTAGCGAGTGTTCTGATCACCGAGCGAGCGAGTTTATGAGTTTTTGAGTCTAGGTTTTTACAAAAAACTGGTGGATAAAAAGATTTTATTAGCAGTTTTAACAGTCAGAGCACTCAGAGATCAATTATTTTTAATTTACTAGTTTAGCCCGCTGCTTCGTCCGCGCTGTTTAGATATAGGTAATCCTGCGGGAAAATAGTTATACTACCGCGTTCCGTTTTTCTTCATAGAGATCTACGCTTTGGAATGGGCAACTAAATTACTTTTAGAAGTTAATATACCTTGTGTCTATGGCCGTAACTTCACCTTCTTTGTTTTTCTGACATTCAAAAGTGCGTGTTATGGTCTAATTCAAATAAATGATTTGAGTTTGAGTTCTATCTCATTCTTTAACTGACACGAGATCTCCTCAGCAGTAACCTTTTCGCATACTCGTGGACGGTGGAACATCTGCCGAAGATAGAAATATAAATCGTTGCAGTGCAGTTTTCTTGATTTGTTTCGTTTTTGCAGCAGAAGTAACGTTGATTTATTGTGGCAATGAATTCGAGATACTGTTCTGGTTTTATGTCTTTCTTACTGATTTATGTCCGTATGTCGTTCTGTATCAAACGACTGTATGAAATGTTTGTTTTGTTAGATTTTAAAACGGCTACAAACGTTTACACCGACTAGCTTTCTTGTTTTTAGAGTGATGCAAAACACAGCGGAAAATTTGCTAGATTTTTGGTAAATTTTTACCCGACTGTGCCAAAGCAAAAAGAAAGGGTTATGATTTTAACAGTCTGCGTACATGTATTGTTTGTATTTACGTATGTTGTTCCTCCGTAGAGCCTAAACTATTCATCCGATTTTGATAAATAAAGTGTCAATCAATTCGTTATTCTGCCTGAGTAACATAGGCTACATCTTTACCGACTTTAACAATAAGTCGATTTTACTTTGTAAACCCTGAATTTAATTAGAGCGTGATTTTACAGCAGTCGAGTTTTTTAGTCGTAGTATACCTACCACATACCTCACACAATACTCCTACAAAATATTATATCAAGGTACACAATACACAAAAAACCCTTTCACATGTGACCCGACACCACTTAACCCCACAACGATCCTAGCAATGTACATACGGAACCTTAACACAGTTTTTACGATCATGTCAGGTTAGGTACGTCGTCTGATTTTTCTGTCCAATGTTAACATTTTATGAACGTAGTAGTATTATTATTGTATTATTCATCCAGAAGCCGGGGCGCCCTGCGGACTCTCCGTCCGCATTTCGGCCCATTGTGCTGCTCGACGAGGTGGGCAAGCTCTTTGAGAGAGTAATTGCAAACCGCCTCGCCGAGCACCTTGAGGGGATGGGGCCGAATCTTGCGGAGAACCAATTTGGTTTCCGCAGGGGGCGCTCCACTGTGGACGCCATCATGCGCGTGAGAGCCCTCACGACGGGGGATGCGATATCCCGGGGCGCGGTTGTCTTGGCGGTGTCTCTCGACATCGCCAACGCCTTTAACTCCCTGCCCTGGAGCTGCATCAGGGAGGCACTCCGGTATCACCGGGTGCCGACCTACCTCCGTCGTGTGATCGGGGACTACCTGACGGACAGGGCCGTCATCTACCCCAGTCGCTGCGGAGATTGGAACCGGCGAGAGATGTCGTGCGGTGTCCCACAGGGATCGGTTCTGGGACCGCCCCTGTGGAACATCGGTTACGACTGGGTGCTGCGCGCCGACCTCCCTAGTGGTGTCAGCGTCGTTTGCTACGCAGACGACACCCTGGTGCTGGCACAGGGGAGGACGCACGAGGCGGCGGCCGAAAAAATGACACGCGGGGTTGCGATAGTCGTTGAGAGGATCCGGCAATTGGGTCTCGAGGTGGCATTGCACAAGTCCGAGGCCATGTGTTTTCATGGGCCTCGGAATGCGCCACCGTCGGGATCCACACTGACGGTAGGAGGGGTTTCCATCGGCGTCGAGTCGACGTTGAAGTACCTAGGACTCGTCCTCGATAGCCGGTGGAACTTCGTGGAGCACTTCCGACGTTTGGCCCCCAGGCTGGAACGGACCGGGGCTGCCTTCAGGCGGCTCCTGCCCAACCTTGGGGGGCCAAACGCCTCCTGCCGCAGGCTCTATGCGGGGGTCGTGCGGTCCATGGCCCTTTACGGGGCCCCAGTGTGGGCGCGTTCCTTGAGGCGGCGAGCCGCCCATTACCTGAACGCGCCCCAGAAAGTGGTGGCCGTAAAAATGGTCCGTGGGTACCGCACGATCTCCCGCGAGGCGGCGGGCCTGCTTGCCGGATTGCCGCCATGGGATCTGGAGGCGATAGTCCTCGCGCGCCTGCACGACTGGCGCGCGGAGGCACTACGCCGGGGGGAAACTCCGCTGCCGCGGCAAATTGCCGCTCAGCGGACAGACCTCCGGCGCGATCTCATGGCGACATGGAGAGAGCGACTGTCGCAACCCCGTGCAGGGCACGCCACGATAGTGGCGGTAAGTCCCCTCTTTGAGGAGTGGCTGGAGAGGCGCCACGGCGTCCTCACCTTCCGCCTGACGCAGGTCCTCACCGGACACGGATGTTTCGGGAGGTACCTGCACCGAATCGGGCGGGAGGAAACGCCCGGGTGCCTCCACTGCGAGGATCGACCGGAGGACACGGTGGAGCACACGGTGGAAGTCTGCCCTGCGTGGGCGGAGCACCGCCGTGTCCTCGTAGCGGCGATCGGCGGCGGCGACCTCTCGCGTCCGGCCCTGGTTCAATCCATGGTCCGGAGCGAGACGGAATGGGAAGCCGTCACCTCCTTCTGCGAAGCAGTCATGCTAGCGAAGGAGGTGGCGGAAAGAGAGAGGGAGAGAGCCTCTCTTCCCGGCCGCCGCGGGAGACGCACCGGGCGTCGGGGGCCACGTGGTGGCTACCGGCCACCGTAGATGCGGGCCTGTGGACGGCTAGCTATGGGCTAGCTAGCCGTCCGTCCGTCTAGTGACGACAGGCCGTGTCGACGGCGCGTTCGTGTTCCACGCGCGCCTCAAAGAGATGTCAGCAGAAGAGAGGGGCCCGCAAGGGCCGAAGCCTGCCGGGGTTGCGGGACTGTTCGAAAGAGATACCGCGGCCCCGGAACGTAAAGGGCGAGGAAGGAACATGGATGGGTTTTAGTCAGTAAGAGTCTGACACTCCCTCCCGCTCCGCCCAGAGTGGGAGAAGTCATTTGATGATTTCCCATCCTAAAAAAAAAAAAAAAAAAAAAAAGGTACACAATACACAAAAAACCCTTTCACATGTGACCCGACACCACTTAACCCCACAACGATCCTAGCAATGTACATACGGAACCTTAACACAGTTTTTACGATCATGTCAGGTTAGGTACGTCGTCTGATTTTTCTGTCCAATGTTAACATTTTATGAACGTAGTATTATTGAGCGGGCGATTCGCTGTTTAGTTTTCCTTATTCTCTCTTTTGCTTGTGTAGAGTGAATAATAAAGATGTATGCATGTTTATGGGGCGAGTTGGGCAGACGGCATTGTTGCGGACGCGGGAATATCCTGGATGAGGCTGGCACGGGACCGTGGAGATTGGCACAAGCAAGAGAGGCCTATATCCAGCAGTGGGTGAAGTCAGACTGTAGATCATGATGAGATGATGCATGTTAAGAGTATTTATGCGCGTCTACGGTGAAGCCAAAAGGTAGGGTTTAATTTTAGTACACACATACTAGACAGTATGTGTGTACCTATTTACTTATGTTGCTCCGTAGCGCCTAAACTATTCATCCGATTTTGATGAAAGAGTCAATCGATTCGTTATTATAGCCCGTTAACATAGGCTACATTTGAACCGACTTCAACAATAGGAATCGGTCCATTTTGCCTTGTAGACCCCGAAATTATTTAGAACGTGATTTTTCATTAGCCGAGTTTTTTAGTGCTGGTATACCACACAATTTCTTTGTTAAAGAAAGCATCAATTACGCCAAAAATCTATTTTAAATATTTTAGACACAATCAACACGTAGGTACCTATAGACTATAGACATTGCCCACACAACGAGAACACTTGCTGATTGTATTTTGCTATGGTATTAGTAAGTACATTACTTCCTAAAATGCCAATGTTTTTCTTACCCGGCTAAAAAGCTAATCCCTACGCTAAGTTATTGTAAAAAGCTGGCCAGCGGACAGCCAAATCCCTTTTAGAAGAATAACCGAAAAACACTGAAATTCGGGTGCGAATTTATTTTTGCACTGATTGAAAATGGCATACAAACAATTTGTCCTTAGTATTAAAACAAGATGAGACTTTTATAAACCCTCCATAGCAGTGGTAGCCTTGTGGTGTGATCGCCGGAATGCCAAGTCATAGGTCTCTAGTTCAAAACGAAGACATAATTATCACTTTCTTCGGTGAAGGAAAACACCGAAGAAACCGCACAATGTATGTAGAAAGAAACGAAGGATAGCTGCTAGATAAGCTGAACCCAAAAATCAGAACTGTGGAATCTAGAAAATTTAAATATTTATTCATCAGAAGTGAGAACTAAGGATATTTGCAAATTCATCCAATTACAGAGTTTGAATAGGGGTTCAAAGTTTGTAAGAAATCCCATCATTTTTGTCGATGGCGAATTCGATCCTACAGGCCCAACAATACAGTCGACACCACAGTAAGTATACCACGGACTGTCAAATTTCTCCAAATGATTTGAAACCGTAAAATGTTGGTGGTACAGTTCAAAATCGAAGGAGAAAATTTTATTGTTCGCAGTAACTTGATGCGCTGGACTGTGACCGTGATTTATGAATGTACCGTGATATGTAAATCACGTTGCATCACCGACAACACTTTATTTTGTATTGCTGATCAATTATCAGCCTGCGCGTGAGCTATATTTTATACATTTTATGATTCAGATTTCAACAGTAAAGTGAATCAGATATTTTCCGGCACATCAGTTGAACTTGAAACAATGACGTTTTCCCGATTTAAATGCCAATGCTATTTATTTAAATTCAGTTCAGTTGATTTTTGTGCAGATTTTATCAATGCAATTTGTAGATATTTATGCGAAACGGGGATCGATGTGAAACTTTCAGTAAGTAAATAATAATATTATAGAATTAAAAAAAAAACTAAAAAACACGCTTTAGAGTGACGTCATTTTATTTCTCGTATTGTTCTTAGCAGAATCTTTTATTTGATACCCATATCATGGGAATGCATAAAAAATAACAGTCTCTGGAAGTCCTGGGAATATAACCCAGGACCCCATACTCAACAGTCGCACTTGCAACCTCTACTCCACCAATGCAGTTAATTTTAAAAATCGTCAATACAACCTCCAACTTCATAAAGTCACTTTTTCAAGGTCAAAATCGTTCGTGTAGGAACGATTTTGACCTTGAAAAAGTCATTCCTACGCCTTTATGAACTTGGAGGGTTGTATTGATGAGTTTGATGATTTTAATTCTGTAACTACATACGTCAGTCGCGAGCGATATGTTTAATTTCATACAACCTACCACTGACCTGAAAATTGCAAAAAACGTAAGAAATAGTACATTTTTTGATACATGTGGAGAAAGTTTGTTATTGTAGTTCAAGGCGGATTAACACACGAGCGAGGGTGCTTTTGAGCCGAGACCTGCAATAACAAATGTCCACGTGTATCAAACGACGTTTTTTAATACACTTTTGAAGAAATAAAATAAAATAATGTAAAATATTTGTGTCATGAATGTCACGAGACTATGATTTAAATTTCATTTTTTTCCTCGCTTTGCTTTCGCCAGGTTGAAGGAGAGGCAAAGGTATGAAGCCGTTATACCTATAGCCTAATTTAAAAATTAGTTTTTTTTTTTTAATTTTGAATTTAGAACACAAATAAATGTTAATTTGTTTATAAAAGTAAATATTACTTATAAATAATCATATTTATCTACGATCTTGAATTTATAAACACAATTTGAATATTCAATAAATGTTTACAAATAAAGACGTAGATCATTTTTCCAAAATTAAAAAAGAACATTCACCTCTGATTCTATAGTCAGAGGTGAATGTTTTTTTTTTTAATTATGCAATGAACCAATGGACTAAGAATATGTATAGTTATATGTGGCAATTTTACTTTCTGCACATGTGTGAAAAAAACATGAAAAACTCACGCGTGTGAAATACACTGCATTTTGAACCTAATCGTAGTGCGAAAAGAACCAGTTCTCGAGGAAGTGTATTGGAAAATTGAATTTCGATGCTTGTGGTGTGGGTTCTATTTTCATAACAGGACATTGAAAGACCCAACATCTTGTCAAATCTCATAAACTTTTATTGTTAGTTTCCTTCACAACATTTTCTTGAACTACATATTTTATGATGAAGTTACATTAACGTGATAGAAAAAGATAAAGATATACAATTTGGTGAAGGAAAACCTTATTTCAAAACTCCTAGAACTAGTCTAGTCTTAGAATTTCATATTCCGAACTCCATATTCTAAGACCGAAGTGAAGTTAGAATATATTTAAGTCCTGAAATAACAATTATGATGAATCTGTAACCCCTTTACTGAAATACATACATCAAAAAATAAAACTGGGGTCGGTTTATGCCCCATTGTCCTTTAGAGACCCCCGATTGTGTAATTACAGACGAGAGCACAGTGTGAAGGTAGCCAGTAAACCAACGCGGCCCTTTTTCTGAAATCAAACGCGGAATGGGCAACTACACAATTATCAGTAGTCAGGTACAGTTGAATGGCAGTATTTGAATTACACTAGTTGCACAACCCAGTTACTTACTAGTAATACGATACCCCTTGGTAAGATTGACAGACTTTTAGGCCACTAACTGCCCGTAAGGACTGTCAAAGATCTACAAATAACAGTTAGCAGCAACGGCTTAACGTGCTCTCCGAGGCACAAAGGGATCTCAGTATGTAACTGATGGTCACCGATCTACTGACCGACCTTAGCAAATGTTGCTTCACCTTTAAAAGCGACACATACACATGTTACTTCAGTAAGTGAAATAGGTACTATAATCATCTGCCTAACGTTTCGCAACTATATTGGGTTCAGCTTCCAGTCCAACCAGATGCAGCTGAATACCAGTATTTTAAAGGAGTTGAAATACTGCATGTTAATGCTACACGTGTACTGGGACGCGAGCAATCAATGAATAACCTAATCATGTTTGCCTCGCTGAGGATCGGGGTCGTTATGCGACAAATGGACGGTGTGCTTGTGCCCGTTTGGAGATGTTTTATTTAATTGTTCTGGTTGATTAACGATTCCATTGATGACTCTAGCTTTGCCCTGTAACTTTTTTGCAAACATTATGTCGCCAGCAACTTAAGCTGGCGATCTTTAAGTCGAAAGTGACTTATCGATGATTTCCGCCAAACGACTCGCATCGCATTGGAGCGGAACGGATTTAACAACCTTTAAACGATACTTATGTCCATTTTCACCGAAAAGATATCGGTTTGATTCTAAAAACAGCTGTCACTATGACATGTTCCCATACAAAAATGTGTTTTAAACAGCTGTTTTTAGATAATCAGACCATCTTCATTTTAGTGAGCATGGACCTAAATCGTGTGGTGAGTCGCGTCTCAGTGTCTGTGGAAGAAACAAGTAATCGAGATATTCGAGATACGACCCTTAACCTGTTTACACGAGCCACACGATCAAGCAACACGCGCCTTGCAACTGCGACGAAAACAAATAAAAGAAGTGGTCTACCGTATGCCTCGACCCTGGTTGTGGACTTGCGGTGCGACGGTACCTATTAACACGAAGCAAACAATTAGTTCTGCGCGTATGGTAAGCTTGATGTAAATCGCACCCCCCTGAAATCGTGAATGGGCGTTAAAACTATTTCAGACAGAAAAATAAACAATCGTTAAACAAAAATAACTGCTATGAAATACACGTCTAATTCCCGAAAACGTTCCAACTAAACTGATGTATATTTGATACTTCTCTCGCAATCATACTCTCATTAATCACACAACTTGTGCAAGAACTTCGTAATAAGTTCCTCTAGATGTCGGCACTTGCTATGTCCCGAATACTGACAAAGAATGCGTGTTCTCAAAGTTTTTCCTTTGTTAGAGCGTACGACCAATTTTCTTTATCGTTGCATGGAATTTTTTGATTTTACTTTGCCCTTGGGGCTCGCGTGATATTGCTATGTATAAACTATAATTTCATGGCATAGGTTCTTGTAGGTACATAAGAATACGTACGGTACGTGTACGTAACGAGTACATAAGAGGAAGGCTGAAAGTGGCGCCGGTGACGGAAAAGTTGTGTGGTAAGCGGTTGTAGTATATAGGGGCACATGATACGGAGGAATGACGGAAATGACGTTAGGAAAGTTATTAGTACTTATGAATGTGGATGTAGATGGGTATAAGAGTAGAGGAAGACCAAAGAAACGATGGATGGACTCTGCAGAGGAAGATATGGCAAGAAAGGAAATGTCTGACGAGATGAAGAATATTAGAGAAGTTTGGAAGAAAAAGAATTGGCGCACCGACCTTATATGACTTGGGAAAAGAGCAACCCTAGTAGCAATTGCCGTTGGCTTCCTTTTGCCAACAGTTGGGAATGTATTGGCAGACGGTTAGTTGTTCCGCCAACCTAAACTTAAAATAGGCCCATTGTCATAAACATGCACTATTTGCCCAACGAATAGCCAACAAAGGGCCTTCTGTTACTATTCCTACTGTTGGGTGATTTTTGCAGGGATTTCAGTTATTATAACAACATTGGGCCAACTAACGACGGGCCTGCTGCATCTATTCCTACTGTTAGGAGATTTTGTAGGGATTTAAATTACTAAAACAACACTGGGCCAACTAAAGACGGGCCTGCTGCTTCTATTCCTACTGTTGGGAGTTTTTTGTAGGGATTTAAATTATGATAACAACTTACATCGGTCCAACTTAAACCTTTCAATGGGCCTGTTAGGGATGATACGTATATTCTGGTACAGGTATAATTACCCAGTATGAGCTTACTAGTACTCTCTTAACTCTTAGTAACTCTTAGATTTACGAAACATATTATTTATATTTCTGTTTATATTTGAGATTTATGGTTTATACTGTAAACAAAGTGCAAAATTGAAAATTATGGATAATTTAAGAAGGACATTCCGTCACTAAATGTCCTTGGTGGGCGGTATGTTCATGCCGAAACCGTAATGATAATATCGTAAAGGTTCAAAAGTTGTACCCCAACCTCGATAGATGGCGTTGTAGTCCAATTAGAAGTCGCTATCGTTGTGTTACCACGATTTGGTTGGGTTCGAGTGAATTTTAGTAAAAATATTACCAGCTTAGGCGCGGCCCGCGGGACAAACACGAGTGGCGTAAGGCGCATGGCGGTGGCGCGGGAGGGCGAGTAAGTGGCGCCACTACCTCGCCCCCCGCGCACCCGCACACGCGCCACCGCCATGATACGCCACTATGACCCGCGCCTTAGATCAGAAAGCAATTTGGTTTTATTTCAACCCTATTGGTGTTCACACAAGGTTGTTAGTTCAACACTACCAGCTCGGTAGTAAACATTGGTAGAAGTTGAACTTGGGCCTTTCGTAGGCAAATCCATGTTGGCCCCATCACAAGTTGGGCCTTCGTAGGCAAATCCACGTAGGCCATCAGTTTTGGGCCCAACCCGCAAACTGCCCGCCAATTGTATTCATTTGCCAACTAACCAGAGGTATGTGGCCCAACTAAATGCCAACAAAAAATGCTACTAGGGAAGTGAGTGATGATGATGTGGTATGTGAAGGAAGCAAATGCGTTTTTCCATCAGGGACTTCTCGGTAGCAGCCACGAAGTCTGGATTTGTGACTGGTTGATGGGAATAGGGTCGCCCCTTTTAAATGGGGTTGAAACGTAGGTAACTGGCGAAATGTGGGTATACTATTAGGTAAACCTACCTAACCTGTAACTTAAGCCGTGATTGTAAAGGAACAAAATAGGGTAGTTATCATCATCAGCTGCAGCTTAATAATGTTCCCACTGCTGGGACATAGGCCCACTCTCTATGAAAACGAATAGGCTATAATACACGCGGGCCCAATATATAAGGTAAACGACAAAAAAATCTAATCGGTCCGTCATATGGATTTCCAAAAAAATGTTGGGCACATGTTTTTCTTTTTTCACGTAAGTAAACAAAAATTGAAGACGATAAAGTGCGTCGAAAACTCATGTGACGTCACATTTCGACACATTCTTTTACCGGAAAGTGACGTCACAAACCGGTCGTCACTTGATGCGTTTTATCTTCGTCATTTTTTATTAATTTAATAAAACAAACAACACTTATCCAATATTTTTCGATAATCTAACTGACGAACTAAACAGAATCATATTTTTTTAGGTCAGTCATCATCCCTATCGTATTATTACCTACAGAACACTTCACATACACCATGTACCTACACATTAGTAATACCAGCTTTGCAAATTGAAACATAACATAACAATCATAAGTATATCTGCTTTGCCTCTTTTGAACTATGTTGGGTCGTCTTCCAGTCTAACCGGATGCTCCTGAATACCAGTATTTTACATGGAGTGACTGCCTGTCTGACCTCCACAACTCAGTGAGTCCTGGATAACATGAAACCTATTGGTCAGACTTTCGGTTCACTGACTGTCAAATGGTAGCCAGGACCAACCGCTTAGGTGCTTTTCGAGACAGAGGAAACTCGGTATGTAATGGGTGCTCCTGCTCATCCATCGACGTACTAAACTCAGCAAGCTCAACTTCACCTGGCCGAGCGGAAGTTATTATTTAGCCCGGACTTCTGCAAATTGAAAATTAACATAAAATGCAAATACCCCACGTCTGCCTTGTTTGTATCTTAGTGTCTGACGTGTCTGTCATTTAATAAATTCATTCATGCATGCATGCGACCCACTTGCATGCTAATGAAAGGTTTTCATTAAGTAACTTGATAAGTACCTACCTTATCTTCTGTTTTCATAATAGAACCTTCTTCCGGGTTCAGTAAACTGTAGCTATTGTTGGTATGGTGACTTTATTTATTGGACTTTGGGAACCTTTATTAAAGCCGATGATTTTCATTAAAAGAAACACCTAACATTACATCACAAAGGGTTATGTGGAGATAATCTATACTAATTTTATAAAGAGGTAAACTTTGTGAGATTGTAGAGGGGAATCTCTGGATCTACTGAACCGATTTTGAAATTTTTTTTACCAATAGAAAACCACGTTATTTGTGAATGTCATAGGTTATATTTAAAACTTTCTCGGGGAATAATTTTCGAATAAAATGCGAGCAAAGACGCAGGCAAAAGCTAGTATAAGATATATGCTACCCACTGTATAAATATAACGACATTTCGCAAGTTATTGTCAGCAACCAGTCTTGCCAAGAGGTATCGTTTAAGGGTACCCAGTACTAAGTACCCTTTTGAAGTTCAGATACACTCTATGGGCGCCGTCGATTAATCACGTGATGTTTTATAGCATTTTTAACCCCCCTCTCCCCCTTGGTGATACGTGGTAAGTTTAACACTAACCCCCACCCAAAATCACGTGTATTCTTTTGTACCTACAAACAATCTTACGCCGCTTTTTGGTTTAGAGCGCGCGTTTGACGAAAAAATTAGTACACGTGATATCTTAGTACACCCCCCCATTTTTTCCAAATTCCCTCTCGCCTTTCGAGTCTCTCGTGACCCATGCTACTAGTTGCTCCATGTAAAATACTAATATTCAGCTGCATCCGGTTACACTGAAAGCCGACTCCAACATAGTTGGAAAAAAGGCTAGGCAGATGATGATTGTTTAGTGAATGCAAAAATGACCAAAAAATTTTTGTCGAATAAATAAAATAAATAAATATCGCTGGACATTACACACAGCGCTATCTAGTGCCACACTAAGCAAGGCTTGTGTCGTGGTCACCAGACAGTTGATATACTACATGTACATATGTGGGATAGAGGAATGGACTGTATGACTGAAAAGAGGATGTTCTGTATGAACTGAGTTCTACTCGCTCGCCCAGTCAAGAAACAACCAAATTAAGAAAAATTCGAGTACGACTCACCTTTCCTCAGCTGCAGCCGCTTCTTGATGGTTTATTTAGTGGGAAGATGATCCCAGCGTTGCACAAAACACGGTAGTGTACAGACTGTCCAAATAACAATTTTCACTCACGGTGTCAAATTATTAGATGCTGTTCGAACGAGCTAAAAAACGGAACTATTCTTCCCGCTTTTCACTCTGCGTTCCTCGTAGATGGCGCGCAGATCGCCTTGTTGCAGTGACATGCAGCACGGTGCAACCAATAGCGTGCCGTTTTGGCGAGCGCACAAGAATATTCAAAAAATGAATTGTCCAATCATGGGCTATATACAGAACAACATATTATATACTTTTTGTAAATACATACATAAACCTTAAGTTTTACAGCAAACAAAAAACCTTAACCCAACGCCATCCCCCAGTAATCCTTGTAACAAATAGCACTAGCTGTCCGATCACTAGATCTTCCGGCAAGCGATCAATCTCTCAGTTAAAACTGAGCGCTCCCGATGCGGTCTGTACTATCCTTAATGTATAACAAAGTGTTTCTGTAAGCGGGTGACCTATTTGAACATTGCTAGAATAAGATTTAGAAATGTAATGGAAGTAGAAATGCAATTTTGCTGCTCGCATTTCAATGCAAACGCTGTGTGGCTGGAGATTTCCTTAAATGGACAATACAATTTTCCCAACTATGTTGGGGTCGGGTATCAGTCTAAAGGGAAGTAAATGCCAGTATTTTATGTAGAGTGATTGCCTATCTGTCCTCCACAACCCAGTTAGTACTGGGTAATACTGGGCTTACCCTTGGTAAGACTGGTTCTCAAACTTTTGGACCACTGACTACCTACTTGTAACGACTGTCAAAGGTCTACAAATATACATCAACCGTCCCTAGAAACACAAGAACATGAAGGAATATTGCCCTAAATTCTATTACCCTCACGAAATTATGATGTTCAAAGAAAAAAAACCCAAATGACGTCATCTTATCTGCCTAGTAACCCATCAACGTCATCCATCTTAAGACGAAGTGCCCTCTTTTCGACGTAGTCGTTAGGGTTGGCGATAATTAATTACCATAGTGATGGATGGACAAGGCATTACGTGACACCCCTGTAATAATCACTAATTAATTATTCCTTTACGTGCTGATAACTTTGTGGCGTGCCCTGTTATCTAGTTATTCTCGTTTTTGATTAATCATTGGAAGGGATTCTATTTTGACATTTATTTTATGCTTAGTTTTGATCTGAAATAGCTCTGCACTAGGTCGACATCATTTCACCTTATTTTGCAGACTCTGGTAGCAGGTACTGAGAAAATTACAACCTAGTCGTGTGGTCGCAGCAATTGCTCAGTAATTGACCATACCTGTGTTTAAGGTACTGATGTTAAAAAAACCTCTTCGTTAATATCCTCAGGATGCCGCTGGAGCTGGCCCAAACCTGCGGACCAGGGACGGAGGTGAAGATCCCTAAGCAAACAGCTTCATTAGCACCTTATACGCATTATTTTCACACGCAGAACGTTTTGTCCGCACATATTTGAGACCGTAGATTAGGCTACGATGCGAAGAATGCGTTGCAGTTTCGAAATGATCATATGGATATTGTAATTTCAAAGAAATAACCCTGACTAACTCCACTCGAGGTAATATTGATCCCAGACAGTGCTTCTAACTGTACCTTTATTCTCGTTTTATTAACGACATCGAAAGGATTTAATTAGACATTTCATGCGTGGTCCAATCTCGTCTAAGCTGCTCTTGATTGTATTGTTATTTTCATTGTTTACGGATTTCGTCACGTTTCAGTCGGGTTAGCCCGCGAATGAATGAATGAATAATCTCTTTATTTGCTAGAATATCATGTGAACAAAATCTCATAGGCACCCTGTTCAAAATCACAGGCGATCGTGTGTGACAAGTAACCGTGTCTGTCATTGGTTTCCTTCTTATGTCACTCGTTTACCGTTGTATCGGTTCGCATCGTTGCCGTTGGGGTGACTCGAGGGATATTCTAATACCTTCTTTCATTTGATTCCTCTGCAGTGTTGTCTAGCTCGCAAATAGAGCGCCAATTCCTAACAATTTACCTACTACTCTAACTACTCGTAAATTCGGGGTATCCATGGTAAAATCTACTACTCCTATAGTTGAAGTCGGTTAACATGTAGCCTATATATGTTACCCGGGCTATAATAAAGAATCGATTGACACCTTTCATCAAAGTCGGATGAATAGCTTAGGCGCTACGGAGAAACATAAGTAATACACACATACTAGACTACTAAAATTAAACCCTTCCTTTTGGCTTCACCGTAGACGCGCATAAATACTCTTAACATGCATCATCTCATCATCGAATCAATCATCAAAATCGAATGAATGGTTTAGGCGCTATACGGAGTAACAAACGTAAATACAAACAAACATAAGTACATAGACACAGGCTGCTAAAATCATTACCTTTTGGCTTCCCCGTAGTAGAGCGGTTCCACAACCACAACTATAATCACACCACACCACAACCACAACTACCATAACTTTAAACCTCTGTGATTGGTTAACGAAAATACCACCAACCAAGCCATATTCAACCAATGATACTCGTACATTGGCATTAGGTTTGACGGAAAATGAATTGACCAGGCTTTCAGAAACATAGTGTTGGTTGAATAATCGCTATAAGCGTATTTCTCTGTTGTCCTAGTTTGCCCGATCGATCGAGGTTTTCTACCGTTTAAACACTTTTATAAGGATTGAAGATAGTAATAAACTTGTAGGATTTTGTAAGTTCCTTCGTGTTTTACCCGATTTCGGAAAAGCCATATGGTTTGTTCTTGGGAGTTGTAGGTTTCATCTGAGGAGAAATTCATGTGTCCTGATTTTGGTATTATTTTTAAGAATACTGCATACAGCTATAATTCATTTAGACTCTCATTTATGTATATCAATGCCTTTTACGTTTCCGCTGTTACAACCCCTTTTGTAGAGCATGAACTGCAACTAAAGTATGGTAGGTAAGACCATTCTCAAAAAAATCCTTGGTCCACATGAATGTCACAAATGCTATAACACAAAAGCAATTTCATATATTACCTTTTTTCAACCGACTTCCAAAAAGAGGAGGTTATCAATTCGTCTGTATGTTTTTTTTTTTTTTTTTTTTTTTTTTTTTTTGTGTTTGTTACCTCATAACTTTCGACTGCGTAAACTTGCTGAAGATCTGATGCTGGACTTCGGAGATATACAATGGAACTCTTCAAAAATGTACGGCAAATCTGCAGTGATTGCTATTATCGCTTGCAGGTTTATTGTTCATACAACATCATGACGTAATATCACGCCTGTATGCTCTGAGGGGGTACGCAGATGTGTACAATACACCCAGATTTCGACACTGTTTGTTACCTCAGTACTTTCGACTGGGTGAACCGATTTTGATGATTCTTTTTTAATTTGAAAGCTGGTGCTTCCCGTGTGGTTATATTTTAATTTGCTGAAGATCTGATCCGGATCTTCTGAGATATACAATGGAACTCTTCAAATATACACGGCAAATCTGCAGTAACTGCTGCAATCGCTTGAATGTTTATTGTTTATACAACATCATGACGTAACATCACGCCTGTATGCTCTGAGGGGGTACGCAGATGTGTACAATATTCCCAGATTTCGACAGTTAGGTGTATTAAGTTCCATTTATTGGGGATAAGCTTTTTTTTTATTTTATTGGCAAGGGCACTTCAAGGGTATTTTGATGAGAATTTGGTTAGGTTCTGATTATGGGATCCATGACAAAGGAACGGAACTCTTCAATTCTTAGAAGCAAATTACCGATTCTCGGCCAAATCTTTTAAAGGCTATCCGGATATTTGAGTCACGTACCATAACGTCGTTATTAACCGACTTCAAAAAGGAGGAGGTTCTCAATTCAATGTTCCCCGATTACTCGAAGATGACTGGACCGAATTTGTTTTTTTATTGTTTGAAAGGGTATACTTCCCAGAAGGTCCCATAATCATCAAGTCAGGATCCTGATAATGGGATCCTGGAGAAATAGAGAGAACTCTTCAAATTTTATAGGCACACCAGAAGCGATTTGGGTAGTTTTTGAAAGAGTAGTTTCTCGGAGTGATCCCATTTAAATTTGGTAAAGATCTGATGAAGAACTTCGGAGAAAGGCAACGGAACTCCTCATTAAATGTAGCAAATGTGTGTCTCTTACTGGGATTGCTGAAATCTCATGTCTGTCTATTTTTTACACCAGTTCATAACAAAAAATCACGCTGGTACGCTGTGAAAGGGTATGCACATATTGTGAACCACTAAAAAGTGAAAAATAAAAACTTTTTTGCAAAAAATAAAACCGACTTCACACAAAAAAGTGAAAAATAACTTTAGCTTCTGAAGTCGGTGACAAAAAAATTAAATCAATCAAACAAAGGTCACCGACTCCAGAAGCTAAAGTTATTTTTCACTTTTTTGTGTGAAGTCGGTTTTATTTTTTGCAAAAAAGTTTTTTTTCTATACTTAATGAAAAGCATAAACATAAGCAGCCTATAATGTTCCCACTGCTGGGACACAGGCCTCTTCTCTATGAGAGGGAATAGGATATAATCCATCATGCGAGCCCAGTGCGGGTAAGTAAATGTCACATGTCTTCGAATTTTTGGCATGTCCTAGAACCAAAATTTCACTATGTTTTCCTCCACTATTTCGAGAACAGTGGCGATGAAATAAATTACCTACTCAATATAATGCGCCTGCCTGGTGCTCCCCGCTTTTGCAATGGACCATGCGGGCTTAGTGCAAATGTCACAAGTCTTCGACATTACGATAATGCAGCCAATAATCTCGCACACAACAAATGTATTTTCCACAATAGTTCTGAAGACGTTCCACAAAGAGCACTAGGAATATTGATTCCACTTGTCTTCAACTTCAGCCATGTCACAGAAACATGGCAGCGTTAGGAAGCACTTTAATAAATTATTCATTCGATAGATTATTTAAAGAGCTCCACTGAATCCATTATGTTCGGACAAGATGTTAAATTATGGAATCGTTTTATTTGTTTGTTTTATTATTTTGTAAATTGCAAGTCTTTAGTCAAGTGTATCTTTTTCGAAGGTATTTCTTCTTTTGTCTTAACGGCAAGTAATTACAAGACTAGTTATTTCATAACCTTGAGAATATTAGCCGGTAAGCTAGTCGTAATAGAGAATGACTGCCTGCACCTGAATTACACAACGATCCGAAGGATTTTCAAGTAAATTCCTAATCCATTGCTGCATATATATGGAAAAATCCTCTTCTCGACTAGGCAATTGGCGCAATTAGTGTGATTCTGTCAAAATGAAAGATTGGGCAATTACTCCACAGGGTGGAATTTTAATGTATCCTATTGAGGACGTAAAATACGACAAAATATTCTCATTAATAAAATAATTACCATAGCTAATGAGCACACAATGGGTCCCTTCTATCAGCCAATTAATTAATGAATAATTAAATTATGCTAATAAACGATAGGGTTCGCCAAGAGTGAAGTCAACCCTGCTAATTAATTTGTATACTATAGGAAATTAAACCAACCGATAGAGTATAAAGAGACTATTTTTGTACGTGGCTTCCTAATCTAAATTAAGCGTTTTCACGGCTAAACGATTTAATTCTAAGACGCTTAAGCAAAGACGTTTTAATAGTATAGAGAATTAAAAGTAGGTACAGACAACCTTGTAAGTAACTACCACCCACCCTGACACTTTCACGTCACAAGCACAGTATACTTATTGTATATAGGTCACAAGGTGTTTTTAAATGTATGTACACCAGTTAAAACTTTAAATAACAAGATAGTACTACTTTCGGTCTTTGAAAATAATGCATTTGTTTTTATGGGACAAGCCCACCACACTATTCCCAAACCACTGTAATTCCTGAAAGCCAGAATCAACAGTGGCGACCACCAAAAATGCTCCGAGACAATAAAGCTCAACGAAGTCCCAAAGAATGAATTTAACTGTCTTGGATCCCGCAATGAAACCCACCAGAAAGTATAGCGGAGAAATAGGAAAAAACCGTAATTTCCCACTTCCCTCCATACCAGCAGGAGACAGAACGAAACAAGGCCAATAGGCACAAAGGGACGTTTACAACTGGGATAGGCCCAGTTGCCTAGCACCACGGATAAATATTAACATTAATGGGTCCTGAGTTGTGAGCTGTTATGCATTCAGTCAAAAAAGTATATGGAATGGATGATTTGTTTATGGTTCCAAATTCAAACTTTTGTTTATTTTTGTTGTTGTTAGATTGGCACAACTGTTTTCCATTTTGGCGCGGAATTTGAGTGGCATCTGTTATTTATACAGTGTTTATTAAATACAGTGCTGTTTTTAGTCATATCATACCTAGTGTGTATAGCGAATTCCATTATGGACAAAAACATCGAACAAAGAGTTTGTCTTATGATGTCGTGTTCGGAGTCACTGAAAATGTTACAAAAGGCTTACGGTGAATCGACTTTATCAGAAACACGTGCTTATGAGTGGTACAAAGCGTTCAAAAGCGGTCGAGATGTGATGGAAGATTTGCTTCGCTCTGGTAGGCCATCAACGTCTGCAACTGAAGTTAACATCGCAAAAGTGAAGGAAATAGTTACTGAAAATCCTCATTCAACTTTGAGAGAGATAGCCGCCGAACTTTCTGTTTCTCACGAGTCGATCCGTACCATTTTAACTAATCATTTGGGTATGAAACATGTTACCGCTCGGCTAGTCCCAAAAGACCTGAATTTTCTCCAAAAACTCAATCGCATGAGAGTCGCTGAGGACATGCTAGAACGAGTCAATTCCGACCCAACATTCATGAAACGCATTGTTACTGGTGACAAGACGTGGGTTTACGAGTTTGACATGCAAACTAGTCAACAAGCTTCGGAGTGGCGCCTTCCAACTGAACCGTAACCGAAAAAAAAGGATTCTAGAACTGAATTCAATTCCGGAAAAAGAGTTTAATTTTTTTTTTGATTATTGGATTTTTCGTTGTTTCGTTGAAAGAGCATACTTTGAAGGTGATAAAATAAATTTGGATGAATAACAAACATATTGAGTATTATTGATCTTTTCCCGTTACTTTCTTGACAGAGCATATTTGATTCCAATAATAGGTATGACAAAAGCGCTAGAACGCACGGAAATTTGCTCTAGTTTGTACAAGGTCCGTATAGTAAATAACTCCGGATGTAACAACTATCCAACTTAATATTGCATTCATTTTGCCAAAGACTACATCATCTTCCTGCCCTTGTCCCATTTTATTTGGGGTCGGCGCAACACGTTTTCTTCTTCCATTCTCCCCTGTTAGACGTCACGGCCTCATTTACTCCTTTCTCTTTCATATCAGTCTTTACACAATCCATCCATCTTTTCTTTGGCCTTCCTCTCCCTCTCCATCCGTCAATACTTTGCCAAAGACTACACTCCCACTGGTTGGGATTTTCGGTTTCAGGTCGTCGGCGTTGTGGAGTTAAAATTAGACCCAGATATGCTCGTAATAATGTGTATTGACTTTTGAATTTTACAATGGTTTTCTGATGTAGTCGTCGTCGCGTCACAAAGATCAAGAGGAAGCGCGCGCGTCGTTAGTCTCGCGTAGTCCGTGCCCGCCCCTCCCCGTCCCGTTCCGCCGCCCGCGTTGATTGTCGCTGCTGCCGTGTTAAATAGATGGCGCCGTGGTCATCAACATGCCCCCGGCCTTGGAAGCACCAGGTTCCAATGAAGCTGAGCTGCTGCGGTCATCATCTGGATGCAGAAGTGGGCAGATTTTCGGGAATGATCGTCGAATAATGCCCGTCGCTGTTTTGATGGTAGCCACGCGTGATATACCATCCTTGCCAGTGAATGTTTGCAGCACTCGTCCGAGGCGCCACTTCAGAGGTGGTAAGTTGTCTTCCTTGACTACAACTAGGGTGTCAGGAGTAAGTGAGTCGACGTTAAGCTGCCACTTCGTCCTCTTCTGAAGCTCAGAGATATACTCGGTTGACGATGCCAGAAGGTCTGTCTCATCTGTTCCACCCGATCGTATCGAGGCCGGCGCTGCGTAGCCGTTGTGGTGAGGTCAGGGCTAGCTGGCGCGGTGAGCGGTCGGCCAATTAGGAAATGAGCAGGACTTAAAGGAAGCAGGTCATTCGGGTCTGTGGACATTGGGTACATAGGTCGGGAGTTGAGAACAGCCTCAATTTGTGCCAATATCGTTGTCAACTCCTCATAAGTGAAATGGGCATTGCCCACAATGCGACATAAGTGGAACTTGCAGGACTTGACCCCTGCCTCCCACAAACCACCAAAATGAGGCGAGTATGGTGGGACAAATGTGAATTTAATACCATTTTCAGTAGTAAAATCTATTATTTCGGATTGTGATGTGTCTAAAAATTTTGAAAATTCTTTTAAAGCTCCAACAAAAGTAGTGCCATTGTCAGAATAAATCTGCATTGGTTTGCCACGTCGAGAGATGAAACGTTTCAATGCCAGCAAGTATGCCTTGGTAGTAAGACTTGTAACCAATTCTAAATGTATTGCGCGCGTAGCAAAACATACAAAAAGACAGATGTAGCATTTTGTCAATTTGGCCCCCTACCTTCGCGGTTCAACATAAACAATGGCCCAGCGTAGTCCACGCCACTACGTATGAATGGATACCCTGGCTCCAATCGTTCAGTAGGTAAGTTACCCATTTGTATGTTCAACGGTTTAGCTCGCATGCGCTTACACTTCATGCAGGTGTGAACCACTTGCTTAGCTAAGTTACGCCCTCTAGTAGGCCACCAAGTATCACGAATTGTGGCCAGTAATAACTGAGCCCCTGCGTGTAACAATTCTTTATGATGGTGCTCAAATATAAGACGAGTGAGTTTGTGTTTACCGCACAATAACAAAGGATGTTTTTTATCATAAGAAAATGTGTCTGAATATGATAATCTACCACCTACTCTAATAAGATCGTGTTCATCTAGGAATACGTTCAAACAAGATATACTACGTGGGCTTGTTACTTGACGGTTTTGTTTTAATGTGTCATAAACATTTAAAAAAGCTTGTTGTTGTGCAATGCGAGTTAAAATTCTAACAGAAATATTTAATTCATCTATGGATAGGCAACCTGTGAGACGTTGTGGTTTTAGTTTTGTACGGCTATTGTTGACAAAACGCATAACATACGCCACTACACGTCGCAAGCGATTAAAACGTGAGAACCTATCGAATAGAAACGAATCTGATTTTGTTTGAACAAGCAATGAAGTTTTAATTGTTTTCAGTTCAGGTAATTCATCATGATGAATATTACTAGAATTAATATTATGTTCCCATTGTGCGTTAGGAGCATGTAAAAATGATGGGCCGCGCCACCATAAGTCATTAGTTGTAAGTGAATCTAAATGTACACCGCGCGATAACAAGTCAGCTGGGTTTTGTTTACCAGCTACGTGAAGCCAAGGCTTATCACCCGTGAGCTCGTTGATTTGCACAACTCGGTTCTGTACAAATGTCTTTAATAAGTTAGGTGACATCTGAAGCCACCCTAAAACAATTGTTGAGTCTGACCAAAAGTATACTTTATGGAAACTCAATCGTAATGAGTTACATATTTTACTAAATAACTTTGCAGCTACTACCGCGCCACATAGTTCTAAACGTGGTACGCTAACCGGTTTGACGGGTGCGACCTTACTCTTCGCACATAATAACTTGACCGATGCATCACCTGTATAGCTACGTACATATGCGCAGGCGCCGTACGCGTCTTGCGAGGCGTCACAAAAAATATGTAATTCGATAATGTGCGAGTTTTCTCCAATGACATAACGTGGAATGCGTATGTCTTTTAAATGTGATAATTTTGATGTGAAATTCTGCCAATTTAAGAGTATGTTTGTTGGAACTGCATCATCCCACCCTATCTTACATAACCACAGTTTTTGCAAAATGATTTTAGCTATAATAATCGTTGGTGTAAGTAAACCCAAGGGATCGTATATCTGTGCGATTACCGAAAGAATATTGCGTTTAGTAGCGTGAGTTACGTCATGGTCACATTTAGTGGTAAAATATAATTCATCAGATGAATGGAACCACCCCATGCCTAGTGTTTTGGTGTGACAGTGTTGGCCTTGTGTAAATTCCTTAGACGTAGACAGTGGTTCGATTTGCGGAGATGGTGAATTAAATACCCACTTTCGAAGGGAAAAACAACCCGATTCCAATACTTTAGAAACGTCTTTACATATTATTTGTAACAACTTTTGCTGATCCTGATGTCCCGTTATTAGATCATCGACATAGAAGTCGTCATTAATTACTTGTGCGATGACGTCATCCTTACATTCTAACGCAAGTTGTTTCAAACATCTAATACTGAGATATGGTGCGGAAGCCGTCCCGTAAGTGACGGTGTTTAGCTGAAATACACCGAGCGGCTCAGATGGGTCTTCCCTCCAAAGTATTAATTGCAGATGTCTCTGGTCAGGCTGAATTAATATTTGCCGATACATTTTCTCGATGTCGGCGCATGCAACATATTTAAATTGCCTAAAGCGAAGCAAAATCGAAAACAAATCATTTTGTAACGTAGGTCCAATGTGTTGTATGTCGTTTAATGATTTGCCCGAAGTGGACTTTGCACTTGCGTCAAAGACAACTCTAAGTTTGGTTGTTGAACTGTGTTCCCTATAAACACCGTGATGCGGTAAGAAAAAACAAGGTGATAAATATTCTGTTATGCGACTCATGTGTCCCAGACCTAAATATTCATTCATAAAATCTTTGTACATTTGTCTATAGCTAGGTGCGCTCTTAATGAGTTTGCGTTCGAGTGCAAGAAACCTGTTTTTTGCCATAGAAAATGTGTCATGCAAAACATCAGCTGATTGAATAAGCGGAATGCGTACAGAGAAACGGCCCTTATTGTCGCGTAAAGTCGTATCTCTGAATAAATTTTCGCATGCAGTTTCATCTTTAGTGAAAGTGTTATTTGTTGGAGGTATTTCTTCCAGTTCCCAAAATCTTTTGAGTTCTGAATCTAAGGTTTGCGTGTGATTACAAAGAGTTAGGTTGTTGCGTGAAACCTTTTCATGAACAATTCCCGATATGACCCAACCCAGTTGTGTGTTTTGCAGGTATGGGCCATTCGGCAACCGTATGAGACCATCTTTAAGCAGGTCCCAGAATCTATCTGCTCCTATCAATAAGTTTATATCGCTCGACAGATAGAACTCGGGATCGGCAAGTTGAACATGGTCTGGTATAGAAATAATATTGTGATTATTTCTTAGTGAAGGTAATTGTGCCGTTATGCGATTCAAAACCAAACAGTTAAAGCGCGTGTTATATGTGTTCGTTTTGGATCGTATTTGGATAGAACATGATTGTGTGGTTTGAGAGATAGTGTTACCTACCCCTATAACTTGAACAGTGGACTGTATCAATGGAAGATTGAGTTTTTTACAAAGCGATTCAGATATGAAGCAATGTTGGCTCCCGTTATCGAGGAGAGCTCGCGTTGTGTGATATTTGTTTTGCGCGTCCGCTATTTCCACTAATGCGGTTGATAATAATACTGCCTCCGGAAAATCATGCCCCGTGATATTATTATCTTCCCTGCGAATTGTGTGAGACTTGCAAGACGTGGTTAGCGGCATTTGTATGTGTGAAGCACTCGTACTACTTAAATCAGACTGTGGCACTGTTTGCGTGATTTGAGCAACAGCTGATGATGTACGAGTCTCTGTTATAGTATCTGTGTGAATTAACGAATTATGTTTTTTGTTGCAAAGCCTGCACGGTCCATACCAACAATCGTTTAGCGCGTGATCTGATCGTAAACAATTACGACATAATTTTTTATTCTCAATGAAGTCTATCTTATCTTTAAGAGATAGATTTAGGAAATCTTCACAAGAGTACACTGGATGGTTGGAACCGCACTGAGCGCATTTGTAACGGGGTGAATGAGTTGATTTTTTGTTATTGTTATCTTTGCGTGTTATAACATGACTGTGTGATTTTGTGACCGACTGTTTCTTTGTGTGCGAGTCTGATGATTGTTTGCTTTCAGGCCTAATAGATTCTAAAAAATCAGCACGATCCGTGAGGAACTTCATCAATTCAGATAGTTTTAATTTTCCTACTTTCGGGAGGGTACTTTTGTGACTTTCCCATTCGCGATCGGTTACAGAATCTAACTTTGAAGTTATTATATGGATAACTAATGTATCCCACGTATCTGTAGGTTCTCCTAACGTTTTTAACGCCCGAATGTTTCTTAAAACTGTATCTATTAGCCTACGAATTTGAGCAGCTGATTCTTTATTCACTGATTGCGCATGGAATAAAGCTTTGACGTGATTACTAACCAGCAAATTTTCGTTATTAAATCTATTCTCCAAGAGACTCCAAGCAACTAAATAATTGTCAGATGAAAACTCGAGTGCCTTTACTACTTGTAACGCATCACCTGTAACAACTGACCGTAGGTAGTGGAACTTCTGAACATTATCTAGATTGTCATTATTGTGTATCATAGATAAGTAAGTGTCGCGAAACTCGAGCCATTGGTCATATGAACCGTCGAATTTCGGTAATGAAATTGTGGGTAACTTCATGTAGTTAGAAGTCCGACTTTGACCCACCGAATCTTGCTTGAAATTATCCTTAAGAATACATTTAGCCTTGCCTACAATACCGTAAAACTGATTTTGAAACGTTTCTCTCTCTAGCAATTCCCTATCCAGATCACTATCTGACACATAAGAGTCTAATTCATCTTGCAAACTAGAAAACTGATCGATAAGTAATTTAAACGAAGAATAACGCTCTTCTAATTCGGCTTTCTGAGCGCCCGTTATTTGCGACTCATCCAATGTTAAAAGGTATTTGGAAAACAAAGTTAATTTTCGTTTAACGATACCCCTTTTCTTAACTAAATCGCGAATAATATCTTCACTACTTTCTATTTCTACGATCGAATGTCTTTTGTTATTGCTCATTTTGGTGGTCCGCAAGAGAAAAGAATCAAGTACTTACAGTAACCGGTACGATTGAGTGCGATGTAGGTAGACGTAGACGCACAATTTGTACACCGTACACTGGAATTTTGCGAAAAAAGAACGATATTAGCACAAATTGAACTGAGCACTGGGTTTGGGTAGTAAAATGGATAGATTGACCTGACCGTTGCACGTTGCCGCTGCTCCAGGTGTTGATCTGACCAGGGTAAGGGCTGATCCAGCTGATTGTTCGGCTCGAAGTACCAAATTATGGTTGGGATTTTCGGTTTCAGGTCGTCGGCGTTGTGGAGTTAAAATTAGACCCAGATATGCTCGTAATAATGTGTATTGACTTTTGAATTTTACAATGGTTTTCTGATGTAGTCGTCGTCGCGTCACAAAGATCAAGAGGAAGCGCGCGCGTCGTTAGTCTCGCGTAGTCCGTGCCCGCCCCTCCCCGTCCCGTTCCGCCGCCCGCGTTGATTGTCGCTGCTGCCGTGTTAAATAGATGGCGCCGTGGTCATCAACACCCACAAAATGTGATGTGGTGTGCAGATTGTTCGTATTCGCAGTCAGATGTGGAGAATTGACAAAAAGGCAAGTCAACAAGCTTGAAGGTTAATACTTAATAACTTACTCTTAAAGTTGCCATGACTTGTGAGAAATCGGGTAACACAGTGATCAACCTCCAGCCATGTCCTGTCCAGCCGCTCACGAACGGATGGAAAGAACTGGTGGAGGTGTCTGCCCTTGATGGAATTGTCCCACCTACATTGCCATTCAGACAAAAGTTCCTCCCAGACGTCGGTCTGTGGTTTAAATAATCTAGAAATCCTAGCACGGTCACGTATGGAAAATAATGCTAGTGGATTCGATAGTGCCTAGTGCTTGTAAAATGGAATCCATGCGAATATTACAAATACAAAAGGAAATCTGTCTCTAAGCTTTACACGCCTCAATGGATGAAGAGATTCCGATGTTTGGTACACAGACAGACTTGACTTGACAGACTTGACCGTCAGTAACACATAACATACTTTTTTATCGTAATAACATATTTTCTGAAAGCGAAGCCGCGGACAAAAGCTAGTTGTAATATACAGGGTGTAAATGAACGCCTTACGAAGCTGTCATACAAGCATTCTGTATCCCAGGTATGAAAAAGAACCCGGAGCTGCAGGACTGTTAGAAAGAGATACCGTGGCCCCGGAACATAAAGGGCGAGGAAAGAACATGGATGGGTTTTAGACAGTAAAAGTCTGACACTCCCCCTCCCGCTTCCCCCACTGGAAGCCATTTGATGATTTTCCACCCGAAAAAAAAAACAAAAAAAGGTATGACAAAGAACAAAAAAATATCTCAATGATAAGGAGAACACCAGCCTTTCGTCTTGGTACTTTTACACCCTTTCATGATAACGCCACCAAAACGGACACATTAATTACCGGAAACCATACAAGCACATAACAGTTTTGCCATAAACAACGGCCCGGCGAAGCGAGATGACATAGGTATTTACTTCCCACCCCCTCGTCCGTAAATCATGCCTTAGTAATACCCCGCTTAAGCTATCTGTCAGGGCGCAGACCACTTACCATGTTATGACTTGAGTAAGGAATTGTACGGTAATTAATTATACCTTGTGACTTCTTGGGATAATTTTAGATAATATATTTTTTGCTGTTCTGATCTTCTTACATTGTGTCAATAGGATTTTTTCAGTAATAACTTATGTTCCGTGCGAGGTATGACGCCTCCACACATTCGAATTGGCTCCAACGATCAGAACGCACGCTAGGAGAAACTAAATTCCAACAAACCATTGTACTTGCGCCCTGTCCAGTCCAGCTTATAATCCACTGGGAGTTCCCACTTGCCACTGCTTGAAGAAGATTCAAGTTTGTCACAAGTATTTTTTTTAATACTTAATTAACGTTTTACATTAAACACCTCCACCATGGAACAATTTTTTGAGTGCATTACATTGAGTATTACTTGAACTTGATTTCTTACCCCAAAAAAAAAGTAGTTTCCCAGTAATTATTGTTGGGAAACAACTTTTTTTGGATGGAGGATTGTATTGATAATTTTAATGATTATAATTCTGTAACTTAATACGTCTTACAGACGCGACCGATATGTTTATCAACATACAACTTAGCACTGCCCTGCAAATTGCAAAAAACGTTAGAAAATTTGAATTTCGCGGGCTACCTTGGAGCATCCCCCTTAAGGTAGGTTCTTTACTTTTTAAATTATTAGATCACCCCTGCCGGATTGTAAAGGTAAACATATATCATGGGGAAACCAGTATGTCCTAGAAGCAAAATTTCGAAGACAATGACATTCACGAAGCCGCTGGACCTGCCTGGTGGATGATGGCCCACTCCCTCTGACAGAACGGACGCCATTAACCAAGCAGCGGCAAGATTATTTGCTGATTATGCTACGAACTGTTCAAGAATCTCATAAACTGATAAAAACAATAGTACTTAAGTCTTCCAAGCAAGTCGGCACAAGCAAATGAAATCTGAAACAACAAATGAACAAAGGCTCCGTGTTTCTTAACTGACGTCTGTCACACAGTGAAATAAACGTGACAGCTGCCTCTTGTCACGCAAATTTAACGTTTAGCGTGAAGACACACGGATTAGCTTTGACAATATCATAATGTGACACGCTTCTCATATCTCAAATGAACAACCACATAACTGCCAGTAACTTCCTCGCGTTGCTTCGCATATTTTCTATCAGGGATTTGGATGAGTTTCATGTGCCTACGCACAAGAAAAAAGAGGCCCATAAGAGGGTGAATTCAGGTTTTTTTTTTTGACAGGATGAGTAAGTGAACCAAGTTAATTGGTTCATCATCATCATTTCAGCCGAAAGACGTCCACTGCTGTCCAGCAGTGCCAAGTATCGCCACATTGACCTTTACCGTGTGTCTCGATCAACGCAACTTTCACCAGATCTTCCTGACAACATCTTCCGGTTCGTGGTCACCACTCCAGAACTTTGCGGCTCCATTAGCCATCCCTGCATCCGTGCTCTGCCCACTACTGCCACTTAAGTTTGGCAATTTTTGTGGCGGTGTCGGCAACCTTGATTCTCTTGCGGTAATTAGATATTTTTGCTTAATTTGTGCACTTCTTTTAAAATAATCTAGGCCAAAAGCTTTAAAAAACTTTCGAAAGTTTTTATAGATAGCGCAACTCACCGTATGCCAGACAGTTTCTGAGAAACAAATGTTCTGCAGGTAATCCGTTTACATTTGCATAGCAAATGTGCCAAACTACGTGCGTAAGACAGTCTGTTTGAATTTTATTACATTTTTCTAAGTTTGGTCAAGGTCAAGGTCATTGGAGATTCCGTCTGTGCTTGTGGTTTTCCTTCGATGTTTTTTTTATCTTCTACCTGTTTACTTCGGAGACTCGATACTGGTACAAATATTGCTTCGCAGTGTTATCAACCAATAACTATTCCACTGGTGGGACACAGGCCTCTTCTCTGTGGGAGGGACTGGGTCACTATCACGAGGGCCCAGTGTACTGACTGACGTCGGTGGATCCCGCCTTGTTGTATTTTAAACATTGTAAAGTAAGTTGGACCACTGAATTAAACCTCGCTTCGTTATTTATTAACTATTATTGTCTAATCAAATATTTTCAAAATATCACAAAACTAAATACCTATAGATAATTATTTTATTACCCATCGCGGAACGGCGGCTTATTGCAAACTTAGTCACATTGCAGTCATCTCGTTAGTGTAAATAATATTTCATAATATGAAATTTCAGTCTACGCAGTTGCTAATGTTTACGGGTTTATGACTGTTATTATAAAATTAACTAGGTATCTTGTATGCTCCATAATATTAAACCAAACACTTCAGCTTGTTGCTTATTAACGAAGTTCGCCCGTGTCTGTGCAAGATCAGTTTGTGTTACCAAGTAGACAATACTAATATGAAAGTTAATTGACTTAAAAAGTAGTAACTGAAACTAGGTAATATGTTAAATACTCGTAATTAATTAATTAAACTCAGCCTAGCGCATCGCAGTCTACTGGGTCATGCATGGGGCGCTTGCAACAGTACCCGACGAAATATCGGGAGCTCAGAAATAATCATACAAATATTTAAAAAAAACAGGGAGTTTATTTGTATTTTTATATCTCAAACATACAAATCAGCAATGACATGACATAGTACTTATCTATTGGTAAGATCCTGTGTACCTTTTTTTTCGGATGGGAAATCAATCAAATAACGTCTACTACTCCGGGCGGAGCGGGAGGGAGTGTCAGACTTTTTCTGACTACTCGTAAAACCCGTTCATGTTCTTTCCTCGCCCTTTATGTTCCGGGGCCACGGTATCTAGAATAAGAATAAGAATAAGAATAATTTATTGTTCAGAAAATTACATTCATTGAATTGATTCCTGAAACTCACACTAGGATTCCCTGTGTCGTGAGTTCCAGGCTCCTTCGTTCCGTTTACATTTTATTGTTACATAAATGCATCCGCTACAATAAATTCTAAATCTAATCTAATCTACTTGTAATGTAAATAAAAAATAAAGGAATACATGAAGAAAACAGTTATATGTTACCTAAGATATTATGTATATTTGTGTGAATGTTGTGTGTGCGTATGTGTGTGTGTGTGTGTGTGTGTGTGTGTCTGTGTGTGTGTGTGCGTGTGTGTGTGTAGGGGGGTGAATTTAGAAGTTGTGGTGGTGTTGCGAGCCTGAGTTTGAATGAATGTCTTATACCTGTTGTTTATGGAAGTTTGTGATATATAGTTGTGAATATATAATTCTAAATACATATGTACTTATCAAGGTGAGCCCAGTGTGTTTCTTAGGATAAAATGCTTTCGGTCATATCATAGTCCAGGTTAAGAAGCCATTTTGTTACTGTACTTTTGCATTTGTTATGTGTTAGTTGCAGAATTTTGTGTCGGTCATTCAGTTTCGTATAAATGTGCGGTCCCATAAAACCGTAAGACTTTCTACCGATAGTTTTACGGCATCGCACCCTTTCCCAGTGTACCCTTCGACTGGACCGTTTGCAAGTGCTCAGGGAGGTTTTGTGAAATCTTAGAGTGACAGACAGGATGTAAAGTTGTCTGACTCTAAGAACTCCCACTTCGGAGTATAATGTGTTAGTGGGGTACCGGAACGGTCGTCTGTAGGCAACTTTAAGCAGAGCTCGCTGAGCCCTTTCTACCTTTATTAATGACGTTTTGCCAGCCGCACCCCATGCTATTATACAGTAGTTAAGGACTGATTGACACAGAGAGTAGTAAATCATCTTTAGTACTGAGTCGTCGGCAATCTTACCCAGTTGCTTAAAGATACGGAGCATCTTTCGCACCCTACCCCTCAAAGCACTCAGATGTGGGGACCATGACAATCGGTTATCTACGAAGACTCCAAGATATTTAATCGTGTCTGTTTGTTCGATACGTGGGCAAGTACAGTTTTCTGGGCTAGAACAGGAGTGTAGCTGTGGACAAGCAACACTGCTAGGGGACGTGCGTTTCGAGATGGCAAAATGTATTGCCTTCGTTTTATCCACATTAAGCGTCAGGAGATTATGTTGCAGCCAGTTTGCAACAGCTTTAATCCCGGTTTCAACTGCAACCTGAACGTCATCCCAAGTTTTCCCATAAAATACGATTGCGGTGTCGTCAGCGTAAGTAAAAATTTTGGCTTGAGGGATTTCCATGGCGCAGAGTCCGTTTATATATATAATAAATAAGGTAGGTCCCAGGACACTTCCCTGCGGCACACCAAAACGGGTTATTGTTGAGTCACTAAAATGTTCCCCCAAGATGACTTTTTGTGTTCTGTCATTGAGGTATGAGGTAAACCAGTCCAAAGCAACGCCACGAACTCCTAGCAGTGACATTTTTTTTATTAGGAGTTTCCTAGAAATCGTGTCAAATGCTTTGGCGAGGTCCAGAAAGATTCCAGTACATGCCTGTCCTTGACCAAGGTTGACGGATATGAAATCGGCTAAGTTGGTTACTGCATCCTCCGTAGACCTGCCAACCCTGAAACCGTATTGATTGTCGGACAATAAGTTGTTTCTTTCAAGGTATGCGAGTAGCCGCTTGTTCACAACTTTCTCGAGAATTTTTGAGAGAGCTGTCAGCAAAGAAATCGGACGATAATTTGAAGGGACTTTGGGATCCCCGCTTTTAAATATCGGACATATATTTGCAATTTTTGCGCAATCCGGTACTTTGCCTGTTGTTAGGCTTAAGTTGCACAGGAAGGCAATTGGGCCGACCAGAGCAAGTGAACACTGTTTTAAAAATTTGTTATTAATGCCATCGTAACCTGTTGCAGACGTCGCTTTAAGATGGGAAATAATTGAAAATATTTCTTCTTCATCGGTCGGAGCTAGGAAGAATGAGAATGCACCGGGGTTGACTGTACTGTATTGCTCATTGTTACGTGCCAATTCGGTTTCAGTTAGGCCCAGTTGACTAAGAGTTTTTGCTGCAAGGTTGTGGCCAACAGTTGAGAAATAGTCGTTCACATTATTTAGTGTGGACACAGGATTTTCGCTGTCTGTCAAAAGCTCAGTCTTTCCGGTTTTTTTGTTTTTAATATTGCATATTTTCTTTATTTCATGCCATAGCTTTTTACAGTCGCCCTTTGTTTCCATAAGAAGTTTACGTTCATGGTCAAGTTTTAGATTGGTTAATATATTGTTACAGTAGTTTCGATACTTCCTATATTCTTGTTGGATGACAAGGTTATCGCGATTATCTTTTTTCTTTGCGTTAGTGTGCATCAGGTCACGTCGTCTTATGCATTTTAAGAGGTTTTTAGTTATCCATGGCTTGATAATGTCCTCTGAACTTCTGCAAGCACGGTTAGTGGTGTGTTCTTTAATTTTAGTGGAGAGTGTTTCGACAAATTTTTGAAATGCAATCGTAACATTGGACTCTTTAAGAAGCCAATCCCAAGACTCACTTTCCACATCCTCTTTTAATTTTCTGTAGTCAATTCGTGCGTGTCGTTTCTTAGCTTTGGCCCTAGCTAGTTTTTTATGAATGCTTAAGATAACTGTCTCATGATCTGTTATACCAGTGTCACACACAATAACAGTTGCTGGCTTCTGAGTTTTTAGCATAGCGTGATCTAAACAGTTTTCGCCTCGCGTAGGCAAAGAGTGGCCTGGGAAAAAACCATAGTGGCCAGTTAAATCGAGGTACTCAGCGGCGCGCCCATCAGTGGAATTTGATTTGATGTCAATGTTTATATCTCCAACAATAGCACACGTGGCTGCCTTGCACGACTCCATCAGTTTCGTTAAGGATTCACAAAAGTTACTAATGTTATAAACTGATGGAGAACGATATATGGCAATCAGAGACAGATCGTTCCCGACATTGACAATCAAACAGTTGGAATCTTTGCTTGATGGTTCCACGACGGAGACCTGAAGGGATGAATTAGTATATACGACAATACCATCGTTTTGGTTAAGGAAGTTTTTAGAACAATGATGATCGTAGTTATCAATTCCGGTACAGGTATACGTGTCGTCAAGCCAACATTCTGTTAGGATAATTATATCTGGCGAAAAATTTAGCCGGCTTAAGAGAACAAGGAAATTATCAAAATTCTTTTTAATGCTCCGTATATTTTGGATCACAACCGAGTACTGACCTCCCATGTCGCCCAAGTGCATCCTACAGTCATCTATACAAAGAAGTTTCATGCTTGTTGTAAAGGCCGTGTGGTCGATGTCATCAAGAACTTGCGCAACATTAGCCATTAGAAAATATAGCTTGATATGTCGGTATATGACGCAATGAGTTGTTCAGGAGGAATTTATTAAAAACTCGGTGTATTCGGCACTGATATGGGGGTACCTATAATTAAAGTATAAGTTGCGAATTGAGTGTGTAAAAAAATTGAATAATATGTGTGTAGATAAGTAGAATAGTAAGTGTGTAAATGTATAAGGCCCTGAGGTTTGTTAAGCGTAAGTAAATGAGAGTTTAAGTTATGGGGCAAGTTTGTTAGGAGTATTGGTATAACACATATGCAAAGATTATGTGCTTTGTGTGATAATGTTTGTGTGTAATGAAAAAGATAACTATTTATACAGTTAATAAAGAATTTTAAGCACTTACGTTTTGTTGTATGAGTTATAAATTCATTTAGAAAATAGTTTAGGTATTTAGCAGATAAGTTTATAGGTCTAGTATACAGTCATTGGTTTATATCCAATTGTAGATTGCTCAGAGTTTGCTCTGATTTGACGAGAACTTGTTTCGCTCCTTCAGTTTTCCTCAAAAAAATGTTGCCATTTGCCGTCCAGCAGAATTTGTATTCTTTTTGTTTCGCGAATTCCCTAGCAGCATAAAACAGTTTCCTGGAGCTAGCGGGGAGATATTCTGCAACAAATACCGGACGTCGAGCGCCAGGTAACCCAATACATTGAGTATTCAGTCGACCCTCGTTGGGGTGGATTTTATTGAAGTTACGCACACTCGTGATGATTTTGTTTTTAATCTGAACATTTATGAACTCCGCAATGATAGGTCTGACGGTGCCTGGTTTTCCGGGTAGACGGTATGCGTCGCGTAGTTCGGTGCCTTTGAGAGTCACATCAACTGCTGCTCCCACTTTGCTGATAATACTGGATAAATCTGACGCTGACTCATTCTCCACAGCAGGCACATTGCGGATCTCGACGCACGATGAGCGGGAAAACTGTTGGATGTCCTGAATCTTTATTTCCAAGTTTGTTATGTTGTCCTTGTGTATTTGATTTTCTTTTTGCAGAGCATCAATTTTTTTAATCATATCATCGTACTGCTCAGTGATAAATGTAATAGATTTCTCTATCTCGCCGTTTGATTTTTGTATCGCAAGATTCTGTAGTTTTAGTTCAGCTATTTCGGAGACCAGCTTAGAAAGGCAAGTATTTTGATCGTCAGAGAGTTTTGTAAGACGTTCCTCTTGTTCTTTTTTCCAGGTCGACAGCATGTGCAGGATTTCGCGTTTTACGTCTTGAAGTTCATTACCAGGCGAGAAATCTGGGCAAGGGCGTTTGATCCGTGACGCGGTGTTAACATTACCGACTGGGCTGCTCATTACCGCTGCGGGAATATCCGAGTCTGACTTTGCTTGCAGTACACTGGATTTCACTGATGGCGAAGCCGTAGGCGAGCGTTGAACGCGCAGCATTGTACGCAGTCCAATGACAATCACACACACGTCGATGGGCTCGGGGATATTTCGTGCGTACGCGTAGTAAATACACAGTTGTACCTGCGCTCCGTACACTACGCATGCGCGCGCGTGAGCGGGAGAGCAATTATTATGAACTTCTTTCCTGCTCCTGGGCGGAGCTAAATCGGCGAGTTGAGCTTCGGTGCATAAGCACCGCGGCGACCGGTCAAACACTAATTAATATTTTTAGTTATGTTTAAGCAGAACTGGTCACTTTCACTACTTTGCTACGGGCTAGTGTCGCGTATGCAATTTTTACGAATTTATGCGCAAACCGAACACACGTTCACTCGCAAGTGAGGCAACGGGCGAAGAGGAGGCAACGGGCGAAGAGGTGAGGCAACGGGCGAAGAGGGATCTCTTTCGAACACTCCCGCATCCCCGGCAGGGTTCTATGTGTACCTCAAGTTTATTGTTAAGTTGAGGAGAAGCCACCATATAAAATCGTGTCGGATAAAAGAGAATCCTTCTGCTTGTGACAGAAATGTGTGTCACGCAATTAGTGTGGGTACAAATTTATCACCGGGTTCAGAGTAATGACCTGCAATTAAACACCGACAACCTGCAGTAACTTCATTAACTTGTCACAGTGAATAGAAACGTCGCAAATAAGTTCATTTAATTGATCTTAGATAAACTTGTGCACTAAGGCAGCATCGCTGAAAGGGATGCACTTTACAAACTTAATATTGAAAGCAGCGCCAGGAAATTGTGTTTACAATGTTGTTGAAAATGTCGGAAGGAAGTGCTGATAAAACGATTTTATGCTAAGTTAGAGAACTTGTATTTTTGATTTTCTCTGCCATATTCTTAAGACAAAATAAACAGGATTCTCAGATCTTAGAAGTCACTTGGTTTTCGAAGTGATTTGGTATTTGATCTTCCTGCTTAATAAATGGCAATGCTTAAAAAAATGGTTTTTACGCTAGCACCCAGGAAATAAAACGTATTATGCCAATCCAGGGTATGGGCTAGGTATCCTGTATGTCATAAATTCTAATACTTATTTCGAAAATTGATTTAGAAACAAACATCACAAAATCTAGAAAACTTGTGCTAAGTAAACACTAATGTCAATTTAGTCACACTAATTTAAATTCAAAATCCAGTTAAAACAAAATGAAAGCTGTGAAATGAATATGGCTACGGTTTTAATTTAGCCTAGCCCGGAAACGAAACTATAAGAATATGAAGTAAAGTTCCTCAATCATCATCATCAGCCTATTGATTTTATGTTCCTTCTGCTGGGACACAGGTCTCCTCTCTATGAGAGGGACCCCAATATCTCGTCGTCAACACTCCACAGTTTGTTGTTGTGGGTTGTTCTGTGTCGCGGAAATCTGCAGTAGCGCGATTCCTAATGCTGATGTTAGTTCTTCATTTATGTCATACTATGCGACGGCACTCAACAGTACTTTAAATTGAAAGTCCCACAGTGTGCTTTTTTTGTTTGTACTTATTCTTAGAGAAAACAAGCAAACTATAACTGTATCACTGGCTGCTAAGACTCGAGCTTTATTCACCTTAAGTTGCGGCAGAAATGTGCCAGCTCATGAAAAGCGAGGATAAATTATAAGGTTTCTAGCTAATAATGTATGTGAACATTATACACCGTGAGGCACAATTATTAAGCAGTTGCTCGTTCTCATATAATCATGACACAGCTGATTTAACTCAACCCGGTTCGAACGGTGCTTCGTTTTTGAAGTGAAAACTTCTTTAGGCGCATTGAGCACTTATTCGGTGAACAAAAATCATGGAAATCGCGTGACCGTCACCTAACGCTTCGTAGCACTCGTAGCCGATCCGCTACGGCGTAGCACCACTTAAGCGTGCGCAGGGCACAACCCGTAGCACATATGTATAGATTCCTTAGTTTTCACTTCTATCGGCAGTCCTCAAAGACTGACTATTGATTGATTGATTAATGATTTTTTTTTAATCAATCGACCAATTTGAGATCACAGCTGGAAGCACATTGGTCTCTTAAAACCTATGCCACAACACACTGTCTTCTGTCTTTGGCACCTTGCCTTCCCCGAGAACATTTCAACCTAAATTATAGGCGCTATGTGCCATTTGGTATGATTCGAATTAAACCAAATGAAAAGAAGCCTCATTTTCAGATCAGTAGGTAGTTTCAATATTCGCTTGTCATCCACCTATCCTATCACCAACCTATCACCAACCAATCGGTTTCCTCACGATGTCCATGACTGTTTTGAGAGAAGATTGGTGATGAAGTAAGTACTCGAAGTAAGGCGCTGCTTGGGTTCGAACTCGTGGCCGGACCATTCAAGCATCACAGCCAAGTAGAACCACGTACAAAATCACGCCTTACACAGTTACACACGACTACTAAATAATCAAGTTCTAATCGACTCCTACCTACATAGGCTTGGTACATTTTAACCGACATCCTATTGTTGAAGTCGGTTAAAATGTACCAAGCCTAAGTTACCCGCGCCATTATAATGATTCGATAGACATCTTATTCATCAAAATCGAATGAATAGTTTAGGCGCTACGGAGAAACTTACATGAATACAAATATATTTACATAGACTGCAAAAAAATCGTAACCCTTTGATTGAATTAGTTGACACTTGACCACAAGAAATAAACTTACGACCTTTCACTACTCGTATGGCTAAAGGCATTCGTGCAAATATTCCACATACGTACGTATATAAGGTACCTACGTGTTGTTAAAATATGCAAAATACGAAGAAAACTACGGAAACTCCAGACATTTGGGGGTCGAGGTCACAGCACTTACGTTAAAAATACATGGAGCAAACGTGGGGTCTCCAATATTCTGAACTGTCTTGTGTTTATCATTTATTCAATTGGAGATCGTCTTTTATCCAATTGAATACCGTTATTGGACTGTTTGTAGGTTATGAATTTAGGGTACCTAGGTCTCTATCTTAGGTTTTGTTGAAACAATTTGAGATGAACTGGATGAAAACTTTGTGGTTTTGATGTATTTTCGAAACCCTTGAAATTATTCGTCAAGTCAAGCAAAAAATAAAGATGAATGTAGAGGTTACCTTCGTCTACATTCTTCTACAGAACTACAAGAACCTTTAGCGCTTCGAAGATTTTGTCTCGTACAAGCCTTGTTGATTGTAATGATTCCAGCTATTGATTAATACAGGTTTAATACGTAGCCGCTATTTTAGAAATAAAATGGCGGAAGAAAGGTACGCTACGGTTCTTACAAAAATAAACGGAACCCTTTACTGAAAAACAAAGATGGCGACTTTAGTTTCGTTTTGGCCCTAAGGCCATGCACCAAAAGATCCTTTTACTCGTACCTAGGTAGTATTACTTATTTGTAACCAGACTAAAAAAAGAAAGCTTTCTACTCCACCCTCGTTTTCCATAGATCGAAGCTTTGAAAACTTTCATGGGCATGGGAAATGTTTTACTCATGAATAAAACTAGTTAAATACCACTTTTCTACTTTATTATATTCGCGGAAGTATTTAGCAAATCTGTAGCCTTCTTAAGCCGGACTGCCCATCATCGACTTGCAGTGCTACGAAATACACGTGTAGTACTTAATGGTATACATTTGTATGTACTTATTTACCATGGTTTTGCAAGACGTGTGTGGTTAAAAGTAAATTAACTAGTTTTCTGTAGAGTTATTGAAAAGTTCGTTTCTGTAGAGCCAGTTCATATAACTTAATTTTATGGGAGATTTCCTTACTGATAAGCATGAAATTTTATGATTTAGGGATAGCGACCACCATTTCTGTCCTTTTTCTCTTTTTTAGCCCGGCATGATCCACTGCAAGTTCTTCCCCTCCGTTTTCCACGCTGTTCATTTACACATGTACATTTCAAGCACCATCCATAAATTCTGATCAAATTGTTCTCCCCAATTACTCTTCAACATAAAAACTTGAAATGATCAATTCCTGTCAAATTCCTTACAAAGAAAAACCAGTATATTAAGTAATTATCTCGACTTTAATAATATACTAAGTAGAGATATACTGGGTATTTTTTTAAACGTAGGCAAAATTTTAGGGGTGTATAATATTGTACTCATGAAAATTAACAACTTTTATTATGGGACCAACCTTGAAATAGTAATAGTTACTCACATTCATGAGTGCTTCATTCTTTTTAAGTATAAAGGGTGTAAAACACCTCTTCACGAAGCCGAAAGGCACTTGTTCTCCCCATCATTGCGATCATTTTTTTGTTCTACACCATACCTGGGAAACTTCTAGTTACGGAGATATGGTGGGTCAAAGTTACAACTTTTTGACAAGTTTTTTTTAAGATTTTGACTTTTAACACCTCCACGACCCCCGTACTATTCAATCCATCCATCAGCATAATGTTTTAAGTGCGTTACATTGAGTTGTACCACAAAACATGATTTATAATCTCAAAACAAAAAGTTGTTTCCCAGCAATAATTTTTGCGTAAAGTTACTTAGTATGATGTACAGAATGCTTGGTTGACGGGTTCGTGATGAGGTGGTTTACACCCTGTATATATCCACGTTAAGACCTCCCACTAGGTGGAACGATGGCCTGGTGAAGTTTGTGGGAATCCGTTGGATGCGAGTCACAAGGGACCGGTCGTTGTGGCGACACTTGCGGGAGCCATATGTCCAGCAGTGGACGTCTTTCGGCTGATGATGATGATAAATCCACGTTTAACCAATCATCCTGTATGTTGATCCCAGACAAACAAGGTTAATCTAATAGATTTATTTATGACACAATATTGTCCTCAGCATACATGAACGCCTCACAATAGCAGACACGTTACCGGTTGGATGAGTCCATTATATCCGAGACCACGGTATAAAAAATACCAGTAAGCCAACTATAATAGGCCATTATTATTCGCCTAGCTTTTTCTCAACTATGGTGGCGTCGGCTTCCAGTCTAATCGAATGCAACTGAATTCCAGTAATTTTACTCGGAGGCTCCCTGTAAAATACTGGTATCGTGGTAGTCGCTCCATGATGAAGCGACTGCTTATCTGACCTCCATGACCCAGTAATAAAATATATACCACTTGGTAAGACTGCCGCGTTAACCAACTAGGCCAAATTTGTGAAATCAAACGTGGGTGTTTATATTACACTACACACATAAAACGTGGCGAGTTGCCTCGTTCTCTCGTTGCGACAGCCCGACTTGTTGGCCCACAAGTAATGGTACAGTAAATATCGTGTACTACCTGACCAGTTGTAGGCACGCTACGGAAACTGATGGACGCTGCTGAAGGTGCCAAACTCACACACGCTAATCCTAAAGAACTCGACCATCCGTTCCCAGTTGAATTACTGTATGTCATCTACTATGTCTACTGTGCCGACGACTAATCCAACCTATGCGACGGATTATGAACTGTAGGTACACACGATAAAATTGTTGGCTTAGCAGGTAAGTAATGGTCATCCAATTAGTTTGACGAAGGGGATAAGGGTCATTAAATTTTTGCGTAATTGTTATAAGAGCCGTCTAGCAAATTAATTTGGGAGAAGGTATTTTTTCTAGTTATAATTTTATTTGGTTGTTTCTACTTGTAATGGACGACGAGCCCTTGACAAAAATGTAATTTTAGTTTAAGTAGTTTTTGTGTAAACAATGGGGACCTATATGTCTGTCCACCCCCAAACTATTATATACTAAAAGCCTTAAGCATTGCACCATGGCTCGAAATGTTGCATCAGCCATTCGTGAGAGGGGATACGGTCAGGTTTGAACCTGTCCGACGTGGAATATTCCATAATCAAGAGTATCATTGCATCAGCAATTGGGAAAGTCCATTTTTACGGGCTGTGGTTGGATAAAGTTCCCTCAAGGACGCTCAGGTGCTCCCACGACTTGCAATGACGTGATTATTTATGTAAGGGGGACCGATTAAATTGGTGATAATCGAGTCAAATAGTAGTAAATAGAAACATGTAACTAAGTCATTCCATCAGATAATCAGGGAGAAGTCTTCAAGAAGTCAAGGAAGAGCTCCATATCAGACAGGTTGTCATGAGAAGTTAAAGTAGAATCATAGTTCTAGTGAGTCCCACGCCCCCAGTGTTAAATTCCTTATATACAGTTTTATGTAAAGTCTTGTGCCCCGCTATGTAAACCTATAACTATATAATAAAAAGTGTTAAAAGTAATCGCGTTTAATTCATTAGACGTATAGAGGAACCACCCCACCTAGTTTGGCCATATAAGCCGGGTAAGCAGCTGAGTCCCAGCGTTGGGATCATATGGGTTGGGTCAGCAGCCGAGTCCCAGCAACTGGTCTACGAGAACCGGGGTGCGAAGAACAATAATAATACAGTCCACAAAAAGTATTTGGCCTCCCTACGAGCCGAATACATAACAATTTGGTCCTTGCGATCCGGATAAGCAGAAGTGCCGGTATAATACATAGCGCGTAAATAAGTGATATAAGCGGGCACACAAACTGTAAGTACTGAACAAAATTAACTTTATATATGTCGTGAGTGAATAAAGTGCCGCGATAGGAAAAGTGATATTCTGTGTACCAAAAATCGCGATCATAGCGCGCGTTAAAAAAGGGGTAAGCAGAATAGTGGGACTCTTATGAAAATTAAAAAGTAAATTGACTCGATTCGCGCCGTGAATAAAATACTAACGGATGTATTATCGTTATAAAACGTAATAAATGACCACGTTGTGAATACATAGTTACGCGTCATATATAAGCGCGCGTTATAGAACATAGTGCGCGCCGCATGGAACATTATTGTCGCCGTAACTATATAGTGCCATCAGGTACATAGGGCCGTCGTAAGCACATAGTGCCGTAAGGTACATAGTGCCGTAAGTACATAGTGCCGTAACAAGTACATAAGTGCCGTCGCGGTAAATAAATGCCCAGTCGTGATATAATAACAGTATTGAAGTGCGAGTAAGTGAAACGTCGTAGTGGACGAATCTGGAGAAGTCCAAAACCAGGTTAGGTTAGTTTGGATTGTCGCGCTCCTTGCTCCCCGTTTAAAGTCAACCTGCAGCGTACCAAAGAACGATGGTGGTCACCCGAAGCCAGGGTGATGCTGCAGAAGCTGAGGACCAGAGGCGGGCCCTGCAGAAGAGGGCAGACGAGCATAGAGAGGCAGTTCTACGCCAGGAAGCGGAACGGATTCGAAGAGAGAGACTACGGAGGATTTCAATGGACCCGCCCTTGTCACCGGCAGTAACAGGTGAGCAAAATATTATAGCTGCACGACTGATTACCGCGCCCCTTACGACAGCAGACACGACCTTAGCAGGACCATCGTCAGGACTTCTCCTGAGCGAGGAGCATGAGCAAAGGACGAGGTCGCCCACCAGATCGGTGAGGTCACATAGGTCACAGAGGTCACAGAGGTCAACCAACAGTATTTCAACGCGCTTAAGACTGGCGGAATTGGAGGCTGCAGAAAAGCTGGCAACCATCCAGAAGAAGTCTCTCGACCTGGACGCAGACCTGGTCAAGAGAAGATTAGCCGCCGAAGTATCTGTTCTGCAAGATGAGCAGGACAGCCTGCGGGATGAGCCCCTCATCACCCAGGAGGAAGGCCACCACAGTAGAGTGGACGAATGGCTTCAAACGAACCCCCTCAGATCACGGGGGGAGGGGGACCAAGGACCCCCCCGGGAGGACACAAGACATATTAAATTCGAATTGCCACGGGAGAGGTCACCGACGCCAACGAAGCACGGGAACAGCATCGACAACCTGGCAGCGACCTTAGAAAGGATGGCAAGGCCCCGATTACGGCATACGGATTTACCGGTGTTCTCCGGTGGTGTGAACGAGTGGTTGCCGTTTAAGGCGGCCGTAAACGACACCACCAACATGTACAACATATCGCCAGCTGAGAACATACAGCGATTGAGGAGCTGTCTCAAGGGAGAGGCAAGAGAGGCGGTGTCCGCCCTCCTACATACTGCCACCAATCCAGAAGTCATCATGAAGACACTCGAACAATGTTTCGGACGACCGGAAGTACTCATCGACCGCGCCATCGAGGAGTTGAAGAAGATGACGAAGCCCACGGCATCAGCCGCCGACTTAAATAACTTCGCCATCAAAGTACAAAACACCGTAAACGTAATTAAATCGGTCGACCGAAGGAGATACTTGTATAACCCGTTATTAACTCGTGAAGTGCTAGAAAAGTTAAGCCCCCATATAAGGTCAAGATGGTGCGACTTTGCCTGTGACAACGACGACACAACGGAGCCGGAGATAGTAATGCTGTCCCATTTCCTGATGCGGGAAGCGGATAGGGCGTTGCGATACTCGTACGCCCCTCCCACCAGCGCCGCAACCGCCAGCCAGAAAAGGGAAACCAGACAACCGGTGACAGCAAAGAAGAAGGCCAGCCCCGTCTACACAGCCGTCGACAGCCAGGAGGAAAAAGGTCGGTGTCTTAACTGTAAACAAGATCACGTGCTAACAAAGTGTCCCAAATATAAGGAAATGAGTGTCAAGAAGCGGTGGGAGTATATCAAGGCCAACGGCATATGCTTTAGATGTGCCGAGAGGAAACACTGGCGATATAGGTGTAAGGCGAAGCCGTGCGGCGTAGGCCAATGCCGCCGGCCTCATCACGCCTCCCTCCACGAGGAGAAGGAAGGCGCCAAGGAAGAAGCGACGACCGCGAAGGCTACCGCAGAGCCCAGCAAGGAAGAAGCGGTACTGTCGGTAGCGACCAAGCTCGCCGCCGACCAGAAGAAGGTACTGCTGAAGATGTGCCCCATCATAGTCACCGGGTCACGGGGGGAGGTTATGACGTATGCGTTGTTCGATGAAGGAGCAACCGTCACCCTCATTGATGAAGACCTGGCGACCAGAGTAGGAGCTGAAGGGACTTCACGCCCGCTACGTCTATGCGGCGTGAACATGTCTTCAAAGGAGCAGGACAGCAAAGCGGTAAGGGTGCGGGTCAGAAGCATCCGGAAAGACGGTCAGTCGCACGAGCTTCGAGCAAGGACCATCAAGGACTTGAGGCTCCACCAACAATCCATCCCAGAAACCCTGCTGGAATACAAGCACCTGCGAGACCTGCCAAGAGAGGAAGTATGTTACGAGCAAGCTCGTCCAGGACTCTTGGTAGGCACAGACCATTGGGAGTGCATAGTGACCAGGGAACTGCGAGTCGGTGGCTCAGATCAGCCAGCCGCATCACGAACGAAGCTGGGATGGGTGGTGCACGGAACAGCACCACGAAGCGTCATCACGCAAGAAGAAGACGTGCTGCACGTCATCGAGACCGGGAGAGGAGACGAGCAACTACACGATCTAGTCGAAGCACACTTCAAGATTGAAGCCTTGGGCGTCGCCAAGAAACCCCGCGTAAACGAAGCGGACCAGAGGGCGGCGACCATCGTAAAGAGGACGATCAAGAAGATCGACGAAGGCTACGAGGTGGGGCTGCCGTGGCGGACCGATCATGTGGTCATGCCCTCAAGCTACGGAGCAGCGCTGAGACGACTCAAGAAGATCGAAGAGAAGATGGATGCGTCACCGGACTTTGCCGTGCAGTACACCACGCAGGTCAAGAACCTACTAGACAAAGGATACGCAGTACCATGCGACGGAACCGAGAAGGAGAGTAACGTCTGCTGGTATCTGCCTCACTTCGCCGTGCAGAATCCGAACAAACCTGGGAAGCAGCGACTAGTCTTTGACGCGGCGGCGACGAGCTACGGAAAATGTCTCAACGACGAGCTGCTGGAAGGTCCAGATCTACTGCAGTCCCTGCCGGGAATAGTATTCCGGTTCCGAGAGCGGGCAGTGGCAGTCACCGCGGACATACAGGAGATGTTCCTGCGGGTGAGGATAAGACAGGAGGACCAACCGGCTCAGCAATTCCTGTGGAGAGAACAAGACAGGACGTCAGCCCCGCGCCACTACAAGATGAGAAGCATGATCTTCGGAGCAGCCAGTTCCCCATACATGGCTCATTACGTCCGAGATTACAACGCGGAGCTTCATGGCAGAGACTATCCCAGGGCCTTGGAGGCCATAACCAAGAACCACTACATGGACGACCTGGTGGCAAGTTACAGCGATCCAGAGGAGGCGTGGAAGGCAGTCGAAGAGACAAGAAAGGTACATGCAACCGCCGGCTTCACACTGCGAGGTTGGAGCTCCAGCGAGGCGACGGTTCTGCGCGATGTACCCCAGACGCTACACACCACCGCCCCAACGCAGTTAGGAGGGGAGCAGCCTGAGAGCAAGATACTTGGGCTGTACTGGAACGCGGAACGAGACGAACTCGGATTTAACACATCCATGAACCGAGTGCCGTCCGAAGTAAGAGACCGAACCCGTGCGCCCACCAAAAGGGAGGCACTTAGCGCAGTAATGTCCATCTACGACCCGCTGGGGCTATTGAGTCACTTCACAGTGCGAGCGAAGATAGTACTCCAGAGCCTGTGGCGCCTACAAACAACGTGGGACACGCCTATTCCGGAGGAAGAGAACGAGCTCTTCGCGGCCTGGCTAGGTCAGCTAGAGGAAGTAAGCAGACTGCGGCTACCCAGATGCTACCTCAGAAAGAAAACACAGCGCATCGAACTACATGTGCTGTGCGACGCAAGCGAACAAGCGTACGCGACTGTAGCATACTGGAGGGCGACGTACGAAGATGGAAGCACAGATGTCGTGCTGGTTGCGGCCAAGGCAAAAGTAGCACCGCGGCGAGCCCAGACAATACCACGTCTGGAGCTGCAGGCAGCGATGATAGGAGCCCGACTCGCCGAAACCATCAAGAAAGAACACCGCATCGAGATCGACAGTACGACCTACTGGTCGGACTCCTCTACGGTGATCCACTGGATCCATCACGACATGAAGAGATACACGCCGTTCGTCGCGCACAGTCTCGGGGAAATCGCCGAGCTCACCAGCAAGGAGGAATGGCGCTGGGTGCCGACGGAGCACAACGTGGCGGATGACGCCACTCGACTCACCGACGCGCCGATCTGCGCGACCGACCGCTGGTTCCGCGGGCCGAGTTTCCTCCGCCTGCCGGAAGGGGACTGGCCCGGGACGCCGGCGTCGGAAGACACCGAAGAGGAGGTCCTGCACATTGTGCCGGGCCCTGAACGAGACAGCTGGCTGCCTGATCCCGCCCGCTTCTCAAAGTATGAGACGCTGGTGCGCGCTGCCGCGCGCGTGCTCGCATTTATTGATGCGTGCCGCCGCGTCTCGCCTCGACTGGAGCATCGGCACATAGAACGCGCCGAGAAGGAGCTCCTGCTGAAAGCCCAGCAGGACAGCTTCACCGAAGAGATGGAGAGAATCCGGTCTGCACGCCCCGTCCCCAGGACGAGTCGGCTGTACAGACTGGACCCCGTAATCGAAGACGGCCTATTGCGCGTGCGAGGACGAATTGAAGCCTCTAACGTGCCCGTGGAGGCCAAGCGACCCATCATTTTGGATGGTCGCCACCGAATAAGTAGGTTAATTGTGATGCGCGAGCATTGCGCCGCTGGGCATGCCAACAGGGAACGAGTTACAAACGACCTACGGCAGCGCTATTGGATCATCCACTTGCGACCCACGGTGCGAGCCATTGAAAAGGCCTGCACGTACTGCCGGAGACTGCGAGCAACGCCACAGCCGCCGGCCACGGGAGACCTGCCTCGCGCCCGCCTGGACCCCTTCCACCGCCCGTTCACCAACTGTGGTGTGGACTATTTCGGGCCTATGATGGTGAAGGTGGGCCGGCGTCGAGAGAAGCGATGGGGTGCGTTATTTACGTGCCTCACCTCCCGCGCCGTGCATCTCGAGCTCGTCGCATCATTGTCAACAGACTCAGCAATAATGGCGCTGAGAAGGATGGCTGCGCGCCGCGGTTGGCCGCGGCTTATGTATTCCGATAACGGAACTAATTTCAGAGGAGCTGATCAAGAACTGCGAGCGGCTTATGAAGAGTGGGCACCGGCACTGCAGGAAGAAGGACTACTGCACAGGATGGAGTGGCGGTTCATCCCTCCTGGCGCACCCAATCAGGGAGGTGCGTGGGAGCGGCTGGTGCGCTCCGTGAAGACTGCCCTCGCTGCGACTCTGCGCGAAAGGGCGCCTGCCGAAGAAGTATTACTAACTCTACTTACAGAAGCGGAATTCGCCATCAACGCACGCCCCTTGACTCATGTCAGCGTGAGCTCCACTGATCCGGAGGCCCTCACCCCCAACCATTTCCTGTTGGGGTCCTCTATGGGTCTACCCTCAACTGGGCCTTGTGACGAGGCCGATCGACGTGCTTGGCGGGCCAGCCAGGCCCTAGCCGATCACTTTTGGCGACGCTGGCTGCGGGAGTACCTCCCTACGCTGGTACCCCGCGGCGAGCCGCAGAGCAAACGCCAACCACCGGAGGTCGGTGACGTCGTCATCATCGCCGACAGCACACTGCCACGGAACGTGTGGCCGATGGGAGTCGTCGAGAACATCTACCCGGGACCTGACGGCGGCATCAGAGTAGTCGACGTGCGAACGAGGACCGGCGTCTTCAAGCGTCCGGTTAGCAAGCTCGTCGTGCTGCAAAAGGAAGAGAAGGCTGCGCAGGCTACGCCGGGGGGAGAGATGTAATGGACGACGAGCCCTTGACAAAAATGTAATTTTAGTTTAAGTAGTTTTTGTGTAAACAATGGGGACCTATATGTCTGTCCACCCCCAAACTATTATATACTAAAAGCCTTAAGCATTGCACCATGGCTCGAAATGTTGCATCAGCCATTCGTGAGAGGGGATACGGTCAGGTTTGAACCTGTCCGACGTGGAATATTCCATAATCAAGAGTATCATTGCATCAGCAATTGGGAAAGTCCATTTTTACGGGCTGTGGTTGGATAAAGTTCCCTCAAGGACGCTCAGGTGCTCCCACGACTTGCAATGACGTGATTATTTATGTAAGGGGGACCGATTAAATTGGTGATAATCGAGTCAAATAGTAGTAAATAGAAACATGTAACTAAGTCATTCCATCAGATAATCAGGGAGAAGTCTTCAAGAAGTCAAGGAAGAGCTCCATATCAGACAGATTGTCATGAGAAGTTAAAGTAGAATCATAGTTCTAGTGAGTCCCACGCCCCCAGTGTTAAATTCCTTATATACAGTTTTATGTAAAGTCTTGTGCCCCGCTATGTAAACCTATAACTATATAATAAAAAGTGTTAAAAGTAATCGCGTTTAATTCATTAGACGTATAGAGGAACCACCCCACCTAGTTTGGCCATATAAGCCGGGTAAGCAGCTGAGTCCCAGCGTTGGGATCATATGGGTTGGGTCAGCAGCCGAGTCCCAGCAACTGGTCTACGAGAACCGGGGTGCGAAGAACAATAATAATACAGTCCACAAAAAGTATTTGGCCTCCCTACGAGCCGAATACATAACACTACTGTTGCTTGTTATGTAATAATAGAGAGTTATCAAACATCATAATGTGTCTAGCCTTTTCCCAACTTCATTGGGGTTGGTTTCCAGTATTTTTGGATGCAGTTCAATACCAGTATTTTACATATAGCGTCTTAGACGAGTAATAGAAAAGCATCGATGAAGAAGTCATGCTGCAAGTTAATGATGATGATATTGTTGCTTGTTGTATAGTTAAAAAAGACTTTCATTAGTTAACATCATTGCATTGCCTAACGACTTCTTTAAAGATTTAAAGTTATTTCCTAAACGTACGGTCGACCAAGCTATTTGGTTAACATTTTACAATGTAATTTGCTTATTAAAATGTAAACCAAATAGCTTGGTCGACCGTACACCTTTAGCAATCCTGGCCCTGAGGTATGTAGAAAACTTGACCAGTCTCCGTTCTCCACGAGGGAGGTCGGAGTATTATCAACTCCAACACATTACTTTATGATTACAATTTGATTTAGAGCACGTATGTAAACAATACAGCATTGTGAGCTGTCATGGTCGATCTCTTATTTAAAATATACTTAGATGGTATTTAAAAAATGTCTATATAACGGGATAAAAACAGTTCCATTGCACAATTAAAGTTAAACTGAACGTGCCCACTTATCAGTTTTGCCCACTGCACCAATATAAGCGCCAAGTAGATTTTCCGTGTGAATATTTCGATAATACTAGACGCCTCTCGTCCACTTTTCACTTTCCCGTGCACGAGTTTAAGTAACTTTAGACTCTCCACACTCGCACACACTACACAATGAATAATATTTATTTCGAAATTCTAGAGCTGAAAATCCGTTTTACATAAAAGTGTTTGGACTTTGTAGTGTTTACTGAATCGTTAAGGACGATACTACGATTCATGAAACAAATTATCTAGACTTTTAGGCCTAAATTCTTGTCGCGCTAACTGTCGGTCGTCCGCCCGACTGTCAGCGCGATAAGAATTCACGCTTTAGAAATTTTGCTTGATAACTAGCGCATTGCCTGTACAGCTGCATGTACCAGAAAGGTATAGGAGTAGTACATAGTATACCATCAAACTGAACAATTTTGTCCGCGGGATGCTGAAACATGCTCGACCCAAATGTATGGGACATTTTGGTCGAGCATGTTTGAAATTTTCTATGGGACAAGTTAATATTTTTTCGAAATTACGAATTAGAGATTTATTTATAAAGCTAGTGGAGGTATCAATAAGGAAGTTTGTATCCAAACCCATGCCTTCTACCCTATCATCAATAACTTAAGTACAGGCTATCAAACTGAACAACTTTATCCATGGGATGCTGAAACATGCTCGACTCAAATGTATGGGACTATTGGGTCGAGAATCATCATCATCATCAGCCTATTAATGTTCGGACTGCTAGGACACAGGCCTCCTCTCTATGAGAAGGAATGGGCTTTTAGTCCACCACGCGGGTCCGATGCAAATTGGTAGATGTCACATGTTTTCGATTTTTTTGGTTCTAGGACATGCCGGTTTCTTCACCGGTTTGGGTCGAGAATGTTTGATTTTTTTTTATGGGACAGCTACATATTTTTTCGAGATTACGAATTACAGATTTATTTATAAAGCTAGTGGAGGTATCAAGTTTTATCCAAACCCATACCTTCTACCCTGACATCAATAACTAAGTACAATACGTAGGCCTACAGCAACCATTACAGGGGGGGGGGGGGCGGGGCTGGAGGAACAATCATTGTTCAAGCACAAATACGACTAGGTACAACTGTTGTTCCCGTATTCAGTCGACACCTAGTCTGGATTCTCGGTTCAGGGACGAAAGTTGAAAATCCAACGGTGCAGTAATATTTGGGTGTCTCCTAAAGTTAGTGAAAGCAGGCTTAGGAGTAGTATTAGTCGTACGTTGTACCTATTGTTTTATTCAGGCTCTGCCGAATACGGACGCCTCCCGAGTAGGTACCTGTGTAAGAGACCGTATACACAGCTGCCATGCGGTATTTCAGAAACCTTGAGATTCCTCACCCTCCTCGTAAGGTACCGCTAACTAGGATGATAACATGACAAAATATGTATTAAGTTAGCTTAGCCGGAACAAGGTGATCCGACAGAGAACCAAAAATGCCGACATAGAGGCAATCTAAGAGCCTTATCACACTAGAGAGTTGCGAGCGAATTGAAAGCGGGGCAAGTGCGCAGCGAGCTCGCCGTCAAATCCATGTAAATTGACACCGCTATAGGAAATAGAACTTTATTATTATTACGCTAACAAATGTCAAAACGGGCCTTTTATTAACTTACAGAATAAATGAGTTGAAGTGGCAATCGTCCGGTCATATTAGCCGTAGACTCGAGGACCGTTGGGGTAAGCATGCGTGGCTGGTGGCAGCTGGATCAGAGTTTCTGAGATTCGAGTTGAATGGCATGCAATTGAGGAGGCCTATGTCCAGCAGTGGACTGCTGTAGGCTGATGATGAAGACTAAGTTCAAGAGCTGTAAGCGTCACTATTCAGAATCAATGATGACACTGACAGCTTATATGTGTTGATAATCTGTGAAATACTCAGTAGGTATCGATTCAGGATATGACCCCAAAAATACGCAATTTAATAACAACAGTGCGTGTGTAAAACACTTTAACATATTGAACTAGAATGGGGCACTTGTAAAATTAATACGGAGCTCGTATTGACCCATATTTAATAATGGCCCAGCTATTGGAATCTACGAACGTTGGGTAAGCGATACCTTTATATTCCTGAAGTTACCTAACTTTATGGAACCATGTACTATGTAGTGGGTCAATATATTACTTGGAATGAGTCTTCTTCTTTTGTAGGTAGTTAGACTAGAGGTTTGTCTCCACCGATCACGTTATCAGACCCCACTCACTGTAGATACATCTCACTGTGATCCGTGGCTAGCGTTAGCTAGGGATCACAGTGAGAGTTGTATCTGTCACCGTAAAATTGTCAAATACGTTATATTACAATATAACGTGTATCTCTCTAGCGATATTGTAAAGTCTCGAATTATTGTCAAATGAACATACTGCTTACAACAAAACGCATTATTTTACGTGAAATGCATGCGATGGTAGTCAACTGACGCGGTGTGGAGGGAAGGAGGAGTCTAATATAACGTATTTGACAATTTTACGGTGACATATCCACTGATACCGTGATCCGATTTTCTCGTTTTCCTTTTACCCACATAACGATATCGGTGACTGCAAGAGAAAATAAAAACAAAATCGAAACAGATCACGGGGTCTTTATTTCACAGACACAGAAATAAAGACTAGATAAAGTATATAATGGTAACCTATCCTATTCGGCTGCATCTGATTGGACTGGAGGCCGACCTCAACATAGATAGGTAAGTGCTTGGCAGTTGATGATTATGACGATGATTCCGATAGAAATACTGTTAGCCGTTAGTGTACAGGCGCGAGCACATCAAGCTACTACAATCTGTCAAATTTCTTTAATAGATTTTCAACTTTATCACTGCGGCATTAGGTTCAAGATTGATTGGGAAAATTTGACAGTTTCGGGAAGCTTCATGTGCTGCGTCTATACGCCGTTTAGTGACTCTACCCACATATCGACAATTATGTTTAAGTCCTATCCAATATTGTGCAAGCCAATAGCCATCAACCGAACACGAATCCAGATGCCTTAGTTTTTTCCCGACCAGAGAATCGATCCTAGGACCATATTATGCTCAGTAGCGCCCTTGCAACCACTCAACCAACGGCAGTAAAGGGATGTGTCATGTGCTATAATAGGTAGTTATTTTATAAACAAACATCTGTCATTCTTTTTTTAAAGTGCCTATACCAAAAGTCTAGACCAACAAACTAAGTTCTACCCAAATGAAGTAAATTGTTAAAAAAATTAAAGTAATGTCACTTTAATTCGAATAATTTACTTTCCTACGTCGATAAACATGGAGCGCGCACAACACATAAATTGTTCCTATGTAAACTTTAGCATGAAATATTGAAATTCCTCTTTAAAATATTTCACGTCAACCGCAAAATGGGACCTACGTCAAACATATTTGATATTGTAGAAAATAACAAGGCACGTTACAAAATATTATTTTTATACAAGCTGTTCGTCCGAGCGTAATTATTATAAAAATACAATTACGTTTTCGCAAAATGTTTCATTGGTTCTCCGCTCTTTTTAGTCGTAGCGTGATGTTATATAGCATACAGCCTTTCTCGATAAGTGGGCTATCCAACACTAAAATATTTTTTTAATTCGATCCAGTAATTTCTGAGATTAGCGCGTTCAACAAACTCTTCAGCTTTATTTACCTAGCAGTGTTTCCGGTCCCATAGCCATTATTTCCGAATCCAATTAAACGAATATAACTTTATCCCTTCGTAAGTAATATGGATATTTGTTTGTACTTACGACTACTTAGTAGTCAAGTATCTCTGGCGGTTCTAAAAAAGTTATAACTCACATAAAAAAGATATTGAAGCACAAACTGTAGTTGTTGTTGTAAACAACAACACAAGAATAAACAGTTTAATTGAAAACTATACGCCAACGCCCTAGGCATACCTACGTTATTCAATATAATATCATTTGAATAGCTCTTGGCACGTATCGAAGCCCTCTTTATATTATGTATTAAAAATAAAACCGCCGGAAATTATCCACAACTAATGTCGCAGTGTGACTCGCTATTTGTGAATCAAAATATGATTGTTTTTATTTTTGTTGCGATAATAAAATATTAGATTTTTAATCAAATAGATTTTATATTTTTCAACGTAGTAGGTAAATGTTACAAGCATTTTTAAATAAGAGATACCTACTTGACTTTAATATCTTGTGATCGATCGACTTCGCAAAGTCGAAAATGGCACGCTAAGGAAAATGATCTAAAAAACATCTCTTTTTACTAACCTTATTTTATTTCAAAGGGCTAAAACATAATTTTGTACCTTTTGCTCTGAAAACAAAAAATTACTGCAAAAAAAAATAACTCGTTCAGGTTCCATAGACTAAAATAACTTTTTAAATTATAAAGCAACACAGACGAACGTCACACTCTATTCTGCCTTTATGTTGCCGTAACGACCGAAAACTAGTCGTACAATAAAAACGTTTTGTCGTAAATGTTGTATCAAAAGATAGCGAAAGACATGACTGACGGACAGATCGTTTGAACATCTTGGATTTAGTGGCTCTTAGCTCACACGCCGGAATACGACAGCATTAGTTTTGATCGATGAAATAAAAATGGCGTGTTGTTTTGGCGCGAAGATGAATAGTTTTCATGGTAGTGTTGATTTCTAAAAGAAGTTTAATGATGACCAGCTGTGGTTTCATAGTTAGACTGAATATCATAATATCTCTGGATAATCTAGAGAGCATGCACAATTAATTTAGGATTCATTTAAATTCTTAAGATAGCAGAATACATTTTAAAAGACGTACCTAGGTACCTACAGTTAAATTTTCACCTATACATCTGTTGTTGCTGTAATTGTGTGGGAGAAGTTATTTGATGATTTTCCATCGGAAAAAAAAAGCAGTAAGTAAATGGAAACAAAACTCTGAAATGGATTTTAACGCTGAATAAATATTATATTTTAGTGGATAAAATTGAGTAGTTGTTGGTAACATATCACGTGAATTCAACTTTATAATCCATTTTAATTTTTTCATTTTTTATTAGCTCTGGGCGGAGCGGGAGGGAGTGTCAGACTTTTACTGACTAAAACCCATCCATGTTCCTTCCTCGCACTTTATGTTCCGTGGCCGCGGTATCTCTTTCGAACAGTCCCGCAGCCCCGGCAGGCTTCGGCCCTTGCGGACCCCTCCTTTTCTATTCACCCCTGCATTTCTATTCACCCCGTTTTACCCGGTACATTTCACAAAAGTTAAATGCTGATCTTATGGCAGTATTGATTGCTGAAGAATGATGATCAATGACGATTGCTGTAGCTCAAAGTCCTGCTAGTACTAAGGCTTATAGGCCAGTCCCTTTCACAAAGAAGAGAGGAACCCTGAACATAATTGGCTTATTTTGTAGAAGGTTTTTTTGTAGGTTTATCTATGAAATAGTTACGTTGTGACAGCTCACCTAATCTACGACCTAAGAAATTAGAATATCTGGAGCCAAACATTGTTGGCAAATGCACCATCAATAACTTTCAACTTGCAATTAACGGAACAATCTCATTCGTCAAGCGCCCTCTGTTTCTGGGGTCTTCATTGCTAGGCAATTTTGACCTTTATTAAAAGCCATAAAAATATTAAGAACACAAACACTAAAGTTTTATGTTTTCAGACTCCTGTATTTTACGCAAATAAGTATAAAAGTTTCACCAAAAAAATATCCCACGTTTTAAGACCTTAGAAACCTAAGTCCTCTTATTCAGCTTGTAATTCATGAAATATTTTACATGCTTGCTTTAAATACAAGTTTCGTGCTTTATTAAGAAAGTCTAGCCCATAGAGTATATAACCTTTCGTCTAGCCTTCGTTCATTGTTTGTTGTTTCCTGGCGTCTGTACAACAAACTTCATACTCCAGCATACAGTTTGACACATCCTTATACGCTGCTTTTGAAACATGTTGTCAAGATAAGTACTTTCTTGTCATGCATAAAGTCATGACACACTTCGGCCACACGTTTAGGCCGCGATAGCTACGTACTGTCCTACACTTCAGTCAACTTATCTGTGCATATGTGTAAAAACAGAACTAAAATAAATGTCTCAAGTTTGACCTATCGATGCATTTTTTCTTGACAAGCAACGGCAACTTGAACTACACAATTAAAATGGTCACACTGTACCACAGTTTATTTACCGGTAGCTATTCAGTTGCTAACCTTGGGTTTGTGTAAAAATAGGTCACAGGTTAGCCAAATTAATGGAAATAAAATAACTGTGAAAGAACGGTAGGTAGCTATGTTTTTTGTTTGCTTTTACAACACAGATTACATGTTGTGAATCTCTTTCGGATGTCACAAACAAATGCTCTGAAAAATGCGACACGAGACTTGCAGTCGCAATGCAACTCGACCCTAATTGCTGCAGACAGCATTCCCGCCAAAAAGTGCTCTTAAATCTAACAATGTACACATTAGTTCAAGGACCTAAATAATTTCTAAATCCTTATACGAAGAGAGAATATAATTCTTGAGCTTTGCCACTGCAATGCGGGTCTAAAATATCCAGGGATGAGGGACATTCTTAAAGAGATTACGTTAACCTTATAGTTGAGTATCCTAACAGTATCCTCATTTGTTAGGTTTATCGTCCGTTTTATCATGTCCGTCCTCTGCCCTTTAATGAGAAATATTTCGTAAAATAGAGTAATAATATGATAATGATATCATGTGAAACTTCTAACATTTCGTGTTGTTCAGTATTATAGATATTTGACAAAGTTAACTGCCCATTAGAAACGAATATCGTAACATAGTGCCTAATAAAAACGTACAAAAAATGTTTAGCCAGAAGGTGAGCTTTTTGCCATTAACCGAAAATCCAAGACCCGGAGTCTTGCGAAAGATTTGCGGTTTATGTATAGGCTTCTATCTGGGTAACACGATAAACACTTAAGGTTGTTAAGCAAAAGGTTTGCCCCTGATAAGCGTTTAATTAGGGTACAAGCTTATGACACTTGTGTACAAATGACTTATTCATAGACGAGAACAAGGAGGCATAATTCAGAAAGCAGTACGCTTGATTCAAGGCTACAATGGGGTTCTCATTTAACATCGCTTGCGGGGCGCTTAAGTTCAGCAGCATATGCCATTAGAAAAATCCGTCAATTAACTGATGTAGATACCGCTAGACTGGTCTATTTTAGTTACTTCCATAGTATAATGTCTTACGGTATTTTGCTATGGAGACGGGCTGCTGATATTGAGTCTATATTTATTCTACAGAAAAGAGCCATCAGAGCCATATACTATTTAAGGATATTGGCATCATGACGGTTCATTGCCAATACATCTACGAAAACATAATGTACGTCAGAAAAAATCTGCATCTTTTTGGTAAAAGAGGTGACAGACACAATTACAATACTAGAAATAGGGACCAACTAGTTCAGCCAGGCTTTAGACTCGCTAAAGTAGACTCATCTTTCATGGGGTACTGTTTGAGATGCTATAATAAAATTCCACAAAGTATTCTTGAACTGAATGAGACGAAATTTAAAACATGCATTAAACGCACACTATGTAAACAAGCATATTACAAGTTGAGCGATTATATCGCTGATAAAAATGCTTGGCTTAATGCTGGTCCTGCTCCACATGGACAGGGACGCAAAAATTGATAGCATTAAATGGTATTGTTGGAGCTGCTGAAGATTGTACTTATCTTTGCATTGTATAGATTCAATGTTAGTATTATATAATCGCATAGCCTATATTGTGTGAGTACTATGTACTAGTAAGCTATCATTCACTGGAAACCTACGGCAGTTCTTGATTTGAATGTGCCCTGGCGGTTGAGAGTATGTCATGCTCTCTCAAATGTCTCGCTGATGGTGGCGCGTGTGTCGGACCATTTAGTTCCCTTCAAAATGGTTGAGCTGAATGGTGCTGATCCATGCGTCATGTTCGGGCGCTGTCAGTTGTGACTGGTCATCTCTTAGTCGCCATGGTTTATTTGAATTAATTATTTTGTTTTTGAGTTGTATTTTATCTTTGTTTTGGTATGGACACTTTTAACGTGCACATCTTGCTACATTGTTCTCACATAATATACCATCTCAACATGAATGATGTAGGTAACCAAGATTTTGTAACAATATTTTGATTTAAAAGAGTGTCCATGGAGTTTCTTGCCCGTTCTTCTCCATAGAGATCTACGCTAGGGAATGGGCAACTACAGTACTTTCACAGTTTTTATGTCTTGTGACTGGGACTGTAGCTACTTTAAATGTTCATTTTTGTTTCGACAATTCAAAAGTGCCTGTAACTGGCCTACTTGAAATAAATGCTTTGAGTAGCAGTCCTTACTACCTTAATTAAACAAAGAACGCCGATTTATATAATTATGATTTATTCCCGTACTAAGAAATTGTTGAAGAATCTATCATAATTCTTCCAAAAAACACCACGAACCACTGAAAACAGGTGTTTGGATAAACACATAAACATTTTACAAAATACGCACGAAATATTGTCTGCTATTATATCGTAGCCACACTGGCTGTTGTAATAACTAATACGAATTGAAGATTACACGTGCCACAGACTATAATAAACTCCTACCGCAAACACTACGTTATAAATTAAATTATGTTTATTCTGAGCAGCCATTATTAAAAAAAACCGGCCAAGAGCGTGTCGGGCCACGCTCACTGTAGGGTTCCGTAGCTTCCCAGACCATTAAAAATACCAACATTTTTCGTCAGCAAAAATAACTTTGTTTTTCATAGTATTTGTATGAAAAACAAAGTTATCATTTGCGTTTTTTTGAAAAAGTGCTATATAACTCAAAAACTATTCAACTCATCAAGTTGAAAATAATTTTCCTAGAAAGTTCATATAAAGGTCTACTTCTGTGATTTTTTTCATATTTTTTAAACTTATGGTTCAAAAGTTAGAGGGGGGGGGACACATTGTTTTTGACTTTCGGAGCGATTATTTCCTAAAATATTAATATTATCAAAAAATGATTTTAGAAAACCCCTATTCATTTTTAAATACCTATCCAACAATATATCACACGTCAGGGTCAAAATTAAAAAAAAAATCGCTCCCCACTTTACGTCTGGGGGAGGTACCCTAATAAAAATGTTTTTTTAAATTTTTATTTTTGCACTTTGTCGGCATGATTGATATACATATTGGTACCAAATTTCAGCTTTCTGGTGCTAACGGTCACTGAGATTATCCGCGGACAGACAGACAGACAGACATGGCGAAACTATAAGGGTTCCGTTTTTTGCCATTTGGCTACGGAACCCTAAAAAGCGCGGTAAATTAGAGCGCGGAAAACAAGACGTGAAAATCAAACAGGCAAAGGAAACGTCTATTCTGACGTTGAGTGCGCTCTTTATCACGGTCCAGTTACCGCACAAACATGTTGTATTGTAATGGAACCTTCTTTGATACAGTCAACAATGCCCCAACGTACTCCTACTCATTTCCCTAGTTCCTATTTAGTCATATTTCTTTTCTGGCACACACGTTTCCGAGAACTTCCAACAACATCCCGTGGGAGTTTTAAAATACAATTTTATTCAACGGCGAACACATTTATAATTCATATTTTGAGATGAATAGGAATAGCTTATTCCGTTTTGCGACAAACTCAAGCAGATACTCGTATGACTAGTTGAGTTCGTACAGATTTCAGAAAAACTATTTTCAAGCTAGTAACATTGAATGTGTATAGACAATGTTTATCTGCAGAACAAGTCGTTTCATTTAAATGGTGCGCTGGGACGTATATAATAGCTCTATGCCTTTTTTCGGCATCGCTAACTTTATTTCGCGCCATAATTCCCTCTATAAAAGAAGACTTTATGGTTATGTGCAAAACAGTACGGCAACCGTTTAGTGGTTTAACGATTTTCCCGTTTTCTTTTGCCGCAGCTACAAAAGGCATTAGTTTTTTCTTCTTCTTTGTTATGCAGTAGATTTACCTCAAGGTCTAAGTCGTATCGTAATTGTGAAAGGCCAAGTTCAACCAAGCTTTAGCACAAATAAGAATTCGCTCGCCATCTGTGTATCTCAGAAATAGAAAACAAAAGTCTGGCAGTGGCAAGCTCCAGACGTTCCAGTAATAGTCTTGTGGCTAGCTTCAGTTAGGTAAACAGAAATAGCTGGTCTGATGAATTTGATTTGATGATTTTATTGTACTTAATAACATATACTAGCTTCGAATGATATTTTTAGATTCTAAAGTTTGGTTAAGGTAAGGTTATAAGATATTATTTATATACTAACAACAATGAATGATGTAATCAAGATTTTGTAACATAATTTTGATTTAAAAGAGTGTCCATGGAGTTTCTTGCCCGTTCTTCTCCGTAGAGATCTACGCTAGGGAATGGGCAACTACAGTACTTTCACAGTTTTTATGTCTTGTGACTGGGACTGTAGCTACATTAAATGTTCATTTTTGTTTCGACAATTCAAAAGTGCCTGTAACTGGTCTACTTGAAATAAATGCTTTGATTTTAATTGATTTTGATTTGATTTAGGGTGGAATTTTACAATGCCACCTGGAGGGAAAGTACTCAAAATACTGGAGATAGCAAATTTTACTCAAAGGAGACATTATTTTATTTTTTTAAGAAACAACTGCATTCACAGTTTTTCGAAAATTATTTTACCACACTCGGGCATCGAACCCAGGATGGATCGACTAAAGTTCGACAAAATAACATTCTGCACCTTTTTGCCATCAATCGATGGGGTCAATCATATGGATTAAAACTCTCTAACAAACATGATAAATTAAATGAAAGGAAAACCATGAATAAAAGTGCTTTATCTTGTTGAATTTATCCCATTTAATTTATGCTGTTCTTTAGATTTCATGGTTTTCCTTTCATTTAATTTATCATGTGTGTTAGAGAGATTTGATCCATATGGTTGAGCCTATCGATTGATGTCAAAAAACTACAGGTTGTTGTTTTTTCGAACTGTAGTCGGTTCGAATCCCGAGTGTGGCAAACGAATATTTGAATATCTGTGAATGCATATTTGTTTCGTTTTCAAAATAAATGATTGCTTCTTTTAAGTAAAATTTGCTATCTCTAGTATTTCGAGTACTTTCCCTGCAGGTGGCATTGAAAAATTCCATCGACCTGTACAGCTCCAAGAACGGCGAACCAGAAAGAGGTCTGCGGGGTTACCACAACGTCCAAATGCGATTCAATTTAGGTTTGAGCTGTCAGTTTTCTGACAGTTTTTCTATGGAACTGACAGCTTGCGACTCAGTTTAGGACCTGAATTGAATCGCATTTAGAGGTTGTGGTAACCCACCTGTATCCAAACAAACAAACAAAAAGAATCCATAAAGCCTGCGCGGGAAAAATGACAGCTGACTTTTTTTCATCATCAGTCAGTTCGAAAAGTTAATATACCAGAGTAAAAAGTTTTTATTTCTTTTATTGAAGTGTTGCCCTTTGCCCCAAACTGTAACATAACTCATAGGCTACGTAAATAACATCGACTTTAGCGTAGAAATTATTTGATAATCTGGTTTTATTTGTTGAGGTGTGACGAGCGGGTCTGACCTTATACCTAATGAAATTAGGATCTGCCGGTTTTTAGCCCTCGGATCTACATATTTTGTTTATCTTGTGTCCTTCCTCGCTTATTGTAACGGGAGTTACGAAAGACCTTCAGGGGGAACAGTGAAGCATTTAATTTTAATAACGGATAGAGCTTTAATTTTCCTTGTGTAAAGAAATGAGTGTGATTACAAAATTACAACATTTTTTTTTTTCTTATTATAATTTGTTTTAAGTATTATATAAAGTGGATTTGCTATGGTTTAACAAACGCCTTTAGTCTGACCATGATTTTATCATGACTCATCGCATCACACATCATAAAATTAGGTATGTTTTTGATAGCAAAAGAAGACGCAAAATGCAGTACCAAATGCGCCAACATAGTTCGAGAATTTATTAATTTGTTTTTTGTAAATTTGGCACATAATAATAATCAACGAAATCTATTCTTGTCTTTGGCAAAATCCATTCATTCATTATATTGTAGGTAGCGTTTTATCTAGCTGCTTGGCAAGTCCCAGTTTATGTCACTTCCATTCATTTACCGTAGTTAACTATGTACTACGGGAATTCAGAGCTCTCGAATCAATTAGGTTATTTTCGTAATGATGATGAAGAACCAAACTAAACTACCTACCTTTTCTCTATCCAGATAAATCTGATGCCTATAGTCAGGTCCGGGTAGGGATTCGGTCTATCGCATGCCGCTGAATATCAGTATTTTGCAATGAGGTCTACATCGCTATACGAGTAATAGCTATAACGATGTAGACCGGACATTGTTGCTCCTGAATATAGGTAGTATATATAATAGCAATTATGAGTAGGCAGAGCTTTTAACGAATTTGATCGTCCCAGTAAATACTATCACCATAGATTCCAAGTAGTATTACCATACATTCCGTCTTTAAGGCTCCGGCAAATTATAGACATTAGATATGTGTTCAGCCTTCTATTCAAGGCGAGCTACGGTATTATAAAACGACTAGGTATTATCAAGTGTCTCACCACCAGGAGGTGGCGACTAACTATCGACTATTTTCTAGCTCAAGAACGTTCATATTGGTCCCGTGTCCTACAAACATCACACCTGGGCCTCGATTCTGCTATTACAATAGTGTCAGAGTATTCGATCACTGATTTCATAATGATCAAGTTCTGTCAAATTTTGACAAGTTTGTTAATTCTACTATCATAATGGCGCCATTATGACTTCTCAATGAACAACCACTGACACCCCAATGAAAGAAATGTCATAGAATATTAATCTCGTACATGAAATCTGGCATGAATAAATGTTCGCATTTAGTAGTAGATTTCGAAAACCATTTGTACTATGGGTTTTATAATAATGACAATACGACAATGCCATTAAAACACAATTTTATTACGAGACCATTGACCGACTATTGTGAATTTAGCAGATTACGAACTTTAAACAAAATGACAATGGGATGAGAATGGAATCGTGTTGGAGTGTCGTGTAGCAGAATTAGGCCCCTGTAACCTCGGAAGGATTGGGCAGTAATGTACCTTATAGTGCGCCCAAATTTCGCCATTTACGTCTAAGGTCCATGTTCACAAAAAAGATGACGGTCTGATTATCTAAAAACAGCTGCCATGTATAATAGTATATTTTATAACGAGGGACTAAACGAAGCCATTATATACCCGAGGTGGTTTGACTCCCGAGCTTGCGAGGGAGTCATTAAAAAGCGAGGGTATATTATGTTAGCGTTTAGTCTCGAGGTGCAAACTGTACTTTTCACTTCGAGTGCGAGAAAAATAGTCATTTAAAACCGAACAAATTTACACTCGACAAAAATTCTGAACTGAGCGGTCAGTTTTTTCTTCTATCAGGTCAGTCACAGATTAACAATTTAAAACACAACACAAACTCTCGACATTGTCGCAATGAAGATGATCCACACTCCACAGATAATTAGTACCTACATTACTGCAGCGGCTAGCAACAGAGGCATTGCACATACTTTTCTTTATTTTCTTCTTTACTTTTACAACGATGCACACAAACAACAACTCGCGTTGAAGAGTTCATTTGTTTTTTTTTTTTCAATAAACCGCTTTCTATCTGCAAGCCAATTCGAAATTTAAATAATACCTTTGATCCATTAATAAAAAAAGTTACTGTTTTGTGACCATGTTTCAGAGTAAAAGATCGTTCCATTTTTAAATTACTTTTTACTCCCTAGGGAATAAACGGTCACTTTAATCCCGCTTCGTAGGGCTATAATGGCGTTCTTTTAGAGCATGAGAAGTGAAATAGTACATTGTGATACAAGGGGCTAAAATGACCCATTATAGACGAGGTAAGTTTTACTACCGAGCTTTAGCGAGGTAGTAAATAGAAACCGAGTTATAATGGGATTTTAGCGCCGGGTGTTACACCGTACTTTTCACTACGATTGCGAGAAAATAAAATAACCATATTTAATATGATAGTTTATTTTATTCACAATTAAATGTGTAAGTACAATTTGTGCTGTTGTTCAAATTTAATGAGATGTTTTTTCCCGGCAACATAATTTCAGTTCTCTGTGAAGACGAATATAATATTGTGTCGTCTGTGGGGTAAACGTAGGAGATAAAAAGGAATCCTACTTATTCAAATAAATAATACAGAAAAAATCTTAAAATTTCGCGCCCATGCCTTTTTTTGTTTCTTCTGTAGCTGGAATGCAACGCACACATCCTGCCAAAGAGTTCGGCGTTCGGCGCGTTTGGTTCCATTTTTTAAATAAAATGTTTTTTTTTTTTTATGGAACAGTAATAAGTCAATTCTTCATGAATTATGAGTAAAGACTTTGCGGTTTCGAACACCGACTACGAAATTTAAAAAAAAAAAAAGCTTATTTTCCCTAGGGCTATAATGAGCAATTTTACGGCCCCTCTGGTACGCTATTATGACGGTCTTTTCGAGCAAGAGGAGTGAAAAACACATTTTGTATGGAAACATGTCACATTGACAGCTGTTTTTATATAAACAGACTGTTACCTTCTCGGTGAACATGGACCTAAGTCCCATGAAAGGTCCGAAGTGCGGACCTATTGTCATCAACTGAACACAAATCCAGACTCACTGAAGTATCACTGATGGAAAAACCCACTAACATTATAACTGTGTTGTGACAGATAGGCTACATATCCTCATTGTCCTGCCTTTGTCCCATTCTATTTGGGGTCGCAACACGTTTTCCTCTTCCATTCTCCCCTGTCAGACGTCACGGCATCATTTACTCCTTTCCCCTCCAGATAGGCTCCATTTAAAAATTGTTATTCAGCTGCATCGGGTTAGACTGGAAGTCGACCCTAATATGGTTGGAAAAAGGATAGGTAGATGATGATGATGGTGATCGTTGACTGTTCATCTCTTCACTAGTGTTACACATCTAACAAACCCACAGAAATATCTTTATTATATGTATCTATGAACAAACCACTCGTTTCCAGGTACTTAGCTCTACTCGACTTAAGCTAATCCTCGGCAGTGGGGCAGATACCTTATTAGATGAGCCGTTTGTGGTATATCTATGTCAATTTCGAATACCGTATAAACATAATTATATAGGTAAGTACCCATGACCCAAGGTGATGAGACTTAGAACACGCGCGATTGTCATATTTTCTTTGCGTGAGAACGCTCTAGCCACAATTTAAGTCACGTATTGTCGCGATCACTCGTGTTATGCCCAACTTCTGTCATTTATTTTCTCCGCAGTAGTTGTCACAACACGCGTAGGTATAACTAGAGTGTCGTGGCCAAGGGCTTAGACGAATCGTATTTGCGGTGTACTTCATGTCAATGTTGAATGTCGCAGAAACACAGCCATGGAATGGTGCCGTGATCGATAAAATGTAACCTTTCGTTGTTTTGAAATCAAATACACATTAGCAATAACCCAGTTTCAGCACGTGAAGGTTAATCTCATCTACACAGTAGTTATAACAAATCAATGTCAATGTAAATGCATTAAAATCGTGACTCGTACTATAACTTGTTTACGAGTACGCCGTTTGATCGATATCAAATGAAATATGCAGCTTTTCATTTGTCTTCGGCACGCCAGGTATGAAACTCGATGGAAAATTGAAAACAGACAAGGTAGATTTCTTGAAGCGATTAATTTTAATGTTGTGGTCTACAAATCTGATAAGACGCATCCACGTTTAAAAAGCGTTTGTTTTCAGGATGCTTAAGAGAGATACCTTTGTAGTAGTGTAACTTGCTTCGGCAACTTCGTTTTTCTAACACTCGGCAATAGTGTATCTCCAATAACAGGCCAAGATTTTTAGAAATCGGGTGAATTTTGCAGATTATATCCTACACCCCAACATAAAAACTTTATCTCTCATATTAATAGTTTGTTGGTACCAATACGTTACGTCTTGTAGTATCTGGTTGTTGAGAAGTTGAATTAAATCACTGTTAGTTCTAGAAAAAAATAAGTAACAAGGAAACATTGAGTTATGTACGTAGTACATTATAACTCAATGCAAGGAAACGGTTCTCAAAATATTACAAGCTACAAAATACTGTATTGTGCGTCCGTTCGACGCATGTTTCAAAATAATCGGATACGTCAGCGAAGCGGCGCGGCGTAGCTCGTAGCAATGACCTCTTCGCGTTAGCTACGCGGGCCTACGCGTCGTCGTAGCAAACATTACTTATTTATTAATACCTTATTTATTATCGGCTTATGTTTGATACTAGGGTGTTTGCAATTTCGAATTCTTCTGCCTGATCTTTACGTGTCGATTAAACTCAAATTGTGTTAGACCAGCTGCAAAGCTCTAACATTCGCTTCGTTAATGTTTTGAAAGGTGTTAGTGATTGTGCAGGACGGGAGGTAAGTCATATCCTGCGAAGGGGCGCCACATGCACTCTGCTTGGAATGGTTCGTAAATACCACATTTGGCCAGATTATATCTACAGCGGCCAGCCTGAGCAAACAATCAGTTAAGAGATTTTCAGATTGGCTACCACTCGTATAGTTCGTAACCAGGCGATAGGTTCTTCCGGGTTGGTGAAACGTGGAGGATTAGGATTCTAGTTTCTCTACAATTCGCATCTCTCGTCTGGACGCACCGTCTCCTAAGTGTCGTCATGATCAGGGTTAGGACATAATAGGATCTTTTTATCTCAATAGTAGCGACATTTGCCGCAGGTAAAAACTATATACAACATAAAATTATTTTTACTGCTAATAGAAGAAATAAAAACAAGTAGGGAGCTTATAGAAAACCATTAACAGTGAAGCCTGTTTACCACCTTCCCTCGATAATAATTCACGCTAATGGTCGGATCAATCCGATTTGCAGTGGGATTCATTTCCCAGACACTAATGCTCTCCAATGCTCTTCTAAGGTAGGTAGTTCGGATCGTGGAGCACTTCCGACGTTTGGCCCCCAGGCTGGAACGGACCGGGGCTGCCTTGAGGCGGCTCCTGCCCAACCTTGGGGGGCCAAACGCCTCCTGCCGCAGGCTCTATGCGGGGGTCGTGCGGTCCATGGCCCTTTACGGGGCCCCAGTGTGGGCGCGTTCCTTGAGGCGGCGAGCCGCCCATTACCTGAACGCGCCCCAGAAAGTGGTGGCCGTAAAAATGGTCCGTGGGTACCGCACGATCTCCCGCGAGGCGGCGGGCCTGCTTGCCGGATTGCCGCCATGGGATCTGGAGGCGATAGTCCTCGCGCGCCTGCACGACTGGCGCGCGGAGGCACTACGCCGGGGGGAAACTCCGCTGCCGCGGCAAATTGCCGCTCAGCGGACAGACCTCCGGCGCGATCTCATGGCGACATGGAGAGAGCGACTGTCGCAACCCCGTGCAGGGCACGCCACGATAGTGGCGGTAAGTCCCCTCTTTGAGGAGTGGCTGGAGAGGCGCCACGGCGTCCTCACCTTCCGCCTGACGCAGGTCCTCACCGGACACGGATGTTTCGGGAGGTACCTGCACCGAATCGGGCAGGAGGAAACGCCCGGGTGCCTCTACTGCGAGGATCGACCGGAGGACACGGTGGAGCACACGGTGGAAGTCTGCCCCGCGTGGGCGGAGCACCGCCGTGTCCTCGTAGCGGCGATCGGCGGCGGCGACCTCTCGCGTCCGGCCCTGGTTCAATCCATGGTCCGGAGCGAGACGGAATGGGAAGCCGTCACCTCCTTCTGCGAAGCAGTCATGCTAGCGAAGGAGGTGGCGGAACGAGAGAGGGAGAGAGCCTCTCTTCCCGGCCGCCGCGGGAGACGCACCGGGCGTCGGGGGCCACGTGGTGGCTACCGGCCACCGTAGATGCGGGCCTGTGGACGGTTAGCTATGGGCTAGCTAGCCGTCCGTCCGTCTAGTGACGACAGGCCGTGTCGACGGCGCGTTCGTGTTCCACACGCGCCTCAAAGAGATGTCAGCAGAAGAGAGGGGCCCGCAAGGGCCGAAGCCTGCCGGGGTTGCGGGACTGTTCGAAAGAGATACCGCGGCCCCGGAACGTAAAGGGCGAGGAAGGAACATGGATGGGTTTTAGTCAGTAAGAGTCTGACACTCCCTCCCGCTCCGCCCAGAGTGGGAGAAGTCATTTGATGATTTCCCATCCTAAAAAAAAAAAAAAAAAAAAAAAAAAAAAAAAAAAAAAAAAAAAAAAAGGTGGTAGTTCGGAAGTCTGAACTATTCCAGTTGGTGGTGTATTACATACCATTAACTATATTAAGTTACATCCCTGAGTTGTTACCTTATTGGTAATGTATTGAGAAAGCTTAGGTGTGTATTCGCAACCCGTGTGCGTGTATGACTACATGAATGAACTTGGATGTAGCGTTTTGTAGTTTCAGCAGGTTTAAGTATGTGCTGGTTTTTGCTATGAAATAATTTGCAATTAAGTAAACTAATTTACCCCTATGATAACAACAGTACCAGGAACCATATCTTAATACAAGTTATAATGTAAGACGCTAAACTTTCCTACGTCACAAGGCATAAAAAACCAACCACCATAGAAAGGGTAGCAACTTTGATTCCCCTGGGAGAAACTAACTCCGTACATTCGGAGTATTTCGGCGAGCGCTCCTTCCGGAAATCCCATTTCTACCAAAAGTACCGTACTACCGTAGCCGACCTCCGTGTGGTTTACTCGTAAGACTAAAGAAGTTCAATATAACTCTCCGTGTAACCTCCTTGACTACAAGCTGCACGTTCAAGCGACCACACGCGTGATGCGACAGAGTTTGCGATAAACAAATGACTGTAGTTGGTTTGAGACATATTATGTCACGCATCACCGAGATGTGACCTGAGCCACGTGTTGCTTGGCGTCAGTCGCATCTCCCAAAATCGTAAACGAGTCCTCTAAACGGTTTTAGACGATTTTCACGCAATGACAGAGATGAGAGAAGAGGGAAAGAAATCTTTTTGACTTCTTCCCTACAGTTCCTTCATATCGGATATTAATCCTGACCTCATCAACATCATTTATCAGCCTTGTTCATGGGTACCTACTGCTGAATAAATGCTTCTTCCCATTTGTGCTAGATTAGGGGGCAACTCGTCCCACTTCGAAACTGAAACCAGGGATCAATTCCACCTGTTCAAAAAGGTTAGGGCGTAACTCGTCCCACTTCGAAACTGAGACCAGGGACCAATTCCACTTGCTCCTAACAATTAGGAGGCCACTCGTACTACTTCAAAACTGGGACCAGTCAGAAACCAGTGGGGACAGTCTCAAGCTTCCTAACTCTAAATTTTTGTCCCCAGCATGCGTAGAAGAAGAATGTATCGACTGGGAAGGGAAGTCCGTCCCCCACGGGTTGCTGTACGTGCCTGGCCCAGGAGTATGCTCGCTGTGCGTCTGCTACCACTCCGAGCCCATGTGGTGCAAGGCTATCTACTGTGATCCACCATATGTAAGTATAAGACGGTTTTGATCCATCATCATTATCATTTCAGCCGAAAGATGTCCACAGCTGGACGTAGTAGGCCTCCCCCAAGTGAGTGAGTGTGCTTTGATCCGCTTCCTAATTATTTACCTCTGTTGTTTTCTAAGTGTGAATTTTCTAATGAAGCTAAACGCGATCACGTCGTATAAACCGATCAAAAGCTCATCAGTGTCATGATTGTTAAGGAACGTTTCAGTTTCATTCGTAAAGTTCGCTCTAATAAGCAAGTGCAAATTGAAGTCAAAAAGGATAAAGCGGGGAAGGTTACAAGGAGAGAAGAAGTGAAAATCTATGTCTCTATGGGGGGGACCTTTGTTCAACTGTGGGACCCTGCAGATTCAACAAACTTGGATTTTTACAGCCTTTAACTTAAGAGCCAGGAGTTACCTGTAAATGTAGTCGAGAAATGGAGCAATCATCATGGCTTTACGTTTCATCTAAACAGAAATAAAGTAGATTAAACTTTGCTCCCATTTACAAAAATTTTTTGATGGTACTTATCCCTCTTATGGGAGAAGGCCTGTGTCTCAGCACTGAGGCCGTTATTATGATAAAATCATGATGTATGTAGTGGAACCAATCAGATGCAATACACAAACAATTGCTTCTCAAATATCCGAGGTAGTGAGCTAGACTAGTGGAGCGGCATCCATCGGTAGCGTGAAATGGGTACCTATAACCTTGTATTAACTCGGTACCACATTATAACCGTAGTCCGACTTCCTTTTGACCTGCTGTGTATCCGTGGCAATTATTGAGTTTCGTGTATATTACAATACACACTTGTTAGTTCAAATAAATACCACCTATTCACGAAACAAACTTCTGTTATGTATATAGGCAAGTTTTAATTGACTACTGTCACGACATACGCCAGCTAGTTTGTACATATTTCATAGATTTGATAAGCAAGCTAACTGATGGTTTGGTCGGGGTTCGATAAAAGAATTAGGGTGAATTTTCACCAATAAAACAGGGTAATCGGGACAGTAACCCGCGTTCAAGAGGTCATTGTTAATAGTCTATAGCAGCGGTCGGCAACCTTTTAGCAGGCAAGGGCCACAAGGTAACAAAATAAACTAAAGGCGGGCCGCACTTGTCATAATAAACCCAGAAGCTCAATGTACCTAGGTACATCCCATAGAAAAAATGGAAAGCGAAAAAAAACGAAAAAGCCTTTGGAAAATATAGTTTTATGGAAAAACCACTGCATAAATCAATTGCAAATAAAATTCATTTAATTCTTCGAGAATTGAGCTATGTATTTACCGACTTTGTTTTGGAGTTTTGACACTTCTTTCATTACTATAAGTTGTGTTAAAATTCGAAATAAAAATGAATCTTTAGTAGCTCCTAACTTTTTAATTGATTTTTATTTTACTAATCTGTTTCCGCACAGACAAAATTAATAATGAGAAAAAAACGATACCATATTTAACTTGGGATGTACAGTTTCAAACAGTGGCGTAATTCCCTCCCGAAAAAAAAAAATCTAAAAAATCTCGAGTCGTGTCACCTTAAAGCTGGACCCACACTATACGGTCGATCGCGGTTCGATGCGGATAGTTCATGCATTTTTTTGTGATATTTATAACTTATTTACAAAACATTCGCGGGCCGCAGGTTGCCGACCGCTGGTCTATAGCAATAACGAAACTGACAGCTTTTGGGCGCAGATTAAATACGCGAAATGCGTTAGTGTCATTGGCGAAATTTATCCGTAGCGAAAGTATAATCAGCCGATACCACTGCTGGGACACACAGGCTTTTTCTCTCTGAGCGGGGTGGGTCGTAATCCACCTCGCTGGCCCAGTACCTACGGGTTGGTGAAAGCCACATGTCATCGAATTGGTTCTAAGACCGTTTTCATCAAAAAACTAAAAAAAAATATGATTAATGATATGATTGGTTCAAGCTTGAAACATAGGATAGTTTTGATCCCGATTAATATGTGGGATCGTGTGAAGCAGGGGCGCATCGCTAGTAATTTACAAATTACACAAATAGTAAAGTTCCCAATTAGATAAAATTCACAACTTGTTTATACGACATGTTATTCACATTACTGTATTATACTTTCACAGTTCTGCAAGAATTTCCGCGTGGGTTCGCGATGCTGCGAGTTCGAGTGCCTAGACCCTCCGGGCGAGGACCACCGGTACCGTGAGAGGGAGCGTCTGCGGGCCCTCATCCTCGCCGGCAACTCCTCTGCGCCCGACCAGGGCCCCTCGATGAAACTGAAAGCCGGAATATCCCTCCTAGCAGTAGCCGTCGCACGATTCGTATGAAACACGGACCGCGTAGACCATAACCAATTGATTATTTCTAATTGAGGGAATTATTTACCTGGCAACACTGGAGGGTTTTAGTTTGTATTGAAAGCCAAAACTCACATTCGATGTACTTCGATTCGATCTGCCTATACCTTAAGGATGTCCTGTTCTAATACTTACGGGACCTTATTTCTCTAGAACTATGATTTTTCATATTCAGAGTACCTACTTCGTATTATTGTTATATTGTTTCGGTTTACAACAAAATGAATAAATTCGGACCAATTTTATGTAACCGAGTAGCGTCGTGTTGTCTTCTGTTTCTCTTAATTTCAATGTTGAATGTGAAATGTAAAAGTAGGATCCTTACGTCATAGACAATTAGACAAAATGTCACTTTGTTTTGGTAGAAAAGAAAGTTTAAAAAAACTAAAGAAAAACCTTGTCAAAACCTCATTTGTATTCTACTCATCTTTAGAACATGAACAACTTACAATAATGGTGCCATTGTAGTCGAAAATGTATAGGAAAGAAACTAGGTCTTGTCACATTAAAGATAAAATACTTGTTTCCCCTGTCCATATGTAAATTGTAAGTCCATTAATCAGTATAATAGGCAGTACTTTAATAAAAATCTCGATACGTTCTAGTCGACTCACGCATTCTGTACGCATGCGTATTTCTTCACTTCTTAAGATATTTCACTTAGCTAGACCCATTTCGAAATTGTAGCTTTAAATCTCATATCATCGGGCGTCCGATTCTGTAAATTATTTGAATACTTCAAGGATTTGCCGGCCGGACGAAATAGCGGAAAACTCATTGAAGAAACTATGTCGTTTGAGTAATTTTAATAAGAAACGCTTTCCAGCAAACTTCAGGTAAAACGCAAAGTGCCTTGAGAGACTCGAGGCAAATCTTATAACACGCTTAGAGTTTATTATGAATTAAAATTAAATTTTTACACTAAGACTTCTGAATTTTTCCCATTTCTGGCTTATTTCAAAAGTCGAATGCGTTTAAAATGGGGATGGCAAACTAATGTCGCTAGCATAGTTGGATCCAAGCATCGTCATTGGCTGAAAATTTGGTAATTTCATTTTATATTTTCAAAATAGTTTGACTTCATTGGTCTGATAGAGGCCTAGCTATTTTATTTTATTTTTATTTTATTCAATAGGTACAGATACAGACAACAGATCAATACAATACAAAATAATGCCCTTAATCATATAAATTAAGTGGACCTGAAGTCCAGTTACAACTGTACACAACATTCAAAAATAACAAAGCCTCGTTTTTTAAGGTAAAAATTAAATTTCAGTACGAGTTATAAAGTTTTTAACACATTACTAATTAATTAATTAATAATGAACTAAATAATTACGATTAAGACTTGAACGAACTATAAAATCATGCATCGTTATAATTCAGAAGAAATGATTTGAAAGAGCTAAATTTATCATGAAAAATGTCTACGTGTGAGCAAATGGCGTTATAGTTTTTACACATTCTATGCAAAGGATTATTTTGAGATACATTGTTATTACTTGCAGGAATACTAAACAATTGTGGTATGCGGACAGATCGAGTCGGCACCTTTACGTGCAAATATTCGAGAAGTTGGCCGTCGAGTGAACCATTTACAATTTTGTGTAAGGTGCACAAGTCGCTCACCCATCTTCTATGTTCTAGAGTTGCTAAAGAGAATTTTCGAATTCGGTCCGCATACTCCGGTATCTTACGTCGCAACCCAAATTTTGAACACAGAGCCCTGATAAATCGCCTCTGGATTGCTTCTATACGATCCGTATGTATGTTATAAATTGGAGACCAAACAGCTGAGCAATACTCTAATATACTCCTCACCAAAGAGCAGTAAACGATTATAAGAGACTTCGCCTGCTTAAATGGTTTCGCTGTCCGAAGTATAAATGATAACATGCGATTAGCTTTACTGCATACAACATCATAGTGGGTTCTAAAAGATAAGGAGGAATCAAATATCACCCCCAGATCCCGCATCTCTGTAATCCTCTCAATAATAGTTCCATCAATGTGGTAATTATATTGTATTACTAGCTGACCCGCGCAACTTCGTCTGCGTCACATAAGAGAAAGAGAGGGTTACAGAGATTGGGTCGTAAGCACCTATAATACAATTTTCAAAGAGCACACCATACACATCCTTCCGCATAATGAAAATACGCGGCCCGGTACATGATCATTATTTTGCTGCGGAGTTATTTAAAACGGTGTATAATATCTCCTAAGATATGCATTGAAATCAATTTACGTGCAATACGAAACGCGTCCATCAATTCTGTTAATATTGTTGATAGCAAAAATTGAAGTAGATTGGACCTAGGAATCACATTTTCCCATACAAACCTTGCCCCCCACCTTTTCACCCCCTTAGGGGTATAATTTCAGAAAATCCTTTCTTATCGTATTATAGGCATACGATAAGAAATGATTTTCTGAAATTATTATACAAAAAATACACCCTCCAAGCTTCAGGTTTCTACAATCTGCGGTAAAGGCTGTGCGTTGATCCATCACAGTCCTTCAGGACACAGCATTTTTATTATTTGAAGATAGTAGGATTTGAACTCGTTTGTATTTGTAACTTTTTGGGCTTTATGTCTGATGTACATTCGTATAGTCTACATTTTCTTCGTAGTATTATTTTATTTGTAAATACAGGGTGGAAACGATTAACCGGGCAGAAAGGGGAGCTTCCTTAACAGTTGAGTATTAGAAACAGGATCGATTGGCATCAAAAAATGTTTTGTGTAAAATAGCAATTTTCTTGCTAACTGTACTTTTTTAAAATCTGTGAATGGGTATCTAAATTTCACCAAAAATTACGGATGGTTTCCTAAGACCATTTTCATGTAGCTGCAACGGTTAAGGTTTATCATTATTGGCATCAAAAAAATTGTTTTATGTAAAATAGCAATTTTCTTGCTAACTGCACTTTATTTTTCAATTAAATCTGTGAATGGGGATCAACATTTAGCGAAAAAATTATGGATTGTTTCTAAGACCTTTTTCGTGTAGCTGCAGTTCCCCTTACTGCCCCGTTTACCGTTTCCACCCTGTATTACCAACTACTTATACCGAGGAAAGCCAATTTTCTTGAGTTCCGCTATTTTGGGCGTATTCACTTCAAAAATCAAATTTCAAGAAAATTGAGAAATTATATTCACCTGTATTAGATTTGAAGTATTTACAGCAACTTTTAAAGGTTTATACTTTATTGGATTTTGTTCTATAGGTGTATGAAGTTTATTAATTTTAAACACAAAACCCTCTTTTTTACGTCTCTGGATGAATTTTTTTAAAAATGCCGAAATAGGTATTTCTTTATTTTTAATAATAAGTATTTACTCTGAGTTTCATGATTCTAGAACAATCTAAAAAAATTTTTTCATACAAACTTTACCCCCCCTTTTCACCCCCTTTTTCCAAAATTTTCCATAATTTCTATAGCCTAAATGTTATTCTGAGTTTATTTACATAGATTAGTGAAGTTTTCATCAAAATCTGTCCAGCAGTTTTTACGTGATGCGCGTTCAAACAAACAAACAAACAAACAAACAAACAAACAAACAAACAAAAATTTTAAAAATGGTTTTAATATGTTCAGTTACTTATTTTAAGTCACCCTGGGCGATTTTTTTTTTTTAATCTTCAATGTACAGATTTTTTGGTCTCAACGATTTTATTATATGTATAGATATTTTTTTTCTTTTTCGTGAATGAAATGACTTGGCACTTTTTTATATTCAATGACATGAAATTCTTGTCACACCAGTTTACCATATTATCGACATCTGTTTGTAGAATAGCACAATCATTACGGTCGGATATTTGCCTAAAAATTTTTATATCATCGGCATAAGCTAAACATTCACTCTTAATTAAGTTTAACAAATCATTCACAAATATCAGAAATAAAAGTGGACCCAAATTTGAACCCTGGGGAACACCCGAGACTGCCAAGTACGGAACAGAGTCATAACCACTGAGTGTGACTAATTGTGACCGGTTTAATAAGTAAGACTTGAGCCATCGATACAGATCCCCATGAATTCCCATGCTCTCAGCTTTCGCAAGTAGTATAGAATGGTCAACTCGGTCGAAAGCTTTGGAGAAATCTGTATATACAGAATCGACTTGCTTTTTACAGTTGAGAGAATCAGAAATATAATTCGTGTAATAGAGGAGGTTTGAGTTTGTAGATCTACCAGTGACAAATCCGTGTTGTTTGGGACTTAATATGGTTTTAAAGTGAGAATATATATGCCTATAGATAAAACTTTCGAATAGTTTGGCGAAACAATTAAGAACACAGATAGGTCGATAATTTGCGACATCCTCTTTATCTCCTGATTTATAAATTGGTGTGACTTTAGATATCTTCCATAACTCCGGAAAAGTGCCTTCCTTAAGAGATTTATTAAAAATGATACAGAGCGGATTCACCAAAACAGTTGCACACAAACGAATAAATATTGGAGGAATACCATCATAACCACCATTTTTAGAGACATCGATCTTTTTAAGCTCGTTTAACACATCATTCTCTGAAATATACAAATTAGCAATTGAATAGTTTGATTGAATGTTTGATGAATCAGAGGAATGATTGCTTGTTGTACCGGAGCAATATACCGAGGAAAAGTAATCAGCAAAAAGGTTCACAATGTCACAGCCTGAAGTGCCGACCCTGTCCCCATAGTACACGCGACTAGGGACGGTATTAGTGATACGTTTACTTTTAGTGTAGCGCCAGAAGGCCTTTATGTTAAGCACAAGACCATCCTCAATTCGCTCTATGTAAGATTTGAAGCATTGATTAGCAAGTAACTTTGCTCTAGCTCTAAGCATTGAGAACATGTCATAATCTCTTGGATTCCCATATCGTTTAAATCTGGTGTGAGTTCTGTGTTTTGTTCCTAATAATTTTATTAGACCTTTAGAGAACCATGCAGGATACCTATTATTTAAGACTTTAGACTTTGGGGTAAACTTTTCTATGATTGAGTAAAGATTATTGTAAAAAAATTGGACAAACTCGTCACATCCCATACCTGCGGCATTCCCTTCCCAGTCTATTTGTTTGATCTCTCGTCTACAACTATCATAGTCAGTTTTACGATAGCATAGTTTTTGAATGGAATAATTTTGCAAAAGGAAAGAAACACTAGTTCGCAATATAATTTCAAAAGGTGGATGATGAATGTCAAGACGACTGATGGGGAGGGCCGGAGAGACAGCAAACACTTCCGGTTTATCTGTGACTACCAAGTCAAGAATCCGGTCATTTTGGTTTCTGTTGTAATTCAGTTGGCGTATCGCATGTGTCTGGAAAATATTAAAGACAGACTTTGACCTCTCACAGTTGTAGCTTAGAGGACAACCTATGGTCACGCCATCTACAATAAATTAGTCTTACCCATTCATTTCTTATTAAAATTATGAGAGGTACGATCCCGCGAGTGTGCTATGTAGAATATCCACAGAATCGCACTCCAGCTATTTAGTATAAATAAAATAGTACAATAATATATGATATTCTAATAAAATGAAGACATGTAACATTACTTTGTATTCGTGAATAGTTGAGGAGTTCACCAACGTAGGAATTGAATTAGTGTTGTGCTCCGAGCAAGTTGTATGAGAGTAATAATTTTATTTATTTATTCACTTTGCTTACTTCGAGTCACGCTATACAAAAATAAAGTTTTGTTGGGACACATTGACATGTCTGGGTCACGTCACGCAAAATGACTACACTTAGGAAAGCCCTTTTAGTGTCCCAAAGGCAGAAGTGCCTTGAGTGACAGAAGGCTGAAATAAAGAGAGGAAAGTCTAGAAAGTTGACCACGCTAATAGGCTGTATAGCACTTCTTCCTATGCCACTGATGACCCCTAAACTTTATAAAAAACCGCCCAAAGACAATTAAGTTTTTATTCGATCCGTTTTCAAGGATTTGGCTTATAAATATAAGTCTTTGTAGGCCGTTAAAACAAGAAGCGACACGTCTCGAATAAGGACATCCTCATCTTGTCCAAACAAGCTCTTTTATCGAGCGTTTTACATAAAGTGACACGGGAATAAAAATGCGTCTCAGTTTTTATCTGGCTGACAGATAAAAAGGCCTGTCAGGGGATGAAAAATAGTTATCATGATTAATGTGTGAAGTGGACGATTTATATCGAAAAACTTCGTCAACATGGACGTATAGTATACGTAAGTAGGCATATCAAAGTATGGCGATATACGATTACCAAACCTACTATATGATTGATGATATCATTAAAACACTTACCTACGTGATGTTCAAGCCTTGATATCAGCCATCTTAAATGTATTAAGTATTTCGAAACCATTCACTATTATTTCAACCTTTGTGTTTCTAATGGAGACTGCCAGTGCCTTTGCAAGACTTTATTGTCTATGCGCCTATTAAAAACAATGTAGCAATGCTGCGGATTGACTACAGCCTACATTGTCACTTTAATTGTCCCCGTGCTCATCCAAGCGGAAACAATGGTCTTATGAGATTACTTACTTTGTTCCTCAAACCTACCTAAAGCCATTAATTCATCTATTCAAATGTAGCCGTTTGAATAAATTGAAACTTGTATATCATGAGTCCCATCTCTACATATACTTACAGTAAGTTTCATGCTTAGGTAATATTCCAAAATCCATTGCTGTAGGTATTATAAAAACTACCGCATTAGTGTAGTCCCCTGATATAACGTAAATTGCACTCAAAAATATTAGAAAAACCGGCCAAGAGCGTGTCGGGCCACGCTCACTGTAGGGTTCCGTAGCTTCCCAGACCATTAAAAATACCAACATTTTTCGTCAGCAAAAATAACTTTGTTTTTCATAGTATTTGTATGAAAAACAAAGTTATCATTTGCGTTTTTTTGAAAAAGTGCTATATAACTCAAAAACTATTCAACTCATCAAGTTGAAAATAATTTTCCTAGAAAGTTCATATAAAGGTCTACTTCTGTGATTTTTTTCATATTTTTTAAACTTATGGTTCAAAAGTTAGAGGGGGGGGGACACATTGTTTTTGACTTTCGGAGCGATTATTTCCTAAAATATTAATATTATCAAAAAATGATTTTAGAAAACCCCTATTCATTTTTAAATACCTATCCAACAATATATCACACGTCAGGGTCAAAATTAAAAAAAAAATCGCTCCCCACTTTACGTCTGGGGGAGGTACCCTAATAAAAATGTTTTTTTTAATTTTTATTTTTGCACTTTGTCGGCATGATTGATATACATATTGGTACCAAATTTCAGCTTTCTGGTGCTAACGGTCACTGAGATTATCCGCGGACAGACAGACAGACAGACATGGCGAAACTATAAGGGTTCCGTTTTTTGCCATTTGGCTACGGAACCCTAAAAACGAATATTGCACGTCATAATCACGCTAATGAACCGATAAGTTCGCGCCATTATTATGCATACGACAATTAGTTAGCTAGCAACGCCACATTTAAATATGAAAAAAAAAATCTAGCGTATAGAATGCAACGTGGTTCTTTTGGTGCTTGAATGACATCGTCAGGATAGAGTTGTTTTTGAACATTCATTGTGAAATTGTCTGTGGAATTATATTGGAAAAACAAAATGGCCGCGTTATGCATCCGGGTTAAGTATCTGTCACAAATTCACAATAGAATCGCGAACACAAGTTGTGACAGACCTCAAGAAATACCGCTTTTCCGGCAATTGAAAACGTGACTGTGTGGGGGCCACTTAGGTACCATTACACATGCCAGAAGACCACCCATGAATAAAAATTTAGAACAAAATGTCGTGAAATAAAAGCTGCATGACTGTGAGCATTATTTTTGTCCCTTGCGTGTCCGGCTTACATACACGAGAAAGTTGTACCCCAATTGCTTATGGTTTTAATACATAGTACGACCTTGACAATAAGAACAGAATTCCCACAACTAGTTACGAATACAATTTCCATGAAGTAAGTTTCGCTTTATGTTAGTTAGTGCAGTCGTTTTATATCGACCTCAACTTTATCCCGTGTTAGCAGCACCCCTTTATCAAAAGATAATTTAGTGATGAGAGTAAAAAAACTCGTGCGAAGTTTATTATTTATTACTGGCAGCACGGTAGTAGGTACAGCGCCAAGTTCAATTAACGGAATAGCGGGTGATTCTTTTGATTTATTAACGCTTAAATTATCAAGTTACATTTAAAATACTTTTTTGATTGATGATTAACTCTTGGTAAAAGAAAAAAAAAACAATCTCAAAATAATGATCTACTGTCAGTGTGTGACTGATCACTGATCAGTGACAACCTTGTAATACTTACCTATAAGAACCGTATAGGTTTATGGAAATTTCCAGGTACTGGTACTTCAAGGTACTCAAATGTAAGTGAAATGTCCCGTACAGATGGCAGTATAATTTAATCATGTCCTCAGGTCGATTTAATTTAACGCAGCTAATCGGGTGCTTTTAGTAACGCTCGATTTGGTACTTACTGTTATTCCTTATCGACTTTAACATTTTGTTAGACAACTCTTTTTCCTAAAACTTTTGCCGGTTGTCACAAACGCTGTCTTAAACGAACGCGTAAATAAAATCGCATTACGAAATTTTTTCGCATTTTAAAATTAAAGTGTTGCTTGTCTGTCTCTCACATCGTAGCTCCGAAATAGATCGTTATCGTCGTAATTTTTATTATTTGTTTGAACGCTAGCAAGAAAATGAAAGCGACCGCTGATTCAATATGAAACCCATTGTAAAATAAAAGGAATTGAGATTATTTTATTGCCTTTAGTCACATATTCAGTAGGTAGGGTATACTATTATAGTTAGTACTATTATAAGTATGGGGTAGTTCACGTATGTGCGGGATCAGAACTAGGGAACTATTGTAGAATAATAATTATTTTATTTAACTCATTAAAAAGGGTATTGTTCTTGTACTAATCACCTCCATAATTGATTATTTCATTTTTCTTAAAAAAAAATGTTATTTTGGCAAACAAAGTGTAGAAATTATTATAAATAAATTGTGCATTAATTAACACGCTTATTTATGATTTCTGATATTGCTAATTAACTTATATTAGCCAAGTATAATTCTCATGTAGGTAGAAAAATCATTAAAAATGAAACATTTTATTGTTAAGTACCTACTCATTTTAAAAATGGCAATGAAGTTAGGGGAACATCTTTTAGAATATTAATTAGAAAAAATGATGAGAATTCCCACAATTCTTCACGATTAATAAATCAATAATACCTCCAATAAGATTATTATTATTACTTATTTATAAAAAGCTTCGGTCAAAATATATAAGACTTTTACTTCTGTAAATTAAAAGCTATTTCTATTTCCTGTCCCATTTCCCGAAAACGTATTTAAAACACATTATTATTATTAGAATATTAAGCCGCGTCCATATAAACATAACATATGAATCACATCTTGCTTATACTGAAGACAAAAAGGAAGAGTGCCATATTAATGAAATGTATCAAATATTGCATGAATATTTCTGCACCATTTAAAGTTTTACACAATAAATTGTAAGTGCTGTGATCTTGGCTGACTTTTTACTAAAAAAAAACAAATATTAAGCCAAATTATGAAACAAAAAAAAACTTATTGCAAAGAGTTATAATTTCATAAAAGGAGCAAGATTTTCTCTTCTTTGCACCATCAACAACAAACTAAAACTTAAAACTATGAAAATAAAGGTATGTGATATTTTGCTGGTTGTATATTTTGCATACATAATTATTAAGAATGACAGCTTTAAAGTATAGATAATAAGACCCAATTGTTTACCTACCAAATATAATTGTTTTTATTTGTTGTTACATCAGCATTTTATCAAATATTAATTTAAATGTGCAAATACCGTAATAAAACAATATTGCATATTGTTATTTCTTTTGAAGTCTTTGTTAACTTAATAATAAATTATAAGTTTAATTAACCTTTTTCGTTAAAATTTTCAGTTGGATATTACTGTAGCACTAAATATCAATTGTAAATATTGAATGCAAATAATTTTAATTAATTAGCTTAATAAATATACCCATAAATAAGTGAATTGTGTTTTCTTTCCTGCATGCCCTATTTTTGAACACCTGCAAATTATTAAAACATAGTTTCCTGAAGAAACCAACTCCAAATGAAGAAGAATAAGAATAAAGACAGGTGAATGATGTTGAGTTTCTGAAGAAAGTATAAAATTTAGTTTGTAGTTGACTTTGATTTTAAATTGCAGAATATTATCTTGTTGTTACCATTACCTACAGAATAAAACCTTAGAACTATTCACATTGGCTATGTCTAGGTTTACCTGTGACCGTAAGCAAACTTAAGGTCACTTCAATGAAAAGACACAATAAAATAAACAAAATATAATTACTTATTTAAATTCTATACTTAGATATTATTAACCAGGAATGACAAAAATCACCATTTTAGTCCCTTGTCTTGCAAGTCTTGTCTAGCCTCTTTTATTTCTTCTTGTAACTCCTTGGCTGCTTCCTCGCAGTCGTTGAACGTAAATACTCGGTACAGTATGACAGTCACGGCGTACAAGCCAAAAAGTAACACGAATGCAAGTGGTGACACAAGTAACAAAGTCATGTTTTTGTCAATCCATGGGTGCTTCACGTAACCGCCGATTAAGGAATACCACACGGCGAAGAATGCTGAAAGCACTGAAACCCATTCCATTAACTTCGTCATCGTTCTGAAATTAAAAAAAAAATAAAATGAAATCAAAGTAAACAAAGGTTTTTACTGCATTTTTACCGGTGGTGTTTTGAAAATGAATGAGATACCTGTATATTTATCAGCAAGAGTCCAACGATTTATTTAGATGCCTGATATTTCAGGAATTATGGAATATCACGAAGTATTTGCAAGAGAAATAGTGTCGGCAAATCTTTAAAAACACATCACCACTCCTGTGCTTGCTTGACAGCTGATTTCGTTTTTGACAATGACGTTTTCCGGTTTGTTGACTTGCCAGTGGTATAAAACTCGTTCAGGAACGTCTGAAATATTTCCAGCTCTCGTATGTTACAAAAACCTTGGTTTCCAATCTCCAAAGTTTACCATTTTTTATTATTATTATTATCTTCTTTTCCCTTTTGGGAAGGCAAAGGGATCTAGCCCATGCAGCCTGTTCTTTTGTTTTATTATTTTACATAGTTATTAATTATATAAGGCAAGATAGCCTAGTCTTAGGTTTAAATTCTTCATGTTTTTCTTTTTAAATTCCTATATCCTTGTATACATTATATCCGTTTTTTGTTCTATCCTTGTTTTTCTTGTCCGATGGATTCCATGTTTTTCATGTTCAATTTATTATTCTTTGTCGAATCCTTGTGTATTTCTTAAGTCCAGTTCTTAGTCGATTCCTTAATTTATATGTTCAATTCTTTGTCAAGTACTCGTTTTAAATTTCCTTAACTGTATTGCGAATGAAGTTATAAATGGGTAAAAATGTTTGTGCATTTCCCATGAGTTGCTGAACTGAGCGCGGGATTTGTTCAGCAACCTTATAGATTTGTAATAGATCATCCATAAGCACAAGGCGGTCAATGCCAAAGGATGGGCATCCAAATATGATATGATCTAATGTTTGTTCTTCTCCTTGGCAGTAATTACATTCCGATGTATTAATCATTTTCATCCGATATAGATGCGAGTTAACTCTGCAGTGACCCAGGCGTAAGCGGTTTATTGTAGTGTAAAATCTTCGATTCAAAAAAGTTGATGATTTCGTGAACCATGGTTTCTTGTTTGCTGTCGTACCTTCTATACCTGCATACCATTGTCCTTTTTGTTCCACTGTTGTTATATGGGTCCAATGTCGGTTCAGATCTTCGCAATACTTATTTCTTAGCTCGATAATAATATCTGTGTGCGGTAGGGCAACACTAGTATGAGTGACAGCTGTATTCGTAACGGAATTTATTGACCTCGCCAAGAAATCTGCATTCTCGTTTCCTTGCACTCCTTTATGACTTGGAACCCAGAAGAAAATAACAGTGATGCCAGAGTCTTGAAGCAACTTCCATGCTCTTTTAATTTCATAAATCAAATAGTTAGACTTTGTATTCAGGCAGTGATTTTCTAGCGCAGTAAGTACACTTAAACTATCACTTAGAATAACCCATTTTATTGCAGATTTTGTATGTTTATTAATGTGTTCAAGTGCTGATAGAATGGCTGTAGCTTCGGCTGTGAATATGCTAGAATATTTGTTGATTTTGGATCCTCCACCTATTTTCAAAGTAGAATCGTATAAGGCTATGGATGTACTGCCAGATATTTTAGATCCATCTGTGTAGACATGTCTATAATCTGCCCAGTGAGATAGTTTGTCGTAAACTTCATGTTTTTCAGACAATTCTTTATCAACTATAATATCCATCTGTGGGTATTTACTTTTATATGTTCCCTGGTAACAAGGCCATTCATTTGAGGAGAAGATGTTCATTGACTCTATATATTGTGTTATTTCAGAAAAATCTTGAAGAATAAAGCAACGATCGGGAAAGTTTTTAAGAAGGTTGAGTTTAATAAGAAGAGGATGTGATTTAATGGCAGCTAGTTTGAGGAGAAATTTTGATTTTAGGAATCTAAAGCGGTATAATAAAGGAGGAATATTGCATTCTAGCTGCATAGAAACAATGGGAGTTGTTTTAAAAGCACCGGTTATAAGGCGTAAGTTACTATTCTGGATTTTCTCTAATTTGTCTATTAGCTTGCCATTGGAAGCAAAACAAAGAAAACCATACTCAAAATGACTCCTTACCAAAGATTTATAGAGCATTAACATGACTTTAGGGTCTGCACCCCAATAAGTTCTACATAGGACTTTTAAAATGTTAGAAGCCCTACGAGCTTTGCATACTATATAATCGACATATTTATTCCAGGATAAATTATTTGTAAAAATGATACCTAAAAACTTCGCTTCTGTAACTACTGGTATTGTGATTTTGTCATAACAAATTCTAATATTATAAGATTTATTCTTGCCAAATATCATGACTTTGCTTTTAATTGCATTTATGTCTAAATTTAAATAAGAAAAATAATGCTGAAGTTTTTGCAATGCATTATTTAAAGTTAATTCAACATGTTTTATATTGTTTCCACTACAGTAGATAGTCAAATCATCAGCATATTGCAGGTTTACAACATTATCTAAAACAAAATTTAATCTGTGAATGTAAAGCAAAAATATCAAAGGACTCAAAATACTGCCCTGACAGGTTCCTTTATAGGAATATCTTGGCCCAATAAGCTTCCGGTTATGTTTAACATAAACTTCCCTGCCATGTAAGAAGCTAAATATCCAATTAATCATTTTTCCAGGTATGCCAAGAAGATTAAGTTGCTCTGTGAGAATGTTATGATCAACATTATTAAAAGCACCAACTATATCAAAAAATACACAAACAGTTGTCTCATTGTTATGAATACTTTTTTGAAGATCAAGATGTAAAGTGCTTATACTTTCACGGGCTGAATAGCCTCTGCGAAAGCCATATTGATTGGATGGTAATAAATGATGCTTTTCAATGTAAAATTCAAGTCTTTGTTTTAAGAGCTGCTCAAAGACTTTGCCAATACAAGAAGTGAGAGCAATGGGACGGTAAGAATCAGGATTAAATTCCTCTTTATCTTGCTTAAGTATTGGGATAAGGCAGTCTGTTTTCCATTGAGAAGGAATTTCGTTATTTAGCCAAAGAAGATTAAAAATGTGAAGTACAATATTAAGAGATTTGGAGTTAAGTTTTTTAAGAAAAGTATAAGGTACACCGTCCAATCCATAAGCTGTATCTTTTCTTGAGGATATTGCTGATTTGAGTTCTTGATAAGAAAAGGGTTCTATTAGAAAACTGGTTGTGGAATTAGAGTTGCTGTCTCCATTAAAGTGTTCAGTCATATAATTATCAACATAGTCTGGTGTATATTTATTTAAGAATTCATGTATCCAATTACTATTGTTGTTACTCATAAATTTGCTATAAGTGAAGGTTTTATTAAATTTTTTCATATTATTCCAGATTATGGATAATGGAGTGGTTCGATTAAATGACTCACACAGGTGGGCCCAACTAGCATCTCTTTCCTTCTTCAAGGTAATTTTTTTTAAGGCCTGTAACCTTTTAAAATTAAGGAAATTAGCTTCAGTAGGATCTCGTTTAAATTGTAAATATGCTTGCCTAGACACTTCAACAGCTGATCTACATTTTTGATTCCACCATGGGAGGTGAGCTCGAGACTTCTTTCTATTGCATGTTGAAAATGGTCTGTTACGTTTTTGATGTATTGGTAAGGACTTTTCAATTGCAGAATGTAGTATATAACAGAATTCATTGTAGCTAGCTTGAGGATCCAAAGGATTTATTGTGTAATTATTAAGTGCACTGTCAACTTCATTAGAATATTTATCCCAGTTGACTAATTTATAACTAGGGAATAAATGTAAATCATTACCAACACTGTTATTATTGTTGTTACTATTACAATTAAAGATAATTTTTGTGATTACAGGTAAATGATAGCTACCAAGCGGATCATCATGAACAGACCACTCACAAGAAAGAGCTAATGTTGGAGATACAATAGTGAGATCTAAAGCATTTGGACGCCAGGTCATGGAGCCCACAGTAGTTACCTGACCATTATTAAGTAATACCAAACCATTTTCATCAATGACGTCCAAAATGTCTCTACCACGTGCATCAGTAGAGTTACATCCCCAGGAGATGTGATGTGCGTTAAAATCACCAGCTAGTATTAAAGGATGAGGAATACTTTTAATGAATGAATCCAATTTATTTTTATTAAATCTAGGAACTGTATGACTTGGGCAATACATACTAACAATGCTGATGACATGACCAGCAACATGCAATTGAACACAAATATTTTGTAAAGAGTCATCAAAGAAAGTATTAAGTTTAGAATATTTAATATTATTGTGAATGAGAATGGCTACTCCATTATGTTTATTACCAGTATCATTACGCTCTATTTGGTATCCTCTAAGTTTAAATGGTTGTTCTGGCCTAAGCCAGGTTTCAGATAAAATAGCTATATGTATGTTGTTATCTAGTAGAAAATTATGTAAAAGGAGTTTATTACATAGTATACTTTGTGCATTCCATTGTATCACGTTAATGTCCATAATTAAATGTTGTTTGAATTTTTATTAAATGTTTCATTTATTATTTTTTTGATGCTACTAGAGCTAACATTTTCTTTATTTTTGTGTAAAGTAATGATCTGTATGACAGATTGAACGAGCATGTTCATGAATTTATCTGAATTTAGAATGTTTTGAAAGTTGTCTGATGAAGAAAGAGATGGAAAAGATTTTTCGTTTACAATATCTGAGTATTTATATGACATGGCCTTTTTTTTCAATTCCGTGATTTTTTGTTTTTTAACTGGGCAGACAGAAGATATAGCAATATGATTGCCTCCACAGTTGTAGCATTTTGCATTGGCTGAGTCAATGGTACACATTTTAAAATTGTGATTTTCTGTGCAGATGGAGCATTTTTCTGTATTTTTACAATATTTAGCAATGTGTCCATACCTTAGGCACTTTAAACATTGTTTTACCGGTGGGACGTATGTATTGACCTCGTGGCGCCAGTGATCCAGGTAAACATGGTCGGGCAGCTGAGTGGCTGAGAACGTTACGGCCACAGTCTGCGTCGGCTCCAACTTCACTGCGCCTCCAATTCTTACCCGTCGCATAAATCTTCGAACTTGTATGATGTTCCTGGTGCTGGCCAGAAGAGAATAAATTTTCTTGTTAGACAATTGTATGGGGACCCTAGTTAGGACCCCAGTGGTCTCCGTGGCAGAGGCAGGTATAGAGGTTTTTAATTTATGTTCTGCAGTTAATTTACTCCCCTGGAGGAACATGTTGGCATTGTTGGCATTATCGAAGACAATGCCGACTTTAAATTTATTTATGGTGCGTAAGTGTTGGACGCCGCTTATACAATCCCTCCGGATTGCGCGCGAGATGCCCATTCGGGTGCCTTCGGTGATTGGTTGGTTAGCTTCAACATGTGAAAGGAATACAATGTATTCTACATTACCGATACTGTTATCAGGATACTTCCTTATGTAGTTCGGTGCATTATATGGAACGTAGTCCAGCTTTTCATCAATTGACGACGACGAGTCTGACTCTGTAGACGAGTCGTCGACGATGGAACTTTCCTCCTCTTCTTTTTTTTTCCTTTTGCGCCCGCTTTTCCCCATATTTACAATAATTACAGTGACACTGATATAAATAAGCTATTTACAACTATTATTTATAAAGTTCTAAGGATTATTTAATTAATTAATAGAATTAGCTTAGAAATTGCCGCCTATTTGTTCGAACGATTCCCGCGCTTTTCTTACCATTTTTTATAATTTGTGGTGATGATTTGACATTTGAGTTTTGACGTTACTGAAAATAAAAATAATAAATTGTTCAAAACGGTGAAATAGCAGAAACAGCTGTGTTATTGTTAAATCTTGGATTTAATAAGAAAAAAAATCATAATGAACGAGATAGATGATAAATTTTACTATGTGTATAGTTCCTCATTGGATCACAAAGTGGAGATAAAGATGTAAGTAGGATTCCATTGTGTATATGTATTTAGTTTTTGCAATATCTATTTACCAATTACGTATTTTATTACAAGGGTTTTTTTTTGTATTGCGAAAGAGCCAGTTTGTTTCATACTTTCTAATACTAAACGGTTCAATGCACAAACATTTGAATCTGATAGAATCATAGAAACAGAAAACTCAAGTATGTTTAATAATTTTACCAGTATTGTATATGTACTGTTTATAGCATTGTCTTTATGATGACTGACCTACTGATACTTGTAATTAAGTATAGAGATAACAATTCTTAAATAATTAATAGCTAAGTAACAATGATTTTTAATGAAATCTGTCAGAGAGAATTGTTTACTGAAGTAGCAAAAGGCCTTTCCTTTTGATTCTCTAATAATTTCTTCAATGTATTTGTTAAGGCTTTACAGAATTCAATTTCAATAGCAGTTATATTCCTGCACTTGTTTCATATTTCTTGGGGTGTAATCATCACCAATAACTAGGATGAGAATTTTGAATAAACTCAAATTACCCAAAAGCTCCTAACTTTGGAGTTAACCAGATCTTTTTGGAGTATAAAATACACCACACTCGACTCCACAATAGCACTACCCAATAGAGTAACCAATGGGGAATGTTCTATGTTAAGGGTTTTGGTTTCCACACTTAGTCCAGTGGACCACTTTGTGTGGACCGATGGGGAACAATATAACAAAAATACTGGAAAGAATGTGTTGCAAATCTACGATGACCCACTGACTGAGAAGCAGAACTGCATTGTTTGTTTCTACGATTATACCTACTCTTTTCAGTGGTACTTTGGAAGGCAAGCGTGCTAAACCAGAATATGACAAGCTGTTATCAGACCCCATGCTCAAGTTCTCTGGGCTCTACCAAGAAGGATGTTCAGACTTGTATGTGACCTGTCAGATACTGAGCGATGGACAGCCTCTGGCGCTGCCTGTCACCACTTCTTACAAATCTTTTAGTAATAGATGGAAGTAAGTTTCTTTATTTATATCATATCTTCGAATCTGCGTAACCCTGTATCGCCGTGCTTGCCTAGGTTGGTCTGTGGATGGGTGATCACCCATTACATAGGTACTGAGTTTACTCCGTGCCTCAGAAAGCACGTTAAGGTGTTGGTCCCGGCTGTCATTTGTAGATAATATTTGATAGTCATTAGGTAGTCAGTGGCCGAAAAAGTCGGACAACCAGTCTTACCAAGGGGTATTGTATTACCCTACTGCTACTAACTGGATTGTGGAGGTCCGATAGGCAGTCAGATAGTCAGGTAGGCAGCAACTATGTTAGTTGAAAAAAGGCTAGGCAGATTATAGTAACTTAGAGCACAGCAAGCCTGCATCAGATATGGATACAAACTAGGGGATGCAGTACCGGTTCCGTTCTCAAGAACCGGGACTGGATTTTCGATACTGGACTTGAAACCGGGATTTCCCGGGAAATTCGGTACTTACTACTTACGTACAAATGTCGTTACTAATTTATTGCATGAAAGCCACGTGTGCGTGCAGAGAACATTCAATTAAGTAAGTACCTAAATATCTGTTGAAAAATGAACTCATTAGAAATACTTAAATACAAAAATAAAATAAAAATGTCAAATAGAATGTAAATTCGAGGTATATTTTGAATCACAAATGTCTTTTTCGTCCCGAAATCACTTTGGTGTTGGTTTGTTGCGCAATATCTTTTCGTCCAACTTACCGCAGTGTCTCAAGACGAAAGTCTGTGACCAGTGTGTGTTGCCAGTGATTACCTACGGGACCGAAACGTGGTCGCTCACAACGGGCCTTATCAGAAGGCATAAAGTCACCCACAGGGCAATGGTGAGCGCTATGCTCGGAGTTTCCTTGCGTGATTTGAATCAGGAACGAAGACATCAAAAATCAAAATATTTTATTTCACATAGGCCTAGATGGGCACTTATAAAACGTCGAAAAAGGTGCACGGTTCGCGTTGGTCGATTCCATGGAGAAGAACCGGCAAGAAACTCCATGGTTACTCTTTTCAAATCATTTGGTATTACAATATTTTTATGTTTCATTACAGCATTAGTACTAAAGTATGGGGGAACAGCGTAGGCCCGACAATAGATCGTTGCATCCGCAAGAGAACCAAGGTTACCGACGCAGCCCAAAGAATTGCCAAACTTAAGTGGCAGTGGACAGGGCACATTGCTCGCAGAACGGATGGCCGGTAGGGCCGAAAAGTCTTGGAGTAGCGACAGCGAATCGAAAGATGTTGCGTTGGATGGCCTCCGTCTAGGTGGATCGATTACCTGGTGAAGGTTGTGGGAATCCGTTGGATGCGAGTCGCACGGGACCGGTCAATGTGGCGACACTTGGGGGAGGCCTATGTCCAGTAGTGGACGTCTTTCGGCTGAATGGTGAAGATGATGAATTAAACAAATCAAAACTCAACTTATATTTCTTTTAACTGACCCTTTATTTACATTGTTGAATAGCTTTTTTCTCTCGGTAATAAATAAGTAATAATTTTCGACTAAAAATGTTTCATTTTACCTCTATTGTAGTAGTTTATTTAATATGATTTTACCTTTATATTGAAAAAAAGAAAGAAAACAATATAGTACCGAAACAACCGGGACTCCGGGATAAAGAACCAAGATTCATAAAAAAACCGAGATTTTCGGTACTGGGATTTCCCGGGAACATGCCCTAGTACAAACAAACAGAATGGGTACATAAGTATCATCTTACTGAAACAATACATTTTTTCAAGGCAATGTTTACATCTCACAACCTTGCATTCAAATACATACATTAGGTAGTTTAGACACGTGTAGATGCTCAATCGCACGTAAAACATCAATCGTGCATGAAAGAACACACCTTTGAACTAGCCTTTGGTAGTGAACACACTATAGCGGAAACAGGAGTGGCTTAAGTGGATCAAGTCACTTTGCATTTACTTTAGCACGTCACCCAAACTGAAATTAGGCAAGTAAAATCTTTTTTGCATGGACAAAAGCTTTTTCAGACCAGCACCAGTCCCTAAAGATGTTGAGGGTCAAGGGAAAGACGCGATGGCATTGACTTGACCGCATGCAATCCTGTATTGTATGTAAGCATTCAGGAAAGAGCGCCAATTAGTGTTATAGATCATCTGATTGAAAAGGATATACATATTATTCTATTGACCATTTCCTGCCCTAGTGATACAATTTAGTGTTTCCTGTACAAGATTTGCGATGCCCCAGTTGTGTTCTAGTGAAAGTACTTTTGACAAAGATGGGACAATGGAACATACTCGTCTCGCATTAATAAACAGTGTAGATATTTTTAGTTATCATCTGCCTCCCCTTTTCCCAACTGTTTTGGGGTTGGCTTCCAGTCTCACCGGACGCAGCTGAAGACCAGAATTTTGCATAGAGCGACTGTCTATCTGACCCAGTTAGTACTTGATACCCCAATACAATACCCCTTGGTGAGACTGGTTGTCATACTTACGGGCCACTGACTACCTGTAACGCCTGTCAAAGATCTACAAATGACAGCCAGGACCAACGGCTTACCGTGCTTTACGAGGCACGGAGGAAACTTGGTATGTTGTGGGTGGTCACTCATCCATAGACCAACCTAGGCAAACGCGGATTATCCTGAAGATGAATCCAAGCAGCTGTAAATATTTACGAGCTAGAGCTTGGAGGATGTTTTAATGCCGTGACTTATACTGTCACAATTTTCTCATATTTCCTCTCACCTCCCTCAGTTGGAACGAATGGGTGACCCTGCCGGTGTACTTCAGCGACCTGCCCCGCAACGCCACGCTAGCGATGACGATCTACGACTGCGCCGGACCAGGCAAGGTCATGGTCGTCGGAGGGACCACGATCTCGCTGTTCGGGAAACATGGCATGTTGAGACAGGTTAGTTCCACTTATTTTTTTGTTATTTAAGGTATTCTTACAGACGAGCAGCACGTTGCCAACGGTAGATAAACTGCAGCCGTCGTCAGCTGTCGACGACAGCCGTCGATTTGTGGCGACGCTTGCAGTCGACCCTGACGGCAATAAATTTAGGCGGCACGCCACAACTGCAAGCGTCGACGGCAGTTGTAAGAACCTTAACTAAGGAACCAGTCTTACTGCCGACAAGAGAGCTCGCTCAGGAACGTTTAAAACAGTTTTGGTCAGGAGTCCGTAAAAAATATACATAATGTTATATTTAACTAGCTGCTGCTCGGAACCATAGTCAGCGTGAATTATTATTAAAATATTAATTCTCTCTTCGAATCGGTTTTTTTCTGCGCAGAATCCCAATTCTTTTTCTAAAATAGAAGTAACCCCAGTTACTCCTTATAACGTCAGCTATCTGCCAGTGAAAGTCCCATCAAAATCGGACCAACCGTTTTCTTAGATTAGCTAGAACAAGCAGGCAGACAGACATGAATAAAAAAAAGTGTTTTGTTATCAGTACCCTAAATTTCATAAGTATTCAGTAAAAAGCTTATTTTAAAACTTACCAACAGCCACTTTAATTTTCTTTATTCGTAATTTCGTGTAGATAGTCGGTCGCTGACTGTTCACAACTGGCGAGAACTCTGTCAAACAAACAACTCGAAGTTGCTAGCTTCGATTTACGCTAATCGCCGGCAGTTGGACAATTGCTTCAGAGGATTGTATGAAGACATTGAATCAACACTTATGATTATCATAAAGTGCAAAGTTATGTTACGTTGCCACAGAAATCTGTTGAGAAAGTTCAAAGGATTTGAACATTTTCATTATTGCACTTCTTCTTAGCGTGTAATCTAAATAAGGGTTGATGACAAAAAAAAAAAAACGATTTAGTCTGTCAGTTAGATTATCAAAAAATATTTGACCCGTATTTTTTCTTTTGTTACGAAAACTAAAATTGACGAAGATACGACGCTTTTAAAATTCTCAATAGGTACGTCACGCCGCCGCACGGTGGGCTGAAAATCTGCTTTCCTTTCCAACTTAGGGATTTCAATTTGCAAGTCCCGGTTTTTTTGCCGGATATAGGTAGGTTCTATAAGTCATGACTATACACAAAAAAACACCCGAGTTCATTCTGCTCAAAAACGAAGGAATTATAATTTTTTTACGAAAAATTTGTATGAAGCTAGTATGAAAAATCGAATTATCTCTTAAACGGAGAGTTGAACACAAATATCCTTACAGATGATTATAGTACTAATTATTTACGATTTTTTGGTTGCCGAATTCCCGAAACATTTAATGCTGATTATTTTTGTAAAATCATCAAAGTATTTTTATTTATTTTTACATATGAAACGGTTCCTTTTAGTGTTCAAGTTAAAAACATCGATATGTTATTAACCCAAATATTTAGAATACTTATAACAAGAAAAATATTTAAAAAATAATTTTATACAGGGTGTTAGTGTGGACACCGTTATCCTTGAAACCAGGGGTTTGGTTTCATTAGTAGAACCTAAAACCAATGAAAAAAAGCAATCTTTTTTTTTTGAAGAAAATCCACTATTTTCTTCAAGATCATTTCACCATAATGCACTCGGAAACAGCTGACCGCCGACCGCGCCGCAGCCCGCGCGCCCGCGCAGCGATCGAGTGAACGGTGAGTCACGAGTACCTCAGTCGGCCAGCTGTCGCCAAAGCGAATCCATGTCGCTCGTCGGAGCGCGCGCCGTGTGCCGAGTCCTAAGTTTCTCGCGCGTAAATTTAGTGCTATGTCTTACACAAGTGAACAGTGGACCGAAATGGTACGGCTTTACGCCATCGCGGGTGATAAATAACCTGTACGAGGCTCGTAGGATGTATGCAGACATCAGATTCTCGAGTGCTCAACAAAAATGTGTGAATTTTGAACAGTAGGTAAGTTAGTAGATATTCAATCTGTTTATGACGACCCACTCACCTCTGCGTAAATTTAATCGGTGATTTTTAACTGTACGTACATAAAATTGTGATGAACTTTTTAAATACGCCAAAATACCTACTCAGTAGTTTGGATTACTTTTCATTTTCTTTGTTGTCACATCAAAGTTACATTTAGACTCGTCACGCAACACGTAAGGTAGGTATTTTGCAAGGAAAAGTTGCATTTATCAGGTAATGTTACGAGAATTCTGTAAGTAGATAGATGCCTCGACGGGCGGGCAGCGATTACGTCACTCGTGTAGTCGGGCTAGCCATGATTTCGGGGACATCGTCGGATAATTTATTGTTTTTTTTTTTTTAAGAAAATCCCTTATCCAGTTTTTTAACTCTGTCCTATATTTTTTTATTTATGTCAACTACCCGTGGTTTGAGTGACAACGGTGTTTACCCTTACACCCTGTATAGTATTTTTCAAATATTTTTACAATATTTTTTTGACCTATAATTTAAATAAAAAAGCCGGTTTTTTGCCGGATATAGGTTCTATTAGTCATTACTATACACAAAAAGACACCCGAATTAATTCTGCTCAAAAACGAAGGAATTATAATTTTTTTACGAAAAATTTGTATGAAGCTAGTATGAAAAATTGAATTATGTCTTAAACGGTGAGTTAAACACAAGTATCCTTACAGATCATTATAGTGCTAATTATTTATGATTTTTTGGTTGCCGTTTTCCGAAACATTTAATGCTGTTTTAATGGAATAATTTGATGTTTTTAAAAAAAAAACAGCATTAAATGTTTCAGAAAATCGGCAACCAAAAAATCATAAATAAGTAGCACTATAATCATCTGTAAGGATACTTGTGTTTAACTCTCCGTTTAAGAGATAATTCAATTTTTCATACTATACATTTTTTCATATATTTCTATGAAAAAATGTTCGTAAACATGTTGGTGATGTCATTGTTTGTATAAGGAGACCTTTCTCAATAGATAAGGGCATGATAACCCAGACTTTAAGGCCCTCAGCCATTCTTAAATTGCAATTCATGTGCAATTTTCAGTTTGGATAGTATTCCACTTGTCCATTCAACTTTCGTCACCATTGTCTTAATGGGCTTGCTCTTGATCTCGATCACGCCTGATGGAAAGCAATAAATAAGGTCTATGATGGAACGAGCGTGCCCAAAAGATGCCTGTTCACTGTTGCTTTGAAGGCAGGCAGGTTGAATGTGGGTGTGAACACAGATGAAGGCAGAGAGCTCCAAACTTTGGCAGTGCTCATAATAAAGGTAGAGGAGGAACGCTTCGACTCTTCGGGATATCTACGAAGTGCGGATGGTACGCCGCAGTACGTCTTCTAGTCCGGTGATAAAAGGGTGATGGTGGGATTAGGTCATGGAGCTCCTGCGCACACTCTCCGAAGTACAGTCTGTAGAAGATCGACATGCAGGCAACATTACGCCGCCGATGAGCTAGGCTGTAGAGCAAACCTACCAGCACGCATGTCTCGTCTCCTAGCCTTTTACCTCTGCGTTCTACCGAGTCAAGTTTTGACCTTCTCCTATTTTTTTTTGTTTCTTGCCTTATTAGTCCGTGATTACTGGTGTCCGATTTACGTGATTCTTTTTTCATTTGGTAGAGGAAGATCGCGCGGTAGTCCCACATTAATTGTATTCACAATGCTTTTGTAGTTTATGAGCTATCTTCTATCTATACAAATAAATCAAATTGAACATACCTATCCACACTAGGGGTCGGTACTTACTTTAGTCTATTTGACTGAACCTGTTAATTGAAAAGGTTATCACTATCAGTTAATTAAATAACTTAGCTGTAAGTAATAAATTATATGTAATAGTAATTTATGACTTGTCCAAAGATTATCAAGTATGTATGGGCAGGTTTATTCCATCCCAATTAAGTTCCTTTTGTACTAAGTGTTTTAGTACTAACTGGGGATTTGGAGATCAGAGCTCCATGTAAAATACTGATATTCAACTGCATCCGGTTGGACTGGAAGTCGACCCCAACATAGTTTGGGAAAGGCTAGGCAGATGATGATTTCTTTAATATTAGTTTCGGGCACAGAACCACTCCCTTTGAAACACTTATCCAATTAGCTGCTAAAAGTCAAACAACATTCTAAAGTGTTTTAGCTTCATCTTCAAAGGCCTTAATTAACGTGTGCCAAACACGAACACAACCGGTTTAAAATAATGTATTAATCATATTCTGTCATATATGCCCTCCTACACCAATAAAATGACATCATAATGACCTACGCACACCTGCAATAAGAAAAAAGAAATTTGAAATAGCAACTAGCTAGAAGGCTAGACGTGTTCTAGCTTAAGTATGTAAATAATTTAAATAATAACAATAAAAATAATGGGTGCTGTTATGCCAAATATTTCAATGTCACTCACCTGCTATTACAATTTATTTTATTGCAATTTTATTCTAATAGCATTATGTATGCATGTCTAATAGACACCTGTCCCATCACCGACGAGGAAGCTATTAACTATCGATTATTGTGTGTAACGCAAATGAAATTAATATGAAAATATTAATTTACACATCATCATCATCTCATCAACATCATCTCATCATCATCATCTCATCATCATCAACATCATCTCATCAACATCATCAAAATCAAAGCATTTATTTCAAGTAGGCCAGTTACAAGCACTTTTGAATTGTCGAAACAAAAAATGAACATTTAATGTAGCTACAGTCCCAGTCACAAGACATAAAAACTGTGAAAGTACTGTAGTTGCCCATTCCCTAGCGTAGATCTCTATGGAGAAGAACGGGCAAGAAACTCCATGGACACTCTTTTAAATCAAAATATTGTTACAAAATCTTGGTTACATCATTCATGTCGAGATGGTATATATGTGAGAACAATGTAGTAGATTTGCACGTTAAAAGTGTCCATAGCAAAACAAAAACAAAATACAACTCAAAAACAAAATAATTAATTCAATAATAAACCATGGCGACTACGATATGACCAGTCACAACTGACAGCGCCCGTTCACGAACATGACGCATGGATCAGCACCATTCAGCTCAACCATTTTGAAGGGAACTAAATGGTCGGACACACGCGCCACCATCAGCGAGACATTTGAGTGAGCATGACATACTCATAACCGCCAGGGCACATTCAAGTCAAAAAACATAAAAACGTAGGTTTCCACGAATAGCATTCTAGTACATAGCACTCACACAATATGGGATATGAGGTTATATAATACTAAAAATATTGAATTTATACAATGCAAAGATAGTTGTACAAACTCCAGCAGCTCCAACAACACAAATTAGCGCTATCCATTTATGCGCCCCTGTCCTTGTGGAGCAGGACCGGCATTGAGCCAAGCATTTTTATCAGCGATATAATCGTCCAATTTGTAATATGCTTGCTTACACAGTGTGCGTTTAATGCATGTTTTAAATTTGGTTTCATTTAGTTCAAGAATGCTTTGTGAAATTTTATTATAGCATTTCAAACAGTACCCCATGAAAGACGAGTCTACTTTAGCGAGTCTGAAGCCTGGCTGAACTAATTGGTCTCTATTTCTAGTACTGTAATTGTGTACATCTCATCAACATCATCTCATCAACATCACCTCATCAACATCATCTCATCAACATCATCTCATCAACATCATCTCATCAACATCAACTCATCAACATCATCTCATCAACATCATCTCATCATCTCATCAACATCATCTCATCAACATCATCTCATCAACATCATCATCATTATCTCATCAGCTTCCTGCCCATCACCTTCACTTTCCTATCAGAATACCAGCGCTGTGACGTTTTTTTTTAATGTTACAGCACCATGCTGAGATAGAAGCCTTTTGGCCTCATACAGGACGAGTTTCGTTTCTTTTTATTTTTTTTTTGTTATTTTTTTATCTGTTTTATTTTTATTAGAGTTTTAAATGCTTTTTCTTTCTTTCTTTCTTTTTCCATGTTATTTGGGGTCTGCGCAACACGTTTTTTTCTTCCGTTCTCCCCTTTCAGTCGTCATTATAGGCATGACGACCAGTATCAAAAATGGCAAATATATTTAGTCCGTGAGTTAGAGTATTAGAAAAGAATGGACACGTATTTTTTGTTGTTTTTACAAATCAATGAATTGACAAGATAAAATGCATCAAAACTCGGGAGTGGGGGCTCGTGACGTCAGGACTCGCTAAAAAATGTACCAAGGCGTGACGTATTGAGAGTTTTAAAAACGTCGCATCTTCGTCAATTTTGGTTTATGAAACAAAAGACAAAATACTGGTCAAATATTTGTTGATAATGTAATTGACGGACAATTATTTTTTCTTGTCGTCCTATCATGTGGTTGTCATGCTATCATTTTCTCCTTTTTCCTTCAGCACACTCCATCCATCTTTTCTTTGGTCTTCCTCTCCCTCTCGATCTAATTTATTTGCGTTACGCAATGTAAATAAAAGCGTTACAAAGAGGCTTTCTCACACAATAAAAAAATCTACAGTCAAATCCGCTAAGTCTTTTAACTAAAGAGGATCGAAGTTTTTGATGGAGCTCACCCATCATCGTGATCATCAAACTATTACCCTTGTATTGCCCCATCCCATTTTTGGTGTCGTTGGAGTCGAAACAGCATTTTTTCTACTTCTACTGTAATATTATAAAGAGAAAAGCTTTGGATGTAACGAATAAACTCAAAAACTACTGGTCCGATTTGAAAAATTCTTTCACCGTTGGGAAGCTACACTATCCCCGGATGACAGGGATACTTTTTATCCCTGTATTCCCACGAGAACGGGAACTACACGGGTGAAACCGCGTGACGTCCGCTAGTCTTTCACACTTCTCTATCACCCGCAACTCATTTTGGCGGGGGTACTGAGTAAGATGATATGGTTATATCATCTTTCAAACAGTCCATCCATCGTTAATAGTCTTCCTTTACTCTTATAGCACATTCATAATTGAAGTCAGCTACCAGTTTAACTGGATGCAGCTGAATACCAGTATTTTACGTGGAGCGACTGCCTACCTTACCTTCACAACCCCGTCAGTACTGGCTATTCGATACCCTTGGTAAGACTGGTTGTCAGACTTTCTAGCCCACTGACTACCTGTAGCACCTGTCAAAGATCGACAAATGACAGACGGTCTGCTTATTAAAAGGCTTTCTGAGGCACGGAGGAAACTCTATATGTGATGGGTGGTAACCCATCCACGGACCAACCTAGGCAAGCACGGCTTAACCTAAAGATCGACCCGAGCGAATGTTATTATTTAACCCACGAGCTCCTCATCCTCCATAGCATATTCAAACAGAAAGTTATTGTATTGTATTGTACAACGGGCTGGTGTCCGCAACTCCACGTCAAAGCGCGTATGGGCTATAATCCACCACACGGGCCCAGTGCGGGTTGGTAGATGTCACATGTCTTCGAATTTTTGTTTCTAGGACATGCCGGTTTCCTCACGATGTTTTCCTTCACCGTTTTTGAGAGCAGAGGTGATGAAATAAATTACACAAAGTAATGCGCCTGCCTGGGTTCGAACCCACGACTTACTGTTCGTAAGTCGGGGCCGCCACCCCTGGGCCACCGCTGCTCTCAAACAGAAAGTTAATATTGCCAGTTAACCAATAATTAAAAACTCTAATTCTAAACCAGTACCGAAACCTACAAACATGAATATAAATAAACGAAGGTTACATAAATGTTTATACGCCTTTGAATATGATTGGCCCACTAACATGAGTTATGAGCAGTTTAGCCGAATTACCTTGTCGGGCCTATAACGTTTACCACGGATTTCCGGTGTGCTAATTTAATAGCAAACACCGTGGTAGGAAAGCAGCGGTGGCCCAGTGGTGGCGGCCCCGACTTCCGAACAGTAAGTCATGGGTTTGAAGTTTCGAACATTACTTTTTGTAATATATTTCATCACCACTGCTCTCAAAAATGGTGAAGGAAAATATCGTCAGGAAACCGGCATGTCCTAGAAACAAAAATCGAAGACATGTGACATCTACCAACCCGCACTGCGCCCGCGTGGTGGATTATATCCCGTTCCCCTTTCATAGAGAGGAGGCCGTTGGTCGGTGGGTCCCAGCAGTGGGAACATTATAGTCTGATTATGCTCTGCCATGGTAGGGACTTGATGAGCCAGTGGGTAAGGCATGACCTGTGCTAGCCAATCAGCCTTCAGCAAGCGTGGTGATCAATAGTCAAATAGTCAGGGTTACTTTAGAGGCCAGTGCAGTTGCACAGTGTCGTTCACTCACTCTCTACAATGAGACATAAGTAAGCTGGTTATTCATTAAAAATCAAATGGCTACAAAAAATCCTTGTGCTTTTAGAAAGTTATCAAAATACCAAAGGAAAAACATATTTATTGATAAAAGCTTAAATCCAGTTCTCAATAAAATAAAAACAACATGGCAACTATAGAAAAACAAATCACTTTTTTATTATGTCTATAGAATTCTAGATCTACCTTTTAATTAATGCAAATGTTTATATTATTATTTCTTATCCGAACTATTAACATTTAAATTGGAACAATGCACAAGTTCAATCGGCGCCAAGCTTGCCATTCAGTTGTTTTTTTTCACGTTATCTCAAGAATATGTAATAGGATATTTATTTATGTTTATGACCTGATATATATATATATAAAAGTACTCTGTGCCTGATATAAAGGAACATTGGTACAAACATCGATTGGCTGGAAAATACCGTCGGCGTCAGTGTGCTTGCAACATTGACGCGGAGCGGCGCGCGTTAAAAAAATGACCCGCTGCAAATATTGACAAAAATTAACATCGCGAAAAAATTGACCACCTTATTTTGTGTGCAAAAATTTGGTTGTGATTAAAAGTGCAGCTTTTAACAATTAAAAATGACTTGCATTGTTTCTTTAACTATAAAAAATCATAAACAAATTACAAAATCCAGCCATTCTCACATGCAAGAAAACTTTAATAAAAGAAGCAATCTTTAACAACACTTAACCCTCAACCAACAACAAAATAAGACCTCTCTAAACATGGGCAAGTCCCACAGCACGTTACAACTCTGCAAAGAATGTTACCTCAACATAATCGAACGATTAAAAAAGTTTTTTGAATTCAAAAAGGGAATGTTCGACCTCCGTGTCTGGCCGGGCGTGGAAGGCAGTGAGAAGACCCCTGGGAAAGCTCCTGATCGGGGCAAGGAACAAATGCAGAGGCTGGCAAAACTGGCGAAACAACATCGGAATGGACATATACCGAAGGTACTGATCATTTATTATTTTTGTTTGTAGGTATCTGTGTTTAATAACAGCATGCTTGTTGTGATCAATTATTGTTGCGGGAATCTGCTGGATGCGAGTCGCACGGGACCGGTTAAAGTATAAACCGACCTGTTAAAGTATTTGTAAACCGATTTTATCACCATCATAATAATTTCAACCGAAAGACGTCCACTGCTGGACATGTGGACAATGTGGCGACACTTGGGGGAGCCCATAGGGATCAAATTGGTTTACAAATACTTAAGGACAACAAATATAAATTGTAGAAACAATAAATGAAGTCGTCTAAACTGCAAGCTGTCCCCACATACTCGTAAAATCAAGTACCTACTTAGAACCAACTAGGGAGCTATCTTAAAATAGACCATAATATTATGGTAGTGTGTGTGGGTAGTGCCGATACCGCCGGTTTTGTATACGCTTCCGCAACTAACGTTTTTTCTATGGCAACTTCAGAATTCGCCAATGTGTTCATAAATAGGCCTTAGGCCCGATTTCCTCCAAAGCGGTGAGGAGAGAAGACGTGCTAGATTCGACCAATCATAGGAAAGACGAGAGACGCGATGAAAACTTCAACCAATGTGATTAGTCGATCCTGCCCATCTCCGGTCCGATCGTCTCCGCTTTGGTGGAAGAAGCTTTGGCAAAGGAGAAGTGCAAGCTTCAACCAATCACAGTATAGATGAGAGACCTCATGTGGATTTCAAAGTGAGAGTCTCATATTCATTCTCCTCTCCGCTCCGCTCGTCTCCGCTTTGGTGGAAACCGGACCTTAGTATTGTTACATGTAAAAATCTTTTTGAAAACTGCTGCGTGGACCTACTCTAATATGTCACCTAGTTTCTTGAACTTTGAGAAAATGTGATGCGATAGACTACCGAATGTACCTACAGATAGGAAGCATCACTGCATTTAGGTATACAATTTTTCATGAATTCTTTTTTCACTTTGAAACCTAAGCCACTACCACCCGCTTCTTATATTTAAATCAAACTACTTTTTGTTTCCACATAAATCCTGATCATGTCGAAAACATATTTTTCAGCTCAATCGAAGTCATATTCCTTACAATTTTTATATTTTGTTAAACTATATTTTGACGATTGAATTCTTAAATTAGAGCACACTTATAATATTTATGAAAAGCACTTAAATCAGTGATGTGTAAATTAATATGCTGCCACTAACGAGTTGTGTTTATCTTATCCGAAGATCTTTAAGATGGGGCATGATATTCAATATCTTCATCATCATCATCCACAGCCCGAACTCACCCACTGCTGGGTATAGGCCTCTCTCTTCTTGTGCCAATTTCCACGGTCTTGCGCTAGCCTCATCCAGGTTATTCCCCCGACGGCAACTATGTCGTTTGCCCATCTCGCCGCCGGACGACCCACGTTCCTTTTTCCATTTCTTGGACGCCATTCGGTGACAGCCTTGCTCCACCTGTCATCCCTGCGCCTTGCTAGGTGTGCTGCCCAACTCCATTTGAGATCCGTAACGCGATTTCCAATATCGAAAACTTTTGTGCGTTTTCGGATTTCGACGTTAGGAACCCGATCTATTAACTTTATGCCGAGCATGGCACGCTCCATGGCTCTCTGTGCAACTCTCAGTTTGTACACAGCCTCCTGCGTGAGCGTCCATGTTTCAGCAGCGTACGTCATTGTGGGCAGGACACACTGGTTGTAGAGGCGAGACTTTAGACAGAGCGGAATTTTGGGTGCTTTTAAAATGTCGTCCAATTTGCTGAATGCAGCCCACCCAAGCTGTATTCTCCGGGATATCTCCTTTTGTTGGTGCTCTTTGCCAAATGAAAGCATATGACCAAGATAGACATACTGACTAACCATCTCCAACTCCTCATTTCCAACTTTGACAGAAGGATTCGAACAGCTGTTGATTATATCAATATCTTAGGTCGTCGAAATTCTGTTATCAAATCTAATAACGAGATCTTGAATATGAAATAGCTTCCTATACGCTCCTGTCATCATACTAATAATATGTAATGAAAAAAGTATTTTAATCTTGAAAAAAAAAATGGTATTCAGCTGCATGAGCCTGGAAGCCGGCTCCAACATAGTTGGGAACAGGCTAGTCTAGGCAATAATGATAAACCAGGGATAAAGTTTGAATTTTAGCAAAATACGTAATTATTTAATGACATAACATGACTCCTAAATTCCCTGAATGGTTAGTCAGAGTCTCAGAGGCACACTTATTACACCCATATTTCGCGTTCGCCTTGTAGTGGGGCCAACCTAGTCCAAGGAACTTCTCAATAACACAATTTCTGATCTGGTAATCGACCCACGACCTCATGATCAACAAAAACGTTTGCGCTGTACCCATAGACCAACGACGTTATTGAAAAAGATCCATACCAGACGTTATTTAGTTATGTTACTCCATATTGCGAGAGCTCGTGCCTAAATAATAACGGCCGCTCGGGTCTATCTTTAGGTTAAGCCGTGCTTGCCTAGGATGGTCTGTTAATGGCTGACCACCCATTACATACTGAGTGTCCTCCGTGCCTCAGAAGGCACGTTAAGCCGTGTAGATCTTTGACAGTCGTTAGGTAGTCAGTTGCCCAAAGAGTCTGACAACCAGTATTACCAAGGGGTATCGTATTACCCGGTACTAACTGGGTTGTGGAAGCCAGATAAGCAGTCGCTCCATGTAAAATATTGGTATTTAGCTGCATCCGGTTAGGCTGGAATCCGATCCCAACATAGTTGGGAAAAGGCTGGGCAGTTGATGACTCCATATTGCGAGAAAGTTATAAGTATATCAGTGTTGAAGTGAGTCAAATGACGTCAGAGAGGGCAAGACATCATGTTATCTCTTACTTGTGACCCCCTGCGACTTGGTTGGCATGCCAGATGCATTCCTATTATATGCATTATAGTATGGGTATCAATAAGAATATACTACATAATAATGTCTAACTATCTGTACTAAAGTCTTGTGAACGATGTTTATAACTCCACTAGAAGTAAAAATCTTTAGTTAAAGATTTCAATGGGTCTAAAAACCAAGACTGCTGTAATGTTATAGTGCTGTACTGCTGAGCATGAAATTCTAGGTTCGATTTCCGGGTTGGGCAAAGTGTTTTTGTTGTTTCTCAGTAGCAGCGACGGAGTCTGGATATGTGCCTAATTGATGGCAATAGGCTCACACCTATGGGATATAATTGTAACTGGCAAAATGAGGTGTAGTATAGTATAGGTACAGTTTGGCAAAATAGAGTAAGGAAAAAATGAGGGCGTTGTGAGCGACATTCTGGCAACCCTGAGCAGTGACAAGCCAATGACATTGCCGAGTTTGACAGAAAACGCGATATTGCCAGATAGGATATTTGTAGTTCCAGCTGTCACCGCGTCAAACTCTTTTTTGCCAAGCTATAAATATATTACTACCTCTGCTTATACGTATTGGGATAACAGGCGTGATGTTATGTGTGTACGTAAGTTGAATGTTGACTCATAGCTGCGTCATAAAAAGTATTCAAACTTAATATTTTCTCTGTATCAACAAGTCAAAGTTTGTACTTATACAGGGTGAAATTGAATAGATGCGACAAAGGCCATTGCCCAAATCCAGTATCGCTCTAAAATAAAACATTATAGCAACAAAAATAAAGTCATAAATTATGAAATCTTTTTTTAACTTTTCTTACTTATCTTGATCGAAATCGTATGTGGGGTTAATATGTTGTGTCTTAATAGTTACTAATTCGATTTTATTGCATTATTTTCAAAATGGCTTTCTTAAAGTGCAAGCAGTGTTGACACCTTGAGAAACTTCCCCGTAATCGGTTTTAACTGATATGTAGAGGCACACGTTGTTTTAAAAATATTTCAAATATCTATTAGATATTCCCGCGTGATTCATATTTTTATTTGTAATTAATATAATCAAAAAAATATTTCTTTCCTAATCAACAATCTTTCATTAGTTTACAAATCAGTAATGGTCAGGGTGATTTAGATTAACTGTTGGTAACACTACCACGGGCAAATAAAAGGGGATTCTCTGGCGGGAAATCAAATTGCGCGGGTGTTTAAAATTTTCTCCTACGTTTGATTTGTAATTTTTGTGTATATTTGCTTAAATAGTTTATTAAATTCCCAGTGTAAATAGTAAAATGGAAACGGAAAGCGATGGGGGCGATGCCCCCATCGATAAAGAGCCGAAAAAGCGAAAATTAGCTCTCATGGATTCGACACAGACGGCAGCTTACAAAATGTTCATGAAGCCGAATTATAAGAGACAATTTCCAGAATGCCATAGTGGTGATTGTGTAGTTCAAGTGGAGTCAATGGATAATGAAAAATTGGGCAACAAAAACCCAATTGGACTGACAAAATTATTCACTGAAAATGTTAAAGGCATCATAGGCGTACATCGCGTCAATGCCTACAAAGTTGGGATAACTTTTAAAAAACCTGCACCGGCAAATAGTTTCCTAAAAATGGACCATTTCTTGGGAAAAAATAAATTAAAAGCCTTCGTTCCGGCACACATGACGGAAACAACAGGCGTCATCCGTTATGTACCAAAAACCATGTCAAATGAAGAAGTATACAAAAATATTCAAAGTGACGTTGAAATCATTTCAATTATAAGATTTATGAGGAAAGTAGATGGAAAACTCACACCATTAGGTACAATAGCAGTTACATTTGCCGCAACAGCATTGCCACAGTATGCCTACATTCACATGTTCAGATACCCAGTACATATATATATACCACCATTGCTACAGTGCTACAAATGCCTAAAATATAACCACTCTGCAAGAACTTGCCGTGGGGAGCAAATGTGCTCTTCTTGCGCCGGTCGACATTCATACAAAGAGTGTGATGTTGAAGAAATTATTTGCATTAACTGCAGCGGCAACCACCTAGCAATTTCAAGGGATTGCCCCATTAAGAAACAAAAAATGGAAGAAAAGAAGAAGAAGTTCCTCAATCGAAGTCAGTCGTACGCCAGTGTGGTGAGTACACCTCCTCCAACTATGTCTGATACAAATGTTTTCCCAGCTCTCAAAAAACCAAACGAAAGGACTTTGGGTGAGAACTCAAAGTCTTTTGCAGAAGAAATTGTAAATAATGAAATTATTATAAACGCCATTGTAAAATCATTAATTAGTCTTGGAAATAATAAAGATAATGCTCCAATTACCAATAAAAGAATAAAAGAAATGTTGTTATCAAATTTAATTATTAATTGATGGATACATTTTTAAACATAGCACAATTCAATGTACAAAGCTTACAGAGTAAGAAGGCCTTATTAAACACATTTCTCTTTGAACAAAAAATAGATATATGTCTCTTAAATGAGACTTGGCTAAAAAATATTAGTGTAATTCCTCGTTTTACATCATACAACTTTATATATAAAAATTCAGTAAATAAACACAATGGAGTAGGTATTCTCATAAAACAAATAGAAACAACTTTTTATGAGTCAGTCCAAAATATCTGTATTTCCATAGAAACATCCATGGGTAGATTGCATATCCTATGTGTTTATTGTCCTCCCAATAGCAACAGATTTGATACCAACAAAATGAGAAAGGTGCTTCTTGAAATTCCCAAGCCATGTCTTATCATGGGCGATTTTAATGCACACCATATATTGTTTGGATGTCATACAAACAATAATAGGGGTAACAGTTTATATAACATTATTGATGAATTTGATATGTGCGTTTTAAATGATGGTAGAGCAACCACTGTTCAGTACCCAAACAGGAATGCATCAGCTATTGATCTAGCTCTGGTTAGTTCTGCATTAGCTCCTCTTTGTGATTGGCAGGTTCATGACGATCCTATGGGCAGTTATCACTACCCAACCCAGGTAGTTTTAAATGTAAAGCCATCAACATATGATGTTCGACCTGTGGAAGAAAAATATATTTATAGTAAAGCAGATTAGTCTAAATATTCTGAATTATCAGAAACTGGTTTCTCTCATTTAGACATAGATAATATGGAACCTCTTCATTTGTATGATAATTTTGTGAATATTTTATATGATTTAAGAATTAATACAGTACCAAAACGAAAATCTGATCAAACTTTGAAAATTTTAAGAAAACCAGCTCCTTGGTGGAACCAAACATGTAATGAGGCAGTTCAAAAATCTAAGGAAGCTCTGTTAGAATATAGAACATCACCAAGCATCCCCAACTTCATACAATACAAAAAACTTGATGCTCAAAAGAAGAGAATATTAAAAGAGGAGAGTATCAACTCATGGCATGAGTTATGCAGTAGTTTTAATAGAATGACACCTGTTGCAAGAATATGGGGTTATATTAAAAAGTTTAGAAGGATAGGTTCTTCTTCAAATAAATACTTAAATGATGATTGGGTACCTGAATTCTTAGAAAATTTATCAGACTCATCAATATTGAATGAAAATAATATAAATGATATTTTAAAAGAATCTGTTGTATCTGAAACCAACTCCTTTCTTAATAGTCCATTAACATTAAACGAATTACACATAGCTCTTAAGAGTAGAAAAGATACAACCCCAGGTCTGGATAACATACCATACATCTTAATAAAAAAGTTACACCCCAATGCCTTACAAATTTTGTTAAATGTTTATAATAAACTTTGGGATACACTACTTATACCAGAATCATGGAAAACTCAATGCGTCATTCCAATTTTAAAGCCCAATAAATCTGTAAACAGTCCCTCATCATATAGACCTATATCATTATCATCTTGCTTGGGTAAACTTTTCGAAAACATGCTTAAGATACGTTTAGATTACTTTGCTGAAACTCAAGGCAAGTTACCAGATATACAGTATGGATTCAGAAAAGGCAGGAGTTGCTCTGAAAGCTTTGTTTCATTTATATCAGACTTAAAAAAGGCTAAACTTAGTCATTCTAATGCCTTATGTGTTTTTTTGGATGTCAAAGGTGCTTTTGATAATGTTAATATTGAATGTCTAATTCGTGTTTTGCATGAATTGGGCTTATCAAGTAAAATATTAAATTGGATTTTTAATTTTTTGTACCAGCGAACTTTGTATGTTAGATTCAATAATAAGCTCCATGGCCCTAGGTTAATTAGTAAAGGCACAATGCAAGGAGCAACACTTTCACCCCTGTTGTACAATTTGTATACATCCCTGATTCTTAAATATGTAAATACTTCTCAAGTCAAAATATTACAATTTGCTGATGACTTGCTTTTATACACAGTTAATCAAAATTTGAATATGGCTGTTAACAATATTAATACTGCATTGGCTCAATTACAATATTATTATAGTAATACTTTAAAACTAGATATAAGTTCTGAGAAAAGTTCAGTATTATTATTTAGTAAAGATTCATTAGCACAGTCCACTGTAAATATTGTATATAACCACAATGTGATTCCTATTGTTAATCATCACAAATTTTTAGGTGTTATAATAGATGATAAATTAAAATTTGATAAGCACATTGACCACATCTGTCAAAAGGCCATGAAGAGCATCAATGTCCTTAGGAGCTTAGCGGGAACTTTTTGGGGCTCTGATCCAAAAACACTTAGCATGTTATATAAAAGCATAGTCAGAAGTCATTTTGACTATAGTTGCTTAGCCTATATGAATGCAAGTACTACATTGTTAAGAAAACTGGATGTCATTCAAAATATGGGCTTAAGAATAATTAGTGGAGCAATGCGCACCACCCCTATAAATTCTATGGAAATTGAAAATGTTATACCTCCCTTATCCTTGCGGCGTTTACAGCTGGCTGAGAGATTCTGTCTCAAAGAGTTATCTTGCAATAATAGTACAGTTCTTGATAAAATTGATTATCCTATAGAGGTCACACAGTCAACTGTCACATCTTCTATCTCAGCAAATACTTTTATTTCTGGTTCAATGCCTGAAATTTCAACCATTCTAGTTAAAGTAAAGAGCCTGACAAGAGACATGTACATCCAAAAGAAGTGGCCAGTATATGAATTCCCATATAATACTTTATTAGCCTACTTTGATATCAAGTGTTTTCTGGATACTGTCAAAAATAAATATGACTTCTTAGAATTTTTGAATGATAAATCACATTTCTATACCATTTACACTGATGGATCTAAAACTGATGATTATGTTAAAGCAGCATATTATGACCCACAAAAGAGAATAACCAAATGCTTTAAAATGCCAAATAGTTGTAGTATATTCACTGCCGAAGGTTGGGCTATACTAGCTGCTTTAACTTATGTAAATACTATTGTAAATATTGATGAACATGATGTAAACAAAAATGTAAATAATATTTTAATTGTAAGTGATTCCAAAAGCGTTTTATCTAGTTTAAGTAATTGTAACTTAAGTTATAAACAAAATTATATTGTACATAGAATTAAGTATACTCTACAAAAGTTGGGAAAACATGTAGAATTTTTGTGGGTTCCATCTCACAGTGGCATAGTTGGTAATGAGGTTGTAGATCAGGCAACTCGTCAGGATCACGACGAGGATGTTACAGAATCTTTCAAGGTTCCTTTCACGGATTATTATCAACAATTTAAAATATTATTTAAGAAGATATGGAAAGTTTATTGGGACTTAACAACTGAAACAAAAGGAAAATGGTATTCAGAATTACAGCAAGACTTACCAACAATGCCGTGGTACAATAAATTCAAGTACTCCAGTAGAAAGTTCATAACCGTTATTAATCGCTTGCGATTTGGACATTGTTTAGTCCCAGCTCATCTCTACAGGATGAGAATCATCAGTGAAAATAAATGTACATATTGTTCTGAAGAAAATGCGGATATAAAACACGTTGTATTTGACTGTCAATCGTTTGCCATGCAAAGACTGTTACTTGTCAGTGAAATTAGTGACATAGCAGAAGAAAACTCTTTATGTGTTCCCCGCCACGTTCAGGAATTACTTTCGAAAACGGTTTATTTTAATCCGTTATTTAGATATATATTGAATACAATAGAAAAAATTTAGTCGTTTCGGGGTTCATTAGATTGTTTGTATATTTTATTTTTTATGTTTAGATTGATATTTTGTTGTTGTTAATTAGATAATTTTTTCATCGCCTCTCAGATGTACTAAGCTCGTATGAGCGGTAAATAATATTTTTTTTTTGAACTTGTTATTGTTTTATGTACTTTTAGGTAAGATAAGAGTAGTATGTTTAATGATTACGACTGAAGGACATGTATCCATGGTCATGAATAAATTAAAAAAAAAAAAAAAAAAAAAAACAAATAAAAGGTGAACTGTCATCAAAAGTGTCACTGTCAAGTCAAACAGCATTATGTCGTAGGGATGGGCAAGTGAAAAAAATATATCGATATTTATCGTATCGATATGCTTAATCAGTATCGATAATTATCGAGCGAAAATTATCGAATATTGTCAGGTTTCGTATGATTATTCATACATATTCCCAAAGCATTCAAAATTCGTAGAAAAGAATAAAAGAAAACGGTATTTTTATTGATGCTTGAGCCTAAATAATAAAATACAATTTAATCAAAAAAGTAGTCATCAGATATCGACACGAAACCAAAAATTAATAACGAAAAAAATCGGATTTGATACGAATTCGATACTCTAAAATAAATATCGAGTATGGATAGATCGCGATTTAAAAATATCGACCATATGTAGTGATAATTGGATGGAAAAACATCGATATTTCGATATTTTTTTGCACATGCCTATTGTGTATAAGTTGTTGAGTTTGTTGTGATATCAAATAATTTATTATTACGTCGAGTACGTGTCCAGTAGAGTCTTCGGATTCCTGTACGAACAAGATATCTTTCTGAATACTATTGTACTGTTTCTGTGCTACTGGTGTGGATTGTGTAGAACGTTTTTTTGAGTTTGCTTACGTTGTTGGACTAATGCCTATAGAAGTGTGAGAAGACAGACTCAGCATGATCAAGATAGGCAACCGCAGTTTGTTAGTGAAGAAGCCATTGCAACACAAGAGAACATGGATGTTGCTACATCAAGTCATGGAGTGGAAAGTGCATCAGAAACTTCTGTGCCTTCAAGGGATCATTCCAGAAGGTTTATTTGGAAGCAGTAAAGTGTACTATGCATACATTTTAGTTAATAGGGCTATAAGTAACTCAGTAGCTGATATTGCTGGTTACTATTGCAATTGTTTGGTGGGTAATCGAACCGTGGGATGCTGCGCACACGTAATTACCATTTTGTGGTATCTTAGTTGGGCTCGATATCGATCATTTTGAGCCGACGGCTCCGTTTTTAGACAACATATTTTATGAATATGATGATCATATGAACCAATAAAAATATTTTATTCCTATATTCAAGCATTATTATTTTCTATTCCCTATACCTACTTACTTATAAACCCCTACATTTAAATGTAGGGGTTTCTAAGACGGATGTTTTTCTACATCGTTCTCACATAATTATGTATAATCTCAACATGAAAGATGTAACCAAGTTTTTGTAACAACATTTTTGATTGAAAAAAGTGTCCATGGAGTTTCTTGCCCGTTCTTCTCCATAGTGATCTACGCTAGGGAATGGGCAACTACAGTACTTTCTCAAGTTATTATGCCTTGTGTCTGTTACTGTAGCTTTGATTTTTCTTTGTATTTTTGACATTCAAAAGTGCCGTAATGGTCTAGTTGAAATAAATGGTTTGAGTTTAGCTAATATTAGTTACTTAGGATTATTCACTGGTTTGATGGAACTATTTTCTGTTGTCTTATGAGAAATCAAATCACATTGTTGTAAGGACTGTTTCTTTGGTAGAAGGTTAGCTACAAAACTAACCTCAAAACACACACACAGACATACACACACTCACACACACACACACTAACAGACTTATGATAAAACTAGAATTAGACTATTAATTACTCATTTTCACTTTTATAACTTATTACACTTGTATGATATAAAAGAGCGGCGCCTCCTGGTACAGGCATCTACATGCTTAAAAGGGGACGCCACCAACTGTATAACTTTGTATAACGTGTAATAACGAAATAAACATTTTTGATTTGATTTTGATTTGATTTGATTTGATTTGAACTTGAACAGAAAATCAAAGAACAATAAAAACCCCACAAAATAAATAGTTCATTTTTATTTCCTTAGAAAATATGACATCTCCCCTCTTTTATGTCCAATTTATACTATCATACAACTTATTTTCATGCGCAACGGCGGTCCATAGAAGGATGGGCAATCTCTTTTAAATATACAATAATACGTGTTGTCAAGAAAATGTATAAAATATCAAATGTAAAATTGTAATGAACGAAGGAAGGGTAGTGGGCGGCGCGCGGTCGCCGGGAAGGGATGTCAGCGCTGGCGCACATGCGAGGTTTGTCAACTTCGCGCGATACTTACATTAGAAACTAGGCTAAATTAGGTAAATTACCGCTATGAACGGGAATACCGATAATTCGTACTTAAATAAAGATAATAACATCAATGGACCTTTTGAAAACGATAATCGCGTAATTTTTTTTAACGATTTAGATAGTAGAAAAAACAGTTTATAATTACTATGTTACTGTAACTGAAGCTCCCATTTCATTTTGTCGCATTTATTCAAATTCACCCTGTATAAAAGTTTATCAATACGCTCGAATGATGTTCAATTGTAGGGCTCGGCATATATATTGGGTATTTACAAGTACTATTATAGTATTAATAATAAATAGGTTAGCTATCTCTTAATGATCTAGTACTTTATACCCGGTTATAAGTACCTAGATTGTTTTAGATCGTCGACAAAAAACTCACGGAAACCTGATTTCATGATTTGGGACCTCTAATTTGTAGATCCTATTGTGTATAATAGACAATCAACATTTTTTTCATCTCACAAAATAATATCCTATACCTACTTTCATAATAATAGAATACTAAATTTTTCGTTATAAGCTTTTTTAAGTAAATTGTACCATAAACGTAACATCAAAATGTATAAGGGCTCTGGAACAGTTATTTTCTTTCAATGCACATTGCATAATTATGTCGTAAATTACTTACTGACTAATGCTTAGTGCATAGAAATATCCAATTTGCAATATCATTTATATTTTGAATATCTAGATATTATTAATTGTAAGAAAACCTGTCATTACGTTTATTTTCTTATTCGCATTATGAAAAATCCATAAATTTTTATGTATGGCAATATAATAGTCAAAACTTGATATCTTCCCAAACTGAATAATTTGACTATTCAAAAATATACTCAGTTCTGTTGTAATAAAGTGTTTCTTTCCTTATCAGGTGGACTGGCTCGACAGACTGACATTCAGGGAGATAGAAATGATCAATGAGAAAGAAAAACGCAGTTCAGACTACATGTACTTGATGGTGGAATTTCCTACAGTGCAGATTGACGGGATCATTGTAAGCATTAACTTCTCTTGTTATTAACCTTTTGACAGCCTCCACGCCAAGCCACAATTTCATCTACTATTTTGTCACATATTTGTGTCTTTTGGCGTACAGGGCACGCGCTTGCTTGTCACGTATATGTGACAATGGCGTCCAAAAGGTTAAAGCGCTGAGCAGACGTAAGGCAGACATTTTTTCGCTAACAATTAGCTAGAAGAGCTCGTGGCTAAATAATAACAGCCGCTCGGATCGATCTTCAGGTTAAGCCATGCTTGCCTAGGTTGGTCCGTAGATGGGTGACCACCTATTACATACCGAGGTTCGTCCGTACCTCGGAAAGCACGCTAATCCGTTGGTCCCGGTTGTCCATTGTAGATGTTTGACATTTCAAATTCAAAATATTTTATTTCACATAGGCCTAGATGGGCACTTACTTAAAACGTCGAAAAAAGTGCACGGTTCGCGTTGGTCGATTCCATGGAGAAGAACGGACACGACAGGTCACTCCATGGTTAGAATAGAATTAGTACTCTTTATTATGTACACGGTGTACACCATAAAATCATCATCATCATTTGGTGTAACAATAATTATTATTCTATCTGGTATGATATTACTTACATTATCATTCTTTAGGTAGTTAGTGGCCCAAAAGTCTAACAACCAGCCTTACCAAGGGGGTATCGTATTACCTAGGACGAACTGGGTTGTCGAGGTCAGGTCGGCTGCATCCGGTTATACTATCCAAAATAGTTAGAAAAAGGCTAGGCAGATGGTGATTGAAGTGGCTTATGGAGGCAATTTTAACCCTTTGTAGCCTCGTGTGGACTTTAAAACACATTATTTTATTGTTCACCGTAACAGTGCTTGGCACAGTACAAAACACAAAAAAGCAATTTTCTTTTATTAATCAAGTTCACTTAAACCATCCTTGTCTGACTTGCTAGACAAGGCCGCTTGCTAATTGCTGACACATTTTTATCGACATTAAAAAAGAACTTGCCCCCTATGACGTAGTGCATTGACCTTTTACAATTTCTACTAATAATAAGTATATCATAATGACACCTGTGATCTCTACACGAGTATTTCTTTGTCAAAGGTTAGTTGATAGACGTAATAACACAGCGCGTATCAAAAAAACAAGATTTAAGATATAACATTTTTGAAGGACATCTGAAAAAACTTTTGTGTTTGTTTTGTGAAGTAATTTATTTATTTTTCAACATGAAAAAAACGTTACAGTTATCGTTCATTGGTTGTTCAAATTCCTCACTAACAAACTTGAAAGAGTGCTAACACTGAAAGTCGGCCGGGGCTGCTGGACTGTTCGAAAGAGATACCGTGGCCCTGGAACATAAAGGGCTAAGAAGGAACATGGATGGGTTTCGTTCAGTAAAAGTCTGACACTCCCTTCCGCTCCGCCCAGAGCGGGAGAAAAAAATAATCCTAAAATCAGTATTACTTATCGACTCTTATTAACACATAATCAACCAAATTGTTGATACCCCAAAATGCTGTAAAGGCCGGAATTCAGTCTATAAAATACTTATATAAGGTCCCATTTAAAAGCGTTCAGTACGTCTAACCAAAGATAACCAAGCAAAAAAACACTAATTAAAGTGATTTTATTATACGCGTAATTACCTAGGTACTATCACTTACTTATGCTAACAATACTATCCTAAAAAGGTGTTGTGTAGTCAAGTGAAAGTCACAAGAACGCGCCCATAAGAGATGTGCTTATTCTAGAGCGATTTTGGTTGGATATCGTTGGAAAGACGTACTTAACACTGTGTTAAAATTGATCCATCTATTTTAATGTGACCTTATATTTGCTGGGTGAACCCCGGAGCTTTAGTTGCAGTAAAAACAAGGTATCCTTCCAACGTGTAAATATTTTTCAACTTATCTCTTGTTTCAGCATGCAGTAGTATACTACGAACAAGACGGCGATGAGATGTACCAATTCAGAGCTCAGGCTGAGATCGTCACCGTGCCGGACTATGAGATCTTACAGGTATGTCAATCAACGCAAATTCAACCTTATTTACACTACTAGCACTTAGTCCACAAAAATTGTGATAGCTCGGCTAATTTGCATGATATATTTATAAATTACAGCCTATTTTACTTCCCAAGTCCCGATTATGGGGGCAGAGATATTTCCGTATGTTCAGTTGACAATATTTCGAGAGTTTACAATATTGCTAGAGAGAAACACGTTATATTGTAATATAACGTGTTTGACAATTTTACGGTGACATATACAGGGGGTAAACGGAACTATCACGAAGCCGGATTGCTGAGGGACGACTTTTTTACTGTGGTGAAAAATTACGTTTTACGATAGGATTCAATATATAACGCACTCTAAACAGTGCTGATGAATGCTTTGAATAGTACGGGGGTATTCTAGTAGCTTGTAGTGTTGGCGTCTGTACATAGTAGGTGACACGGAAACTGCCACGGATACTAGTCCGCAAAATTATAATTATAAATTTGTTATCTAATTGCTACAGGTGCATCAATGTTAAAATTCAAACCGACTGGCGACAACAGGTTTAGATTGATATTCACTTACCTCGACTACCACCTACCTAGTTGGCTACAAATTCTACTTCCTAGTTCTTCTTTACATAGTATAAAACAAAGTCGCTCTCTCTGTTTGTACGCTTACATCTTATAAACTACGCACCGGATTTTAATGCAGTTTTCAACAATATATAGAGTGATTCAAGGGGAAGGTATAAGGATATTGCAGCATTAAAATGTAAACCATATAGTTTGGTCGACCGTACATTATAATAAAATGCGAAAGTTTGAGGGTGGACGGATGGATTAATATTTGTTACTCTTTCACGCAAAAACTATTTAACGGATTTGGATGAAATTTAGAGTACAGATAGTTTATAACCTCGATTAACACATAGGATTCTTTTTATGCCACTAGTATGATCCCGTGGAACAATTACCGAACTACACGCGGGCGAAGCTGCGGGCACAAGCTAATATTATATTCTAATAATATAAAGTTTATTTTTCCGGTATAGCTACAATTTCATGCTCATGTTAATTGAACACGTTTTTCTATTTACGTCAGTTCCCGTCTGCTACAATTCAAAGGTTGTAATAATCAATCAATTTTTCAAATACTCCAATAAAAATGTTTTGAACTATTTCGGGTACCCATGTAGGTATGCCCCGACTAGTTTGGCTCGAGATGTCACAGTGAGTGGAGCTCTTGATACTGAATCTAGTTGGACATATCCTAACATGCAAGTGAGTAAAGTTCCACCGCCAATCTGACCTCCACAAACCCGTTTTTGGGGAACATGTTTGACTGCTTATTTTATCTCCGGGTTATATCAACTGGCTCTTCAAACAGTGAAGACTCATTTCTTTTCACAATCTGTCATTTTATCGATTCTTCCGTCGACAAAACCCGTTTCTACGGTGGTCATGCTACGGGTGCAAGTAATAGGTCTTTTGTAAATTTCGGCGTACTAAAGTTTTAGTGGTTGAGAATAATGCACGGTAAAAACTCATCCCTTATTTCGACAAAAAACGAAAACGCTCAACACCACATGGAGCCATTTGCTTTTATTGCATGGACATAACGGTCTTTCTGAGCGGCTGAAGCCGATCCCGCATCCATGAGTGTGGTCATTCCTAATCGAAAGAGTCCTTTATCCAGAGCAAAGCATAGGTCATTACATTTTACTCTCCCGATTTTCTTAACATATCTTTTAACTTCCCGACCTTCACACCAAATCTTTTACACCTCAACAAACTAAACTATTTGTATCCTTTGACCAGGAAAACCTAGTAGAAAGCAAACAGCACCGCTTAGCGCGCTCGCTCCGCTCGGGAGTCTCCGGACGCGACGCGAAGCCGACCGCGGCCGAACGTGATCAGCTGTCGGCGCTAGTAGCCGCGCCCCCTGCGCGACCACTCAATGCCACCGACCAAGACTTACTGTGGAAATTCAGGTAAACAGGTTATAGAGAATAGCGTCCGATCCTAAATATACCTATGTATAATTAATTATCAAAATCAGACGCAATCAATGTAGTATAGAGCTGATGAGTAGGAGCTCATGAATGGTGTAACAGAGCTGTCTGACCTGAAATTAAGTTCAGAATTTTAGTCTTATTGATAAATACAATGTTGTGTCATGTTTTTATTTTTATTTTATATTTATTTCGAACTTGGAAAACGAGCAGGAGAATAATGATTTGTTTCGAAATAAGGGAGCTTTATAGAGGGTGTAAAACACCTTTTCACGAAGCCGAAAAGCACTTGTTCTCCCCATCATTGCGATATTTTTTTGGTTCTACACCATACCTGGGAAAGTGGGAACCTTCTAGTTACGGAGATATGGGGGGTCAAACTTACAACTTTTTGACAAGTTTTTTTTTTTAATACAAGTTTTTTTGTGAGATTTTAACTTTTAACACCTCAACGACCCCCGTACTATTCAATCCATCCCTCAGCACAATGTTTTAAGTGCGTTACATTGAGTTCTACCACAAAACATGATTTAAAACCTCAAAAAAAAAATTTGTTTCCCAGCAAATTTTTTTGCATAAAGTTACTTAGTTTGATGTACAGAATGCTTGGTTAACGGCTTTGTGATGAGGTGGTTTACACCCTGTATGTAGTATATCCCTTTCATAAGTTGTTTAATTAAACATTAACCCTTGGCTCAATCTTTTATTTAAGGGTAAAAAAAAACATTTCTCTTTCAGATTCTATTTATCATCGCACCGCAGAGCGCTCACGAAGTTTTTAGAATGCGTCAACTGGAACAGGCCAGGTATGTTCAATTTTCTATCGTAAAGACTTTTAGATTTTTTTTTTTTCTAGCGAGAATAATCATTCCGAAACGATATCTGATATCCTGATTCATAATCAGCCTATAATGTTCCCACAGCTGGGACACAGGTCTCCTCTGTGGAGGGGAATGGGCTATAATCCACTGTGCGGGTTGGTAGGTGTCACATGACTTCGATTTTTTTGGTTCTAAGACACCAGTTTCCTCACGATGTTTTCCTTCACCATTTTGGGAGCAGTAGTGATGAAATAAATAACACAAAGTAATGCGTCTGTCTGGGTTCAAACCCACAACTTACTGCTCGTAAATCGGAGCCACCACCACTGGGCCACCGCTGCTCAAATCCAGACTCGCTAGACTTTAAAAAGACGTAAGTAAATACAAGGCACGTACGAACATCACGGTTTAAAAAAAAGTAAAAAAAGAAAACAAATAAGAATTCTAATGGATCTGGGTCTAGGATCAGGTACTTGCATATTCATGTTATTAATTACTATGCAGTCTACTACTCGTACTATTATTGAACAGTTTTTCCTTATCGAAGGATTTCCCCTTATCAAGTAAATCTTCCTCGACTTAATATTTGTCTATACTGTAACTTATATTGGTGTAGTTGAGCTGTGCTTCTCTTTGCCGGTAAGTATTTTCTAACTTAATGTTATAAATGCCAAAGTTTGTGAGAATGAGTGGATGGTAGGGTGGATGTTTGTTTTCTTTCACGCAAAAATTACTGAACGGATTTGGATGTTTAGCACACAGGTATTTTATAACCTGGCTTAACACAAGAGATTTCTTATCCTGATAGTATGATCCCTTGGGACAATTATCGATCTTCATGCGGGGAATAAACGAGATAAGCTATCTACGAACAAGCAACCTTTAATAAATGGATTCATAACAGGGTTTTTAATCTACCTCATTTCAAAGTAACTATTCGTACCTTAAAAGAACTTAATTAAAATCGGTACGTCCGTTCAAGGTCTATGACGCTACAGATAGACACACAGATACACACTAAAATGTCATGACACCTATCTTTTTTGGTTGGGGGTTTAAATAGAAACTCTGGCAATGTTACGCGGAGGTCAGATTTAATCCGCCGCGGGAGACGCACCAGGCGCGGCCACCTTGGCTAGCACGCTGCCCGTCCCTCTTATGACGACAGCCCCTGTCGGCGCCAGAGTGTTCCACAAGCGCCGACCAAGAGATGTCAGCATAATGGAGGGGCCTGCGGGGGCCAAAGTCTGCCGGGGCTGCGGGAGACTGTTCGAAAGAAATACCGCGGCCCCGGAACATAAAGGGCTAAGAAGGAACATGGATGGGTTTTAGTCAGTAAAAGTCTGACACTCCCTTTCGGTCCGCCCAGAGCGGGAGGAATCATTTGATGATTTCCCTTCCGAAAAAAAAGGTCTGGTTTAATTTCTAATTCGATTGTTGCGGTTACTTCGCTCCGTTCGGCTCTGATATGTGCGCGTTTACCTTTAGGTGTCGCTTAGTGTTCGTGAAAACGGTCATAAGTTTGAGTATTAACAACTTATACGGTCAGTTACGGAATATCTCCAGTGATTGTTTATTATTTGCCGCGATCATGGCGCTTGCAATAGCGTTACGGAAGTTAACCCGTAAGTTGTTACTTACGGGTAATACTGTTGTATTAGTTTAGTTTTAAACTGTGATTGTTTAAAACAGTGTCATCCCAAATAAACTTCCTCTGTGATGTAACGTTGCTTATGAGATAATATTCTCGTTATCCAACATCCGCTTCTTTAGTAACATGTCAACATTTTTCTAATCTACATTTTTACAACATAAAGAAACCGACTACTAAAGTTATATGAAGTTAGAACAAGGACCGTTTTCTTTTACAATTAGATATGATGTCAAATGTTGACCCCAAATATACTTGAAAGATATCCCCTTTGAATGAATACCGATAAGTTTTTGTTGATTTGTAAAGTTTTTTAAAGGTATTTAAAAAGGTACCTACTTACATGATTAGAAATACCTACGTTAAAGAAAATTGAGTGACATAAGGTATCGCCAGTTTTGCCTGATGTCGGGATTCGTCTGGATTGTCCCGATATTTCATGTGAGTCCCGCCAAATACACAATTTGCAGACGGACAAATTTTTGTGGTTCATTTCAATAATAAAAACAAACATTAAAATTTGTAAAATTTGTATGGGCCGATCTTTAATCTTCCCATATGGCAACCCTATGTTACAGCGCATTGGTTGAGTGTGAATCTTTCTGCAATAACTTACCTGTTCGATTCCCACTTTGACCTAATATGTGTGTGTCAAACCGGTAAAACAGGCCCATGATATAAGGAAAGTCACTACAAGTTATGCAAAGAAAATGAATACCTGTATTAATAAAATGCATTGGAATAAAAACTTTTCTCAAAATATTCTCTGGTGTAGGCACACTACATTTTCTTCTACCAAACGAAAAGGTTTTACTCCCTACTAAAAACAAATCAAAACACATCTTACCCACAAATAATAAAGTCCAAATCACCTTGAACAGTCATCGAACTTTGGTAACTAAACCATTAACTGCAAGAATTCATTAACATATTTTGTCCGATATAACAACTTTAAACTTGTTTACCTTCAAAATAACTTAACTACACGTGGTATTTACGCAACGAGTTTAAAATCGTTAACTACCTAAGTTTATGTTAGTTGTTTTGAAATGGCTTCGAGGAAACACGTACTTTGTAGTGTTAAAAGAACTTTTTAACCGACTTCAAAAAGAGGAGGTTGTGACATTGTGCTCTGTTTGTGTTAAAGTTGTGATATATTGTGTTGGTTTAAAAATGAAGGAACAAATTGGGACTGAACTGAGGATATTACCGAAATATGTCTGTGAGTACCTCAGCCCCACAAATACCTTGTTTTACTTAACTTCGGATAGTTTTTGGGTTTAAATACTTAAAAATGGTCATACTGATACTCACGGTTTATCGGTCGTTGACTATGTCATAGTGTGAAGATTGCACGATGACCATGTTTATTGGAGAGCAGTGGTGGTGGCGGAGTCGTTCCAGGGTGGGTTCGACTCCAGGCAGGTGGTTCATCACCACTGCTCTCAAAACGGTGAAGGAAAACATCGTGAGGAAACCGGCATGTCCTAGAACCAAATAATCAAAGACATGTAGCAATCCGCGCTGGGCCCGCGTTGTGGATTATAGCCCATTCCCTCAAATAAAGAGTACGCCTGTGTTCCAGCAGTGGGAACATTATAGGCTGATTGTGCTATGCATGTTTATTGTAACTTCCTAATAAGTCTGTCATTTGAAAATCTATTTGAAAACATTTTTTTTAAGAGCAGACAATCTCAGAATCCCCTCGCTTTCCATTCAAAGAGAAACCTTGTTCTCTTTGTTGTTCCCGTATCGTAAAAATATGCTTGGCCTACTGGAATTTATTCCGGGTCACGCACTTTGTAAAAATACTATCATTAATGTTTCATTCTTATAATAATAAACCATTATCAGTTTGTACTCGTATTCATACTACCTATAAACGTTTGGCTTCTGCACCAAAACCAACATAAACGAACGAATGAGCTATCAACAGCCAATCACATTAGGTGACTTGCTTTTAATTTTTCCACGTCGATAATTTTGGTTTCATTCATTAAAAACATTAACTAAAATATTGTAGACCCAAAACAGAATAAAAAAGTACCTTTACTTGCCCGATACTTTCTTCGTCAAGTGCTAGCAGGCAAGCCCTACTACTGAGCATACATTGAGGTCCTGGGTTTGATTCCCGGCTCGGGGAAAGTGTTATTAGGTTTTATCATTAGGAATTTCTTAGTAGCAGCAACGGAGTCTGGATTTATGCCCGGTTGATGGCAATAGGCTCGCCTTCTAGTACGTGATATTTAAAACATAACTAAATGTAAGTGGACTATCAGGTACATCTTTACCTAACCCTTCGCGTATTTCAGGCGTAATGTTGAGGTTTAAGATCATTTATTCTCATAAGAATTACACTATTCACTTACATAAGAATATTAATACTAAAACTTAAAAATAACAAAAAGTTGGGGTATTACAAAAAATTAGACGTCGATTTTAAAAATGTTTTGAAGGTAGATTACAAATCATTGCGGGCAAAATGTTCGTTCGATACATGTAAACAAGAATGTGTAACACAGATAAACGGTGACTGGATGTGGCTCGGCACTATGTTAGGGAATGTAATAGGCTTGTGTCCTAAAAAAATCTAATTAGTCCGTCAGTTAGATAATAAAAAAATATTTGACCCGTATTTTTTCTTTTGTTACATAAACCAAAATTGACGAAGATACGACGCTTTTAAAATTCGCAATACGTCACGCCGTGCTATAGTATTTAGTGCGTTGTGACGTCACGAGCCCCCACTCCCTAGTTTTGATGCGTTTTATCTTAGTCAGTACTCAGTGATTTACAAAAACAAAAAATACGTGTCCATTATTTTCCAATACTCTAACTGACGGACTAATTAGTTTTGCAATTTATTGATGGTGGAAACTAGCCTATTCTTTTACTATAAAATGTTTAAGTAACTTTTTAAAAGTGGTTTTGGATGTACACTCTTTGAGGTCTCTCGGTAACTTATTAAATATTTTAGATCCTTCGTACACGATAGTTTTCCTTCCGCAGTAATGTTATGTAATGTAACCAGTTTACATTCTAATTGTTTAACTGCCTTGTTAAGAGGCCTGCGGAGCATGCGAAGTTCATACAAACGTAATACCAAATAGTTTGTAAATCAAACATATTCTTAAGGTAGTGTATATTTGTTTCGATTGGATTACAGAATATATAGGTTCCCAAACACATGTTTTGAATGTACACTGATTTAAACAAGAGTTATGAGAAAATTATTTTTTTTCATAGATTTAAATTCCTCATATCTCGTCTTCATATCATTCTCTTTTCAAAAAAAAATAATTTGAGAACATAGATATTCTGTAATCCAATCGAAATATATATGTCACCGTAAAATTGTCAAATACGTTATATTGTAATATCTCTAGCGATATTGTAAAATCTCGAAATATTGTCAAATGAACATACTGCTTACAACAAAACGCATTATTTTTCGTGAAATGCATGCCATGGTAGTCAACTCACGCGGTGTGGAGGTAAGGAGGGGTCCAACTCTCATGAAAAGATATTGTACCATTCCTGAGAAATACCGATTATTATAACATAACCTTAAAACACTTTATATTTCCATATAAAGCGTAGTCGACGGATTCTACGGACGGCCCCTATTTCAGGGTGCAGGGTTTAAAGGAACCTAACTAACCTAACGGGAGGGTGCCCCAAGTCCCGATTATGGGGGCAGAGATACTTCCGCATGTTCATTTTTCCGCATGTTTTTTAGGGGTCGTTGAGGTGTTTAAAGTAAATATCTTACAATAAAAACTGGAATTTAAAAAAAAAAAACTTGTCAAAAAGTTGAAACTTTGACCCCCAATATCTCCGCAACTAGAAGGTTCCCAGGTATGGTGTAGAACAAAAAAAAATATACTAATGACGGACAGTACAAGTGCCTTTCGACTTCGTTAAGAGTTGTTTTACACCTTTTATTATGCTATAAAGGGTGTAAAAAGTTGAGAGCGGTGGTGGCCCGGTGGTGGCGGCCCCGACTTACGAACAGTAAGTCGTGGGTTCGACCCCAGGCGGGCGCATTACTTTGTGTAATTTATTTCATCACCACTGCTCTCAAAAACGGTGAAGGAAAACCACATGCGGAAACCGATACCCTAGAACCAAAAATTCGAAGACATGTGACATCTACCAACCCGCATTGGGCCCGCGCCGCGTGGTGGATTATAGCCCATACACAAAATACGCGCTTTGACGTGGAGTTGCGGACACCAGCCCGTAATACAATACAATACAAAGGATGTAAAAGACAAAGCCGAAAGGCACCGGTTCTCCTCATCATTGCGACAATTTTTTTGTTCTACACCATACCGGGGAGTCCGGGGACCTTCTAGCTATGGAGATATTGGGGGACGAAGTTCCAACGTTTTGACAAGTTTTTTTAATGTTATTTTTTTACTTTAAACACCTCTACGACCACCGTAATATTGAATCCATTCATTAACACTATGTTTTGAGTGCTGTACATTGAGCCACAAAACATGATTTTCACCCCAAAAAAAAATTCGTTTCCCAGCAATAATTTTTGCTTAAAGTTACTTAGTTTGATGTAAAGAATGCTTGGTGGACGGCTTCGTGATGAGGTGGTTTATTACACCCTGTATTTGACCAATTACGCATAAAAAGTAACTTTACTTTCGTCATAGTAACGGTCAGTTTAGATACGACAGTCGTGCTCAACTCAAGGTTACATTGATATAAAACATATTAGTATTAACTATATCAGTTAAGAGTAAAGACGGTTGTCTAAACACTGGATGTTTATTAATAAATAGCCGATTAAGTGATATAAAAATGTGTACTATTGCTATCAGTAAACATACAAGAATGATGCGATTTAAAGAATGTAAAGGTATGTCTTACACGAGTTTGTGTTTTTGGAAGAAAAATTTATGGATTAGGTTAAAATAGGATAAACAAATCGGTTATCATTATGTAACAATTATGTATAAAATAAACACATATGCAAGCAAAAGACAACATATTGCATGTGTGGCAAACATTTCAGTAAGACTAGATGTTGCCCGCGACTTTCGTCTGCCTATAAATATTGCCGTAATTTTACGATTACGATGGTGGTAGAGAAAGTTGTTCAGTTTGATAGTCTATAGCACACCCTTCCATATGACTATACCCTTTTTAGGGTTCCGTAGTCAACTAGGAACCCTTATAGTTTCGCCATGTCTGTCTGTCCGTCCTCGCTTAATATCTGTGACCGTTAGCAATAGAAAGCTGAAATTTGGTACCAATATGTGTATCAATCACGCCGACAAAGTGGTAAAATAAAAATTGGAAAAAAATGTTTTATTAGGGTAGAGAGCCCCCCTATATGTAAAGTGGGAAGTGATTTTTTTTTTAATTTCAACCCTAACGTGTGATATATTGTTGGAAAGGTATTTAAAAATGAATAGGGGTTTACTAAAGTCACTTTTTGATAATGTCAATAATTTCGGAAATAATCGCTCCAAAAGTAAAAACCGGCCAAGAGCGTGTCGGGCCACGCTCACTGTAGGGTTCCGTAGCTTCCCAGACCATTAAAAATACCAACATTTTTCGTCAGCAAAAATAACTTTGTTTTTCATAGTATTTGTATGAAAAACAAAGTTATCATTTGCGTTTTTTTGAAAAAGTGCTATATAACTCAAAAACTATTCAACTCATCAAGTTGAAAATAATTTTCCTAGAAAGTTCATATAAAGGTCTACTTCTGTGATTTTTTTCATATTTTTTAAACTTATGGTTCAAAAGTTAGAGGGGGGGGGGACACATTGTTTTTGACTTTCGGAGCGATTATTTCCTAAAATATTAATATTATCAAAAAATGATTTTAGAAAACCCCTATTCATTTTTAAATACCTATCCAACAATATATCACACGTCAGGGTCAAAATTAAAAAAAAAATCGCTCCCCACTTTACGTCTGGGGGAGGTACCCTAATAAAAATGTTTTTTTAAATTTTTATTTTTGCACTTTGTCGGCATGATTGATATACATATTGGTACCAAATTTCAGCTTTCTGGTGCTAACGGTCACTGAGATTATCCGCGGACAGACAGACAGACAGACATGGCGAAACTATAAGGGTTCCGTTTTTTGCCATTTGGCTACGGAACCCTAACAATGTGTTCCCCCCCCCCCTCTAACTTTTGAACCTTATGTTTAGAAAATCATAAAAAAATCTGAAAGTAGAACTTTATAAGGACTTTCTAGGAAAATTATTTTGAACTTGGATGGAAACAAGTTTTTGTACAAAAAAGACAAAAAGTTGTACAAAATAATCTCTGGACTAATTTGTAGTATAATCGTATATGCAAGCAGTTTTTTTAACTTCGTTTACATATTTTATTATCCTGAACGTATCTTTTTCAAACAAAAAAATAATTATTAAAATCGGATTGGATTGAACACTTATTGTGACGGACGGGACAACTACGGAACCCTACACTGAGCGTGGCCCGACACGCTCTTGGCCGGTTTTTGTTACACGTTGAGATTTAGATGTTATTAGCATTTGTTCATAAATTCCTAACAAATCAGCCTATTGAAATCCGCTGGGTAGAGATGTCCCTTCCAAACTGCACGACAACACCCCGACATCTGCTTTCCGTATCCGGCCTCCTTTTAGAGATCCTCAATCCATCTAACACTTCCTCAGTCCCTCGGAAAGCACGTGAAGCCGTTGGTTCCGGCTGTTATTTGTAGATCTTTGGCAGTCGTTACAGGTAGTCAGTGGCCCGAAGGTCTGACAACCAGTCTTAGCAAGGGGTATCGTATTGCCCAGTACTGTCTGGGGTGTGAAGGTCAGATAGGCAGTCGCTCCATCTAAAATACTCGTATTCAGGTGGAGGTTATACTAGAAGCCGACCGCAACATAGTTGGCAGATGATGATGATGATGTCCATGTAGCGCTTGGTATTTGCAGGCGATCCTCAATTTATTAGAACCTTAAACTTTATTGTTTTTTTTTTTTTAAAGAGCTTATACATCAAGAATAAACTTGCTTATGAGTAGTTATTAATAAATAATTTATTTAATCAGGTAGCAGCATTAATTGATAACCTGAAACAAACCAATGAACGCAAATTAACTTCAAGTTCTTTGTTGACTATGTTTTTATTCTTATTCATGCAGGTGTTACATGCACCTAGAAAAGAAGGGATCGGCTACAGCAGTATGGCCCCAGAAAATTTCGTCAGCATGCAATGTTTGACGAAATTTTATTTTTTCATTTTATTTAAATAAATCCGAAAATAAAACTTACCGGTGGTATGATACCCCTCCATGAGTTGGATTTTTAGTCTGACTATGGTTTTTACAGTCCAGTATAGCACAATAAGGCATTTTAATATTATTTTTCGTTAATATTATGTTGACGCAGTCTAGTTAGAGAATGAGAGCGCTTGAACAGCCAGTGCGTCACGCATGACTTACTAGCGGCGACAGTGCCACGCCTACTTACTATTTCCACTGTTTTTACTGTTCCGTGCTTATAATACTCAAACCCACCTCAACACTCCCTCACCCACATGGTCCTCACATTCACAATAATGTTATTTTATTAAATAAAATTAATAATAATTTACAAAATGAATGTCAAAGATAATTGCGAAAATCATTAAATGTCACAGTCACAAAGTAAATATTCATGTGTGTGTGCACACACATAAAATAATAAAAAATAAAATAAAAAATAATAAAATACTGAACTAAGTATTCATGTCAAATCATTAAATACAGTAAAAAAGTAAATATTCATGTCAAATACACACACATAAAATAACAACATGATACAGTGCGTCGAAAACTCGTGTGACGTCACATTGGAGTACATTGTTTACCGGAAAGTGACGTCACAAGCACTAGAGTGGGTGCTTGCATCCCTCCCCCCAAGTTGTCGTCTTATAATATCGGAGCATGTGGCCTAGTGTACTTTCTGCCTAACCCCAGGGGAACAGTCGTGAGTATTTAGTATTTAAATAATATTGTATTGTTGTTTGTTCCAGGCGAGGTGCGTCAAGCCTTGTCTATGATGAAGCAATGGGCGCCGATGGACGTAGAAGATGCGCTCGAGTTGTTGACGCCCAAATTCACACATCCCGCTGTCAGAAAGTACGTATGATTTCTTTAAGAAATCACGTTAAAAATATTTAAAAATTCTAAAAATGCACTTTACTAATCTTAAAAGTCCATTTTAAGAATTTTAAATTTTTAACGTGATTCATATTATGTTCTGCAAAAGTGGCCATTTTAGACCCCCTGTTCTTTTATCCAACTACGGCGCAGCCCAAGGGTTATGAATTTAGCAATCCATGTATGTACGTATGTTCCACCGTAGCGCCTAAACTATTCATCCGATTTTGATAAATAAAGTGTCAATCAATTCGTTATTCTGCCCGAGTGACATAGGCTACATCTTTACCGACTTCAACAATAGGAGGAGTCGATTTTACCTTGTAAATCCAGAATTTAATTAGAGCGTAATTTTTCAATACTCGGGTTTTTTTTAGTTATTGTATGATATGAGTGACGGGTAAAACAAAATAATACCTTTACAGAGGCTTGCAGAAGCTAATGAGCGAGAACACCAACACTTTGGATTATACACTTCCTATAGACTGGCCTATTCTAGCTATAGAATCAGTTAAATTCACTCGCGGATCTAAACGTACCAAATAGTCTTTTTTAAACATTTTTACTACTTTTCAGTCACACCTTTTATTTCAAAGTCTTACTGACAGTCAATAATAATTCTTGCCTAGCATCTCATTAAAAAGTAGAGTGACACATAACATAACATTGTATACCACACAAATTGTTGTGTACTATTACTCTGACCCGGCCTAGTACTTGTTTTCTTAATTTTTGTCTTCTTAAAGATTTCTTCACATTATGCCTCACCAACCACATTTACTTTAATTTCTCACCCACCCTTCTTCGATTTCAATTGTTTTGTCTATATTTTTATTAACAATCCATCCATCTATATTCCAATAAACATATTGCACGACAACCTAACTCAGCTTTTACCACATAATTCATTCTAACGTGTAGGTAATAATTTAAAAAATAATTAACTATTCCAGGTACGCGATCTCGCGTCTCAAGCAGGCTCCTGATGATGATCTATTGTTGTACCTTCTGCAATTAGTTCAAGCTCTCAAATATGAAGATTTCATGGAGATACATGATGGTAAGATTTATAAACTCAATAGCTTCGCTTTATTTTTTGACCTGTGAAGCCCAGCCGAACCGGTCAGACGCCATTGTTTAACTATTGTGTCTACTTCACTTACCTAAATATTAAAAAGGTGAAAATGAGACAAAAATAATAAAAATGAATAATATAAATAGGAAGAAATTCTAGTCTCAATTTATTTTAATTATTTTCAGAATACGCTCGCGTGTGTGGTAAGGACCCCAGTACTGCTGAACTGGAGTCTCGTGAGAGTCGCCTCATGCAGAGTGGACACAGAGGCAGCCAAGCTAGTCTCCTGTCGGCGTCCGGTAAGAGTTAATATAGTTCTACAGCCGCCAGTACATCCAAGTTGTCAAATTCCAAATGATTTTAAAACCATAAAATGTTGTCGGTTAAGTTTAAAACCGAATGAGTAATTTTCATGGACCTCATGTCGTGTCAATATTATAGAATAGAGTGTTGCGGCGTATTGCCTCACTGTCGCACGTCGCGCGTCGTCACCACATCAAGAGCGTGCCATACTTCACTTGACACAGCTGTTGCCCCCAATTCAAGACAACGCTGTCTTGAATTTAGGCTACGGCGCGCTTACCCGCGGTCGTCGACTCGTACTCGTACGGTACCAGCAAGCGCGTTGACAGTCCGCTCTAACCTTTTTCATCTGGACTTTATAAAATAGGCTATGCGACACACGATTTAATACTCTAATTTGAATGGCAAGCACATTTGTGTGAGTTCTATGTACTGTAAAGCCACCATTTACATTTAGTTATCTTTTTTTTTTGACTTGAATATGTCTTGGCGGCTGAGAGAATGTCATGCTCACTCAAATGTCTCGTTGATGGTGGCGCGTGTGTCGGGTCATTTAGTTCCCTTCAATATGGTCGAGTTGAATGGCGCCGATACATGCGTCATGTTCGTGAACGGGCGCTATCAGTTGGGACTGGTCATCTCTTAGCTGCCACGGTTAATTTTAATTTCTATTTTTTTTATATTGTTGATTTAATATTTTCTCTGAACGCTCTTAATGTGCACGTCTGTCTACATCGTTCTCACATATATGTATAATAATCACACATGAATGATGTAACCAAGATTTTGTAAAAAATATTGATTTAAAAGAGTGTCCATGGAGTTTCTTGCCCGTTCTTCTCCATAGAGATCTACGCTAGGGAATGGGCAACTACAGTACTTTCTCAAGTTATTATGCCTTGTGACTGTAGCTTTGATTTTATTTGTATTTTGACATTCAAAAGTGCCGTAATGGTCTAGTTGAAATAAATGCTTTGAGTTTGAGTTAATTGCTGGGTTGGAGCGGTTCCGGTGCGGTGCTTGTCAAGTGAGCCACGACCTTCACAGCGATCGTCAGCTATAGTCCCCGTCTCGTTATACATTTTGTAAACACATATTCGGGTTCGCAACCTTTGGAACAAATTCAAAAATGGCAGCGTCAGCGTGATCTTCAAAATGGCGGCCCAAAAGTTTACGCTCCATGATGTCAGATGCGTTCCAGTACTACAAAACATAGACGACAGCTCTTTATATCGCCAAAATATAACCCGACTAAGTAAAATTGCTCGTTTGTTCCGTATTACACTTATGTTAATTTGAGTTGATTGAATTTGGGAGTATTTCTTGTTGATTGAATTGTCGCTACGTATCCTGGTACGAATTCTTTTTTTGCAAAAATTATAGCTTCTCGTGGCGCGGACTATAGTTTGTAAGCAAAATATGTACAGTGTGTAAGCAAAATATACAGACTCCAATGCTGATTTTATGTTTCTTTTGCTTCTTTCTTCCAGTTATCACAGCAAGTGAAATGACATCATCTATGACAAGTCGTCGCTCCACCGACGCGACGGTAGAGGAAGCTCCCGCTGCCTTAGAGAACAGCGTCAGTGTCAACAACAACAACAGTAACGCTGACAACAACAATCCCTTCAGGTAACAACAGTAACAACAGCTAGGGAAAGGGCAACTACAGTACTTTCACTAATTCAAGTAATAGCGCACCGCGTTAATAAATACACTTATTTCGGTGAAGGAAAACATCGTAAGGAAACCAGCATGCCTGAAAGATATTTCTCGACGGCATGTAAAGCCAAGTCAGCACGGACGTATGCTCTTGGTCCAGCGGTGAAACATGTTGCACTCGTATACAATATTGATCTTTCTTTCTCTCTTCCCTCAGCGAAACCTTGGAGCCAACAGAAGAGCGTCTCTCCCTAGCGTCGTTCCTGATCTCCCGCGCGTGCAACAACAGCGTGGTCGCCAACTATCTGTACTGGTACCTCCTCATCGAGTGCGAGGACCAGGAGGGAGGCCGCGACCATGCCGCCCGGGGCATGTACCTCGCCGTCATGAGGACCTTCAGCCATCGTCTGGCCAAGGGTATGTAGCTACTCACCTCTAACTTATTGTTTCAACTACCTGTACTGTACTGGTACCTCCTCATCGAGTGCGAGGACCAGGAGGGAGGCCGCGACCATGCCGCCCGGGGCATGTACCTCGCCGTCATGAGGACCTTCAGCCATCGTCTGGCCAAGGGTATGTAGCTACTCACCTCTAACTTATTGTTTCAACTACCTGTACTGTACTGGTACCTCCTCATCGAGTGCGAGGACCAGGAGGGAGGCCGCGACCATGCCGCCCGGGGCATGTACCTCGCCGTCATGAGGACCTTCAGCCATCGTCTGGCCAAGGGTATGTAGCTACTCACCTCTAACTTATTGTTTCAACTACCTGTACTGTACTGGTACCTCCTCATCGAGTGCGAGGACCAGGAGGGAGGCCGCGACCATGCCGCCCGGGGCATGTACCTCGCCGTCATGAGGACCTTCAGCCATCGTCTGGCCAAGGGTATGTAGCTACTCACCTCTAACTTATTGTTTCAACTACCTGTACTGTACTGGTACCTCCTCATCGAGTGCGAGGACCAGGAGGGAGGCCGCGACCATGCCGCCCGGGGCATGTACCTCGCCGTCATGAGGACCTTCAGCCATCGTCTGGCCAAGGGTATGTAGCTACTCACCTCTAACTTATTGTTTCAACTACCTGTACTGTACTGGTACCTCCTCATCGAGTGCGAGGACCAGGAGGGAGGCCGCGACCATGCCGCCCGGGGCATGTACCTCGCCGTCATGAGGACCTTCAGCCATCGTCTGGCCAAGGGTATGTAGCTACTCACCTCTAACTTATTGTTTCAACTACCTGTACTGTACTGGTACCTCCTCATCGAGTGCGAGGACCAGGAGGGAGGCCGCGACCATGCCGCCCGGGGCATGTACCTCGCCGTCATGAGGACCTTCAGCCATCGTCTGGCCAAGGGTATGTAGCTACTCACCTCTAACTTATTGTTTCAACTACCTGTACTGTACTGGTACCTCCTCATCGAGTGCGAGGACCAGGAGGGAGGCCGCGACCATGCCGCCCGGGGCATGTACCTCGCCGTCATGAGGACCTTCAGCCATCGTCTGGCCAAGGGTATGTAGCTACTCACCTCTAACTTATTGTTTCAACTACCTGTACTGTACTGGTACCTCCTCATCGAGTGCGAGGACCAGGAGGGAGGCCGCGACCATGCCGCCCGGGGCATGTACCTCGCCGTCATGAGGACCTTCAGCCATCGTCTGGCCAAGGGTATGTAGCTACTCACCTCTAACTTATTGTTTCAACTACCTGTACTGTACTGGTACCTCCTCATCGAGTGCGAGGACCAGGAGGGAGGCCGCGACCATGCCGCCCGGGGCATGTACCTCGCCGTCATGAGGACCTTCAGCCATCGTCTGGCCAAGGGTATGTAGCTACTCACCTCTAACTTATTGTTTCAACTACCTGTACTGTACTGGTACCTCCTCATCGAGTGCGAGGACCAGGAGGGAGGCCGCGACCATGCCGCCCGGGGCATGTACCTCGCCGTCATGAGGACCTTCAGCCATCGTCTGGCCAAGGGTATGTAGCTACTCACCTCTAACTTATTGTTTCAACTACCTGTACTGTACTGGTACCTCCTCATCGAGTGCGAGGACCAGGAGGGAGGCCGCGACCATGCCGCCCGGGGCATGTACCTCGCCGTCATGAGGACCTTCAGCCATCGTCTGGCCAAGGGTATGTAGCTACTCACCTCTAACTTATTGTTTCAACTACCTGTACTGTACTGGTACCTCCTCATCGAGTGCGAGGACCAGGAGGGAGGCCGCGACCATGCCGCCCGGGGCATGTACCTCGCCGTCATGAGGACCTTCAGCCATCGTCTGGCCAAGGGTATGTAGCTACTCACCTCTAACTTATTGTTTCAACTACCTGTACTGTACTGGTACCTCCTCATCGAGTGCGAGGACCAGGAGGGAGGCCGCGACCATGCCGCCCGGGGCATGTACCTCGCCGTCATGAGGACCTTCAGCCATCGTCTGGCCAAGGGTATGTAGCTACTCACCTCTAACTTATTGTTTCAACTACCTGTACTGTACTGGTACCTCCTCATCGAGTGCGAGGACCAGGAGGGAGGCCGCGACCATGCCGCCCGGGGCATGTACCTCGCCGTCATGAGGACCTTCAGCCATCGTCTGGCCAAGGGTATGTAGCTACTCACCTCTAACTTATTGTTTCAACTACCTGTACTGTACTGGTACCTCCTCATCGAGTGCGAGGACCAGGAGGGAGGCCGCGACCATGCCGCCCGGGGCATGTACCTCGCCGTCATGAGGACCTTCAGCCATCGTCTGGCCAAGGGTATGTAGCTACTCACCTCTAACTTATTGTTTCAACTACCTGTACTGTACTGGTACCTCCTCATCGAGTGCGAGGACCAGGAGGGAGGCCGCGACCATGCCGCCCGGGGCATGTACCTCGCCGTCATGAGGACCTTCAGCCATCGTCTGGCCAAGGGTATGTAGCTACTCACCTCTAACTTATTGTTTCAACTACCTGTACTGTACTGGTACCTCCTCATCGAGTGCGAGGACCAGGAGGGAGGCCGCGACCATGCCGCCCGGGGCATGTACCTCGCCGTCATGAGGACCTTCAGCCATCGTCTGGCCAAGGGTATGTAGCTACTCACCTCTAACTTATTGTTTCAACTACCTGTACTGTACTGGTACCTCCTCATCGAGTGCGAGGACCAGGAGGGAGGCCGCGACCATGCCGCCCGGGGCATGTACCTCGCCGTCATGAGGACCTTCAGCCATCGTCTGGCCAAGGGTATGTAGCTACTCACCTCTAACTTATTGTTTCAACTACCTGTACTGTACTGGTACCTCCTCATCGAGTGCGAGGACCAGGAGGGAGGCCGCGACCATGCCGCCCGGGGCATGTACCTCGCCGTCATGAGGACCTTCAGCCATCGTCTGGCCAAGGGTATGTAGCTACTCACCTCTAACTTATTGTTTCAACTACCTGTACTGTACTGGTACCTCCTCATCGAGTGCGAGGACCAGGAGGGAGGCCGCGACCATGCCGCCCGGGGCATGTACCTCGCCGTCATGAGGACCTTCAGCCATCGTCTGGCCAAGGGTATGTAGCTACTCACCTCTAACTTATTGTTTCAACTACCTGTACTGTACTGGTACCTCCTCATCGAGTGCGAGGACCAGGAGGGAGGCCGCGACCATGCCGCCCGGGGCATGTACCTCGCCGTCATGAGGACCTTCAGCCATCGTCTGGCCAAGGGTATGTAGCTACTCACCTCTAACTTATTGTTTCAACTACCTGTACTGTACTGGTACCTCCTCATCGAGTGCGAGGACCAGGAGGGAGGCCGCGACCATGCCGCCCGGGGCATGTACCTCGCCGTCATGAGGACCTTCAGCCATCGTCTGGCCAAGGGTATGTAGCTACTCACCTCTAACTTATTGTTTCAATACGGTATAATAACATTATCCAAAACTGAGCAGTAGATGGCCCGGGGTTGCGAGACTGTTCGAAAGAGATACCGCGGCCCCGGAACATAAAGAGCGAGGAAGTCAAATGGAAGTGTTTTAGTCAGTAAAAGTCTGACACTCCCTCCTGCTCCGCCCAGAGTGGGAGAAGTTATTAGATGATTACCCATACGAAAAAAAAGCCAATAGATGTCGCCACTGACGTGTTCTGGAATTCGGGAACACTGAGGAGTCTGGACACGGGAAATAATGATACGCCTGGTGATTTTTTCAGGTTTAATCGCAGATTGAATACATTGTGCACAACCTACCGCCATGTTATAACAATCAATGTATATTATCATACATTACAGCCACAACACATAAAAAGGGGGGGGGGGCGGCTTGTGACGTCAGAACCTACTAAAAATTGTACCAAGGCGTGATGTATTGCAAACTTTAAAAGCGTTGTATCTTCGTCAGTTCTGGTTTACGTAACAAAAGAAAAATACGGGTCTATTTTTTGAAATATAACTAACGGACTAATTCGATTTTTTTTGTGCTCTACCCTATCGTATCGGCTCATAACTAAGTTACTAGTTTGGCGCTTTTACATGAAAACCTTAGATGAAGGAATTCATGCTGTTCTGTTCACATCACGTATCATCATCATTATCATCCAGGACTCACCCACTGCTGGGTATAGACCTACCCTTTTTCTGGCACACTTCCCGGTTCTGTGCGTACCTTATCCAGGTGTTTCTCGCGACTTTGACGATGTCGTCGACCCAACCGGCTTTAGGACGGTCCTGTTTTCTTACGTTGGTTACATCAAGCATGTAATCTCTTAATAGTAAGCCCGTAAATTTATAGATGGCCCCTTGTCCCCAGGCAACACGGAGCACCAACGTACCCGGTCGTTCCTGGCGCGGCAGCAAGTGTTCATCGACAAGCTGGTGAAGCTGGTGAAGACCGTGACGCGCGAGAGCGGCAACAGGAACAAGAAGGCGGAGCGACTGCAGCAGCTGCTACAGGACGCGGACGCCTTCAAGTTCAACTTCACCAACTTCGAGCCCATGCCCTTCCCGTTGGACCCTAATGTTACTATTAAAGGTTTGTGTTTTTGGATGAAGTAATCCTAATAGAAGTACACAACGCATTAGTTATTAGATACAAACTAAATATCGGAGATATAAATACGACAAAGTTACGCGAGCAGGGATTAGCTGATGAGTTAGTTGACCTTCTGCAGTACTGGTATGACAACCAAATTAACCAGGTCAGATGGTCGAGTGTATTATCCGGGGCTTATGGTCTGGAGTGTGGGGTCAGGCAGGGAGGGTTGACCTCCCCGGCCCTCTTCAACCTATACATCGATCAGTTGATTGAGGAGCTCGGCAGTACAGGTGTCGGATGTTCTATTGATGGGAAAATGATAAATAGCATAAGTTACGCTGATGACATGGTGCTGCTGAGCCCTTCAATTGACGGACTGAGACGGTTGCTTGAGGTATGTGAAGGATACGCCGAATCACATGGCCTCCTGTATAATGTGGGGAAGAGTGAGTTCATGATGTTCCGTGTGGGTACCAAAAAGCCTAGCGAAGTTCCACCGGTGCGCCTTTATGGTGTACCACTAAAGAGAGTGGCAAAGTTTAAGTACCTAGGTCACATCTTGAACGAGATTCTGCACGATGACGATGACATGGAGAGGGAACGGAGGGCGTTGTCAGTCCGATGCAATATGCTGGCCCGTAGGTTTGCGCGATGTACGAGGGAAGTGAAAATTACACTTTTCAAGGCGTATTGCCAGACCTTCTACACGTGCAGCTTGTGGGTTAGACATACGCAGAGGGCTTACAGCGTTCTCCGAGTCCAGTATAATAACGCTTTTAGGATACTGTTGGGGCTCCCACGTTTCTGTAGCGCATCAGGGATGTTTGCAGAAACAAAAACGGATAGTTTTCAAGCAATTATGCGGAAGAGAACAGCATCCCTGATGAGCAGGATGCGGGGGAGCGCAAACGGTATCCTAAGGGTTATTGCGGATAAGCCAGACTGCCCTTTCCTGGGGTACTGGACCCGCTTGCACAGCGGCGGCTCCAGTACTACAGGAAATAGATATATGAATTGATTATTTGTAATGTATTTAATTATTTATTTTATTGTATGGATTGTTTGATTAAATTATATTAATTTTACTAACATAGACATAAGTGTATTACTAACACATTGGATCATGATCTGAAATAAATGATTATTATTATTATTATAAATAAAGTTGAACAGATAACTTGGAAATAAGCGGGTGTTTCAGCTGTTTACCTTGTTCATCTTCGCTTACATGACTGCTGAGAATGGAACCCCGGATTCGATTCTCTGGTTGAGCAAAGCTCATTAAAACGGGGGTTATAGGATACTAGCTGTTACCCGCGTAGATTTTGATAATTGTCCCACGTGATCATACTACCGGGATAAAAAGTATCCTATGTGTTAATTCAGGCTGTGCGCGTAATGATGCGATGAATGAATGAGTAACAAACATCCATCCTCACAAACATTCGCATTTATAATATTAGTAGGATAACAGGCGAAATGCAGCCAATATGCCCATTCTTTAGAAAACCGTGAAATTACGTACTAACTGAGAAATGTTACAAACTTCCAAAATTATTTTCTTGAAACTACCTGGTGTCCAATCTAAAAATTTTCCTCTTTCTTTCAGGAATCGTCGCCAAAAAAGCATCTCTATTCAAATCAGCCTTAATGCCATCAAAACTGACGTTCTTAACAACCGAAGGAATGGAATACGAAGCGATATTCAAACATGGCGACGACTTACGCCAAGACCAGCTAATCCTACAAATGATAACTTTAATGGACAAATTATTACGAAGAGAAAACCTAGATTTAAAATTGACCCCGTACAAGGTTCTAGCAACAAGTTCGAAGCATGGTTTTCTACAGTTTATAGAATCTGTGACGGTAGCAGAAGCGTTAGCTACGGAGGGTAGTATACAGAATTTCTTCCGCAAGTATAATCCTTGTGAGGGCGCCCCCTATGGAATTAAGCCTGAAACTATGGATACGTATATTAGGAGCTGTGCTGGGTACTGTGTTATTACTTATTTACTTGGTGAGTACGACTTTGTTACTATATTTTCAACGAGACCCTATTACTAAGACTCCACTGTCCGTCTGTTTGTCACCAGTCTGTATCTCACAAACCGTGATAGCTAGACAGTTGAAATTTTCACAGATGTTTTTCTGTTGCCGCTTTATCGATACTAACAGAATTAAATTAATCTTTAAAGTGGCGCTCTTATACAATAAGCAACATTAAAAAAAAAGTCAACCAAGCATTCTAAACATCAACTAACTCTACGCTTTGAGAAACGGCTTAGGGTTTTCGATGTGAAATCTTGAAAACCCAATGTTCAAAGAAGTGTTAGGTCTTCTCTAACAAGAAGAGATACCTTTCTCTTGCCTCTAACAAGAAGAGTTACCTTTCTCTTGTCTCTAACAAGAAGAGTTACCTTTCTCTTGTCTCTAACAAGAAGAGATACCTTTCACTTGTCTCTAACAAGAAGAGATACCTTTCTCTTGCCTCTAACAAGAAGAGTTACCTTTCTCTTGTCTCTAACAAGAAGAGTTACCTTTCTCTTGTCTCTAACAAGAAGAGATACCTTTCACTTGTCTCTAACAAGAAGAGATACCTTCCTCTTGTCTCTAACAAGAAGAGATACCTTCCTCTTGTCTCTAACAAGAAGAGAGACCTTCTCTTGTATGTTTTTATTTGGTTTTCAAATGTTCTATTAAGTATGTATTTTTCTGGTAAAGTTTATCTCTAACAAGTCACCCTTTCCCAGGCGTGGGCGACCGTCACTTAGACAATCTCCTGCTGACTCAGTCGGGCGCCCTGTTCCACATCGACTTCGGCTACATCCTGGGCCGCGACCCCAAGCCTCTCCCTCCTCCCATGAAGCTCAGCAAGGAGATGGTGGAGGCCATGGGTGGCGTACACTCCGACCTCTACCACGAGTTCCGCAAGCAGTGCTATACCGCCTTCCTGCATTTGAGGAGGTAGGTTATACTAATCGTAGGACAGACTCGCGGGTCGATCTTCAAGGTGGGTGACCATCCATTTCATAACAGAGACATAACAAAACAATGATGTTAAGAAATTGATGCCGGCTGCCATCTGTAGAACCTTGTCAGTCTTTACGTATAGTCAGACGCCCATAACTCTGACAACCAGTCTTACCAAGTGATACATAGTAATTGATGGGTTATGGAGGTCAGATAGTCCATAAGAAATACAGCTACATTCAGTCTGACTTAAAACCAACACGATCGAACGATTGTTGGGCTTTGTCTGCTTGTGTTATACCTACATTATAATATTATCTCACTATCTCTCTCACAGAAATCATTTTTTTTAAATTACTAAATGGTTCTCTTTTGACCTCAACCTCTTTTTTTCTATTCACAGACATGCAAACTTGATGCTGAATCTGTTCTCGCTGATGGTGGACGCTTCAGTCCCCGACATCGCGCTAGAACCCGACAAGGCTGTTAAGAAAGTGCAAGACAAGTTGAGGTTTGTAGACCCTACATGGAATCTCTATGTTGGAATGCCAATAGGGAACAGGGATGATTCCTTACTGACCAGTTACATATTTTTGTATTATCAAATTAGAAAAAAATTGACGAAGATAAAACGTGTCAAAGATCATGAGCCCGCTTGTGACGTCAATTTCCGCTTAAAAGTGTACTCGTCGACGTCACACGTGTTTTCGACGCACTTTATCTTAATTTTTTGTTTACGTGAAAAAGAGTGTTTCCAATATTTTTTGTTAATCTTTAATCTACCTGACGGACTAATTACATTGTTTTGTCATGTACTTACCCTATTATTGTTGCGATTCCCACAATGTGACTTTCCTGAACATTCTGCATTCAGATCTTTACATTTGAAGAAGTATCGAATATAAGGCGAAATAAAAAACTAAACAATCAACAACCACAACCCACTTGTATAACAACTAGCCAGCGATTTCGTCCGCGAGAATTATGATAGCTTGGCTATAATTTGCATGATAACAATATAATTTGTATTTACCTATGTTACTCGGTAAAGATGTTAGCTTTCTAATAGTGAAAGAATTTTTAAAATCGGTTGAGGAGTTTTTGAGTGAAAAGTAGCAAACAAATCTTAGTGTAGAAATATAATCCTTTTTTTAGTAATTCTTTTTATCTTCTCCCAGGCTGGACCTAGGCGACGAGGAAGCAGTGCACTACCTGCAGAATCTCCTGGACATGTCGGTGACAGCCGTCATGGCGGTACTGGTGGAGCAGTTCCACAAGTTCGCGCAGTACTGGAGGAAATAGGCCACACTCGTCAAACACCGCTACTATAGTAGCGGGGTCAGGGACTAAACTCGTAGGAAAATGGACTGTAATGACACTTGTATTAGAGTATACTTTTACGAAAGAGCTGAAATGCATTTGGAGTACTTTCTTTCGAATTCAGAAATGAAACTTTAGACATTGGACGTAAAGTTTATTTTTCATTACCAATGGATTTGTGAAAGTAGTAGTGAAAGTAGTAGAAGTTTACGTAGGAATGCAAGTGGACTTGTCGTTGCTTAGCATTCCTTTTGAGTACATAAGGGATTCATAAGATTCACTTTGAGTATCAGCAGTCCAAAATGATGTCTTGTGAAGTGCGTTAGTTGGAGTAACGCGTTGTGGAGTGAGATTGAAGTTCGTAAGTTTGACTTAACTTTTCGTGTTATCCAGATCTGGAAGGTATTTTTGAAGGTCTCCACATCAAAATAGTTTAGTCCCTGTAGTCAAAGCGTGTCTCTGGTTGTTATAGACTAATTGGCTTATTAGCCTTTTTACGAAAGAAACTATTCAATTTTGTATCAATATTTTAAAATATTTAATCATTCTTTGTATTGGAAAACTTGCTTTTTGTACTTATAAAAGATTAAAAAACTTTTCTTGCCAGGATAAAGAAAAATACAATAAAAAAAGCTATCGCGTTTATCATATTTATTGACAAAATATTTTGTTTGGACTACTTAATCTAATAAATATTTCCATTTTCAAGTTTTTTTTTACATAAAATTGGTTCGCACTGTGGAAATGGACGAACAATATTCTGTGATAAAATAGGTATTATAAGTGTTCATGAAATATAATAAAAAAAACTATTTTAATATAAATGAGATTTTCATTTCCTAATATCTTATTACTAACAACAATATTATGTATGACACATTTTATTAGACTGCCACTAGGCAATGCCTAAGAATTAGCCCATTTTGGCTAGTGTTACATAAAATGGGCTAAAATTAAAACTATGGATTACATCATATAATCTCCTTTGAGTGTTATATAATTTGAATAAGAAAAAGATATATTTATAGCGTAAATAACCAATATAGCAGATCCAGCATCTTCCTGTTCTTGTAACATGTAATTTGGGGCGGTGCAATGCAGATTGATTTATGTTATAGTTGGAATTATACAAATATTTTGAACACTAAAACAGTATTTAAAAGTATTGTCTGCCAATGATGTAAATTATCAGTTTGAAACAGCAGCCCAATAAACTTGTATCCTTTAGTGAATTCATTTCCATATTTGATATTCCTTATCTCAAGTATTAGCCGCCATCAAATCAGCCCCGCTAGATAAACAGTCACTAGCCACGTATATTTTACTCCCAGTATTAGTCTGAACAAGATCACAAGCTGCAACCTCTGCATAGTTCACACCACCAACCACATACACCAACACAGTCTTAGGTTTCAGAGGAAAGTAACCGCCTTTATTTGGTTCACTCTTCAAAACCTTAGCCAAACTCCTTACATCTTTACATCCAAATTCTAAATCACTCTGGCCTTTTAAATTGGATAGCTTCACATTCAAAGTTTCCATTCCATCTTTGAATCTATCCAGAATAGTACCACCTACCCTCAAATCGGTGATAGCAGATAGCTTTGATAAAGCATCAGCAAATGTGTCCGATGTTAGTATAGCATTGCAAACTACTGCAACTAAAGGCACGTAGCCACCATGGAACACGTAACTGGGTGATGTCTTGCCAACCTTGTCAGGTTGTGATGGGAGCTGTTTCAACTTATTTGCAGTACTCTGAAACTCATTCTGCCATTTTGGAAGTCTGTCACTGAGATTCCCAAGATTTGAGATGTTCAGAGATAGTTTTAGACTTGATGGCTGGACTAGCAACCCAGCATTGCACAGGTTGTTGAAAACATACAAATATTTGTAACCAAAAGCAAGTAAATATTTGCTGACTAAAGCATTGTATTCTTCATAAGTTAATGACTGAGTTAAACTCAATAAACACATGAGACGCAAACTGTTATAAATATGGATGTCTGTTCCAAAGTTTTCATCAACAAATGCGAAGTTTGACTTCTTGTTCCTATTGTTCAACATCTCAGTTTCTGCTAACTTCAAGTTTTCAAACTTGTTGCTCATTTCTGATATGATAGTCTCGCAAGCAAGCACGTGGTTGACTAGATTCTGTTTGAATAGAGACACTTGTTGCAACTTAGTTGCCACAAAGTGCTTAATTTCTTGTATACCTAATGCTTTGATATCCTCATTCTTCAAAAGCTTTGCTTTAGAACTTAACACACTTAGGACTTCAGAGAAATGTCTGTGTTTAATTTCTCCATATAATGTATCTATAGAACTATCTAATGTCATGGTAGTGTTTTTGGAAACAGCACCTTCCTCCTCAACACCAAAGTTCAGTTTGCCTTTCTTTACTTTTGTCTCTTTTACATTCAAGTCTAGGTGTCCACAGTTTATATTGAACAGTTCACTAAGTAGGCCACTGTAAGTTGCAGGGGTGAGCAGACTTGATGCATAGTCTTGGTTCCTGTCTATAACAATCAAAGCTCCAATCTCTTTAGAACTATGTGTGTCAAGAAAATCCCTGGCATAAGTTTCATTGTAGATCTCTAACATGTCCAGTACACTAGCTGACAGTTTGCCCACAGAGAAAATTGTTTTAGGCTTACCAGTAACATGGAACAGACTCCACAAAGACATGGATATACTTGACAGTAATGAATGGTTCTGTTCCACAAACAGTTGCTTGAAGAGAAATGGTAGTTCTAAACTGAGAAGCTGCTCATCCAAAGCCATGAGCTCCCATGAAAATGTATGGAGCTTCACTATGCCATACAATCCCTTACTTTCCAGCATGGAGTTGTATGTTGTTAGTACTTTTGGTACTATGATGATGTGGAAGCAATTCAGGTCTGCCAGGGAAGGGTTCTGGCTGAGTACTGATGCGATCTGGTCCAGGACACATTTGTATTTCAAAATGCTGGCCGGTATGAAGTATACTCGATTAGTGTTGGCTGTGCTCCCGAGTTGAGGGTCCATTTTGTATATTTTGTCAAAGCCATGTTGTCTGGAAAATTGAATAGAATGATATTGTTTGAAAACAAGTTGGTGAAAATGCATATTAGAGTACTTACTCTAAAAAACATCTACTTAAAACATACCGTAGCCAGTTAACACCGCAAATTCTCTCTAGTGGTTTGATGAGTGTAGGATCTATAATGAGATCTTTTTTATCACCGCAAACTAACAGGATTTCTTTCAATTTGCTTTGGGATATAAGGCCCATTGAAGCCAACTTCATTGAAAGGGGTTGATCCATTTTAGCGACCTACATTCACACTTAGCAACTAATGATTACTATAGTTATATCAGACGAATGATATCAAACACAAAACCACAACATTTTCATACAATTACGCTTCCTGTTTGATTCAGTTTCATTCGAGAAAATAAAAATCACCCACAACACTATATTATTGACATTGACAAGTCAACATTGGAAGTTTGGAATCTTTGGAACGTCAAATCAAATTAGGCATGGGCATGTGGCATGGCATCGATATTTATTTTAGAGTATCGAATTCGTATCAACTTCGATTTTTTTTAACGCAACCTTGGTTTGTGTCCATATCTGATGACTACTGGTTTAATTAAGTTGTATATAATTATTTAGAGTCAAGCATCAATAAAAATACGGTTTTCTTTTATTATTTTTTTACGAAGTTTGAATGCTTTGGGAATATGTATGAATAATCATAAGAAAACTTACGACATATAATATTTTTCACTCGATAATTATCAATACTGTTTAAAAATTTCGATACGATTAATATCGATATATTTTTTTCACTTGCCCATCCCTAAATCAAATATCAAACAATCCGGAGCACAGAGTGTCTATTATAAATCCGGCGGAGTTATGTCTATGATAGACAGAGAGCGAGCACTAGAATAGAATCCTCAATCAAATCTTTGAACATTGATTTAAGAGTCTGCAGCGCGCGTTTACTCGCTAGAGTGTGAAAAGGATAGCGCTATTAAAAACCGCGTGCGAAACGAGAGACAGAAACAGTGTGTGTGCTCGCTTAGAATAAAATAACGTAAGCGCCAGAACATCTGCCTAGCCTTGATGCTAATTACGAGAAAACGACGTAGAAAAATAAGATTTTTTTACGGGAGGATTTGAGATACTAATGTTACCTATATATTGGGCTAAAAATCACCACTAAGATATCAAACAGTTAGTTAAATGCGCTATATATTATAAGTGCTTCCTTAACAAATTATTATCTTGTAAATATGAACATTTGATGTGTTATACGACTTATTATTCTACGTTTCAGTGTGAAATAATATTGGAGATTAGGCCTGCTTAGATTGGCTTGATTACTTAATTGCCCGACTTGTATAATTTTCTTTGCTTTTTTTGGTGAAATCATACATTTAAAAGGGATGCAAGCTACAATTTATACAGCTATAATACCACCCACAACCTTATAGTTATCCTAGTTCTAATATAATAATTTTACAAATGCGAAAGTTTGTGAGTTTGTATGTTTGTTTGTAAGCTTTGCAACTCTTTTACGAAAACCTATCACCACACTTCACGCAGACGAAGCCGCTGGCATTAGCTTCTACATTTAAAACTTGAAGAATAAAATTTACTGTTTGATGAAGATTTGAATCGATTCAGATATTTCTGAATACAAAATCGATTAAAATAAAAACCTTGACATCCCTAAAAAACTTCTGCCTTGACACTGACAGATAATACCAGTTTTGATGCAGTGTCTTTTAGACAATGACATAAGGAATGAAGTGCTGCCAGCATTAAAGACTTCCTGTTAAAATTTTTCAAAACTTTGTGGAAAACTGCTCTAAAAATAACGATTCTTGTGCATTTTTGGACATTCGGTGCACACTGAAATAGCTGTAAACCTCAAAATAATGACATTTTAGAACAATCACGATGCGGAATCAATGCTGCCATATTTATTTTCTTGATTTTTCTTAGTATCAGATGATTTAATATAAATAGTATTCCATGGCTTATGCACATTAAAAACAATGATAACAATTCAATTTATAAAATCATTTTCGCGAGATGTTTCTAATGTCCTTGAAGGCTGTTTCCGGTCATGCGTAGTTACCGCGCTGCAACTTCCTCCCCCTCCGCCCTTCACCGCGGAGTTATCACTTGTCGAATTAGCAAAAATTAGAGAAATGGCAGCAAGAATTATCAGGAAAATTGTAAGTTTATAGAGGTGTTACATAATAACTAACGTAAAGTCCTTTTGCATGGACCCTCATAACTTATAGCTTAAGTGATTTGCTGTGTTACAATTTTCTTCATCCAAAAATAGACGTAGTATTATAGTTATGTCGAAGAATTACATAAAAGTGCTTTTGGAACCTTTTCGTGAGAGTAAAGTATTGGGTTCGCTACTGAAATGGTTGGAGCCGGGTGCGAGCAATGGTACTGTGGTCAATAGGGGAGGGAAAGATGAGGTTACATATATTTTTTTTGTGATTAGTGGGTGATGTGTTTGAGGTTATGTGACTGGTATTTGCTGGTGGTGTTCAGGTGCCTGTGAGCCGGAGCGGAGCTGCGCAGTACAGCTCTGGAGTGCGCAAGGTGACGCTGATCCCCGGCCATGGCATTGGTCCTGAGATCACGGTCGCTGTGCAGAAGATCTTCGAGGCCGCGAAAGTCCCCATCGAGTGGGATGAGGTCGACGTCACAGCTGTTCGGGTAAGCCCCGTCTTTGTATTAGAATCTAATTCAATTTAAGTGTTTTGGCATGTTCATAGTGTTAAAAAGTATGACATTCTACTAGAAGAGGTTTCTGCAAAAATACATAAACAATGTTAAATATTTTTATGATTGTAAACAATGTATAATTCTGTCTCAATATTAGCAGTAAAAAATAATTACAGGTGTTTCAAATGAATATTATGTTCTTTAATGTTGTGTCTGGGCTGCAAATTATTTTTTTTTATTTCAATAATAATACCAGTCATATTCAGTGTTAGACATAAAAATGTCATTAGATATTCTATCATTATCCATCAATTGGCAAAACAGATCAATCGTTTTTATATCTGTATAATATTAAACTTATTATTTTAGTCATTAATGATGCATGTAGGCCTATAAACAGGAAAAATGCATCTAGCAATTAATTGAATGAATTAGCTCATACTAATAAAGTGTAGGTTTTGGGTTACATAAGTAATATCCTTGTTGAGCTAGATATTTTGTGTTTGCAGCAGTGTTAATAATCTACAGTGTGACACAAATAATTATTCAAGTGTTCAAGCGTCACATTTACATTCTTAAAACCTGTGTTAATGAATTGCTGTAACACCAACTATTGATTAATATAAGTTTTAGCAACTCAACATTGAACAAAAATTTAATGGCAGAAGTTAGGCAGGCCATTTCATTCAAACCCCTTTGTCTCCTGTGTTTCTGTACTAAAACTTATATTATGAAACTTATGTCTGATTATTTGTGGTAATGTAGCTCTTATTGTTTCTTGTTAGGTAACTTTTTAAAAAGACAAACATCATCTTTGCCAACGCTTCACACATTTTTCAGTACCTACATGAACTAATTGAACAATTCTATTCTAGGGCCCAGACGGCAAGATGGGTATCCCACAGAAAGCCATTGACTCGGTTAACGCTAACAAGATCGGTCTTAAGGGTCCCTTGATGACCCCGATCGGCAAGGGCTACCGGTCCCTTAACTTGGCTCTACGTAAGGAGTTCGACTTGTACGCTAACATCAGGCCTTGCAAAAGTATGGAAGGGTATGTATTTCCTTATTTTATTCATATCCACACTAAAATTGATACAAAAGTTTCTCTCAACCTTTAACACTGTAAAGACTTGGATGACGTTTAACCCAGAAATAGACTGTGTAAGATATTGGATTTTGGATTGTATCCCTCTCTCTATGCTGTTATGTTCGCATGTGGGATGTAGGGGACACGACTAAGTGGTACCAAAGAACTTTTAAGGGTTTATTAAGGTAACATTTAGGCTAAGCTATCGCTAACATGATGAAAATGAATGCATCCAGTTGCTGTTACATAATACACTGAGCTTGCGAGGCACTTGGTGCGGCCGTATCATATTGCTAGGTAAGGAAAACGAGGTTGATTGCTAGTTGTGGCATGAAACATGGGATAAGTAAGAAAGACCGGGGGTAAAAGCTAATTTCAATATTAAATCACAAACAAGATTAATTTGTAGAAATGTTAATTCAGTCACTGTTTCTAATTATTTACTGAATGACTCAGACAGGATAATATGTAACAAAACTGCAGAAGAGATTGCAATTTGTTGTTTTGTGCAATGCTGTTAATATTTAGGTTTTTTCGAAACCTTAAAGGATAATAGTTACCAGGAAAAACCGATTAGAATACAGGTAAATCTGCAGTTGCAGAACCAAAAAGGCCATTCAAGAACAATTTACTTTAAGGAAAATTATGTTGCAATCATGTTACTGATATAACACATGCACAGCACATAGTGTAGCTAATACTAATTAAATAAACATTACTTTACTTGATAACATTGAGAATAGAAGTTTTTATAAATTATTTCAGGCTCCAGGATAGCCCGTGAAACAGAAATTTTCTTATGTTTTTTGCAATTTGCAGGCCAGTGCTAACTTGGATGTTGATTAAAATATTGTTTGCGACTGTAAGACTTACGTAGGTAGTTACAGAATCAAAATCATCAATACAACTCTCCAAGTTCATAAAGGTCGAGGAACTACCTTTTCAAGGTCAAAGGCAAAAAACATAAGAAAATTTGAGTTTCGCGAACTACCCTGACCCTTTCACCTTAAGAACAAAGCATATCGTGTAGCAGGGCAGTAATGGCCCAGTGGCAATAGCTGCTACGTACCGAGTTGTAGTTCAAGGCCCAGAGTGCACCAAAGTCTCTCTTCTCGGCACCACTTGGCGTTGAACAAATATGAGACATCTCTTGGTCTTTCTGCTCATCCGTAATTCTATTGGTGATTTAAAAAACATCTCTCCTCTCGTCTCTGCTTCGGTGGAGACTGTGGCTCTTAGACTCGAAACCAGGTCGGCCCTTAGACTCGAAACCAGGTCGGCCCTTAGACTCGAAACCAGGTCGGCCCTTAGACTCGAAACCAGGTCGGCCCTTAGGCTCGAAACCAGGTTATTGTCTGTATTCATCACTGCACCAACGGCTAAGGAAAATATCTTGAGGAAACCGCAAGGCTGTATGTCCTAGAATCGCAAGGTCGAAGACATGGTGCATCCATCAATCAACCTGCACCTTGGATCCGTATGGTAGATGACAGCACAATCGTTCTCATAGAGAAGAACCCTTTGTCCATGGAAACATGGCTATGCTTACTGTTAGACTGCGTCATCTCACTGCTGGGCTAAGTCCTCTCCCCATGACTTTCAGTTATTTCGATCTAGGGCTAGCTGGTTTTGTCCAGCTCGTCCCGCCATCTTCTGCGAGGTCTGCCGCGCCGTCTTCCGGCTGTGTCAGAGCTCCAGAAACTGGTTATGCTTAATTGTGTTGTTTTTGTTTTGCATTTTATCTGTTAATTATAGTTTTCCGGGATCAGAAGTGCAGTAAGCCAAAATACAAGTAACGTCTCACGTGTGTTAAACCTGACACTTTGTGGGTCAATGATAATGGTCGCTGATAACGAGTCTAGACGATGTTTCAAGGTCCATGATAGGAGGAATCGGTTTACATGTGCAGTTGCTGCAATTAATATTTATACAAATTAGCTAAGCCACAGCCATTCTAATTTTGAAGGTTGTGGTTGCAATTTATAATGCTTAGCCACGTTACACACAAGATTCTCATCTTGCATTGTTCTGCAGTAGATTGACACTAGCATAGCCAAAATCGAAAGTTAGGATGGTAATCAGCACTTTTTATAGTCAAAAATAACGTAAGACAGTATCAACTTTATGCTCTATATGTGGGCGTGGCTTATCAATCACATACTGCGTTCAGTTACAAACTGTAGGTACTGTCACATAGGGATAGAAATGATAAAGTTAATAAATAACCAACTTGCGTTGTGCCTGTGCAGAGAACCCTCACTGGGAGACAATCACAAGCACACCTATTAAGCCAATCTGATGTGATAATTGATGGGTAATCCCTTGTATGAAGATGATAGTCAATAGTTGAGGATCACAAGACAAAATCAATAGTTCTTCAAAACAAGGCAGAGAATCAGCACTTGCAAACGTCGGTAATTACTAAGGATCCCGAAAACGCCTGCCTGAGTGTTCCTTTAGTTGTAGATATTCGTAGGATTATATTATTGTGCTTACATTTGTATAACCTGGCCTTCTGCCAAGCCAAGCCCTAGGACGTTCACCTCGATCGAACGGCGCTATGACTTGTCAATGCATAGTACATTCTTCACACTCTTTGTTACCACCAGGCGTATTGAAAGAATCTAATCGATTTCAAATCGATTCTGAATGGTGCTACTTTTATGCGTAAGGCAGCTGATACGCCGATCTAAAAGTGATGGCGATAACATCAGTTTCAAAACGTTGTAGTTAGGAAGGAATAAAAACTAAGAGCCCGTCTGAGAAGACCCTCTGAACAAAGCCCTAGTAACATAATAATGTTCTAGGGATCAACCACCGTGAGCCCGATGACAGTTGTGCTTGCAACCATAGCATAGGGATCAACGAGAAACACTATTTATGATGCATTTTATAAATATTTTAAAGTACGGAATCTAATCAAATCGAATGTCAATGGCTGTTTTCGAACTAGGCGATAACGACACGATATCTTGGGCTTTTTTTGTTTCATATCCGGCAATGTCGAGACGATTAGCCAACAGCTTGTATTATGCTACCGAGCAGTCTTTAATCGCGTTCCGCCAGCAACTTACATCCACAATAAGTATGAAAACACCAGTCCAGTCGTTATCGGCTAATGTGAAAACGCCCAATACCGGTCAGTGGGTCGTTTTAGTGGCGATCACGCACTTTGTCATTCATAATGTCAAACCACCGAAGGCCGAGGTTACCCACTCAAGCCACTCATCATCTTTTCCCAACTATGTTGGGGTCTGCTTCCAGTCTAACCGGATGCATCTGAATACCAGTATTTTACATGGAGCTACTGCCTATCTGGCCTCCATACATAACCCAGTTAGTACTGGGTAATACGATATCCCTTGGTAAGACTGGTTGTCAGACCAACTGTTTAACGTACTTTCCGAGGCACGGAGGACACTCAGTATGTAATGGGTGGTCAGCCATCAACAGACCAACCTAGGAAAGCACGGCTTAACCTAAAGATCGACCCGAGCGGTGGTTATTATTTAGCCACGAGCTCTACGAGCCATTATCAAACCTTAATCAAATTACCGTCCCAATTGTGAAACAATATAATCCAAAGATAAGTGCGAAATAATCTGTAAAACCGTTAAATGGCGCCTGGTTTCTGTAGCAAACAGAGAAAATTGATTAGCATCGATTTCGCTCGCGCGAACATTTTCGATAGGAACATACCGGGATTTAAAATATTCTCTGTCATATACCTACCGAGTCTCATCGTTTACCTGAAAGGAAATTTATTCAACCGTTTTTTTGTTAGCTTGTACTGTCCCTCTGCTGGGCTAAGGCGGGAGGCCTGTGACCATCACTCAGCAGTTGGCAGCCTGTGCCCACCAATTCCTTATATGTGCTCTTTTCTTGTGCCTACTCGAACCAGCCGTTAAATTGAGAAAAGGTGACAGATAGAGATATTTTTGAATAAGTTCTGATTATTACAAATTCAGACTGTGTTCAAATCTTATCGAGGGTTTACAAATTGGTTTCAATCATATGCGTTGTTTTCTGATAACATGTCGACAATTTGTAAATGTGGTTTATTTGACATAGGTAGTTATGGAATTGATTTATGGAGTGCCCATTTATCTGTTGTAGATAAGGAAAATTTAACGAATCCAGTGTATTTACTATGCTGGTCTTTCTATTGTAGCTCGGTAAAACTGACAGTAACTTATTGCCTACTGCTTTGCTTTTTCGTTACGGGAAGCCCGGAAGTCTTGTCAATCAGTCTTGTGAAGGGGTATCGTCGTCAGTAACGAACGGGTGATACGCAGCCATTCCATAGAAAACATTCGTATTCAGCAGCATCCGGAAAGCCGGATGCAGACCCCAATGCAGTCGAGAAAAGGCTGAGCAGGTAACTTAACGCCTTTCAATTCTATTGAGATATACATAGATAGTGTTGTGTTTGACATTATACATATCAGTATCTGCTATCTAACGGAGGTCAGATGGCACCTCAATTATTGTTATTATCGTTGAATAAATAACTCAGTCAGCCACTGATATCTTAAGTATCTAGCCTCGTATGATTGTCATCAAGTTGACATGATATTAATATGTTGTATGTGTTATCAAAACTTATGAATCCGGAAATAACAGTAACTAAGGTTCAGTTGGTTCGACGATGTCCTTAAAGTCGCGGGAAACATCTGGATACGGGATGCACAGAATCGGGAATTGTAGCAGAAAAAAGAATTCTGGGCCGATATGATGATAATAATGATAAAGGTTCAGTTAGAAGTTTCGAACTAGATACTTTCAGACGGGCGCGGATCTTCGTTGACGGGCAAGAGAGTGGACTCCTGAGTCCTGAGATAGCTGCGCGGTGCGAGAGGGGCGTAGTATGGGTAGCTCACCCCACTGCACCGCGCAGCTACTTCTGCCCCCGTCTCAAAGCTGTAGAACTAACACAAATTTTCCACTGCAAGCAAATCAAAACGAACTTGTTACATTTTCCATTTTCGTTAGCTGTTACAGTTTCCTGCGTAACTATTAACGGTTGGATGATAATTTGCTATGGTAACATTAAAGAGGCGCCAAAATATTTTTTTAACACCAATAAGCTCTATGACAACACAATAAGGTGCTAAACGATATTGTTTGCATAGTCAGCCAAGCAACGCCTATCAAACCCACTAAAATCAACATAAAACTAGTTTTTATGGCCAATCAATTTATTTACAAACCAGGAATCAATCTATGGTTTATAGACTTTATTTTTGATAAAATCTATTGTCTTACTATATTCTAGGTCGATTTAAAATTGGAACATAATTATTAGCAAAGTCTATTGAAATATTGGTTTCCATTGGAAATTATTTCCAGTTGAACGAATACTACCTTTATGTTCATTTAATTCGACTAAAATGTCTAGCATAAACAATTTCAAGTTGTCTTTCCACGAACACATATGTAGTTTTTTTCACGTGTTCGAAAACTACTCAATACAGGCAAAAAATAATGTACCAGGAAATATTAACAGAACTTGTTCTTCGGTAGTAGAAATGGGCCGTAAACACAATGAAACTTGATACCAAATTAGTGTGACCCACTGCAAAAACAAAAAGGTCATAATTCAGTAATTTTAATGAAAAGGTTAATAGCTTATTGATAAAACATTTAGCACGTGTTGATAACAAAGAAAACCGGAATATTCTGCTTGTTCATATTTGAATGTAATTGTTTTGATACGGATTTTAAATGCAATCAGATTTTTATTGCAATCTGCGTGTTGAATACACGTCTAGATTGGGAGTTATTGCATGTTTGTACTTGTTAGATTAGAATCAATTAGGTATGCTTCGATCAAGTACTATTATTGATCGAAGTAGGTATGTGTTTAATGCGTTGGTATTGTTTGTCTGAATAAATGTAGAGCAAAGTCTACGGTTGCTCTTCATAATCTTAATCAGAAATGACCCTGCAACAATAATCATGCGTCGGGAGCCTGCGTAAAAACGGCATTGTTGTATGGTGATAAAAAAAAAATTAAAACATCAATCAAACTATAGCTCAAGAAAATATAGTAGCTGAAAAAACGTATTCGACAACATATGACGATTTCCAGAAAGTACAATTTCGAAATCTTTATGGCTCGAGTACTCTACTACCGTCAATTCTACTCTACTAGTCTCTTACTGCCAGAACTTCCTTATTTCGACGACTAAACAATCAAGGAGGTGTGGAGACACTAGGTACTTATACTTAATCAAAGAGGTGTGGAGACACTAGGTACTTATACTTAATCAAGGAGGTGTGGAGACACTAGGTACTTATACTTATACTTAATCAAGGAGGTGTGGAGACACTAGGTACTTATACTTATACTTAATCAAGGAGGTGTGGAGACACTAGGTACTTATACTTAATCAAGGAGGTGTGGAGACACTAGGTACTTATACTTTCGTCATACGCCCGCATAAATCTCAGATCTATGCGGGTGGAAAGCAATAGAAAACATCACAGAAACTACCATTTCACCTTACTTTTGCTTTGAAGGTTGACGGACATATCATAAAGATAAAGAAGGTTTCACTTAGCACGTACCGATAAGGGTATCGCAACGCAATCACACAATGTCAATGTCTTTTGTGCGTAAATTCGTGTTCAAGGTTCAGAGATTGAGACCGATGGCGATAACTATAAAATTGTCTAAGATGTTTTTGATGCGGTCATTGGCTTATTGAAATGTGAGAACGATATAAAAAGTGGTAGTTTATTAGCAAACGACAGTTGCAAGAATATAGAGGCTTTTAAAGTCAAAGCATTTACACTCGAGAGCATTGAATCCGGGTCACTTAAAGAATCCTAAAAATCTCGGAAACTAAAAATGCTAGGTTAATGCAATAAATTGTATTTAATAGACAATGTAATACTCCTTAAATGAAGGTATTAAAACTTCTTAGTTATTGTAAAGTTATATCATAAAAAAATCAAATTTGAAAAAGGGCCACTTTCGAAGATGGAACTACGAAATTACAGCATTTGGTTTTGCTTTTGTTTGTAATCTGTCATTTATGTGGGTACATAAACCATGTTGATAGTGCTCTATATTCATTATTCAAGCTGAAATTATGTCGCTTACGCCTGAAGAATGCACCAGAATACTTACAATGCTGGAAACCGGCCGGAGTCAGCGCGATACAGCCAGGACTGTCGGTGTGTCGCTGTCAACAGTACAAAGAGTTCTCCGACGTTACGAAGAAACTGGTTCTAACCTACGCAGACCAGGAACGGCCAGAACCAGGTGTACCACAGCACGAGAAGACCGATACTTGGTGAACACCATGCTTCGAAATCGCTTTCTCACAGGAACTGAACTCACAAATCAGTTTCGACGCCTCGGAGGAAGTAACCCAAGTGCATGGACAGTAAGACGTCGGCTTGCTGAATCTAACTTAAAACCCCTTAGACCTGCAAACGGCCCTAAACTGGAGCGTCGGCATCGTATTTCAAGACTAAGATATGCCCAGAGCCACGTAAATTGGAGTATTGAAGATTGGTCAAAAGTTATGTTCTCCGACGAATCAAAATTTATGCTCTACAAGCACGATGGAAGACACAGAGTGTATCGAAGACCAGGGGAAAGATTCAAGCAAGCATGCATCGAAGAAAAAGTAGCCTACGGTGGTGGGTCTGTACTTGTGTGGGCCGGAATTTCTTCTGAAAGTCGCACAGAGCTGGTGATCATAGAAAACGGCTCTTTAACTAGCGTAAGATATGTGGAAGAAATCCTCAATGATCACGTTGGTCCATTTATGGTCAATTTAGGTGAGGATGCTATATTTATGCATGACAATGCCCGACCTCATACAGTTAGGATTGTGAATGACTACCTTCAAGAGATGAACATTACTCGTATGGAGTGGCCAGCGCGCAGCCCGGATATCAACCCGATTGAGCATGCTTGGGACGAGCTAGGCAGATGCGTAAAACAACGAAACCCTCCCCCAATCACGCTTCGTGAGCTCAAAATTGCTCTCACAGAGGAATGGGAGAATATTCCCCAAAATCGTATAAGGAACTTGGTGTACAGCATGCCAAACCGCGTAAACGCAATAATGGAAGCACGAGGAGGCAATACGAAGTATTAAAATTCAAGAAAATCGTACTAAAGTTCAAAAATTTCATGTTTCCTATTTTTGTTTTAAGGAGAGATCAGCAGTTTTTTTCTTTATGTAATTTTGTGTTAATAAAATGTATGGTGACTCATATTTTTTTTACTTTCATTTAAGGAGTATTACATTGTCTATTAAATACAATTTATTGCATTAACCTATCATTTTTAGTTTCCGAGATTTTTAACATTCTTTAAGTGACCCGGATTCATTGCTCTCGAGTGTATTTCAAGTAAGCCAGTTACAGGCACTTTTGAACTGTCAAAACAATGGCAACAACGAAATTTAGCTACAGTCCCAGTCACAAGACGTAAAAACTTTGAAAGTACTGTAGTTGCCCATTCCAAAGCGTACGTAGATCTCTATGGAGAAGAACGAGCAAGAAACTACATAGACACTCTTTTAAATCAGAATATTGTTACAAAATCTTGGTCACATCATTCATGTTGAGAACGAAGTGCACTGTAACTTACATAATATTCACGAGAACGTGTTTTGTTAGCTTCACAGCCTTTACCAACATGTTCTGAAACCAAAAAATCGAAGTCATTTGACATCTGTTAACCCACCAAGCCCCTAGAACCAAAAAATCGGACACATGACACCCACCAGCCCGCAGTGGGCTCGCGTAGTGAACTATGGCCCATTCGCTCTCACAAAGAGGTGGTCCTAAAATAACACGTTTCTTCTAGGCAAGGGTGTCCTACCTAGATCGCAACATGTCAGGCGAGTTGCGGCCAAACGCAAACCTATTTTGAATGGTATGTAAAAAAAAACATTCGGGGCATTCTGAGGGACTGCCAATAGAAGTGAAAACTAAGTAATCCAAATAAACTTCATTTTAATTGTATACAGGGTGTAAACCACCTCATCACAAAGCCGTTAACCAAGCATTCTGTACATCAAACTAAGTAACTTTACGAAAAAATTATTGCTGGGAAACAACTTTTTTTTTTTGAGGTTATAAATCATGTTTTGTGGTAGAACTCAGTGTAACGCACATAAAACATTGTGCTGATGGATGGATTGAATAGTACGGGGGTCGTGGAATCTTACAAAAAAAAACTTGTACCTATTTAAAAAAGAACTTTTCAAACAGTTGTGACTTTGACCCCCCATATCTCCGTAACTAGGAGGTTCCCAAGTATGGTGTAGAACAAAAAAATGATCGCAATAATGGGGAGAACAAGTGCCTTTCGGTTTCGTGAAGAGGTGTTTTACACCCTTTAGAGTTGAGTTTGACTAACTATGAAAGCGTTCACCCAAAAAGTGCTCAACGCGCCTAAAGTTTTCACTTCAAAAACGTTTAGCCTAATGAGAGGTTTATCATTTTGACAATTTAAAAAAAAAATAGTTTCCATGAACTCAACATAGATGGCGTTGATCCGACTACGTTACGGGGTGCCAAAGCCAAAACGCTTGAAAATACACACGTCACATACGCTCGTTGACTGACACTTTCGTTTGCATAAGCTTCCGAATATAATCATTAGGTCCAAGTGATATTATGTGACGTTCTGTTCCTTGCAGTAACGTAGTCAGACCAGTGCCATCTATCCAGCGACTAGGGAAGAGTTGAAAAAGAAAATCCCTCATTATGCTTTAGCCTTTGAAACTGATCTTTATTTATTGTGGTTTGAAAATAATGTTCTATTAAGTCATAGTGCCATTGCCAGTTGCTTCAAATTCCAAGGCTGTGTGACAAAAAGGTGATCTCGTGATAGCGTCAGTTCAATACACCGTCTTTGTTACTATAAATTGACAAATAGCGAACAATGAATGCAACCAAATTAGATGATAATAATGCAAAACAAGTAGAGGAAGCCAAAGAAACGGTGGATTCACTGTAAGTATAAAGAAAGATATGGCACGGAAGGGGCTGTGTGATAGAAAGACGAGTAAAAGAGAGGTATGGCAGAAGATGCTGAATATGCTGCGGGTAAGGGCAGAAATGATATGTTCGGGCATAATTATAGTAATACTAACTTTTACGCTCATGAAGGTCGGAAATTATCATACAGGGACGTACTACCAGCACAAAAAACTATCCTATGACTTAAACTCCCGGGTCATTATGTATCCCTATGCCAAATATCACACAAATCTGTTCATCTGTTAAGCGTCAAACGGTAACTGAGGCTGATTGACAGATAGAATAACTATCGTATGAGATTATGATTTTTGTCTAAACGTTAGTTTTAAAGCGAGTTTTTCTCTATATCCAAAAACAGGTATCATTTTCCTCATTAGAAGATAAGCCTCACTCACTTAAAACAATAGATAAACCTGTATATATCTACCACAAAGTCATATAATCACATTAACAAAATTACAGTAATTTTCTGTGCTAGTTGTTACCTCATTATCACATGTATAATTTTCTCATTGTTGATGATACAGACATACAAGGACATCTTCGTAACTATTCATTAGTTTAAGAAAAGAAATAATTCGTAAAGATTTTTGTTTCAATAACATATTCGGGTATTATTAGGCGGGGCGTCTAAGCATTTAAGTACTCCCATTTTGATGATCGTCACTGTGGGTAATTTTTGTAGATCAATTAATTTGAAACTAGGTGACGGAACGATAGATAAAATCGAGCAATCTGTAAGAAATTGACAGTGGCGTATGAAGTAATATTGAGGAACAATAACGGTCGTCAAAAACGCCTTACCTAACATAAAACAAACTCTTAGATCTTTAAAACGCTTAGATCTTTTAAACCACGCAGCGGATTTTAATATAGCTATCGATTCACGAGGAAGGTTTATTATATGTATATGTAAGTATATCTTTATCTGCATTGCACCCGTGTGTAGCCGAGGCGTGTCGCTAGATGTGTATATTTTATCGAATTATAAATGTTTTCATGGTGTCTCACTGCTAGGCAAAGTCCTCCATTATGTCCACTACTCGCAGTTGCCCCATGCCTCCCAAAGTGGTCTAATTTGTCTCGCCATCTTCGTTTAGGCTTTCCACGTCAGTCGTCGAATTTTCTCTTTTGGCACCCGTTTCGATGTGATTGTGCACGTCCAGTCTGTAAAGTTTAATTCATTTGTCATCTCCATTGGTGCGTTTAAACGTCTGGCCTTCTGCCAAGGTACGTATAACTCGGAGAAGCTCGTCTTGCGCATTGGATCGAACTATTCTTGCACTACTACTATGTGCCGATTAGGTACGTATTTTGTTTCAATGACAAAGGCTGCTTGCAATTACCTATTTATCTGCAGGATTATCTCAAAACGTATTCTTAGGACTTCATTGCAAGGTTATAATCCTCTGTTGGTTATATCCTTCTTACACAGCTGGTGTATTATGAGCGTTGTAAAATCAATATTTATGACACGATGTAAAATCGATAAAACTCCTACTCATCATCAGCCATAAGCAGTCCACTGTTGGACATGGCCTCTTCAATTGCACGCCACTCAGCTTGGTTATCTAACTGCGGAGAGCGGAGATCGTCGCTCTTCCTAATTAAAACTGGGAAATGTTTTTTTTTTGTATAAAATCACGTTTTACGATAAAACTCAATGTAACGCACTCGAGACGTTGTGCTCGTAGACGCATTTAATAGTAAACGATTTATGGAGGTATTTATATAAGTATGTATGATATCAAGTATTTGAAAAAAAACTTGTGAAGAAGTTGCAACTTCAATATCTCCGCAACTAATAGTTTCCCAGGAATGGTGTAGAACAAAAAAAATATCGCAATGACGGGGAGAACAAGTGCCTTTCGGCTTCATTCTTTAGAATACTCTAACTATTTCTTCCATTTTTGTTCCAGCATCAAAACTCTATACGACAACGTAGACGTAGTAACAGTCCGAGAGAACACCGAGGGTGAGTACTCGGGCATCGAGCACGAGATCGTGGACGGCGTGGTGCAGTCCATCAAGCTGATCACGGAGGAGGCCTCCATGAGGGTCGCGGAGTTCGCCTTCGTGTTCGCCAAGGAGAACAATAGGAAGAAGGTCACCGCTGTACACAAGGCTAATATTATGTGAGTATTGGAAGCTAATCTGTGCCGAGTATAACTCGGTTACATTATCTCTGGACCTGGGCTGGCAGTCTCGACAGAGATAACGACAAAATCGCTAACTTTCGATCGCTGATTACTAACGAAACGAACTAATAAGCATAAGCTTACGAGAAACGCGTCTAGGATGTAGATACTTTCATTATTCGCAAGCATCATTATTGCAGCCGAATCTATTCGTTAGTATTAGAGTATTTGAGTTACTGAGTTATTATTGAGTAATCAGCGATCGAAAGTTAGCGATTTTGTCGTTATCTCTGTCGAGACTGCCGTCGATATTTTTATAATAATATACAAGTAAAAAAAAGCAGTGATACGAAAATATCACGTCATGTATTGAACATTTCATTTTCCATTTGGACTTTTATTATTAGAAAAGTAAAACATAAAATTAACCTAGTTTATTGACGATAAAGTTACAATTTACTTAAAAGAACAGGTAACATTTTTCTATTGTAAGTTAACATCTAATGTAACGTAATCTAGCACTCCATTAAAGGAATGTTCAAGTGCCACATAATATTCCACTCAGCGGTTTGTCACTTGAAGGTAACGAAACGGTGTCAATTTCCTTTTGACACAGTGTATTTAATTGTTCGCTTAGCTCCCGTCGATGATGCTTCGTTGCGAGGTAAGGATGAATAGAATTTGCAGGGTAGAGACGTGAACTATACTTGATAAGTTTTTTGGCATTAATTTATAGTTGAGGTAAAATTACAAGATAAAAAAAATAGTGTCGTCCATTAATCACGTGAGGATTTAAGGGGGGGGGGGGTAGGTATTTCGGAAAAAACGTAATGATGTCTATTTTTTAGATACTTTTTTTATTAGCCTATACTGTCCCACTGCTGGGCAAAGGCCTCCCCCAATTCCTTCCACTTGCTCTTATCCCTGGCCTCCTCGGACCAGCCCTCACAGTACGCGTCCAGATCGTCACGCCACCTCTTTCTGGGTCTGCCTCGGATACTAAATACTTTGTATCAACAAAATACACGTGATTTTGGGAAGGGTAGGGGTAGTCTCTAAAACCTCACCACATATTACCATCGGGGGTTAAAAAGTTGTTAAAAAACATCACGTGAATAATGGACGACCCCTATAAAGAAAGAAAGAAAAAGCATTTACTAGCCCGCACAGGACAAAACACATCAAAATTATCAGTATTTAAAACTTAATAATAAAAATTAAACAGATAAAAAAATATAAAAATTAAAAGAAACGAAACTCGTCCTGTACGAGGCCAAAAGGCTCCTATCTCAGCATGGTGCTGTAACATTAAAAAAAAACGTCACAGCGCTGGTATGGTCCAAAATAAAGGCGACGACGTGTGTAATAAGATCTCGTATGTTAATTCCAGGCGTATGTCCGACGGTCTGTTCCTGCGGTGTTGCCGTGACGTCGCCAACAAGTACCCCGACATCAAGTTCGAGGAGCGCTACCTCGACACCGTGTGCCTCAACATGGTACAGGACCCCGCCCTCTTCGACGTGCTGGTAAGTTCTATTGTAGACAGAAGGAGAGAAAAAAACATTCGTGTACTTGGCACGACAACAAAAGGAAAACGAGCTTGAATAAACCAATAATATAAATTATGTGTGCATGGCTTGGCTTGCAGAGTATACCATAATTTGTGGAGAGCAACTGTTTATTTGACCTTCACAACCCTTTTATACTGATAACATACTCCTTAGAAAGAGTGGTTGGTTTTCTGACTTCCCGACATTTGTTTTTATATGTATTCGTGTCATCTTCCAGGTGATGCCCAACTTATACGGTGACATCATGTCCGACTTGTGTTCGGGTCTGGTCGGAGGTCTCGGCCTCACGCCTTCGGGCAACATCGGCAAGAACGGCGCGCTATTCGAATCCGTGAGTATCTTGTTTACATGTTGAACTAAATGGAGAAAGATTGAAGAAAAGATACGGTCGAGTGACAAAAGGACGGTTGAAAATGTTTCAGAGTCCTCTTGGAATCTTCAAAAAGCCAGTTTTTGTAAGAACAAAATAATTTCATGTGTTTGAAGGACAAGTGTTTTTGTTGCTGAAGATCTTTATTTGCAGCACTGATTTACACCTAAATTAATGACTAAATAAAACTGCGCTTTTGTGAAGGTACCTGTTCATTTTGTTGTAAATCAGTGTTTTCTTAAAACTGGTATTATTGTCTTACCTAACATCGAATTAAACTATGAAAAAAAAATGTAGAAAGAACTTAAGTCAGCTTCGTATGGTCGTGGCAACAAAAAAGCTTTCCAATCTTACAAAAACGATAAACGAACAGAATTCAGTGTCAAAAGGCAAGTTGTCTATTTTATGCATTGGGTCGATAACCTTCAAAATCGAATACCGCGTTAATAATAGCAGAAGCTAAAATAAATAAAAAAGACTCTAAATTGAGTTCATATAAATTTTACTCTATTCTATTCAGCAAATACTTACACTGTTTTCATGTTCACAAAGCAAACAATTGTAGCTGATCAAACAATCAGTTGAATTGTTCAAAATATTGCCATGTTTTATAGTGAACACAAAAACGAATTATCTTTTATAAAATCTCTGTCCTACATAAATAAAATATCTCTATTTGATAAAAATCTTTAATTCATTCAGTTACTGATAGACAACAACTTAAACTTTAGAACGGGCTATAATCAATTAGTCTTGAAATTAAAACATACATTTTTTCATAGAGTAGATACCGAAATGAACACGAAGGTCTTTTTTTTAAATTCATTCCCTAAAGAATAAAAAAAAGGTTTATTGCAGGAACTTGGAAAACTTTTACAGTAAATCTTACATAGGGACCTCTTTTTAAGTAAAAGGAGCGGGATCTTCTTTGCTAGGAGATCCCGCTCTTCAATGAAAGAAAAAGAAGTTATTAAGATATTTATTTCACTTCAAGCACAAAGTACAGAGGCGGACTCTACCAGTCAACCTTTAGGTGATGCAGAGACAAGCAGTGCTAGGTGTCATTTCTGAAACTTCACCAATAATTTTATTAAAACTACGAGAAACTACAAGGATATTTAAAAATAATACTATACAATAAAAATACCTTTATCACAGAAAAAATACCTTTATGCATCAGACGTCAAAGTGATTTCGGTTTATAACAAAAAAAAAACTTGGAAAGATAAGTTGTTTCAAATTATTGAGTTTGAACTAACAGGTGTGGGTTCCATGTTCTAAAAATTTTTTTTTGTTCTGGCAATAACCGCATGGCGATTTAAAAAATAAACCGTCACTCATAAATGTTGTTTTAACCTAATAAAAAATATGATATGTGAACTAATATGAATGTCTAAACTCTAAAATACATAATGTTTTGGTCTGACTAAGTGTGAATGTTTACTTGAATCTGGCATTGTTGCATGTATGCCTGATATTTATTAATACATATATGTATGAAAAAGAAAATGGAAGCTCTTTCACAAATGTCAAGGTCTAACATATGGCATTGAGAACGATAAAGCCGATTCGGAGCATTAAGAGGGAAGAGGGCCGAAGAAACGATTTCCCTCGTGCTTCGTCAAGCCTGCCCCCGTAGACTGCGATAGAGAGCCCGATTCCATTTATTTTTCACATTAATATTTCAAAAAGAGTACGTCTTAGGTTCCTATCAATCTATTTAATGTTAAAAACTTTTCACCTCTAATAACGATCGTAGAAATGTGGCATTTATTGTAATTTTTGGAGAGTCATATTTTCTGTAATTATAAGTTACTGAAAAAAGAAAATGACAAGGACGTGTTTACCTCGATTTTATGAGAAAAAAAAACTGATTGCTCTAGAAGGGATTATTCAGGAGGAAAAAGTGAGATACATTTGTATGGGGAGTCGCAGCCCCTGATCCCTCTTAACTGCACATATTCAGTACCACGTTCGGATCGGCTTGACGCAATTCGTGCTAAATGAAACGGCTTCTTCTAACGTGTGCTTACATACATTCGAACTCGAATATATCTCAAAATATCTTACTTTTACACAAAACTGACCTGCAAAGAGCTTTCAAATATTTCTTAATTTTACGCAAAATAATGCCACTACAGTGTATACTATGTACTCATCATTATTTTTTTATAAACATTCATTCATGATTGACGCATGGTATTACTAGAAGTGACAATGTTTGCAAAATTACTGAAATTCTATCCACACATTTCTTGGTCTCGATATTTTTTCAGTTTGTTTTAAAGATTCTGACTTTGAAATGGAAATGTCTGAATAGACCCATGTTATGTTATATTACACTTAAACCAGAAAATATATGCGCTTGAGTAATCTTCGTATTATCAGTACTCTACTGTATAAATAGTACACAAATGTCTCGCGACACATGTTTCGTACTTTATTAAATCTCATAGTGCTTTCGTATTTCCGGAGATGAACTTTGATTGCCGAAGTGCATATTTTTGCTGGGAAATCTGTATGTGATTGATAACAACTATAAAACAGTTGAAATATGGGGAAAGCCTGGAAAACTTTTGTCAAATTGTTATATGAACTGTTTTCCAGTACAGCTATATTCGATGCCCGTTTTCACCAAAACTAAGTAACACTTAAATGTGTGCCTGAATAAAAATGCACAAGTATGCACTGAATGTTGCTAATCCTATAGCATTTTTATTGGGTGTTTCTTAATTTTAATGAAAATGAGCATTAATTATATTGAATCTTGGCTGTTCCATTCTCTGAATGCGCTACGCAAGAACGCCTTTCTCCCATTGAAAAACAACCCTTACTAACATTATATTTTTTTCTACTAACGCATATCTATGGAACTAATCCCGATTTTGGTGCAACTAGATTGCGGTAGATCGACGAACTGTCGTACTTAATTAAGTTGGACTTACGGAAACCTTATTTATTTAGTACATTTTGAAGGCGACCCAACTGTAATTGCAATCACAAATATCAGTGGCGAAGTTGCGTTAAAACGCCCTGACCAACTTTAGCGATATGACTGGCTTTTCTGGGCGCTCCGTCTCGACAAAGATAATGACAAAATCGCAAACTTTCGATCGCTAATTAAAAATTCGGTTGCAATAACGATGCTTGTGAGGAACCCATCTTGGATGTAGAGATGTTGCTCGCAACATCGTTATTGAATTTTTTCGTAAGTAATTAGCGATTGAAAGTTTGCGACTTAGTCATTATTTATGTCGAGACTGCCGGCCCTTGTCTTGTGTAGCTGCGGTCTTGCATAACGATTGGGCGTTTTTGCCTATACTTTTTCCATACTTAGCACTCTGCCATATACGATGCAAATGACAACGTAAAAATGCGCCTTTTTACTAATCAAGTTCAATTTGACAACAGTCAAAAGCGTTCAACGTTTCCATAAGGTCATCGCAACCGTAGAACGTTCATCATGGACTACCAATGATCCTTATCCATCAACCGCAAACCAGTTGCAGCTATACATAGCTCCTAACCCCATAATAACGTTCCACAATGTTGTAGGTGCACGGCACAGCTCCCAGCATCGCTGGACAAGACCTCGCCAACCCGACCGCTCTCCTACTGTCCTCCGTCATGATGCTGCGCCATCTGAAGCTGTACCAGCACGCTGACAAGATCGAGGGCGCCTGCTTCAGGGTACTGCGGGAGAGTAGGGTTCTAACACAAGATCTAGGAGGGACTAGCAAATGTTCCGAGTATACCGCTGAGATTATTAAGTACTTAGACCAGCCTTGAATGGAGGTGATGGAATTATCATGTTTTGTTAAGGACTAGGTACCGTTAGGGAAGTTAATGGTTTAGCTAATCGACACTCAACTGATGTAACTGGCTGTGGATGTAGTGTCTATTAGCTTACACAATGATTTCCTCGACTGTACAATGTTGATTCGACTTATCAGTTTATATAATGTACTTTTACACTTTTTTGTTGCGTTATTTTTACTGTAAGAAAGTCTTTTCTGTATGTTTTTTTTTTTATCAGCATTTACAAACTAGTCCTGTATCAAAATTATGATCAAAACCACTGTTGTGTTTGGGAGTTAGTTCAATTATTAGATCAAATTGTTGACCTACTTAGTAGTAAGCGTCGAGTTGGTTGACTAAGATAGTGGCTAAATATATTATTTAAGTTCAGGCAACTTAATACACTTTTGCCAAACTAAATAAAAGTTGCTACAAGGAGCTAAATTGAACAGACATGCAAACTGATGACGGAAACCAGTTTTTGGGCTTTGAGCACCTGTTCAATCTTTAAAATGAACTAAGTACAAAAACACAGTCCCACTTGTGAGATAAATTAGAATAATCCTAGTTTTATTTAGTATCTCAGTCAGCCAACTTACTCCGGGGTGTAACGTCCGCCGCACTAGCTCGCTCAACACGACTCTAACATCAGTAGCGACGAACCTAACAAGATGCCCGACATACTATTTAAGTTTTGTATCCACTACCGCCACTCGAAAAACGTATCATGTGTCACAGAATACGTTCTCGCCTAATACACGTGCTAAGGTTTGTAGATCTCGTACAGTCTGTTGGTAGTCCCTCGCACAACACGTGTGTGAGCTCATGTAACATGAAGCTTATGACTGAGGACATAAGGGTGAAAGTGCAGACCCTCCGTGCACTTGCTAGTACCTAGTACGTAGTACGTGCTGCATGCGACTCGTGATGACCGATGCAAGTGTCAACATATGCGGCGCTCGCAACTGCCAAAGAACTATGTAGCTAAACATTGTAATTTATTTCACTATTTATGAACATTCCGTTTTGTAGAATATAGATCTGCTCGTTTATTTTATTTGTAAGGTACGATTCTGAAGGCAAGCAACAATGGCAAAAAGTCCAATCGATTTGGGTCTGTTTCTACCAAGCGAAAGAATCCTCGCGCATTTTTGTCACTGAATAAAGGTCTGTATTTGTATTGTATTAAAGTATATAATTCGACGCAGACATTAAGCGTCACATCACACTTGCTCGAGCGCCCTGTTTTATACTTAAAAGCAATACATTACAACATTCAGTGATGGAAACGATTCCATAGCCTTCTTAGTTGTACCTTTATTGATGATTTTTGCGAATATTAATCGTACAGTTTCAAGATGAGATCTTGCTGGGAAATGTATTTCGATGTCATCTTCAAATTCTTACGGACGAAGGACCGAGAAAGAGTGAATGGCACGTTTGTTCGCGTGCTAATAAACTTTTAGGCCATAACCACTTAAATTGTGTTTGTTAATTTTATGAACTTTAAGTTACCAATTCATTTTTTTATTGTAGGAAGTTGTTTTAACGCTACGTATACGTGCAAACATCGCATTGTTACAAGCGTGTGAAACAAATGTAAACTTTATTTTTAAGTATTTGATAATAGTGTTATGACAATATACTTGTGGATTGTTAAGGCGATTAGATGAGCTAAATTAGCAACTCTATTTGTGTTGGTTCAAACTTCGTTTGAAATGCTGTTTGAATAAAGTTCAAATCAGCTTGCTCTACAAAGTGGGCAAATGAGTGGTTTCGATCGATTGACAAAAAATCTATTTATTGGACTAAAAAACTTAAACACTATAATGCTAATATATTGCTTGTAGAATTATTTTCCAAAAAATCAGAATGATCGCATGTATTTTAGTGTTTTTTTTTGGTTGATAGAAATTTTTAGAGATAAGTTCGTGTTTTTTTTTATCGAGTCAAATTAACAGTATTATGTTTTCAAAACACTATCATACTAGCATAATAATATATATCCTGGAGAATATCCTATATATTTTCTGGTTTTGTTTATTGCCGTGAATCATATACTTTTAGGCATTATAAAACACGTATTTAGTTCATGTAGTCGCCTTAAAGCAACAAGCGGGCCTAAAATGGCCGCTTTTTCTTAAAATGGACTTTATAATCATTACTTACTATAAAGTCCATTTTAAGAATTTTTAAAAATTTAACATGATTCATATATTATACTGCTAAAGCGGCCGTTTTAGACCCCCTGAACATAGATAGTTGTGATTTAAGCGGCTGTTTTATTTTCAGTATTTTAGTTCAATTTACAATTTGATACAGTGCGAGTGACATAAAGGGTGACTGGCAATTAGTGTACGATACTTAAACACGTGATTTTACTCATGATAACAAGCAACTTTTATTATGGGACCAAAACTGAAATCGCGAAAAAAAATCTGCTGTACGCCTAACTGATAAAAATGTACTGAACAGCTGATTCTTTTTTCGCGATTTCAGGTTCAATCACGTGTTTAAGTATCGTACACTAATTGCCAATCCCCCTATATATGGGTTATTCCGTTCTTTTGTGATTCTAGGCCTAGATGGTCAAGTTCAAAGTATTGCTAGTTTAAAGCTATTTATTCCCCATGTTATGTAAGATTCCCAGTTAAATACAAACAACCCAAAGCAGTTTCTTGCTTTGCCATAATTATTAGGTTAGAGAGTAGGACATTTATTTTATGTGTCGCGATTGATAATAATTTATTTTACTACTAGGTCGGATCTAATCTGACGATAAAGGAGTAACCACACTTATGGCATGGACTTGGACACGTTTCCGATCGATTCAAGCTGACTCCATGTTAATGTGTATTTACTCCCTAAAGTGTACAACGTTACTAACGAGTTTATTAAAGTAATTAGATGAAAATTTAATAAAATTGTAGATGTGGCAGCGCAGACAACAGCTTTTTTTTTGACAAAAATGGCGACAAATTTTGCGTGATTGATGTGTTTGACTATAAAGCGATCGGATCCATTCCATCAGTAGATCCTTGTAGTTGACAAAAAAGTAGTCAAACACACAAACATGCAAAATTGGTCGCAGAGTTTTGTCCGTAGTAGACTTGTACACACAAAAATTCAAATGTAATGTTAACTAACAATTTGTGTGCTCTTTCTTATGTTCGTGGGAAACTACATTTAGATAAGATTATTGCGTGATATTTCAAGTATTTCAGATAACAACTAAACTACTAACTAGACAATATACATATGGATTTCACAAGGATTTAATAAGTTACTTGAATACTTACGTGTAATCAATAATACAGTTTCTACTGCCATAGCTTTACAAATCTGCAGCTTCATGACATAACCATGGAACGTAAGCTTTTTATTACTAAGAAGTAGGATTTCTACAATATACTACAAAGACTACGCTAGTAATTTCTCTTAGACCAAGTACACAATGCTGTGAGAACATGATTTTGTTTAATCCTTGTATTATTTTAAGCTTAGCTGTTTAGTTAATTTATGTAAATAAGTAGCCGAATAAATAAATGCATTAATAAACAAGTGGTCATTAGTTTTAATAAAACGTCAATACTTTCGTAAGTCGTTGTGGTCCAGGACAGATTCTACAAAATTCTAGATTCTGTTGAATGGATTATACAGGGTGGTAGGCATATCGACACAAACTATTACCATGGTTCGGAATGATGTTTTTTTTTTTTTTTTTGGTATATGTTAAAACATATTTTATACGTATTATGTATTCTCAATATAAGTATATAAATTCTCGTGAATAAGAAGTTAGTTTTTAGACATTGTTTTGACCCTATCACTATGTTTTCTTATTTAACCCAAAGGTTGACTGGTAGAGTGGAATGCCTTGTGGCATTAAGTTCACCTATGTACCACTATTTAATTGTGCATGAAGTTTAAATAAATAATAAATGTACTGCACATGACGTGTTAACCGTTTGTGCGTTGATGGCCTGTCCGCTCTGTATAACCTTGATGATTATACTTGTGCTTTCTCTCATTTAGTGTCGCAACGATGATTTAAAAGAATGACCATACTTATCGACGAGGAATCTGCTTGACCCGATCACGTAGCACCTTATTTGTCGTATTTGAGTCGAACGAATTTTTTTTTTTAAGTGAAGCGAAGTTTTTTTATCTTTTATTGCATAGATATAAAAGCTGCTTCTGACCGGCTGTAGCAGATCCTGCTTCGATAAGTGTGGTCAATGAACAAGTTACTGATGTTACTCGCAATCGATTCCCTTACTAACATAGTTGTAAGTATCATTTAACCTTTTCTAATAAGCCCTCGTTCCTACTATCGTGACGACAGATAATCGTGTAGTTAAGTGTCGTGGCTTGTGTATTTAAATGGAGGTAAAAAAATCATCACGACAGTGGGAACGCTGCCTTAGACTTCGTATTGTTTACTTTGCGCATTAATGCTAAGCCTCAATTTGAACACTTGTAGGTGCACGGCACGGCCCCCGACATCGCGGGCAAAGACCTCGCCAACCCCACGGCGCTACTGCTGTCTGCCATCATGATGTTACGTCACCTGAAGTTAAGCGAACACGCCGAGCGCATCCAGAGCGCGGCGTACGAGGTACTGCGCGAAGGGAAGCACCTCACCGGCGACCTCGGCGGCTCCGGCAAGTGCAGCGAGTTCACCAACGCCATCATCTCCAAGTTCAAATAGGCTGCACGAACATACTTCCTTTACCATCTTAAAAAAAAGGGCCGCTAAAATAGGGCCCAAATCAATCTAATAGTGAAATTCACAGGAGCGCCACCAAAGCTTACTGTATCCTTAGATAAGTAGTCGATTTCAACAAATAGTTTTACATACAGTATTGCTATGCAATCATAGTATTTATTTCGTTATAATTGAGAGCAATGTTACCAAACTTATAGGTATTGTAAATATTATTTTTTATTAATAAAAATTGTCCGGCCGATTCTTTGCATGGACCTTAGAGTAGATGCCAACACGACATTAACCTATTTATTTTGACGATTAATATTTGGTTCGTCTGTCATCTCTAATCTCATCAAAAGGTAAAAAAACACCGAAAACCTAATTTAAAAATTAAATCTTTGAATTTTTTACTTTCGTTTTATTCATCAACACACCTTTCAGCTTCGGGTGCTTCACGCATATATAAAGATGCTCTGTGGCTTCACGTCTCCGAGCTGACCGAGCATGTCAGCTTGTATATTATATCGGTCTTATAACTATCACAGAGTGTCATAATACGGGACGGGGTGTAAACGGACCCTTCACGAAGCTGTAAACCGAGCATTCTGCACATGCATCAAACTAGAACTCTACGAGAAAAAGTCATTCACTCGACTTTTATGAACTAGGATAGGAGGTTTGTATTGATGATTGTAATTCTGGATCTACATACAGTCTTACAGCCGCAACAACATACAAGAATTAATTTGCAAATATTAATTTATCGTGTTTGTTACAGATTTGATCCATTTAAATGACCCTATCGATTGATGTCAAAAAGTTACAGAATGTTATTTTTTCGAACTTTAGTCGATTCATACCGTGTCGATGCCCGAGTGTGGCAAACAAATTTTCTAAAATCTGTAAATGCAGATTGTTTCTTTTTAAAAATAAAGGAATGTTTCCTTTGAGTAAAATTTGCTATCTCCAGTGTTTAGAGAACTTTCCCTCCAGCGCTCATCCCCATTCCCATCGTCGCAGCCAACTGGTATAATTGGCCGTTCAGTTAACCGTTCAACTAGCGGCTTGAACGATATTCAGCCATTTGTTCAAACAGCTAGGCAAATGAATGATCGATGACGTTACTGGCATAACCTGTTCATTTCAATTTAGTTCCGCTTTCTTCCACCTAGCCCCGAAACTCTCCAAACTGTCAATAATTTATGACTTCGGCAAACAACCAAAGTATACTGTAAAAAAATATTACAATCACGCAAAATTTGTCGCAGACTTTTTGTCTATCGCGCACAGAAAGTCTATCGTCTGCGCAGGCCTTATGTGTATACTGGGTACCTACATATTGATTTCTATTTACTTACAACGAATTGTTAGTTTGTTTAGTTTAGTTTAACTAACTAACTAAACTGAAATAAATCCTATAATTCCAAAATGAGATTAAAATATATGTATTTTATCCGTCGAGTGTTAATTACTTGAAACGGACCGTGACTGTCAAATCTGGCAAGTGTTTTTATTATACTTCGATCAATATATTATGTCAAAATCTGAAGACGAAACGGTATATTCCAAGACCTTAGCCTGCCTGAAAAGGGCAAGCAAAAAAAAACGATGCCAAAATTGACTTTGACTTTGACAACTTTGACGGAATAGTGATTATATACTCTGTGGGAAGGCTGAAGGCAGCAGCAAGTTGCGCACGTTGTTTACACTTTCCTAACCTCTACCAAAACAATAATTTTGTGTCTTTTCTATGTATTGTAACTGAATTGTCGAATATGGTGAAGCGGGTAAGTTACATAAATATAGTTTCCTCAAAATAACACTTCATAACCAAGTTTTTTTGGTACATACATGATACAAAAATGTGTGTCGCTTTGTCTAGTATAATTTAATGTCTGGTGTCGCTGCAAGGTTTAAGTTTCTCCCGTTGTTTAACAAACACTGTGTTATCACTGTGATTTACCGTTTTAGGACGCAAAATCATCTATTTCTGAAAAGGATGGAGAGGTTCAACTCAAGTTCAATGAAAATGGAAAACGCCCGGCCGAAGGCGAAAATAAAGATGGGCCAAAACGCGTAAGAACAAAAAGTTTATACCGTCAGCCAACAGTAAACGAATTAAACAGACTACAGGAGACAGAAACCTTGTTCAACTCGAATCTGTTCCGTTTACAAGTGGATGAAATAATCGAAGAAGTAAAAGTCAAAGAGAAAACTGAGAAAAGGTTCCTTCAGTTTTTCAAAGAGTTAAAAACTCACTTACTGTCTATAGCCAAAGATGGTACGGAATACGATTTGTCTGAACAAACTCTTTCGAAAAAACTCAAAGTAAAATTACCTGTGAGTGAACAATTAAGCAAAACAAAGTGTGTTTTTAAGTTTCACAAATTCTCTGATGTAGAAATGGTTGGGTCAAATGCATTGGGGTGTGCGATCAACTCCAAACTGAGAGTAGACCTACAAATAACAGTTCCAAGTGAAACATACACAAAGAATGACTCCGTAAACTACAAATATCATAAGAAAAGGGCAGCATACTTAGCTTATATTGCGGCACATTTGTCTAAATATGAATCAGTTGAAGAATTACATTATTCATACACCAATGGCTCTGAAACTAAACCTGTTCTAGACTTCAAGCCGACAGGCAAACTTGGCAACCACGTATCAGTCCGTATAAATTTGGTATGTGAAACTGATGCATACAAGCTCCATCGCTTTAGTCCTGAACGCAACAACTTGCGAGAAGCATGGTTGTTCACCGAAAACTCAGAAAATAATACCGATGTTGGTCCCCCAACACCGTACTACAACAGCAGTGTGTTATCAGACTTAACTGCATCTGTGAATCAAGAATTTCTGAATGAAACCTTGAAAAACAGTGAGAATTTGAAGCAAGCAGTTACATTATTAAAGATCTGGTTACGACAAAGGAATCTGAAAGTGTCGGGACATGTTGTTGCTCTGTTGGTTGCATATTATGTGCAGACAAAGAGGGTTAACAATATTATGAGCAGTTATCAAATTGTGAGGAATATTTGGATAGCACTCAGTAAGTTTATGCTATCATTTTTTTGCAATTAAATATCTGTGATGCAACATAGCTTTCAAACTACCAATTAATTAAACTAATTAATGAAAGAAGTTAATATGGTAATAACTGATGATTCAAATAATATATGGTTTATCTAAAAGTTACACTGGAAATAAAGTTACTCTGTGTATCATTAAAGAGGCTAATGTCAAATTATGCACCGTTTTCAAGCAACATTTATATTTCTCTCACGAAATGAAAACTCAAAGTTTATAATCAACCCAACCTCTTTACAGAAACATCAGAGCTAGACAAGCAAGGCATATCTCTACATAAAGGCACAGAAACATCACCATCTCTAGAAGTCTTCCACAAACACTTTCCCATTGTCTTCATAGACAAAACTGGCTACTACAACATTTGTTGGCAGGTGTGTCGAGGCACTTATCATGCGTTGAAGAGGGAATGTGCATTAGCTGTGGATATGTTGGACAATGGAAAGATTAATAGCTTCTTGCCTTTATTTATGATACCAGTGAAGCCTTTCATGCAGTTTGATCATATTTTGAGGTATGTTGATTTTCTTTTTTTTCAGCAATGGAATGAAAAGTAATTCGTGGGTTCGAACCCAGACAGGCGCATTACTTTTTGTAATTTATTTCATCACCACTGCTCTCAAAACTGTGCAGGAAAACGTTGTGAGGAAACCGGCTTGTCCTAGAACCAAAAATTCGAAGACGTATGACATCTACCAATCCGTACCGAGCCCGCCTAGTAGATCATAGCTCTCATTGAGAGGAGGCCGTGTCCCAGCAGTGGGAATATTATAGGCTGATGATGGTGATGACGATGATTTGCTAAATTTTTCCTTCCATTCTCCGCTGTCAACCATCACACTATCATTTTCTCCTTTTTCTTACATTCTCACCCATTCCATTAATCGTTTACTTGGTCTTCCTGTTCCTCTCCGTCCATCTACATTGATCAAAGCCTCTTATTGGAACAGGTCCAAAACTTATTTTTTGATAAAACGTCTGTCCAGTAATTACAAAAGTAGGGTTGACTAAAATACAAGGATTGTTGTAATAGAAATCTATATGATAAATGATAAATGATAAATGATAAATGATATTTATTCAGTAAGTAGGTTTTCTCAAACACTTTTACACGTCATGTTTTTAAACTAGATGGGGCCGGTGTTTCGTACCTGACTACTCTGAGAAGAAACAGCCGAAACAAACTCAGAGGTCATAGTCTCTTTTAAAGTCCAGACAATCTTGTTCAACTCACATGAGAACTATGCAGATTAGTGTCTGAGATGGTCTTTTGAAGAAAGAACCATACAGATTTGAGTGGACCTGTCCAGTCAGTGCAAGCATTTGTCAGTTATCGTGTAGCTCGACCTTTAACTCAAGGAGCTCAACGAAACGACGAACAATACCAAAGAAAGGACATTTGGGTAGGTCGCTTATAGTACTCAAACTGCCAGACAGTCGTGGGAAAAAAAAAACAACAATAAGTGACCCACAAGGTCCTCACATTCACAATAATTAAATAAAATAAATAATAATATTACAATTCAAATTCGAATGTCAATAAAAATACGAAATGTCAAACACACACATAAAATAAACAAAAATAAAGTAAAAAATAATAAAATACTGAACTAAGTATTCATGTCAAATCATTAAATGTCATGACAGTCACAAGTAAATATTCATGTCAAATAAACACACACATAAAAAATAAAAATAAGTAAAGTAAAAAAAAATAATAAAATACTGAACTGAGTATTCATGTCAAATCATTCAATGTCACAGTGTATAAAATAAAGGAATCAATAATAAACTATCTATTCTGTGCTTCAATGACCGTTTACTATTCAAGGGCCTGAAACACTAACCAGATTGAAAATCAAATGTTTATTTTGACTCTCCTTAGGTCCATGTTCACCAAAAAGATGATGTTCTCATTATCTAAAATCAGCTGTTTAAAACACATTTTTGTATGGGAACATGTCACAGTGACAGCTGTTTTTATATAATCAGACCATTATCTTTTCAGTGAACTAGGATCTTAGTAACATTACACCATAACATTACGCCTATAATCTCAGAAGGGTCATGTAGATGTGTATGTTATATATACACCCACAGCTACAACGTCTGCTTAATATTTTCTATGTATAATCTATGTGGTCATATGCCACCATATAAAGGGGCGACAAGTCTGTGGTGCCAAACTCCAGAATACATTGCTACATAGATTTAGAGTATTTAATCTATCATCATCATCATCATCATCTCAGCCGAAAGACGTCCACTGCTGGACATAGGCCTCCCCCAAGTGTCGCCACATTGACCGGTCCCTTGCGACTCGCATCCACCGGATTCCCGCAACCTTCACCAGGTCATCGGTCCACCTAGTGGGAGGTCTTCCAACGCATCGTTTTCCGGTTCGCGGTCGCCACTCCAGAACTTTTCGGCCCCATCGGCCATCCGTTCTGCGAGCAATGTGCCCTGCCCACTGCCACTTAAGTTCTTCGGGCTACGTCGGTGACCTTGGTTCTCTTGCGGATGTCTTCATTTCTGATTCGATCACGCAAGGAAACTCCGAGCATAGCCCTCTCCATTGCCCTTTGGGTGACTTTAAGCCTTTTGATAAGGCCCATTGTGAGCGACCACGTTCATTTAATCTATACTAATATTTTATAGAGGTATTTGTTTGTGTTTATTTATTTATTTAAACTTCATGTACAATAGTGGTACATAAGCAGACTTAATGCCACAAGGCAGTCTCTACCAGTCAACCTTTGGGTTAAAGTTTTGTAAGTGTATGTATGTAGGTAGGGGGTAATCTCCAGAACCAATAATCCAATTCTAAAATTTCTGTCACTAGCAGAAAGCTACATTATTCGTAGGTGCTATAGGCTATAAATTATATTTTTATCTTGCATACTAGTCGAGCTATCTCACTTTTTGCAGACGAACTCTCGCGGTGATGTCAATATGCTAGTTATACATATACGCGTACTAATCTTTTTCCAGATTTAAAAACCTCAAACAGGTCAAAGAGTTAGTGCTCTCTAAAACGCCGAAGGAGTCACAAGTCAACCACGGCATAGAACAACTGTCACTTATCACTGACGTCATACTTTCACTCTTGGCTAAAGGATTGGGAAATAGAGTAGATCTGATCCAGCAGTTGGTTGAGAATGACTTCTCCTGGCCCGTCAAGAAGAGTTTGGATAAGGCTAGGAATGGGTGAGTGGATAGTTCTAGATATTGACAAAAAAACATTGAATCAAATTTTTTGGTGTCTGATGAGATAACAAACAATAGAGAAGTATTAAAGTAGAAGACATGCTGCGCTGCATGCTGCTTTTCCTAAATGAATTGGGAAAAGGGAAAGAAGGAGATGTCGATGATGCATAGGCATAAAAAACCTATATTGCCTCTTAGAATAACAAAACTTAGCCGTAAAGGGCGTAAAATACGCCTGATATCACCTGACTTTATATTACTTATTGCTTTAACAATGGCCAACCAACACATTGCAGGTCTGAAGAAAAATTATCCTTCGGATTTGTATTGAACCCAGAAAATTCAATAAATGTGGTAGAAAAGGGACCCCCGGCCAATTTACCAGAAGCAGAAGAATTTAGGTAAGTTTATTTAACCAGTTTTTCTAATATTTTTTAGGCCACATTGCAAAGACCTCGTCAGGAAAGGGTGAATTTTGCGCGTGTGTATTTATTCGGCGAAACAAGGTACTACCGAATTCACTATACATTCTTCTTTAAACTACTGAAAGAACTATACATTAGTGCGGATCAACTCATAGTATGCCACACCTGCGTTGCAAAAACGTACGGCGTCGCAACGCAACGCACCAATAATTGGGAAAAAATCACGTCGAGTTTGCCCGTCTAGCAGTGGAACACTGTCCGTCGTAGTAGCGGAGCTCCGACGGCGCATTAACCTCCCCCCGCTTTGTCTCTCGTCCATCGATCCGTTGACGCAACGCATAATGTGGCATGTCAGTCACTGCGGGCCAAATAGTGCGAAATGAGGGGTTTCGATCGATTTACAAAAAATCTATCGATTGCACAAAAAAACTAAAACACTATAATGCTAATATATTGCTTGTAGAATTATTTGCCAAAAAATCAGAATGATCGCATGTAAATTAGTTAGTTTTTTTTGGTTGAAAGAAATTTTTAGAGATAAGTTCGTGTTTTTTTTTTATAGAGTCTTAAAACACTATGCTAGTATAAATCCTGAAGAATATCATACATATTTTTGGTTTTGTTTATAGCAGTGAATCATATACTTTTAGTCATTATAAAACTCGCGTTTAGCTCATGTAATCGCCTTAGATATATATATGGTCCCATTAAAATAGGTGACCAAAACAAGGACAGTGGTAAAAAAATAATAAGAAAAACGCATTAGATACTTCAGGAAAAATAAATCGGCTAACGAAAATACACTAAAACTGACGTACAAGGTAATCTTTGTTTGCAGAGCCTTCTGGGGTGACAAGTCAGAGCTGCGCCGGTTCCAAGACGGCTCTATAACGGAGACGTGTGTGTGGGAGGGAGACAGCATGACTGAAAGACGTACGGTCACCAAGCAGATCATAGACTATCTAATGGAGATAAAGTTTGGTAAGAGAACTAAAGAAAACCCATCGCGCTATAGAGCCAAGCTAGCTTCAAAGACATAGAAGACGTTGTTAGTGAATATTTGTGGAAATTCTATTAGCCACACTCCAAAAGAACCATACGGCACTTTATAAACTAACGTTCGTGGTAGGTGTGGTCATGTAACGTGGGAGCGAGATAACACGAAACTTGGTACTCCTACTTCTGCTGAATATTTGCCGTTCTATTCGCACGTTATGTGACCATGCATGATTACCTGATGTGTTGGCCGTAAACATGAAAGTTTACTAAAGTAAACTTTCATTTTTTGTATTGAAAATTAACGTACGCAAAATACACGCTTTAGACGTGGAGTTACGGAAACCAGTGGGCCTGAAATGGCAGCTTTAGCAGAATTATAATATGAATCACTTTAAAATTCTCAAAATGGACTTTATGGTTACGACTGTTAAAAATTAAAATTCTTAAAATGGACTTTATGGATATGACTATAAAATTCATTTTAAGATTTTTTTTTAACGTGATTCATATTATGATTCCGCTAAAGCGACCATTTTAGATCCCCAGCCCGATTTACAAAACATACATATACTATCTTGTACCAAATTCTAAGCCTGCGTCCGTCAAGTGTTTATTCTTCAACACAACTCACAAAACCCCATCTTCCTCAGACATAAGCCCATCAGAACTATTCCACATATCGGACCAGCTGGACAGCGTACTCGCCCGCAAGCAGTGGGCGAGTGAGCGAGTACTGTACGTGGATGACAGTTCACTGACCGCGCTGCAAGCGTTCGACGGACTGCGCCGCGACTTGAGGCAGCTGACACAACTGCCGCTCGACATTAGTGCAGTCTATGGTGAGTAGGGAACACGTTGCTTTGGAAGGTCACAAACGCTTTGATTGAATTTCGATTCGACAAGTCGTATGTCTATCCTTTTTTGGCATAACAAAAATGAGGGAGATAGACATACGACTTCCCGAATCGAAGCGTTGTGAATACGGGGTCTAGTGAAGGTTGTGGGGATTCGCTGGATCCGAGCCGCACGGGACCGGGCTATGTGCCGACACTTGGAGGAGGCATATGTCCAGCAGTGGACATCTTTCGGCTGAAATGATAATGATGGTGAAACTCCTTTTTTACATTTTAAAAGTTGATAGAAATGCTGATCAAAATCAGACCATGTTAATCATACCTTTGTATTCATTTTTATCCAAATAATAAATTAAAATGACGAAACTTTCGAGGTATCGACATATAATACAAAATATATGTTCCTTCCCAGGCGTGTCCCCTATCTTCAGCTACGCGTCCCCCCTCCCCGCGCTGCCCCGCGCCCCCCCCCGCGTCCCCTGGCAGCGCGGCAGTACATGCCTGGTGAAGGACATGCAGAGGGACGGTCTGGCCTCGCTGCCCGAGTATACACCCGTGTGCAAAGCTATACTGGAGCTTGGTGAGTTTCTGACATGTAGCACTTACTTAGGAAGAAATGTTATACATTCTACCCAGGTCAACACTGCTCGCAATATGCATGACGATAGTATCAAACCACTTTTAAATTTTTTAATGCGTCACGTATAATTTTTAGCTAGTTCTGACGTCACGAGCCCCCAGTCCCGAGTTTTATGCGTTTTATCTTTGTCAATATTCATTGATTTACAAAAACATTAAATACGTGACCATTATTTTCCAATACTGTAACTGACGGACTGTCTGACGGTCTGTCTGTCCCTATGCATGCTTAGATCTTTAAAACTACGCAACGGATTTTGATGCGGGTTTTTTTAATAGATGGAGTTATTGAAGAGGAAGGTTTTTGTTTAAAATTTTATGCGGGCGAAACCGCGGGCATCCGCTAGTAATATTTAAATGTGAAAGTTTCTAATGATCTAAGTAAGTGATAAATAATAGATACTCTGCAATATTCGTTTTAAGTTATGCGCGCCCTAACAAGCAAGGTCATGTATTCACTTCTTTTAAGCTTAGCGTGTAAAATTGGTTGTGTATAAATAAATAAAAAAAAAGTAGATTTGCAATTTTTTTGATACTGTCGACTCGTCATACCTTTCTTTTAGGATTATTGATCTCAACATACTTGACAAAACAATATCAGGGGGTGGACATTCTTATCGAGGCAGATCGACTTGAACTGATCTCGTTTACCATATCAGTCGCATTTAGATCTATGCGGTGTCGAGTTACGGTAGGACGCGCTGAAACGAGGTGAATGACGTCTTTTTAGCTTTTATTGCAAGGACATTAAGGCTCTTTTCAGGAACTTGTGGCTAAATAAGAACAGCCGCTCGGGTCGATCTTTAGGTTAAGCCGTGCTTGCCTAGGTTGGTCTGTTGATGGGTGACCACCCATTACATACTGAGTTTCCTCCGTGCCTCGGAAAGCACGTTAAACAGTTGGTCTGACAACCTGTCTTACAAAGGGGTACCGTATTACCCAGTACTAACTGGGTTGTGGATGTCAGATAGGCAGTCTCTCCACGTAAAATACTGGTATTCAGCTGCATCCGGTTAGACTGGAAGCCGACCCCAATATAGTTGTTAAAAGGCTAGGCAGATGATGATTAAGGGTTTTTTGACCAAATGGTCACTTCCCAAAACGACGTGTTCCGAATTAAAAAATTCATACAAATACCTTTCAGGATACAGCGGAAAATGGCCAGGCGACATCCACGCCTTCAGATGCCTTAAAGCCGCCTTCCACCTTCAAATAGCAGAACGCCTAACAAAGCAATACTCCATACCGACGCAAGTCTACGCCACACACATCGACGTACTGAAGGACGGTCTGGTGTTTCGGCTAGAGATCGCACATCCGAAAGAGATAACGCTACTGAAGAGGGAAATAGAGAGAGGCGTTGTCAAGTATAGGGAGAGTGAAGAGAGTGTTCGTTTGCAGTGTGATACTGTGCTGATGCCGCGGTTAAGGGGGGCGCTGCATGGGTGAGTCGCATTTATTGTACACAAGTCCCGTTTTTGATGTGTTAAGGTGAAAGCGACAGGGTAGCCCGCGAAATTAAAATTTTCTTACGTTTTTTTGAAATTTGAAGGCCAGTGATAGGTTGTATATGTTGATGAAAATATCGTTCGCGACTTTAACAGACGTAGACTATATTTACAGAGTTTGCCTTAATACGCAACTCTAAATGTGGTCATGCCTGGTCATTTTTGAGATTATGTCACACACTATATTTTTCTAATTTAAAAAATCATCATAATTATTCATTAGGTAGGATTATTTGTGAATTCATCCTATAAAGAAATAAAGTTTATAAGGAAGATCGCCATTTTACCAAAGCGAGATCACATCAGGATTCTTCCAATAATATTAAGAGGTGTTTGTTTGTTTGTACACAACGGGAGCAAAGCCGCGGGCGAAAGATAGTATATCATAATGTTTTATTTTTAACACCTCGACGTAAAAACGATGGGGTGTTATAGGTTTGACGTGTGTGTGGGAGAGTATGTGTGTGTTTGTGTGTGTGTCTGTGATTTGATTTTGATTTTGTTTTATTTTTTGTTTGAGAGGTGGTGAATTAGTCGGGAGTGTTCTAACTTTCTTAGTTATGTTTGATGAAAATCGGTCCAAGTTAGCCGCCGCACAATATGGCGGATTACATGTTTTTATTACATTTTATCTTCGACAGTCTACACCAAAAGCATCCATCCTTCGGCCCCACAGTCTGTATGTTCAAGCGTTGGCTGTCTGCCCACCTCCTGGCCCCCCCTCACTTCCCCGACACTGTCGCAGAGCTGATGGTGGCCACTGTGTACATGCACGCGGAGCCAACGCAACCGCCAGCATCGCCCACCATCGCCCTTCTGAGAGTGTTGAAGTTGTTAGTGGAATTTGATTGGGCAAGGGATATGATTGTACTGGATTTCAATGAGGATATGTCGCGTGAGTACTTGTGTTATTGTTTTGAAGTCAAATGTTTTTTTTTTTAGAAAGTTTGTCTGTGCCACTGCTGGGCAAAGGAGGAGAGGGAGGCAATACTTCACCTCGCCACGTCTTCTTAGGCCGACCCCGTCGTCGCTGTCAGAATGGGAATTAAGACCCCAAAAATTGGGTTTCACCCTGTTTCAGGAAAGTTTCGTGTCTAGACCGAAATTAGTCGAAGTTAGTGTGAAACTAGCCGCGACTAGACCAAAATTAGTTGAAGCTAGTGTGAAACTAGCCGCGACTAGACCAAAATTAGTTGAAGCTAGTGTGAAACTAGCCGCGACTAGACCAAAATTAGTTGAAGATAGTGTGAAACTAGTCGCGACTAGACCAAAATTAGTTGAAGCTAGTGTGAAACTTGCCGCGACTAGACCAAAATTAGTTGAAGCTAGTGTGAAACTAGTGGCGACTAGACCGAAATAAGTCGAAGCTAGTATGAAAATTGTGAAACTAGTCGACTAGACCGAAACTGGACGGACACTAGTCGACACTAGTCATGACAATTCTGAAACTAGTCGGGATTAGTCAAGACTAGTCCAAAACTCCAACTCACGACTAGCATCACAGCTAGCGCCCAGCACCCAAAAACGAAAATCTTCTTTTCTCTCATTTCAGACGAAGAAATAACCCAACTAGAGCAAAAGTTCGCAGCCGACGCAGAGTCCGGTCCCTGCGTGCGCATAGTGACCGCGTACGACGGTCCGCTGCCCTCCGTGTGGAGCAGTACTGGCCCCACACCTCACGTGCTAGTGCGCGCGAGAGTACTGGCCGACAGTGCGCTCAAGTACGTCAGTGACGCTCTGTTCGTGGGACATAACGAGAATATACTGGTAAGGCATGGCATCTAAAACAAATTATTCCAAGAGAGCATTCATTTTGGGATATTTTTTTTTGCATCAATAATAATTACACATTTTCAAAGCACACATGTACTGTGATCCGTTATATTTTATTATGGCGTCAAAGTCGAAAACTATTTGGGTTCGGAGACATACAGGGTGAAAAATGCTCAAAGAACTCTCGAACCTGATTTTGATGAAAACTAAAACTGCATCATTAGATATAAGAAAAAAACAATATTCCTATCCAGGAATCGAAAATAGTTGGGTGCAGACAATAAAGATTTACTATGATTTTTAAGTTTAATTGTAAATTGTGTCTCTCCGTATCTTCTTTTTTACCCGACTACGGCGATGCCAAAAGGAAGGGTTATGATTTGGCAGTCTATGTATGCATTTACGTATGTTTGCTCTGTAGCCCCTAAACTATTCAACCGATTTTGATGAATAAGGTGTCAATCAATTCGTAATTATGGTCCGGGTAACTGAGGCTTCACTTTTACCGACTTCAACAATTGGAGGAGTCGATTTTGACTAGTAAACCTAGAACTCAATTAGAACTTGATTTTTCAGGTTTAGCGTACGACACAAATTCTTGTTCAGACTGCTAGTTCTGAGTATTACCCTAATACAAATGCAATCATCATCTGCCTAGCCTTTCCCAACTATGTTGGGGTCGGCTTCCAGTCTAACCGGATGCAGCTGAATATCAGTATTTTACATGAAGCGACTGCCTAGCTGACCTCCACAACCCAGTTAGTACTGGGTAATACGATACGATTTGGTAAGACTGGTTGCCAGACCACTGACTACCTGTCACGACTGTCAAAGATCTACAAATGACAGACGGGACCAACTGCTTAACGTGCTTTCTGAGGCACCTCATACAAATACAATATCTGTATTAATTTGCCGTCATGCACAACTCCCAGGGCATGTACATCCCGTCGTACGTGGGCTACAACGTCGTCCTGCACCTGCACGCCGCGCTGGTGCCGCACTCGTGCGAGCGGGTGCACAGTACACCTCGCCTGCAGCCTCTACCTGACAAGTTCAGCGAGGACATCATACCCGTCGTGGAATTCCACCCTGTTCTCAAGTACTTGGACAAGTTGAGGGTGAGTAAAACACACTATCTATTTATTTATTAAATATAATATTTGATTTATTTATATGTTTTTGTAGTTCGTTCAATTAATTTTTAATGCCAAACATTTTAAAGTGCAAAACATTATTTTTTAAAGTGCTTTTTAATATATTCCCTTTTTTGGAGTGTTGGAGCGCCTGATCATCTCGCGTAATTATTTATAAGATATCATTATTTTGTAGGTACTTAATGTGTCCATGTTATGTTTTTTTGGTTCATCTGTCACCTACTGTCATTTTCATTCACTTGTTCACTTGTTCTGTAAAAATTCGTATAGAAAACACCGATTATATTTTTACTACGTTGCTACGAGTATTATTTTATCAATTCATTCAGCGAATCCCTTACATTCCCGCACATGGTCCGTAACGAGCTGGATATCGTATAATATAAAGAAGATCAGCGGACATAATCAAGGAAGTAAGGATTTTATCATCCACGTGTCGTGGAGGATTTTTGCCGTTGAATTGGATTCATCTCAAGCAAGCTATTAGCGGTGTACTGCGCTTATATTTAACTAATATCGTTACCCAACACTCAGGTAGTATAAGTACATGGTCATTTAAAAGGTCTGTATAATTTTATATTACCTATTGTATTGTGTTAGATGAAAATCATTAGGTACATGTTGCATTGTGATTAGTATTTTATTTATCAGCAATACTTATATTGTTTACAGTTTAATCTTAAGATAGGTATACAGCTGTAACTAATTCACCTAATTATCTACTATGTTAATAACAATGGTCGATAATTGTTAGCAGGTATCTTAACATAATACATATAAGTTGAGTATTGATATTAGGGCAAGTCATTTAATTCTTATTAATTAGAATCAGTGAAGATTTGTGTCATATAAGTTGTGCCTTATTATTACTAAGTTAGCAATCATAATAAAAGGTTGCACTTGAATGTATGTTTGGTATAAACACTTGGTTTTTACATTATTAGGTTTGTGTTGTTTGCAATAGCATTCAGGAAGTGTATACAACACATTTTAGGCGTGTATAATTATATTGTTCGTTTTTCATTTTGCATTCCTGTATCAATTTCAGGTTGACAACACCCATCTCCCAGCATGTCCGAGGAAAAGGATCTAGTTAAAAAGCGAGGAAGCTTTAAGGGTCGTTTGACTGCGTTCGTCAACTTTCTGGACTCACTTAAGGACAAAGAGTTATCAAACTGTGATGTGTCTGAATTGCAGTTGCGCATTGGTAAGATGGAGTCGTTGTACGAGCAGTATGATGAGGTACAGTTACGTCTGGAATGCATTGTAGATGACCACAAATTACAATACTCTGAGCGTTCTGATTTCGAGTCTCGTTATTATAAATCCTTGTCCAGAGCACAAAATATCCTGGCTGAATTTAACAAGGATACTAAATCGATGGAAAGCTGTAAAAGTGCTCCTGCTAGCATGCACAAGCCAGTTAAGTTGCCAACGATTCAGTTACCAAAGTTTAGTGGATTATATTCTAATTGGCTTGAATTTCGCGACACCTTTACCAGTCTAATCCATTGTAACGATGACATTGACGAAATCAATAAGTTCCATTACTTGAGAGCATCTCTTGAGGGAACTGCTGCAGTAGTAATTAAATCTATTGAGTTTTCTTCGAGGAATTATTCTGTGGCATGGAGATTATTATGTGATCGATTTGACAACAAACGAATGTTGGTACAGAATCATGTATCCGCATTGTTTAATATCGAGCCTATCTCAAAGGAATCTTCAGTTGCGATAAAAAGTTTAATCGATTACTTAAATAAAGATTTGCGAGCATTAGAGTCGTTAGGAGAACCTGTTAAAACCTGGGACACCCTTTTGATTGAATTTGTTACTCGTAAGCTTGATCAAAAGACGTATCGTGAGTGGGAGGAGTACAAAGGTAGGATCGACAAAGATAGTACGATCACGTTAGACGCATTGATGCAGTTCCTACGTAATCGAGCCAATCTAATCGAGACCTTAGAACTTAGTCGCAATTATCTTTCCCAAACATCAGGTAAACCAGGCCTTAAGATCAAGTCTATGGTAGCAACACAATCTCCTAACAGTTCTGTCACTGAATTAGCTTCCAAAGTATGTCCTAAATGTAATAACAATGATCACACTTTAAATAATTGTTCACAGTTTCTCGCATTAAGCAATGATGATCGTCTCAAATTACTACCCAGTTATAAAGTCTGTTACAACTGCTTTCGTTCAGGCCACTATGCTAACAAATGTAAAAAACCAGGTTGCAAACTATGCAAACGTAGGCATAACACACTAATTCACATCGATTCTAAGGGTGCTATTCCGAATACACTTCGTGATAATAACAACTTGTCTGCATCGTCTTCTTTACCGTCGACTAGCACTGATACAAATAACTTAGCCTTGTCAGCTAACATTGCATCTCGTGATCATAAGCAGCAAGATGTGTTGTTATCAACCGCCCTGGTCAAACTGCGGGACCACAATGGTCGCGTGCATCTCGTTCGCGCAGTTCTTGACAGCGGTAGCACCTCGTCATTCATAACTGACAGGTTGTGTAAACAACTCAGTTTAATAACTAGCCAAGTTAAGAAATCGATTCTCGGTATCAACAATGTCACTTCGCAAGTAGGCAAAACATGTCGTATTAAGATGACGTCATTAGATGATAGTTTTACTTTCGAACTTAATTGTTTTGTTTTACCTTACATTACAAGTAACGTACCTTGCCGTGAAATAAACATGTCTGATTTTAAAATACCGTCTGATATTATTCTAGCTGATCCTACTTTTTATAAGCCCGGTGATATTGATTTATTAATCGGCGCTGACCTCTTTTGGGAATTGTTAGGATCGCAAAGACTAAAGTTAGGTACCGGAAAACCAGTATTATGTGAAACCCGTTTAGGATGGATAGTTTCCGGCCCAATTACTCAAAATTATATTTCACTGCTGTCGAATAATGTAAACTGCAATTTTTCTAAAATGCTTTCCGATAGCGATGATAGTGACTGGGAAAAGCTTAGATCTGAATTGGCTAAGTTCTGGCAATTAGAAGAGGTGAGTGCGAAATCTTCCAATTATTACATGCCAGAAGAAAAAATGAGTGAAGAATATTTTGTTAAAAATACAACACGATTGGCTGATGGTCGTTTTTGCGTTCGTATACCCCTTAAGAAAGATCCTTCAGTTCTGGGAAATTCTTTTAAGAAAGCTGCACATTGTTTACAATCTTTAGAGCGTAGACTTAAGATTAAACCAGACTTTAGTAAAATGTATCATGACTTTTTGTTAGAATACGAGTCACTTGGTCATATGACTAAAATTGAAAACCCTAATTTGTGCACAGGTTATTTTATTCCCCATCACGGAGTATTACGTGAGTCGAGTACCACGACCAAACTTCGTGTTGTCTTCAACGCAAGTTGTCTTACTTCGACGGGAGTGTCCTTTAATGACCTACAGATGGTCGGGCCTACTGTACAGGACGATCTATTGTCTATTCTTCTTCGTTTTAGGTTTCACAAGTATGTGTTATCTGCGGATGTTGAGAAGATGTATAGACAAATAGTTGTCCACCCGTCAGATAGGTATTTGCAACATATTGTTTGGCGTGACAATGTTTGTGAGCCGATTAATGTTTATGAATTGAACACCGTCACGTACGGTACGGCTAGTGCACCGTTCCTCGCGACTCGATGCATTAAACAACTAGGACTCGATTGTAGGAATCCTAAAATATCTGAAATTATCAGACATGACTTTTACGTGGACGATTTACTGACAGGGGCGAATGACTTAGACGAAGCACGATTAATTCGCACTGAAGTTACAAAGACGCTTGCGTCGGCTTGTATGCCATTGAGAAAATGGAAGTCGAATGAACCTCAACTAGTGTCGGATTGTGATTCTGCGTCATTAGACTTAAACATTGGACCTAATGACCCTGACAGGTTGCTTGGTCTTGCATGGTATGTCAGTGCTGATGAGTTAGGTTTCCCTATAAGCGTAACTAAGTCCTCAACTAAGCACACCAAGCGTGATTTGCTATCCGTGATTGCACGAATTTTCGACCCCTTAGGCCTCATAAGTCCTATTATTATCACCATGAAGGTATTGTTACAGAAAGTATGGTTAGACAAATTATCATGGGATCAACCATTACCTAATGAGATTAGTAGACATTGGGATAAGATAATTGAGTCTTTGCCTCTTTTAAATCATTTCCGTATTCCGCGAATTGTAGTCTGCAATTTATATACGGAGCTTGAACTCCATATTTTCACAGATGCGTCTGAGTCCGCATATGGTGCTTGCGTCTACATTCGTTGTGTCAATGGTAAGGGTGAACATTCAGTTCATTTATTGATGGCCAAGAGTCGAGTGGCTCCCATAAAGCCTACAACAATTCCGCGGCTGGAGTTGTGTGGTGCGGTAGTCGGTTCTCGTCTCTATGAGAAAGTTATGGGCTCACTCCGAGTGAAGATCAGTCGGGCCTATTGTTGGACTGATTCAACCATCGTACTGGGATGGTTACAGATGATGCCTACCAAACTTCAGCCGTTCGTACGCAACCGCGTTGCCGAAGTTTTGGATAAGGCAGGTAACTGTACATGGCGGCACGTCCCAACCGATCAAAACCCAGCTAACCTGATATCTCGTGGAGTGAATATCAGTGTTTTGCAAGGTTTAGATCTGTGGTGGCATGGACCAAAATTCTTAGGACGAGACCTGTCTTACTGGCCTTCACAAATTAAGTGTCTAGGACTGGAGTCATTACCGGAGACTCGACCAAATTTAGTATTAAATGCTGTCATTAATGATTCAAAGGGTCAGGATTTCATAGATTTTAGTCGTTATTCTAATTACTCACGGTTGATACGTTCTGTTGCTTATCTATTGCGATTCATTAAGTCATGCAGAAAACATTATCCAAAGGATCATTATTTGTCACATGATGAATTACAAGAAGCATTAAATGTTGTGATCATTCGAAGTCAGATTCAATCCTTTCCTGAGTACGAATTACTTTTAAATAAAACAAGCTTACCTAAAGGGAGCGCCCTTCTTAAGTTCAATGTGTTTTTGGACGATAAAAATATTATAAGAGTAGGAGGACGTCTCGATAATTCAAATTTTGCTTACAGTAAAAAGCACCCTATATTATTACAGTCCACTCATGAGTTTACAAAATTATTATTTCATTTCGAGCATAGAAGATTGATGCATGCTGGCCCACAATTACTACTAGCTTCTATTAGGGAATCTTATTGGCCAATAGGAGGTCGCAACTTGGCAAAAGTCTGTTATCACAAATGTGTTCTGTGTCAACGCATGAAGGGTAAGGTTGTTACTCCGTTAATGGGTAACTTGCCGCAAGAACGCCTTCGTCCAGGTTATCCCTTTGAAAGCACGGGCGTTGATTATGCCGGCCCAATTATGTGTGCTAGTCGTCAGGGTCGTGGATGCAGGCTGGTAAAGGTGTATGTCGCAATTTTTATTTGTTTTACAACCAAGGCCATCCATTTGGAGCTCGTTGGTGACTTAACTAGCAATAGTTACTTACTGGCTTTGTATCGATTTATTTCTCGGAGAGGTAAACCCGTTGATATCTTCTCAGATAACGGTACCTCATTTGTCGGTGCGTACAACGATCTTTCAAAATTTTTAAAATCAAATAGTTCGTCCTTGGGTGAAACTGCAGCGAACGACGGAATAAGGTTCCATTTTATACCTGCATACACTCCGCATTTCGGTGGACTCTGGGAGGCGGGTGTCAAGTCAACGAAATACCACCTACAAAGAGTGTTGGGAAATGGTAATTTAACATTTGAGGAGCTTTACACCGCGCTAGCAAAGATAGAAGCCATCTTGAACTCTCGTCCACTGACACCGTTATCTTCAGATCCTGCAGACTATACTCCACTTACGCCAGGACATTTTCTCATTGGGCGATCTTTTACTTCTTTGCCGCAACGTGACTACCGGGATTACTCTGCCAACCATCTATCTCGCTTTCAAAGAATTGAGCAACTCCGCCAGCACTTCTGGAGCAGATGGAGTAAAGAATATGTGGCAGAATTACAAGTACGGTCCAAATGGCGTGCCTGCAAGGATGGTCTGAAACTAAACTCCTTGGTCGTAATTAAAGAAGATTCTCTTCCTCCTCTGAAGTGGAGACTTGGACGAATTGTGGCTGTTCACCCGGGTATGGATGGCATCGCTCGAGTAGCTGATATCCAGACCTCCACTGGAGTGATTCGGCGGGCATTCAACAGAATCTGCCCATTACCTGTGTCTGAGTCTGGTTGAAACCGTTGTTTTCAACGCCCGGGGGCATGTTGGAGCGCCTGATCATCTCGCGTAATTATTTATAAGATATCATTATTTTGTAGGTACTTAATGTGTCCATGTTATGTTTTTTTGGTTCATCTGTCACCTACTGTCATTTTCATTCACTTGTTCACTTGTTCTGTAAAAATTCGTATAGAAAACACCGATTATATTTTTACTACGTTGCTACGAGTATTATTTTATCAATTCATTCAGCGAATCCCTTACATTCCCGCACATGGAGTGAAAAAACGGTTAAACTTAATGTAACCCATTCAAAACATTGTGCTGACGGATGCATTGAATCAAAACGGTTAAACTTAATGTAACCCATTCAAAACATTGTGCTGACGGATGCATTGAATCAAAACGGTTAAACTTAATGTAACCCATTCAAAACATTGTGCTGACGGATGCATTGAATCAAAACGGTTAAACTTAATGTAACCCATTCAAAACATTGTGCTGACGGATGCATTGAATCGTAAACGGGCCATAGAGGTATTTAAAGTGAAGTTATAAATTAAAAAAACTAGTTTTTTTAAACTTGTGAAAAAGTTCCAATATCTTCGTAACTAGAAGGTTCCAAATTGTTTCAGAACAAAAAAAAAGATCGGAATGACAGGGCAAAACGTCTCTTTCGGCTTCGTTAACGGTCTATTTACACCCTTTATTCTACAGCCCAACAAAAACCGTACGTCGGAGGAGAATCCTCGGACCAGAAGTACCCTCCTGGTCGGAGGATCCTCCCTTTTACATGGATGAGGAACTTTCCACTCGGTTTCTTTCTACAACTTTTTTTTTTACTTAGCCTATATTGTCCCACTGCTGTGCGAAGGACTCCCCCAAAGCCTTCCACTCTTCTCTCCGTGCGGTTTTCTCTGGCCAATCTCTCATAAACGTCTACATTGCTCTACATTGGTTTAATATAATACTAACACTTAGCCAGCGACTTCCGCAAAAATTGTGATAGCACGGCGGCTAATATACGTGATATCAATATAATTTATGGTATAATTTATGGCAGTTAGCTACTTTTCCGTGGATGCTGCTCATCCACGGAAAAGTAGCTAACTGCCAGTTAAAGATTTTTTAGAATCAGGTCATTCGTTCCGGAGAGGGGTAATCTACATGAAAAAAAAACCTCTTTATAAAATTTGTATACGTATTATTATATTTTTTATCTTTGTGATTTCAGAATGCTTACGGTGAATTCGCCCTGTTCTTCCATGATCTGTACGGCGGAGAAGTGATCGCTGTGCTGTGGAAACCTGATATTAAAGACGACAGAGAGTTTCAGGTATGTATAATAGATAGGTTGGATCTATTGTTTAGTTTCACTCGTGGGCTAAAACGTTTATTTTCGACTTTATTTACATGGGAGCTAAGTTGATTTCAGAAAACAATTTTAAATAGAAATTGTACTTACAGTAGGGTCATTTTAATAGATCACATTTGACATCTGTCAGTTCATGGTAAAGGTTTCCTTTTTTTGCCATTTTTACAATGAATGGATTAAAAAAAAACATGTTAAATTTGTGTGTGGAAGCACTAGCAAGTTGAGGGTTCAAAAACCTGGCAAGTACAGAATTGTTTTTTGTTTTGTTTTTATAATGTGGTATCGTAGCAGTCGTTACAGGTAGTCAGTGGCCCAAAAAGTCTGACAACCAGTCTTACCAAGGGGAATCGTATTACCCAGTATCGTATTACTAACTGGGTTGTGGAGGTCAGATAGGCAGTCGCTCCATGTTAAATACTGGTATTCAGCTGCATCCGGTTAGACTGGAAGCCGACCCTAACATAGTTGGGAAAAGGCTAGGCAGATGATGATCGTAGCATAGCGTTAAATCTTAATTATAACAAAATATACAAGGTGTATACAACCTCATCACGAAACCGTCAACCAGGCGTTCTGATGAACTTTACGCGAAAATAATTGCTTGAAACAACTTTTTTTTTTGGGGTGAATATTGAATAATCATGTTTTGTGGTAGAACTCAATGTTACACGCTCCAAACATTGTTCTAAATGATGGATTCAATAGTACGGTAGTCATGGAGATCGAAAATCTTCCATTAAAAACAAGTATTTAAAAAAATATATATACCTCCGTAACTATAGGAAGTTACCAGGTATATTCTAGACCAAAAAAAATCGCAATTACGGAGAGAACAAGTGCCTTTCGGCGTCGTTAAGGGTTCTATTACACCATTTATAAACGGTTTATCAGATGTACATGAAATATGCCACATAAATAGACTATGCTTTGAACCCAACATAGTAGTAGCAACCGCGACCAACAACAGGGTAGAAAACAAAAAAAATCTAATTAGTCACTTAGATGATCAAAAAATATTTGACCCGTATTTTTTCTTTTGTTACGTAAACCAAAATTGACGAAGATACGACGCTTTTAAAATTCTCAATACGTCACGCCTTGGTATTATTTTCAGTGAGTTCTGACGTCACGAGCCCCCACGTTTTATCTTTGTCAATATTCATTGATTTACAAAAACAAAAAATACGTGTCCATTATTTTCCAATACTCTAACTGACGGACTAAATATATTTGCAATTTTGAATACTGTTGTCATGCCTATTAGCATGCTAACAATATCTTTGATTTTCTCTTTATTTTTCAGTTGATAAATGCGAACGCACTCAAGCCATACACTTCGAACGGCGAGACGAAATACAAAGTGAACATCGAAGCATTAGTGGAGGACTTTAGAATATTAGGCGAAGGACTTGTTAGAGATATTACTGTTAATTGAAATTATGAAATAAAAAAATATTTAAGTAAAATATGGATGGTTTTTCAATGATTAGTAGTCCTTTAAAATTAAGGCTGATGCTCCAGTGTGCCCGCGAAATTCAAATTTTCTTACGTTTTTTTCACTTTTCTGGCCAGTGCTAGGTTGTACGAGTATGTTGATTAAAATATGGTTCGTGACTGTGAGACTTATGTAGTTAAGAATTATGGTCATCTTCAATACAACACTCCCAAGTTCATAAAGGTCTAGGAACTATTTTTTCAAAGTCAACATCGTTCCTAGACCTTTTTGTCGCGAACCATATTTTAATCAACATAATATAACCTAGCACTGGTCTGCATATTGCAAAAGACGTGAGAAAATTTGAAATTCGCGGGCTACTCTGACGCTTTTTCTAATTACGCTCTGTGCAAGAAATGTGGAGTGCAAAGCAGACCATTTTATGATGACATTAAATTAGTGGCAAAGAAAAAAGTTATGATAGATGGACTGTGTGAAAGATGAGATGGTTACAAAGGGTGACGACTACAATAATGGATAAAAATGACAGAAGATATGCTACGCCGCTCGCCGGCCACAAATAAATTGTGAAAAAGAAACTATTGGCTCTTAAACTATTAATAAACCAAACTTCTCTTTAGTATCGGCACACGGCAAAGTAAGCTAAAAAGCAGAGAATTTCATGAAGAAACTGAATAATACAGTAAACTTAAAGATTAGTAAAATAAAATGCATAAATGTTTAAATATCGAATCGAGTAAATGTTTCAAAAAGTACAAACGGTTCCACAAACGACGGTAATGTTTGTGGATTAATTAAAAATAAGTGAAATTAAGGGTATTTAAAAAAAATAAGTTTAAATAGTTCAATAGGTTAGGCAATAAAACAAAACTTTAGAATAAATAACACTATATTTTCAAGCTAAAAAAACTATTTACTAGGTGTTAATAAAATATTCTCCTTTGTACTGTGTTTCAGTGGACTACGAAGAAACTAAATAATTTAAACACATTGTGCTATTCATATAATTAATTTACATTCGATAGCCACTTATTCAGCTATCTAGCTTAGCTCTATGCATTCTAAGTCGATTTTAGAAACACAAACAACTAATTCTATGCTGCAATGGAATTTGAACTTTGTTATATCAGGCATTGAATTTGTTGTCACAAGTTTCAGATTCTGAATGAATGATTTAGTGAAAACTTGAAAACGTATTCAAAAATAAAGTACCGGTGATTAGTTCCGATTAGGGCCACACGCCAAAAGATGCTTGTTCAACTTTACAATTATTGTTTAGTAAAACACACTAACAGCTAAATACGGTGACGCGTGCGTTTGAAATAGCCTGTAGAACTTGAATGATTAAAGTTTAATAAAAGAAGGAAATCATGTCAAATTGAACTGTGTCATTTACGAGTACGACAATAAGTTAGATGTTCCAAAAATCATCAAAATTCTGAATTCAAGTAAAGAAAGTTACAAGATTCTTTTAGTTATTCAAAAACGTAGACAGGAACAACAGACGTGGAATATTATTGAAAATTAAAGATGGCGACGATTAGTTCCAATTTCTGCCACAGACAAAAGATCCACAGGAGTCACCAGTGAAGGCGCGAATGGCGCCTATCAATATATGGAAGGTGCTGAGCAACCGGGGCGATAGTCGATTGGAGAGCGGGAATAGTTCAAGTTCGGACTTATTGAACTTTGACGAAATAAGGCAGAGTGTCGAGCGGCGCGGGGTAGTTCCGTATCCAGTCCCCGCCGCGCACCGGTCGCGCCGGGTCCCCCTGCTGCAGCCAGCTGCCCGCCGGTAGGTACACGTCTCGTTCGCGTGCGCCACGCTCTATCACCGGGGCCACTAGGATGTTCTCGCCGAGGAGGTATTCTGGGGACGGAAAAGCAACATTTACATTACATCATTCATAAATTACTATTAAATTTTAATGTGAAACATCTATTGGGTGAACCTAAGTAAGTGAGGCGGACCCACGTGCCGTAACGGCAAGCGATATCATCATTAAAAAAATAAAATGTAGACCATTAATCGCTACCTCCACCATAGGTCGCTACCTAACATTTGAATTCGACATTTTCGTACCTTGCAACTGTTTTACATGTAGTTATTGTTTTACTTATAAGCACTAATTATACAATAACACTACCACTTTTGTAATATCTACTTTTTCAATAAATTATTCTTAATTAAATAATGAGATACCCTAAAACGAATAGTGGAGGGAAAAAAATCGTACGAATGTATGTATTTGTTTTAAATTAATACCTGAGCCTCAACTACAGATCATGGCTTTGTATGTATTCCAGTACTGGAAGCTATCCTTGGCGATGGGGTTAAAAACATATCCAACTCGTTTGTTTAAAAACGTCACAAACAAAACGATAATTGTTAAAAAAAAATGAAGCAGGCACCGCAATTAACTAATGATCCCCAGATCGATTATGGTTGGTTATAAAATATCCTCACAATACCCTGACAGTTTATTGTACCGGTAATTATTATTATAAGCGTCACGCAAAGATTCAGAACTAGTGTCAATCAGGATATGTAAAGTGAAAAAGGAAAATTTCGGCTCATTAATGAGCGTCAGGAGTAGTCAGGGCAGGAGATTAATGATGATGAAATCGGAATCGTTGGTTTTTCTTTGGGAATTCGTCACAAATGTTGCCTGGCCTAGACAAAATAATGTATACGTATCTTTTATTTTTTTCAAATTCATAAAAATGACGATGATAAAACGTATCAAAGATGAAAAATGTACCGAAATGTGACGCCACACGAGTTTTAGACGCACTGCTGTATCGTCTACAATTTTGTTTTTCTGGAAAAAGAATAAATATGTTTTTTTGGAAATCTGACGAACTACTTTGATTTTTTTTTGTCGTCTCGCCTATTGTGTAACATTCTTTTGAAATCTATTCCCTTCCACTTATTTTAGAAACTATAAATATCACAAATTCGACTTACGATCAGAAATATCATGCGCCTCGGTATCATTGGGTGCTATCCACCAGACGGGCGGGTTGACCGGCGCTCCGTGTGTGACCGCGCGCTTGCACGCCGCGATGATAGCCGGCGCGTACTGAGCGTGCAGGTCCACGAACTTCCTGCATATACCCACCGTCTGTTAACGAGGAGAATGGTTTCATTAGTCAATTGTTGAAAAAGGTTGTTCTGATTTCAGAATTCCTTCAAAACATAAAAAAAAAACACTAGGTTTTGCCTATGGCTTTGCTCGCGTTATAGTCCTGTCCCCGACTTACGAACAGTACATAACTTTGCTTAATTTATTTAATCACCGCTGCTCTCAAAACGGTGAAGGAATACATCGTGAGGAAAACCGGCATGTCCTAGAACCAAAAACTTCGAAGACCTGTGACATCTACCAATCCGCTACTGGGCCCGCGTGGTGGGTTATATATAGCCCATTCCCTCTCATAGAGAGGAGGCCTGTCCAAGCAGTGGGAACATTAATAGGTTGATGATGATGAGTAGAAAATGGATAAACTCACTTCATTATCAAATTCCCAAGGCACATAAGAGAACTGCATGCTCGGCATGAAAGTGTTTGCTTGAAGCCACCTTATGAACAGCTCCTTGGTCGGGGGCTCGTTGTACCCGTTGCCTCCGATCATGTCAGGCAGCACCAACGGGTATCCGTTCATGTTCATCTGCAGCAACGTCGTGATGAGGGTCGGAAGACCGTTCTCGAAGGTCCAGTAGGTGTCCTTGTCTACCATCCGGATGAAGACGGGGAGGTCTTGGGTTCTAGAGACAAAATAGCTGGGTTTAGCTGCTTCTTTAGTAAACAAGAGTAGATTAGTAACAATTTAAGAGGATTATTCTGTTCAATATTTACCATGGATCATTTTGAGAATGTAGTTATGAGTATAGAAAGACTAAAGAAACGATATTGGAGTGAAAGTTATGGCTAGAAAGGAGGTCACTGCAGAGATGACAAGTAAATGAAAACTATGGTAGTAGATATACACATTTAAACGTAATATGCTGTTTCATTACGATAACTGATGCCATTGCAGTTTGGGCTTCAGCTTTGCAACCTAATTGACTGGCAAATATTTTTATCATTAGAAATGATCCCAATTCTACCTACACACCGTTCACGTCGTTGTCGAGAAATGAAGCAACATTGACATCATACCTGTATCCAACCCTGACTTCCACGAGGGGTCCGAATTGCGCGACAGTCCTCACATAGTCAGCTGATATCACTCCCGGCTGGTCTCTGATGTCTCCTTGTAAGACTGGGATCTACAACATTAAATAACATAAGACGAGGCGAGACGACAGGGTCGGGATCAATCTTTATGAGGAACAGAAGATGGTGCATCTGCTCGATATAACCGTTAAAAAACGGAATTAAAGCTAAAGCATAACTTGAAGCCTGTAAACCCCGAAGGTCTACCTATTGAACACATTTTGCCAGCTATGTTATTCGGGATGAGCCTAGTACCATCAACGGACACATTTTGACTCCGAACTGCTTTTGTGAAATTAGCTTATTTTCGGATAAAAACAACATCCCTAGAGATGAAACTCAAGGACTCGTGCTCACCGTGCTTAGGGGCAGTAGACCAACGAGGCACTCAAAGCAAACTAGTGTCCCTAATTACCTCCAAAAATAATAGAATGTTTCCCTTACTTGTGGTGACCAGCTGGACTCTCCGCCATCGAACTTGAAACTGTCGACTCCCGAGGTGTTTTTGAGGAGATGCAGTCTGTCGAGGTACCACTGCCTCGCAGCAGGCTTGGTGAAGTCGATGTAAGACGTGGTTGTTCCGTTGTCGTTCCACCAGCTAGTCTCCACTGAGCCGTATTCTGAGGCTACCAGGTAGCTAGAAACGAAATAGAGCTAGACTTGTGATAAATTGCAGAGGGATGACTTTGGCAGCAATGTTTTAGGGATCAGCCAAACTGGTACCGACAATAGCGAACCGGCAGCGAATACTGGATACTGATAGATACTTGAGGTGTCCGTGTCTGGAGCCGCATTCGCAATTGTTCTGTGTTTGTTTGACCGATCTTTTAGGCTGCATTCGCATCAAGCCGTATGGTTGGCTACCGACTGTGAACTTGTTGTGAATATGCATTTTATTTCTAACTTACCCTTTGGCCTTAGCTTCGGAATACCAAGGCTCGCATCCTTTATTAATAAACGGATGCGTCCACAACGTCACTCTATAACCTTTCCCCCTTAAAATGTTCATCGTATTCCTCATGTTCGGGAACCTTCCGAGGTCCACCGTCTGTGATCCGTAGCACGTCTCCCAAAGGTCGTCTATCTCGAGCTGACTGTTAGGGAACCCGTGACTGGTGATTTCATCAGCAAACTGCAGTACTGTGTTATGGTTGACATCTCTCTTATACCTCGCCCAAGTCGACCAAACCGGGTATGTAATCATTCTCTCATCAGGAATCCCTGTCGGCTTCTCTAAGTACTTTTCAACAGCATACTCATGGGCCTTTCTTACATCTTCGAAGATTCCTATCGCGTAAATTAGGTCAGTTTTGGCTCTTTTGCTGGAGTATGGGGATTTTATCTGTGCTATGAAGCATGCTGCGTTCTTTTCCAAGTCGTTCTGGTCTACGAACAAGGGGACCTTTTTGTCGAAGTAATAGAAGATGCCTTCGGAGTTCAGCCAGTAGGGCTCTGCGACGCCGCAGTTGTCGGCCTCCTTGGTGACGTAGGAGTAGTTCGGGAGGACCAGGCGTTCTATTGGCCAGTACTGACGCTTTTGTTGTGGCCCGCCGTACCAGTGGTTTGAACCTACAAGAAGACATTTACGTAGTTATAAGATACTATGGATTTATGGCTAATGCAAATCGTTATAAAATACTTTACTGTCTGTCTACTGATTCTTTGATTTGAAGACTTCCTTATTTTTCCTGTATTAATCTACACATCACCTAATTTTGCATATTATAACAACATGGGATAAGGGCAAAAAGATGATCATGATGATGACGAAGAATTACATTATTAATTATATTTTAAACCTTTGTAACAGCCATAAATCGTTGGTAACTGCCTTGGTTCCAAAAGTATTGTTTCCAGTTAAAATCTAAAATCCAAAAACATCCTGGCTTCCTTACCTAGATTGACACAATCCTCCAGCCCCACCCCCTTAGGCGCCTCCCAAGTGAAGGTGATGATGTACCCGTTCCGGTCACCCACGATCTCCTCGCTGCTGATCCTGACAGTAGTGTCGTTGGCGAACTGGATCACCACGTCACCATCTTGTACCACGTCCTTGATGGCACCGGTGCGGCGGCCCACCACAGCTATCACTTCTGATAGGCCCCCTGGAGAAAGGAATAATGTTAAATTGGTATGTAACTCTGAAAATATGGTGATGAAGGGATAAGGTTGCCCTTATCCCCAGGATTGGTTGGGCAATGGTTCATATGCCCAAATTAAAGATTTTTTTGTGAAGAGAGAAATGCTGAAAATATCTAAGCCGTATTCCGCGTTTGCCAAAGACTGCTGCATGATTTAAAAATCCTGTATTACAGGTCACCAGTGGATTGATGATAAGATTTTGTTTTTGTCACGTGAAGTGCATTGACACCTTTACACCCAATTTCCATTTATAGATACTTAATTACTATCAACAGTGGTGCGGATTTGCTTTTATTTATTTGTTTATGTGCAAATATAGAAAAGAAGAGTGAAACAAAAGTTTTTCCATTACATTAGTCTTTCATTAGACTTCGCCGAAGTTATTTAATAACAACCATTAAATTATGCCCAATGAGCCTGGGCGTGTGTAAACTAAGGCTAGAGAGAACATTAAACCATTCAGAATAGCTTTCCCGAATGATTTAATTGTCTCTTAACCGATAATACATTTTAGTCACATATGAAAGCTTGGAAACTGCTGATCTGAAGAACTGGACTGGTTCCGTCAGTACTGGAAGGAAAACGCACGGGCTCACGAGAAATAAAAAGAATAGAGGGAGGTCTTGCCCAAGAGTGAGACAGAGGAGTACAAAAAATAAAAAGTGACACTTACTTCTGTCCAAAATAACATTGAATCCTCCCAAGGGGTTGTTCTCAATCTCTGCCTTAACGTTGGGCGAATCCAGGATGCAGATGTCGATGGCGTGCACACACGCAAGCAGCGCGACGAAAACAACTGTAAGCAGTCGTGAGATTGTATCAAAATATTGTCGTCTGTGTTCAGTACCTAGGGGAACTGATGGGGAGACCCCACACTTAATTTCACACTTTCCCTAACCGAGTGATAGGCCCGGGAAGGTGTGAAATTGGCGATTGTGCCTGAATAGCGAAAACTAAACCTGATAGAGGTGCGAAATAAAGTGTTGCATATTATGCTCTCAATTTAAAACTACCGAATCGATTTTGACAAAAGAAAGGGTTACGTCATTCACATGCCCCCGATAACTTGCACCTTAATTTTGTCGTGAGAAAAGTTTTGAGTATGAATGTGGATGGGTATATGAGTTGAGGAAGACCAAGAAACGATGGTTGTACTGTGTTAAGAATGATATAGTAAGAAGAGAAGTGTCTGATGAGATGACGAAAAATAGAGAATTATGGAAGAATGAAGGGGAATAAGGGCAAGAGAATGATGATGGATTCGAGGTATCGGTAGCGACCCTAGCGAAGCAGAACGCTGTGTTTGCATTTTCGATAGCCGCCGGGCCGGGAGCCCGCTCGCCTCGCCAGTCGCTCACATATCTCCGCCCCGCGGCCCCGCCACGTCACATTTCGGTGTATTAATATAAACTAGTATTTTGTGAACCTCTTATTAAATTCTTGTTAAAATATTCAACCAGTGTAAAAATCATTTAACTTTAAACCCTACACATAACACGCACAACATATCTATAGTATCTACTGAGGCAGACGAGTGAAATCAAAAGTAATTTTCATGCTGGAAAAACCACTTCAACGCCACGTGGTTGTGACGCTTAGTCATTAAAACAATCATTCCATTACTTAGTAATTTCTATAAGATAAGTATTTTTAAATAATAAGAAACATATTTATCCATCGGATTTTAATAATATGTTTGCAGTATAAGAAGTTGCGTGAGGCGATCTAGTAATGAATTCATTTTTTGCGCCATTGTCAACTTGTAATTGTTGTGACAATATAATTATCTTTTTCCATGTAGGTACTTTAATGGAACGGTTAAGCTTTATGTCATTAAAGTAATACGCTTGACTCCTGGAACTAAATCGTTTTGTTTTCATAGACACGGATTTTGAAATTGTAGAGTGCACGAGGTCTCACATCCGTGCCTCGGAAAGCACGTTAAGCTGTTGGTCCCGTCATTTGTAGATCTTTGACAGTCTTACAGTAGTCAGTGGCCCAAAAATTCTGACAACCACTCTTGCAAAGGGGTACCGTATTACCTAGTTACTAACTGAGTTGTGGAGGTCACAGTCACTTCATATAAAACTGGTATTCAAATAGTTAGACTGGAAGCCGAATACAACATAGTTGGGAAAACGCTAGACAGATGACGATGAGGTCTGACACAGTTATCTTTACTCTTGACAGCGACAAACCAGCCTTTTTATAACGAGAATGCCCTGGTTAATTCATTCTATTGCGGAGTTAGACCGCGCTTGGTGTTTTGTCTCTATCATTCGGGCTAATCAGCAATATTTTATTGGTTAACCCAATATTATAAGAGTTAACCCGCATAAAATACAAAAGAGCGGTGCTCCGCAACACAGGCATTAGGGAAGCTCCAAACACTAGGTAATTCTTCATAAAAAACAAAAGGCTTTTTATGAAGCTATAAATTATTTTGTGTTTTTGAAAATGGTTTTTCAAATATACCCTCCTGAGTCCCCGTGGTCTTTATAAAGGACAAATTATTATACGTCACTAAGTCCTGACATCTTTTCCTGGTCGCTAGTATAAAAACCGAATGTCCTTTTTAACACACATTTGAGCTTTTCGATTGTAGTGTTGGCCCAGCTGTATTTGATTTCTTTGACAAATCAAAATTCAGATGCTTAAATGTTCGAGAATCAAATGAGCCAATAACAAAATGAACAATCATTCACTTTACCGGCGTGCGTGGTTGAAAATGGAAGGCCGACGGAGTAGAGGTAAGTTAATCTTTGAATATCTTATTAATCTATTGTTCAATTTTGTATTGAGATACGTTTTTAAATTGCTAATATGTTATATTTTGTTGTTCTCACTAATTTTTACGAAAAAGTGGCAAGAACTCGTGTTTATTATGCTTTTGAAAAAATGTTCTTTTAAAAGGTATTTCGATCTTTGCTATAATAATAGCCTGTCATTTTGTGTTCTTTTGAAAGTACTTTCGGCTTTTATAGCAATAGTTTAATGCTACCACCTAATTCACATTTTTTTATTGCCACTCACGTAAGGTTAATACCATTTCGGGGTAAATTAAAATATTAATATTAATACTGTTTTAAAATTCATAAATAGTAGGAAAATTATAATTTTTTAATTAATATATTAACACCCGTGTATTTTATCATTTCAGATTTAACAGAAAACCAAATTAGACATACATTTATTTATTTATTTAAACTTCATGTACAAGAGTGGTACATAGGCGGACTTAATGCCACAAGACATTCTCTACCAGTCAACCTTTGGGTCAAATAAAACAGCATTGTGATAGAGTATAAAAATCAATGAGAAAAATACCATTTTGTTAATATACATACAAATACACATTTATTACAGATAAGATGAAATAAACTAATACATATTAACTCTTCATCCGATGAAAGTAGCAATTCTGACACGGAAGTAGTGACTACAGGAGTTCGAACAAGAGGGGGTGTTCGAGTAAGAGGGATTAGAGGTCGTCGTGGTGTACGTACCCGTGGCGACAGCACGTTACAGGAACAGGGGTAACCTTACCGCACCTATACCTCAACTCCGGGAGATGTCATATTTGCCGCAAGATGTAAATCGGACAACATATTTGATTATTTTGAAGAGTATGTTGATGACGACATAATAGAACATTTATAGTGACAAAATCAAACCAAACAGCTATAGAAAGGCCAGGAAGAAGTCTTAATTTGACCAAGGAGAAATGCAAAATATGCGATTTGCTGAAAAGCTCATTGATGATAATGTTTACAGAGATTTATCATTTGATGATGACGGTATTCCAGAAACTTAAACAAATGTGACCGTTGGGCGACCGCCTATTGTACCACTACCCTCAAAAGCAACAAGAAAGCATGGAATCGACCATTTGCCCGAAATATCTAGTGTTCAACATCGCTGCAGGAATCAAGGCTGTACCAAGAAGACCTCAGTTAAATGTATTGGGTGCAAATTAAATTTATGTCTGACAACAAAAATAAACTGTTTTAAAATCTTCCATGAGAGAGATTAGGCTGAGATATTTTTTTATTGTTGATGAGTTGATTGTTTAATATCGTGATCTCTTTTCATAAGGAAACATATTTGTTAATTAGAAGTATCCATAACTTATAACTTGCTGAGCAAGCTGTCTGATTTTTTGTTACCAATTATTGTGATTAGAACACTGTCGAACACTGAACACTGTCTGGGCCCATAACCTGAAGGGTTTGGGTAAATCAAACACTTTTATAGCAATAATCTAATATATTTGATAACACTTGTGTCGCACCGCTAGCACGGACTGCATCGTTGTGTAAAAGTGTTATCAAATATATTAGATTATTGCTATAAAAGTGTTTGATTTACCCAAACCCTTCAGTGCTGTTATTGTGTTCATGTTGATGTAAGAAATTGTAATAGTAGCAGTCATGTATCAATAATTTTCTCTTATTTTAAAACATTTTGTTAATAATTTGAGTACATTTCTACTTTTTGTTTATTTTTTGTTAAGAACATCTGATTCTTCTTTAACTAATTTTGACTTTAAGTAACTTTTGCCAAAGTGTACTGCAAAAGTTTTTTAATGTTATAAGTCAATGTGTGATAATTTGTCACAATTGTTAAAAACTTATTAAAAGTAAAATATAATTTGATTTTTGAGCATAAACAGAACCGCGTTTTACTGTATTTATTATGATAGTCTATATCCTATCACATCCGAAAGTCCTTTAAGACGAACAATTTTCAATTCCTACTTTTGTGTACAATGACCGGAAGTACTTTTTAAAGAACAAATGGCTGGTCGAAGTAACACATATTAAAAAAAATAAAAAAATCTTGCAAAAAACTTATGTTCTGGCAAAAATCATGATATGCAGTGGTAACACTGTAATTACAAAATAAAGTCTCAGGACTTAAGGCATTCTTCCATTTTGTTCTTTATAAAGGACAGTCGGCCTTTTAGACATGGTGAGAAAAAAATATGGCGGACTCAGGAGGATACCTAGGTATGGGTTATATGTCTAACCGGTTAACCTTTTAACCGAATTAATCGATCCCTGGAACGGGATACCTACTTCAGTGCGAAAGCCGTAACATCGAATTTTGACATACATCAGTGTGATTTTAGGCAGCTGTTTTGTTTGGTAACTTCTGGCGAAAACAATACCCAATGGACTAGACTGACAGATTGCGTACATGACACCTACTCAATGTTCTATCCGGAACGATCCGGGACCAGGTTTTATATAAACTCAATTAGCTTCAAATATGAGGTTGAATGGTATGATATTAGTATTTCAGTAGGTTTTGCTGATATACATATTTCCAGTTTTTACTGCCTCGTGATCCCATCTCACTCCTAGCGGAAACGCCGAAACAAATTCAAAGTGTAGGTAAGATTTCTTAAAGTAATTTAAGGTCCAATTAATAATTTGTTTGTTGAGGCGACTGATAAAATAAATACCGTATTTTGTAAAACTTCATCTTGCTATAGAGTTGAAACTTAAATCATCATTACGCGTCGGAACAATGACTGTAACTGAATCGTTTTCTTGAAATTAAAGTAAGTAAATGACATTGAGTGCAAGAGGAAGTCACACAAATAAATGGTACTGTTTTACTATTTTTGGTTGATTCACAGTTGATTGATATTACCCAATGTATCCTGCGCATTTGCAGTTTAACTTCCAAAAACATAAACAAATACGTGTTAAGAGAAATTACGTTGATGTTCACACATAAAGTTTAGTTTACGAAACTGTTATGCGTTTCATAAAGTTCAACTTAAAGTTTTGATCACTACTTATTCCTTGAATTCCATATATTCCTAGTCATTCAAAAACATTGTTTTTTCTTTGAGAGAAAATAAATAACACTATTTGGAAACGGAATGGAACATAGGTTGTACTTACAGAACAAGTAGACGCCCATCTCGCCGGCAGAACACAGATCGACTGGTCCAGTGAGACACGCCGTCAGTTATTAAGGCACACATCACTGTCGCACTGTCCACACCGCTATTATCGCCCAACAATAACAATCAGCAATCTTCGCTCATTTCCATCGCATTTGCATGTTTCTAAGTTTTCTTAATCTGATAGCTCCGGAGATCCGTTTAAGATCTTGTTCAGATAAGTGCTTGGGTTGTGGATCCTGGTTTGGCGAGGATACAGCTACTTGGTTATATAACAACCTTGGTGCTGACGGTCGGTCGCACACGGTGCATTGTGTTCTATAAAACACCCTTCTGCGACGTTGACGTCAGCGGCGACCGACAGCCGTATTTTGTTCGCGCTGACGTCACGATTGACCGTACGAAACCGACCGTCAGCGTGACAAGAATTCAGGCCTAATAGTCCTCACCAGTGACGTCTGAGTCCCTTTGCCGAGCTTTTCTGAGTCTGGTACTTCGGGTGGTTTTCGTATTGTAAGTGTAAGTCTTGGGCATCAAACCCAAGACCCAACACGCATCTGTCGCGCATCATGTGGCTACTAGACTAATAAGATAGTCGGGGTTGCTGGATATACTGGGGAGTTTGTTTCTCCAGTTCTTCTTCCCAGCTAAAACATTTGGAAGTGCCTAGGTATTTTAGAGGACTGTCTTATATACCTACTTCTCGTGTTATTGACTGCCTCGCTGGTCGAGTGGTCGCAAGATCGACTGCTGAGCGTGGGGTCCTGTTTTCGATTCCCGGGTCTGGCAAAATGTCAATGGATTTTTCCATTACGAATTTCTCAGTAGCAGTCACGGAGTCTGGATTTGTTGCTCGGTTGATGGCAATAGGCTTGCTCCTATTTACATGGAACTTAAACATAACTGGCGAAATGTGGGTGTACTATTAGGTACCTACACCTCTGCCTAACCCTAACCCTACGGGGATTACATTATATTACGTCTTTATATAATTTCTTTTATTTTTATAAAATAATGCTCTCGAAGCCTAACTTGACTGACTTTTGATTTGAGTTTTGACGTACGTATATTATTTTGACTTGTGTCTTGAACATATAGGTATGTACTGCAAATTGCGCAACTTTTAGAATCGTGAATAACTGGGCTTAAACACAGTGTAAACATATTAAGAGGCCCGCGCAGCATGCGTATTTCATACAAACGTAGGTAATACCAAAATAATTCGTAAATTAAACACATTTTTAAGGTAGTGTGTATTTATTTCGAAGTTACATAATATCTAGGTTTCCAAATATATATTTTGAATGGACACTGATTTAAACAAGAGTTAAGAGAAAAATATGTTTTCTATAGAAATTTTAAATTCCTCATATCTCGATTTTATATACTTAATCATTGTCCTTTCAAAATATATATTTGGGAACCTAGATATTATGTAATCCAATCGAAATAAATAAACACTTTCTTAGAATATGTTTGATTAACAAATTATTTTGGTATTACGTTTGTATGAACGACGCACGCTCCGCGCCGGCCGGCGGCCCCTTAATATAGTATAGATATATATCTAAGATAACGTCCTCCTCATAAGTAAATAATACAACAATTACCGCCCTCTTTAAGTGCGTGATGAAAGATAAATTAGCAGTTAAACGCTGCAGAATTATCATAAAATACATATAGATGCATCTCGACGGAAACCGTTAAATTGTTCTTTGACATATTGAAAACGTTTAACGAGCAAAAAGTTTACATCTGATAAGAGAATTATGAGATTCTGCATCTCTGTAAAGCCATAGAACAGTTTTAGAGGAAGAGCCTGCGACGTTCAAACTTTCGTTATTTTATAAAACCTGGAAGTTAAAGTTATGTATACCCATAATTCATCATGCTTTGTTCTACACCATACCTGGGAACCTTCTAGTTACTGAGATATTGGGGGTCAAAGTTACAACTTCTAGATAAGTTTTTATAATGCAAGTTTTTATTGTAAGATTTTCACTTTCACTACCTCTACGACCCCCGTAATATTCAATCCATCCATCAGCACAATATTTTAAGTGCGTTACATTGAGTTCTACGACAAAGCATGTTTTTTCACCCCAAAAAAAAAGTCGTTTCCCAGCAATATTTTTTGCGTAAAGTTACTTAGTTTGATGTACAGAATGCTTGGTTGACGGCTTCGTGATGAAGTGGTTTACACACTGTATATGTAGGTACCCATAATTCATCATACTTTAATGTCTGACACTGGTTGGACCTGACTGAAATGTCTGAAAATGGTCAGAGGTGTATAATATTGTTCCAAATAAAATATATCAAAACTGAGCTTTATACTATTACGAAAGTAATGACCAATTTATACACCTTTGCTACCTCATAACATTCAAAGGCACCGTGTTCCAAACTTCATACTCGGGAAGCGTTAATACCTGTATTAGGGGCATAGGCGGCATACACAGAGAAACTTTCAGGTTTTATAAAATTACGAAGGTCTGAACGTCGCGGGGCCTTAGTCACCTTGTTTCGCGTCAGCACAGTTTGTGGTAATCGGTTATCGTGGTATGGGCATGTGATGCGGAGGAATGAGGAAAATGTCGTGAGTAAAGTTTTGAGTATGAATGTGGATGGGTATTTGAGTAGAGGAAGACCAAAGAAACGATGGATGGACTGTGTTAAGGATCATGTGGCAAGAATGGAGGTGTCTGATGAGATGACGAGTAATAGAGAGTTATGGTAGAAGAAGACACGGTGCTCTGTCTCTTGTTTTTGCGACGAATAAACATTTTTTCTTTCTTTCTTTCTCTGACCACAAATGAATTGAGATAAAGGCAAGAGAATGATATGATGACAGCTCTAGCATAATTGTAATCAGGCTGTAACGGTTCCCACTGCTGGGACACAGGTTGGCCTCCTTTGTGTGAGTGAGAGGGCCCTAAATACTTATTTTAGAGCTTTTGAATGTTCGAAGCTCGACCTAAAATAAAGAGACAATTGAACAAGGATTTGTGTGGTATAACTAAGGTCCATGTTCACCAAAAAGATGACAGTCTGATTATCCAAAACAGCTGTTTAAAACAGATTTTTGTATGGTAATATGCAATATGTCACAGTGACAGCTGTTTTTAGCTAATCAGGCTGTTATCTTTTCGGTGAACATGGACCTAAGTAGGTAGGTATCGCTAAAAATCAGATTACAGAAAAATCACGCTCTTATTAAATGCGGGACTTACAAGGTAAATTCCAATCCTCCTATTGCTGAAGTTGGTTAAAATGTAGCCTATGTTACCTGGGCCACAATAACGAAGCGACTGACACCTTATTCATCGTAGGTAATAGGATGAATAGTTACGGAGGAACATGCATAGACTGCTAAAATCATAACCCTTCCTTTTGCAGTAGTCGGGTAAAATTATTTGAAAAAATTAACTTAAATAAAAACTAAAAAGAAAGAAACAAGCCCAGTAGTTTAGAATTCTGTAACAAATCATAAAGGGCCAAGGGGCCCCGACTGTGAGTTGTTCTGTTCTGCATTAGAATTTATGATTTGTTACAAAATTCTAAACTACTGGGCTTGTTTCTTTCTTTTTAGTTTTTATTTACAAATTTTTAAAATTAGTTTTTACGCAGTCGGGTTTTTTGTTTTTCTTTAAATTATCATTTTTTATTTTATACTTTTTAGTTATGAAAAACTTAAATCAATTAGTAATAAAATTAGCGAGAATGATTGTTTTGTTAAACAACTTTAAATCGTTATATATCCTAAACTATTATTTAAAATGAAAAATGATAAAAGGAACCTAAAAAAATAATAAATAAAAATACCTATTCAACGACACCCCACTTGACAAAGTTCATCGCCTTTTTTTTTTCGTTTTGACAATATGGTTGTCGCTGTGGTGAATTTTGATTACTGTCATGTCTTTAGTGACACTCGCAAGGTTAAGACGAATCGATTGACTTAAGAATTATTATCAAAATCGGCCTAGCATTTGGTCTCTAGAACGCCACATAGAAACAAACATACATACATACATAGACTGATATAGTACATTGTGATACAAGGGGCTAAAATGACCCATTATAGACGAGGTAAGTTTTACTACCGAGCTTTAGCGAGGTTTCTTTTTATCTCCTACGTTTACCCCACAGACGACACAATATTATATTCGTCTTCACAGAGAACTGAGATTATGTTGCCGGGACAAAAAACATCTCATTAGAACAACAGTACAAATTGTACATTTCATTTTTAATAAAATAAACTATCATATTAAATATGGTTATTTTATTTTCTCGCAATCGTAGTGAAAAGTACGGTGTAACACACGGCGCTAAAATCCCATTATAACTCGGTTCCTATTTACTACCTCGTCTATAATGGGTCATTTTAGCCCCTTGTATCACAATGTACTATACCCTCCTTTGCGTCGCGCAGTCCGGTAAAAATACAATGCATTCGAATGTGAAGTTTTATTAACAAGTCCAACGATTCTTAGTTTAAGACACCTTAAATTGAAATATTTTTTTTTACATTATTAAATAATTATTTACAAAATGTCTAAATATTACAAAGGTCAGATAGGCAGTCGCTCCATATAAAATACTTGTATTCCGCTGCATCCGGTTAGACTGGAAACCCACCCCAACATAGTTGGGAAAAGGCTAGGTAGATGATGATGGGTACTTATGGGCTTAGGTTCTACTGGTAATACAGTCATATGGCCTCTAATGAAGAATATTAACAATAAATCCTGCAAGTACTAGTATGGCAGAAAACACAGGAACATAACTGCTACTTTTAACGAAGAATGGCAGCACGTTAAGTGGTGCGGGGTAGTTGGTGAGCGTGGTGGGACCTACGATGACCTTGCTGGAGTCACCCTGCTCCCACCAAGTGCCGTTCGGAAGGTAGATGTCGCGAGTTCTGGCGCCCTCTACCACCACAGGAGCTACCAGGATCGTCTCGCCGAGGAGGTACTCTGGAACAACGGAATTTTTATGAAATTCAAGTTAAGTAGACATTAAAAGATGAAGAAAGTCAAGTAGACATTATTAGATGCTCTATTTGCGTCCAAATCTTGAATCCAGCGGATAGACTAAGTCAAATTGATTTTTCGTAGAATGGAGGGTAGATTAATTTATTTGTTTAGTTCTGACCATAGATCCATAAAGTGTTATTGTAATCTTAACCTATTGTTAGTAAATAACAAAATTATAATAGGAGATAAACAATACATTTCAATGGTGATATGGATGCCTGCGCGCGAATGTCTACCACCCCCGTGCCTGATCCAAAAATGATGAAATCGCCCGTCAATTTTCAGTGTAGCTAGAATATTGTTAGGGCTACCCTTGAATCGCTGTAGCATACATGCCTGATGCGCTGATGAACCGAGGATGCCCCAACAACATACTTGGTGTATTATTTATTACACTGAACGCGCCGAGCATTGTAATATTCTTATGTATTAGGTATATACAGAAGACTTACAATGCACTGCGCAATCCACAGGTTGCTCCTAAATCTAAGCTCAATTCTTCAGACGCATGGCCAAAATCAGAACTAACGATGTAATCTTTTGAATAAACAATTATAACGCAAATGATTGCTGACAGCGACTCTCTTTCAACGTCTTTCGCAAAAAAATCCTTGTAGGACTATATAGATGACTTACCATCCCAAATGCCATGTGCCGTGGTATCGTTGGGTGCGATCCACCAGATGGGCATGTTGACTGGAGATCCGTCGGCGACAGCCTTCTTGCAGGCTGCTATGATTTGAGGAGTATACGTCTCGTGGAGAGTTACGAACGTCTTGCTTATGGCGATGGTCTGTCAAATAGAAGAACGGGAAATCAATGAATAATCCACTACGACATTAAGGCCACTAGGGCCTTCTAATATTTGCCTTGAAGTAATTAAAACAATACTCGTAGCAGCAACTTTGATAAGTTGCAATCTCAAAAATTCAAAATAGTAATGACAGTTCTGCGACACAAACAGACATAAGAAGTATTTTGGCTTTTCATAATATATTATACTAGCTGACCCGCGCAACTTCGTCTGCGTGAAGAACCGCTCGACCGATTTTGTGCAAACTTCACATAAACCATTTACTAAATAGTCCGAACAATGCCTCAACATTTGGTTTGGATAGGTAAATAAATAATAAATCTTTATTGACAAATTATTCCTCAAACATTAGTGTAGCCCTGGCTCTTGTACTAGGAGTTCCTCTAACACAAGAGTCAGCAGGTGAGCCCGTCCTTGAGTTATAAAATTACAATGAAAAGTGGCATAATTTTTTATGTTTATATTGATGAAAAGCCAAAATACGTGCTGCGTACGTAATCTCCTATTAATTTTGGGCTTTAAATAAAACTCAGCGTTGAAACTCGCAGATATTGCTGATTGACTATGGGCATAGAGATGGGTGTTATTTTCGGCAAGAGTTTGAAGATAGAGCACAGAGTAGCTACGCCAGCAGCTGTTAGAGACTGCAATATTGATGACGTCAAAAATGCGTCAAACGCTCATTTTCTACGGACCGTCATCGCTTTGTGCCGAACCAAACGGCTTATAGTGCTCTATGGATTTGAGTATTGAAACTGTCCATTCACCTAAAGATTTAAACCGCAAGGACGCAGGTGACAAAATCAAAATCAAAGCATTTATTTCAAGTATGCCAGTTACAGGCACTTTTGAATTGTCGAAACAAAAATGAACATTTAATGTAGCTACAGTCCCAGTCACAAGACATAAAAACTGTGAAAGTACTGTAGTTGCCCATTCCCTAGCGTAGATCTCTATGGAGAAGAACGGGCAAGAAACTCCATGGACACTCTTTTAAATCAAAATATTGTTACAAAATCTTGGTTACATCATTCATGTTGATATGGTATATTATGTGAGAACAATGCAGCAAGATTTGCACGTTAAAAGTGTCCATAGCAAAACAAAAACAAAATACAACTCAAAAACAAAATAATTAATTCAAAATAAACCATGGCGACTAAGACATGACCAGTCACAACTGACAGCGCCCGTTCACGAACATGACGCATGGATCAGCACCATTCAGCTCAACCATTTTGAAGGGAACTAAATGGTCCGACACACGCGCACATTCAAGTCAAAAAAATAAAAACGTAGGTTTCCAGCGAATGATAGTATTCTAGTACATAGCACTCACACAATATGGAATATGAGGTTATATAATACTAAAGATATTGAATTTATACAATGCAAAGATAGTTGTACAATCTTCAGCAGCTTCAACAACACAAATTAGCGCTATCCATTTATGCGCCCCTGTCCTTGTGGAGCAGGACCGGCATTGAGCCAAGCATTTTTATCAGCGATATAATCGTCCAATTTGTAATATGCTTGCTTACACAGTGTGGGTTTAATGCATGTTTTAAATTTGGTTTCATTGAGTTCAAGAATGCTTTGTGGAATTTTATTATAGCATTTCAAACAGTACCCCATGAAAGACGAGTCTACTTTAGCGAGTCTGAAGCCTGGCTGAACTAATTGGTCTCTATTTCTAGTACTGTAATTGTGTCTGTCACCTCTTTTACCAAAAAGATGCAGATATTTCCTGACATACATTATGTTTTCATAGATGTATTGACAATATACAGTCATGATGTTAATTTCCTTAAATAGTTCCCTTAGAGAATCGCGCCTACGAAGATTGTATATGGCTCTGATGTCTCTTTTCTGCAGAATAAATATAGACTCAATATCAGCAGCCCGTCCCCACAGCAAAATGCCGTAAGACATTATGCTATGGAAGTAACTAAAATAGACTAGTCTAGCGGTATCTACATCAGTGAATTGACGGATTTTCCTAATGGCATATGCTGCTGAACTTAAGCGCCCCGCAAGAGATGTTAAATGAGAACCCCATTGAAGCCTTGAATCAAGTGTAAGCCCCAGGAAAACCGTTTTATCTACGAATTCGAGTTTCTCTTTATTCAATATTATCTCACAATCACTACTTTTAACATTCGGTAAAGCAAATCTTATGCATTTAGTTTTTTTTTCATTTAATACCAAATTGTTTGCTGTGAACCAATTATGGACTTCAAGTAAGGCATTATTCACGTCATCTAGATTTTGGGCTCGTCTATTTATCTTAAAAATTAAGGAAGTGTCATCGGCAAATAATACCATATTTTGAGGTTGGTTTTTCAGTAAATAGGGTAGATCATTTATATAGGGTGACTGCGAAAAAAAAAATCCGCTGTTCAGTAAATTAGGCGAACATAAATGTACTGAACAGCTGATTTTTTTTCACGGTTGGTCCCATAGTAAAAGTTGTTTGTTATCATGAGTATAATCACGTGTTTAAGTATCGTACACTAATTACCAGTCACCCTATATATACTAAAAAGAGGAAAGGACCCAATATTGAGCCTTGCGGAACCCCCATTTTTACTTTCAAGCCCTGTGAATTAACACCATTTATTTGAACATATTGCAGTGTATCACTTAAATAAGATTTTACCAAACTAAGTGCAAGTTTACCTAGTCCGTAATGCTCAAGGTTCAAAAGCAATGTGTCGTGATTTACACAATCAAATGCTTTGGAGAGGTCACAAAATATTCCTACAGCGTCTTGGGACTCTTCCCACGCGATGAATATGTGCTTTAATAAGGTTACACCGGCGTCAGTTGTACAACGTCCCTTGGTGAAGCCATACTGTTGATCGTGTAAGATTCCGTTGGTGTTGAAATGATTGAGCATTTGATTAAGCATTACCTTTTTGAACACCTTACTAAAAACTGGCAACACGGATACAGGTATATAATTATTAGTATCTTTACTATCCCCGGATTTGAAAAGCGGTATGACTTTACTGTATTTCATTAAATCAGGGAAAACTCCTTGGTCTACGCACAAATTAAAAATTAAAGCTAAGTATGGAGCTATAGTCTCAAGTATGGAAGTACAAACTTTGATAGACATTCCCCATAGATCTTCGGTCAGTTTGATTTTTATTTGCCGGAAAGCTTTAATAACTGTCATCGGGTTTATGTGTTTAAATTTAAATTCAGCCTGGCATCCAGATACATTCGCTTTTAATAAACCGATTGAGACTTCAGAAGAGGAATTTAGAGCCTCCGTAGTTTTTAACGGTATATCGGTAAAGAAATTTACAAATTCCTGAGCTACTTCCTGATTAGAGCTTTTAGGACCACATACTGTATCTAATGTATAGCTAGTATTACGTACTTTCTTCCTGTTAGTCTCGCTATTTATGACTTTCCAAACTGTCTTACTTTTATTTTCTGCTGTTTTAATCTTGTTGCTAATGTGCAGGGCTTTGGCAATCTTGCATGAATTTCTAAAAATTTTTGAATACTTAGCAACATAGTTGTTAAAAGTTTCAGTGTTTACATAAGGCTTAAGGCCATAAAGCTCAAATAGTGTTTCCCTACTTTTTCTGATGCCTCTAGTTGGCCAATCACTAAATATAAATTTAGGGCAAATGCTTTTGGTCTTCTTTTCAAAAGTTTTATTGAATTCAGTGTGAACAATTGAAAAGAAATGATCATAGAATTGATTTATATTAATATGGTCATGGCTCATAACACTTAACTTGTTCTGTAGGGAAATATTGTACCTATTTAATTTACTAGAAGTTATAGGTCTAAATTTAATATCATTTTTTGCAATGGTGTATTACACCTGAAAGTTACAGTTTGTCCGCTATGGTCAGACGGCAGACTATTTACTACGGCTCTATCTAAGTATTCACAATCGCAGAAAACATTATCTATACAAGTAGCAGAAAAGACAAAGTAGATTATTAAAATATAGATGCAAAGCAATACTCACTTCATTATCATAATCCCAAGGCACATAAGAGAACTGCAGGGCGGGCATGAAGACATTAGCTTGCAGCCACCTGATGAACAACTCGGAACTTGGAGCTCCATCGTATCCGTTCCCTCCGATCATGTCGGGCAGCACCAGCGGGTATCCGTTGATGTTCATTTGGAACATCGTCGTGATGAGAGTTGGGAGACCGTTCTCGAAGTTCCAGAAAGAGTCCTTGTCAATCATGCGGACGAAGATCGGGAGGTCTTGGGTTCTGCAGAATATATATACGATGGTTTTTAAGACGTTTTTGGTTCATCGGGTAAGCTCTGGCTTTGTTTACAATGAAATGAAAACAGTAACCTAGTTTCGTCTTGGAATTAATAGCCCATGCCCCAAACCAATGAGGAGTTTGACCAAAATGCTCCAGATGTACTGAAATACTGTAATTCGAGGAGTTTCTTTCGATGCAACCCAGCCGTTTATCTAGTTGTCAATGTGAAGCGACCAACCAAACCTAGCATTCCATTAGCACCCGGCTGATACAAACGTGAAATTCACTTACCCAAATCCTACCCTAACTTCAACGAGGTTGCCAAACGCTGCAACAGTTCGAACATAGTCTGATGTGATGATGTTCGGCTTCTCGTATATGTCCCCTTGTAGAACTGGAATCTGAAGAACAAGATTGTGTTTTGCATCACTAGGTGAAGAAAGGGTGAGAGGTGTACTGGAAACTGAAGCCGTATGATAATTTCAGAAATCGTTTGAATTAATTGGAGATATAACTTTTAGTTTATCCTCCATTTGCATATATAGTACGTTTTATCGAAATACTTATGCCAAGTAGATGTGCAGGTTGAACTTTGTTGGCTTTTTTTATGTGTCCTCAAAAGTGCAGGTGCCATGGCCTGATCGAGAGCACAGTTTTTTTTATTCTGCCTAGTTGCTGCTGCCTACACGAGTAGGCCAAATAAGCCAGATAGGTTACAATTTTAGCCAAACATCAAGTGTGAATACAGGTTCAATCGCTTACTGAAGGCGACCAACTAGTCTCTCCGCCGTCAAATTTATATCCGTCGACACCAATTTCGCTCTGCAATCTGATCAGCCTTGCCATGTACCACCTCTGTACAGCTTCCTTGGTAAAGTCGATGTATGCAGTGGTAGTGCCGTTGTCGTTCCACCAATGGGACTCGATATTACCGTCCTCTGCAGATACCACGTAACTGGTGGCAAAGAAAATTGCATTGCATTAAAAGTACAGTCAGTCAAGAATTTCGTCATCATGATTTGCTTATTTGAAAGAAAACGGGTCGACTTACCCAAGTGCCTTAGCGTTTGAATACCAAGGCTCGCATCCTTTATTCAAGAACGGATGAGCCCACATTGTCGTCCGGAAGCCCTTCTGTCTCAAAGTGGCAATTGTGTTCCTCATACTTGGGAACCTGGTTGTGTTCACAGTCAGAGAGCCGTAACATATCTCCCACAAATCATCCAGCTCAAATTGACTGTTCGGGAAACCGTGATTTGTGATTTCGTCAGCAAACCTTAACACCAAGTCATGATTCACATCTCTCTTATATCTGGCCCAAGTTGACCAAATTGGAGATTTAATCATGAGTTCGTCTGGGTATCCTGAAGGTCTGCCAAAGTACTTTTCTACAGCATACTCGTGAGCTTTTCTGACGTCTTCGAAAATCACAATGTCGTAAGTGAGAGTGTTGACTGCTCTCTCGCTTGAATACGGTGCCGCGACTTTTGCGATGAAGCAAGCAGCGTTACTGACGATGTGCCCTGCATCCACAAAGAGGGGGACCCTTTTACCGAAGAGGTAAAATATTCCGGCGGAGTTCAGCCAGTATCGTTCAGCGACGCCGCAGTTGTCTGCTTCCTTTGTGACGTACGAATATTCAGAAAAATTCAACTTCTGGATCGGCCAGTACTGCCGCTTTTGCTGAGGACCTCCGTACCAGTGGTGTGAGCCTGTGGACGGGTAGACTCATACAAATTCGTTCGGGAAACAATACATGAAAATAAATAAATGGCAGGTATAAGCTGTCAGCAGCACAAAAGTAATGTTGGTAATGTACTGTATATTGGGACGATGTACGTACGCCCAGTATGGCGTACCACCTTTGACATGAAAATTCATCAATGTATCGTCTCACCATAGTTAACACAGTCCATAAGCTGAGTATCTCTCGGTGCGTCCCAGGCTAAGCTGATAATTTGCCCATGATTGGCTCCGACGACGGCTGAACTGCTGATAGTCAGTGTGGTGTTCGAGCTGGAGAACTGGAGGACTGTTGTGCCGACTGTTGTTGCAGAAGTCGTTGTTGATGATGGAGCTGGCATCGTTTTACCAATCCAGGCTATGGTTTCTGCTGTATTGGATCCTGCAGACATGAAGTAAGTCTTATTATGCGTTCATACTGTTTCTATAAAACATGTTGAAATTGGAACGTTTACTTCTCTATCGTTACTGGAAATGTTTTATCTCATCAGGCAACATGTTTATACGACATACGTGGATAGTTCTCGAGCGCGGCCAGTACGAATGATTGCTTCTGACTGACGTTATTTCTACATAAACGAATATGAACAAATCACTGTAGAATCAACTTTATCTTTTTGATAATAAAGTTGATTCTACAGTGACTGTGCCATTGAAAAAATCGTTATAAATATAGAAGTTGTAATGAAAACTTAACTATGTCATGTGCCAGACATAATTGTCGACAAGTTTGAAAACGAAATTAGTTAGAACTTCTTAATTCTTGAAGAGGTAAGAGTGGGTTCATTCTTGAAAGAAAACCTTGAAAGGCCTAAGCAACCACTGCTCAAGGTTGAGCATATGATATGAAGCCAGTCCATTGAGAATACTTTAGTTTAGAGCAAAGTGGAGTGGCTGTATCAATTCCAAAGCCAATCTAGATTTGGAACAGATACTTGTAGGTTATTTCATATTTACATCCACTTTAACTTTCAGGTGTAATTGTAATGTATGCAGTATGCACGCTAAACATAACATCACGCATACATGTAATGATCGAAGGTTTAGACAGAAAAGCACACCGCCAGTTAGGTTTTAACTCCCCATATTTCAATTGTCAGGTACCGTGTACGTGTCTGCTAGTTGATAAGTTTCACCCTTCACACGGGCAAAACCGCGGGAAAATGTCAGAATATAAATAAATAAAAAACAATCATCATAAAGTTTTAAAAACATATTGATACTTGTTTTTAAACTGTCATTGTCACTTACATAAACATTATAACACAAAAAAAGGACGTATGCCATCACTGTTTGTTGCAACTGCGCCGAAATACCGGGAACGCATAACAAACTTTTATTAACATAGTAAATATCCTGTTTCTACTGTTGATTATAATATTGACACTTGCCTCTTTGTAATACGATGTTAAATCCAGCACCAGTGGGGTTGTCCACCAAGCGCGCGCTTGAACCGCCGATGTTGAGGATGCTCACGTCGACGGCTAGCGAGCTTGCCACGACAGCGGCGAACACTACTGTTTGAGTAAAAATTTGTTAACTTTGACCTTGGCCTTCTTGGTAGCTTCTATCATCACCAATACTGACAAATGCTTTGGAAGTAAACCCCAAATAAATACTTAAAAATGACGCTCTGAAAATATTCTTTTTTTAGGTAGATTTCCTTTTTTTGAAAAAAAAAAATCTACCTATTGGTCTCTCACCTACGGGGATATATATGAATACGTATGTATATGGGTGACAAGCAAAATTTAGCCACACTCTACAGGTCGCAATTATGAACCGATTGCTTTCAAACTTGGCCAAAAAATCGAAACGGTCAAAACTTAGGCTAAGTTCGTGAATGGGCGGAATTCGTCCATGGGGGGCGGCGGGGGGGCGGTTTTTCTAAAATCAGGTTTTTGGCCATAACTTTTTTCCTATGGAAAATTTTTGAACCGTTTCTCATTTTTATCATTCTGAGTACGAATACGGACATCTTTAAATTAAAACTATTTTGATGCAACTCCTAAATTGGGGAGGGGGTTGAAAATTCCAAATTTTTTGCGAAAAAAAATCATATCTCCGAAACAGTAAACATTTTGGCCGTCGCAAATATTTTTTTTTGAAAGCAAATTGTTTACTTTACAATTGTCACCTTCAAAGTTTAGCTATAAAACTTATAGTTTTCGAAATAAAAAATTATAACTAAACATTTGAGGGCGTTTCCATGCTAAACTCTTATGAGAGAATTTAAAAAGGGTAAACTTTCCATTACAGGACAACGATTTTGAAATCAAATATTTTTTTTGTAGATTGTACACATAAGTACAACTCTTTAAACAAATTTTCAATAGTCGGGACGCTCCAGCACCTTCTTCGAAATCTACCTCCTCCTGCGGCTTGCCGGAGGGATTTTTTTGTCTTCATGAGGCCGCCATATTGAATTTAGTGCGACGTCGAATAGCCTATATGCCGTGGACGGTCAAGACGTTTTTAACGATACCTTTTTTTGCATTATGATAAGAAGTTCAGAAGTTCTACGAAGAACAGAAGAACATACCGTATATACGGGCTGAAATCACCTGCGCCGGAGTCGGGTTAACGTTAACGGGTAACGTCGGGTTACGTTTTTTTAAAGATGCGTTAATTTCGCATTTTTTGACACTTCTACTGCTTATAGGTATCAACGACAAACAAAACCATTAACGACGAACAGTTTTAAAGAAGGAACTCCACTTAATATCTAGATCTTAGAGCAAACATGCTCGAACTCCTGTCCTTCAGAGCGTAATTGCCCTTGCGACCGAAAGAACAATATACCAACAAGTGAGCAAATCAGTTTTTAGCAGTCTAAGAAATACTACGTTTTTATTAAGCTTCTAAAGTAGCGCGTTTCTTGAGTTTAATAATACTTCTAAGTACTAGCCTACCATAAAATAAATGAACAAATAAAAATAAAGTGACTTACAGAACCATGCGTCCATCATGGCGGCAGATCAAACTCGACTGTCCCCCACAACCAAGTCTCCTTAATATCAATGTAGAAACATAAACATATAGCGACCACTCCAGGGCATGAAGCAGGCCCTTCACAGACCACTCGTGTTTATCAACATGGCTATAGGTAGCCGGTGTATGTCCATTAGTTAATGCATGCTTTTAAAATTAACAGTCCTGTAAAATCGGCTCTTTACGTGATTCATGGTCTTTGATAGTTCTCAAGACCCCGCCAACTCCTTCGAACATCTTTTGCGCTTTATTTTGGCAATGCTGCTGGTTATCTGGGATCGTCTCCAGTAGAGAGGGTTGTGGATGAATTTGTTGACGGTTTCTTATTTTTTTCTAATGAAAATTTTAGATAGGTAACAAATCTTTTGAATTAGGCACCCGAAAGGGTTTGTTTTGGATATAAGGAACTAGCTGACCCACACAACTTCATCTGCGTCACATATCACCGACTTCTGGAGCTAAAGTTATTTTTCAATTGTTTGTTTGAAGTCGGTTTTATTTTTTGCAAAAGAGTTTTTCAATTTTAGTGGTTGATATGTGGTGGCTGGTGTAAATTATAGACAGACATGAGATGTCAGCAATCCCAGTACATTTGCTATCGTTTCTTGAGGAGTTCCGTTGCCTATCTCTGAAGTTCTTCATCAGATCTGTACCAAATTGAAACGGGATCACTCCGAGAAAGTACTCTTCCTAAAACTACCCAAATCGCTTCTGGTGTGCCTATAAAATTTGAAGAGTTCCCTCTATTTTTCCAGGATCCCATTAATCATCAGTATCCTGACTTGATGATTATGGGACCACCTGGGAAGTATATCCTTTCCAACAATAAAAAAAAACAAAATCGGTACAGTCATCTTCGAGTAATCGGGGAACATTGAATTGAGAACCTCCTCCTTTTTGAAGTCGGTTAATAACGACGTTATGGTAGGTGACTCAAATATCCGCGTAGCCTATAAAAGATTTGGCCGAGTATATTTGCTCCTAAGAATATAAGAGTTCCGTTACTTTGTCATGGATCCCATAATCAGAACCTAACCAAACACTCATCAAACTACCCTTGAAGTAGGTACACCCTTTCCAATAAAATAAAATAAAAACAGAACAGTCATGGTAATAGGCTTATCCCCAATAAATGGAACTTAACACACCTAACTGTCGAAATCTGGGAGTACGACTGTACGAGTATTGTACACATCTGCGTACCCCCTCAGAGCTTTCAGGCGTGATGTTCTGTCATGATGTTGCATAAACAATAAACATTCAAGCGATAGCAGCAATCACTGCAGATTTGCCGTCTAATTTTGAAGAGTTAATATCTCCGAAGATCAACATCAGATCTTAACCAAATTTAAATGGGACCACACGGGAAGCACCAGCTTTCAAATAAAAATAATCTCAGAATCATCAAAATCGGTTCACGCAGTCGAAAGCTCTGAGGTAACAAACACGAAAGGTCGGCGTGCAGCACCCAGTCGTAACCGATGTTCCACAGGGATCGGTTCTGGGGCCGCCCGACATCTCTCGTCGGTTTCACTCTCCGCTGTGACCGGGGTAGATGACGGCCCTGTCAGTCAGGTAGGTTCCGAGTTTCCGACCACACGATGGAGGTAGGTCGGCACCTGGTGATACCGGAGTGCCTACTGTAGCTCCAGCAGGACATGGTGTTGAAGGCGCTCGGTTAAAGCCTGAGGGTAATACTCCTGCAGGCGCATTATAATATTTGTTTTTCCTTAAAAATAAAAGATCGTAGAGCATCGGTTTTATAATCCTGCCTTTGTGTTATTAACTTTTAACTTAGTAGTTTTTATTGCACCACCTGTCGAAATAATGTAATCTGTATGATAAAAGTCCCTTAGAGCGATTAGGTGTCACAAACAAAGTCAATTGGTTGGTAGTCATGTATCAGTCATGTGTTAAACGTGTAATCAGAAAAATCTGCCGCGATGACTGAAAAGTTGTGTGGTAATCGGTTGGCTTGGCATGGGCATGTGATGCGGAAGACTGAGGAAAGTGTTGTGAGGAAAGTTTTGAGTATTAATGTGGATTGGTATAAGAAGACCGAAGAAACGATGGATGGACTGTGTGAAGGATGACATGGCAAAAAACAAGAAGAAAAAGAAGAAGACATGCTGCGCCGACGCTAAATAAATGATTATGATGTATAATCAGGCATGTTGAGTTAATGGTTAGTACCTAGTCTTGTAAAATTAGACAATTTTAGGTTAAGTCTCAGTAGTACTAGTACTATCAGCGAAAAATAGATTTCAATTACATATTTTTGGCATTTAACATCCTAAACATAGACCGTCTTATTATAAAAACTTCCATAAGTACCAGGTTTAAACCAGAACTAAAAGGTCTAGGTTTAGTACGGTACTAACGTTAGTTCTTTCATTCGTATTACAAATCGAAGACCAACAAAGGACTAACTAGTACCAAAGAAAGTCTCTGGTCTTAACATTTTCCACAGATTATAAGCAACAAAATATTTAAACTGTTCATTCATTCGTTCATAGTTCTATGCGCCGTTCCTTTTTACAAAATGTTGTTACGTAAATTAAAGAAAAAATATTTCATAAATTGTTATTTGTAGTGATAAAATATAAAGTTTTGTTATTTAAAGGTATTTAAATATTCCGACTTGTATTTTTTTTGAATGCATGTTCATAATTCAATTGTTCTGGTTTGGATCGAGCTAGCACGTATAACGGAGTGAACTGGGCACCGCGCGTAGTTCGAGTAAGATATCGAAATAAGTTACAAACTTAAAGGATGTCCTCGAGGATCGTGGGATTTAATCATCACGTAGCAGATCGACAATCTTTTGGCCAAAACGTTTTGTAAATCTGTATTTACATCGAAAATCTTCGTCAGATAATTGAAATGGATTTCATCGCTGACGAACTCGGTTGGATCCCCGGGAACTCTCAAAAATACCCAACAGATCCAAATCTTCCAAATCAATCGTATCAATAATATCAATCCTATCAATAATATCCATTTTTGTTTAAATCACAAAAACTTTCCGAAAATTAACCTCAAAACTAAAAAAGGATTTGACGTTTGACAATTTAGTACCATAGTTAAACTAGGGGTCACGATGGTCTAACTTTGGTACCATAGATAGTTCTAGGACTAGCGATAAACTTCGTTTTGTAATAACGTTTTTTCAAGTTCATGGTTTAAACCTAGTACTAAACCCGGTACTATTTTTAAGACCACGTTTTGTAATAAGACGGCCAATGTTTTGTTTGTTCTTATATTTTATCGGAAGGCTTTTATCCTCAAAGTCAAGTTATTAGCCTCATCATAACATGACCTATTCTAAACTAAACGACAGTTATACAATATAAATTAACAAAACAAATCAGCAAGGAACATTGCTAATAAATAACAAAAACATCCAAATACAATGAAAACATTTTATTTATATTATTTACACTTAAAACAACAAAACTTATAACACTCTAATAACATTAGCGATCAAGCCTAAAAGTACTAGGACGGCAGAAGTGTAAAGAGATACAGTTGAAGCTGCCGTCTTCGTCTTATCTAGCACGAAGTACGGCAGCACGTCTATGGGTGCCGGGTAGTTCCTGAGCCAGACGGGACCCTCGACGACCCTTTCTTCATCCCCTTCTTCGTACCAGGTACCGACAGGAAGGTAGATGTCGCGGGACCTAGCTCCTTCTGTGAGCACTGGGGCTACTAGCACGGTTTCAGCGAGGAGGTATTCTGAAAAGGAAAAGCGAATTGAGTCTTATAACATCATTAAAATTTGGCAAGCACACCTTTACCAAATACATTCTACTATTAATAGAGACGACGTTTATAACATACTGTAGCAAAAAGAGAAAATTGAAGCGGACCTAAGATCAAACCTTGTGGTAGTCCCATTTTAAACTCGCATTCTAATTTGATCACATGTTAAAATTTTTGGTAATTAATTAATTACATCGCTTGTACCGATCGCAAGTCTCCGTTTAAATTGTCGAGTGTGTCAATTGTTCACGAAAATGTTAAATGGTTTGCTACATCAGAGTTTCAAAAGCTACTGTGAAGGTCCTTTGAACTACCACACTATTTAGACAACATACAATTCTGCTTAGCTATGATAGATTTATTTTCTTACCGTCCCAAATCTCGAGAGCCTCTTCGTCGGTAGGATCTATCCACCAGAGCGGAGTGTTGACCGGAGTGCCATCTTCGACTGCCTTCTCCATCGCTTCAAAGATCACGTCAGCGTAGTCGGCGTGGAGGTCCGTGTACTTCTTGCTTATGTTTACCGTCTGGGAACATTAAGCAGGTTGCGTTTTAGTATTTAGGTTATTTTAAGTTCTCTGTAGATACAAGCGTTAAATTGCAACGGATCGGGTCGGTGGTCGAACCGAATTTTTATTAGTCAGCCCAAAATTATCTCTACTTGAACATTTTTTTGCAAACTTTCATTACATATTTCCGCTGTTCAAACACACAAGTGTTAACAAATATGTTGTTGTTGATTACAACTTTATAGGCCTTTCCTTCTTAGTAGTGTGTTACAACCATTTCCTATTCATTTGTTCTGATTTAATGAAGTAATAAATCATTTATAACAGACATTTCTAATCATATGACAGTTTATAAACAGATAGTTGTGAAACTTGATCCTGCGATATCTTCGTGCGGATAATTCATTACGATTAGCTGCGACACAAACGATCAACGTAATATCATAATGATACCGACGCAAGTTCAATTCTATTGTTAATAATTGTATGTAAATTGGAAATGTGTAGTTTAATTTACGAAGCAAGCCGGTTACTCGTTAAATTCTAAGTAGGGCAAAATCCGGATATCAGTCAGTCTTACCATGGGGTATCCAGTAACGTTACCTAGTTATTAGGTTGTGTGCAGTGGAAAATACAGTATTTGGTTAAACTGGAAACCGACCACATAGTAGGAAGAGAATAGGCAGATGATGCGTTGCAACATGCACTGCTTTTTACTGGTGCAAATGAACTGCTGCACTGGAATTACCGATTCGTCATCACAGTTACGTTACATCGACCATCATAGCCTTCCTTCTTAATTAATGACTTCAGCACCTTGCGACCCCAGGCGCTATAGGTGAGCGTGAGCTCTGGGTGAATGTCCAGGTCTGGCTAAATGTTATTCGTCCATTCCATCAGGATGTTTCTTGGCTTGCGGGTTGCTAACCCGGAGTTTGATATGTGCACTATTTTTGCCAATAGGCTTGCACCCTTGTATTAAATTTAGATATAACTCGCTAAATGTGATTGAACTATTGGTACCACATACAGTCTCCCCCTAACCTTCGCTAAATCCAGGAATTATGTTACTCGTATTCATGTTAATACTCTATGTAAAGTGCTTACCTCTTCATCAAAGTTCCAAGGTGCGAAAGAATATTGCATGACCGGCAAGAAGGTATTAGCTTGCACCCATCGAATGAACAGCTCCTTAGTGGGCAGGTCAGCCTGCTCGTGGTCAAGATTGTAGCCGTTGCCCCCGATCATATCGGGCAGTACGAACGGGTAACCGTTCAGGTTCATCTGGAAGGTCGTCGTTATGATAGTGGCGAGCCCATTGTTTAGGCCCCAGATGGAGTCGCGATCTACCATGCGCACGAAGATGGGGAGGTCTTGGGTCCTGAAAAAATACATAAGCATAAGCATGTTCATGTTCCCACTGCTGGTATACTGGTCTCCTCGTTACAGAAGCGTGTGCCTAGTCAGGGTTAAAATGTCTTCGAATTGTCGGTTCGGGATCATGCTGGTTTTCCAATAATGACTGAGAATTAACTGCCTTCCTCAGAGATGTCACCTTATGAAAATCGCTTATTGACTGATGGCGAAGGGCGAGCATGAATGGGCAAGACTGAATATGAATCTGACTAGTGAATTTTAACTTCAATTGACCAGAATTGTTAAATAATTAATGTATGTGTTCTAGAAGCGGTGAGTAGGTCTCAGTAAACGGTATCGTTGACAACTGATGAAGTCTGTATTGTTAAAGCTATAAACGTGAGAAAAAAGAGCGCATCTATACATTCCCGGAAGCGCGGCTATGGCGGAGCGGGCGTGACGTAACCGGTGTCGTTATAGCAGATTATGGCACTTATTTATTGAATGAAAAATCTACAAATAAAAATACAATAGTGGTTGTATAGATGTATGAATACAGAAAATCAATTGAAAATTATCTAAATGTCAACGCATATGAGCAAGCACAACAAGGGATCAACCGCTGTAATGACTTTCTAGATCAGTTATTAAAATGAGGTGGGGTGCAGTGCTTATAAGTGTGCTTTGAGCTTTAGTGTCATGTTACCTGAAGCCAGCCCTGACTTCGACCATATCTCCGAATTCAGCGCAAACTCTAGCATACTGTTGAACAAGATGGTGAGGCTGAAGCTCAATGTCACCAGTTTGGATGGCAATCTGAAATAAAATATACATGCATGAAAATAATTAATTGAAGATATTAAACCAGTTAGTAAGTTTGGAAGCCTGTACCCTAAATACGTCACACTGGCACAATTCGTAGTTTTGGTAAGGAATTTCTTACGAGTAGTACATCGATTCGTATGTTTGAAGAATTCTTCTTCCTAACAAGTTAAATAATGCAATGAATGTTGCTAAACTGTTTATTGGATTGTGAGTGTGACTCACAATTACCTGTATGATTAAGAGTTCAGTATGTAGTGTCCACTTATATTGTTGTCACACGTGAAGGAGGCTCTTGGAAGCGTGATGACGAGTAGCAATTCGTGATACTCAGCGCACTCTTATGAATCCTCTCGAGTTGTTTACCATATTTTGTTTGAAAGTTTTGAGTGTGAATGTGGAGGGAAGAAAATAACTACTGATAGACGACCCGAATGGCGCAGCGGTAGTGAAGCTGCCTTACGTTCTTAGGGTCCCGGGTTCGAATCCCGGTAGGAGCAAATGTTTGTGTGATGAGCATGGACATTTGTTTCCGAGTCATGGATGTTTATATGTATAATAAGTATGTATTTACAAACAAAAAAAATTATATATGTAGTATATCAACTGTCTGGTTGATCACGACACAAGCCTTGCTTAGTGTGGCACTAGATGGCGCTGTGTGTAATGTCCAGCGATATTTATTTATTATTATTTATTTATTATTATAGAGAAGTATGAAAGAAGACGACGTGCTATGGCAACCCCATGCATGTAAGTTAGGATAAGAGCTGGAAAAGGAAGACTTGAAGAACGTGCAACCCTCACCTCAGGTGCGAAGCTAGCCTCTCCCGCATCAAACTTCACGCTGTCAATGCCATAAGTGTCGAGTACAGCTCTCAGTCGGTCGGCATACCAGCTGGCGGCTCTAGGGTTGGTGAAGTCGATGTACCCTGCAACCGTTCCATTGTTGTTCCACCATGAGGTGGTGCTGTTCAAATCCTGGTCTACTACGAAGTACCTGGAGGAGAAGTATCGTGTCGTTAACCATTTTAAAACAAAAATCGTTTTGCTAAGTTGTGAAACAAGCCTTATGGGTCTTGCACACTACGCAGCCATGGCCACGATTTTTGGCCGCAGAACCTTCGACCAGGAAGAAAGTTTTGTCGCAAAACCGGTCGTCCGACCAGTTTGGTTCAAGAGTGCGGCCGGTCATGCGACAAGTCCTGGTCGTGGCTGCGTAGTGCGCGAGTTCCCTTAAAGCTTCAGGTCAATGCAAAAATGAATCTTATCATTTCTTTTAACAAGCGCATCCTGTTATGGCCTACTAACCCATTATCTAGTGCCTCTGAATACCAAGGTTCACAGTTCCTATTAATGAACGGATGCGTCCAAATCGTGACGCGGTATCCCATCGCCTTCAGATCCTGCACAGTTTGATTGAAATCTGGTAACTTCGCTTCATTCACCACTAGAGAGCCATAGCACGTCTCCCATTGATCATCAATCTCAAACTGAGAATTGTTGAAGCCGTTGTCCCTGATTTGCTCAGCGAAATCGATAAGCTTCGTCGTGTTAATTTCTCTGGAATACTGTGCCCATGTTGACCAGATTGGGTGCTGAACCATAAGGTAGTCTGGAGTTCCTGACGGCTTGCCCAAATAGTTCTCTACAGCATGCTTGTGGGCTTCTTTTACATTTGGCAGGAACCAGAGGTCATAAGCTAAGAGTGTGCGGGGTCTGTTCGCGGTATACGGATCAGCTAACTGCGCCCCAAAGCAAAGATGGTTGTTCAGAATATTCTTGTAATCAACAAACAGAGGGACTTTATCGTGCACGATGACGTATCCACCGCCTGAATTGAGCCAGTATCTCTCCATGATTGCTCCATTGTCAGCTTCTTGGATGTAGCTGGGTCTGTAGACTTGTGTGGCGGTTTCTATCGGGTACACTTGGTCTACTTGCATGGGACCCGCGTACCAGTGCTTGGAACCTTGAACAAGAATTTCGTTACATAAGATCGTAAGCACATGTGAATAGACGTTTCGAGAACGTAATAGATTGACTCAATGTATTTGTTTGCATAATATTAGGAGATAAAGTCGTCAGCAACACGTACAATCAGATAAGTTGTGTCACTATGTCAAGATTTAATATATTGACACACAATCAATCATGTTTTACCTATTCAAATGGCTAACTAAAATCTAGAACTTACCAAAATCGATGCAGTCCTCCAACCTGGTGTTCTGGTCAGCCTCCCAACTGAACTTGATGCCTCTGGCTTGTTCGCGCGTATCATACAGGGTGTGAATGGTCAAGTTGACGTTCCCGACCCTCACGAGTAACCCTCCTTCTATATCATCAGTTGTGAAGGGGGAGACCAATGTGCGGCCAATCTGGCCGAGGACTTCGCGCTCATTATCTGTAAAGGGAATAAAGGTTATGAAGGTCTTGATAATACATTAAAAATCCTCCCACTACTGGACCGATAACCTAGTGAAGGTTGCGGGGATCCATTGAATGCGAGACGCACGGGACCGGTCAATGTGGCGACACTTGGGGGAGGCCTATGCCCAGCAGTGGACGTCTTTCGGCTGAAATGATGATGATGATAATACATAGTCTAACGTACTATGTATAAGGTAAGGCACAGATAATTAATTATTCACATTTCGCACAGTTGTTTTAACTATTGTCACTATCCTGGTCCATAATCAGACTAAAGGCTTATATTAAGAATAGAAAAACCTAATAATGCTATAATTACGGCATCGCACCGAGGCTCTTACGCACCATGTAGTGAATTTTTGTCCCTTCATATTTTCGGCCGGTTTCCCCAGATATAGAGGTAGTATCATCACCATCATCGGCCTAATAATGTTCCCACTGCTGGGACAGGCCTCCTCTCTATGAGAGCAATGAGCAATGGGCTATATAATCCACCACGCGGGCCCAGTGCGGATTGGTAGATGTCACATGTCTTCGAATTTATGGTTCTAGACCATGCCGGTTTCCTCACGATGTTTTCCTTCACCGTTTTGAGAGCAGCGGTGATGTAATAAATTACACAAAGTAATGCGCCTGCCTGGGTTCGAACCCACGACTTACTGAACGTAAGTCGGGGCCGCCACCACTGGGCCACCGCTGCTTTGAGGTAAGGTAGTATGGTGTCAGTTTATTAGTTAAGTCCAAAAAATATTGATCGTTCCCATCCCACTAGTTCTACTAAACAGTTCTACGGTAAAACTAATGGGAATATTTCTTCCCACTAGTCCTACGATTTCAAGTGGTACAAAATCGTATAACTAATGGGACTAAAACTTCCCATTTGTTCTACCGGTCCCATTAATACAATTCTATTTTACTAAAGTTAGTTAGGCAGAAATCTAAGGTCGTATCGTATAGCAAGTATCTTAGTCTACGGTGATGGTCCAGGTCCAGCGGATCTTAGAAATAAAACCATTAATCGCCATCACGATAGCCACAGACAATGTGTCGTTACTGTAAGGATGAGAGTAGGTAATAAATTGTATTTAGCACCACGTCTTGTTCTTATCCGTATTGTATAGTCCTGTAATTTGCGTAAATTAGAATATATTTTGTTCTCTAAAGCCTTGGCTGATTAAATTGGTACCTGTACTGAATGTTATGTTGGAAACAACTTGTGACATGGACGTTTTGCGTTGCAATTTCACCATAGGACCTCTTAATCCCATAGTATGTAAAGTGTTTTAATATTCCGTTGTTCGCAAGGGAGGACGGCGAGAGTAATGTTGGGAGCAATTTTTGGCTCTGGGCAGAATGTTGCAGATTCAATCGCACACACAATTTCCAGTCCATAATTTGCGCTCTACGACTACATAAAGTAGATTGTATGGGGAGTACTACATCAACAAGTACCCCCATTTGTGGACGGGCCTAGTAGGGTTGCGATACTCTCGTTTGAAGGTTATGTGTAACTTGTGTAAGTAATTAGGTAATGGCAAGTTACAAGCAACCCTGCTTTTTCCATCCAGTGAAGGACCTGACGGTTGAGACATAGTGATTCCATTAGCGGTAACGATGATTGGAAACACAAAAATGTATTGGTTATCGTATTGTAATGTATTGGTTGTATTGGTTTAACTTTAGCTATAGAAAAGCATAATTATATCAATCCATTGAAGGTCCTCGTATAAAAGGAAACGATTGTCATTTGTTCTTGCCCTCTGAGCGATGCACTGCTGCTATTGCACTTACCTTCAATAAGCACAAGTTGGAACCCTCCAGTGAGGATGGGCACGAGAGTGAGTGTGACGTCATCGGCGCGTACACTCGGTGTCTCCGTCACAGCTGCGGTTTGCGCCCGCGCACCGAGGGCTAGCAACACTGGAAAATGGAAATATGCTGTTAATGTTACTTATTATTTGTTTTCAGTTGGTTCCGGCTATTATTTGAAGATCTTTGGCAGTCGGCTTGTCGTCACAGGTAGTCAGTGGCCCAAAAAGTCTGACAACTAGTCTTACCCAGTATCGTATTACCCAGTACTAACTGGGTGGGTAGTGGAGGTCAAATAGGCAGCCGCTCCATATAAAATACTAATACTCAACTGCATCTGGTTAGACTGGAAACCGAACCCAAAATAGTTGGGAAAAGGCTAGGCAGGTAAGGTACCTACCTTACCTGCCTAGCCTTTTCCCAACTATTTTTTTTTTTTTTTTTTTCTTTTTTTTTCTAACTGGGTTTAAATGTCAGTAAACATCATCATCATCATCACCTGATGATGATGATGATGTTTACTGACATTTAAACCCAGTTATGGACAATGTACTTACAAATAGGTGGCAGGCAGAAGCACAGATACGCTTGGCCCTTTGAGATCTACAGAATTCCTGGGGAATTGCCAAAGTGATACCTAGGATAGGTACAAGGAAAAACTCGAGGATCATTGCTGCTGAAATGTGGTTGTAAGCCGAGTGCTGATTGTGTCCATATTTCACAAGAGTTATGTTTATACGGTCTTATGTAATAGGTAGCGAGCCGAATCGGGTACAAATCAAAATTCAGAGTTGCTGCTGAAAAAAAAATGATGGTGGAGCCAGGCTCAACACTTCTGATCACTAGACGTCTAGAACAACGAGCCAGTCTATTGTTTTCGTTTTTGCATAGTATATTATTGTACCATGACATAATTAAGCGACAAAATATTGGCACTTGTGACGTCAGTGTTATCTACCCTCTTACCCATATTTTAAGAACGTACTTGTATGCATATCTTTTTACTTTCAACTAAGTGTTATGCTCGTCCATAATAACTAAATGAATATCTAAATAAAATCGCACTGTTTTATAATCAATGCTCAGGCTAGCAATAAGAGTTGAAATTCGAACAGCCAGAATATTTTGACGTTCATTTAGGTACATACATATTTATTATTCTTCAAGTTTGTATGGAAAAGTGAAATTTGAGGAAGAGTAGAGCGCATGAGACATGCAATAATGCGTTCTCTTCTCTCCTTAAATCTATTCTTTGGGTGGTTCTGTGGCTCGATACATTATATTACTCTGTCCTATTTCCTACCAATATTATAAATGCAAAAATTTGTGAAGATAGATAGATGGATGTATCTAGTTTGTTACTCTTTCAGTCACAAACGACTGAACGGTTTTGGATTAACACATAGGATAATATTGATCCCGGTAGTATATGATCCTGCGGGACAAATGAACGAACTCCATGCGGGCGAAACAACACAAGCTGGTTGATTATATAAGGTTTTTTAACTTACTTAAAATCGCCTTCAGAGCCGCCATCGCTGTGCACCAATAGCTATCGACTGTCGGCTTTCCTGACATTATCTACATCGATATCTTGATATCTTCACATCTTACAACACTATCGCTTGCTCTTGGAGAGCTCAAACTATCTCTCAGATTAAACAACATGATTTTTTGTATTTGTACGGTCTTGTTTTAAAAAGGTAAACTTGTTTTTTTTTATTCCTGTACACACAAGTTTTAGTCTTGTGTGTTTGAAACATTGTCAATTTTTATTTTATCGATGTTGATTAGGTGGGTTGATTTTAATCTAAAGTACCTATGTAATCGAGGTGAGACAGCCTATGGCTGATTAGCTAGTAGGTACCTATGAAGAGACAACAACTAAAGATGAGACGTTAGTTAGTTGCTTGATCATTTTAACTGCCTCGTTGGTCGCAAGTGATTCTGCTATTACTGCTGAGCATAATAATAATAAACCATTTATTTCAGGTAACAAAGACCCATACTTATACATATACCTTAACCAATATAGATACATACTAATAGGTTAATAAATTAAATATACATACTAATAAGTTAATAATAAGTTAATTAATATATATACCTACTAATAAGTTAATAAATATACATACTAAAGGTCTTGCGTTCGATAACCAGGTCGAGCAAAGTGATATTGGATGTTTCTAACTGGAATTTCCTTAGATTCTTTCTCTTAGTGCGGAGTCTGGATTTGTACCTGCTATGACAACAGGCGGGCAACAGGCAGGCAACCTAACCTAACCTAACTAAAAAAAAAAGAAAAAAAAAACTATAGGTATGATGTTTAGTTGACACGTGTAGCTGGTCCATTGCACTCGAAAGGATGAGATATGGATTTTACATACGCTTCCTGATTTCCCAATCTTTTATCGAGATTAGGTGTTATTGTTTGTTCTAGCTAGATAACTATCATTATTCATTGCCGCCATCTTTTACATTTTTCAATGTTTCATATCTATTTTATATCTTATTTCAAGTTCTGTCCTAATCTTATTCGCGGGGTTTTTTTGGAATATGGACATGGTCACCGCGTGAGAGTGAATTTAGGTATCACTTTATCTTTATTCAATCCATCCATCAGCACAATGTTTTGAGTGCGTTACATTGAGTTCTACCACAAAACATGATTTTTCACCCCAAAAAAAAGTCGTTTCCCAGCAATATTTTTTGCGTAAACATACTTAGTTTGATGTAGGTACAGAATGCTTGTTTGACGGCTTCGTGATGAGTCTGTTTACACCGTGTTACTGTTGCGAGGCCTTTCTCCATGATCTACAGTAGTTAATTAAGATCTAGAGTTATTGTGGGGGCACTGGTCATTGGTTTTGTCCAGCTCGTCCCGCCATTTTCTGCGAGGTCTACCGCGACGCGTTCTGGCTGCTGTATCAGGGCTCCAGAAAGTGGGTTTATTAGTAGTTATTTCGGCCCACAGCTAATGAGCTGAATGAGCCAATTTAATAAATAAATAATAATAAATAAATAAATGCTTTATTTCCAAATTTACAATTTTCAGAATAGCACTATGTAGATAAAAACTATATAACTATATAAACCAAAAAATTGTAAAAATACCACTGAATTTAAAACCGCTGGCACCCAAGCTAAGATTAAACTTGTGTTAAGGGTGTCAGGGCTCTCTCTATATACATTGCCAAGATAATTTATACAAGTTCGGAGTTACATAGTGATTAGTGTCACTAGCGATTGCTGGAGCAAGCAGTATGTAAGGAAGGAAATTAAAACTATGGACTGTAGCCATTCTCGGAGTGTGTATGTATGTTTGTGTGCGTGTGTGTGTGTGGATGTGTGTACGTGTGTGTGTGCGTGTGAGTGTGGGAATCTGTGCGTGTGTGTGTATGCGCGGGAACATTGTAAATGTTTGCGCTATAATGCGGAGTGCAAGAGTAAATAAATAAGAGTACTTTTAGAGTAACTTTTCTAATAACTTTTCTGTCTCCTCATAAGTAAGAGCCATGATCCATTTGCTCGCTATCTTCTTACACTCAAACTTATTTTTACTATAGATGCCACAGTGTTTGTTTACTGCATTGTACAAACGACTTCCCAGAAATCGGAAGTTTCTTTCAGCAAATTTGGTTCTACGACTCTCTACTGGACAGACATCAGTTGATCTTCGTTTTGCCAGATGACCGGTACTACTTTAAAGATGCGTGTTTGCGCAGAATGGTATTGAGCACAAAGAGCTGTCTAACGGTCATGACTTGACAGTCTTTATACAATTGTTTAGTGCTATACCGAAAATGATTAAACGTCATCACTTTAAGTACAGCTCGTTGCGCCCTTTCCAATTGTAAAATATTTGTTTTTGGAGCGCCACCCCAAACTGTCACCCCAAACGATAGAACTGACTGGCACAGCGAGAAATATACCATTCGCAGGGTATCAAAATCTGCGCTACATCGTAGATTTTTAAAGATTGAGATAAGCTTTCTCACTCTGCCAGACAGCGCCCTCATCTGCATACTCCACGACATAAGATGGTCTATCACAATGCCTAGATATCTGACATTGGTTGCTCTAGTCAGGGGAAGGCAGGAGCACTGGTCTAATTGTTGATTACAGTTATGAGCCCTGATGGCAAGCGACTCATCGGGTTGCGATGACAGCTTTATTGAGAAGGGGACAAAATTTGTCTTGTCCACATTCAAAGTTAGGGTGTTTGCTGATAGCCATGACATTACGATACCTAGCGCTAATTCAGCTCGCTCATGGACTTCCTTCCAGTCTTGGCCATATACGAGTAGAGCCGTATCGTCCGCGTATGTGTATATGTTACTATTTGGTATGGACAGATTACAAAGACTATTTACGTAAATTAAAAAGAGGGTGGGTCCTAAAATGGAACCCTGAGGAACTCCAAAAGATAACATGTGTTCGTCACTAACATATGAGCCAATTTTGACACATTGTGTCCGCTCAGAGAGGTAACTCTCAAAAATTGCTAGTGCAGAACCCCTCACTCCAATCCTCTCCAATTTTAACATAAGGGTAGGGACAGAGACAGTGTCGAATGCTTTAGACAAGTCCAAGAATATGCCCAGACATTTCGTTTTTAAATCAAGCATCTTAACGGCTCTGTCAACAAAGGCGGCAACAGCGTCTTCACAAGATTTCCCTCTACGGAAGCCATATTGATTCTCCGATAAAATATTATGAGCTTCAATAAAGTCGATGAGGCGATTGCTAAGGATCTTCTCTACAATTTTTGACAGAGCCGGAAGTACCGATATGGGTCTGTAATTATTTACACTGCCTCTGTCTCCACCCTTGTGTATTGGATGCACAATCGCTCTCTTTAAAACCCTTGGAAAGACACCTTTCGAGAAACATAGTTGACATATGTATGTGATAAGGGGGACTAGGGTCTGTTTGCTCATCTTTAACATTCTGGTTGTAATTCCATCCCAACCCGCGGCAGAATTAGTACGAAGATTCATTATGATTCTTTCAACTTCAGCCTGATCAGGAGTCAGGAGGACGAGAGAGTTTGATTGTGCTTCGTTTTGTAGATGTGGAACATGTTTAGTGGGTGTAGTTGTATGTTTGGCCGCTAGATTTTTGCCAATATTCGCAAAAAAATCATTTACCAAATTAACGGAGCTCATTTCGTCGGCACCAGAAATGGATAACAGGTCCGTGGGAGGAGTTTTAGAATTTTTTTTACTCAGTATCTCATTAATTACTTTCCAAGTCGCTTTGGGATTATTTTTTGCTTTATTTATTTCATTTCTCTCATATTCGGTTTTTAGTCTGTTTAGCAGTTTATTACAGAAATTACGGTAACGTAGGAATGTAATTTTAAGGTTGTAATTATCCGGGGTTTTTTTATGGTCCCTATGCATATTATCCCGATTTCGGATACATCTCAATAGACCTTGCGTGATCCAGGGCTTAATAACTCTCAACTTAGAGGGAACACGAGTAATTTGAGTATTGCTTTGTATAATAGAGGTAACTGTATTAATTAACCGTTCTGTAGCCTCGTTTGGATCGTCAGTTAACATAACGGGACTAAAATCCGCGTTTGCTATATCTGTGGCTATTTTACGTTGATCAATCCTCGTAACTACCCTAGGGATACTTTGTGAACTTGAGTAATTTTTAACACAAGCAAGTACTGGTGCATGATCGGTAATGTGAGTTTCTAATATAATAGAAACTACTGGGTTTTTAGCTTTGATCATGGTGTGGTCTAAACAGTTTTGTTCTCTAGTAGGGGACGTATAAGCAGGTAATAGTCCATGTGATGCTATTAAGTTCATGTACTCATTGTAATGTGGGTCATTATTTGTTGGGCATATATTAATGTTAATGTCGCCTACCAGAAAAATAGTTTTATACTCAGATACTGAGGTTAATGTGTCATTGAGGCTAGTTAAAAAGTTATCAGTATGTCTAAAAGATGGCGGTCGATACACAGCTATTATGACTACATCGGAACTAAGTTTACAAACAAGACAGTTTGCATCTGCGAATTGTGGCTCAGCGACTTTATGTTGTAGATCCGAGCGTACGTAAGTGACTAAACCATCATTTTGGTTGAAAGTGTTTCTTGTAGAATAAGCCGAATAGCCTTGAAGCTGTGGAATAGTTACATTTTTGTTTAACCAACATTCAGAAAAAATTATAACATCACACCTAATTTGTATTTGAGTTAATAGTAATAAGACATTATTGAAGTTTTTATTGATACTACGTATATGTTCAAGCATCAGTCCTACCGTTGATTCCAGTCGGCGCAATTCATAGTTTATAAGTTTTTAGCTATAAGTATTTTATCAGGCGTTAACTTCACTGTCCTTGCTTTCGTTTTCAATGTCATTCTATTCAATAAATCTAAGTTGGCTCACTGCGTGCTACATCCTGAGTTTTTTTTATTCTCCATAATTCCTGAGAAGTCCTTCAGTTCCTATACATGGTCCATCGAACCCGATAATATATTATCCACACATCAGCGAAATGGAATAAGCTGAATTGGACAATTTCGAAATTTTATATGGAAAAAGTGCTGGAGTGACGAGGCGACAAACACGTGCTTGGAAGAAAAGTGAATCGGACTCTAAGTGAAATAAAACAGGAAGTGTTTAAGCATTATAATTTAATCAAATTCACCCAACACTCATCTATCTATATATATAAAATAGTAAACTGACTGACTGACTGACTGACTGACTGACTGACTGGGTGATATATCAACGCACAGCCCAAACCGCTAGGTCTACAGATTCCAAATTTGGCATGAAAGTTCCTTATGTGGTGTAGGGGTGCACTAAGAAAGGATTTTTCAAAATTCACCCTCTAAGGGGGTGAAACGGGCCCCCAATGTTTGTATGGGGAAACAAGATTAGTTAGACTATTTTATTCGAAACTTCACAAGAGTACTCCTATTGATAAATGAGTAGAAACGGGTTTCAGGTTTTTTCAAAATTCACCCCCTAAGAGGGGTAAATGGGGTGACAAAGTGTAATAATCAACGCACAGCCCAAACCGCTGGGTCTACAGATTTCAAATTCGGCAAGTAGCTTCCTTATGTGGTCTAGGAGTGCACTAAGAATTTTTTTTTCAAAATTCACCCTCTAAGGGGGTGAAACGGGCCCCCAAAGTTTGTATGGGGAAACAAGATTAGTTAGACTATTTCATTCGAAACTTCACAAGAGTACTCCTATTGATAAATGAGTAGAAACGGGTTTCAGGTTTTTTCAAAATTCAACCCCTAAGAGGGGTAAATGAGGTGACAAAGTCTAAAAATCAACGCACAGCCCAAACCGCTGGGTCTACATATTTTTAATTCGGCAAGTAGGTTCCTTATGTAGTTTAGGAGTGCATTAAGAAATAAATTTTCAAAATTCACCCTCTAAGGGGGTGAAACGGGCGTCCAAAGTTTGTATGGGAAACAAGATTAGTTAGACTATTTCATTCGAAACTTCACAAGAGTACTCCTATTGATAAATGAGTAGAAATGAGTTTTAGGTTTTTTCAAAATTCAACCCCTAAGAGGGGTGAAACGGGCCTCCAAAGTTTGTATGGGGAAACAGAATAAGTTAGACAACTTCATTCGAAACTTCACAAGAGTACTCCTATTGATAAATGAGTAGAAACAGGTATCAGGTTTTTTCAAAAATCAACCCCTAAGAGGGGTGAAACGGGCCTCCAAAGTTTGAATGGGGAAACAAGATAAGTTAGACTATTTCATTCGAAACTTCACAAGAGTACTCTTATTGACAAATGAGTAGAAACGGGTTTCAGATTTTTCAAAATTCAACCCTTAAGAGGGGTAAATGGGGTGACAAATTCTAAAAATCAACGCACAGCCCAAACCGCTGGGTCTACTGATTCCAAATTTGGCAAGTAGGTTCCTTATGTAGTCTAGGGGTGCAATAAGAAATATTTTTTCTAAATTTACCCTCCAAGGGGTGAAACGGGCCTCAAATGTTTGTAAGGGGAAACAAGATTGGTAAGACTATTTCATTCGAAACCTCACAAGAGTACTCCTATTGATAAATACAAGATGGCGCCCAGGAAAAGCATTTGTTTTTCCATCTCGTGTGTCGTTTACATGGTTTTCGAGGTCGCTGATTACAAAAATGAGATCGAAATGAAAATCGAAATGGCGTTGAAGTAAATTTTTCGTCATGTGTGTCATTTTCATGTTTTTTGGGGTCGCTGATATCGAAAATGAGGTCAAAATAAAAATCCAAGATGCCGTCTAGGGTTTTTTTTTTAACATTTCCGTCATGGGTGTCGTTTGCGTGGTGTTCGGAGTCGTTGATAACAAAAATGAGGTCAAAATGAATATTCAAGAAGGCACCTAGGATTTTTTTCGTTTTTCCTTCGTGGGTGTCGTTTTCAAGGTTTTCACTGAACACAAATCAAATTTTTCTTTAACTTTTGTTTGTTTTCGTAGCTACGTATCCTTATGTAATTTACCGGCCATAGTAATTCCATCCTAGACAATAATTTTAAGATTTTACACAATACTTCTGCAAGGTTCCTCTGTTCTGCTTTGAAACCAACTAATTTATGAGAAACCCAGATATGTTTATCTTTAAAAGTCTGCTGGATCTTGAATTTTACTTACTCTTTGTTTTGCGCAATGAAATTCTCTCATTTTTTAATTACAATTACTCCGAATTCAACGCGAGCAAAGCCGCAGACAAAGCTATCTAATACATAAAAATCTCGTGTCACATTGTTTGTTATCGAAGTTCTCCGAAACGACTTCACCGATTTAACATTTTTTTTTGTGTATATTTGGTAGTTTAGAGAACAAGTCGAAGGCTACTTTTATACCCCTATGTGACAAGGGTGGTTTACGCGGACGAAGTCGCGGGCAACAGCTAGTTAATATTAAATCAGGTAAAATAAAATATAGGAATTAAGTATTTATTAATAAGGTTAGTAACATATTTTTCATATTACATTTACAAGTTAGTTATTTACTTATTTTATTCCTTTGTGTACATATTTACAAGGAATTATTTACAGAGCATTAGGTTAAATTAGATTTGTATAATTATAGTTAACGCGTGCTTAAAAACAGTACAGTGGTGTTATTGTTAACCTACATTAGTTAGCTATTTAATTTTCAGTATACAAACATTATTTTCCCATTTTAACCTTTAAAGTTATTTGTTGCTTTGTAAACCTTTTTAAAAAGTAGATAATTGTTTTTTTGTTACGTCATTTCTTTAGAATAATAACCTTACATATTTTCCTATAGTAGTTCTAGTTATTTTTAGCAGTGATAGATTCAACTAAGTCAACTTTATTTTATGTCTTAGCCTAATTTTGTTTACAGTCTCATTAGTAATTACGGTATTTTTGTTACGAATACTTTCGTTATATAACATTATAATTGTGTAATTACAGGTCTACGACTTTCACCTTCCAAAATGACTGATATTAAAGAACTTAAAAAGAAGCGAAGCAGTTATAAAGGGAGATTAACAGTATTTGGAACCTTTTTAGGTAATTTAAAGGATGCCGATATAACCCCCTATCAGGTAATGGAGTTGCAATTGCGAGTCACTAAATTAGAGGATCTTTTTAATGAATTTAACGAGGTTCAATTGAAAATAGAATGCATGTGTGAAGCTATAGATATTGAGACTCAAGAAAGAATCACAGTCGAATCTCAATATTATGGGTTGCTAGCTCAAGCTAAAATAATGCTGACTAACTTTACAAAATCTGAGCAAGACGAAGTAAAATCGAATTGCAGTAGTAGTAAGCGTCACTTTGTCAAGTTACCTACAATCCAATTACCCAAATTCACAGGATCATATGATAATTGGCTCGAATTTCGTGATACTTTCGCGAGTCTCATACATGGCAGTGACGAAATAGACGAGATTAATAAATATCATTACCTGAGGTCATCGTTAGAAGGATCTGCTGCTATCGTGATCCAGTCAATTGAGTTTTCTGCTCAAAACTACAATGTGGCATGGGAACTTCTTTGTGAACGATTCGATAATGAACGTTTATTGATCGAAAATCACGTTACAGCATTATTCAATATCGAGTCAATCACTAAGGAGTCCTCAACTGCATTAAAAGGCATTGTAGACAATGTAAACAAAAATATCAGAGCGTTAAAAACATTAGGCGAACCTGTTCATAGTTGGGACACATTACTTATCTATGTAATACGACAAAAACTAGATCCTAAAACGTTTCGAGAATGGGAGGAATTCAAAGGGCGTATCGATAAATCTAGACGAATCACCTTTGATCAGCTTATTGAATTTATGCGTAATCGCGCTGAGTTAATAGAAACACTGGAGAAGTCACGTCACTCAACAACTAATGTAAAACAGAACACTAAAATAAAATCCTTAGTTACGACAGAAAACACCAGTAGTTCTTCATCACATGGTTGTCCGAAATGTAAAGGTGATCACAACCTCAATTCATGTCCACAGTTTCTATCATTAAGCGTCAACGATAGAATGTCTTCACTACCTAGCTATAAGGTTTGTTATAATTGTTTACGTCACGGTCATTATCCCAATAATTGCAAGAAATCAGGGTGTAAAATATGTAAACGCAAGCACCACACGCTCATTCATAACACAGATTTTAAACCAAAACCTGTTTCAAGCAAATCAGCTGATGGTACGACCGATAAGGCTATGGTTGCGTCATCTTCCACTGCCGAAGTAAACAATAATCACGTTGCACTCTCAGCTAATATATCTGCGCATTCGCATACAAGCGGCACTGGCGACATCCTGTTGTCAACTGCGTTAATTAGGTGCTACGATGTCAATAATAAAGAACACATAGTTCGAGCTCTTCTTGATTCTGGTAGTTCGTCGTGTTTGATGACAGAGACATTATTTAAAAGGTTAAATCTGCCTCATTTCAACACAGATAAATCTATACAAGGCATAAATAAATCCATAACGCTTGTGGAGAAAATGTGTCGTGTGCACATTAAATCGTTGCATGAATCTTACGCTAATGATTTAATATGTTTTGTTTTGCCAACAATAACTGATAACGTTCCCGCTAGGCAGGTACATGTGAATATACCCTCAAATATTCACTTAGCGGATCCGTATTTCCACACACCCGCTTCTGTTGATATTATTATAGGAGCAGATGTATTTTGGAGTTTATTAGGATCTAATAAGATTTTACTAGGTGATGGGAAACCAACACTATATCAAACTAGACTTGGTTGGCTAGTTTGCGGCCCAATTAACGGCGGCTGCAGTAACATTTCATCTCAGTTTTCATCAATTAAATGTAATTTTACAAACATTACCGATCAGTATGAAAGTTCTTCCAGTTCGATTGAGTTAGATGACATCCGAAACCAATTGACGCGTTTCTGGCAGCTTGAGGAAGTATGTCTTGAGTCATCGACTTATTCAACTGAGGAGAAGATGTGTGAAGAACACTTTATAAAAAACACAACGCGCTTAGCAGATGGCCGCTTTAGCGTTAAATTACCGTTAAAGGAATCACCGAGTATTTTAGGCAATTCATATCATCGTGCAAAACGATGTTTTCTGTCACTGGAACGCAGAAATCTCAGCCAACCCTCACTCGATAAAATGTATAAAGATTTCATGACTGAGTACATTTCTTTAGGCCATATGTCAGAGTGTAATATTCATGAAGATCAGCTGTCATATTTTATTCCTCATCACGGAGTACTGCGCGAGAGTAGTAGTACTACTAAATTACGGGTAGTAGGTATTTAATGCTAGTGCACCCACTTCCTCTGGCATTTCTTTAAATGCAATACAGATGGTGGGGCCTACCGTCCAGGACGATCTGACTTCCATTATTCTTAGGTTTAGATTGCATAAGTACGTCCTCTCTGCTGACGTAGAGAAAATGTACAGGCAGGTGTCTGTAGATTCATCAGATAGGCACCTGCAGCAAATTATTTGGCGTGATGATGCTTCTAGTACTCTTAAGGCTTATCAATTGCACACAGTAACTTATGGTACAGCTAGTGCACCGTTTCTCGCTACCAGGTGCCTCAAACAAATCGGTCTTGAATGTCAGGATCAGAAGGTCGCAGATGTTATCCTTCATGATTTTTATGTGGATGACCTTCTGACTGGTGCAGACGTATTTGAGGAGGCTCAAATGTTGCGTCATAAGGTGACGGATGCTCTGGCTTCTGGTTGTATGCCTTTAAGGAAGTGGAAATCTAACGAACCCAGTTTAATTTCAGAATCATCTGGCGAGTCTTATTTTGATTTCCACAAGGAAAGTGATGTCGTCGATAAGACACTCGGTCTTAGTTGGCGAACTGACACAGATGATCTGTGCTTTCCTATAAATATTCCTGAGTGCATAGAAAATACTAAGCGTGGCATGTTAGCAGTAATCGCGAGAATATTCGATCCTCTTGGTTTGTTAGCACCGTGTGTCGTGAGCATGAAGATGTTGCTTCAAAAACTTTGGCTTGACGGCATAAAGTGGGATGACCAGCTATCGCCTGAAGTTGGAGCGACATGGGCGAATATAATTAAAGCCTTGCCATGCCTTCATAACTTACGTGTTTCACGTCGTGTGGTCTGTGACGTATACAAACAGGTGGAGTTTCATATTTTTACTGACGCTTCCGAGCGAGCTTACGGCGCTTGTTTGTATATTCGCAGCATCAATGAGCAGGGTGACGTCGACGTGCGATTATTAATCGCTAAAAGTCGCGTAACTCCTATTAAACCACAGACAATACCGAGACTTGAGCTCTGTGCTGCTGTGCTTGGTGCACGTTTATATCAAAAGGTTGCTAATTCCCTTCGCATTACACCAGTTAGTGTAGTTTTTTGGACTGATTCCATGATAGTGCTGGGTTGGTTAAAAATGTTGCCTATTAAATTAAATACCTTTGTTCGCAACCGTGTTGCCGAAATACTAGAATTATCCGGTGCAAGCACTTGGAGACATGTTTCGACACACGACAATCCAGCTGATTTAATAACCCGCGGAGCGGAACCTAGCGCTATGCAATCACTGGATTTGTGGTGGTTCGGTCCATGGTTCTTAAAGTGTGACAGTACTACATGGCCACCCCCTGCTATAAATCCAGGAATCTTACCAGAGGTTAAATCAAGTATTTTAGTTAATTTAGCTCAAGATCATAATGTTAACGAAGATTCATTCAAATCATTCATCGAATTTAATCGTTTTTCCAATCTTAATAGATTACAGCGTTCTATTTGTTACGTTTTTCGTTTTATTAATGCTTGTAAAAGGTGTACATTTAATACATCTTATTTTAACTATCAAGAACTACAAAATTCATTAAACTTTATTATTATTCAGTCGCAAAAAGAGTCCTTTCCTGAATATAATTTACTATTAAATAATAAAAAAATACCACATAAAAATAAATTATTAAGCTTAAACGTGTTTCTAGATAAAAATAAAATTATTCGTGTAGGTGGTAGATTAAAGAATTCCGACTACCCGTTCGAAAAGAAACACCCAATATTAATACAGTCCACTCATCATTTTGTAAAACTTTTATTTAGATCTGAGCATATCAGGTTAATGCACGCAGGTCCTCAATTATTACTAAGCACAATTAGAGAGACTTACTGGCCACTTGCTGGTCGCAATTTAGCCAGAGCCTGTTTTCGACAATGCGTTCGATGTCAGCGCCTAAAGCCACAGGCAGTTCTACCTCAGATGGGTAATCTTCCATCAAATAGACTCTCACCAGCCGATTTTCCCTTTCAAAGCGTAGGAGTTGACTACGCAGGCCCGATAATCTCGTCTAGTCGTCAAAGTCGTGGATGTAGATTAGTTAAGGTATACATTGTTATTTTCGTATGCTTCACTACAAAGGCCATACATTTAGAGTTAGTGGGTGACTTGACGAGCAGTAATTACTTACAGGCTTTACGTCGGTTCATGTCTCGAAGAGGAAAACCTCTCAACATTTACTCCGATAACGGAACATCGTTTGTAGGAGCCTACAACGAGATTGCTGTTTTTTTGAAACGTAATTGTGACTCCTTATCTGATAGTGCAGCACAGCATGGCATTAAATTTCATTTTATTCCTGCTTACGCTCCACATTTTGGCGGTCTTTGGGAGGCGGGAGTCAAATCGACCAAATTTCATTTGTTGAGAGTGTTGGGCAATTGTCATCTTACCTACGAGGAGCTTAACTCAGTTCTAATCCAAATTGAAGGAATCCTAAATTCTCGGCCGCTCACACCGTTATCGTCGAACCCAGAAGACCTGTTGCCTCTCACTCCTGGTCACTTTTTAATTGGACGACCTCTCACGTCCTTCCTGTAAAGGACATCCGGGACCACTCCGCTCATCATTTGATGCGCCATCAACGAATTGAGCAGCTACGGCAGCATTTCTGGTCAAGATGGAGCAAGGAGTATGTCTCCGAGCTTCAGCAGCGTGTAAAGTGGCGTACGGGGAATGACAGCCTGAACCTGGACTCTCTCGTCGTCATTAAGGAGGATAACCAGCCGCCGTTAAAGTGGAGGTTGGGCCGCGTTGTTGGTCTTCATCCTGGCACAGATGGGATAAGCAGAGTTGCCGATATCAGGACCTCAACTGGGACTATCAGAAGGGCATTCTCCAAGATATGCCCGTTATTGGAAGATACCAACTGTTGAAAGGCGAGCTTCCAACGGCCGGGGGCATGTTCAAGCATCAGTCCTACCGTTGATTCCAGTCGGCGCAATTCATAGTTTATAAGTTTTTAGCTATTTTATCAGGCGTTAACTTCACTGTCCTTGCTTTCGTTTTCAATGTCATTCTATTCAATAAATCTAAGTTGGCTCACTGCGTGCTACATCCTGAGTTTTTTTTATTCTCCATAATTCCTGAGAAGTCCTTCAGTTCCTATACAGTATATTAAAATGCAGAAATTTGAGAGTTTTAGTGTGGTTACCTAATAACTGGACGCATTTGTCAGGCGGGCAATTATAAAATTCGTTGGATCCATACGAATCAAAATTTTCGATAATTTCATTAATGCTATTCATTTTTATAGTTTAATAAAAATAATAAGAACCCCTTGCTATAAAAATCATTTGAACATTGTACATAATTAAAAAACCAAAAGTATCCATTACCATCAGGTATATGAGAAAAAGAATGATACTTCTTTTCGTAATATAATAGACATATGGATTGGTGGGTGACTGTTAATAAGCGCAGTGATTTGTATGTTATGCAATTGTAGAATGCGATGTGTGTTATTAGTCTACAGAGTAATCTGTTTTTTGTGTGTTTGTTGCTATGTAAAAAGAAAATGGCGGTACAGAAACTGTAAAGAATTATAATAAACCTATGAAAATAATACTGGAATAAAACTAGATAAACAAACAATAGTCCAGAGAAAAAATTACTCTGGTACATGCAATATTTTGTGAAAACAATTTTCTGATTTAATAAGGATAGACTTTTCTCCTTCTTTTTTGCGCAGAAAAATTTTCCCATTGGACGACCAGCAGTATTGAAACTGGTTAGTTTTAGCAAAATTTCGCGCTTCATAAAAAAGTTGCCTTGAACTAGGTGGGAGACGGTCAGCGATATAGATAGGAGTGCGCTCACCTATGAAGCCTATATGTTGACTATTTAATTTTTCCGTGGTGGCTTTCCCCTTATTGAAGTCACGTAAGGCTTTGAGAATATTATTTTTTTTCGTTACTGAGTGTAGTTCTGCGACAATTTGTTTTGAGGGGCCTTGCTTATTTTGTACTCGATATATGTCACGTATCTCTGTCGGTCCCACGTTTACTTGTAATGGTTTACAGATATCGACTAACATTTTAATTAAATCGTTGTCATTTTCTTTTTCCTTGGGTGGAATATTTCTCAGTTCAATAACGGCAGGCCGACGACATTCCTGCAGATCTTGAAGTTGTTTTTCCAATTTGTCTATGTGCTTACGCTGTTCAGACCGCTCATTTTCTAATTTTCCCATTTTTGACTTAATTTCTTCATATTTTTCATTCATAAGACTCGCAGATTCCTCGATTTCTGACCTAATATTTTGTAACTTTTCATTTTGTAATTTTAGTTCGGCCAACTCTGTTGTTATTTTGGACGTAAAGTTTTGTAAAATGACTTCCTGGGCTGCACTCCACTTTGAGAGCATTTCTCTTATTTCCTCCTTTAATTCTCCGAGTTCATTTGTGGGGCTCTGGCTGGGCTCACATCGAGGTCTCTTTGATCGTTGATTTATATTAATAAACTCTGGTTCTGTTGGAGTACTCGTGATGTTAGGGTTAGACAATGCCCGCTGTACTTCTATTTTTGGAGTTGACGGTGGCGAACGGATTGTTTTAGGCATTATTCAGTTGTATAAAAGAGGCGTTCTCCAATGTATTGCGCTGCGTAGCAGACCTCACGTTTACTCGTAGCAACTGAAATACTCGTAGCACACCTTGTAGGCGCGTAGCTAACTCGGTGTGACGTATGTGGTCGCGCGTAGCCACGTAGTAGAACCAGTTTGGGAATTTAGCGCGCAGAATCACGGTCGATTTAGCGTGGTGGCTGGCCGCGTTGACTTGAATGCGCGGTGTCTACGGTTCGTATCCAAGTGCCGACAACGACTTTTCGAGATGCAAAACAAATCTTGATTTAGTTGCACTCACCGGTGGCCGATGGCTAGCCCCTCTCACCGCACCCACCGAAGAGCGAGACGTCCGACACTAACAAATATGTCTGCCGTGTCTTATGGGCAAGGCTCCAAGATGAAACAGGAGGGCCCGATTTACGGAAACAATTTATAATTAAAATATCAAGTTTAAATTACGACAGATTCGCTCAACTTAAAACACGTCCACTCCGTACCCGCACCAGAGAGAGAGGCCCCAATTCAGTCCCACTTCAGCTTAGCGGATAGGTATTTGAGCAACATCAGTCATTTTGGTTTAGGATCGCAGTGTGGTGTTGCGTTGTGTTGTTTACACCCTTAATTTATAAAGCCTAATAATAAATGTTTGCATTGTGTACAGTACAAGTAACTCAGTAACTACTCTACAGTATTATCCACATATTTTTCTTTCTGACTTAATCTACGTCATTTTCAAAATTCTAACTGTCAACACTGGTGAAATACTAGGTCAAATCATCAAATTGCGCTTCTTGATCAGGGAGGCCAAAGGAGCAAGAACTTGGAGAGGGCGTACAATGTTTAGCTGTTTTGTTACGAGGTTCTTTTTAAGATTATCGATTACAGCCGGCCGGCACTACCGTTTCTTACCTGATGATCTCAGAAGACATATCAAAGCGAACTTAGAGGTTAGTCTTCTTTAATAAAGTAGGTACTATCATAGAAGAACCATATGAGTGATGAACATGTTGAGCAATTATCAGAATAACCTTTCGGAAAATTATTTCCAGAGTTCTATTCTAAGGTCGGGTAATGTAGGTATTATTGAGTTTTTATCCATCAGGAATTGCTCAGTAGCAACGAAATCAGGACTGGCACCTTTTTGATAGCAGCTCGTCCCCTTCTCAATGGGATTAATTATAACTGGTGAAATATGGGTGAAATAGGTATTGGTATGCTTGACATAACCCTTTGGGGATTAACGTCATTGAATAATTGTTAATTTTTCAGGAGAGTGCTGTTGCCGCTAAACATTTGTAAGTGGTTTGTAGAATTTGCATTGAAACAAACACGCAAGGCGAATAGAACCATACAGCTTGATACAGCGCTAGAAATCTGCGTCCAATGCAGTCTAACTCTGGGGCGCTTCATCTGTGACTGTGAATCATGGGAGGAAACTTCTTCCCCAGCTTGCATCAATAAGTTCAACTATATACTGTAAACCAGACTAGAAAGTGGGATTCAACCTGAAAAGCGCTCTTGGATACTGAAGCCCAGCGAGTCTAAATGCAACTATCCTAACTGTCTTGGAACGCCTAATGTTGGTTTCTCTTGATTCTGAACGGGTCGTAGGACCCATGTACGCTTCGAAACTTAGAACTAGGTACGTTCGTGGGTTAGCTTTAGTTATTTTAGGAATGCAGAAATAGTTATTTGTTATACAAGACAAAGTTGTTTTTAACCGCGTGCTCAATTTTGATGACCGAGCAAGCGAAAGATTCTAAAATTGAGTCACGAGCGCAGCGAGTGATTCAAAACCTAGAATCTTGAGCGTTAGCGAGGGAATCAATATAGCACGAGGTGAAAAATCTTTGCACTCGAGTGCAACACGTAACTTTTCATCCCACCTCAGCGAGGAAATGAATAAACGCAAAAAAAAGCGCATTTTTTACAAATTCAGTTAATTCTGTTGGCGTCAAATAAACTTCCTCGTCGTTAGATAATGAGTGGTCATTTTAGATTTTCCACTTGTTTTCAAGTTGGATTCCTTGTTTTTAGCCTGAGGTGTCCGCGCTATTACTCCAAGAGTATTTCCACCAAGAAGGTTCCGAGTCTGAGTTCTTAACAAATTAAAAAAAAAAATTGTATGATAAATTCGGCACCATAGAGGTAGAAGTAAATAGGTTTAATGATGTTTTGAATTCACATGCTTAGTGCACACGATGTTCTAAATTCAAATTTACTTTACCCTCAAGACGATAAAAACGGCTTTTGCACTCAGATATTGAAGAGCAAAAATACTCTTTCCGAGATGCGGGGATTAAAAATATTTTGTTTCCTTAAAATGTCTTTCCAGATTCAGAACACTCGTCATCTTTCATTTTTGGTTGCGAAATTCATACGTACCTATGTCGAGGGCCCGAACAGTGATAGGTCAAAGTTCAAGGGTTCGCCATTATCGCCATTATGATAATTAAGGCAATAAACAAAAAAACACCGGTTAAAATTCAATAAAACTTAACAATAATAATTTATTAACACAGCATTCGAGTATTACACAAACAAAATTTACACTTGACGAATGAAGTATGGCAACACATCGAGCGGCGCGGGGTAGTCCTTCAGCCACACTGGGCCCACGATGAGGTTGCCAGTGTTGCCATCTTTCCAGGTGCCTCGGGGGAGGTACACGTCGCGGGAGACTGCGCCTTGCTTCACAACTGGTGCGGCTAGAATGTTCTCACCGAGAAGGAATTCTGAAAGAAGAGAAGAGAATTTAGTTATGGAAGCATTCATGCATGGTATGGATTTAATAACATTTGACATGTCGGTTTCCTCACGATAAATTGTTATCATCACTGCTACATAGGCCTGCCTTGTTTTGAAACCACCACCGTCTTTAAGAAAATCGGTCCTTTTCTAGCAGGATTCATATTGCAGGCAAATCAATATTAAGGTGAATCCGTCTTCTCCATATTTTACAAGATTTCATAAAGTCAAAATATCCTCATGTCCTACTTTTTCTTGAGGAGGCAGCATCTCTCGAAGAGGTTTCCGAACCTCCATCTTTCCACGCAATAAGACCTTCTGGTCCTTAAACCGGTATATTTCCCATGTGTAGGTAAAGAAGATATTGAAATTCTTCTTTTGCTTGGCTTTATAGAAGTAAATGAATCTTACCGTCAGCAATAGCGAACGCGTCTTGGTCGTGAGGGTCGAGCCACCAGATGGGTGGGTTGACGGGCGCGCCGTACTCCACTGACTTCTTCATAGCATCCACGATCTCATCCGCGTAGTCGGCGTGCAGGTCGGTGAATTTACGGCTGATCTCTACGGTCTGTAGGAAACAGTGGAACGTTAAAATCGTCACATGCAAAATGCCTATTATATGTTCAACCTTATTACTTAGGAGGTAAGGATGAAAAGTGGTAGACAGTCAGTGAACTCGGTAGTAGTACAATCGCGCTTTTTTCCCATGAGAGTTGGTAGAAACAACAAAACGCCACTCTGTCATCCAAAAGGCTTTTGATGTAGAAACAACCCCACGTGAAAATTTTTCATCCAAAGGAAATAGTGAACTGATTGTCGCTATTTTCTTTTGTCAGAGCACAGTAGTCACAGTATTTATTCACAGTATTTTAATCTAAGATCTCCAGATGACGGGGGATCATCCCATTTCAAATTCAAAGCTGCGAGATGTGCGTTGGTTATATTATGATCATTTAGATCTTCAAATCATATTCTCTCACTACAGCACATTACCTATCTATAGCTCAGTTCAATATGCAAGATCCTGAATCTTGCCATTTCGAAGCACCTACCTCATCATCATGATCCCAAGGTACGAAGGAGTACTGGAGCGCCGGCATGAACACGTTAGCTTGGAGCCACCTGATGAACAGCTCCTTGCTAGGCTTCTCATTGTATCCGTTGCCTCCGATCATGTCTGGCAGCACCAGGGTGTATCCGTTCAGGTTCATTGACAAGAGGGTGGTGACCAAAGTCTCCAAGCCGTTATTGTAGTCCCAGAGGGTGTCCTTGTCAACCATACGAATGAAGACGGGGAGGTCTTGGGTCCTGGAAAAACGTGGGTCTTTAGAGGAGTGATAGGAATAAAAGTAAGTTTTGAAATGTATGCGAAAGTTTGGATGAAGGGGATAATCTTCTAAAATACTGATCTGATTTCGAAAATTCTTTCACAAATAGCAAGCTACATTATCTCCGAGTGTCATGTGCTATATTTAAAACGTTCTCGTGGGATAATTTTGACCTTATCGCAAGCAAAGCGCGCCACTTGGACAGTTGGCCCAAAACTTAGCTATGTGATTGGCGCAATCACCGGAAACAATTCTTAGTGTACATTCATCAAGGCACGCAGGATCCCATGGCAGTTTGTGAAATAGCAACATAGCAGTTTTCGTGTAACCACTTTGAACAGGCAATAGATCAGATGACCGTTTTTGCATTTATGGTGCAATTCTGAAACAGACAAAAGTTCTCACCTCATTCCGGACCTGACTTCAATGGAGGGTCCGAACTTGGCAACGGTGCGCACGTAAGCTTCCACGATGTGGCCGGGGTGTAAGTTGATGTCTAGGCCTTTCTGTACTGGGATCTGTAGGACAAAGAATGGCTTTAGATGCATCTGTGGGTAAAGGTGCTAAATACAAAGTGATATAGGTAGTTAAGTACCTGCATTGCAGTTTAATTTTAACTGAATCAACTATTAGGTAAGATAAGACATAGAGTGATGTTTCCTGTACAGCTTTTGCACTATATTGTCACTGATTCCAGGAGGTGACATCAAGACTGTTAGCTCTTGATATAAAATTATCTATCTACTTCACTAAATTGTCAGTTTCGTGATTAGAAGGTAAAGTTTAAAAATTAGAAAGTAATAATGCACGTAAGTAACAAGCATCTTGATTCATCTTTTTACCTGAGGAGACCAACTAGACTCTCCAGCATCAAACTTGATAGTGTCAATGTCATAAGTGTCAATGATGCTTTGGACTCTCTCGGAGAACCAGTTGGCAGCGTCAGGGTTGGTGAAGTCGATGTAGCCGGGCACGGAGCCGTTGTTGTTCCACCAGCTCGAGTCCGGGCTGCCCTCTTCGTTCAGGACCAGGTAGCTAGAGAGCAAGGGGTAAGACGAAATCAATTAATCAAGTCAATTTTGTTTTAGTCCTTATAACAGTATGAATGAGAACGGTTATAAAAGTAGAGGAAGAACGAAGAAATGATGGAACGTGGTAGAAAATGTGAAAGATGATATCTAGAAAATAAAGGTACGAGTAACTACTGAGATATCGACTAATAGAGAAGTATGGATAAGAGCAGGAAAATTATGAACAAGGCTTACTGGATATCACCGTAAAATTGTCAAACACGTTAGGTTATAATATAACTAGAGAGATTGTAAACTCTCGAAAGATTGTCAAACGAACATACTGCTTACAATATAACGCATTATTTTTCGGTAGATTGTAATCTATCGAAGTGAAACCGTAATATTGTGAAAATGTATGCGATCGAAGTCAACTCGCGCGGTATGCAGGACGGGGAGGGAAGGAGGAGTCCCCCTTGCCCCATGGTACCACTCTCATGAAAAGTTAATGTACCATTCCTGAGAATACCGATTAATATACTATAACCTCAAAACACTTTATATTCCCCTAAAAAGCGTAGTCGACGGAGCCCCGCTACGCGGAGCGCCTATTTCTGTCTGCAGGGTTTAAAGGAACCTAACTAACCTAACGTGGGGGTGCCCCAAGTCCCGATTATGGCGGCAAAGATACTTCTGTCGCATGCACAATCTACCGAAAAATAAAGCGTTATATTGTAAGCAGTATGTTCAGTTGACAATATTTCGAGAGTTTACAATCTCGCTAGAGAGATTACAATCTAACGTGTTTGACAATTTTACAGTGACCTATATACATTTAAAACATAAACAAGTAGTTTTTCAACTCACCCATTTCCTAGAGCTTCGGAGTACCAGGGCTCACAGTCTTTGTTGATGAAGGGATGCACCCAAATAGCGACCCTGAAGCCAAGACCCTTGATGTCCTGAACCAACTGCTTCAAGTCTGGAAGCTTCCTTACGTCCACAAACAGCGAACCGTAGCAGACTTCCCAAAGATCGTCGATTTCAAACTGAGCGTTGGGGAAACCACTGTCTTTAATTTCATTGGCGAAAGACCAGAGCAAGTCCTGGTCGATTTCTCTCGAGTATCGTGCCCAGGTGGACCAGATAGGATACTGGATCATTCTGTATTCAGGGATGCCAGAGGGTTTGCCGAGATACGTCTCAACGGCATGTTGGTGAGCGACCTTAGGGTTATCAAAGAACCACAGTTCGTATTTAAGGATGTTTTCTTTGCGTTGTGTGCTGTAAGGGTCGGCGACCTCAGCGATCAGACAGAGATGGTTGTCCAAAACATTGTGGTAGTCGACGAAGAGTGGTACTTCGGGAGCCACGTAGAGGTACATGCCATCGGAATTCAGCCAGTAGCGCTCGCTGACGGCAGCGTTGTCTTCTTCCTTTGACACGATGGAGTACTTCTGGAGTTTAGAATTTTGGATGGGCCAGTATTGTTCTTTCTGTTCGGGACCGGCGAACCACTGGCTGGTACCTGGCAAAATATGCTTTTGTTAGTAAACTTAGCTTCAGGTTAAAATCTAGTACACAAAACTGTACTGGTCAAAATTTTATTCTCTCTTATTGAACTACCAATTTATTCACTTCGATGAGATTCTGATGACAAGTACTTCGCTTTCGAGCACTTTTATCAACTGTGATAAGCTTATTATGATGGTTGATTCTATAGAATGTTTCTAGATAAGTACAAGCTCGCGAAAGATACCGATATTCAAGTGCTTCGAAAAAGTAATCTTGGAGTGAGCGAAAAATATTCTTGCAAAATAAGACTTTGTAGACAGCGCTTTATCTTTGTTTGCCTTTTTAAAATAACATCACACCTGTGATTCTCGAAGGTTTATGCAGATGTGTGCCTTTGTATAAGTATGTCACCGTAAAATTGTTTAACACGTTAGATTGTAATATAACTAGAGAGATTGTAAACTCTCGAAAGATTGTCAAACGAACATAATGCTTACAATATAACGCATTATTTTTCGGTAGATTGTAATCTATCGAAGTGAAACCGTAATATTGTGAAATGTATGCGATGGCAGTCAACTCGCGCGGTGTGCAGGAGGGGGAGGGAAGGAGGGGTCCCCCCTTGTCCCATGGTACCACTCTCATGAAAAAATAATGTACCATTCCTGAGAAATACCGATTAATATACCCTAACCTCAAAACATTTTATAATCCCATAAAAAGCGTAGTCGACGGAGCACGGCGCGCGGGTCCCCTATTTCTGTCTGCATAACTTACCTAACGTGGGGGTGCCCCAAGTCCCGATTATGGCGGCAGAGATACTTCTGTAGCATACATTTCACAATGTTACGGTTTCACTTCGATAGATTACAATCTACCGAAAAATAAAGCGTTACATTGTAAGCAGCATGTTCAGTTGACAAATTTATGTATTTTGAGAGTTTACAATCTCGCTAGAGAGATTACAATCTATCGTGTTTGACAATTTTACGGTGACATTATAAACCATACGGGTGTATGATTTGGCGAAAGGTCTCTCTTCGCTGACGATAACCACTTAAACTTAAACTTTTTTGGTAGTTTTAAAACTTCACCAAATGATCTGAATAGTTCAGGTTGCTTACCAAAATCGATGCAGTCCTGGAATACCACATCGCTGGGTCCAGACCAGGTGATGCTGACCTTGAAGCCGCCTCTCCAGACCTCGCCAGTAGCCTCCATGTCGAAATTCACCCGGCTGTCTTCGACGGCTGCATTACGCCCGATGTGGCCCAAGTAATGGGACCCGGTAGCTGTTAGATGGCAAAGTTGGATTACATACTTTGAAAGGCAGAAAATATGGAGCTCGACTCTAAGCAAAATTTTAAATAATGGAAAAAAAAATTCACTCTGTAAGTAGGTATATTGAAAGACGAGATGTAACTATAAATCGAAAAACAAGTTACGTTATGAACCGACAAAAAGTTTCAAAATTATCTAGCTCAATTCGATCTAAAAACCATCTTATTACAGAAACCAATTTAAAAAATACGAAGTATAACTTACGTCCTTCGTTGGTGAGGAAGAAGCTGCCGTCGTCATTCTTGTGGGCGTGGAGTTTGCGTGCCTGCTGAGTGTGGGGCACAGCGCAGAGCGCCACCGTCACTCCTGTAAACGAACATAAGCATAAATTGGGTAGTACCTAGGCTTTACACATAAGAGTCCTATTACATTTTTATTTTTGAAAATTTTTAATTTTTACGTCCTGGATCACATTATTTCGATCGGCATACACGAGTGGATTGTTATTGACGAAAATTTTGTGTCCAGGTCCTTCCTCGTCCAGCGCAGCGAGCTGAATTGATGCAGAATTTAGAGTAGGTACTTTAATTTTATTTATTGTGACGTTGTCTTATTATACCTACTGACAAACGAAAACTAATGAAGGGTCATACTCAGAAAAAGTGTACATTTGGTATCTTTTTCTGTCCCGCTACTTCATAATAAAGTAAATATCCAAATTATGATAATGTTCTCTTTTTTCCCCCTTAATATTTATGTTAGTACTTATATTAATTTTTCTGCTATTTTAACTTTAATTTTCATTGAAACGGTAAATTTTTTGAGTGTCAAAACATTGTTATAAATTTATTTGATAAAATTGAGTTTATTTGGAATATAATGGCCGCTGAATCAAAACGGCCGTGAAAACTCAAGGAATTTAACGAAACTCTGGAACTCCAACATTCAACTGATCTTTTAGTAATTTTAGCTTTTTTATGAATTGAATGTAACTATGTGAATTTGAGCTTCAAACTTCCATCGCCGACGGTGTTTCTTGTAAATTCAGTTCGTAAAATATTTATAGTAAATTACACGTCAAAAAAAATTGAAAATGTGTAAGTAACTCCAACTTTCAAGAAAGAGAATGGTACTATCGTTATTCATAAGCAAACAACTAAAATATCTTAATGCTGCTGAAAATTATAGCGACAAAAATGGTGACACAGCAATTAGCGAGGTGGTTACTTATGGGAGACGTGCACGCGCCTGAAATCCTGAATATTCAACAATAACAAACTCACATTTCGTATGGTCGATAATTCTCAGAGAGGACGCCTGTGTCCTAGTCTTCCAGCGGGGACATAATGATACCTACTTATAATATAGCTGAGCTTGTTATATGTTAGGTACGTGTATCTTAATCAATGTACTTGGGCTTTTTAAGTTTATTTTGGACATCACTGAAGGAAAATATCGTAAATTGAATAGAATATTCTTTATTACGTGTAACATTCATGAAATAAAAAACTTTCCATAGGGTGACATAATGGTGAAGAAACAAAAACATAATTCTGAGTCTGAAATGGGCTATCCGCCTTTGTAAAAGAGGCCTTTGAGTATGTGGGACAATTATGTAAAACCTACAGATGCAGGCTGGTATTTATTATTATTAGGACTTGCAACAAAAAAAATATCTTACCTGCCAACAGGAGTATCACCTTCATCTTGTTATGTGGTACTAACGAAAATATGTCAAAGTAAAATATATTTATTAGCCCGATCAAGCTGTATCTAGGGGCATTATCTGTACGGATCGAGAGACTTGTCAGATAAACGATGAGATCAAATCCCCAATACCTATGGTTTACACAGCATTCTTTGTGTTATAGGCTGTTGCTAAATGGTTTTGATGAATAGTATTTTGTTTTTATTCCATGACGTCAGAAGTCGGTTCATGTTTGTGTGATTTGGCAACTGGTGTTCCTCAAGGTGGTTCTCTTTCTCCTCTTCTGTTTTCTATTTTTAATAATCTTCTAACTTCTGTGCTTCAGTGTGCGTATTATATGTATGCCGGATGACTAGCAATTGTACTGTCAGTATTCACAAACGCTCGGAATGGTTTTCGATTCGACAAGTCGTATGTCTATCCTTTGTTGGCATAACGAAAACGAGCGAGATAGACATACCTACGACTTCCCGAATCGAATTCGAATCGAAGCATTGTGAATATGGGGTCTGATCGACAATAATTTAAATAGGGACCTGATGGCAATAAAAACCTGGCCTGATAAATTTTGTGTGGCCCTAGCAAGTAACCTACACCAAGGGCCTATATAATATCCATCAACAGTGGGTGAATACGGGTTGAAATAATGATGATGATCAATTTGTTGTCTAATTTTTTAAATGTTTTTATTTTTCATAGGTTTTAAGTTCAACCTGTACCCATTTTCTTTTATTGAAGATATAGATTTTATTTTTCCTTTATAGAATTAGATATCAAGGACGCAAGTCATTCTCACCGGCAAAGTCTTATCTCAGATTTTGTGATAAGAAGAGACATAGTATATCATCACATCGCTCAAGTGTCTTGTTTGTAGGTAATATTAATCATGTAATGCATTTCAATGCATTCTGAATGCGAATCACACGGGACCGGTCAATGCGGCGACATGGGGTGGCCTATGTCCAGCAGTGTACGTCTTTCGGCTGAAATGATGATGATGATATTATGATCATAATATTGTATATTCAAGGTTGTAACGTTACATTTTCCTGGATAGGAAAATTTAAGGTCGCATTGGGTAAGGTTAAAAGTAAAATGGCAAGGGGATAGAAATTTATTAAATTAGGGAAGCCGAGGTAACGTGATAAGGGTCCAGGTCCAAAGCTCGCAGCTGGCAGAAACCGCTCGCTGCAGTGACAGGCTCGCTCGCAGACGCCAATCTTGCGAGGGTTCGAGGGTCGAGGCTCACCCGCTGTTCGTGTCCAGGTTCTCAGTAGTAGTAAGAGTAGCAGCAGCAGTAGTAGCAGCAATAGTAGTTTGTTAGACCTTCTTTGTAACCATTTTATTCTTCTATGTTCTAGAACATTATAAAAAAAAAAATAACATAGTTGCATGACGACGGGAAGCCGAGCCTGACAATTCAGTCTGCGTTTGGTCCTCGAGCCAGCAACAAGCTGGAAATTATTCTGAAATTTTTTACATGGTCGCTAAGCCGGTGAGATCTAGTCCTGGCGTCATTTTAAAGTCCTGAAGTCATGAAAAGCTACAACTACTATTGCTGCTACTACTGCTGCTGCTACTCCTACTATTCCCTACTACTGAGAACCTGGACACGGACAGCCTCGACCCTCGAACCCTCGCAAGATTGGCGTCTGCGAGCGAGCCTGTCACTGCAGCGAGCGGTTTTTGCGAGCTGCGAGCTTTGGACCTGGACCTGGACCCTTATCACGTTACTTCGGCTTCCCTAATTTAATACATTTCTATCCCCTTGCCATTTTTCTTTTAACCTTACCCAATGCGACCTTACATTTTCCTTAGCGAGATCTAGTCCTGGCGTCATTTTAAAGTCCTGAAGTCATGAAAAGCTACAACTACTACTGCTGGTGCTGCTACTCCTACTACTCGCCTACTTCAGAGAACCTGGACACGGACAGCGGGTGAGCCTCGACCCTCAAATCCTCGCTAGATTGGCGTCTGCGAGCGAGCCTGTCACTGCGGCGAGCGGTTTCTGCCAGCTGAGCTTTGGACCTGGACCTGGACCCTTATCACCACGTTACCTTGGCTTCCCTTGTCTTATTATACCATCATTTCTATCCCCTTGCCATTTTTCTTTTAAACTTATCCCAATGCGACCTTACATTTTCCTGGATAGGAAAATGTAAGGTCGCATTGGGATAAGTTACAAGGTTCAATGAACAAATCCAAAATATACCTACCTACTTACTATTTTTTTACTTTTTTTCTAACCTGCTTTCAAAGTTTATAAATACCGCTCAAGGTGTCTTGGGTATCTTAGTAATATTAGCCTATCTCAAAATCTAGAGCTGACAAGATTTAAAAATACAGGCGTGCCAGCGACACGTAGATGAAGAAGCGTGATGTTATTTTGCGAAAGTATTAGGCATTAATTAAAATTATACGCAAACTGAGCCAATATAAGGCATATTTTTACAACGTCAATAAAAATGTATAAATACACTGCACATATCTAGCACATACAAATTACAGATTTCCTGTGCGGGTAGGCAGACATTTCATGATGTTCAAAATTGTATTTATTATTTCGTTGGAACGCACCCGCATTGCAACTCGTTTTCATTGCCAAGTTTATGCGCAATAAAAACAAGCTGTCTTCACACAGCAGCTGTCACTTGAGTTTGAGTTTGACACAAAAAACAATAGGCGAGCTTTGAACATGGCAGATCCTAGAATTCGTCAAATAAAAATAAAGACGGGCGTTGTGAAACGCATAGCCAAGGAGAAAGTTGTGTACGAAAAGGAAGCAGAACAGCAGAAGAATAGAGTACAGAAGTTGAAAGACGAGGGAAAGGACGAGCATGATATCCGAAAGCAAGAGGAAGTCTTGCAGGAGTCGCTGATGATGGTCCCAGATTGTCAAAGACGGTGAGTTGATCTCTCAAATTATTGTTGATACCTAAAACTCCTTACATATTGGTATTCCGATGACTTTCTCGTTGTAGTTGCATCGCATTTTTTATGTAAAAGCACAGGTGTACATGGAGGTTATGATCCGTTGCGCGCGACATCTGTTCATTGTTGGCGTCCTTACTCACTGAAGCGTGATGATTCATGTTTACGATCTTTTGTTTTATGCACCATTAGTCTACCTAAATGTATAAACTTAATTTTTTAACCTTCAAGTGTGAGTAATTTTTAAATCTTCTTGCCTTGTCATTATTTCTGAGTTTTTATAAATTCTTCTAATTTTTTACCTGATATTTTGATTATGTTATGTTAAGTAAGTTCCCTCTTATAGAGAGGACGCCTGTGTCCCAGCAGTGGCTAGATTATAGGATGATGATGTTGTTGATGATTAGTAAAATAATGAACATTTTATATACCTATGTGACCCATTTAAACAGACACTTGTATGTTTGTTTCTAAAATAATGTTCATGCACATTTACATCTTATGAGTTGCATGAATTGCAAAAAACACCATAAATTAAACTTTTTGTCTTTTCTTTTCACAGACTGGTGAAGGCATTTGGTGATCTCAAATCGACATTAGAAACTGAACAAGATCTCAAAGAGCATGCAGATTACATTGCTGCAGAACAAGTACTTAAAGAGGCTGAGATTCAGCTCCCTGACACCACTGTAGCTTTATAATTTAACACATTCTTTTTCTATTAATTTTAAAATTACGTCAATCATGTCTTATAATCCTAATTTTTATAATAATTTACGCGGAAATAATTCAACATTCCAACGTTTGCCTAATTATTCAGTACGGCCACCGCCACCTCATCAGCCTCCCCCACATCATATGCTGTTGCCAGAAGAGCCTCTGCATTGTTTTTCCCACCCACCACCTTTTGTACCACAGCTTCACCATTCTGGTGAACCATTACCTCCCCATCACTTTGTCCCACCCCTGCCACAGCCTCCCCCATTCTTCATTCCTTCTGCTACCCCTGCAGCTAAAAGAGAACAGGCAGATCAAGACTTCCTTTCAACCTTTGACAGTAAAATACCTTTGAAAGAAGTTACACAAATCAGTGTCAAACGTCCAACAATATCAGCAGTCCGTGAAGAAATATATAATATACTTTTAATTTTCACTGAGCTGTACGATAAACAGAAGCACTTAACAGAAAACATAAATACACTGACTGAAGAAGAATGGAGTTCCAACATGAAGCAAGTGGAAGATAGTAAAGCTCGCATGAGTAAGGCTCTGTCTGCTATCACTGGTCCATGCATGGACATGCAGCGGAAGCTTTTAGCGAAACGGTCAGCAAAGAGGTTGCGTTTAAAAAGACTTTGCTTGGAGAAGAAAAGAGAGAAAGAGGAGAGAATTAAAGAGTTGAAGGAGAGATCCAGGAAGATTGATGAGAACTTGCAGAAAATAAAAGATGATATTAATAAAGCAAAACAGGTACATATAACATTCAATTTTTTTCATCCTTGTGTGTTGTTGAGTGAGTGTTAACTGAAATTTTAAATATTTCAGGAAGCTGAAGAAAAGCTCCAAGCTGATGTGGTGCTGAAAGAAGTTCTCCGCAAGAAAAGTGATGCAAAGAAATGTCTAACAAAACTCGATGCAGTGATGAAACTTCGCAAAGCTCGACAGAACACAGCCATGGGCCGAGGGGAGTCTGTTTCTGATACAGAAGCTACTGCTTTTAACTCTCATATTGGTAAGTTGGAATTAGGAATTTTTACAGAAAACATCATGAATCAATTGAAAATAAAATGGCATAAGCCGAGTGCAGCAGAAAGATATGCAAGATTCAACCAATCAAAGGACAGATGATTGACAAGATGTATATTTCAAACAATGCTATTGATAAATGATAAATGATAAATGATATTTATTCAGTAAGTAGGTTTTCTCAAACACTTTTACACGTCATGTTTTTAAACTAGATGGGGCCGGTGTTTCGTACCTGACTACTCTGAGAAGAAACAGCCGAAACAAACTCAGAGGTCATAGTCTCTTTTAAAGTCCAGACAATCTTGTTCAACTCACATGAGAACTATGCAGATTAGTGTCTGAGATGGTCTTTTGAAGAAAGAACCATACAGATTTGAGTGGACCTGTCCAGTCAGTGCAAGCATTTGTCAGTTATCGTGTAGCTCGACCTTATTTTATTGGTTGGTTTCTGCACGTCTCATCTCCGTTCCTCTTAAGAATCCAACTTAAACGCTGCTTGGCAGAGGCATTAATGTGTTAGGATTAGGATGCTGTTACTATTTCACCCATAGTCAATTCTTTATCAGTTTTCCAATCTGACATGAGATTTTACAGTAGTAATATGTGAGTTACAATGAAAAATGTACTTATCTTTCCTTTTTTAGTTGTGTTGGTGGATTTGCTTTTTTGTTGTTAACTATGCCATTAACATTTTGAAAGCCATACTCACAATTTTTGTAACCAGCAAGCGCGTGCCCTGTACGCCAAATGACAAAAATATGTTACAAAATATATATGTACAAAAATATAAATAGGTATGTTACAAAATGGTGGGTGAAATAGGGTAGACGACAAGAAAAATCGAATAAAATATTTGACCCGTATCTTTTCTTCTGTTACGTAAATCAAAATTTGACGAAGATACTACGCTTTTAAAATTCTCAATACGTCACGCCTAGGTATTTTTAGCTAATTCTGTCGTCACGAGCCCCTACTTCCGAGTTTTGATGCATTTTATCTTTGTTAATATTCATTGATTTACAATAATCTAACTGGCGGTATTTTTTGATACTGTCTTCATGCCTGCTGTGGTTTGGCGAGGAGGGCACGCGCGAGCGTTTAAATGCTTTGGCGGTCAAAAGGTTAAACAAAATTGTACATCTATCTTACCTTTCCAATTTTCAGACAAACTTAAATCCCTGTGGGCACGGAAACTAATTCTCTACGAGAAAGAAGAAGGGGAACTTCGAGCGCAATTGAAGGAGGACTGGCAGCAGAACACACTGCAAGCTCAGACGGAGCAAAACGTAGCTTCCAACTTGGTGAAGTGGCGCGAAACACTGTTCGGCGGACCACTGCCGCAAGTTGACTTTGGGGGCGATGTCCCTAGATTTGTTGGTGTCAGGTAAGTAATCAGCTCAACATTACTGGTGATGAATGCGTATGTTAAGACTGGTGAACCCATCGCAAAGTTTTTCAGTGTCGCTGAATAAGCCACATACCCAATTCAATAATTACGCGGTGAATTGATGGTTCTTGTTGTTGTTGTTGGCCCGTGCCACACGTATAAAAGAAAAATTTTATTAGATGCGAAAACAACGTCATTATGTTATGATATTTTACGCACATGAAATGTTTAAAGTTTTTTTTCTACCTTCCTGGCTCTGTAATGGACAAAAAAACACACTGTCAAAACTTTTAAACACGACTCAGGCGCGGGACAAATACAAGAGGTGTCGGACTAAGGCGAATTGCGGGCGAGGTGCGGGCGCGGCCCAGAACAGGCGCGCTAACTTTGTCGGAAAGGCGAGGCGGGCGAACACAGGGGATGCATTTGGGGCATTCTAGTGTTTAAATTATATTTATCGTCGCATTTTAGCCGTCTTGTTCTCTCCTGCGCCATGCCACTGCTAATTGCGGGTGCGCCAAGGGCGAGGAAGCGCCCGCGCCCCGCCGCCGTCTCAATATATGTCGCGCCACACCTCTTCTTTACATTTTGTATGAAATACCAAAGTGACGCCGCGCCCGTGCCTCACCTCCGCCCGACGGCTCTTGTATTTGTCCCGCGCCTAACCCACCAAGTTTAACTAACTTTTTTTTGTTCTTTCTAGATCTCAGTGGGACTGCTACATAAACAGTGAAGGAACTGGTCTACCCATAGGATGGGTCCCACCAGCCCCAAGGACTGACGATCCTGCTTAAATAAATGTGCTTTTTTAAAAAACCAGTATTTGGAATTTAAACGTAATCTAATATTTATTTGCATTTTGTGTATGAGACATTAATGTCTGCATGCTTTTTTTATAAATAAAGGATGCATTTACGATGAACGCTGGTATTATTCCCTTCATTAATTATTTCTTAAAGAAACATTAGACAAAAAATAGTGATCCGCCGGAGTCGGGAGTAGCCAGCAGGGTCTAAGCTACCGGTGGTTAGGGCTCCAATGAGACAGGAACCTCACATTGCAAGCCGTATCAGGAAGTACTGCCTTCTGAATCAAGCCCTTGATCCAACTTCCAAGCGAGAACCTCGAAAGATGTTGCGGTGGGTCATTGGCCATGACGACTATCGGCACAATGTTAAGAGTTCACATACCACATGTCAACGTTATGTGCCAAGTAGAACGTTATACCCTTAATTTGGCTTTGGATGTACTGTCATACAAGTCCTTTGTAAAAAAGATTTGTTAAAAAAATTACAACTGGCGTATGATGAATCAACGTTTTCAAATTGAAAAACTATATTTGATGGAAAAAATGAAACACATCTAACAATATTTATATAAACATAATTTGAATTTTGTGCGAGTCGGACTCGCCCATCAAGGGTTCCGTAACAGCAAGTAACATAGTATAAAAGTTCTTGTGCAGTTCGTTGTAAATGAAAGGTAAATTGCGGTTTATGATTTGACGTATTAAAAAAAAACTACTTACTAGATCTCGTTCAAACCAATTTTGAGTGGTAGTTTACATGGTAATGTACATCATATATATTTTTTAGTTTTATCATTCTCTTATTTTAGAAGTTACAGGGGGGGGGGGGGGGCACACATTTTACCACTTTGGAAGTCTCTCGCGCAAACTATTCAGTTTAGAAAAAAATGATATTAGAAACCTCAATATCATTTTTGAAGAGCTATCCCTAGATACCCCACACGTATGTGTTTGATGAAAAAAAAATTGAGCTTCAGTTCTATGTATGGGGAACCCCTAAATTTATTATTTTTTTCTATTTTTGTGTGAAAATCTTAATGCGGTTCACAGAATACATCTACTTACCAAGTTTCAACAGCCTAGTTCTTATAGTTTCGGAAAAAAGTGGCTGACGTGGCTGTGACATACGGACGGACAGACAGACAGACATGACGAATCTATAAGGGTTCCGTTTTTTGCCATTTGGCAACGGAACCCTAAAAATGGCTACTTGACGAACATCACCTTCGTTGTCCGAGATATTTATACAATTATTATAAATATAACATAGTTTAGGATAGGTGTAATGACAGAAATGTTTAGGATTACTTTATTGTGTAATGGCCTATTCGTGCGATAATATTTGTGAAGTTTATACAGTATGAAATGGTTCTATTTCGATCACAAACTTGATGAATGCTGTGTCATACACTGCCAAGTTAGTAACGAAACACCCTCCATCTTGCTTGTATGTCGGCATACATTGCCAGTTGGGAGGTTGCGTTTTGGGTTTAGGTACTTGGTTTTTCATAGAATGCATTTTTTTCTATGTCGGCAGCAATAGTTTCAAACTTGGTGAAAAATTTTTGGCGCTAGTGCCCGCTGAGAATGCACCCTCTGACGGTACATGATACAATAATAAGACCATGTGACGGTAGTGATTTAGTGAACATTTTGACCTTGACGATGAATTACATGTCCACACCCCGCTTTCTGTCAAATTCTGCACCTTCTATTGAAAATCCTGCCTGAATGTTCGACTCACACCAATTTTTCAAAGCGTCTTTTCAAGTTCTTCTCTAGAACCAAATTGTAGGAAAGTTCAATACTGAGTGGCACCCCTTGCACTACAACTTAGCTTAGCTGCAGCTCGTAACAAGGCTTCTTCCAAGTCACGTCGCAGAAATACCGGATCGCAACGTCCCCTTTCTGTTACTAAACGACCAAGAAACGTCCTATGGTGAATGCTGCGTATAAGGTGCAGCGCAGACGGCACACTTTTTGTGCGATCGAGTCTGCGGCGCACAAAAAGTCTGCATGGCGCGCAAAAAGTCGGTCGCGGATTTTTCACAGACTCAACGCACACGACGCACATCTTCGATCATTCCACAGAGTACTTTTATATATATGGAACGGCAGAGCTGTAGGGACGTAGACGCTATGAAAATCGTGCTGAGATCGCGAAGTATTATTTTGTACATGAAGTACAGAAAAAGAAGAAGAAGAATTTTGGGTACATCCTATACTTTCGGAAAGATTACTGAAGAGATAGTTCCATACTAAACATTCAATTCTGAAACAACATCCGGAAGTTTTTTTCAAATTTTATAAAATGTCTGTTACTACATTTGATGAGTTGCTATTTATTTTAAGACCTGCTTTGACTCATTCAGAAACAACAATGAGGAGGTGCATTGGTCCAGAAGAAAAGCTGTCTTTTTCAACCGACTTCCAAAAAGAGGAGGTTATCAATTCGTCTGTATGTTTTTTTTTTTTTTGTGTTTTAAATGTCTATCATATGATATTCTGCCTTAGAAGTATCATAAATTGCTGGTCTGTTTTGTATTTCTTGAATTAACATCGTTACATCGACCTCTGGCGCCATGATAATAGGTGCGTTACGTCCACCCCTAGCAAATGCAGATTGCCGACTCACAGTGCCGACTAAAGTGTGCGCCGTTTGCGTTAGCGCGCGTTGAAGCAAACGTTCAATTTTTTTCACACACTTTTTGTGCCAAGCGGCACAGCGCGGCGCGGTGCGGTCTGCCCGAATTACACGGTTTTTTTTTGTGCGCCGGATTTTTTGCGCGTCGTGTGCGTTACTGCATATCAATGCATAGGTTCTATTTTCACAGACTAAAAAGTGCGTCACGGATAGTCTGTCGTCTGCGCTGCACCTAATAGGCGTACATACCAGCACTTGAAGGTTTCAGCACTTTCGCCAGGTTGAAGGAGAAGCAAAGGTATGAAGCCGTTATACAGCCTAATATAAAAAAAATAGGTTTTTTTTTGTATATTTTTGAATTTAGAACACAAATAAAAAATGTTAAATGTGTTTTGCCTATGTGTTACTTATGCTTCTTTTGATCCCGGAAATGGTATAGGTAGGGTAGGTGAGAGTAGTAAAAACACAAGGAGTAGGTCGAAACAGCTGGGTAGATACATCTAATAGATTCAATAAAACACACTAATCAGCATACTCAAGTCTTTTACTCGTCACAATTTCCACTGCAATGGATTATTTAGTAAGAAATTATATATTATGTAAAAACACACGGACACACAGTCCATTAATTATACACTAATATGTCGGATATCGTGTAACTATCATATTAGGTCTATGAGCCCCTAAAATTGAGACGGCAGAAAATTATGCTGTTGGAAAATTGAGCGCGCTGTTGGATTTGCGTCAGGGTAGCCCGCGAAATTGAAATTTTCTTACGTTTTATGCAATTTGCAGCCCAGTGTGAAGTTGAATAGGTACAGTTGATTAAAATTTTGTTCGTGACTGTAAGACGTATGTACTTAAGTACAGAATTATAATCATCAAAATGATCAATACAACCCTCAAGGTCTAGGAACGATTTTGACCTTGAAAAAGTCATTCCTCGACCGGCAAATTGCAAAAAACGTAAGAAAAATTGAATTTCGCGGGCTAACCTGGAGCATCCACCTTAAGTTTAACACCGAATGCTAAAAATCTTAGCAGCTGAATGTCCTCATGGCATCTCGAATTTCCAACACATAATTTCTCTATAACGCCATCCAATCTTTATTTCAAGAAATAATTTCGGCAGTGTGGGGCCCATTCTAAGACATCCTACGAATAATTTGTAACTATGTATCCGTGAAAACGGGACGTCTTACTAAATTTAAATAAATCCAAATAAAAACGTAAATAAAGATTGTGACGACCTAATTTTGAACAAAGTTGTTCAGACTAAAACTAATTTACAATTTTTATGAAAATTATGTATAAATGAATGAAGTTATAGTACCTACAACAAAAGTATATATATCTAAATTATATACAGTTTTAGAACATAAGCGTCCCGTTTCGTCTACAACATTACTGAGGTAAATGCGGTATTGAATCGCGAAGTGACAACATTGTTTATAGAAATTACAAGGCAATACCAGAACCTAGTCGAACCTACACCAATCTGCAAACGACTCTCTTTTAAAGCCAAGAAAATAAACAGCGAACTTGTTTTTCTGAATGGAATACTTTAGCCCGTTTTCGCTCACAAGAGAATGAGTGCAACGAAGGTTTTCTGAAATGACAAAACCACAAGGTGGCAGCACTCGAAGGTCTAAACATCTATCAAAAGACACGTGTTTCTTGTAGTTTACAATAAGTTTTTCATTTAATTATCTTTTAAATCATTAATAAAATGCCTCAGTGTTGTGCCCCATAAGTTACCTTTTATTAACGTGGCCGCGTTACCTTTCCTTCAGTTTTTCCTTGTAACACTGACTTTTGCAATATTAGAAGCTTAATCTTTAGTTCAGGTGGTCTAAAAAGGCCACTTTATCAGAATCATAATTTGAATCACGTTAAAATTTAAAATTCTTAAAATGGACTTTATGGTTGTGATAATAAGGTCCATTTTACCAATTTAATTTTTTTAAGATGATTCAAATTATGATTCTTCTAAAGCGGCCGTTTTAGGCCCGCTGCTACTTTTCTGTCCGTAATCCATATTTATAATGTAGAACCGTCCAAATACGATGAAATTTCGGTAAAAAGTTTCACTAGCATCCAATTCAGTACAATTTGACAGTTGCATATACCAGACGCCTACGTAGCGACATCTGGTGTCAGATTAAATGCGAAAAACCCTCATTGCCCTTCTCTGAAACCGACTGAATAGGTACGTAGCCATCAACCAAGCATTCTGTACATCAAACTTAGTAACTTTACGCTAAAATTGTTGCTGGGAAACGAGTTTTTTTTGAGTTTTTAGACTGACATGGTCACTAACACAAACATTAGAATTAAAAACGGGATATTTAACATGGTAAATATCCCGTTTTTAATTCTAATGTTTGAGTTTTTTTTGGGTGAAAAAACATGATTTACCGTAGGTCTCAATGTAACGCACTTAAAACATTGTGCTGATGGATGGATTGAATAGTATGGGGGGCGTGGAGTTGTTTAAAGTAAAAATCTTATAATAAAAACATGTATTTAAAAAAAAGAACTTTGACCCCCAATATCTCCGAAACTAGAAGGTTCCCAGGTATGGTGTAGAACAAAAAAATGATCGCAATGACGGGGAGAACAAGTGCCTTTCGGCTACGTTGAGGTTTTTTTTTACACACTACTATACAACTAGAATATTTAGTTCATCAATTTGGCCTACTGACTCTTAGTTAAGCTATTTCTGTTTATTATTTATTTTCTTGGCCACAAAAACGTAATAAATCTCTGCATGACATTGAACCAGCCATTAGATTTACCACGGTAAATTAATTTTAATCCATTCCCTTTTTAAATTCCTCATTTTTGTGACGATAAATTTGAGATTTTTTTCAACTGTTTACCGCGGCAAATCTTTTTTATTTAGGGCCAGTTTCACCATTGAATTTGAAAGCAGTTACCGCTGCTAAACTACTATCTAATCACCATACCATTGCAATGATGTATGGTAATTAGCACGTCCGGTTTATTTGGTGGAATTCGCCCTTAATTGGGCGTTTTCACAGTAGGCGATAACGGCAACGACACGATATAGTGGAATTGGTGGTTTCATACATATTGTGGATGTTAGTTGCTGGCGGAAATCAACTAGGACCGCATTCCGAATTACAAAATAATCGCTCACATCTATATTTTGCGTTCCGATTTAGATATCACGATTATGACAGCTACGAGCTGTCATCAATTCGGAACGCTCGTGAACGCGTTCACAGTGAACATAACCCCAAACGAAAACCTTTCACAAGACCTATTTTTGAAAATGGAAGTTTGTTTTCATTTTTGACAGCGCTCACGGTGATATTTATTTGTGGCATGGTCGGTCGGTGTAATCGCAAAATGGCGCATGTCATGACGTCATCTATGACGATTCAAGGGACATCGATATCAGGCTCACGGTAATTCGGAACGGATTTATGGACGCTCAAATCGATTACAGCGTCATTCGGAATACGGCCTAGGTCTTCGACACTGCTCGGTAGCATAATACAAGCTGTTGGCTTATGTCGTCTCGACATTGTCGGATAAATAGAACAAAAAGATAAACCCTTACGATATCGTGACATTATCGCCTAGTGTGAAAATCATTCTAGCAAAGGATCTCAAATACATCAACATATTTTAAAACCTATCTACAGAGTGTTTATAAAGAATTATGTAATTTTGGATTTATATGTCCTGCATATTTAAATGGGACACAAATTATGAAAGCATGGACATTTCTTTTTAAACCCTCTGTAATCTATTTAGTTGATTGTTTCTATTGCACTCTAGAACCCGTCAATTTATACAAATCTTATAATTTTGCACTTTCCTTTTCTAATTGCTATGTCAATCACACAATTCCGTACACGTTTATACGATAAAACATTTTCATTAAATTTTACTATAAATACTAAACTAGCCTGAAGATTTTTTCACTAATAATTACTAACCCAACCAAGTAAGGCGACTGGACATCATTTAGACCCGTTTCAATAACTTACTTACGTATAACTGTCAGTTAATATGCCGAAACCGAGCAGTAAGTTATTGAAAATGGCCATAGGACTGCATTTGACCCAGTTGCCTGTCTTGGTTGATTTATAAAGCGTTAAATTTACATGGGAACTCGTTTAGGTTTCCTCGAAGACTACTAAAATCAACTGTCTCGAGAAAAAATTACATTACATCAAGAAACTTCTTTAAATTTACCACAGATAGATATAATAATAAATCGTTTGTCAATTTATTAACCAAGTAAGTTTATACCCGGGCCTCGACTGGTAACCATTTTCTGTCCGTTTTCATAATAAACACGTTAGTTCTCCCCATAAGGTTTGGTCGAGGTGTTTATCTCACTCGCATTTCGCTAGTTATTAGTGTGTCCATACACGATATAACCCGAAAATGTTGTAGACTAAAGTAGAAAAATAACAAAGTATCTTTATTATTGATACAAATGATCACAAATTAATTATTTTAGCTGTTGCTAACGAAATAATTTATCTATTATTTTATTACGTCATGTTAGAACCTCTTTAAAGTATCCAAGTGAATCATTCTATGGTTGGGCTTTCAGTCGAGAAAATGATTGTAACCAAGTTTTAATCAATGTCTTATTCGAGCTTTCTTTATTTTTTACCAGCCCTTTTCATGCCTTTGCCTTAAATCCGCGTTCTAACCAGAGCGAACATCACGCAACCTACCTTCACTTCGCTCGGCGAGTTCGCACACATACACACACACGGCCGCGCCGACAGAGGACAAGCGCCCTATGACACGAACAAACGAGTAACATAATTCGAGCCAGCGAGGTAGTATATCGAGTCCTTCATCTTGATGAGGTTTCTAGGTAAGACTGGATGCGATGTCTGACATAGAGGTGGCGCTGCTTGGGCGTAGGTCCAGCTGTGGACTGACATACTAAGTTGATTGACATTGACAAGTCAAGCCAGAAATTCCCCTTTTCAGCCCTTAATTGACTACTGCCACAGGCCAGTTTATTCTAGCCCCTGATGATAATGATGACGTATCCTGGATGTCTAGCTATTGCCATAGACCGGCGTAGTTCCCTATAAGCGGAGCGGGTAGCGGGCCGCCGGCTGTGAAGATCCGCGTTCCGCTGTCATCGTAACAGTGGGTGTAAATCGCAGGCACATGTTTCACTTGGTTGAAGCCGTCGGCTTCTTCGTCCGGGAACTAGAAAGGAACGAAGGTTTTTTGTAAATTAGGATAAACTTTACATAGTACAGAACAAATTCACTCCCGCTGTCTGTACGCTTAAATCTTTAAAGTGCTCCAGGGTAGCCCGCGAAATTCAAATTTTTTCATGTTTTTTTTTTCAATTTGCAGGCCAGTGCTAGGTTGTATGTGTTGTTTGCTAGACAAGAGTGCAAAGTTGTTTTTTAACCGCGTGCTCAATTTTGATGAACGAGCAAGCGAAAGATTCTAAAATTGAGTCACGAGCGCAGCGAGTGATTCAAAACTTAGAATCTTGAGCGTTAGCGAGGTAATCAAAAGAGCACGAGGTGAAAAATCTTTGCACTCGAGTGCAACACGTAACTTTTCATCCCACCTCAGCGAGGAAATGAATAAACGCAAAAACGAGCTCCAAATATTTACAAATTCAGTTAATTCTGTTGGCGTCAAATAAACTTCATCGTCGCTTTTCAACCTAAGGTGTTAACAATATGACGTGAAAAGAAAATGGCGCGCGCAAAACAAATTAAAAAAAAGTACACCAAGAAGGAAGTTATTAGCAAATAAAAAAAAAATATGATAAATTCGGCATCATGGAGGTAGAAGTAAATAGGTTTAATTATGTTTTGAATTCACATACTTAGTGCATACGATGTTCTAAATTCAAATTTACTTTACCCTCAAGACGATAATAAAAATACTCTTTCCGAGATGGGGGGATGAAAAAAAAATATTCGCGGCTGTAAGACGTATACAGGGTTATTTGCAAAACACCAACAACCTCGCAGGAGAAGATAGTTTACTAACATCTTATACAACGTTTTATCCTACGACTTTTTCTAAAACAAAAAACAAATCAAACTGTACTAAGATGATTATAATATAACAATAGAACCTTGTTGAACTCACCACGTATCCTCTGGAAGCCTTCAGTGTGACGGTTTTGGTAGAATGGATATTACTCTCTAAGTATTTGCCCGCACGCAGGTCGTAGAACATTAATAGACCTGGCAAAGAAAGAAACAGAAAAACTTGTTATAATTAGGCATCTTTATTCCTAAATCAAATTAGGTGATGATTGGGACTTGGGCCGTCAGATGATTAGGAATGGACAGGGCGAAAAGTTCCATATCCTCGCATTGAAATGGATGACGTCAGTTTTTCATATGTGGCGGTATATAGATGAGACCACGAATGTAAATATTCCTGTAAGCTAATAGCTCCAGGGTCCCATGCCAGCTGGGGGGCGTCCATAAATCACGTGAGGCTCGAAAGGGGGGAAAAATCAAGAAATATCACGAGGGGGGGGGGAGGAAGTAGTGAGATATCACGTGTATTTATGTTATCTTTGAACACGCGATTTCTAAATTGCCTATCTGGACATTTTTAAAACGGTGCTTATTTTAACAAAATTAAATTATTCTTATATTCTTATAAATATATATAATATAATTATTATATCCGTGTTATCCTGTTTTTTAAAATAATAATCTGATTATTTTTATGATACTGGTACTTTGTGTCATAAAATTACACACTGCTTTTGGGGGAGAGGAAATGGCTAAAAAGTTGCTAAAAAAGATCACGTGATTAAAGGACGACCCACTGGCAGAGCGGATACTGCAGCCGCGATGTGATCTTATAACAACAGTCTAGTAGTTGTGACGTAGTGTATACTTGTCACTGTGACAACTTACCCAGGCCAGTGCCGATGGTGAGCATATTGCCCCTAAAGCTGGCAGAGCGGATGCCGCAGCCGTTGTACCGCGATGTGATCTTATAACAACAGTCTAGTAGTTGTGACGTAGTGTATACTTGTCACTGTGACAACTTACCCAGGCCAGTGCCGATGGTGAGCATATTGCCCCTAAAGCTGGCAGAGCGGATGCCGCAGCCGTTGTACCGCGAGGTGATCTTATAACAACAGTCTAGTAGTTGTGACGTAGTGTATACTTGTCACTGTGACAACTTACCCAGGCCAGTGCCGATGGTGAGCATATTGCCCCTAAAGCTGGCAGAGCGGATGCCGCAGCCGTTGTACCGCGATGTGATCTTATAACAACAGTCTAGTAGTTGTGACGTAGTGTATACTTGTCACTGTGACAACTTACCCAGGCCAGTGCCGATGGTGAGCATATTGCCCCTAAAGCTGGCAGAGCGGATGCCGCAGCCGTTGTACCGCGAGGTGATCTTATAACAACAGTCTAGTAGTTGTGACGTAGTGTATACTTGTCACTGTGACAACTTACCCAGGCCAGTGCCGATGGTGAGCATATTGCCCCTAAAGCTGGCAGAGCGGATGCCGCAGCCGTTGTACCGCGATGTGATCTTATAACAACAGTCTAGTAGTTGTGACGTAGTGTATACTTGTCACTGTGACAACTTACCCAGGCCAGTGCCGATGGTGAGCATATTGCCCCTAAAGCTGGCAGAGCGGATGCCGCAGCCGTTGTACCGCGATGTGATCTTATAACAACAGTCTAGTAGTTGTGACGTAGTGTATACTTGTCACTGTGACAACTTACCCAGGCCAGTGCCGATGGTGAGCATATTGCCCCTAAAGCTGGCAGAGCGGATGCCGCAGCCGTTGTACCGCGATGTGATCTTATAACAACAGTCTAGTAGTTGTGACGTAGTGTATACTTGTCACTGTGACAACTTACCCAGGCCAGTGCCGATGGTGAGCATATTGCCCCTAAAGCTGGCAGAGCGGATGCCGCAGCCGTTGTACCGCGAGGTGATCTTATAACAACAGTCTAGTAGTTGTGACGTAGTGTATACTTGTCACTGTGACAACTTACCCAGGCCAGTGCCGATGGTGAGCATATTGCCCCTAAAGCTGGCAGAGCGGATGCCGCAGCCGTTGTACCGCGAGGTGATCTTATAACAACAGTCTAGTAGTTGTGACGTAGTGTATACTTGTCACTGTGACAACTTACCCAGGCCAGTGCCGATGGTGAGCATATTGCCCCTAAAGCTGGCAGAGCGGATGCCGCAGCCGTTGTACCGCGATGTGATCTTATAACAACAGTCTAGTAGTTGTGACGTAGTGTATACTTGTCACTGTGACAACTTACCCAGGCCAGTGCCGATGGTGAGCATATTGCCCCTAAAGCTGGCAGAGCGGATGCCGCAGCCGTTGTACCGCGAGGTGATCTTATAACAACAGTCTAGTAGTTGTGACGTAGTGTATACTTGTCACTGTGACAACTTACCCAGGCCAGTGCCGATGGTGAGCATATTGCCCCTAAAGCTGGCAGAGCGGATGCCGCAGCCGTTGTACCGCGAGGTGATCTTATAACAACAGTCTAGTAGTTGTGACGTAGTGTATACTTGTCACTGTGACAACTTACCCAGGCCAGTGCCGATGGTGAGCATATTGCCCCTAAAGCTGGCAGAGCGGATGCCGCAGCCGTTGTACCGCGATGTGATCTTATAACAACAGTCTAGTAGTTGTGACGTAGTGTATACTTGTCACTGTGACAACTTACCCAGGCCAGTGCCGATGGTGAGCATATTGCCCCTAAAGCTGGCAGAGCGGATGCCGCAGCCGTTGTACCGCGATGTGATCTTATAACAACAGTCTAGTAGTTGTGACGTAGTGTATACTTGTCACTGTGACAACTTACCCAGGCCAGTGCCGATGGTGAGCATATTGCCCCTAAAGCTGGCAGAGCGGATGCCGCAGCCGTTGTACCGCGAGGTGATCTTATAACAACAGTCTAGTAGTTGTGACGTAGTGTATACTTGTCACTGTGACAACTTACCCAGGCCAGTGCCGATGGTGAGCATATTGCCCCTAAAGCTGGCAGAGCGGATGCCGCAGCCGTTGTACCGCGATGTGATCTTATAACAACAGTCTAGTAGTTGTGACGTAGTGTATACTTGTCACTGTGACAACTTACCCAGGCCAGTGCCGATGGTGAGCATATTGCCCCTAAAGCTGGCAGAGCGGATGCCGCAGCCGTTGTACCGCGAGGTGATCTTATAACAACAGTCTAGTAGTTGTGACGTAGTGTATACTTGTCACTGTGACAACTTACCCAGGCCAGTGCCGATGGTGAGCATATTGCCCCTAAAGCTGGCAGAGCGGATGCCGCAGCCGTTGTACCGCGAGGTGATCTTATAACAACAGTCTAGTAGTTGTGACGTAGTGTATACTTGTCACTGTGACAACTTACCCAGGCCAGTGCCGATGGTGAGCATATTGCCCCTAAAGCTGGCAGAGCGGATGCCGCAGCCGTTGTACCGCGAGGTGATCTTATAACAACAGTCTAGTAGTTGTGACGTAGTGTATACTTGTCACTGTGACAACTTACCCAGGCCAGTGCCGATGGTGAGCATATTGCCCCTAAAGCTGGCAGAGCGGATGCCGCAGCCGTTGTACCGCGAGGTGATCTTATAACAACAGTCTAGTAGTTGTGACGTAGTGTATACTTGTCACTGTGACAACTTACCCAGGCCAGTGCCGATGGTGAGCATATTGCCCCTAAAGCTGGCAGAGCGGATGCCGCAGCCGTTGTACCGCGAGGTGATCTTCTTGACAGACTGCAGCGTGCGACAGTCTAGCAGGAGGGTGTAGGACTTGCAGCCTATTGCGTACACGCCGCTTTCCTGAGGACACATTCATAGGAATGTGAGTATTTGGATAACAGGAGGAAGAAAAAAGAGCGTTGCGTGAACGTAAAAGGGACCAGTTAGCGACGAAAAGCTCAACAATAGACCCAAAAGCAACTGTGGTGTTCAAATTGGTCAGACTTTAATAAACTGGACAAACATTGGTTTCTAGGTGTACAGCCATTTAATGTTTACCATTTTTTTATTCTTTTAAAAAGGAAAAGTAAGTATTTATTTTGGTAATCTTCGGAAACAAAAACGCGTGGTTATTATACAGTACTTAGGTCCATGTTCACCAAAAAGATGACAGTCTGATTATCTAAAACAGCTGTTTAAACACATTTTTTTATGGTAATATGTCACAGTGACAGCTGTTTTTAGCTAATCAGGCTGTTATCTTTTCGGTGAACATGGACCTTAGTAGTTACTACGGGTAGAAAATAATACAGTAACAAAGCCATGCCAATATGTGATATAAACAGATGGCCAAGATGTGGCCGGAGTGGGTAACCCGACCGAGAGATTAAGATCCAAACGCTTAATAATAAGGTGCATTATTATACGTACACAAGTACCAAACTGTAGTTTTCCGTTGGTGGGAGGATTACTCGAAAACATGAATATTTCCCGAGCGCAAACTGTTTCTAGTTGAACTGTACGCACCTGGGTAGCTAAGCACACGAGGTCCTGGCACGAGGGCAGCTTGCGGGAGAGAGTCTGGCGGAAGGTCTCCGCGCTGAACACGTGGATGTAGCCGTTCAGTGTCAGCGCCGCTATCTCGCGCCAGCGCTGGTTGAATGTCAGCGCGCGGACTTTCTGACCTGAGTACACGTTTTTCAAAATAGTTAATACAATGGAAGATATTATATCTTTTTAAGACTTCACAGGACTTAAAACTACAGCATAAACTTGGCCTTTTTTTTGCATTGATGCTATTACTTACTTATGTATCTTATGGTTTCTTAGATAGATAACTTGTAGTAGAGAAAAAGAGTGGAACCCAGTATACTACCCTGCGGCACACCTAATTCAAACGTTACTTCAACACCAACATGTACAGTTTGTACTGTAAAAATCTTCGATCAATAATAGTACTAGATTCCCGATCAGCGCTTCAAAAACGGCCCGAAAAATAAGACCACAAATACTTTTGTGGTCTTATTTCAAATTAGTATGGTCCAAGCGTAGCCAACATTAAGACGTCAAAATGCCGCAGTGCGAGTTCAAAAACTGTGTAAAAATACCACCTTAACACCTAGGTTTTGGAAGAAATATTTTTTTTTTGGTAAGTTTACATCATTAAGTGTTTTTCATAAAATAAAAACCCTTAAATAGTTAATAAATTCAAACAGCTAATATTATAATTGTTTGGCCAATGTTTGCTACAACGCACCAACTATTGTATCAAACATTGACAGTTCTTGAACAGGGAACGCATGGAGTAGTGTTGTTATTTTTATTTATCGTTTTTCTAGTGACCCATTTCGCTGTGCAGAATGGATATCTATTGTCTCGAAAGAAAGAGGAAAAAAAATATGCAACCCTTGTAATTTTATTAATTAACTTACCTAGATAACTATTTCAGATACTTTTGTATAAAGAATACGCCGAAAACACGTTTCTTGATTCCCTTTATTTTTTTTAACTTTATTAAGTTTTTTTATTACCTATTCGTTGTAATAGCGGCAATGTAAAACAGTATTTTTTACCTTTTTGAATCGATCAAAAATATTTGCTTCCATACATACGAAACTAAAAACATATATTCTGCAACTCTACATCTTTCAATACTTACTGTGTTCTAAATATTGAAATGTCATACCAAAAATTACGTTTAGTTCCACAATAGAATAAGTACGAAATTGTAAACAAAATGTTTTTAACCTAAGGACTCAGACTTAAGATTCATTTTAGAATAAATATTTTTTTACTGACGACTTTTTATTTTCAAGCAACATTTTAAATTTGTTCTTTTAATCCTTTCTTCGATGAAAGGACTTAAATCAATATATTTTGCAATGGTAATTAAACTTTACGTTTAAGAATTAAGGTTTATATTAAACTGTAGGTTGTTCATATTATTAAACTTTTTGCTATGAAATGTAGATGTTTGCGTGTGTGCAAACGTGGCCACTTGAGCGACGTACTTTTGTTCCTGATCCTTAATCTAGTACTATTATTGATCGAAGGTTAAAATAAAAGAACATGTTTCTGTTTTTAAGGTAATCAGTCAGTAGTGCTAGTTGAACGCCTTTAATATAACGGGCTTCAAGTTTTTGCTCATGACAGAGAACAGAGACAGTGTCAAAGGCTATTTATTACATGATAAAGAGATACAGTAAAAAATGTTTTTCCTATCCATTTATTAACTTAAATGAGATTGAAACGGCCTGCTTTAACAAGTAGCGTATCAGAAAATATATTGTTTTCTTTTAAATATTTTGTAAGCTTGTTGTTGATCAAAGTTCTTCGATTACGTCGTAAAGGTTGCTATTGGCCAGTGTTTGCTTCATGTTTTTTTTTCTTGTTTATCACGGTGTAAAGGTAGTTAGTACCCACCTGAGCGGCACTCCTTGACACAAACAGGTGAGACGTAGTGGTGCATGGTCTGCGTGGGCGGCGCGGCCGGAGCCTTCCACAGCGCCAGCTTGGAGTCGCGCGACCCGGTCACTACGAACTCGTCGTCCAGCCAGCACATGTCCAGGATCTGTGATACAATACTATTATTTAACAATTGGATGGAGTGGACCTTCTAAACTGATTTCAGAGTTTTTTTGTCGCCCATGGGGCCTCTGACTTGAAAAACCAACATCGTCTACTATAGCTGCTTGGCATTTTTGCGATAATAGCCGATTTTCACGATGCGAAATGAATTAGTATTTATTTATTTATTTATTTATTTATTTATAACAATCTTACCTACACTATCATTACAGATCAATGATCCAATGCGACAGAGTGGCCTTACTAACTAAATCCTAAATCTACACCTTATACCTAGTTAAAAAAATATCTTAACCTAAATAACATAATACATATAGTGTAACTTTTGCGAATTCACTCAAGTTGCACCACAATACATCAACCCTCTCGTGAACCTCATTCACCACACGTATGGCTCTAGTGAGAGGAGTTCTCGCCAGTAGGTTGGTCCTGGCTGCAGGCACAGCGAGCAGGGGCGGGCGGTGCCGCCTCCACACGTACCGGTCGGGCACGTACAGCGGTAGGTGTCGCAGCACTCCCGGGTTATGCGCCACGCCACGTAGTAGTTTCACTACATACGCTGCGAGCGAAAACTCCCGTCGTACTCTTAGAGTGTTATACCCTACCATACCCAGAACAAATAGTGTAGGGTACATCAATGGGTATAATGGATATACCCCATACAGTTTGTAATACAAGTGTCGCGTGAACTTATTTTGGATACGTTCCAACATAACACTATATTTCGCCTCATGAGGAGCCCAAATGAATGCGCTATGTTCGAGGTGACTTCGGACTAATGCGTCATATAGTACCCTTAGTGTCGTGATGTTGGTGAATCCTTGGGACTGCCTGAGTACGAAACCTAGGTTTCTGTATGCCTTCTTACATATCTTATTGATATGCTCACGGAAGGTTAGTTCCTGAGAGAAGACTACCCCTAAGTCTCGTACCTGAGACACTCGTTGCATCGGCACATCCTCAACCTTGTACTGATAACTCAAGGGAGTTCGCGCGCGAGTGAACGACATCACCGAACATTTAGCAACATTAAAATGTAGTTTGTTGTCATTGCTCCATTCGACCACTCTGTCAATGTCCTCCTGTAGGCGTTCACAATCCGAGTGATCCCGAACCTCGAGCAGCAATTTCAGGTCATCCGCAAACAATAAACAGGTCCCATGTCTGACGACTTCCGGCAAGTCATTTATCATTACAATAAACTCGAGAGGCCCTACATTGCTGCCCTGGCTCACGCCCGATCTCGTGTAATACGGTTGAGATACACAGCCATTGTAGTCGACATATTGCTGGCGATCCTTCATATAGCTAGCGAAGAACTGTATCAGAGGTAGTGTACATCCAATTTTCGCGAGCTTCCTTAACAAGATGTCATTGTCCACCGTATCGAACGCCTTTTTAAAATCGAAGTACGCAGCATCTACCTGTACCCCAGAGTCTACTGCCGGCACCACCTGTACCATAAAGTTAATAAGGTTTGTAGCAGTGCTGCGTCCAGGTCGGAACCCATGTTGCGCATCTGACAGACGCGCACGCATTTGTTCCTGAACGGAGCGCTGAATAGCCGACTCGAGTACTTTAGCAGGCGTGGAGAGTACAGCCACCGGTCTATAATTACAGGTATCTGAACTTGGTTTTCCTTTAGGAACCGGAACAACGCGCGTGATCTTCCACCTTTGAGGGAACGTGGCTTGTTGTAAACATGCATTAAAAATGTAAAGTAATGGCTCCGCCAGTACCCTCCCGCAGTCTCGGAACAGAAACGCTGGTATCCCGTCTGGGCCAGACGAACGTTTTGGCTTGAGACTCCCAAGCGCCTGCCGAACTTCCGTGAGACTCAGTGTCTCAATGTGTACCCGTGCACTGGTTGCGCCGACCTCCGACACCGCCGCGCACGCGTCCAGTTTGGGTGGCTCCTTGCTGTACACAGACTCAAAAAAGTCAGCGAACTGCACAGCACACTCACCATCTGTTAGATGTTGACCTTCTTTTATGATACTCTGCTTATTTAGTGTTTTTCTTTTCGATCTTATATACTGCCAAAACGATTTCGGATCCTTTACAAATTGATACTGAATTTTATTTTTATGTTGTTTATGCGCAGTTTCTATTAACTTTTTAATACGAGTTCTACATTCCGCAAATTTGTGATAATCATTATCCAACTTAGTTTTTTTGAATTTTTTGTGAAGTGTGGCTTTAATTTGTATATTTTTTATTATATCTCTCGTGTACCATACTGGGTATACATACCGCGAATTTCCACTACTAAGCTTTTTTCGGGGTACGCACCCATTAATAGTACAATTAATATTATCATAAAAGAAGTTCAACATTTCTTCTAAATCATGCATTCCGTACATCATACTCCAGTCAATGGAAAGAATCCTAGAATATAACAGTTGAAAATCAGCCCTATTCCAATTCCACTGTGGTCTAATATGGTGTGCACTAGAATCGCGGGCGACGGCGGGGGACGTCGTCGGGGCGGCGGCGGGGCGCACGCTAACCGCTAGCGGCGGGTGGTGCGCGTCGACCGGCACCAGCGCCTCATCCGCCGCCACCACCGTCACTCCCCCGCTAATGCCTGCACTCAGAACCAAATCCAACTGACGACCCAAATGGTTAGGTACTGTGTTACTTTGAGTGAACTCGCAATACGATAGAAAACATTCGAAATAATTACTAATATTAGCAGGACAAGAATACAAGTTAAAATCACCAATTACAATAACTTCTCCATACCTAACACACAATTTTTCTATTATTCTAAATAACAACATGTAATCATTTTCCGAACTACCTGGCGGAATGTAGACAACACAACACACAAACAAAAAACGTTTATTTAAATGTACCGTTGCACAAATCATTTCGAACACACAAGTGTCTATCGACGCGTCCAAGATAGGTAGTTGTCGCAGCTCGAACCGGTGTGTGGCCACGAGAAGCGCGCCGCCTTGCTTTCGACCATCCGCTCGATCACATCTTAATATATTATATCCGGGTGGAACAATTTCCGCGTCTTGTATGGATTCACTGCAGCCAGACTCAGTAATAGCGAATAAGTCCGAGGTGGATGCCAATAAGTTGTTTCTGAAGTAGTCTAGCTTAGTTCGAAGACCCCTAACATTTTGGTAATATATTTCAATTACACTATTACTTATGGAGCGGGCTGTTGGGCTGTTTACGAAACCAAATCCATTCATTGAATTCAGTGTTTAGTGGCCATACTTCCGCATTATTCAGCAAGGTATAGTGCTTTTCGGATACACCTATACTAAAAGACGAGTAATCTCGTGCTGTCTTATGTTTGATCTTCTCAATTTTCATAGGTGCTTCAGGGCCACAAAGTTTTTTTATGTACTCAGTCATAGCTTCTTGTGTGGTTTCCGGATGCAAGCGCCATACATGTAGATATTTCATTCTTTCCATAGCCACTATTCCTTTAATTTCCGTATTTCTTCCAATAGTCACATTTTTTGACAGACGGTTAGTTTTTTTATATTGTACAGTAATCCAGCCAGTTTCTTCTTCACGCTCCGACTGTTCAATAACGTCTGGGGCGCCAGTATAACTCGCCTGTGTTTCAAGTACCGTTGTAGCAGATTTCGTGGCCCCACACTTGTTTACATTCTGGATTTCGGCGGTTGGTTGATTATGCGTATTGTTATTTTTTTTAGGTTTTTTGGTTTTATTTTGACCAACGGCTTCAGCCAATGTAGATTGAGAGCTAGTGGATGCTTCTTTCGGTGGTGGGACGATGCCGGATGATGTCTGGGATTGGATATTGCGAGCCAATTGAAGGTTGACTTTTTCTTCTATCACCGTCATTATTTTAACTAATTTGTCAAGATCTTTTTTTGTTTGCGTATATTGATCTTGCATGAGCGTAATCGCATTTGCCTGAGAGTCCAAGCGGGCCATAATGTCAAATCGAAACTGCCTAAGTTCATCCAGCAACACGGAATCCACGTCGCTTGAAATTGTAGGTGAGCATTGGACCCGGGTTCCTCGCTGGGAGTTCACATTATCAGGTGTTATGGTTGTGTGTAGTCTGGTGGAATCCCCTCTGACTGGCGTATCTATATTTCCGCGCTTCGGATTTAAGCAAACACACCCTGGACACACCCATTTCTCCTTATATGCTAGGCTAAATGTTTTAAAAGCCTCTAGGTTAATTTTGAGACAATTTAAATCATAAGCTGTCATGCATTTTTCCTTTGAGCATTCCATAAAGAAGTTATCTGTTATAGTTGAACTGCAAGCGCCGCACTTTTTCTCCATTATTTTTGAATTATTATTCATCAGAAATCAAAAATTACGTGGATGTGTGAGTGTAACGCCAAGCGCTCCACGTTTTGCAGACGTGCGACAAGGACGAATTATTTGTCGCGCGCAGCCTGTCTCTTTCTCCCGAGGAGGTGAAGAGCTTACCTCAGCCTCGCTAGCGCGCACAATATTGCACTCGCGAATAAAATCAGCGTTAAAAGTTCACTCCACTTTGGTACTTAGTTTATTAGTTGTACGACAACAATACGATTCAATTTTCCATGAATTAACACACCACTTTTTTTTGGGTAAAATACGAATAAATTGCGAATAATGCGTCCGCACTCGACCGCGTCCGCGGCATCAGTAGTATGAACTAAGAAAGCGAATGCGCTTTAAATGACATGATTTATTCTGAGTTTTTAGACTGACATGGTCACTAACACAAACATTAGAATTTAGAACGGGATATTTACTATGTTTACTCATAACAAACAATAAACATGGTAAATATCCCGTTCTAAATTCTAATGTTTATGATTTATTCTTTCGTTAACTTGATTTATTTTATTGAAATTATTCTTTTCAAATTTTAATTGTGTTAAGTATTTTATTTTTAAATTTAAATGTTATCCAAATTTTAATTGTATTATGTTATTTTTGTTGTGTTAGTTTTAAATGAGTTTTCGACACAATGTAAAAATTGTTTATGAAATAAATGAAATGAAATGAATTCTCTAGCTAGAAGTCATTACAAACAACACGTTAACTTATTTAAAACACCACTCTGATTTTGAAAGCAAAGACAGAATGACGTTTTAAATATGTTTAGTACAGTTTGCTTGTATTTAGTGATTCGTAGGGCAAGCAAGAATGAAAAGTTCTCACCCAGTCTTTATGTGCTTCACCCACACAAACGGGGTCTAAGGTAGGAAGACTGTATATCGCCAGTTCGCACGAGTTACGCGCCCCGGTTGCTAGTAATGTTCTGTAACAAATATACAATACACTTGATCATTAAAATCTTTAGTATCTAGCTCAACGTAAAAGTCATAGTTAGAAATCTTAAACAAATTCTCATGTTGTCAATGTACCATCAGATTAAATATCGCTGGAGCTGGACATTACAAACAGCGCCATCTAGTGCCACACTAAGCAACGAGGCTTGTGTCGTGGACACCAGATAGTTGATACACGTGATATTTGTTAGGAAATTTTGGGAATATTTAGACAGTCTAAATACTTCAAGAAAGAAGAGAAGAAGAATGTTTATCAAACGTACCTAGAAGGATTGATCTGCAGCGCATGTATCCCGGTCTGATGGTCGGCGCCGGCCCAGGGAGCGCGCGGCCGCAGCGTCGGGATCGCGTCCAGAGTGCGCCGACGTACGTCATACACCATCAACTGACACAACAAACTCAAACCATTTATTGCGAACTAACTGTAGAATATCGTGAAAATAATACCAATCCACACTGGGCCCGCGTGGTGGATTATAGCGCATTCCCTCTCTTGGAAAGGAGGCCCGTGTCCCAGCAGTGGGAACAGTAATAGGCTGCCGATGAAGATGATGAAGTGTAGAATGTGGTGTTATTTTTTATTACTTATTTATGACTTAGCAGCCTTTTACAAGCATTGTAATTTATCCTTTAGCTGCCCTTTTCATCCTAAATTTGCATGCATTAAACATTGTTATTACTTGATATTTTTCTTTTATATTAGTACAAACTATATTATTATAGTGCCTTAATGAAACTAATTGGAGCTGAATAGTCCTCCAGACAGAATTATGTGCATGGCGGCCAATCTCAGCGGAGACTAGACCTAGATATTCTATGAGTTTGATTTGTATTGTATTGTACAACAGGCTGGTGTCCGCAACTCCACGTCAAAGCGCGTATTTTGCGTATGGGCTATAAATCCACCACGCGGGCCCAGTGCGGGTTGGTAGATGTCACATGTCTTAGAATTTTTGGTTCTAGGACATGCCGGTTTCCTCACGATGTTTTCCTTCACCGTTTTGAGATTGAGAGCAGTGGTGATGAAATAAATTACACAAAGTAATGCTCCTGTCTGGGTTCGAACCCATGACTTACTGCTCGTAAGTCGGGGCCGCCACCACTAGTTTGATTTATTTATCTGCTCCCTTTATTGAGAGGTGGTAAAACAGGTGAACAGCTTTTATACCACCAAGGTTGGTTGAAAAGCAATGTGGCAGGGCTCAGTTCAATTACGTTTTGTTTTTTAGTCATAGCCAGTCGATTACAGAGCAACAGTGGCCAAGTGGTGGTGGCACTGACTTTTGTGGGTTCTTACCCAGACAGGCTCATTACTTTGTGTAATTTATATCATCACCACTGCTCTCAAAACGGTGAAGGAAAACATCATGAGGAAACCGGCATGTCCTAGAACCAAAAATTCGAAGACATGTGACATCTTCCAACCCGCACTAGGCACAAGTGGTAGATTATAGCCCATTCCCTCATAGAGAGGAAGCCTGTGTCCCTGCAGTGGGAACATTATAGGTTGATAATGCTAAGCTAGTCGACAAGATCTTCTAGTCTTCCTCAGTTAGGTTACATTTTACCACACTCAAGTATTGAAAAGGGGGTCATTAAATGAACTAGGTTCTTAGCCTCATACCTTGTTACACTTAGTGCCGAACACGACCTGTCTGTCGGAGAGCCACTGGGAGCAGAACACTTTGTTCATGTTGCCCAGGTTGATGGGGGTCTCCCGGAACATGTCGTGGGTGAGCATGTGACGTGTAGCGTACGATGGTTCCACTGAGCGAGGCTGGGGAAAAAAGAGAGGTATTTCGTTATTTTGCTGTTGATTATCTTTATCCTGCCGGGGCTTTGTACGTGTGGAATGTAGAATAAACCTTCCTCTTGAATTCTATCTATTGCTGAGAACTGCATTAAAATCAGTTGCGTAGTTTAAAATATTTAAGCGTACAAACAGCGGGACCGACTTTATTTTATACTAGCGGAAGTTACGCGGTATCGCCCACATAGTTTCCAATCCCGTGGGAGTACGGGGATAAAATATAGCATATGTTACTCAGTAAAAGCTTTTTAACGGTAACATAATTTTTAAAATCGGCCGAGTAGAGTTAAAACGTGACACAAAAACAAACAAAAAATCAAATCTTCCTCTTTATAATATTATATTAGTATAGACTATTTAAAGTCAGGAGAAGGAAGAGAACAGCTAATAGTTTTCAAAGATCACTAGTCTACGAAATATTTTATCTGCTAAAACTAGATGCAAGTTGTAAAGTTGAATCCCTAGGGATGGCGGTGACTGGACCAAGTGTCTAGGAAAAATCCAAGGACAAAAAAAGCAAGCTATTGTTACTTTATGTGCGATTTTCTGAGGTATTTGCAACTGCTTGGGTAACTTACAATGTTTTAAATTTCAATTTCATTTTAAATGCTAAACAAGAATCTATGCCTAAAATAATAAATGTGAGTTGTAAAGTGTCACAGGTTTTCCTGAAAAGAGTTATAAATACTGATTTACGGAGTGTTGTTTTGCCTCCACTTAGGGACCATTCCCACTATGTCGTGATGACTAATTTTCGTTGGTTTTTAGTTGGAAAAATTCGTGGAAGTCAGTTATCAGGTTGTCTTGTATGTGAACACCTCGATTTAAATACACAAGAAACAAGAAAATTTTAAGTACTGATTTACAAACCTATTTTTGCTCCCATTTTTTATTTATTTTAGATTATTTGCTTCGTAAGTACGAGTACATAAATGCTTCAAAATCCAGTATAATCTTGTAATATTAAAAATACGAGGTACTTAACACAGACTCAAGGGCATCAGAGCCAAATGCAGAAAGATAAGATAATAGTGTAGTAGGTTTTGCTTGTGGCTTCGCCTGCAATTTTTCAGAACATACACCTAAAAACCGATTTTATTTTCTTACCCAGGTCTCTACCTGTGTGCCAAATTTCATTGAATCTCTTCAGCCAATAAGCCGAGAAAAGGTAATATAAAAAAAGTGTATATGTAGTACCTATACGGTGTCCACGACACAAGCCTCGTTACTTAGTGAGGCACTAGATGGCGTTTAATGTACAGTGATATTAATTATTATTAACTAGCTGACCCGCGCGCTAACACTACTAACTAGGAAAAGTTAAAGACTAACACAACTAACATTTAATTATGAATTAGCACCTAATCTGAAAAAGTGTGTAAATTTTTATTGATACTAGAAATAATAGCTGACCCGCGCCACTTCGTCTGCGTCACATAACACAGCATATTTATGCCAGCCTTCCTCGTCAAATGGGCTATACAACACATAAATAATTTTTCAATTCCAACCAGTGGTTCTTGCGATTAGCCATTTCAACCAAACAAACTCTTCACTTTTAGTATAAATTTTTAGACTGTCTGAGTTACAGTCACATTTACAATTAGTATGGATACGATGCAAATGACACTCATGATTACAAGTAAAGTAAACATGCAACAATGTTGTAACCATTGAGGAAGGGTCTTTTCATTCTTGTTTTACTTGAGATTATGTATTTCATTTAACTCAATTGCACTTTCCTTGCAGGGTAAAAGATACAGGCTGTTTACATAAATTTTGACCGTGTACTGCCAAGCACTTTTGTAGGAAACAGCAGATTTTTTTAAGGTTTTTAAAGATTTTTGTAAGGCTACAGGGTAGCCAGCGAAATTCAAATTTTCTTACGTTTTTTGCAATTTGCAGGTAGAGTGCTAGGTTGTAAATATGATTCGCGGCTGTAAAACCTATGTTGTTACAGAATTATAATCATCAATACAACCCTCCAAGTTCATATAACTTGAATGAGTGCCTATTTCATGAAAAAGTCATTCAATCATCCACCTTAAATGACTGATGTAAAATTTATAATTATTTCTGTGTTCAGGACGAGGTACTTAATTAAGTACATTTTTGTTTCTGTTCCATCCAGTATTTTCTTGTTTCAATATTGGTTGGGTTCTTCATGGTGGAAACGGGGCAGTAAGGGGAGCTACCTTAACCATTGCACCTACATGAAAATAGTCTCTGGAAACTATCTATAATTTTTTTGTAATTTTTTGATCCCCATTCACAGATTTAAAAAAAAATGTACAGGAATGAAACAGGATCGATTGGTGTAAAAAAAATGTTTTGTGTAAAATGGCCATTTTCTTCCTAACTGTACATTTTTTTTCAAGTTTCCCAAGACCGTTTTCAAGGTTAAGGTAGCTCCCCTTACTGCCCCGTTTACCGTTTCCACCCTGTATATTAATTGTTCTCTACTAATTAGAAATCGTGCTATAGGTATATCATAGATATGCTCAGCATTCTGATAGTTCTTTCTTTTTCGTATGGTTAGTGCCTAACCTGGTACCTAGTGCCAGTGTTTTTATGCCACCTATGGGCCTCTGAATTGTACTAAATTATTAAAATCGGTCTGATTACTTAGTTTATCCAGTATAAACAAAAAGTAAGCTTGTCTCTTTATAATATTGTATGAAACTTAAAAAAAATTAGAGTGTGGTTATTAATCAATTAACATTTGAGCCAATTATATTATTAATTATAGATTCCGAAACACAGGGTGTCCAAGTGTGAGACCTATACCACTTGATAAGTTAGCCCATACACCAGAATTAATCTTTTGCTGTATTTATTTTATCTTAATATTTTTATCAATCAACTGGCGAAATTCTATAACACCTCTGCTTCTCTCTCTCCAGATTACTGGCATGATGATGTTGTAGATGATTATTACTTTAATATAGAAGAGGTATAATTAAATTTGTTTGTTTAACCCTTTACATTAAAAAAGTCGAATCTATACTAATTTCTAATAGAGGAAAAGAGGAAATTTATACAAAGAGGAAATTTTTTTTTGTTTGTTAAAAAATCTTCAATAGTTTTGTAACTTATTCTGTACAAACTTTGTACCGAAGAAGCTCCAAAACTGGACCAATTGAGGGGCCGGCGGAGCATGCGTATTTCATACAAACGTAATACCAAAATAATTTGTAAATCAAAGATGTTCAAAATAGAAATACACACTACCTTAAGGTAGTGTGTATTTATTTTGATTGGATTACAGAATATCTATGTTCCCAAATATATATTTTGAAAGGACAATGATACAAAGATGAGATGTGAAGAATTTAAAATTTCTATAGAAAACTTATTTTTCTCACAACTCTTGCTTAAATCAGTGTCCAATCAAAATATCTATTTGGGAACCTAGATATTCTGTAATAAAATCGAAATAAATATGCACTACCTTAGGAATTTGTCTGATTTAAAAAATATTTTGGTATTACGTTTGTATGTACTACGCATGCTCTGCAGGCCTCTTAAAACCATTTTTTCACCTTTAGAAAGCTAAATTATCAGGAAGTAACATAAGCAATAAATTATATTTAATCATGCAAATTAGCCTCACTATCTCAATTTTTGCAGACGAGGTCACAGACAAAGTGTTATACATACTTAAATATAAAAAAAAACTTGAAATGAGTACCTCAGCGGTCTGCATTTCCCTTGACCGTACATAATCAACAAAGTTGTAAGATGTTGACAATATCTTGTGCTGTTGTGTTGGTGTTTCCTCTTCACTATCACTGTCCGAGTAACACACAAAATCTTCTGGCTTGTCCGGTTTCCTTTGCTGCTCTAACCTGAAAAACAATAGCAAAGTAGGTCAAGGAATGCAGTTAATGTTGGTTTTAGTGATAAAATTAGATGGTATGTACTAAAAAATTGAATAACTATACCTACATTGTTATTAATGACAGTAGGTAAATTTATTAATGATGAGATTTAAAGATTATAATCATACAATTTAGTGGTAATATTCAAAGGTAAATACTCAATTCCCACACTAGATTACATTCTGCCAATATAAAAAAAGAAAAAATATAGAAAAACCGATCAATAACACAACCATCAAAGTTTCATATTGCAGTGTCATACCAACTAATTCCCCACTGTGTTACTGAATGTATGTTTACTTTCCTATCCTCGCAAAATCGATTGAAAAATAACACGAAAACAAAAAAGCAACGCACCTGGCGTGGCTGCGTAGTGGCAATGCCCTGAGAAAAGCAATATTTACCTTAATGCCCTAGCTTTAGCTCTCCTCTCTTTTATCCTACTGGGGATGTAGCAGGAAGGGTATCTCCCTTCAATCGCTCGTCTCACCGTCTGCGCCATTTTTATGACCGTCGAATGTTTCAATAAGCACCGTTTAACACACGGTCAACTAGGCACTTTCGTTTTGTTCTGCTGTACACACACCAATAATAAGACATCTTTCATTGTAGTATGGAGTTCGAACATTCACATCCACTTTTATTGACACATTAACGCTTTGTACACAAACTTAACATGTTACTATAGTTTTAATATAAAAATACACTATGTATAAACTCTAAAAATACAATAATAACTCTTTATTTTCGATAAGTTTTAGAAAATACTACATTACGCTGACGGAAAGCAGGCTGTCATTGGTGTTGCCAGGTTTTACCACAAGTTAATCATCAGTATTTTTTGTAGGTTCTACCGGTTTATGGAAAACCGGTAATTAAATTTTACCTTAAATAAAAATCTGTATTATTTTATGAACGTGTAATTCCTATTTCAAAATATGAGAAATACTGATATTACAACATAATACACCATGTTACGCCTTGCAACCGCTAATAGATCAATATTAACTGCTGCCCGCGACCTTCGTCCGCTTTACATTATAAAAATACATTTTTAGGGTTCCTTACAAAAAATCCAGTTGGTAGGTACTGGGTAATACGATACCCCTTGGTTTACTGGTTGTCAGACTTTTTGGGACTACCTGTAACGACTGTCATAGATCTACAAATGATTGGTATGACTGGTTGTCAGACTTTTTGGGACTACCTGTAACGACTGTCATAGATCTACAAATGACAGTCGGGACCAACTAAAAACCGTAATTACGTAGTTTGTAAAAAAGCGATTTTACAATTACAAACTTATTATTTGCTGTTGGTGGAAAAGCCGTTTCATGGGATCGAACAGCAAAGTTAAGTTTGTACTTTTTCATTCATGTCATAAACAGGGTAGAATTTTTCAACGCCACCAGGAGTGAAAATACTCTCAATATTGGAGATAGCAAATATTACTCCAAGAAAAAATTCCTTTATTTAAAAAAATAAACAAATCTGCATTCACAGATTTTCGAAAATTTGCTTGCCACACTCGGGAATCGAACCGACTGAAGTTCGAAAAAATAACATTCTGTACTTTTTACATCAATCGATAGGGGATCAATAATTTGGATCAAATCTCTCTAACAAACATGATAAATTAAATGAAGGGAAGACAATGAAACTAAACTTAGGTATAAATTTAATGGGAAGATGTGTTCTTCCCATTAAATTTATACCTAAGACTAGCTGACCCGCGCAACTTCGTCTGCGAGTGAGGGTTAGAGAAAGTGTGAGTCAACCTTAGACATATGCTATCGCGGACTTTTTTTTTAAATGCTTAAGAGGAACAATTCCTTCGTACGTGATTGCTGTGTAACTTTAACCGCGTTATGCAGTGCTTGCAACGGAAGCAAAGAAAAAGGAATGAATCTTTGTTTTTGGGAAATTTTTCATTGATGTTGATGCCTTCCTTGATAAACGGGCTGTCCAACACTAAAATATGTTTTTAATTCGAACCACCATTTCCTGAAATTAGCGCGTTCAACCAAACAAACAAACTCTTCAGCTTTATTATATTAGTGTAGATTCAAGTAGGCAACAATTTAATTTCTCGGAAATCTTTGCTCATATATTCTCTTATGATTTTCCAAATAACGGCTTCCCTCGAAAGCTTGCCCATGCTGGCTCACTGGAGACGGCTGCACACATAGGTGTAACTCGTATCTATTTTGTATAAAGTGTGTTTCTTATTTTTACTTTTTTTTTACTATCAATAGGTTAATACATAAATAGATTGTATTTGATCTGAAATAAAATTTATATTATTATCATTTACATTTGCTTCCTTAGACACTTGATGACAGTCATACTCCAGCTAGGTCGAAAGTTCTCATCAAGGTGCACGCAATAGGCCGGGACACGATATAGCTGCAGCTGTCATACTCCTGCCAGGTCTAAAGTTCTCATCGGAGTGCATTATTACATGAGCCGAAACACGATATAGCTGCTGTAAACTTTTGAGGACTTCTCGCTACTATCTTTCATCTCCATCGTCAGATTATCGATGAAAGTCGCACTCTAGTTAGGTTAAAGGTTCTCATGAAGTTGCATGAAATGATCCTAATGCTTTCAATTTACACGTTTCGAGTCTTACAACAAACGTACTGCTTTAGCACCGCAGCGGCGCGACACGAAACGTCTAAATTGAAAGCGCCCTAAACACGATAAAGCTGTTGTAAACTCTTGCGGCATCTGTTGCAAGGCCAACTGCCTTCCATCTTCATTGACATACCTTTGGTGACAATATTGGTACCAAAATATTTTAATCTTCTATTTCAAATTTCTAACTCTACGTCCCATGAGCGTACCAATCCGCACTGGGCCCACGTGGTAGATTATAGCCCATTCCCTCTCATTGAGAGGAGGCCGTGTCCCAGCAGTGGGAACATTATAGACATTCCAATTTTAGAGTATTAGCACCAAGGTTTCATGTGAGTTCAACCTTTTTGAATAAAATCGGACTGAGTTTTCAAACATGTGTCGAAATAAAATGTAGTTTAAATCAAACGAAGCAAATCAGCGCCATGGCCAAAATAATTGTTTACCCTTTTTTAACCCCGTTAGGGGTTCAATTCAATAAAATACGAAACACGTCTTCCATCAATTCTGTTAAAAAGGTTTATGCAAATTTTCAAGTAGATTGGACCAAGGAATCACGTTGTCTCTTACAAACTTTGTCCCCCTTTTTTACCCCCTTAGGGGTTCAGTGTTGGAAAATTCTTCTATACCGGATGCCTACATCATATAAAGAACACACCCTGCTAGTTTCAGGTCTTTACGACCAGCGGTTTAGGCTGTGCGTTGATCCATGAGTCACTAAAGCCAAATTGTCAGTCATTAAATTGCTATTTTGTGCGTATTCAATATTCACCTCAAAAATCAAATTTCAAGGAAACTGAGAAATTATATTTATCAGTATTAGATTTGAAGTATATGTAGCAACTTTTAAAGGTTTACACTTCATAGGATTTTATTCTATAGGTGTATGAAGTTAATTAATTTTAAACACAAAACCCTCTTTTTTACGTCTCTGGATAAATTTTGTAAAAAATGCTGAAACAGGTATTTCTTTATTTTTAATAATAAGTATTTATTCTGAGTTTCATGATTCTAGAACAATCTAAATTTTTTTTTTCATACAAACTTTACCCCCCCTTTTCACCCCTTTTTTCCAAAATGTTCCATAATTTCTATAGCCTAAATGTTATTCTGAGTTTATATAAATAGATTCGTGAAGTTTTCATCAAAATCCGTCCAGCAGTTTTTACGTGATGCGCGTTCAAACAAACAAACAAACAAACAAACAAACAAACAAACAAACAAACAAACAAAAATTTTAAAAATGGTTTTTATATGTTCAGTTACTTATTTTAAGTCACCCTAGTCGATTTTTTTTTTTAAATCTTCAATGTACAGATTTTTTGGTCTCAACGATTTTATTATATGTATAGATATAGATATACCACAGATCACTTTTACTCGAAAGCCCATTCGATTTTACCTATGCTAAACTTATATTTAACAATATATTTGACCAACTTTGACGTCATTTTGATGTTAAAATGACGAAGACCTATTTAGATAGAAGGATTGCAATTTCCACGTTTTTTTATTGTGCAAATTTGCAACATTCTTTCTTCAATTGTAGACGTCCATCCTATGATTTTTTTTATTGGCAAGGTGCTTTTGAAGATTTCCTTCATACTCCAATATTTCTTCCAGGTGTTTTCGACTCGCCGATTGATTTCTTTAGTTGTGACGTTGTTGAAGGAAATTAGATGGCCTAAAGTATATGTAATCATCTACGTATTCAAGGTTTGGCTACTCTTGTGTAATTGGTTTGTGGCAGCTATTTGTCATTACTTTAGTTTTTTCTTGATTTATTTCTAAGCCTAACTTTTTACTTTGTGAGTTTAGTGATTCAAACATGTATTGTAGCTCTTCAACGTTCTCTGATAGCAGTACTATATCGTCTGCAAATCTCAAGTGTGATAGAAACCTGCCATGTATTTTTAGTCCGACGTCGTCCCAGTCTAGACTCCTAAAAATGCTCTCCAGCACCGCTACAAATAGCTTGGGCGAGAGCGGGTCGCCTTGCTTTACTCCTCGTTCCATTTTGAATTCAGGACCGGAAGATTCTAGCTTCACTCTAGCTGTGCTGTTCTTATAGAGTTCTTTGATAATGTCGATATACGAAGCGTTTACCCCTTGTTCTGATAGAGCATTCCATATCGAGGAGGGTGATATTGAATCAAACGCTTTGGCATAGTCCACAAAACCAATGTAGAGCGACTTCCCATACTCGTTATATTTCTCTATTATGTTTTTTAACGTGTGGATGTGATCTACGGTTGAAAATCCTCGCATAAATCCAGCCTGCTCAATCGGTTGGTTTTCGTCCACGGTTCTTGTTATCCGTCGTAAAAGTGTGGACGCAAAGAGTTTGTAGAGTGAGGACAGCAAGCTAATAGGCCTGTAGTTTGTGATCTGTTTGGCGTCGCCCTTTTTATAGAGCAAGGTTATTTCAGCAACTGTCCATTGCCTCGGCAGTACTTTCTTCTCTAACACTTGGTTAAAAAGTTTGGTGAGCGGTTTCGTTAACCTTTCTTTTCCTGCTGTAAAAACCTTCTGTACTAACTATAGGTTATATTTCTACAGTATTGCAGTGGCTCTTCATCCTACCTAGTCTTATGACCTAAATCTAGCAGCCTAAACAACTTTTAGATAACCTAAACTTAGAATCTGTTTATTTCTAAGTTAACGCATGTTTGGTCGAAGTATAATTTAGCTGTGATCGTCAGTGGTAATATTTGGACCCCTTATCGTTGTGTGATTCAGTTTAATGCGAAAGTTGTTTATATAAGCATAACTTATAATAATAATTAATCGCACACATTAGCCAGAAGAAAGTCTGACTAAATTTTTTCGAGCTTTAGAGGAAAATAAGAAGGTAACGGGTTATTAGAATAGAAATCCGCTGAAAATAGCCCGGAACGTTCGAGTTATTGCCTACAAAAGCATAATTTTAAATTCCTAAGCTGTAAAAGAAGGCACAGGATGAAACAAAGTGATTATAAATTCAACAATTATACATTCATAGATGATTTTATCATCAGACACACAAAAATAACATTTGGTTTAAAAGAAAAGTGAGAATAAAAATACATGCAATACTCACCTCTGCCCCGCTTACATAACTTTCTTCTGTCTTCACAAACACTTTACTACATTTTGACAATTACGGGCCCGATTTGGTTAATTTCTATATTTAATATAATAAAGTATATGAATACACATATATCAATATTTATGTAGATGTAAAAAAAATAAAGCTTCCCAATAATGTTTTAGGTTAAATTACTCACTCTCGAAAAAATTCGCTCGTTTATCCTTTTGCTAAGCTGCAACTAGAAGGCCCGACCCAAATGACCTTTGAAATAAGACCTTTAGGTCTTGAGTTCTAACCCTAGCGAGAGAGGTTTGGGTCTCCCTACACGCCTTAAAACCCATCCGGAAAGAAGTTAGCAGTTTAAGAAAGTCCGGAGTCAGAATCCAGCCCGCTAACCTTTTCTCCTGCGACCAAAATTTTCCCGACCTATACTAAACTACGCCCAGTTGAGTTTATATTCTTCATCTCGTCATCCTTCTCGCAATCACCTCAAACGAATCTGCAGATTTTAATGTTCGGGATAGGAAAGGGTTAATATATGTTTTAAACAAGTTACAATTTATACTAGAAAATTTTACCGGAAGTTATGGGGTTTCAGCCTCCGTGGCGTTCTTTACAATAGTGAGCCAGTCCTGCAGTGAGCAACCACTTTTCGCCTTCAAAAGCTGCTACGTAGGCAGACCAGTCTCCAAGGAGAAATGGTTGGACGTGGTTCGCACAAAGGTGTAATTGATTATTAATTAGTCAACTAAGGCCAATCAATAACCAATCAACCCCGGGTCAAGTACACGCCACTCTCCCCCATCGCATGGCACAGTTAATGAAAGCAGCAATGCTCCTTCAAGTCGACCTTACGATCCTAGAGTCGCCCCTACTCTAAAGAGACATATAAGTTAGTTTTTTAAAACAAACAACGCAACTATTCCTAAAATTTTACTTCAAACGATTGGTTAAGTTTTGGGTTAAAACGTCGTCCATAAATTATATTTCTAATGAATGTGAAGGCTCGTGAGTACAAGGTTAAGTGAGAAATTATACAAGTTGTGAGCTCATATAGTTCCTAGGTCAAATAAATGAGTCCCACGGTGTCGCTTACATAGCGAAACATTATCCCACGTAGCGCTCGTATTAGCGAAAATTTGGTCCCTCGTTGCGCCTTATTTAGCGAAAATTTGGTCCCTCATTCCTCATTGGACCTTCAGTCGTCGCGCCACCGTCATTGTTAACGGTCGAGTATTACGCGTCGTCTATACGTTGGTGCCGTGTGGGGTCATTGACCTTGAGGCTACGAAATGGCCTCTAAAGTGTTAAAATGTCAAAACTGTAACATTGTGATCAACGAAGTGCTTGCATTTGTGCAAAATAAAATTGAAGTAATGGATGAAGAAAGCCTAGTGCAAATCTGTGTGACAGCTTTTTCTGAGGTGGAAGTCGAAAATGCCAAAAGTCTGTTGTTTGATTCAGTTCCGACTTCAAAGCGTATAACGCGCAAGAACAAAGGCAAGACCAACAGAAATTTGGAGGATATTATAAGCCTTCTCAAACAGACAGACCCAGAGTTAATCCCGATTTTTGTGGCGCGAGATCTACAGAAATTGCCACCAATATCTTTTGACCATATAGATGTCACGAGATTACTTAAAGATCTCTTAGTTTTGCGTAGTGACATATCGTATATTAAGGAGAAATATGTTACTGTAGATCAATTCAGTGAATTAAAATGTGACCTGGAGAATCTCAAAAGAGCTTCATTGGTTAACGTTCATAATTTGAACGTTAATAACAAAAGAGGTGCTTTCGTTTACGATACCTACGATAGCGGGCCAATGGGCTTAGTGACACACAGCGAACAGCTGATACTGCGTGACGCGCGAGATCAGCTGTCCCTTTCACCCGAGCGCGCTAATGATATGTGCGTCTCGCTTGCAAAACCGGATTCGCCGATACAAGTGAACGAGCCTGTCATCAGTACGGTGCGTGCGGATTCACAGCTGACTCATGCGCCGTCTCAGGGTTCGGTATCTACTCATTCGCAAGTGAAGGTAAACAACGAGACAGTGAGTCGCGATGATGTCGAGACAGCAAAGCAAAGGACTTTAGCGGATATTGTACAGCAGCCAGGTATTTGGAAAGGAAATAAGCAGGACGAAGAATGGATAGAAGTTAGGAAAAAACGATACAAAAATCGTTTTATTGGACAGAAAGGAACAGCAAAAAATGATGTCGAAATGAAATTTAAAGCGGCAGATATTAAAGTCCCACTATTTATTAATAACGTGGACAAAGGTGCCTCAGTGAGCGATATATCGAGTTATATTTTAAGTAAGACTCAGGTATTTGTACAATTGGAAGAGGTTGTTATGAAACAGGAAAGAGATTACAACGCTTACAAAGTTTACGTTCCAAAACACAAGTTACCAGTCTTCATGAACGACAACCTGTGGCCTGAGGGCGTCAATTTCAGGAAGTTTATTTATTTCAGAGGTAAACCTGCTGAAAAATTACGAGTTACTACACCTAGCAATAATGGAACAAAGTCTAGTTAATTTCGTTAGCTTTAACTGTAAATCTATCCATAGATCTATTGACGGTGTAAGATCACTGTGTCATTCGTCGGATATCATTGCACTCCAAGAGACGTGGCTCCTACCGCACGACATAGCCTACTTAGGAACTATCCACAATGAGTTCGCTTTTGTGGGCAAGTCAGCTGTGGATACGTCTAACGAGATACTACGCGGGCGGCCATATGGTGGCGTGGCGCTAATCTGGAGACGAAGTTTGTTTACATCGGTGTCCGTCATTGAGTGTAAAAGTGCGCGTCTAGTGGCTGCTAAGTTTGTTGTGGCGGAGCGCGTTTTCATAGTTTTTTCTGTGTACATGCCTACCGACGGTTCACTAATGTTTTACCAAAAGTCCATTTACAAATTTTCATTTTACAACCAACGTTTCGTATACTGTTTATTTCGCAAACAATTTATTCCGCAAATGTTTTATTTAAAAAATATTCGTTTTACAAACATTTATTTGGCAAATACTTCTTTTATCAAATGCATCAGATGATATTTCTTCATTTATAAATTTTTCATTTGTTACTTAGATACGTTTGGACAAATCACGTTTCAACAAAGTAATTTACAGGCTAGTATTTTTTTATTACTCTTTTTTAAGAAAAAAATAAGGAAATTGAATAGTTTTTTCATAACATGCAAACAGGCATACTCCATGCATGCAGCAAGCAAGCAGCAAGCAAGCAGCAGGCATTTAGAAAGCATGCAGCAAGCGAGCAGCAAGCATGCAGCAAGCATGCAGCAAACGAGCAGCAAGCATGCAGCAAGCATGCAGCAAGCATGCAACAAGCATGCAGCAAGCATGCAGCATGCATGCGACCAACAAGCATGCAATATGCAAACATGCAGCATGCAGCAGGCATGGTTTCTGTCACGGCTCCGGCGCTGCGGGGCTCCGGCGGTCACACGCGAGCTTATCGTCGCAGAGGGTTTTAACGCTCACCACCGCAGCTTCGGCTTGCTGGCCGGCTGCAGCCGGCCAGCCTCAGCCGCGGCGGCGAGTGTTAAAGCCACCTGCTCCTCAGCTCGCGGCCCGCCTCGCCCCTCCGCGCCTACGCGGGCTTAAATTACACTCTAGGGGTAGGGCAGAAAAGACTACGTGGAGTCGGTTCTGCAGCGATTCATTTCTGTCACAAAATTTGTGCTTATAGGAAACCAAAATAATTTATTTTGTTTTCTTTAAATGGCACAATCAATTTGTGTAACGTCTTTATTTCAAACGTTGTTTTATGAGATAAAACGAAAAAATAATGAATTGTTTGTCAAGTAATACATTATTAAATAAAAGTTTATGTGATAATTATTTTGCGAAGTGAATTATTTGTTAAACTTGCTGTTGTATACTGATGAAATGACAAATAATATGTTTTCTAATCGTTGCTTGTCAAGTAAAAGTTTGTGAATTAATGTTTGGTGATCTGACTGGTCACCCTACCGACTCCATGGACAACCTAATTGAGTTTACGGAGTGTTTAAGCGAAGTAAGTGCAATAATTGAGAACGAAAACGTGGAATGTGTATTTGTGTTGGGAGATTTTAATTCACACCCAGGTGAGCGTTTTGGTGTTGAGTTACTTAGTTTTTGTAAGGAACAAAACTGGTTATGTGCAGATATGGAGAGACTTGGACTGAATTCTGATACATATACATATGTTAGTGATGCTCATAATAATTGTCGTAGATGGCTTGACCACTGTTTGGTCACTAAGGCCGCCTGTCAAACTATTGTAGATATTAATATTTTATATGATGTTTTTTGGTCAGATCACTTACCCGTAAAGCTGACATGTAACTTAAAAGTATTGCAGCCAAAAATTGTAAGCACTAAGGCCTTATATAATAAGGTTAAGTGGGGGATTAGAGAACCTAGCCAGATAAATAGGTACCATGAGTTGTGTCATGAGAAGTTGAGAGAAGTTGACTTTCCGGTTGTTTTTCATGAGTGCTGCGATAATATGTGCCACAGCCAGGAGCACAGACTACATATAGATAATTTGTATAAAACTGTTATTGACTTTTTAAGTAAGTCAGCAGCGGCGACTTGTTTGTGTCGGACCGATTTGAGACGAAGGTATGTCACGGGTTGGAACAAACATGTGAAAGAGGCGCATGCGGAGGCTCGACTGAGGTTTGAGCTTTGGATGCAATATGGTAAACCCGGTGTGGGACCTATTTATAGCCAAATGCGTGACTCTCGAAAAGCTTTCAAGGCTAAGCTAAAGTGGTGTCAAAATAACCAGCAGCAAATTAAAATGGACATTATTGCATCTCACCACTCGGCGAGGAATTTTGGAAGCTTTTGGAGAGAAACGAAAAAGTTGAATCCTCAGACGAGTCTACCTTCGAGTGTTGGGGGCAAAAGTGAACCGGTCGATATCGCTAACTTATTCCGACAGCGTTTCAAAATTGATCCACCTCTGGGTCCAGCAAACCGATCATCGAATTTAAGCTGTAATGACCTAAGTGTACGTTTCACAGCCCGGGACGTGTCCTCCGTCATCAAAAACATGTCCAGGGGTAAGTCGCCTGGTCATGATAGTTTGAGTATTGAGCATCTGCAGAACGCAGGTGTTCATCTCCCAAGGGTTCTTGCCTTACTATTCAACCTTTGTGTCAGTCATTCTTATCTGCCGGCTGATCTAGTGAAAACAGTTGTGGTGCCCGTTCCTAAGAATAAGACTGGTGATATGTCTGATGTTAATAATTATAGACCGATATCCTTGGCAACGGTTATAGCGAAAGTTTTTGATTGTTTACTTGACCGTTGTCTGGGTAAACAATTAAAGATAAACGACAGACAGTTTGGTTTTAGGGATGGGTTATCAACCGAGACTGCAATTATGACCCTTAAGAGTACACTGCAATATTACACTGGGAGGAGGACACCTGTGTATGCATGCTTCCTGGATTTATCCAGTGCTTTCGACCTTGTCTCATATGACATCTTGTGGGAAAAGTTGTCTGGTGAAGCTAACTTGCCGCTAGAAATAATTAATGTACTTAAGTTCTGGTACGACAACCAACACAACGCTGTGAGGTGGGAGGGCTCGTACTCAGATGTGTACTTGTTAGAGTGCGGGGTGAGGCAAGGGGGTCTGACCTCCCCAAAATTATTTAACATATATGTGAATAAACTGATCGAGGAACTTAGCAGCACTGGCATCGGATGCATGATTGATGGTGTGTCTTTTAACAACATCAGTTATGCTGACGATATGGTGCTGCTGAGTCCGTCGATCAGTGCTCTTAGGAAGCTGTTAAATATTTGTGAGTGCTATGCTGGAGCCCATGGACTAAAGTATAATGCCAAGAAAAGCGAGTTGTTAGTGTTTATGGCACAAAGCAAGACCTATGAAGTGGTACCACCAGTCTCGCTATGTGGTGCCACTCTAAACAGAGTCAAACAGTTCAAGTACCTTGGTCACTGGGTTACAGAGGATGGCACTGATAACTGTGATATTGAGAGGGAGCGTAGGGCGTTGGCCGTAAGATGCAACATGCTGGCCCGCAGATTTGCTAAGTGCGACAGCAAGGTCAAGATTACACTGTTTAGGGCTTATTGCCAGACCTTTTATACTTGCAGTCTGTGGTCCAGATACACGCAGAAAACGTTTAATGCCCTGCGTGTGCAATACAACAACGCTTTTAGGATATTGCTGTCGCTGCCTCGTTTCTGTAGCGCGTCAGGGATGTTTGCAGCAGCGCGTACAGACGACTTCTTTGCGATCATTCGTAAGCGATCCGCTTCACTACTGAGACGGATGCGGGGCAGCGACAACAGTCTTCTGAGCGTTGTTGCTAGTAAGACTGAAGGCCGCCTTATGGGGCACTTGTGCGCTGTGCACGTACTGTTGCCAGGTGTCTCCGTAAGGTGGCGTAATTAAGTTTCTTTTTGTTATTTTTGTTGTCGTTACTGTGTGTGTCTATTGTACTAACATAGGTTAAGGAATACTAACGAATGTATGGGTTCTACCTGAAATAAAGATAAATAAATAAAAAAAAAAATTGCGCCTTATTTAGCGAATAAGGTTAATTTGATGGCTCACACTCATATGCAAATAAAGTCGATGCGTTGTATTTAAACTCTAACAAATATTTACTTCAGGAATTCGATTCCAAGTCGAAGGTTCCATGTGGTCGATGTAGATCCAAATAATATTTACGTTGTAGTTGTCAGCTTTATGAATTAATGGTGCTCTGTCGAGACAAGGTCTTCTTTAAAATGTAGTGTCGCAATGAATGAATTATTGCAACGAATAAAATTATTGAAAGGTGACTCTTTTAAACATACTTGTACTGTCTGCTTGGTTTAATTAAAATAGAAATGAAGCTACAGCTTGTCAATCAATTCAATCGTCGGCAACATTTAAGTTCAACGAGTGTGAGCCGAAGTAATAAAATATTAAATCTCCTAAATCCAATCTGATGTCGGTCTTAAACACATAGAGTGTTTGTCAGTCTGACTTTGTGAAAAATTTTTGAAGGAGAAAAAGGGAGATAGGAAAATAAATTCATCCGCTCCTAAACAGTGCTATGTCTAAGCTAATTAAATGCGGCGTCTACTCAATACGAAATTAGCCCAAACGACGTCGTACCTTCCCTCCTCCTCTGCTTGCACCGCTGTCCACTGGTCGCTAACACTATAAAATCCAAGAAGAAAAGAACGCCGACTAACTCCTAATTCAACAAGAAAAGTATTAGCTCCAACAGATCGCAATTCCTGCAACTGTTCTGTAAAGAAATATGATTAGCGACTTACCAAAATGAAGACGCTTTACATACAAATAATAATACATGCTATAATGCTACTTTATTGTTATACACCCGCGACGCGTGACTTTAAGGTTAATTTAATACTCAAAGTATTTATTAAGTCACTGTACTTCAAAAAACCGACACAGACAAAGAATTGGTTAGGGCTCTAGTGCCACTACGGAGAACCAACTTTGTTGCACACACTCCCGAGTCCCGGCGCCGATTAATTCCCAATCATTCCTATTTCATAAGTCAACTCTCAGCTCCCTCGCCCCTCGTCAACCTTTCTCACACTCTTTTCATCCCGATCCCTGAGAAAAATGCCTGTTGTTAAATAAACAAATTTTTTTGTCCGTCTGAAACGTCCACTTTCAGACGTCCGAACCGCAATAAACTCCAAATTTTATCGTGCCTCATTTCGAGGGATTGACACTTCAGTCTCCAATAGTCATAACACAATTTTACACCCTGCGCCCCAAAACGAACAAAGTTGCTATTTTGTAATTCTTATTTCTACAGTCCGATGACCCAAAACCCGCTGCAGTTTTATTTCCCAACCTCTAAACTTATATTAGTGAAATATCTGCATCTTGAGTATTCATGGTACATTCTAGAAAATAATGTTAAAAAATGTCACCTGTGAGCGATTTATAGGTTCCGTAATCGAGTGCGCCCCCAATCCGCATGCAGCCAGCGCCATAAGACAAATATACAGTTTCGTCTTAGCCTCTATAGCTTTAGATCTTATTCTCCTATGTTTAAGGTATATTATCACTCTTGCAATTTGTTTGTTTAATTTTGTATGTTTTTTCGTGCAACCAAAGGTCTCACACTGGCGTCGAATAATTTTTTAAAACACTCGAACTCCGACATTAAGATTTCAACAAAAAAATTGACCGCCCGACGCTACACTAGCTGTGGTCGTACTTACAAGTTAGATAAAAATAGAATCATGTAATAGCCAAATATACTCTTTGTATTTGATGTGACAATTTACGATTGTTACACTGCCATAATCTGTTCATTATTTATACGATCTGGGCCTGGACTTTTTCCTGTTTTTAACTTGTTTATGGAAAACTCTACTTCACTTTCGGTAAATATTGGGGGGGTATCTGTATTTCGTGGGGATAAACCAAAGCAATGGAGATATGCCTGCTACCATGCCTCACCTACGCCTGCCAAACCTGGTCTATCTCGAAGAAAGTTATCCAAAAAGTCAGGACATGTCAAAGAGGTATAGAGAGAAGTTACTTGGGACTAAGGCTTAAAGACAAGGTCAATCACGCAGAGATAAGACAGCAAACGAAAGCTAGAGACGTCATTCGGTACACCCTAAAACAAAAGTGGCGCTGGGCGGGTCATATACAAAGAACCCAAGACGAAAGATGGTCGTCCACAGTAACTAACTGGTACCCGTTCAACAAGAAACGCAAACGCGGTAGACCCCACAAACGATGGAGTGACGACATAGCGAAAATTGCAGGAAGAACTTGGACGAGGTTAGCCAGAGACCGACAAGAGTGGCACAGCAAGGAGGATGCTTTTACCGCCTTAGACGGTCCTTACATTTAGTTTATAAATCAAACAATTTGTGTAAAAATATAATAATGAATTTAATTAATTAATGGAATGTTTAAGTGTAATGTTATTTCAATATTAAGCAATTTGCAAAAAAAATAGTTTAGTCAGCATTGTAAGTTGCATGTTTACTAGGGCTGTTGATCATTATAATTAATTAATGTCTGTATTGATTACGCATGAATAAGTATAAAAATGTAAGGAATCAAATAAAAAGCTTTATTATTATTATCCTATGAATAAAAGTGCTTTATCTTTTTGAATTTCTAACTGTTCATTGGATTTCATCATCTTCTCTTCATTTAATTTATCATGTTTGGTAGAGAGATCTGATCTATGTGATTGCCCTTATTGATTGATATAAGAAAAGTACTGTTATTTTTTCGAACTTTAGGTCCATGTTCACCAAGAAGATGACAGACTGATTATCTAAAACAGCTGTTTAAAACGCATTTTTGTATGGGAACATGTCACAGTGACAGCTGTTTTTAGATAATCAGACGGTTATCTTTTCGGTGAACATGGACCTTAGTCGGTTCGATTCCCGAGTGTGGCAAGCGAATTTTCGAAAATCTGAAAATGCAGATTTGTTTCTTTAAAAAATAACGGAATGTTTCTTTTTAGTAAAATTTGCTATCTCCAGTATTTAGAGTACTTTCCCTCCAGGTGACATTGAAAAATTCCACCCTGGTATAGCTTTAGAGAGTGTTGTTCAACCTTTTTTATGTCACGACCTCCATAGTATGAAAAACTATTTCACGATCCCCGACCCTTCGCTTTTTATCATGTTTTTATTATGTTACAAATATTCAATCCACACGACGTTATTTTTTTTTGCACATTGTGCATAACTAGGATTCGGATAATCGGATTAATACATGAAACGGATCCACGGCCACGATGGGAGAAACTAGTTAATAAAAAACATGCGCAACCTTCCCATACGATGGACGAGTACCTACTTACAGGTTTTTATTTTGTTAATTTGTATAAACGTACAAAATGTCTAGGTTTATCCTAAATCTATGCATCCCATTTTGTATTCGTGACCTGAGACCTCATGGCACCACTACAAATAAAAATAAAATATATCCGTTTAAATCAGTTCGCTTTAGTTGGATAACTTTACTGAAATACTGGTATACTAAATAAATAAATATTCAGCAGTAGGTATTATTGTGGAAGTGCTCACAATATAATGTTATCCTGAGAATGCATTTCGCTATGTCGCCATTTACATAATCTGACATTCGAGAAGTGAACGCGCAATCTTGACGTTCCAAGGAAGGCTTCTTAGCATAAGTGGTGGGTTTGTATCGGGCGTCGCCGCGTCGGGCGGGCTTCAACTATCTTTCATTCAAGATGCATATTGCCTTGTTACCTATAGTTATGTTATATAACATTATTAATGGTTTTGGTTTCGAGGCTTTGGAAAAATGGGTTTTTCAGACACTTTACTCGGTTTAAGCACAGGTTTAAAGTACTAAGCACGCACCCCATCTAGCTGGACAGATGACCCTTAAACGAAGTCTGGGATCTCGGACAGACTAGATTCAGAAGTCGGGGAACCGGGGAGAGGCCTATATCCAGCAGTGGACTGCGGTAATCAGAGTTGATTGATTGTTGAAAATACCAAGACTGCGTCTGCAATGTTTTACGAAACAATCGTTGAGGCTAATATTAGCTTAAAAGTTTCTACGTTGTGCTAGGGAATCTAGAGTAGAAAACAGCACTTGTAAAACAATTGAATCCCTTACAGGCTCTCACAAACGTTCTTATTCACGGAGCTTTTCAGCTATCAACATTGCGCTAATAGGACCTCCAACTCTCGAAGAACAATACCAACACTTAGGGTTACCATTTCACAATTGAAAAGTCTTGAATAAAGTTGGTCATTTTTCAAAAAGAGTAGGTAAGCATTTTACTTTTCAATCTTTATTTTCTCTTTAATACGATAACACCTTCATTCGAAAAGTTCGGACACTGCTTGCGGACACCAAGCGGACTGTGGTCAGCGGACTTTGACAGTTACTGAAATATCTGTCAAAATCCGGTCTGCTCTCCGTCTACAGTCCGCTTGGCTTGACTACAACTCGACAATGTCCAGACAAATTCGGATGCAGGGCAACCCTGAATGCACTTAATGTAATGACCACTTAAACTGTTGTCATCGCACTCCCAGAGGAAACTACAGAATATCGGGAGAAATCTTTAAACCGATTGTTCAGTAAGAACTTTAGCCTCGAGTTCTAAGTGTAAGCCGGCACAGTTACACCGGCTCAGGTGCAACAATCTTTTGTACGTGATTCAGGAAATACTTACGTATTGCGAAGAGAATAAGAGAAATGGAATATTTTGTTACAAGCTACAAATGATATAACGATTTCAGAAACTGGGTGGTTCTGCCTCTTTTTTATTTGTTGGAGACGGAAGGCTACCTACTTTTAGTTATTAATGAATTATACTTATTTCTTTTTTTTTTTAAAAGCTTTAGTGAAATGAAAAAAAAGTGGTTTATGCATCACCATTTAGCGCGTATACAAAGTTTCGTATACGTGCTATTTACTATTGAAGAGTTCTTACAAGAAGAGGCGATCCTGACTTCAAGATCAAGTCGTATATCATAAAAATGTGCTGTCACCAGAACCAAAGCTATGTGCAAAATTTCAGATCAATCTATTGGAAATTTGGGAGGAGCTGGTTTGAAATTCAGTTTCAAGATTTAACCAATACACACTAACAACGCAAGTAAAACCGACTGTGAAAGCGTGTTTTATGTACCTAGTAAGAAAAGAAAGAAAGAAAATATTCATTTGGCACACGCCACAATTGCACACAGTATAAAAAAAACAAAATAAATAAAAAAAAAAAAACAAAAAAAATTCAAACAAATACAATCATTTACAATCTGGAAGACGATTGTATAAATATTATGAATGAATTATTATATAAAAATCAGCGAGGAAATTCAAGCTCACGACCCCGTAGTTCTGAAGAACAAGAGGTTTGTGCTCTGAAAACAAAAACCTACCGACAGATAACTATTAATTTGATTGTTTGCCTGACACTATAGTTAGGAGGTACTGACTACTGCCTCATATTATATATATTAGTCTATGACTACTGCACAGTAAATAAGCAAACACAACCAATATTACCTATTATTGTTTAAAATGCAAAGGGGTTATGACATAACCATTCCATTTCTGTTGCGCAATGAGTTCACCTGTATTAAGTACTTCATTTACATAATACAATATGACTACCTACTTATTTTACTGTATGATAACTTTTCCTGTAATTCCTTTGCCAGGGTAGAAAAAAACGCAAAAAGTGATTCCATGAAATCATTCAATAGGGGAATATAAACTTAGATCGTATTTTGCAAATCAAAAGTTGATTTGGCAATAGTTAGGTTGGTGTACAGCCAAATAAAAACTTGTCAAAAAGTTGGAACTTTGACCCCTAATATCTCCGTAACTAGAAGGTTCCCAGGTATGGTATAACAAACTGACTTGCAAATTGCAAATAAAACGTAAGAACATTAGAATAATGACCTGGCGCTTTTGCTTGCAATAACACTGCATTATTGAAAGTGATGCTCGATAATTGCTAGGTATTATTTGTCGGTAATGCGGTGGAACAATAAATTTTATTGCAACTGCATGCCGCCCACCATGCTGTAGGTATTTTCATGAGGTCATTGACTTACTGCTATGCGGTTGGTAACCGCTGTACCCAACAAAACCGACTAGTTCCTCGAATAAAAATGTTTTATCGAAATATGGAAGCATTCTATGCCACCTATGCATAGAACGCGAAGGAATTAAAATATTTGAATGTGGAATAGTAAACATCTCATTGTTCAAATTAGTTTGGTTGCACTTTGACCTTTTAATTGGAACGTGCGACGCCATCTTGTTTTTCCAAGGGGAATTCAAAAATGTTTACAAACAGTGCCCTCAAATCAATGTCATATAAGCGGTAAAACAACCATGCGGCACTTCTTATACTCTCTGAGTGTGTCCAAACATTATACTGCTGTTTCTAAGCATAACTCTAAAGAGAATGCTTGGTTTCACTAGGTACCGATTAGTAAGTATACTGAATAGTTTTTATGTTTAACATACTGCACTATGCCAAGACAGGCTGCCAGAAGTTTAAATGCAATCTTTACGTTCAATCAACTTTTAAGAGATGATAAAACTTGACTGCCAAATCGCTGATATTTTATTATTTATTCTGCATTTAAATTCGGGATACTGCATCATTTATTTGAAATCAAATCCTGCCTTTAGCATAAAACACTTCCGGCCGCTATTTGAGGAAAGGGTCAACTGGATGTTTGAACCAACTTTATAAGCATCTAGAGTCAGCTTTACAATCATCTCCTACGTAGCGTGTATCATCATGAATAGGGATACCTATATTAGTTGAATTGGAAACCTACATATCAGATCAAAGTGACTCATTACCTACGCAATTTCAGCCGATGTGCCACCAAAACTTTCCTCTTAATTATAGCTCTAAAAATAGTTGTGAGTGGTGAACTAGAGATTGTCCGCCACCTGACTGAACACTAATGTGGCTTTAGACCTGCGCACTGCGAACATTCAATACCTACTTCTTTTTTGTTTAAGTTGACACAATGCTAACGAATGGAAAACTTCGGCGGTAGTCATAAATTGTATTGATTGCTTTTGAACACTCTAGCGAAAGGGCAAATTCTATGAGGAGATTTTTTTATTTTATTTGTAAAGATCGCTAAAGGAGGTATAGAAAATGCTGGTATGATGACTTAGAGGCGTTTGTTGCGAGAGATTGGCCGGAGAAAACCGAGAGAAGAGTCCTTTGCCCAGGACTGGGACAATATACCTAGACTAAGGAAAAAATGAAGCAACGTGCATGTCATTGGCACAAGTGAGGTATCTACCAAGATAGATAGGTTTTAGTAAAAAAAATGTTGCAACAACCTATTCTGCCAGATATTATTATGCTGGGTACTTTCCTGTTCGAAATTGTTCAATTTTATTTCCACTGTTTTGTTGTACAACACAAAAAGATTTTTTCAATTTCAATCAGCAGTTTCTGAGATAGTAGTGATCCTAAAGGTGAATCACTTATTATAAGGCCTTGCCATAAAAAACTTTAAAATAATTTATACAAAGCAAGTTCTACAAAACAGTAAAATTGCCCCACTTGTCAAAGTAAACAGTGCAACTCCAGCGTTGGTTCATAGATGGCGCTACTGATATGAATTTATGTCGGCATTCCAAGTTCTTGGAAATTGACTGATTAGTTTTTAATTGCAGCGAAAGTTGGAATCTTCGTTAATACTGATTGTTCGGCGCTAATGGTACGTCTGCTTTAATTTTGCAGAATATGGCACATCATTAGGTGTTATTTGGATTCTTACGTATTAATGAAATAGGTAATTGCTATCAAGTCTGTCGTCATTGTAGTGCTGAACATAATTACCTATGCTTAAGATAGTTTTGAAGAGGTTTGCTCATAGTACAGTCAGTGCCCTGCATTACATGACCTAGGTATCTTATAAATCAGAAGAGAGGAAGATGGGTCAAGAAAAACCTACAGGGCTCTGGCTGTAGGTACATACCTATTCAAAAAGGTAAATCCAGTCAAGCGAACGCTATCTGAAGCATTCCTCAGAGTCAGTTAATGCCTGTAATGTTCTTGTCAACATTATTTATAAAAAGTTGAATATTTTTTTAATCGTTCGTCTTTCAACAGACCTTCATTACTGCGACGTTGGTTAGGTCAGGGCAGTAACTCCCTTGTCACTAACTCCTAAAATAAAACGTGATTATTCAAACAATTAGATTTGGTAAACTGACCTTCCACTGGTCACGCAACTAATGTGTACTTATGGCAACATTGGGGAACTAAAGCTATAAGTAAAAGTCAGTTACAAGAGTTATTCTTTAATACCTACTTAGATAAACCTCAAGGTGAGCCTGATTGTGATCTCCGACCTAAAATAAAAAATTATAGCTAGAAATTCTTTTCGCTGGAAAAAATGTGGTACAACTTCACGTTGACCTCTTCCATTTTAATTTTGAAGTAAGTATATCTCGTAGGCGCTCAAAATATTGGCTACATCCCTCTAGCCGCCAGCTCTTGTCATTGGAAGCTAGCCAGACGATCGCGAAAAGTATATAATTTGCTGACTCAACCTAACGTTTCAACTTGCCTTCATTTTGTTTGACCAGTATTATTTTATCGGTAAATATCGGTTTTTTATCTGTTGCTTTTGTTTTATTTTTGATCATACGTTTTGTAATGCTGGCAACATTAATTCAACTTTTCTTGCATATTTTTTGCAGGTCCGCAAAATTCAAATATTCTTACGTTTTTTGCAATTTGCAGGCAAGTGCTAGGTTGAATGTTGATAAAAATGTTGTTTTCGAATGTAAGACGTGTGTGGTTACAGCCAAAATCATCAATACAGCCCTCCAAGTTATACACACAATCACAATACACAATCACAATCGCGAACAACATTTAGAAATTTTGAATTGCGGGCTACCCTGACGCTTTCACTTTGTCAAGTGTTTTATTTTTACCCGCCCCAGACGGAAGTTAAATGTTCAACGAAGTAAAAAAACATAAAAAATCCTATCCAATTTAAATATATTTTTAAAGGCACTACTTTATATTTCTCAAAGCCGTAATTATGTTAATAAACCATAATTTATTATTTTATTCTGTCCCATTATCATTACAGTTCGAAGCACCTTCATGAAATTATAACCATACCTACCTACGGCGACGTGATTGGTCAATAATAATTGTTTTCACTTCCCATGCTCTAAAAGTACGCCAATATAGCCCTACGAAGCGGGACTAAAGTGACCACTTTACTCCCTAGGGAGTAAAAGTTATTCCTTTTTTTAATTTCCTTCATGTGACATAGACAAACTCAAACAGCCAGTAAATATACTTTACGTACCACTTCCTCAAAAAAGTGACATTCTATGCCAAAAAAGCGAACATAACAATAGTCATTTTTAATCTGTTATAAACAGGGAAAGAAAATTGTACTGAATTTCATTCATCCTCTAGGGGGAGAATGTGATTTAAATTTAGAATACTTACCGAAATTTATACTGAACTACATCTGTGTTTACACCATTGAGTTTGTATATAAAGCATTATATATCTTTTTGAAAAAGGAATACGCATTTATTATGCAGTTATGATTATTAAATAAAATTACGAAAACCGACTAGGCCGTATGAGCTTGATGCCTTTGCTTTTCCGAAAAAAAAATATTAGTCTAGGAATTGGCCGCGTTTTTGTTTTCTTCAAATACATAAACGTTAAGTTTTTTGTTTTTTAGATAAGTTATTGTTCTAAAAATACGTTACGATGTTAAATCAAAGCGACAGTGACAGTGAATTGTCGCATTCCATCAGTGCAAATGCTGCGGCAATTATAAATAATTTGCTTGCAACAAAATCCAAGGAAAATTATTTAAAAACTTATGAAGAATTTTCAACGTGGAGAAGTGCGAAAGGCCTATCAATTTCAGAATCAGTACTTCTTGTCTATTTTGATTATTTATCCAAGACAAAGAATCCGAATACACTTTGGTGCATATTCTCAAAACTGAAAGCTACAATAATAAGCATCAAACACAGCATTGAAATAAATAGATTCACGAAACTACTGGCTTTTTTAAAAAGAAAATCAGAAGGGCATTGCGCAAAGAAGTCTAAAATTTTTACGACTCAAAATGTGGAAAAATTTATTAATGAAGTTCCTGAAGAAATTTTTCTGGCCACAAGAGTAAGTACCTACACATGATTTAACTATGAATATTTCGTATCTTAGTAATGGTAATTATTCTATATATTTACCTGTTTTTTTATCTTTGTTATAGGTGGCCTTAATTTTTGGACTCAATGGTGCTTGCCGCGGATGTGAACTTGTAAACTTAAAGGTGGAGGACGTTGAAGATCATTACAATGAGTTACTGCTGATTAATGTAAAGGAAACTAAGACTAAGAAAAATCGGTCAGTCATTGTACAAATACAATATACTAAAATCATTCATAAATACCAGCATTACCCACACACCAACATGGAAAACAATAGATTTTTTATAAACTATAACTATGGAATGGGAAATGTACTCGACAAGCCATCGGCAAAAATAAAATTAGCAATATGCCAAAGGAAATTGCTAAATATTTAAAACTTAAAGATGTTGAACTCTACACCGGTCACTGCTTTAGAAGAACTTCGGCGACTTTATTGGCGGATTCAGGGGCGGATATTACGTCAATAAAAAGACACGGTGGTTGGAGCTCTGATAGAGTAGCTGAGGGTTATATCGAAAGCTCAATGGCGAATAAAACCATACTAAGCAGTCACATTAACAAAAATATAAAACTTAATCCATCAGAGCCACAACCATCAACTTCCGCCATCTTATCTTCGTCCGTAACTCACGATGCACCACCACCACTATCTCCGACATATACTATCTACAACGAAACGCAAGTTCCTCAGACGCAAGAACAGAGAAATACTCAAATCAACTCATCCACAATAAATGTACCAAACAAAAATGTAACTCTCTCTATCAATAATTGGACCAATGTTTCGAATTTTAACTTTTACTTTTAATTGTCATTATTTTTAATAAATGCTTATCTCATATTATTATTGTGTTAATTTTTTCGCAAATGGTACTTAAAGTAGAGTATTTTCCTCGGTGATAAAGCTGTCTTAGTCTTGGGTGAAATTAACACCCTCGCTACGCTCGGGAGTAAACCTCGAGTCCTTCGTTACGCTTGCGATTTAAATCGTCACCCGCGACAGAAGACACTGCTTTATCCCCGTGGTTAATAATCTACTAATTATCTGTGGGGCGAAAATGTTGGGAGTTTTAGTTTCATGGGTTTTCCGCAAAGAAGGTGGCACCATGTGTTTTAAATTGTTAATCTGTCTCTGAATTTTTGTCGAGTGTATTTGTTTGGTTTTTAATAAAATTAGGTTTTTTCAGCGACAGTTTGACGTCGAGCAAAGAGCAAAAGACATAATAGATAATCTTTTGCCGCCAACATCGCAGAAGATTTACCTAATAACTTGAAAGTTGTATGCACTGGAGGAATAACAAACAAATGTTTTTTGTACTAAATTGACTATTTTTCTCGCACTCAAAGTGAAATTATAGTTTGCACTTAGAGACTAAAAGCCAACTTAACCTCGATTTCATTGACTCCCTCGCACGCTCGGGAGTCAAACCACCGCGGCTATATTATTTATGGCTTCGTTTAGTCCCTCGATATAAAATATACTAAATTAAAACACTTCTAAATTTCGTTACCATAACATAATTATAATGTTCAACAATTTCACTAAAAAACGAGTCTGATGCTTGTGCAGCTATGAAATGCAGCTTTCTAACCATCCTTTATTTCACACAAGTTTCTTACATAAACATTTGTTCAGGGCGCCGATTATAACTTAATTCTGCCCAGTTTCTGTGTGTTTTGTATTATAATCGGGATCGGGACACAGCGGCGTCAGTGCTTTGGCGTTGCTCCAAAAAGGACATTCGTTTCGGATGCTAAATGAAACCGTATGGAAGTTATAATAGAGAATAAAGTTGAGCAGTAAAGTTTGGCCTTTTATGTAATTGGACAAAGGAAATCACTTTAATTATGTTTAAGTTAGATATTGACGTAGGTTAAGTGGACCTGACTGTAGTCTCATAATGGAAGAATTATTCAAATTATTTCCAGGACCGCCAATAGATAAATTAGACATTACATCGGGAATATTTCATGGAAATTGTACCTCACTGAAATGGGCACTTACCAAAGTTTCAGTGTAGGTAAGGCACCAGTTTAAAATTACCAATTTCTTGTTATTTTGTTAGTAAAACATAGAAGTGTTCTTTGCTGGGTTCAGACAAATAGTTATGACTGGTATAGAGAATAATTCCGACTCAGTATTTCTACCTTTTTGGTTTCTTACCCGCTCTATAAGCGCCGACGACACTGGACAGTTCAATAATAAAAAAAAAGCATAGGTACTGTGGAAGTTGTCGAACTTTCTTTTTTAACCATTCCGACTGCAAAGAGGTTCTCTTCAGACTTTATTGCTTCCAATTTGACCTGCTCTGGCACCTGACAGACCCTCGCCAGTCAGTTGGCAACGTTTCAAGCGTTCGCAAACGATACTCATCCGTCTTAGCTTAGGTCTGCCTCTTCAGGTAGATATATCACGAATATCGCCATTGCCAGCACAAAAGTTACCACAAACTCCAAGTTATCTAAAACCTTACAAGGTTTAAAATGGAATCAGAAAATTTGACAGTTTGAGGTACCTAACTTGATGCGCAAGCGACTATTTGTTTTAATGTCTATATTCAAAATGAAAAATAAATAAAATCAAGCAATTTATGATCAGAGATCACAAATTTCGACACGTAAGTAAGTAGGTACTTACTTTTCAGCTTTTTTAACCGACTTCTAAAAAGGAGGAGGTTCTCAATTCGGATGTTTCTATTTTTTTTTTTTTGTATGTTTGTTCGCGCATAATTCCGTCGTGTGCCAACCGATTTGAAAAATTCTTTTTTTGTTGGAAAGGGTATACTTTCTTAATGGTCCCATAGCCACCAAGTCGGGATCTGATAATGGAATCTTGGCGAAATCGAGGGAACTCTTCAAATTTTATAGGATAACGTACAGCGATTTTGGTATTTTTCTACAACAAGTGAAGCATTTGCGTTCGATAAGAACCATTCTACCATCAGATCTGATGATGAAGCCAAGAGTCACGGAACTCCATAATGAGACAATGCATCCTAGTCGTGTTTGGGCTTGTTGTAATTGTAACGGTATGCACTTTCCATTTGTACCAAGCACATGTGAATCACTAAAAAGTGAAAAATAAAAACTTTTTTTGCAAAAAAAAACCGACTTAAAAAAAAAAACAAAAAAGGTAAAAATAACTTTAGCTTCTGAAGCAGGTGACAAAAAAAAATAAATCAATCAAACAAAGGTCACCGACTTCAGGAGCTAAAGTTATTTTTCACATTTTTTGAAGTCGGTTTTATTTTTTGCAAAAAAGTTTTTTTCATTATAATAATAGTAGATTATTGACCAAGGGTGTCTTCTGTCGCGGGTGACGATTTAAATCGCGAGCGTAACGAAGGACTCGAGGTTTACTCCCGAGCGTAGCGAGGGTGTTAAGTTCACCCAAGACTAAGACAGCTTATCACCGAGGAAAATACTCTACTTTAAGTACCATTTGCGAAAAAATTAACACAATAATAATATGAGATAAGCATTTATTAAAAATAATGACAATTAAAAGTAAAAGTTAAAATTCGAAACATTGGTCCAATTATTGATAGAGAGAGTTACATTTTTGTTTGGTACATTTATTGTGGATGAGTTGATTTGAGTATTTCTCTGTTCTTGCGTCTGAGGAACTTGCGTTTCGTTGTAGATAGTATATGTCGGAGATAGTGGTGGTGGTGCATCGTGAGTTACGGACGAAGATAAGATGGCGGAAGTTGATGGTTGTGGCTCTGATGGATTAAGTTTTATATTTTTGTTAATGTGACTGCTTAGTATGGTTTTATTCGCCATTGAGCTTTCGATATAACCCTCAGCTACTCTATCAGAGCTCCAACCACCGTGTCTTTTTATTGACGTAATATCCGCCCCTGAATCCGCCAATAAAGTCGCCGAAGTTCTTCTAAAGCAGTGACCGGTGTAGAGTTCAACATCTTTAAGTTTTAAATATTTAGCAATTTCCTTTGGCATATTGCTAATTTTATTTTTGCCGATGGCTTGTCGAGTACATTTCCCATTCCGATAGTTTATAAAAAATCTATTGTTTTCCATGTTGGTGGGACGTAATGCTTGGTATTTATGAATGATTTTAGTATATTGTCCTTGTACAATGAATGACCGATTTTTCTTTACATTAATCAGCAGTAACTCATTAGAATGATTTTCAACGTCCTCCACCTTTAAGTTTACAAGTTCACATCCGCGGCAAGCACCATTGAGTCCAAAAATTAAGGCCACCTATAACAAAGATAAAAAAACAGGTAAATATATAGAATAATTACCATTACTAAGATACGAAATATTCATAGTTAAATCATGTGTACTTACTCTTGTGGCCAGAAAAATTTCGTCAGGAACTTCATTAATACATTTTTCCACATTTTGAGTCGTAAAAATTTTAGACTTCTTTGCGCAATGCCCTTCTGATTTTCTTTTTAAAAAAGCCAGTAGTTTCGTGAACCTATTTATTTCAATGCTGTGTTTGATGCTTATTATTGTAGCTTTCAGTTTTAAGTATATGCACCAAAGTGTATTCGGATTCTTTGTCTTGGATAAATAATCAAAATAGACAAGAAGTATTGATTCTGAAATTGATAGGCCGGTTGGAGTGTAGCCTTAGGGGCGCTATGGCGCGAGGACTTAGAAAAATTTCCGTTTTTTTTTTTTTTTTCGGAATTTTACCAATTTTATTGCAGTTTCAGATTGACCTTAACCATAGAAACTATTTAACCTCTGAGAAGCATGTTCCTACGACGCACCGTCTCCGAGTTAGAAGCTTTTTATTTTTTTCTAGTTTTTTGAAAAACCCTCTATATTTCCAAAATGGTAGCTCTGATGAAAAACTTTTCGGGAAACAATTTGTTGCTCTAGTCGTAAACCATGAGAAGATGTAAAAAAACCCGCGGAAAATCGTATTTTTTTTTTGCACTCGTTTTTTTCTGTTCCTGCCCCTAAGAATACTCAAGGTAGAAGTCCGTCCGACACTTAGAAAATTTTCGTTTGCTTTTTTTTTTTTTTTCGAAATTTATATTTCTTATTGCAGTATCAGGTTGACCTTGACCAAAGAAACTATTTAGCCTCTAAGAAGCATGTTCCTACGACGCACCGTCTCCGAGTTAGGAGCTTTTTATTTTTTTCTAGTTTTTTGAAAAACCCTCTATATTTCCAACCTGAAACTGCAATCAAATTGTTAAAATTTGGAAAAAAAAAAAAACGAAAAATTATTGTCCCAAAAAAAATTTTAAAGCAAAAAAATTTTTTTTTGGTTTTCTTTGCAGCTCATAGTGCCCCTAAGCGTATACTCCAACTCCTAAAAATCCGCCCCTAAGACGACCCACTGACCGATAGGCCTTTTGCACTTCTCCACGTTGAAAATTCTTCAAAAGTTTTTAAATAATTTTCCTTGGATTTTGTTGGAAGCAAATTATTTATAATTGCCGCAGCATTTGCACTGATGGAATCCGACAATTCACTGTCACTGTCGCTTTGATTTAACTTCGTAACGTATTTTTAGAACAATAACTTATTTATAAAAATAAATTAAAATAAACTTAACGTTTATATAAAAAACGCGGCAAATTCCTAGACTAATATTTTTTTGTCGGAAAAACAAAGGCATCAAGCTCATACGGCCTCGTCGGTTTTCGTAATTTTATTTAATAATCATAACTACTTACATAATAAATGCGTATTCCTTTTTCAAAAAGATTTATAATGCTTTATATAAAAACTCGCTGGTGTAAACACAGATGTAGTTCAGTATAAATTTCGGTAAGTATTCCAAATTTAAATCACATTCTCCCCCTAGAGGATGAATGAAATTCAGTACAATTTTCTTTCCCTGTTTTTAACGGATCAAAAATGACTTTTGTTATGTTCGCTTTTTGTGGCATAGAATGTCACTTTTTTGAGCAAGTGGTACGAAAAACATATTATGCAGAAAAAAAGAATTAAACGGGTAGGTCATTTTTTTTTGTCACCTGCTTCAGAAGCTAAAGTTATTTTTACCTTTTTTGTTTTTTTTTTTAAGTCGGTTTTATTTTTTGCAAAAAAGTTTTTTTCATTATAATAATAGTAGATTATTGACCAAGGGTGTCTTCTGTCGCGGGTGACGATTTAAATCGCGAGCGTAACGAAGGACTCGAGGTTTACTCCCGAGCGTAGCGAGGGTGTTAAGTTCACCCAAGACTAAGACAGCTTATCACCGAGGAAAATACTCTACTTTAAGTACCATTTGCGAAAAAATTAACACAATAATAATATGAGATAAGCATTTATTAAAAACTAGCTTCTGCCAGCGGCTTCGCCCGCGTGAAGTTTGATTATTGTCCCATGGAATCTTACTGCCGGGATAAAAAGTATCCTATGTTTTAATCCAGGTTATAAACTATCTGTGTGCAAAATTTCATCCAAATCCGTTCAGTAGTTGTCGCGTGAAAGCGCAACAAACAAACTTACATTCACATTTATTCTCCGAACTGCTAAGCTATCGGGAGTTACACGTGTTATTGTGAGTCAACTATAAAAGATAGACATATGCTGTAGTGGGATATTTTTTATATAATTTTATGTGGAATATTTCCGTCATACATGATTTCTATGTAGCTTTAACCATTAAGGCTGCACACGCGACGGAAGCTAAAAAAACCAAGTAACTTCTCCCGTTTTCCCAACATTTCCTTTCACTGCTCTGCTCCTATTAATGGTAGCGTGATGAAAAGTATACTATTACCTGCTCAGGAGTATGTAGAATAATTGTACCAAGTTTCGTTAAAATCCGTCGAGTAGTTTTTTTTTCTATAAATAACATACAGACAGACAGACAGACAGACAGACAGACAAAAATTTTACTGATTGCATTTTTGGCATCAGTATCGATCACTAATCACCCCCCGATAGTTATTTTGTAAATATATTTCATGTACAGAATTGACCTCTCTACAGATTTATTATAAGTATAGATAATGACAATTAAAAGTAAAAGTTAAAATTCGAAACATTGGTCCAATTATTGATAGAGAGAGTTACATTTTTGTTTGGTACATTTATTGTGGATGAGTTGATTTGAGTATTTCTCTGTTCTTGCGTCTGAGGAACTTGCGTTTCGTTGTAGATAGTATATGTCGGAGATAGTGGTGGTGGTGCATCGTGAGTTACGGACGAAGATAAGATGGCGGAAGTTGATGGTTGTGGCTCTGATGGATTAAGTTTTATATTTTTGTTAATGTGACTGCTTAGTATGGTTTTATTCGCCATTGAGCTTTCGATATAACCCTCAGCTACTCTATCAGAGCTCCAACCACCGTGTCTTTTTATTGACGTAATATCCGCCCCTGAATCCGCCAATAAAGTCGCCGAAGTTCTTCTAAAGCAGTGACCGGTGTAGAGTTCAACATCTTTAAGTTTTAAATATTTAGCAATTTCCTTTGGCATATTGCTAATTTTATTTTTGCCGATGGCTTGTCGAGTACATTTCCCATTCCGATAGTTTATAAAAAATCTATTGTTTTCCATGTTGGTGGGACGTAATGCTTGGTATTTATGAATGATTTTAGTATATTGTCCTTGTACAATGAATGACCGATTTTTCTTTACATTAATCAGCAGTAACTCATTAGAATGATTTTCAACGTCCTCCACCTTTAAGTTTACAAGTTCACATCCGCGGCAAGCACCATTGAGTCCAAAAATTAAGGCCACCTATAACAAAGATAAAAAAACAGGTAAATATATAGAATAATTACCATTACTAAGATACGAAATATTCATAGTTAAATCATGTGTACTTACTCTTGTGGCCAGAAAAATTTCGTCAGGAACTTCATTAATACATTTTTCCACATTTTGAGTCGTAAAAATTTTAGACTTCTTTGCGCAATGCCCTTCTGATTTTCTTTTTAAAAAAGCCAGTAGTTTCGTGAACCTATTTATTTCAATGCTGTGTTTGATGCTTATTATTGTAGCTTTCAGTTTTAAGTATATGCACCAAAGTGTATTCGGATTCTTTGTCTTGGATAAATAATCAAAATAGACAAGAAGTATTGATTCTGAAATTGATAGGCCGGTTGGAGTGTAGCCTTAGGGGCGCTATGGCGCGAGGACTTAGAAAAATTTCCGTTTTTTTTTTTTTTTTCGGAATTTTACCAATTTTATTGCAGTTTCAGATTGACCTTAACCATAGAAACTATTTAACCTCTGAGAAGCATGTTCCTACGACGCACCGTCTCCGAGTTAGAAGCTTTTTATTTTTTTCTAGTTTTTTGAAAAACCCTCTATATTTCCAAAATGGTAGCTCTGATGAAAAACTTTTCGGGAAACAATTTGTTGCTCTAGTCGTAAACCATGAGAAGATGTAAAAAAACCCGCGGAAAATCGTATTTTTTTTTTGCACTCGTTTTTTTCTGTTCCTGCCCCTAAGAATACTCAAGGTAGAAGTCCGTCCGACACTTAGAAAATTTTCGTTTGCTTTTTTTTTTTTTTTCGAAATTTATATTTCTTATTGCAGTATCAGGTTGACCTTGACCATAGAAACTATTTAGCCTCTAAGAAGCATGTTCCTACGACGCACCGTCTCCGAGTTAGGAGCTTTTTATTTTTTTCTAGTTTTTTGAAAAACCCTCTATATTTCCAACCTGAAACTGCAATCAAATTGTTAAAATTTGGAAAAAAAAAAAACGAAAAATTATTGTCCCAAAAAAAATTTTAAAGCAAAAAAATTTTTTTTTGGTTTTCTTTGCAGCTCATAGTGCCCCTAAGCGTATACTCCAACTCCTAAAAATCCGCCCCTAAGACGACCCACTGACCGATAGGCCTTTTGCACTTCTCCACGTTGAAAATTCTTCAAAAGTTTTTAAATAATTTTCCTTGGATTTTGTTGGAAGCAAATTATTTATAATTGCCGCAGCATTTGCACTGATGGAATCCGACAATTCACTGTCACTGTCGCTTTGATTTAACTTCGTAACGTATTTTTAGAACAATAACTTATTTATAAAAATAAATTAAAATAAACTTAACGTTTATATAAAAAACGCGGCAAATTCCTAGACTAATATTTTTTTGTCGGAAAAACAAAGGCATCAAGCTCATACGGCCTCGTCGGTTTTCGTAATTTTATTTAATAATCATAACTACTTACATAATAAATGCGTATTCCTTTTTCAAAAAGATTTATAATGCTTTATATAAAAACTCGCTGGTGTAAACACAGATGTAGTTCAGTATAAATTTCGGTAAGTATTCCAAATTTAAATCACATTCTCCCCCTAGAGGATGAATGAAATTCAGTACAATTTTCTTTCTCTGTTTTTAACGGATCAAAAATGACTTTTGTTATGTTCGCTTTTTGTGGCATAGAATGTCACTTTTTTGAGCAAGTGGTACGAAAAACATATTATGCAGAAAAAAAGAATTAAACGGGTAGGTCTTAAAATAAATAAAATTGTATTATTTTTCCGACCAACTTAAGCATGATTTTATATTGATGTAAATAAAACAAAACAAGTATTTGTACTAGAAACATATCTCAGTTATACAAATGTCGTGAAATCTTTACGGTTGACTCCAAACCACAGAGTACAGAATCTGCTGTTGAGAAATTCCTTATGAATAAACCCAATAACACTTCCCGACCTGGAAATTGACCTTTTAATCAGCAGTTGCTCTTGCGGCCACAAGAACAACTCGAGTCAGCCATTTGTAAAATTGTCTCTGCGGAAATTGTAAAAACAAGAAGGCAGGAGTAAATAATGAGGATCGTAGCAGGGTGCAGCAGTGGCCCAGTGATGCGGCCGCGACTTACTAATAGTAAGTCGTAGGATCGACCCCAGGCAGGCGCATTGCTTTGTGTAATTTATTTCATCACAACTGTTCTTAAAACGGTGACGGAAAACATCGCGAGGAAACCGGCATGTCCTAGAACCACAAAATGAAGACATGTGACATCTACCAATCCGCACAGGGCCCGCGTGGTGGTTTATACCCCATTCCCTCTCATAGAGAGGAGGCCTGCGTCCCAGCAGTGGGAACATTAATAGGCTGATGATGATTCTTCCCACCCTCATGAGAAAAAGTTGACACTTTATATAGGATTGCAGGCAGTTTTAGTTACGACTATGGCCATGTAGTACTATACGAGTAGCAGCGGTCGCCGTTGTGTCTCCGAGCTCTATGACTCCGAACAGCCTTGCCATATTTATATTTTGAAAGAAGAAATAAATTCATGTTTCGTTTATCGAGAAAACAGGTCCGCACGAATAATAATGTGTCCTTGTGCCTAAACAAATAGACAGATTCTGATAGTAAATACATATGTATTGTCGAAATACAACATGTATAGACTCCTGAGATTTCTTATTTCCCTTTCGATTGAAAGAATTTTGATACAAAGGGTTGGTCTCAACACTTCATTGGACGCGGTTACAGCAATTATATAGCTACTGTAACTATTAAATAGCGGCTAAAAGGCTTTTAGCAAGGGAGCTTCTACTAATAAGCGTCGTTAACAAAATTAACCGCTAGTCTTTACTTTATGATATACTTATCATGTTTGTTAGTAGCAAGAGGTAACTTGTCTAATTAATCTAACGTACAAAACGTCATGCCTGTGTACAACCCCTTCACAGGACTCCTCTAATCTTATAGCTGATGTCCGCTTACAAATTATAAAGGGTGTAAAACACCTCTTCACGAAGCCCAAAGGCACTTGTTCTCCCCATCATTGCGATCATTTTTTTGTTCTACACCATACCTGGGAACCTTCTAGTTACGGAGATATGGGGGTTCAAAGTTACAACTTTTTGACAAGATTTTTTTTTTAAATACAAGTTTTTTTTTGTAAGATTTTGACTTTTAACACCTCCACGACCCCCGTACTATTCAATCCATCACCACCAGCTCAATGTTTTAAGTGCGTTACATTGAGTTCTGCCACAAAACATGATTTATAGCCATATTAAAAAAAAAAAAGTTTTTCCCCAGCAACAATTTTTGCGTGAAGTTACTTAGTTTGATGTACAGAATGCTTGGTTAACAGCTTTGTGATGAGGTGGTTTACACCCTGTTTTCTAAAACCTTCCCCGAAAACCACTGTATCCATTGGTGAACACAGCAAGACAATCTGTGCAGTACCTAGTTTTTGAGTTTATCGCGAACAGACAAACGCGGCGGAGAGTTTTGTTTTGTAATATGTAGTGATGATGCAGAACCACTGGATAAATCCATGATTTAAACGAGACTATTCATGGCATGACTAAGCTGTCCAGCCATATTTGTCCGACAACATTTAGTGATAGTCAATCGAATCGACACGGAGGGAAAAAAAAACATGAGAACTTTATGGGCAGCTCCTTTTATCACTTTGTTAAAAAAAGCAAAACGTATATCTTTTTCATCTGCCAAATAAGTAGGACTGCTGAAAGGTCACTAAACTAATAGCAACATTTAATTTTAGATATTGTAAATCCTAGTTCTTGCTATCCTACTTCCTACTAATATTATAATTAAATGCGAAAGTTTGTGAGTATGGATGTATGGATGTTTGTTACTTTTTTACGCAAAAACTACTGAACGAATTACTGTACAAATTTTTTTAGGCGTGTTGAGCACTTTTTACGCTCGTAACCGATCCGCTACGGAGTAGCAGCTTACTTGGGCGTGCGCGGGCACAACCCGTAGCACATATAGATTACTTTAGTTTTCACTTCTATCGGCAAACCCCAGAAACTTCCCCGCATATTTTTTATCCGTACCTATAGTAGGATTCCATGGGGTAATTATCAAACTTAGCGGGCGAAGCCGTTGACAGAAGTTAGCAATATAGCACTGGAATCATTTACAATGTGATTCCAGTGCTATATTGCTACACCCACATAACTTCTATTTTAGGCTATACATGGAACTGGCCGAGATTAAATATAGGTTTTTTAATGTCAAATGTTGATGTCTCGAGCTACCTAAAGGTACACTTCCTACTCTTTCTGACCTTTTTTTTCCTCCTAATACTCGCATCAGGCTCCTGATCCCTTGTGACCGTAGTAGGTAAGCAATGGTAAAAAGTTTTTCTCGTTCAAATCCTTTTTGATAGTTTTTTGGATGGGTAACCATCAAATGACCTCCCACTCTGGGCGGAGCGGGAGGGAGTGTCAGACTTTTGCTGACTAAAACCCATCCACGTTCCTTCCTCGCCCTTTATGTTCCGGAGCCGCGGTATCTCTTTCGAACAGTCCCGCCACCCCGGCAGGCTTCGGCCCTTGCGGGCCCCTCCCTTTATGCTGACATCTCTTTGAGGCGCGTGGAACACGAACGCGCCGTCGACATGGCCTGTCGTCATTAGACGGACGGACGTTGAGCTAGCCCATAGCTAACCGTCCACAGGCTCGCGAACCTCGTGCGGTCATTCATTTACAAAGTGATTCCAGTACTACACCCACATAACTTCTATTTTAGGCTATGAATGGAACTGGCCCATTTTTGCTTATTTTTATCCTGCACTACTTCGGTCGTATAAATGTATGATTAAACTAGCTGACCCACGCAACTTCGTCTGCGTCACATAAGAGAGAAAAACGAAAGGATAAAAATTCCCGTTTTTGCAACATGTTTCATTCCTGCTCCGCTCCTAATAATTGTAGCGTGATGTTACATAACCTAAAGCCTTCCTCGATAAATGGACTATACACAAAATGGACTATATATAACACAAAAATAATTTTTCAATTCGAGTCGGTAGTTCCTGAGATTAGCGCGTTCAACCAAACAAACAAACAAACTCTTCTGCTTTATAATATTAGTATAAAGGGTGTAAAACACCTCTTCACGAAGCCGAAAGGCACTTGTTCTACCCGTCATTGCGATCATTTTTTTGTTCTATACCATACCTGGGAACCTTCTAGCTATACATTTTAAATACCGTTCTTAAAAAACATAAGAATCTATCATATGACAAAACTGCAATATCGAAAAGACGGAAAGATCTCATAGCACAGGTCCCTCAAACTAAAACAAAATTTGCTGCCATTCAGTACAATAAGCTATCATGTCAACTTTATAACAGAATAAATAAATATATATATGTACACAATAAACAATTACACGAGTACAAAAAAATTCTAACAATCTGGATAAAGGCACTAAATTACGCAGACACTGAGGCACTATTGCAACACACAAAATGAAACACTCACACACACCCACACACACACACACACACCCACACACACACCCACACACACACACACCCACACACACAAACAATGTTTATATCTAAGGAACCAAATAAATTGAATTTTGCTGTGGAAGAGCGGAGTCTCTTAACACAGGCATTACTTGCTTAAAAGGAGGCTCCAATCACCAACTAATGTAAAACTTTTTGGTTATAAAATAAAGATTTTGTATTTTGTATTTTGTATTCTAGTTACGGAGATACGGGGGATCAAAGTTACAACTTTTTGTCATTTTTTTTTTTAAATCCAAGTTTTTTTGTATGATTTTAACTTTTAACACCTCCACGACCCCCGTACTATTCAATCCATCCATCAGCACAATGTTTTAAGTGTGTTACATTGAGTTCTACCACAAAAACTGATTTATACTTAACCTCAAAAAAAAAGTTGTTTCCCAGCAATATTTTTTGCGTAAAGTTACTTAGTTTGATGTACAGAATGCTTGGTTAACGGCTTTGTGATGAGGTGGTTTACACCCTGTAGATATAGGCTTTTTTAATGTCAAATGTCGATGTTTCGAGCTACCTAAAGGTACACTTCCGAAAGCAACGGGCTAACGGCAGTAGCGGCAGACTACAAACTTCATCGGCGTTGCTGGTGACAATAACCTTAATCGACAATGTTGCTGCGGCTGCCGAACTTGTCAATCAAAAAAATACCTAAGTAACCAATATTTTACTCCACTCGACAAAACTCCAGGGGCCTAATTCTGCTATTTTAATAAATTCGTCACTCCAACACGATTCCATTCTCATCCCATTGTCATTTTGCTTAAAGTTCGTAATCTGCTAATTTCACAATGGTCGGTCAATGGTATCATAATAAAATTGTGTTTTAATGGCATTGTCGTATTGTCATTATTATTAAACCCTTAGTACAAATGTTTTTCGAAATTTTCTAAATGCGAACATTTATTCATGCCAGATTTCATGTACGAGATTAATATTCTATGACATTTCTTTCAATAGAGTGTCAGTGGTTGTTCATTGAGAAGTCATAATGGCGCCATTATGATATAGAATTAACAAACTTGTCAAAATTTGACAGAACTTGATCATTATGAAATCAATGATCGAATACTCTGACACTATTGAGCAGAGTCAAGGCCCAGGCGAAAGTAATAGGATAACATAAGAAGAACATTGAACTTTTTGACAGTTATTCATTTAGACTTAAGCACATTATATCAATCAAGCATTTTTTCTGTCACACCTTTTGTTAAACTTGCATTTTGAGATGTGTACCATTTGTCACTAAGACATTGTGACCATGATTACATGTACATTTTGACACTGGGGCATTCCAACCGTTGAACATTTTATAAAGTTGACTACCCAGTCCCTAAATGTCAATCAAAATCAAAATCAAAACATTTATTTCAAGTAGGCCAGTTACAGGCGCTTTTGAATTGTCGAAACAAAGATGAAAATTAAATATAGCTACAGTCCCAGTCACAAGACCTAAAAACTGTGAAAGTACTGTAGAAGAAGAAAGAAGAAACTCCATGGACACTCTTTTAAATCATAATGTTGTTACAAAATCTTGGTTACATCATTCGTGTTGAGATGGTGCATTATGTGAGATCAATGTAGCAAGATGTGCACGATAAAAGTGTCCATAGCAAAAACAAACAAAAACAATTCAAAAATAAAAATATAATTCGATTATTCGAAGTACAAACGCAATTTACAATATTACGGTTATCGATTTACAATATCGGTATCTGAACGTTTTATTGTTTGTTTCTTTTTTGGGCCTACTAGTTATGGAATTTGAAAATCGTATTTCGAAACGACTTGATTCTATCTCTCGCTTTTTTCGTATCGAAGTGAAAGTGACAGAACAATGTGAAGTTGAAATCTTTTGAATTTTGTGAGTGGACTTGCACAGTTCTCAGTATTAAAAAAAAATATTAAAAAGTTACTTTGTCTCACGCTCACAGCAAAATCGAGCTTTGCTCACTGTCTGTGAACAGCAAAACCTGCTTGTTCGAGGTGCTGAGGTGAAAATGGTTTACCTAAACACACAGATAAAATTCGGTCCCGAACTAGCTCCACCGCGTGTTTTTATTCTGTGGGAAACAATAAAAAAGGAATAGGTAGGTAAGTACGTAGCCAAGCTTTCCGTTCAGAATCAGATATAAAATAAACTCGCTGAAGCTTGCCACCGTTCAAATATCTACTTTGTATATTGTACCTTGAACCGCTGGGGATTGTGACGTTTTATGTGTATGGACTTGCGGTACTAACCCTGACTTTTCGTGTGTGGTTTAGAATCTGGGAGAAGTTTTCCTACTTTTTTTTGTGCTACGCTTAAAGAGCTTACCTTTTAAACCTCGAATCACAAAACTTAGTAGATGCGACCTGCGGGTGTTTAGTCTGAATGGACGCTCAGACGTAGACAAAAAATGTTTAAGCCCAAACGGACCGGTGTAAAAAAAAAGAAATGTCTTTCGTTTTTTTCGGGTGAGTACCTACCTTCATCAGAGTCTTGTAGCATGCTCCAAGCAATGTGGAAGGTCAGTCAAAGCTCATTGTAGATGGCGTGACCATAGCTAAGTCCTAATCTGACCAACAAGATCTAGCTATTTGAAAGAACGACACCCATGAAGAAAAAACTGAAAATTTTCGTTGGCGCCATCTTGGATTTTCATTTTGACCTCGTTTTCATTATCAGTGACTAATACACACACGCAGCAACTACGTTCCAAAAATGACATTAACAGATTTTCAACCAACGACGATGCTTGGTACTCTACATGCACACACATGTTAGTTTCACAGTTTTCTTCTCCAATGTATACTGTCGCTGTCGCAAGATGCGTGTACTATGCGAGCCAAGTAAGAATAGAATCGCGCTTGCTGCCAAGTTACACGATAGCTGTCAAATTAGTATTGCCAGCAACACACTGTTTGTCAAATTAGTACGCTAAGGTAATGAAGTTTTCGAGTATTTGCACCGTAAGACTGGCGACGTACGGACGTACTTTTACAAAAATAATACTTTCTTCCCACAATTAGAAAGCAATAATCTCAAATTATATTGAACCCTATGTAAACAAGATAAGTCTCAAAGTACAGTGCAAATAATAAAATAACTAATAATCAAATAAAAAACAAATACCCCCAGATAATATTGAACCCTATTCAAGTGAACATTCGTGTCAAAGTGCAGTGTATATTATCAATTTAATAATTCAAGAAATACGCATCAACGCAGGTGTGCCGGGCTCAATTCCGCGAATATTGCGTCACAGGCCGACGCAGGTAATAATAATAATAATAATAATAAGTTTATTGTCACAAGGAAACATACATGAGTATACACTGTTTAACAATATGCAAACTAACGCTACAGAAGTTTGTATACAGATATTGTGAGCCCTGCCTCTCAAACTAGGATAACCTGTATCTTAAGAGACAGTGTTCAGCTGTGAGGTTACTTAAAAATAGGGATCAAACAACTGCGGACTGTGCCAACTTATAGTACGTGTTAACAACTTAACAATCTTATTACTCTTAAACTTGTAAACATAAAGATATTATAATTTAGGAAAAAGGAAAAATATTATAAATTAACAATTTAAAACTAAATGTATGTGAATGAGCGAGTGTGTGTGTGAGTATGTCTGTATGATTTATGTGTGTGTGGTGAGTTTTTGTATGGGAGTAGTGAGTGTGAGGTGTTATAATTATGTGAGGCAGTAAAAGCAAAGTACGGCAAATTAGGCAATGCATTTTAGCAGTGATTCAGTTTGTGTATAGTCCTGTTGAAGTAGCCATTCAATAAGCTTAGCTTTCAATTCAAACTTATTGAAATCCAGTATATTTAATTCTTTATGGATTTTCTTGTAGATCAGTGAACTCAAAGCGAAGTATTGGTGTTTGGCAAAAGCAGTTTTGTGTCGTGTACCGGGGGGAATGTTGGTTCGTTTGGTGGGATCAGATGGTGGGACACTGGAGTGTCTTCTGAGAATGGATTGCAACACGAAGAGCTGTCGAACTGTTAATACCTTACAATCTGAGTAGAGTTGAGTAGTTGGATAACGATAAGGTTTTCGTAGCATCACTTTCAGTATTGCTCTCTGAGCTCTCTCCACTCTAAGAAAAGTAGTTTTAGCCGCACCACCCCATGCATTGATGCAATACCCAAGAACTGACTGACACAGAGCATAGAACACCATTTTTAGAGTATCAGGATTTGCGGAAGCTCTAAGTGACTTAAAGATATGTATCAGTCTCAGCGTTCTCGAGGTTAGGGCATCAATGTGTTTATTCCAGCGTAACCCGGCATCTATTTGAACACCCAGGTATTTGACGTGATCAGTACGCGCGAGAGTTGGACATTGGCATGTAGATGCCTGTTTTAAGCAAGTGTGCGCTATTATCGAAAAGGTGTGGTCCGGTGCGGTGTTCTGACGGATGGCGAAAGGAATATATGAAGTCTTGTTACAGTTGAGGGTAAGCAGGTTTAAGTTGAGCCAGTTTATTATTTCACGTAGTGCCAATTCCGCGTTACTTTTAACACAATCCCATGTTGCCCCGTCAACTATAACCACGGTGTCATCGGCATATACAAAGATCATCGAGTTGGGGAGGGACATTCTGCATAAGTCATTCACATATATTTGAAATAAAATGGGGCCTAAAATGCTACCTTGGGGCACTCCATAAGATAAGGTTTCGTCATCACTAAAGTGATTATCAATTTTGGTTTTCTGAGTACGGTTGTTCAGGTAATCCTTGAATATTTGCAGTGCTATACCTCTAACACCGATTCGCTCTAATTTGGCAATAAGTATGGGAACAGAAACTGTGTCGAATGCCTTCGAAAGATCTAGGAATATTCCAAGGCACTTGGTTTTCCTGTCGAGATTTCTGGCAACCACCTGCGTCAAATCAAGTACTGCATCTTCAGTCGACACACCGGAGCGGAAACCATACTGATTATCTGCTATGATTTTGTATCTTTCCAAGAAATTCTTAAGCCGGTTACTAAGGATCCTTTCCAGGACCTTGGAAAGAGCAGTCAAAACCGAAATGGGTCTATAGTTGTTGACACAGCCTCTGCTCCCACCCTTGTGGATTGGGTGCACAATTACTTTTTTAAGTGCGTCCGGAAAAACACCCTTGCGGAGACAGCTATTAAAGATGTACGTCAATGGTTTTGTTAGTGTCTGACGGCCCATTTTTAGCACTATAGGCGATATACCATCCCAACCCAGCGCGCAGTCATCACGTAGCTGCGAAACCAGAGACTCCACCTCAGATTCGTCTATATCTAGTAACACGAGGGAGTTAACGGGAGAAAGCGGGGTGTTATTATTCATATTCAGAACCTGACTACTCATATCAGCGGGACACTGATTCTGTGATAGAATTTTATCCGCTAAGGTTTTCCCTACATTACTGAAGAATTTACCAACTTCATTTATGGATGCTTTAGGACTGTCACATATTTTCAGTAGTTCCACAGGACTAGTTTTTATTTTAGCTGTATTTGTAACAGTTTTAATAGTGTTCCAGAGGGCTTTGGGGTTATTTTTTGTTTTCTCGAATTCATTCCTTTCGTGGGCAATTTTTAGTTTTCTGAGCAAGTCATTGCAAAAATTCCGGTAGCGTGTATAGGTTTTTTTAAGAATTAAATTATCTGGTTCTTTAGTTGAACGAATATGCATTTTGTCTCGATTTCGGATACACCTCAAAAGGCCTGGGGTTATCCAGGGTTTGATCGTCCTTTTTTTACTGGGAATCTTGACATACCTGGTGTGTTTAGTAATGATCGGTATAAGCAAAGTTATAAAAGTATCCATCATTGTGTTTGGGTCGTCTAATTTATAAATTGCCGCAAAATCGAGGGTTTCTATCTCTAGCTTAATTGCCTCATAATTTACGGAAGTAGAATATTGACATGGTTTACGAGTGGGATTTGCGCTGGCGATGGTAAGGACAAGAGGTTTATGGTCTGTGATATGTGATTCAAGAACTAGTGTGGCGGTAGGCAAGCGAGATTTTATGAACGCGTGGTCAAGACAGTTTTCAAACCTAGTCGGTAGAAGGTGGGATGGTAGCAGGCCATGCGATGAAAGAAATTCGTAAATAACAAATAATAATGGTCAACAACTGCGCGTGCTGTAATAAAGCACTGAGATCATCCAACATAAAATGCTCTAAATGCGATCTGCTGTTTCATGTCTTATGTGCTAATGCTGGGAATCAGACCAAGCTAACAGGAGAAGCAAAATCGAGCTGGATTTGCCCATCCTGTCAAAGTAAGGCAACAAAGAGAGTCACCACACTCACCACACCCGTGAGCACCCCGCAACCTGAAGTGCCGATGCCACCCGTCATCACGACTCCCAACTCAACGGATCGCTACCACTCTGCTTCATCACTTGACTCATCTTCTACCGCACTAACTGACTCCGAGATTTTACGTACTCTCAGCTCTGAAATAAAACTACTTCGAGGTGACGTGGTAGATATTAAGTCCCACATTACATCGCTGTCCGACCACCTGACACAATGCTACACTCGTCTCGACGAATACGATACAAGAATAAAATTGTTAGAGAAACGTGAAGAAGAAATAATTGTCCTCAACAACACTATAGAAAATCTCTGCGAACAGCTGAACACACAAGCGCAATCCTCACTGAAGAATGAGCTAGAAATAACCGGCATCAATGAGTTTAAAAATGAAAACCCACTGCATATCGTGCGTGTGTTGGCTCAAAAAATAGGTGTCTCCATTGAGGAACAAGATCTAGACTACGCGACCAGAACGGGACCACGCCGACAACAAGCCAGTGATTCAGCTGATACTCTACCACGCATACTTGCTGTCCGCTTTGTGCGGTGCTTCAAGCGAGATGAATTCCTGAAGGCCGCGAAAATAAGAAGGACGCTCACTTCAACTGACATCGAGATACCTGGCGCAATGAGAAATGTTTACGTAAATGAGCGCCTTACCTTCGAAAACAGGCGGTTATTTCGTGCGACCAAACTGTCTGCGAAAGAACATGGATACAAGTTCTGCTGGATTAAAAATGGCGCAATTCTCATCCGCAAGCAAGAAGGTAACCCTTCCATCCACATACGCAACGCCGAATACTTGGAAAGACACCTGGGTTCAGCGACCCCTGTGTGACGTCCCGTGCCTGCCTCAACAAATCCTGGAAGAAACTACAACATTGGCAATTAATGAAAAGTACATTTTTTTTATTATTATTATATTTCCTGTCTTTAAATCTCAAAATAATTTTAGATTTCTTTATTATTCTATTTTTCATAATAACTCTAGATCTCATTTTAATTTAAGATTTTACCCTATTTCAGGGCTTTATGTTATTTCTATATTTGTCTTATTTGCTATATTTCTGCAATTTATAAACACACTGTGTAACACCTTAAAAAACATACAAGAACACACACTCACACATTCGCCACTATTTACAACAATAATCACCTTTCTGAATCTGCGTACCAATCAGACAACACTGCGGATGTTTTGTCGATCCCAATTACCGCCTAGGTGCGCTCACCGAAAGGCCTGCTGCATCGGGACATCAGAGTCCAAACTATCGACTGATCAGGCCAAACCTTATTTTAATTTCTTTTTCCTAACGGTTTATTGTCATGACTTAATTTCCCTAACTATGCATTTATTGATTGTTACTTTATTTTTAATTAGTTTCAATACACTCGTCACGATAACACTAACACCTTACTCACAAACAACACATAACAGCTCACTCATACTTTTATTCCACCAAATTACGCATTTATCGAAATTAAAACAAAAATTAAACACACACCCCTCACGCACACTCACACCCACACGTATACTCATACAGACCCCAACTATTTTCCCTCCAGCAATTACCATCAGTCGGCCAGTGACACTCCATAAAATGATTTTTATCACAATATTAGTTTTTCTCACCTATACAGATGGCTTTATTTAGCATAATCCAAGATATTGATGAAAGTCTCCAAATAAAGTGTCACTCTTACGACTTGGTAGAAAGCTGCAGGGAACAGCTACTGCACACCGACTACAACTTTAAAATTCTAACATTTAATATTAGGAGTTACCAACGCAACTTTGATAACTTTTACTCGGTTCTACAACGCCTCGATTGTGAATTTGATGTCATCGTCTTAACTGAGTGTTGGCTGAGCGACGGGTCGTTGCTAGAAATATTACCAGGCTATACAGGCTCAAGAACACACTTACAGTCTAATAAAAACGGTGGTGTAGTCGTTTATACAAAATCGTCTTGGAACTTTACCGTCAGTGAACCTACAATAGCAGACGCAGACAGTCTCTTAATCAAAATTAACAGTGACATTGCTATTTTAGGTATTTACCGATCTCCATCCAACACTAATCCGGACAATTTTACCACATCTTTAGATGCCACACTGAACCAGTTAAATAATTATGAAAAAATTTTCGTAACAGGAGATATAAACATCGATATATGCAATGAAATTAACAACAAAAATGCAGACTACCTACGGACGATGGCTTCACACGGTCTTCTTCCAGTAATTAACATTCCAACGAGAAACAATTCCTGTCTGGATCATATTTTTATTAAATCTAGAAATAAATCTACGGGAGCAGTTTCTAAATGCTCTATCACTGATCATGACATAGCGATGGCTGCTACCAGCCTAAAAAACAATAAATCCTGCTCCATCAGACCAAAATGGAAAATTAAAATAAATGAGGAAGCCGTTGTCGCCGAGTTAAACAATATTTCATGGACCGAAGTCCTGAACCAACACTGCACTAACTCTGCCGTTAATATTTTTATGGAAATCATCACGGCATCACTAAAAAAACACTCACATAAAGTCAAAGTAGGCAGAAGTAATTATAACATCAAGCCCTGGATTACCCCAGGCTTAATAAGATGCATGCGCCACCGCGACAACCTGCACCTAGCCTCACGTGCGCACCAGGATGATCAAATGAAAAGATTAATTTACACCCGATACAGAAACTTTTGTAACAGCCTGCTACATAAGTTAAAAACTAACTACCACAGTAACCTTATCGAAAATAGCAAAGCAGACCCAAAAAAACTTTGGAAGTCAATAAAATCAATATACAGCGATAACAAAAAGACGTCTAATGAATCTGATAAATTAGTGACCAATGAGAACCCAACAGAATCACTTAACAAATGCAATACTTACTTCACTACACTGGGAAACAAACTGTCTGACTTAATTCTCTCAAGACTCTCAGAAACACAAGCCTCTCTTGCCGATAAATATACCCCAAAACTAACCTGCCCTCACACATTCTTCTTACACCCCACAGACGAAACCGAAATAGAAAGCCTAATAACTCAACTCAACAATGACAGCGCTCCCGGGCCCGATAATATCAATGTAAGACTAATAAAAAAAATCAAAACTGCCATTATTCACCCACTAACTCTTATATTTAACCTTAGCTTAGAATCTGGAATATTCCCGGACCAATGGAAAGTTGCAGCTGTCAGCCCAATCCACAAAAGTGGTGCAGGGGATATCCCTGATAACTATCGTCCTATCGCCCTATTGCCTATACTATCTAAGTTACTCGAAAAAGTTGTAAACAAACGACTTACGAATTTTTTCGAGAAATACAACATTATTTCCGATAGGCAGTTTGGCTTTAGGAGGGGTAGGTCAACTGAAGATGCAGCCAGGCTTCTAACAAATATTGTGTCGTCATCCGTCGATAAAGGAGAACGCACTATGTGCGCTTTCTTAGATCTGGCTAAAGCTTTCGACACGATCTCAATAGATCTCCTTTTAAAAAAGCTTGAAGCAGCAGGTATACGTGGTACTCCCCTCGTTTGGCTTAGAAGCTATCTGTCCAATAGAAGGCAATTTGTTAAGGTCGGTGATATATCTAGCAGCCTACTTCCTATCAACTATGGAATCCCACAAGGTAGCACCCTTGGTCCAACGCTTTTCTTACTTTATATGAATGACATCTTGAATATCTCACTCACCAGCGCTGAAATAATATCTTATGCAGATGATACAGCGGTCATATTTCACGGTAAAAACTGGGACCAGGTTTACAGCATTGCCGAAGAGGGACTTCTCACAATAGCTAATGCCCTAGATCAGAATTTACTAACCTTAAATGTTAAAAAGACTAAGATAATTACTTTCTATAAGACCAAGACATCAAAACCCCCCCAACACCTAACTCTCACATTCCATTCTTGCTCTCATAACCCTAACTCTCAAACTTCGGGCTGTTCGTGCATTGTGATTGAGCGTACACATTCCATGAAATATTTAGGAATTACTGTAGATGAGAACCTATCTTTTAAACCACATATACACTCACTATCCGGTAGAGTAAGGAAACTTATCTACATCATGAAAAAACTACGCGACTGTACACCCACTCCTGTATTGCGTACTGTTTACTTCGGTCTCTGCCAGTCCGTCCTCCAGTATGGCATCTCTGTCTGGGGCGGCGCAGGTAAGGCCACACTTATTGAAGCCGAGAGAGCTCAAAGAGCGGTCATTAAAGTAATGCTCAAGAAACCATTACTTTATTCAACAGACCATCTCTATAAGGATTTTCCGGTCCTCCGTGTCCGACAGCTTTTTATCCTAAATGCAGTACTACAAACACACAAAAAATTTAAATCAAGGCCAGACTACGCAGAGATAATCTCTAAACGTACATTTAGCATACCCATCCCTCAAGCCAACTCTCTTATGGCAAGACGCTCTCCAAATTATCTGTATCCACACATATACAATGAAACTGTTAAGAACTGCAACATAATAGCTCTCAAAACATCCATGTGTAAAAAGATCATAAAGAACTGGCTCCTAACACTCTCCTACGACGAAACAGAAAGGATCATCCATAAATAAATAATAATAATAATAATAAAATTTATTTTGCTCCCACAAAGTACAGTTACAATATAAGGTGTTACAAATATTGAAGGCACAAAGATTTGTGGGAGTCAGGAGTTCAAACTAGGATACCCTGTGCTATGGACTCCTGGCCCCCCTCGCCGAGATTTATGACAATTTTTGTTTTTATATACATGTCATTGTAGGACTATTGTAAAAAAGAATTACATGAAAAAGTACTTATAAAATGAAATCAAAAAAAAATAAAAATGCGTGTGTGTGTTTGTGTGCGACGTGTGAGTGTCGAGTGTAAGGTGTGGTGTTGTGTGTGTATGTGTGTGTGTGAGAGAGAGAGAGAGTAAGATAGTGTTAAGTATGTATAAAGATGGATGTGTATACAATTGTCTGCGTGAAGGGGTGGACTGCCACCCCCTCCACCCGCTGTAGTTATGAGAAAAACGCTAGACTAGGATAATTTAGTAAGCAGTTTTTCAGTTTCTTCATAATTAAGTTCCAAAAGCCACTGTGTCAGCTTCTTTTTACATTCTACTCTAGACAGATTAACAATTTTAAGAATCTTATTTATTTTATTATAAAGTCTGCTTGATCTGAAATTATAGAAATTACTGGCAAAAGAGGTTTTTACCGGTGTTGTTTCACAGACTTCATAGAATCGTCTAGTATTAACCTTCTGTTTAGCCGTAGAAACGTGTATAGAGGAATGTTTTTTTATAACTGTTTGCAGTATATAAAGTTGCCTGATTGAAAATACCTTTGCTTCGTTGTAGAGGGTTTTTGTAGCGTATAGACGTGGTTTGAAAAGAGCGACTTTTAGAAGAAGTAGTTGAGCTCTTTCAACGTTTAAGACATTTGTTTTATGTGAGCCGCCCCAGGTGGAGATACAATACGCTAAGATTGATTGGCAAAGGGATTCGTACACATTTTTAACCAGTTTCCAATTTGCAACATGCCTAAGATTTTTAAATATATGAACGAGTTTTCTAGTTTTCTGAACCAGATGTGCAATGTGTTGTTTAAAAGATAAGTTTTTATCGATCATTATGCCTAAGTATTTTATTGATTCTGTTTTTGATATCATTGGGCACCTGGTACAGTTGTTGGTAACTGGATTACATGTGTGTGCATAAACATGGAAATTATTAGTGTTTGATGCTATATTATGTATTGTAAACTCTACATATTTAGTTTTAGTTGCATTTAAGGTCAGTTTGTTGAGAGCAAGCCAGTGAGTTACACTATTGAACCCTGCTTGGGCAGCAACAAAAGTTTCGTCCCAAGAGTCACCATAAAATGTTAAAGTAGTGTCGTCGGCATAAGACATTACATGACAGTTTCCAATCATCAGCTGGCAAAGATCATTGATATAGCAATGGAAGAGGGGGGGGCCTAAGATACTGCCTTGTGGGATTCCAATATTAACCGGGCTCTCTTCACTCAGCGTATTGCCTATCCGAACTGATTGATAACGATCTTGTAAATAGCTCTCAAACAGTTTTAATTGTGTAATAAATACTACATACACTAACCGATAGCACTCCTAATCTCACTCTGATCACACACACACACACACACACACACACAACACACACACACACACACACAACACACACACATACACACACAAACACACAAATCTAAGTTGAATCTTGTTTGAATGTGCATTGTTACCAAGTTTTTGTTTTTAATTACTTTTAATTATAATTTCTTTGTTCTTACTTTAATTTACAAATTTTATCATTAGTTTAATCTTGTTAATAATCGCCGTGTACGTCCGAATAACCTAACGATGTGCAACTCTGATCCCCAAGATACAGACTAACGTCTAGTTTGGGGATCACCGTTAAACCTGATAAATATGTACTTGATTATTAATAAATAATTTGAATTTGAATTTGAGTATTGCGGAACAAAATGACAATGACAATACTGTTCTTATTTTGGTCGCATAGTTAGATCGTTTCTTAGCCGTTTTGGTATTAATTTCATTAACCAGTAAAAAATAATGCTTGGTCATGGTTAGAAACATTTGGTTCTAAGAGAAATGTCCGACACGTGGTGTTTCCCTACTAAGGTCAGCAACGTATTGGCCATATCTTATGGGTTGCAGGTGGCCATAAGTACCGGAAACGCGTTCAGAGTATCACAATATTTTGATAAAATCTGTCGAGGAACAGGGTGGGAAGTTCCTCATCCTCTATAGACAAGACGAGGGAGGATCCACGGAACAGATGAGTACCTATAATTGGGTTTCTATATATATGATAATCTCGCAAATATATGTATTTACTCTTATTCTTTATACAAAATTAAAAATATCTTAGCTAATCTACTTTCGCGGTGCAGGATTTTTAACTAACGTCCCTCAGAAGCTTGAAAGTCGGACAACCAGTCATAACAAGGGATATCGTATTACCCAGTACTGACTAGGTTGTGGAGGTCAGATAAGCAATTGCTTCATGCAAAATACTTGTATTCAGCTGCATCCAGTTATACAGGGAGCCCACCCCAACACAGTTGGCTAGGCAATGATGATGTATGTGGCGTTATAGATGCCGTCACAATTCAAAGTAGAAAGTTATTATATGATTGAACAAAGAATTTGTTGACAAAATGTTGGCTCACAAACATTTTACCCAGGCAATACGTAATCACAGAATAAGTATTCATCGTGTCCCGAACATTATCGTAAAGTTTTATGTGCATTTTCAGGAATATTAAGCAGCATCCCACCTGAGATGTCGCAAGAAAACAACATAAACTTCAGTATTGGAGGCAAGTACAGTTTTGTAAGCGCTTTTGTCGTAAAAAAGTGAGTGTGGTAAAGTGTTCTTGTGTCTCAGTTAGCCATCTTTCTGATATAAGGGCCCTTTTATCATCGTTTTTCTTAGTCAAAAGACCTGAGAGTTATTTTCATTATCACCAGCTATACTTGGACTGTAGAAACCGCTTCTCAGCAAAATTCCATTAATACAGCTGGTGACTGTTTCGTTTTCTTGAGTCTCACTCTAGCCAAGGTATAAACCAATTAGAGTAGTCATGATTAAGATATAGATCTCAGCAAATCACATTCCCCGATGTAGCAAATTGTATTTTAACCGACGAGAAAAAAGAAGGAGGTTCTTAATTAGACACGTAAATACGCATAACTTTTTCGAAGTGAAAACTTCTTTAGGTGCGTTTAGCAGTTTAGAGTGAACAAAAATTATGGAACTCGCGTGACTGTCACCTAACGATTCGTAGCTCTCGATCGATAGCAGCCGATCCGCTGCGGATCGGCTACAAGTTTTCACTTCTATCGCCAGTCCCCAAAAGACTGCTCCGAATGTTCTTTATCTCAACACTGTCTCCTCTTTTAAAACATTCTAGTTCCATTCAACTATAGACCCAATGCTAAAAGAAAAAACCCGAAAAAGTCCTAAAAAGAATTTTATTACCTATCTTTCTGTTTCTTTTAGAAGGATTTGCAGAAGAATCGTGACTGTGAAACGTATAATGATAAGCAGTTGGGAACTTATCGTTTTCTTTACAGTTCACTACCCATGGAGTTACAAGTTTCAATTAAAATTCTGAAGAGTCGAGTTGTGTCTTGTGTTATCTACATTATCATTCTTCACTTTGTCAAGTTTTTATGATTTCTAACGGTTTATTTTCAGTAAATTTTGGACAGGCCTCGAGGGAGTTATTTCATTGTATCCTAATAAAGACTGTCGAAAATTTTCTACAAGACAGACGCAACTTCCGTTTAGTTAGCACCAAAAAGAAATCTGTTGAATGATTTACATAATATTATTTTCAATTTTTTTACTTTGGTTCAAATTTTGAATTCAGGTTATTTGCAAAAAGTAGAACTTAATTTATCTTTGCCTTACGAAGAGATTGATACTAAGTACTTCAATTTTACTTATTTTCCGCATTTTTCTTATTTTAGTAGATTTACGCACAGGGTCAGCTACACTTAAAAATTATGTAGTTTCTTCCCTTTTAACACTCAAAACAAGGAAGCGAGTCATTACAATACAATCTAATAGCGCCAAACCCTGAACATTAGTTAAATGTTATTCATTAATACTAGCAACACTGGAATACAAACCATTTGGTTGCGTACTAAAGAGTAAAGAACGGTTTTTATCGGAATTTTACGGTTATCGCAACGTTATTGCTTGTTTGTTTGTCGTTGGGCCGGGTTCGAATGAATTGTCACGATTCGCGGATAAAGTTTAAATTAGGAAGGATTTTCGTCCATATTTGTTTTAGTGGATTGTTTTTCTTTTATTATTTGTCATATCCTAATATTTTGAGCTCGTCACATGAATTTTGAAACATGTTTAAATGACCATCAAATAATTAGCGTCTATAATTTATCTTTGTAGGTATCTAATCTACAATACCCAAATAATTATTACAGCCTTATTAAAGCCATTTTAAACTAGAAAATTGAAACACGTCCTATCATTAGCCGAGTTAACTTGATCACCCAAGGGAAAATATTCATTTACAACTCATATTTCCAAAATAGGCACACCCCACTTTCATGACAAATTATTTCGATCTAGAACATTCCGCTTGGCAGCACCTAACAATATTAGACCACCTTCAAAACCAGACCAGCTATTTATTACGTAACCTTCATTATAGTACCTATTATAATTCCACCATTTTTATCACCATTCCAAATCTACGAAAGTGTTGAAGGTAAATAGGTAGGTACAGTCCTTTAATAGTTTGCTAGTGAGTTGGCATCACTGTCAAAATCACAGTGAACTTTATTATTGTTCTGTTATGGTTGCCTTTAAGTTGCTGCTATCGGAAGTAAAGATTAGTACTGCATGGTTCTTTTGGCACGTCGGCGTCGCCTTAAATCGAAACGAGCGCCGCCATGTTTTTTTCCAATAAAACCACGGACAATTTCACATCTTTATACCAACAGTGCCCTCCTTGTAGCACTATATTTGCTGCCTCTGTCAAGCCTGTCAAACTATCATTAAAAATTCGTAAGAATTTGGTACAAAAAAACGGCAATAATTAATGATCTTTATTTGTATAAGAATAAAGTTGCTGTTTGCTTGCCATTTTCATGGTGGAATTACTGTAAAAGTTCTGTATAACTAGGTAGCAGTACGCACGAAGGGTGGCGGTATGCCGTCATCGATCAGCTGGCGACCTTGCGGGGTCAACGGCCGCTGAACTGGGTCGTAGGGTAGAGGTTGTAAAGGGCACGGACGTAAAGCAACCTTCCTTCATGAAGGAAGTGCAGGGATTTTGTTTTGTTATGATCTCGAGAAGGGGGTCAATTGTCTGTATTTCTTAAGTAAACGCCCGTTTTGTATCGTTTATTTGTGCTGTTTGTGTAATGTAGAATTTATTTATAACCTAACATTTAAGAAACATTGTTTTTAATGTTATTTGTGGAAATAAATAATAAAATATTAATTAAGTATACTTGTTTCAATAAGCAACGATAAGATAAGTGTAGAAAAACTCACTTTTTCGGTTTTCTTCTAGCAATGTGTTAACATCTAAATAGTTTTTTTTGTGAGGAAGTTTTTTTTATTTATTTATCTTGCTTGAATATCAGAATTCCACTACACCAAAAACAAATAATGTCTTTTTTATAATTACGTAATTCATTGCACAATATTACACTATAATATAATATAATGTTTATTTAAAAACCTCCCTCTATTTATATCTATTTGTCTCACGAATGTTATTCAACCCACACTGAAGGTTGAAACTAAACAAACCACCATAGCCGCACCCATACCATGGCGTAGTACCATCGGTAACACAAATCACTTAAATTTATAAAATATATTTGTGTTGGTTTAAAACTCCACTTCATAATAATAGGTAATTTTGTTTCATGTGAGATCCTTCACGCAAATGGGAATGTAATATAAATCATATTTAAGATATATTTAAGATTATATGATTATAAAGTTAACATAATAGTGCTTCATTAATATATTATAACGATAAGCTAAGCTACAAGTGGCAATGATTATCAGCAACGTTTTCGTGAAATACATAATTCAATTTCATGAAAACGATGCTGATAACATGAGTTTATTACTCAGACTTATTGGGAATAAGCTAGGTAGATGATATACAAACAACACTTAAATATTCAACAAATTAACAAGTTGATCAGAATAAAAAAAGAAGAAAATAAAAACTGGCAAAGTAACTTTAGGAAAACTTACACGGAACATTAGCTCCATCACTGGGTTCTCTATCGTATTAACTAACTTTTTAATCCATAATCTAAAATGACATTTTTTTTTTGTCATAATCATCATTCGTCCGAATGATAATTTACCCGAACTTTAAATCACATAATATCATATGCCATAAAGTTGAAATCCCTAAATATAATAAGCCCTAAATCCGTTTGACTTAAGTATTACAATCAATAATATACAAAAGACATAAAATCGTTTTCAATAAAAGTCATAAGTCCAATTCTAAGTAAATGTTTAATCGTATGTAGGCGTTGACCTGCAATGCAAGCAAGCATGCAGCAAGCATGCGGCACGCCTGTAGCAAGCATGCGGCAAGCATACAGCAAGCAAGCATGTAACAAGCAAGCATGCAATGCAAGCAAGCATGCAGCAAGCATGCAGCACGCATGTAGCAAGCATGCAGCACGCATGTAGCAAGCATGTAATGCAACCAAGCATGCAGCAATCGTGCAGCAAGCCTGCGGCAAGCATACAGCAAGCAAGCAAGCATGCAGCAAGCAAGCATGCATGCAAGCGTGCAGCTTGCAAGCAAGCATACAGGATGCAAGCAAGCATGTAGCATGCAAACGAGCAAGCATCATGCAGCAAGCATGGTTTCTGTCACGGCTCCGGCGTTGCGGGGCTCCGGCGGCCTCACGCGAGCTTATCGTCGCAGATGGGTTTAACGCTCCGCCTCGCCCCTCCGCGCCTACGCGATTTTAAATAACACTCTTGGGGTAGGGCAGACAAGACTGAGTGGAGTCGGATTTACAGCAATTCGTTTCTGTCACTAAAACCTAACTTTTAGGGATTTTTTAGCGACTGTTAGTCCCTAAAAAAATCCCTAAAAGTTAGGTTTATAAATGACCATTCGGAATCATACACATTATGTGATACAATACTTAGGACATACGACTTTATGTCATGTAAAATTAGGAGATTCAATTATTATAGTATTCGATATTATGACAAAATAGTATTAGAAGTAAAGTTAGTTATGTAAAACATAATTTCGGTGTTTTGAACATTATGGATACTGAAGTTTATAGCAAACGTGTTATGGGTAATGATTTTCGGACAAAAAATTTTAGGACAATCAAGAGAGTACCCCATCACTGTTTCCTAGAATATATTTCAGACTTCTGTCACCACCAGTACAAAGAATCGATGTCTTTTGTTTCTCCCCCCTCCCCCTCCCCATGGATGGCGGCTGACCTTTGAGGGGTAATAGATAACACGTGTGTGGGCACCAGATCCCTTTGTCAAGGTGTCGGCTTGCGGATTTACCGGACCTCGGTTCATTAAAGAGAAAAACGTTAGGGCGATGTCGATTTAATGTGTGCGCGATTTTGAATGGAAAAAAAACGGAGTCACATAACATGACGCATTTTGCCATTTGCATTTTGCGCATTTTGCTGAAAAGCCTGTCGCACTATTCTTAAACCACTGTAACTCCTAAAAGTCAGAATCAACAGTGGCGACCAGTAAAAAAGCGCCCAGACAGTGAAGCTTGACTTCCCAGAGAAAAAGTTTAAAGGTCTTGGATCTGAAGAGTATAGTGGAGGAGTAGGAAAAACAATAAGAATGCAAGTAAACTCCGAAGAGAGGTCACAGGCTTTTCCAGATTTCTGTTTAAGTTACAAGCTTCAGCCTAGGGTCCTTAAATCATATTTTTTTATAAACCTACGGTGAAAGTAGTTTAGTCTGGGAATTGAACCAAATGCCTCATGCTCACTGTACCAGCCTGCAGCAAAAAATACAGGATTTTAACATCTTGGTTTTAGGTAGATTTCCTTTTGAGTCTTTTTTTTACTTTAATCAGTGTTGCTCTGTGTTAAAATTGTTCCATCTATTTCAATGAGAGTGTAAACCACCTCATCACAAAGCCGTCAACCAAGCATTCTGTACATCAAACTAAGTAATTTTACGCAAAAATTATTGCTGGGAAACAATTTTTTTTTTGAGGTTATAAATCATGTTTTGTGGTTGAACTCAATGTACTAATGGATGGATTGAATAGTACGGGGGTCGTGGAGGTGTTAAAAGTTAAAAACTTACAAAAAAAACTAGTATTTAAAAAAAAACTTTTCAAAAAGTTGTAACTTTGACCCCCATATCTCCGTAACTAGAAGGTTCCCAGGTATGGTGTAGAACAAAAAAATGATCGCAATGATGAGGAGAACAAGTGCCTTTCGGCTTCGTGAAAAGGTGTTTTACACCCTTTATAATGGGAGTTCCAAGTACTTCATCTTTCTTTCAGGCGATCAATCTATACAGACACAAACATACCAAAAACCCGATAGAGAACCACTTTACATTTGTTAATGAGTTTTTGAAGTCAAAACTTATAAGGCGTCGTATGAGACGTCCCGCATTCATTCCATCGGTAGCAACTAGGAACTATTCTGAAGATTTATGTGAAAAACTTACTCGTACATGTGCATGGAATCCCGACTTTGATCAAAATGGAGGTAAACTTCTGCGTACAAAACTTAGTTTACGAAACTTGCGATTCATTCGATGTTCTTCATTTGCCGAAAATACCTTACTTGCTTGTAGTACTTTGACTTCGCAGCACAGAATTAACACGGGATGGATGAAATGGCGGCAGGTCACGGGAACGATCTGCGACTCCCGCATTCCTCTAAAACTTAAGGGGAAGATATATAAAGCAATGGTAAGACCTGCTGTGCTGTATGGATCAGAATGTTGGGCCACAAAAGGGATGAATGAAAGGCATCTGCATGTCGCGGAGATGAGAATGTGGTGTTACGCGAATGGATAAAGTAAGGAATGAGTATATTATAGGAAGTCTGAAAGTGGCGCCGGTAACGGAAAAGTTGTGTGGTAATCGGTTGTCGTGGTATGGACATGTGATGCGGAGAAATGAGGAAAATGTCGTGAAAAAAGTTTTGAGTATGAATGTGGATGGGTATTTGAGTAGAGGAAGATCAAAGATACGATGGATGGACTGTGTTAAGAAGGATATGGTAAGAAAAGAAGGGTCTGATGAGATGACAACAAATAGAGAAATATGGAAGAAGAAGACATGCTGCGCCGACCACTATTACATTGGGATGAGAATGATGGTGATGATTTTGACTTCGCATACATCAGTCTGCTTAATTTTTTTTCTAGGAGTCCTTACTACGTATATTATTAGTATACATAGTAAGGATTGTTAATAAACTAGTTACATTCAATTAAAAAATTAAAAATCTCCCGACACAAATAGGGTCATAATATCAAGGTTTTTCAATCAAGTTCCTTAACGCTGCTTACGGGTAGTGAGATTTAGTAGAAATCGTCACGTAACGAAATGCCGTATGCTGTGTGTGTGTAGTATACTAATATAATATTCCTTATTCCCTTTCAATATAGTGTACATATTCTACTAGACAAGCCCTTTCATTTCATTTGATACCCATATTGAGGGAGTTGTGAAAAAAAACCACCATTTTGTGGTGGCGGCCATATTGGATTTGACATTTAATATACCGTATAGTATTCTACTATTTCTACTAGTCAAGTCCTTTTATTTGATACCCTTAATGAGAGAGTTGTTGAATAAATATGTAATATGGACTGAATTTTATCAAACATAGCTAGAGAACACGAACACTCCCGATTAATTGACCTATCAAACAAAAAAAATAACAAAATCAAAGTCGGTTCATCCGTTCGGGAACTACGATGCCACAGACAGACACACACACAGACATGTCAAACTTATAACACCCCGTCGTTTTTGCGTCGGGGGTTAAAAAAATATTACGCATTCGAATTTTTAGATCTAATTTAAATAAAAAACTTTCAAACCAACCAGAAAGATTGCTACGGGCCTAAAATGGCCGCTTTAGCAGACCATAATATGAATCACGTTTAAAATTTAAAATTCTTAAAATAGTCTTTATGTCTATGACGGTAAAATTCATTTTAAGAATTTCAAATTTTGAACGTAATTCATATTATTACGTTCTGCTAAAGCGGCCATTTTAGACCCCCAGATCGATTGCGATTGGCGATTACGCCACCCGTAGTGTGCCTGTAGCGGTTTCACTTCTCCTTTGATTACATAGGCTGGACTAGGCGCGCCGTAAACTTCATACGTCTCGCTATGCTGCGGACCGTGCTACGTACCGTGCTACGGACCGTGCTACGAAGTGTCTACGGCGTAGCACTATTTAGATGGCGTAATCGTATCCCTTCGACATTTTAAGAAGGTAAGTGCTCCTGTAGTAAAAATAAGCTCAAGCTGGTCTTCTATTTATCCGATTGCGTTAAAAGGCTTAAGGTTTTGCTGTATTATACTGTGTAGGTATTGCTCTTTTTTTTTTTTAATTACTAATTAATATACAACGTGTAACAGAAAGGGTATAGTCATATGAAAGGGTGTGCTACAGACCATCAAACTGAACAACTTTCTCCATGGGACCACCATCGTAATCGTAAAAAATAATCAGCTGTTTCATACATTTGGTCGAGTAGGTATTGGAATTTAGTATGGGGCCGTTGAAATTTTTTTCGCGATTACGATGGTGGTCCCATAGAGAAAGTTGTTCAGTTTGATGGTCTGTAGCACACCCTTCCATGTGACTATACCCTTCCTGTTACACGTTGTATAGAATGTGTGGACGGTGTTGAGAATAATGTCTTGAATACATGGTAATTATGATATTGGACACAGATAGACTATAACTGGGGTATGGAACAGGACATTTCATAAAAAAAGATATATCTCGTATTACATATTTCTTATTTAAAATACCGACACGCGTCGCAAAGCAGCTGGCAATAGCGAAATTTAATATTATCGTAAACCCGCAGATGTCTAACAACTCGAAAATAAAATTCGCATCTAGTCGACAAAGGATATAAGCGGGCACATATTGACTAGGTATACACGTCGGTAGAGCTCTGAGTCACATTACAGTAGTGTACTTGCAGTCACTACTCCATTACTTCACAAGTAATGGTCTGGAAGCGCTCTCGATGCTGTCACAGTTACTGCTGAGGTTTAAAACTGGATGGGATTAGAAATGTTGCTATTGATAGTTTTGTTTGGATGGAAGTCATTGAGAAGTCAGTCTTGTCTTTTCGAAAACATCATTTCGTCAGCCAAGTTTGCGGATTATCTCTAATACTGATAATGTTTAATTATTGGTTTCAGAAGTTTGGTAATTGTCCCACAGGATCATACGATCGGGATGAAAATTATCCTATATGTTTATGCAGGTTATGCAGGGTATCTATGTGCCAAATTGCATGCAAATCCGTTTCATAGTTTTCGCGTGAAAGATCAACAAACGTCAATTTATACATGCAAACAAACTTTCGCATCCTACTAATATTATAAAAGCGAGAATAGATGTTTGTTACTCTTTCACGCAAAGACTACTGAGCGGATTTGGAAGAAATTTTGCACACACATAGTTTATAACCTGGATTAAAACATGGGATACTTTTTATCTCGGCAGTTAGATCCCATGGGACAATTATCAAACTTCACGCGGGTGAAGCCGCTGACAGTAAGCTAGTTTATTATAATTGGTAAGATACCCATATACTGTAAAGCACGTTAAGCAGTTTGGTTGTCATTTGTTTGTCTTTGACAGTCGTTACAGGTAGTCAGTGGCCCAAAAGTCTGACAATCAGTCTTACCAAAGGGTACCGTATTTTCTAGTACGAACGCGGTTGTGGAGGTCAGATAGGCAGCCGCTTCATGTATAGTACTGGTATTCAGCTGCATCCGGTTATACTGGAAGCCGACCCCAACATAGTTGGGAAAAGCAGATGATGATGACACATATACATATTTTCATCTCATAAGTCGACATAAACTGTATACTTGGGTGGAAAGTGAGATACAGTACATTAATTGGACCCAGACTCTTCGTCTTCTAAGAATCGTCTAGATTTTCTCGAATTTCGTCATCTTTTTACTTACTCAATAACTATTTAACGAGCAAATTAAAATACTGTTTTCCAGTTATAGCACAAGTGAACCACTAAAAAGTTAACAATAAAAACTTTTTTGCAAAAAATAAAACCGACTTCAAAAAACAAAGAAATCAATCAAGGAAAGGTTTACCGACTTCAGAACCTAAAGTTATTTTCCCTTTTTTGTGTTTTTGAAGTCGGTTTAATTTTTTTCAGTTCTGTTGTTGTATAGCACACTTAGGTCCGTGTTCACCTAGAAGATAACAGCCTGATTATCGAAAAACAGCTGTCAATGTGACATGTTCCCATACAAAAATGTGTTTTAAACAGCTGTTTTAGATAATCAGACTGTTATCTTCTCGGTGAACATGGACCTTAATGTATGAAAAATATGAAACCTAACCGTCACCTTTTTTTTTACATGGGATATCATTAAATGACCCCTCTCACTATTGGCGGAGCGGATGGGAGTGTCAGACTTTTACTGAATAAAACTAATCCATGTTTAGCCCTTTGTGTTCCGGGGCCACGGTATGTCTTGCCAACAGTCCCGCAGCCTCGAGTTTGGTGTACCTTCATGTGACATTCTTAATGCAAGTTTCTGCCTACTTGCTACCCCTACCCCTGTATTTAAAATTACCTTGATAACTCCCCCGATACCCAGAGTAATCTCAACCATAGTTAACTTTTTGAACCTTCAATTACCTGACACTTAAAAGTTTCAGAAGTGACATTTAACAGAGACCCCTTTGAACTTGTTCCAGGAAGCAAGCTACAATGAATAATATTGTAATGTATCTTTCTGTGTTTACTCAGTAACATTTCTGGGAATGTAAGCTGAGCTCTCGCCAGCTCTCTTGAGATGTCTCATCAAGTATTCAGCGGGTTTTCTCTACCTGCTCTCGCTTTGTGCACTTTCATAGTTTTATTTTGTATATCTGGGTGTTACGGAGGCACGATCGCGTTCACGTAAACTTAGTTGATAAGCGTTAGTGATAAGATTTTTTAGGACGTAATGTTAAGTCCAACCTGTGATTAAATCTTTCTAGCGTTCCCGGGCCCCCGACCTATCTCTATGTACAGCACTGTGACGTAAGAGTGTAGGCCACACCTACCTGATGACGCGCGGACAAGTCTACTTTTTGGAAATTCATTACCAAATATGGTGAAGGAGCAGTGCTGTGCAATGCTATTGGTCAAGATCGGGAGCTCGTGAAGTACGATTGTGGACAGCGCCGTGTCCCGCGAAGGTTCGTGAAGTAAATTCGTCGCCAACGCCGTGTCACGCGGGGGTGAAGGGCATGAGCGGGGGTGCGGATCGATGTCATAGGTCGATATGGGAATGCACCCGCTCCCTCGCCTCATGCCCCTCTCACCAGTTTAAAAGCCCTAGACACGAGGGATAGAAAGTCTTGTTCCCGCAAAACTTAGCCCGCTTTAGTGGTCGTAATGTCTGGCCAGCGCGTCGCGTAAAACAATTGTATATTTCTGTATTATGTGTGATATTCTTGTTAAATTAGCTTAGTTACATCAGTCAGATTGACATAGAAAAGTACGTAGTGTAAAGTAAATAAAGTAAAAAGGTTCACGTAATATTGTTAACTCTGGCTCCGTTAAGTGTGATAATTATGTGTTAGCGTCATAGTAATATTCAAGAATACAAGTGTGTTTATGTGGAATCTGCGTATAATTTCACCTCCTCCTGACTCAACACCCCCGGCACGTACTCTGCACAAACTTCTGTGTTATAAACGCACCTCGCACCTCAAATCTCTAAGTAGCACTCACCACCAGCCGCGTTATCAAAGGCATATTGCTACAAACACAATAAAATACAGTCCACACAACATAGCTCTGAAGCTTCGAAGAAGGGTGCGCTAACTGCCCACCATAGGGAGGTTACCGTCAGAGGTTTCCCTACAATTTTTGGTCCTTGCGAGCCGGATCCGGTTTATAAGTGCAGAGTACCCCAGAGTGCAAGTACCATGAGTCAGAGGTGTACTATGACGACAAGGAGTCAGACCAGAAGAATGACGTCACGAGATGATGAGGACGTCACGATCACGGACTCGGGCATGCCATGCTCGCCGTCCGTCGTGCCGACGGGGTCGTCCACGCCGGCGCCGCGCATACCATTGTTGGGTGGCCGCGTCATAGACCACACTGATCGAAGAACCACAATGGCACCGTCGGCGGCGTGGGCTGAAACGGGTGAGCGACGGTCGTCGGCACACAGCAGAGCGTCCACCAGGCACAGCCGCAGAAGCGCGGAGTGCCTACGGAAGAAGGTGGAATACGAAGCGGAGCGCGAACTGGTGAAGTTGCGGGAACAGCTCATCAGGAAGAAGCTCGAAGCCGACCTCGCCGAGATAGACGCGGACGAGGAGATTGACGATTCGGTGAGCTGCGGGTCCGACGAGGGAACGACGCGGCGCGTGGCGGAGTGGGTCGACACAACCCCGCCATGTGCGCCGGCCGTGAGTGCTCCGGGTCAGGTAACAGGAGCACAACTCCACAGTGCGTCGGATCAAAATGTGAGTACAATCCAGATTACTGATAAATGTGAAAACAGTGTAGAATGCGCGCCTATATCGGGCAGATTCGTGCACACCGTTCCGGTCGCGTCGGCGAGTGCCACGCCGGCTTGTCAAGGGGCCCACTTTCGTCCACCTAGCGATCACGCAGGTCACGCCACTCCGGTCGCCAGAGCGCGGCAGTTGAAGTACGGAGAGGTCGACCAACCTATGTTGCGCGGTTCACTAGGACCTGGAAGAAGAGACGAGGTGAGCCAGCTGGCGGACGCGATCAGACAACTAGCACACCCGAGACCAATTACGAGGCAAGCATATGAGCTACCGCATTTTTCTGGAGATCCCGCAGAGTGGTTATCATTCAAAAGTATGTACTGGGAAACCACTAAAAATTATGAGTTCAAACCATACGAAAACTTAGCTAGATTAAGAACATCGTTGCAAGGCGACGCAAAGGCGGCCGTAGAAGACTTATTACGTACGTCGATTGACCCGTCAGAAATAATGAAAGTGTTAGACGAGGAATACGGCCACCCTATCTTGATTTTACAGTGCGCGCTAGGTAAAATAAGAAATCTACCTAAAGTCAGTGAGAGCGGTCGCGAGTTCAGACAGTTGGCAACCACAGTGCGTAATTGCGTATCTCTGTTGAAACATATACGCGCGGAGGGATACATTAATAACCCCCAGTTAGTTAACGAACTGCTAGAAAAACTAACCCCGACCCAGAGAGCGAAATACGGTGAATACGCAATGAAATTAGACGACAATATCGGGATAGACTTGAGAATATCACCTAATATGCGCATATTATCAGATTACCTAGCATATCAAGCCCGCGTATCATCGTATCACAACCAGTTGGATAATAGCGCGTCAACTACGAAAGCAACAAATAAAACAACTCGCAAATTACCTACCGGCTCCGAGCACTCAAAGACGCACCGAGTACATGTGCAAAGTGACTCGACAAAGTCAAGCAAAAGTGAACCTAAAATCAAGAACATAAAGTGCGTTTTGTGCCAGCAATCTCACGTGTTATCAAAATGTGATAAGTTTCTTAGTGAAAATGTAAACAAACGGTGGGAACTCATAAAAACAAATAAACTGTGTTTTAAGTGTTTATCGTCATCTCATGCTAAAAAGTTTTGTAAAGCGCCTCGCTGCAAGGAATGCGATTACAGTCATCACACATTGCTTCACTTTGATAAGAAGGACAGCACTGATAAGAGCGACGTCAGTGATAAGAGTGAGGGCAAGCAGGAACGTGTAACTAATATCAGTGGCATGCACACATCGGCCCTATTGAAGGTGTTACCGGTATCAGTAGGTAGCAAGGGCGGTGAAGATATCGAGTGTTACGCGCTCCTGGATGACGGCGCGACGGTATCGCTTATCGATAGTGAGCTCGCAAAGGATATGGCGGGGCCCACTATGCCGCTGTTGCTGAAGACAGCACGCGGGCACAGCGTATGTGATAAACGATCACGGCTGGTGAGCTGTGACGTCACTGGACCAAGCGGTGAGAAACGGAAGATAAGGTGCCGCACTATTTCTAATCTCGATTTACCTCCTCAGACCGTCGGTGTTTCGGTAATCCGGGACAACGCCCACCTGCGCGACCTGGGATGCGCAGAAATGAGGGACGCCAAGCCGCTGCTACTGTTGGGCCAGGACAACTGGGAGCTGTTGGTCAGCCGGGAGATCCGAAGAGGAAGATCCGGTAAGCCAGTTGCCTCTCTAACTAAACTAGGTTGGGTCATTCACGGACCAAGTAATTCCTTCAGTAGCGGGGAAAGTATAAACTGTATGGCGGCCTCCCTCCCCGACCTTCATAACTTAGTGAAGTCACAGTTTGATTTAGAGTCAATAGGTATATCAGCTAAATTACGTCAGCACGATGACGTCACGCGAGCTGTGACTATTTTAGATTCGACCGCCTGTCGAATAAATGAAGGCAATCAGTGGCAGATAGGTCTCTTGTGGAAACGCGAGTCAACGACATTGCCTGACAATTACGGGCAGGCGTTGCAACGTTTATGCGGTATTGAAAAACGTATGCGCCGAGATGAAACGTTCGCGGAGGCTTATTGTAAACAGATTGATCGGTTGATAACAGAGGGCTATGCTCGGAAGTTAGAGGCAAACGAGATAAAAACGGATAGTAAGGCAGTGTGGTACCTACCGCATTTTGGTGTAACGAATCCCAACAAACCGGGAAAGTTACGATTGGTCTTTGACGCAGCGGCGTCATTTAATGGTACGTGTCTTAATGACAATTTGTTGACTGGTCCGGATCTACTCAACTCGCTGATAGGGGTTCTGTTGAGGTTTAGGATAGGCCCAGTGGCGTTCGCGGGAGACATCGCCGACATGTTTCTGCGAGTTAAAATAAGACCTGAGGATCAACACGCGCAACGCTTCCTGTGGGGCGGTCCCGCCCGGTCCAGGGAGCCGCCAGACGTGTACGTGATGACCTCTATGATCTTCGGTGCTGTCTCGTCTCCGACGTCCGCCATCTATGTCCTCAATAGGAACGCGAGGGAGTACGAGGACGGTTGTCCTAGGGCAGTCAAAGCGATAGAGTCCAAATTTTATATGGACGATTATTTAGATAGCGCTTGGTCGATGGAAGAGGCCAATGACCTCATCGAGTCAGTGACCCGGATAAACGCCTCGGGCGGGTTCAACATACGGGGGTGGGTCACTAACTCACCTGAGTTGAAAACAAAGCTTAGGAATACCATGCCGGATAGAGTAGCGCTAGATAAGGGTGACGTCGAGCGAACATTAGGTATGATATGGGCTCCAGGGCCGGACTCGCTCGCGTTTGACCTCTCGTTTAAAAGGTTACCTACGGAACTTGTTTCAGGAACAATTGTACCTACGAAAAGGCAATTTTTAAGTTTCATAATGTCAATTTTTGACCCCCTAGGATTATTGTACCCATGCATAATACAATCTAGGATGTTGATGCAACGGGTTTGGGGCACAGGGATTGGATGGGATGAACCGCTCAGAGAAAAAGAGGCGGCCCTGTGGTTTGAATGGTTAGGTAGCTTAATTTATTTACCAGATTTTGAGGTACCACGGTGGTACAATATTAGAGTAGATTGTAAATTAGAATTGCATACTTTCGGTGATGCTAGTGAGGCCGCATACGCCGCGGTGACGTATCTGGTAGGTACCAACGCGGCCGGGGAAAGGGAGGTCGCCATGCTGTTGGGCAAAGCTAGGGTGGCGCCTCGAAAGGTTGTGTCCATTCCCCGGCTGGAGCTGCAGGCCGCAGTATTAGCAAGTAGACTGGGTGACACCGTTGAGAAGGAATTAGGGTTGCCCATCAGTAGGAAAGTCTATTGGACTGACAGTAAAACAGTCCTCACCTGGATAAATTCGAACGCGTATGAATTCCAAAAGTATGTTTCACATCGGTTAGCTGAAATTGATAGACTAACTGAAAGAGGCAGCTGGCGCTGGGTCCCTTCTGCGGAGAATCCGGCAGATAAGGCGACCAGGCTGGACTGGCCTAAAAATAGCAAAGAATGGTGTACTGGCCCCTTGTTTTTGCGTTTTCCAGAGTCTCAATGGCCGGCTAGTCAAGGAACCGGACTACCGGCGGCTGAGGAGGAGTCTCCGGAAGCGGCCAGAGAACGGGTCCAGCGAGTACTCGTCGCGGCGCCACAGCGTGCGCCGCCCCTGCTGGACCACGAGAGGGTGTCGACGTGGACGCTGGCCGTGCGCTCGCTTGCGCGCGCGCTGGCATTCATCAACCGCTGCCGCCGTCGCCGCGAGACGACGCAGCTCGTCGCGCAAGACCTGCGAGACGCCGAGCTCCTTCTGCTGCGCGAGATGCAGATGGACTCCTTTGCGGATGAGCTGCGAGACCTTCGTGCGGCGCGGCCTGTGTCACGAGGCAGCAAGCTGCGTGGCGTCGACCCCATACTAACTGACGACGGTCTGCTGCGCGTCAGAGGCAGACTGGGAGCGTGCGAAGAGCTCCCCTTTGGCGCACGACACCCCGTAATCCTGGACGGGAGACACCCGCTGACTGTGAAGCTGGTGATGACCTATCACGTGGCAGCCCTGCATGCCAACCACGAGACCGTCGTAAACAATGTTCGAGAGAAGTTCTGGGTGCTCCACTTGAGGCCGACGGTGCGCCGAGCGGCAAGCAACTGTCAAGTCTGCCGCCTACGCCGGGCGCAGCCGTCACAACCGAAGATGGCCGACCTTCCGAGCGCGCGCCTTACCAACACCAGGCGTGCCTTCGTCCACGTGGGCGTCGACTACTTCGGGCCCATGGAGGTGACCATCGGGCGACGTCGAGAAAAACGGTGGGGGGCACTATTCACTTGCCTCGCCACACGCGCCGTGCACCTAGAACTAACTGCCAGCCTGAGCACAGACTCGGCCATCCTGGCCCTGCGACGCCTGATCGCGCGCCGCGGGCGCCCTGCACACCTTTACTCCGACCGGGGTACGAACTTCGTCGGCGCCGACAACGAGCTGAGGGCGGCGTTTCGGGCGCTCGACAAGCGCAAACTGCAAGACGAAGCCACATCACGCGGCATCGAGTGGCATTTTAACCCTCCTGCCGCACCACACATGGGAGGGTGCTGGGAGCGACTGGTGCGCTCCGTGAAGATCGCGCTGCGAGCCACGCTGTGCGAGAGAGCACCCAGAGAAGAGACTTTGCTCACGCTGCTCGCGGAGGCCGAGCTGGTGATTAACAGCCGGCCACTCTGCTACGTGTCCAGCGACAGCGAGCATCCAGTGGTCCTGACGCCCAACCATCTGCTCCTGGGGACAGCATCGGGCGACACACCGTTCGCCGACAGCCAGCCGCGCGACGTGGACGCACGCAGTCAGTGGCGCCGAGTCAGCGCACTGGCTGATACGTTCTGGCGGCGGTGGCTCCGGGAGTACCTGCCGACGCTGCAGGTCCGTCAAAAGTGGACCGAGGGCGCGTCGAGGATCAAGGAAGGCGACATAGTGATAGTGGTGGACGAACTCCGGCCGCGAAATCAGTGGACGAAAGGTGTAGTGTGCAAAGTGTATCACGCGAAAGACAATGTTATCCGTGTGGTAGATATAAGGACACGGCATGGGGTCCTGCGTCGGCCCGTCGTGAAGGTGATCGTGCTTCCTACTACTCCAAAGTTGTAATCGGTTGGGATCCTCTTACAGGGGGTGGGAATGTTACGGAGGCACGATCGCGTTCACGTAAACTTAGTTGATAAGCGTTAGTGATAAGATTTTTTAGGACGTAATGTTAAGTCCAACCTGTGATTAAATCTTTCTAGCGTTCCCGGGCCCCCGACCTATCTCTATGTACAGCACTGTGACGTAAGAGTGTAGGCCACACCTACCTGATGACGCGCGGACAAGTCTACTTTTTGGAAATTCATTACCAAATATGGTGAAGGAGCAGTGCTGTGCAATGCTATTGGTCAAGATCGGGAGCTCGTGAAGTACGATTGTGGACAGCGCCGTGTCCCGCGAAGGTTCGTGAAGTAAATTCGTCGCCAACGCCGTGTCACGCGGGGGTGAAGGGCATGAGCGGGGGTGCGGATCGATGTCATAGGTCGATATGGGAATGCACCCGCTCCCTCGCCTCATGCCCCTCTCACCAGTTTAAAAGCCCTAGACACGAGGGATAGAAAGTCTTGTTCCCGCAAAACTTAGCCCGCTTTAGTGGTCGTAATGTCTGGCCAGCGCGTCGCGTAAAACAATTGTATATTTCTGTATTATGTGTGATATTCTTGTTAAATTAGCTTAGTTACATCAGTCAGATTGACATAGAAAAGTACGTAGTGTAAAGTAAATAAAGTAAAAAGGTTCACGTAATATTGTTAACTCTGGCTCCGTTAAGTGTGATAATTATGTGTTAGCGTCATAGTAATATTCAAGAATACAAGTGTGTTTATGTGGAATCTGCGTATAATTTCACCTCCTCCTGACTCAACACCCCCGGCACGTACTCTGCACAAACTTCTGTGTTATAAACGCACCTCGCACCTCAAATCTCTAAGTAGCACTCACCACCAGCCGCGTTATCAAAGGCATATTGCTACAAACACAATAAAATACAGTCCACACAACATAGCTCTGAAGCTTCGAAGAAGGGTGCGCTAACTGCCCACCATAGGGAGGTTACCGTCAGAGGTTTCCCTACACTGGGAGTACCAGGCGTTCATAAATGTTAGGAATGTGTTGTGTAGGTCAGTTTGTAGATTTTAAAGAGTTTTTTGCGATAACGATCTTGATCTTTCTTGTTTTTTGTGGTATCACAGCTTTCATGCCGCCCGCTTCATGGGTCTCTGACTTGGGTTTACTTGCCGTCGAGAAATATCCCTCAATGCTCCTCACAATTTTATCCTTCACCAAAGCAAGTGGTAATTATACAATACGCACATGAATCCGAAAAATCCGAAGCACCTCGGATTTTGTTTAGTCTTGATTTCGAACTCGATACCGCTGATCTGGCAGTATGACGCTTACACCACTAGGCCATCACTACCTATCGCTTGATTATGCCTAGCACAACTATTAGTTTACGCAATGGTAAGTGGTGTACCTGCCTTTTTGCATATACTTGTGGGCATATATGTTGCGGCGACGGTTACTGGCTAGTTACCGCAGAGATAGACCGCCATGATTAGCCGGAGGACTACTATGTAAATAGACCTAAGTGATCTGCAATATACCCATCGAAGGTATCGCTGGTTCACTACCTCTACTACCTACCCCTAGAGACGACGCTGAAATGTGTGAATGTTATAACATTGGCTCCTTCCGATCAGACCAATACAGTAACGCTATCTGGTGGCAGACAAAAGTAACATTACTGGTCTTCAACTTCGTAGATGTAGATGTACAAATACTGTATTTCAATATCTATTTCAATATAATATGTCAAGGTCCCGTTACGAGTGTTTTGACGTCAAAGTTGAGCTCATAATAAACTTGTCGGCCATACTTCAGTGTTGTACTTTCAGATATTTGCCTAATAACGGACGGGCAGGAGTTTGATGCTGGTATGCTCATAATTCATCACTTACATGGAGTCTGAAGGTATATTTTAAAGAGTAGTAGGTACAGAATGCTTGTAATCAGTAGGTATTTTTTTTGTCTCATACCATTGGTGGGCAAAGCCTTTAATTATTCGTATTACAAATTACTAAGATGACTCTATGACATTATTATATTGTACGAGTACTTTTTATTATTTTTAAGTTATGATCTAATTTATACTGGTAATTGCCTTGTGTTACGGATGAATTTAAATTTAAAATTATGTGACGCTTGTTGTTGTGTGTTGTCTGTACAACTTCCTTGGATTAAATATACTCTTGCAGGTAATAAGTAATAAAAATACATCGTCGTCCATACAGGTTTTATTGGATCTAACCATAGATACAAGTTGCCAGAGATTATAAAAACTGATGCTTTTACCATAAACCTAACATTAAAACCACAGATTACTAATTATACAAACATTCGCAACATCACTCCCGGGGCACAATGAAATAGGTGTACATATGTATAAACGTTATATAATCACAAACATTGTATCTAGCTATTCTAAAATTACAACCTAATGCACAAACTCGTTTACTGCACTTAGAAACAATGAGTATTTTTTATTTAGTGTAAGTATTAAACAATCAAGTAAATTACACTGTAAGCAGTCTCAGATGGAGATCAAAACTTTAGACAAAAAAAAAAAAAAAAGAACCGAAACTCAACCATGAATATTATGAAATAAATTAATCTAGGAATCTGAAAGGTAGTTTTATTGTCCGACCCGACCTAGTCGATGTAGGGGGGGCAGATGTAGGACACTGAGTACCATCATCATCTGATGACTCCATATGCTGTAGCTCTGGACCGAGCTTGGCACCAATGCTCTCAGGGAGGTTGTTCATCCACTCTTGAGATGCTGCTGAGACTTCTAGAGGATATAACTTTTGATAAGGTCTTACCTTTTCACCTGAAGCTGTCTGCACTCTAGCTGACCTCGTGCAACCATCTTTGCCTGCAAAAACCTCTTTTATTATGCCAATAGGCCAATGCAATCTTTTGGAATCTGTCTCTACCAAAACTACTTCTCCGACTCTGGGTTCTTTTCTGGTTTCCTTTCCTTTACTTATTAATAATCCTAAATATTCACTTTTAAATCTCTTCCTGAAATCTTCTCGTAACTGTTGTAGGTATCTGTATCGAATATTTAGATTCTTGTGATCAATCTGATCTAAGTCTGGTGTCTCATTAGTAGGTAAACCTTGAAGGAACAACATGGGTGTCAAAGGTCTCATGTCTCCCATTTCCACATAAGTTAAAGGTCTGTTGTTGATTGTTGCTTCACAGTCACATAATATAGTTGAAAGCTCTACCCAGTCAACTGAAGCTTTCCCCAATATCCTGCGTAGCATATCCTTCACCACTCTAACAAGCCTTTCCCACCAACCTCCCCACCACGGAGCTGCTGGTACGGAGAATTTCCACTGAATGTCGAAGCAGTTCTCTACTTCCTTCCAGTCCACATCATGCAGCAGGTTGGCAGTGCCCACAAAATTTGTCCCGTTGTCTGTGTAGACAATTCTCGGCCTCCCTCTCCTGCTTATAAATCTTCGTAATGCCATTATGAAGCTAGCTGTTGACACGGAGTCGGTGAGTTCTAGATGTATGGCCCTGTAAACTGCACATGTAAACAGCACAATCCAACACTTGTTATTATTTTTCAGAAAGAGTGGTCCTGCTAAATCTATTCCTGTTACTTCAAATGCTGTAGTATTGCAAATCCGATCCTTTGGAAGAGGTGGTTCTGGAACTTCATAATGTCTTGCTTTAAACCTCTTGCAGATTATGCATTGCGATACTACTTTGTTTGACAATCTTCTAATTCCTGTTATCCAATAATTATTTCTTAAACTAGTCATCAAGGTTGAAGATCCTGCATGGTTCATCTGTTCATGTTTTTGTTGAACCATCCGTTTCACTATTTCATTTTTGCCTGGTAATAATATTGGATATATAAAGTCTCTGTTTTCATTACTGTATTCTAACCTTGTCCTTATTTTTAGAATACCTTCTTCTTCTGTAGTTTTCAGCTTTTTATTCATGATCTCCTCAATGTATGTCTCTCTTTGTATTAACTTTATTAGTGTTTCTTCAGCATTCTTGTACTCTTCATATCCTATATGAGTAGAAGTAATGTTGTATTGCTTTCTGATTCTAAAGCTCATTCTTAGTAGTCTTGCCACTAGTCTTACTATCTTAGTATATTTGTTGAAATACAATAATCTATTGCTGAAGACTTCTGTATTTATCTCTATGTGTACTGATGTGCTTTTGCTTTGTTCACTCTCTAAAACCTCTTTTTCACTTTTTGTTAATGTACTACAAGTCTTTGGCCATTCTTTTTCTTTCAGGTACAACCATTGTGGACCCAACCACCATTGGGTTTCTAGCAGCTTCTTCGTGTTGCAGCCACGGGAAGGTAAGTCTGCAGGATTGGAAATACCAGGTATGTGATTCCAATAATCTTTACTTGTGTTCGTACATATTTCTTTGACTCTGTTTGTGACGAAAGCTTTCCATGTTTCTTGTCTTTTCACCCATGCCAGTACTACAGCAGAGTCTGTCCAGCAGAATACTTTGTAATCTTTACAGTGTTGGAGTAGGCCTGATTTTATGATTTCTTGATATTGCCTAGAGGCTATTAGTGCACCCATCAGTTCTAGTCTTGGCAGCGTCATTTGTCTCTTGATAGGTGCCACTCTACTTTTGGCTATAACAAGTCTTACTGTTACCTCTCCTCTCCATTCAGTGCGAAGGAAAATACAGCTAGCATATGCGTCCTTGCTCGCATCACAAAACACATGAACTTGTACCTTGCAGTCTTGTAGTGATGCTTCTGCGAGGCGTCTAGGGACTCTGCATCTATTGATACAGTCGATGGTTTTTATCCAGTCTTTGTATTCATTCTCCAGCTCTACAGGTATCTTCTCATCCCAACCAGTATTCAACATCCACGCCTTTTGAATTATCAATTTTGGAACTAATGTGGTAGGTGACAAGAAACCCACTGGATCAAATATCTGTTGGGTAATAGAGAGTAAGTCTCTCTTGGTGATATCTTTAGGTACAGTTTTTAAATTTACGGTACAACATAGATCATCTTTCCGTCTGTTCCACTGTACTCCTAATACTGAAACTGATCTTTCATCTTCCAGCCTTTCCTTCTGGTCTTGTATGTTTGTCATCCAGCCTCTTAATTCAAACTTTCCTTTTCCCATTAGCTCTATGGCTTCTCTTCTGAATCTATTAACTTCTTTTTCAGAATCAAAACTTGTCACACAGTTGTCTACGTAGAAGGATTCTTTCAATCGTGTTGCTGTTTCCGGGTAAGTATCCACATTTTTGTCGAGGTGGTGGTTAATTGTAGCCGCCAGTATGAAGGGACTGCACGCGACGCCGAAAGGGACCCTTGTATGTTGATAAGTAACTATTTCCTCTCTGGTCTTTGGATCCTTCCACCATAGTAATTTTAAATATTTTCGATCTGGTTCTGTAACAGCTATTTGTAAGAATGCCTTTCTTATGTCTGATATAACTCCAAAAATACCTGTTCTAAACATGGTCAGTAACTTCGGTATAACTTCTATAAGGTTTGTTCCTTTCTCTATACAGGCATTTAAGGAATTTTTATTCTTGTCCTTACAGGAAGCGTCAAATACTGGCCTGATCTTTGTTGTGGTACTCTCCAGTTTGATCACTGCATGGTGAGGTAAGTAGTGGCCTTTATTTTTGTTATTTTCTTGTACCTCTTCGATAATACCTTCTTTTTTCCATTGTTCTAAAACTTCACTGTATTCTTCTAGTTTTCCTATATTTTCTAACTTCTTAGTTGTAGACACTAGTCTTCTGTATGCTTGTTCATAGTTAGACTCTAGCTCTGGTCTGTCTTTCCACAGCAATCCTACTTCATAACGTCCTTCCTTGTTTACTGAAATTTTATCATTGAAATCTTTTAATATTTCTGTCTGAGATAGTTCTTCCTTTTTATATGGATCTTTTATACCTAGTGTTTCTATATTCCACATAAATTCTAAGCTATCTTCTGGAATGGTTGATACAAAATTAGAACTGACTGTTGTGTTATAAACACCTTGAATGGGACCTTGTAATGTCCAGCCAAGCTTTGTAGGAATAGCCACCAGACTGTCTGTTACATGGACAAAATTAGATTTCAAAATTGACCCTAAATAATCGGAACCAATTAATAAACTTATTTCTGATAGCTGCTCCTTAGGATCAGTCAAACTAATTTTCATTTTCTGTAATATTTTTACTAGGTTGGGGTCTTGTACTTTCGGTAATGTACCACAAAGTACATCTTGTTCCAACGCTGTCATTGTGGTCTGGTATGTATTTTCTAGATCACTTACTTGGAGTTCAATGAGTCGGTGTGGTTGTGCTGTCTTCTTTACACCTCCGAACAGTGAATGTCCAAGACTTTCACTGCCAGTTACCTTTAGTCCTAGTTCTTTTGTCAGCTCAGCCTTTACATATGTTCTCTGTGAACCGGAGTCTAGAAGCGCCCTCACCTTCTTCTCTTGGTTGTTACAGGAAACTTTGACAACCAAGGTCTGTAATAAAGTTGTTCTATTATTACTTGTATAATTACTAATTACTTCTACTTTTTCAGATTTATCCGGCTTGTCTTCAAGAGTATTATCAGTATTCGGTTTCTTTTTCTGTTCACAGGTTGGCCCCTGAGACTTCATGTTAGGACAAAGAATAACATGATGCCGTTTGCTGCAAGACAAACATTTTACATAAGCTTTACACTTTTTTGCCATGTGTCCTCTTTTAAGACAAATATAGCACCCACCCTTCTTTTTGAGAGCCTCCTTTCTCTCTTCTAGACTAATAGTACTAATTTTACCACATTCTAACGAGTTATGAGATTTATCACAAAAATAACAAAGTTCCTTACCATCTTTTTGGTTGTTTTGGTCGTTGGATTTTCCCGTGCTTACCTCTTTTGACACTAAACATGAAGCAGTTGGTACTGTGTCTGTGTTGCTTACCACACGTGCTAAGTTGCATCTTTCTTCTGCTTCTACCTCTTTACGAATGAATTCTAATAGCTGGTTGAGTTTTGGCTCCTTATTAAGGGGTAGTTTAGCCCATTCAATTAATAATTTATCAGGAAGTGCTGACTCAATTAACGGTACTAGCATACATTCATATTTACCTTTTGATATGCCTAATGACTCAAGTATTTGTAAATTTACACTTATTTTATCATATAAAACTTGCACTTTAACGCTGTCTTTCTTTAATACTAAATTTAACAATTCTCTAACGTGAATCTCTATTAGTATCTCTTCTCTTCCATAACGCCTCTGTAGAATCTTGATTACGCTAGTATAATTTTCTTCTGAAGCTGGGTAACTTGAGACGAAAGCTTGCGCCTGTGAACCTTCCGCCATCCCTTGTAATAAGTATTGCAGCTTGTCTTGAGCCTGTAAATTCCCATCGTTGTGTATTTTTTCGAATTGGCTCCAAAATGCCAACCAATTTTTGGGGTTATCATCAAACTTCCTAATTTCAAGCTTCGGCAATTTTAAATGCGGTTTTGTCTCGTAATGCTTATTTTCAATAACTCGTTCCGTTTTTGGCCATCTTGATTTTAACTCAAGCCATTTTCTTGTGTAAGAGTCGCAAGTGTCGCATTCTTTTTCGTACAATGTTTGGTCGAAATCTTCTGCGCTAAGCATGTTCTCCTTAATCGCTTCGTCGAGAATCTCAATCTTCTTCATTTTTTCTTGGAGAAACTCAAAGTCAGTGATGGTGTTAGCCGCCACTTCGTGTCGGGTGAACACACGCCGTAACTGGTCGCGCTCCCGCGACAGCTTCATGAGATCCATCTGACTGTATTTTATTACCGACTATTGAAAACACGGTGTCACGGTCGCCAGTTGTTGTGTGTTGTCTGTACAACTTCCTTGGATTAAATATACTCTTGCAGGTAATAAGTAATAAAAATACATCGTCGTCCATACAGGTTTTATTGGATCTAACCATAGATACAAGTTGCCAGAGATTATAAAAACTGATGCTTTTACCATAAACCTAACATTAAAACCAAAGATTACTAATTATACAAACATTCGCAACACTTGTATTACATCCTATCTTTAATATTTGTACGCGGTTTAGGCAAAACATGACTGTGAGATAATTTGATGTAACAAGATGCATGCCATGTGTATGTAAATTCATGTTTTAGACAATTTAAATAAAATTTAAAAAACCCCCGACACAATGTAAAAGTTTAATAGAAAATAATTCGTTATTTCTCCATTTTTTGGTGGCGGCCATCTTGGATTTTTAATTTATCATAGTGTATAGTATTCTAATAGTCAAGCCCTGTCATTTGATACCCATATTGAGGAAGTTGTTGAATAAAGGTACACAATCAGCAGAGAAACTAGTGACTCTGTATAATGCCTGCTTATCTCATGCCTTCTTACCTAGCGAATTCATGAAGTCTGTAGTTGTGCCATTGGTTAAAAACAGAAAAGGTGATATTTCAGATATGTCTAACTATCGTCCCATAACATTAGCCACAGTTATATCAAAAATATTTGAAAGATTGATAGAACCGGAAATACAAAAATACTTGAACCTTAATAGTGCTCAGTTTGGTTTTCGTGCAGAACATGCAACTGACACTGCGATTTTTGCATTAAAGAAAACTGTCAGATATTATTTGGACAGAAAAACAAATGTATACGCATGTTTCCTAGATTTAAGCCGTGCATTTGAATAACACGTTATGGGACAAAATGTATAAAACCGGAATACCACATGACATCAGCAATACTTGGACGTTGTTGATGAACGGGATCAACTGAAGGTGGTCACGGATGGTTTCACAAATTGTAGTAACTTGTATGAGGAGGCTTTGTTTAAAATTAGGGACCTGGAAAATGACTTAATTCATGCCAATAATTGTATATTTAAATTACAGAAAGAAAGAGAAAGTACTCAGGTTATAGAAACAAACCTCTTATATAATGAATTATTAAATAGTAATTGTAACCCCCCTTCCTTAATAACTATTGACCTGACTGAAGATTCCTTACTCAAACAGAATTTTATAGTTAGCAGTAGGAAGATTAAAAAATATGCAAAATTAAACAGAATTATTAAAAAATGCAATCAATTTAGGAAACAACATAAACGCTTTTCCAAATATATTCCACTGAGGAAAGAGCGTGTTGATTTACTTAATAAGTTAAATAATTACCAAATAAAATTAGAGGACAGTATAAAAATTTATGAAATTGATACTCAGCAGTTGCAGTCTGAAATTCAGGTACTTCAGGATTCACTAAGTTCCCTTTCTAGTAGGTATAAGATTTCTCAAAACCAAATTAGGGAACATATTTATGCGGCAAATGAGTTGGTAATGGGTCAATGTAGTTGCCAGACAGTTACCAACCATGATATTATCCAGCCTCAGGTAATGGAGGACCCATACCAGGTTGAGAATTTGCCTCGGGACAGCACTCTAAATCAACAAACAATTAATATAACACAAGATGATTTACACGTGGTACAGCCTGAGTTATATGATAGTTTGCCTGAGTTTGGTAATTTTGTCTCATCAAATAGTAATGTTTGTGATCATTCAGTTATGTTCTCTGACAGTATAGGTAAGGGGCTAGGTAAATTAATTAGTAATAACCTGAGTTATTGTACCCAAAACAATTGTATGCCAGGGTCAACCTACAAACAGGTCATGGCATCTGTAACAAAAAGTGTTTGTGATCCTAGTACCACCATTACTATATGTGTTGGGAATAGTTCAAAGGTTAAAAAGGAAGACATCACTGACTATGTTTCTGAGTTGTTAAAGTTAAATTGTAAAAAAGTCATTTTGTGTGCTTTTCCATATTTTGAAAATGTAAGTAGTAGGAAAAACGATTATATTCACATGTTAAACAAACACATACATTTTTTAGTAGGTCACTATAGTGACAAACTTATATTTATTGATATTAACACTTTTGTTGATAAACTTAGATCGACGCGGGGTAAAGTGTATCTACCTATTAGTTGTAGACACAAAATAGCTCGGCTATTAGCTTTTAATATTCACACAGACATAAGTAGTATGTCTAAGTTTAGTTCTATTATTGATACTGCGACTATTAGTACTAATACTAATGAACAGGTGGTGACCTTAAATAAATATAGCATTAGTGCTATTGATGTTTACAAACTTTGTACTGAGGAGGAACCATATGTCACCGTGGAAACTTCTCAAGTAGCTCTTAGGAATGATAGGATCATGTTGTCTGGCGATGGATCGGGAGTCTCGGGGCTCTCTCCAGATCTTAATATTAATTTAAACTAGGAAGTGAGACAACAGAAGGTACCATTAACAATATTGTTAATCCTACCAACAGCAAAGTATCTTCTGGCACTTCATTAGTTCGTAAAAAAGGGCCTCAGCAGAACTCTTTAAAATTATTCCACCAAAATATCCAAGGCATTTCTTCCAAATTATTAGAAATTGAATTGTATTTAGAGAAAAGTATGTTTGACATTGTTTGCTTTACTGAACATTGGTTAAAAGATTACCAAATGCTTATTAATTATGAGAATTATATGGTGGGTAGCTGCTTTAACCGTAAATCTATGCTGCGTGGAGGTTCCCTAATATTAGTGAAAAATTGTGTCAAATATAAGCAACGTGCTGACATAGTAGGTCTTTCGGTTGAACATTGCGTCGAACTGTCCTGTGTTGAGCTAGATAAGCATATAATTGTGTGTGTGTACAGACCCCCAAACTATCAAAACTTTTCCTTATTTGAATCAATAATGGAAGATGTTCTGGCAAAACTTACAGCCAGTAATAAATCTACGATTATTTGTGGTGACTTCAATATCAATATTTTGGAAGATAATTCAAATAGCAGTCGGTTATTAAATCTTTTTAAGTCATTTGACTTGACTAACGTTTTTATAGAACCCACTCGAGTCACGCCTTCTTCTGCTACTTGTATAGATAATGTTTTCTGCGATTGTGAATACTTAGATAGAGCCGTAGTAAATAGTCTGCCGTCTGACCATAGCGGACAAACTGTAACTTTCAGGTGTAATACACCATTGCAAAAAGTTGATATTAAATTTAGACCTATAACTTCTAGTAAATTAAATAGGTACAATATTTCCCTACAGAACAAGTTAAGTGTTATGAGCCATGACAATATTAATATAAATCAATTCTATGATCATTTCTTTTCAATTGTTCACACTGAATTCAATAAAACTTTTGAAAAGAAGACCAAAAGCATTTGCCCTAAATTTATATTTAGTGATTGGGCAACTAGAGGTATCAGAAAAAGTAGGGAAACACTATTTGAGCTTTATGGCCTTAAGCCTTATGTAAACACTGAAACTTTTAACAACTATGTTGCTAAGTATTCAAAAATTTTTAGAAATTCTTGCAAGATTGCCAAAGCCCTGCACATTAGCAACAAGATTAAAACAGCAGAAAATAAAATTAAGACAGTTTGGAAAGTCATAAATAGCGAGACTAACAGGAAGAAAGTACGTAATACTAGCTATACATTAGATACAGTATGTGGTCCTAAAAGCTCTAATCAGGAAGTAGCTCAGGAATTTGTAAATTTCTTTACCGATATACCGTTAAAAACTACGGAGGCTCTAAATTCCTCTTCTGAAGTCTCAATCGGTTTATTGAAAGCGAATGTATCTGGATGCCAGGCTGAATTTAAATTTAAACACATAAACCCGATGACAGTTATTAAAGCTTTCCGGCAAATAAAAATCAAACTGACCGAAGATCTATGGGGAATGTCTATCAAAGTTTGTACTTCCATACTTGAGACTATAGCTCCATACTTAGCTTTAATTTTTAATTTGTGCGTAGACCAAGGAGTTTTCCCTGATTTAATGAAATACAGTAAAGTCAAACCGCTTTTCAAATCCGGGGATAGTAAAGATACTAATAATTATAGACCTGTATCCGTGTTGCCAGTTTTTAGTAAGGTGTTCGAAAAGGTAATGCTTAATCAGATGCTCAATCATTTCAACACCAACGGAATCTTACACGATCAACAGTATGGCTTCACCAAGGGACGTTGTACAACTGACGCCGGTGTAACCTTATTAAAGCACATATTCATGGCGTGGGAAGAGTCCCAAGACGCTGTAGGAATATTTTGTGACCTCTCCAAAGCATTTGATTGTGTAAATCACGACACATTGCTTTTGAAACTTGAGCATTACGGACTAGGTAAACTTGCACTTAGTTTGGTAAAATCTTATTTATGTGATAGACTGCAATATGTTCAAATAAATGGTGTTAATTCACAGGGCTTGAAAGTAAAAATGGGGGTTCCGCAAGGCTCAATATTGGGTCCTTTCCTCTTTTTAGTATATATAAATGATCTACCCTATTTGCTGAAAAACCAACCTCAAAATATGGTATTATTTGCCGATGACACTTCCTTAATTTTTAAGATAAATAGACGAGCCCAAAATCTAGATGACGTGAATAATGCCTTACTTGAAGTCCATAATTGGTTCACAGCAAACAATTTGGCATTAAATGAAAAAAAAACTAAATGCATAAGATTTGCTTTACCGAATGTTAAAAGTAGTGATTGTGAGATAATATTGAATAAAGAGAAACTCGAATTCGCAGATAAAACTGTTTTCCTGGGGCTTACGCTTGATTCAAGGCTTCAATGGGGTTCTCATTTAACATCTCTTGCGGGGCGCTTAAGTTCAGCAGCATATGCCATTAGGAAAATCCGTCAATTCACTGATGTAGATACCGCTAGACTAGTCTATTTTAGTTACTTCCATAGCATAATGTCTTACGGCATTTTGCTGTGGGGACGGGCTGCTGATATTGAGTCTATATTTATTCTGCAGAAAAGAGCCATCAGAGCCATATACAATCTTCGTAGGCGCGATTCTCTAAGGGAACTGTTTAAGGAAATTAACATCATGACTGTATATTGTCAATACATCTATGAAAACATAATGTATGTCAGGAAAAATCTGCATCTTTTTGGTAAAAGAGGTGACAGACACAATTACAGTACTAGAAATAGAGACCAATTAGTTCAGCCAGGCTTCAGACTCGCTAAAGTAGACTCGTCTTTCTTGGGGTACTGTTTGAAATGCTATAATAAAATTCCACAAAGCATTCTTGAACTAAATGAAACCAAATTTAAAACATGCATTAAACGCACACTGTGTAAGCAAGCATATTACAAATTGGACGATTATATCGCTGATAAAAATGCTTGGGTCAATGCCGGTCCTGCTCCACAAGGACAGGGGCGCATAAAGGGATAGCGCTAATTTGTGTTGTTGGAGCTGCTGAAGATTGTACAACTATCTTTGCATTGTATAAATTCAATATCTTTAGTATTATATAACCTCATATTCCATATTGTGTGAGTGCTATGTACTAGAATGCTATCATTCGCTGGAAACCTACGTTTTTATTTTATTTATTTTTTTGACTTGAATGTGCCCTGGCGGTTATGCGTATGTCATGCTCACTCAAATGTCTCGCTGATGGTGGCGCGTGTGTCGGACCATTTAGTTCCCTTCAAAATGGTTGAGCTGAATGGTGCTGATCCATGCGTCATGTTCGTGAACGGGCGCTGTCAGTTGTGACTGGTCATGTCTTAGTCGCCATGGTTTATTTGAATTAATTATTTTGTTTTTGGGTTGTATTTTGTTTTTGTTTTGCTATGGACACTTTTATCGTGCAAATCTTGCTACATTGTTCTCACATAATATACCATCTCAACATGATTGATGTAACCAAGATTTTGTAACAATATTTTGATTTAAAAGAGTGTCCATGGAGTTTCTTGCCCGTTCTTCTCCATAGAGATCTACGCTAGGGAATGGGCAACTACAGTACTTTCACAGTTTTTATGTCTTGTGACTGGGACTGTAGCTACATTCAATGTTCATTTTTGTTTCGACAATTCAAAAGTGCCTGTAACTGGCCTACTTGAAATAAATGCTTTGATTTTGATTTTGATTTTGACATTGTTTACATAATGAAGTACTGGTACGAGGGTCAAGCTAATGTAGTAAAATGGGGAGAGGCCTTGTCCAGCGAGTATGTTCTTAGATCAGGTGTGAGGCAGGGCGGATTAACCTCACCCATTTTATTTAACCTCTGTGTAAATGACCTGATAGAGGAGCTGAGCGGAGCCGGAGTCGGCTGTTCAATCAATAATGTGCCTGTAAACAATCTTAGTTACGCCGATGACATGGTTCTGCTTAGCCCCTCTGTTACGGCCATGCAGAAGCTTATTAGAATATGTGAGGTATATGCGGATAAGCACGGCCTTAAGTACAATGTTAAAAAGAGTCAAACAATGTGTTTTCGATACGACAACAGTGTACTACATGTGCCTGACATATTTCTTTGTAACGCCAAACTCGATTCAGTTAAATGTTTCACTTACTTGGGCCACCTATTGACTGAGAAACTTAAGGACGATGATGATATCGAAAGACAAAGACGTTCCCTCGCTGCTAAAAGTAATATGCTGGCAAGACGATTTGCGAAATGCTCTGACCAAGTGAAAATAACCCTGTTCAACGCATACTGTCGGAACCTATACACCTGCGCCCTATGGTATAAGTATACGAAGCGTGCTTACAACACGCTGCGTGTTCAATATAACAACGCATTCAGATGCATACTGCTGGGGCTACCATGGCGGTGTAGTGCGTCCGGCATGTTTGCTGAGAACAGGGTAGATGACTTTTACGCTGTCATGAGAAAGGCACGGGCCTCCTTCATGAGCCGAATACATGAGTCTGACAATGGAATATTGAAGGCCATATACGGGGTAAACTATTTCTTCGCATATGGCAATCAATATTCCAGCTAGAAAACTGAATGTAATTTAATAATTTAATTTAATAATGAATGTAAATTTTAATTTTTTGTATTATAATTCTAATTGATAATAATAATTTGGTAATAATTTTTGTAATCCTTCAAATAATTATCTCTCAAATTGTCATTGTTGTGTCGTGTCATTGTCGTTGTTATGGGTACATGCCTGAAATAAAATACTATTTATTTATTTATTTATTTATAAATATGTAATGCGCCATTTTGTGGCGGCGGCCATCATGGACTGGTTTTTATCAAACATAGCTAAGAACACTCCCGACTTATTCATCTATCAAACAAAACAAAACAAAATCCAAATCGGTTCATCCGTTCGGGCGCTACGACGCCACAGACAGACACACACACACAGACACATAAAACTTATAACACCCCGTCGTTTTTGCGTCGGGGGTTAAAAATAAAAATAACATTTGCTTATCTTTTTCCTTAGCCAGCCCACTTCTGTTTGATTTTATTTTTGTCTGTTTTTTGGTGTGTTTTGTCTACATCAGTGACTAAAATGCGGTAAAATGGTCTCTGCAATGTATGACACTCGTACAAACTACGATTTATATTTATTTATAGATATCGAAATGCACTTGTATGCCGCGAAACAAACTTGTCTTTTAGCAAATTTTCTAAAAAGTCTGAAGGTACTAACTACCGAGTAAACTGACGATCGACCACTTTTCACCTTTTGGTCTAAGTTATAAGATTGAAAATTGGTCAACCGTCAGTAAGCGCGGTTGTACCTACAAAAGTTCTGAATTTCTCCAAGACATTTTCAATAAGCTAGAAAACAATTCAAGTTAGACAGCACAATATTAAGGTTTTTTTCTTCTAAATAACAACAACAATTTTATTGTTGTTAACAGATGGCCTTTACAACTTGGGCGAGAGGACCCGTTGTCCCGTACAAAATGAAACAAACCGGGCTTTGGGTCGTAAATCATAGAAGTATGACGCGGCTTACAATGTGTGTGTAATTTGTAGTTTATTGTCAAAATTGTAAATGATGCAGAAGGTTCAAGCTATTTATAATGTACGTTACTATGTAGAGTAGGGTAAAATTTCCTAAGGTTAGATTTTAGAGGTATTTTCATTCGCTTTAAAACGCTCCTCCAACCTATAAGCATTTCTCTTGTATTGTGCAACTCACATCCACGAACAGCCAGACCCGGAACAACTGCCTGTAGGACATACAAATAATTGTTCCCTGCGGGGTTCTAACCGACTCCCTGTCGCGGGTTTGATCCCCACAGCAACCCCGGAGTAGCCAATCGCTAAGCCCACTGCGCCAACCGTGCCGTCTCCCCTGTTCCTATTTACCCTTTAGAAGGCCCTGACCAACGGCGATGATGATTCACCAGCCGATATTTCAAATCACTTAGGTCAAGTTTTAATTTAGGTTAAGTGTTATCTAAAAATTGTGGAGTGGTGGAGGACACGGTGTTGTGGTGTAGCTTGTGTTGTTGTGGTGTGGATAGGCCTACATAATTATGGTCAGCAGTGAGGTCTAAGTTGATCGATTGATTGGGGCCGGTGTGGCATGTCTCGTTCTCTGGTAGGTCAGCTAATTAATAAATAAGGAAGAGCTCCTGCAGCATCTATCACTGAAAAATAAAACCTTTTTACCTAACTGTGTGTCAGCAAAGATAGGCTTATGTTTTAACTAAACGAATTGACAGTTATTCAAAACTTCAATCACAAAAGATCCCTATAAACAACAGTTTGTTAACAAACTTTCAACCAAAGAGAGGGTTGAAAGTGATACAGAAAATAAACTCAATAATAATAATAATAATTTATTTCTATAACTTCAAAACACATTACATCAGTGTGGTCTCAACCCCTGAACTAGGACAACCTGTATGACAGGGGTTGAAAATAGGAGTTAACAATAGCGAAATATAAAGGCGTTAAATATTTAACAAGTGAAAAGTAGGTCGCGTTCGTTAAGCCTCTCAAATTAACTGTGGACTTTGCATTCAGGAACAGAATTGATACTGTTAAGAGTTTGAAGTATATTTGATCCATATAATTTATTTGAGAGGAAAATTTAGCCAAACAATACCCATGTTTGGTCACCAACCACCATTATGTACCACCCGTGTTTAGCCAAACACTACCCGTGGTCTGTCCATGTTTGTAATAGTCAAGTACCTGACTGTATAAAATATCTAGCTTGAGAAGTAGACTACTAGGTCTACTACACTCGAGAGCAATGAATCCGGGTCACTTAAAGAATCCTAAAAATCTCGGAAACTAAAAATGCTAGATTAATGCAATAAATTGTATTTAATAGACAATGTAATACTCCTTAAATGAAGGTATTAAAATTTCTTAGTTATTGTAAAGTTATATCATAAAGAAATCAAATTTGAAAAAGGGCCACTTTCGAAGATGGAACTACGAAATTACAGCATTTGGTTTTGCTTTTGTTTGTAATCTGTCATTTATGTGGGTACATAAACCATGTTGATAGTGCTCTATATTCATTATTCAAGCTGAAATTATGTCGCTTACGCCTGAAGAATGCACCAGAATACTTACAATGCTGGAAACCGGCCGGAGTCAGCGCGATACAGCCAGGACTGTCGGTGTGTCGCTGTCAACAGTACAAAGAGTTCTCCGACGTTACGATGAAACTGGTTCTAACCTACGCAGACCAGGAACGGGCAGAACCAGGTGTACCACAGCACGAGAAGACCGATACTTGGTGAACACCATGCTTCGAAATCGCTTTCTCACAGGAACTGAACTCACAAATCAGTTTCGACGCTTCGGAGGAAGTAACCCAAGTGCATGGACAGTAAGACGTCGGCTTGCTGAATCTAACTTAAAACCCCTTAGACCTGCAAACGGCCCCAAACTGGAGCGTGGGCATCGTATTTCAAGACTAAGATATGCCCAGAGCCACGTAAATTGGAGTATTGAAGATTGGTCAAAAGTTATGTTCTCCGACGAATCAAAATTTATGCTCTACAAGCACGATGGAAGACACAGAGTGTATCGAAGACCAGGGGAAAGATTCAAGCAAGCATGTATCGAAGAAAAAGTAGCCTACGGTGGTGGGTCTGTACTTGTGTGGGCCGGAATTTCTTCTGAAAGTCGCACAGAGCGGGTGATCATAGAAAACGGCTCTTTAACTAGCGTAAGATATGTGGAAGAAATCCTCAATGATCACGTTGGTCCATTTATGGTCAATTTAGGTGAGGATGCTATATTTATGCATGACAATGCCCGACCTCATACAGGTAGGATTGTGAATGACTACCTTCAAGAGATGAACATTACTCGTATGGAGTGGCCAGCGCGCAGCCCGGATATCAACCCGATCGACCATGCTTGGGACGAGCTAGGCAGATGCGTAAAACAACGAAACCCTCCCCCAATCACGCTTCGTGAGCTCAAAATTGCTCTCACAGAGGAATGGGAGAATATTCCCCAAAATCGTATAAGGAACTTGGTGTACAGCATGCCAAACCGCGTAAACGCAGTAATGGAAGCACGAGAAGGCAATACGAAGTATTAAAATTCAAGAAAATCGTAATAAAGTTCAAAAATTTCATGTTTCCTATTTTTGTTTTAAGGAGAGATCAGCAGTTTTTTTCTTAATGTAATTTTGTGTTAATAAAATGTATGGTGACTCATATTTTTTTTACTTTCATTTAAGGAGTATTACATTGTCTATTAAATACAATTTATTGCATTAACCTATCATTTTTAGTTTCCGAGATTTTTAACATTCTTTAAGTGACCCGGATTCATTGCTCTCGAGTGTAGTTAGTTACGGATTTAAGGCGATTACATGAACTAAACGCGTGTTTTATAATGACTAAAAGTATATGGTTAGGAGTGGTGTAGATTATAAATAAGTAGACAAACTCACGTTCCAAAGGATATATTGTCCACAAGTCCTCACACATTAACCAAGTTCAGAAGGCACAATAGGGAAGTGTTCACAAGCACAAGCACAAGCACAGTATGTAGTAGCGGAAGGATGAAAGTAGAAGAATGATAGACAGATGAAGTATAGATGAAATTAACATGAAAAGCAAAGCTAGATCGCGAAATCGCGTGTTTATGAAATTGAGGCGACAAGCGTGCGCTCCGCATCGAGGTATGATCCTGACTGGTTTGACCTTGTAAAAGTGAAAGGCGTGCGCCCGCGCCTCCGTAGCCGGCCGTATATGGCTATTGATAGTTGTACGGATATCGGTAATTAGTGATGACGGTTCGGTCGATAGTTTAATGACCATCGACTATCGACGGTAAATTTATCGACCAACTGTTAAGAAAGTATGTATGTTAGATATATATATTTTTAATTATATATTGTATTGTAAATAGTATTGTTATTTGTACTTGTGTTTGTTTGTGTATATTAGTTTTAAGTTTAAGATATTGATGAAATGTAAATAATTTTAACTAACTGTAAAGGAGCCTACACCACCCCCCTCCAGAGACCGTCAAGGGCGATAGAAGTCCGTAAATTTAACTCGCCTCCCAGAACGTGTTGTGTAGCTTGGCGGCACTACCGGTGGGGGTTCCTCCACCTGGTCAGCAAGAATGAAGGCAGGCTTCAGTCTGTCAATGGTAACTGTCACTTCTTTGTTTTTAACAAGTATTTTAAATATCTTGTCCCCTCGTGTGATTACTTTATATGGCCCAGAATAAGCAGGTTGGAGAGCACCTCGCAATGCGTCTTCACGGAGGAAAACGTGACCGCAAGTTTCTAGCTCTTTATAAACAAACACTTTGGGCTTGCTGTGGCGGGAAGCTGGTACCGGTCGCAATTTCTCGGCGAAGTTTCTGAGCCTTGCAGTAAATTCAGCTGTGTCTACTGTACCGTTGACAGTGGGCTCAAAAAATTCTCCGGGTAACCTTAGCGGCTCCCCATATAGCAGTTCCGCAGAAGAGGCTTGGAGGTCTTCCTTAAAGGCAGATCTTACGCCTAATTGTTGTAACATCACTATTTAGTATGTTATTATTATACACATCACTATGCATTATCTGTCTTGTCTCTGGTTGTCTTCACTTGCCTAATGGCTGTCTGACTGTAAACCCCGTCTCTGATACTCCTACTATGTAACCTGTATTAAACCAAGTCTTCCCAACGCAACGGTGTCTTTAATTGAACAACCAACCAACACAACATGGTGTCGAAGTGGGTCATTTAAAAAGAAAACGGAAGAACGCACGTAAAAATGCCGAATCCTGGCAGCGCACGCGGTGGCGACGAAGATGGCGCCGACACAACAGGTCTGCGCACGAGTCTGAAACAGCTCCACATCTCGTCGGATCCAGCCAACAATAATGCGGAGGCGTGGAAGAAATGGTGGCAACAATTGGATCTGTATTTGTTAGCCACAGGCCTGGACAAGTCAACCGAAAAACGTAAGATTGCAATTCTTTTGCATTTGATCGGAGAACGTGGTTTAAATATATTTAACACATTCAACCTAAAAATTGAAGCGTGCACGCTCAATGAAGTGAAATCCAAATTTGACAATTTCTTCGAGCCTAGGCGAAATGTGACGATGTGCAGATACATGTTCTTCACACGCAAGCAGGATAAATCGGAAAACATCCACGATTTCCTCACGGATTTAGAAATAAAAAGCAAAGAATGTGAGTTTGGCACGCTCAGGGAATCGCTCATCAAAGATATTTTCATTGCAAACCTCAACATTGATTTGTCACATGTACGTCAGAGGTTACTGCAAGAACCAGATTTGACATATCAGAGAATGCAAGAGCTGGCGATGACACTCATAGTCGCACAGCAGGACGCAGAGAAAATGGTCAAAGCGAGCGGCGTCGCCAGTGAAAACGTCATGCATCTCAGTCGAAGGAGCCGTGGTCGAGGTGAAGGCCGACAGCGAGCTTCCAGTCGCAAGTCAGCTTCGAGCAAACGCCAGTCAGCTTCGAGCAGTCGTGGTCCAGCTCCAAGCAGCGACCACACCAGCAACTCGAAGACATGCAGCCGCTGTGGACAGTCACATCGCTACAAGTGCCCAGCTAAAGGCATGCAATGCAGGTCATGTAAATCTTTTGGTCATTTTGCTAAATATTGCTTTAAAAATAAAAAAGTCAGTCAGTTGCAATCGTTTAATTCAGATAGTAGTCAAGAATATTTTGTTGGAACGTTGAACAGTCAATTAAAGTCAAGTCAAAGTCATATAAGTCACAGTCAATCAAAGTCGAGTCAAAGTCATAACAGTCATTTACATAGCAGTCAGTCAAACAGTCACACCACACAGGCACACATAATAAAGTCACCAGTCAGTCAGTCATCACAGTCTAAGCAGTCACCGTCACAATGGTCATATTTAGACCAGTCACAGTCACCGTATCCCAATGATGAGAATAGTGACAAGTCAAAGAGATCTCACGGAGACTCATATAGTCAAAAGTCCCAAAGTCAACGTCCTCATTCACATTATCTCTGTGAGAGAAATGGTGAAATGTCTGAGAGGTGTGAAAAAGATATTTTACATCTCAATGATGAATACAGTCACAGGTCAGAGAGATTCACTCAATTAAATAGTCAAAATAAAATATGTCAGTGTCCGTGTTTGCATCTCAAAGATGAATATGGTCACAAGTCTGAGGGATCTCACAACAAAATACAGTACCGTCATCATACAAACAGTAGTCAGTATTCACAGTCACATACAAACAGTCAGAATCAAAATAAAGTCAACACTTTGGAAAGTAGTCATTCTAAACAGTCTTGGGAAATTAACTTGTCAGTAGGTAATAAACAAATCAAATGCATCATAGACTCAGGTGCAGATGTCAACATTATGTCAAAACAAACATACAATAACATTAAACGTCAAAACAATCTGTCAAAAGTATTGCTTGTCAAATGCCAAATAAATGTCACAGGATTTGGTGGAAAAGCCATTCCAATTTTAGGCAAAGTCAACTTAAATTGTAATTTGAGTATAAACAACAATAATGTTGTTGAATCTATAATGTTTATAGTAGCAAACTTAGATTGTCCAAATGTTCTTGGTCTACCAACTTGTGAAAAGTTAGGTATAATAAAACGTGTATTTTCAGTAACAAAACAAAATTTTTGTAAACAAATTCTTACACAATATAATGATGTTTTTCAGGGTCTTGGGTGTCTACCTCCGGTCTGTCATCTTAAACTCAAGCCTGAAGCAGTACCATGCGTTGATCCGCCCAGGAAAGTTCCATTCGCGTTACAAGGGAAATTACGTGAAGAGTTGGATCGCATGGAGAAGATGAATGTTATTGAGAAGGTCACAAAACCTACTGAGTGGGTTAATTCAGTCGTCGTAACTGTAAAAAGCACAGGTCAGTTAAGAATATGTCTAGATCCTAGGAATCTAAATAAAAATATCATGAGGGAATTCTATCCACTCAAGTCAATTGATGAAATTAGGTCACAGCTAGAAGGTGCTGTATGTTTTTCACATTTAGATGCTTTTTCTGGATTTTGGATGATACGTCTAGATGAATATAGTTCTGAATTGTGTACTTTTCAAACACCATTTGGCAGATATAAGTATTTAAGATTACCATATGGAATAAATGCTTCGTCAGAAATTTTTCAAAGAGTCATGATGAACTTATTTGGTGATATTGAAGGAGTTTTAATATTCATTGATGATATATTAGTCTATGGCCCAAATGAATCTGTTCATAATGAAAGATTACATAAAGTCATGCAGAGAGCACGTCAAGTCAATTTAAAATTTAATAAGTCAAAATGTAAATTTTTAGTCTCTGAAGTATGTTTCTTGGGTTATATCTTCAGTAAAGATGGTGCCAGGGCAGACAAAGAGAAAGTCAAAGCCATTGTCAATATGCCCACACCAAAAAATGTCAAAGAGTTACAGAGAATATTAGGTATGATCAATTATTTAGGACCTTTTATAAGTAACCTGTCAGAAAAAACTCAAATATTAAGAAATCTTTTGAAAAAAGATTCAGTCTGGACTTGGGATGAAAATCATAGTCAAAGTCTTAATAAATTAAAAGATGAGATTACTAACTCACAAGTTTTAGCTCATTATAATCCCAAGATTCCATTAGTCTTGTCAGTCGATTCGTCAAAGTCAGCTTTAGGTGCAGTCATTTTACAAGCAAACAAACCTATAGCATATAGTTCAAAAACATTAACAGAAACCCAGGAAAGATATGCTCAAATAGAAAAAGAACTGCTAGCTATTCAATTTGGTTGTGAAAAATTCCACCAATATGTATATGGAAATAGAGTCACAGTGCACACTGATCATAAACCTTTAGTCTATTTATTTAAAAAACCTTTACATGATGTCCCCGCTAGATTACAGCGTATGATGTTAACTTTACAAAAATATGATTTGGAAGTTATACATGTCCCAGGTAAAGAAATGTTTATATCAGACACTTTGTCAAGAGCCGCTTTAAAAGACCATTACACACCTGAAAATGAGTCAGAAATGTCATGTCATGTCAACATTATGTATGCTAATTTAGCAATCACAGAAGAATATAGCAAGAAGTTAACACAGGAAACCAAAACTGATGAATCCTTGCAATTATTGATCAAGTATTATTATGAAGGTTGGCCAAAGAATAAAAATAATGTCAGTCCACTGGTAAAACCATTTTGGAACATTCAAGGAGAAATCCATGTCATTAAAGATTTAGTATTCAAAGGTTCAAAATTAATAGTACCACAGTCTATGTACAGTGAAATGTTAGAAAAAATTCACAAAGGTCACCAAGGTATAAATAAATGCTTAACTTTAGCTAAAGAATCTTTGTATTGGCCAAATATGTCTAGTAGTATTAAGAATTTAGTAGAACAATGTTTCATATGTGCAAAGTTCAAGCCATGTAACCAGAAGGAACCACTACAAAACTTTGAAATATGTAAATATCCATGGCAACAAGTCGGTATTGATTTAATGCATTTTGATAATTTAGTTTATTTAATAGTCACAGATTATTACTCAAAATACATAGAGATTGCATTATTAAATAAAAACAGTACATCTCAAAATGTAATTACTCATTTGAAATCAATTTTTGCACGTCATGGAATACCATTGTCATTGGTATCCGATGGTGGTCCTCCGTTCCAGTCAATAGAGTTTAAAAACTTTTTACAAGAATGGGACATAGAACATGTAGTTACTAGCCCATATCATTCACAGTCGAACGGACAGGCTGAATCTTCTGTCAAGATAATAAAGAATATGCTAAGGAAATGTAAAGAAAACAAAACCGATCCATATATAGCTTTATTACAGTACAGAAATACGTCAAAAAACAATTTAGCATCACCAGCACAATTGTTAATGTCTAGAAACTTAAGAGATAACATTCCAGTGTCATATAAAAAATTGAAACCAAAAGTTGTAACGTTTCAGGATTACAAAGAGTCAGTCAGGAAAAATAATAGTAACAAATCTAAGTATTATGATAGAAATACAAAGTCTTTGTCAATGTTACATTATAATGACCATGTCTATTTTAAAAGAAATCCCAAAAGTAACTGGGAGCAAGCTATTGTCAAACAAAGAATGATGAACAATAGGTCATATGTTGTTGAGGATGTCCATGGTGTTAGGTATAGGAGAAATAGAATACACTTAAGACATAAGTATTCTAATAACTTCACAAACCCTCCTATGCAATCCAACTCGTCACAGGGGAGAGAGGAAGGTGACAGACAGGAGTCTAGGCCTCAAGAATCCTCTTCTCAAAAATCCTCAGAAGTGACAACAAGGTCAGGTCGTATTGTAAGACCAACAAGAAGGTTAATTGAAGAAATTGATTAACTTAGAATTATGAATAAAGTTAAGGTCAAATGTTAGTCTTAGTATTATTATGAATATTGTCTAGTGTTAACGTAGTTTTAAGTATCACAAAACATGTTGTCATTTATAAGTTAAGTTGTTTAGCATAGTACTTCTTTATAATTGTTTGTCAGGGGTTAAAGTTAAACTCAACAAGGGGGATGTTGTAACATCACTATTTAGTATGTTATTATTATACACATCACTATGCATTATCTGTCTTGTCTCTGGTTGTCTTCACTTGCCTAATGGCTGTCTGACTGTAAACCCCGTCTCTGATACTCCTACTATGTAACCTGTATTAAACCAAGTCTTCCCAACGCAACGGTGTCTTTAATTGAACAACCAACCAACACAACACTAATAAGACCCATGGCAAAGATTCCGTCCACCTATCGTTTGCATGGCAGACGATCGCGGCCTTCAGCTGTCGGTGAAACCGTTCAACCAAGCCATTGCATGCCGGATGGTAGGCTGTCGTCCACTTATATTCGAATCCGGCTATCTTCGACAGACATTGAAACAAGGCCGATTCGAACTGGCGACCACGATCGGTTACAATATCTGTCGGGCAACCAAACCGAGATATCCAAATGGACAGCAAAGCCTTGGCCACCGTTTCCGCTGTAATATCTTGTATCGGTACTGCCTCTGGCCACCGTGTAAATCTATCCACGGCCGTTAAGCAGTACCGATAACCTTGGGATAGTGGAAGAGGACCCACCAGGTCGATATGGATCTGCTTAAACCGGGCGCGCGGTAAGTTATAAGTGCCGAGAGGGGAAGTCACGTGACGGTTGACTTTCGTCCTCTGGCATGGTATACAAGCACGCGCCCACTCCCTACAGTCTTTTCTTACGCCCGGCCATACAAACCGCTCGGCTATCAGCTTGGCCGACGCATTGGCACCAGGGTGGCTTAAAGAATGCAAGCTGTTAAAGATTTGCTTGCGAAGTGGTTCAGGTACGTATGGCCTGGAAGCTGGGGTACTGACGTCGCAGTACAGGGGAATTTGACTTCCAGGGATATTGAATTTTTTAAGCTGCAAAGAAGAACCTTCGCTCAAAAGCTTGCAGAGTTCCGAGTCGGAACTCTGAGCTTGAGCTAGTTTGTCGAGGTCTACTGGGTCTGCTAGCTCTTCAATTCGCGACAAGGTATCTGCAACCACATTATCTTTACCAGAAATGTGGCGGATATCTGTCGTGAATTGGGAAATAAAATCTAAGTGCCTGAACTGCCTAGGCGAACAATTGTTCTTTCTTTCGTTGAAGGCAAAACTTATAGGCTTATGGTCTGTGTAGACTATAAAATGGCGAGCTTCTAGCATGTGCCTGAAATATTTAATGGCCTCATAAATTGCTAGAAGCTCCCTATCATATGGTGAGTATTTCACCTGTGAAGGGCTCAATTTCCTCGAAAAGAAAGCTAAGGGCTGCCACGCATCATCTTTAAATTGCTGCAAAACCGCTCCAATAGCCTTATCAGAGGCGTCTGTAACTACTGCAAGTTTAGCGGTGCAGTCCGAAGAGCAGCGTTGGCCAGGCTTTCTTTGCAAGCCTCGAAAGCTGCTAGTGTGTCCCCTGTCAAGGTAATTGGGTGCGAACCTTTGACGGAGCCTGTTAGTAAGGCGTGAAGTGGGGCTTGGGTTCCAGCTGCGTGAGGAAGAAATCTCCTGTAAAAATTAACCATGCCTAGGAAACCTCTTAGCTGGCGAACATTGGTTGGAGGAGGAAAATCCTTCACCGCCTGGACTTTGATATCGAGTGGCTTAGAACCGCTCTCGGTAATCCGGTAGCCCAGAAACGTTACCTCCTCCATACCGAAGACGCATTTCGAAGTGTTCACCAAAATGCCATATTCCTTCAGCCTGTTGAAGATCTGACGTAGGTGATCCTCGTGCTCCTCTGGACTTCTAGAAAACACGAGAAAATCGTCTAGATAACAATATACGAAGTCTAGTCCTCTCGTCATTTCATCCACGAACCGCTGAAAAGTTTGGCCCGCGTTCCTAAGACCAAATGTCATGAAAGGAAACTCATATAATCCAAATGGTGTTGTGATGGCGGTCTTAGGAATGTCTTCCGGGCTGACAGGTATCTGATTATATGCTTTCTCTAAATCGAGCGTGCTGAAGACTTTACATCCAGCTATACTATGGGTAAAGTCATGGATATGCTTAATCGGATACCTGTCAGGCACGGTGCGGGCATTCAACTTACGGTAATCGCCGCAAGGACGCCAGCCGTTGTTTTTCTTTGGCGCTAGGTGTAGAGGTGACGCCCACGGGCTCTCAGAAGGTCTAGCTGTACCAAGGGCCAGCATAGACTGGAACTCTTTTTGGGCAATCTTAAGCTTGTCCGGTGCTAAACGACGAGGTGAAGAGCAAACTGGAGGGCCTGGTGTCGTGCGTATGTGGTGTACTGTGTTGTGTGGTGTGGAGTGTGGCTTACCAGCTGGTCGAGTAATTTCCGGAAACTCGCTGAGTATTTTATGAAACCGAGTCATACCAGTCACGACCTTAACAGAAGAAATGTCATTACATTGAGCTACATCAGCAATAGTAGAAATAGATGTTAAATTATCAATTAGGCGTTTGTTACGACAATCAACTATAAGATTATAAAAGTTTAAAAAATCTACACCTATTATAGGTTTCGTAACATCGGCTACAATGAAACGCCATTGAAAGGTTCTGCGTAAACCAAAATCTAAATCTAAATTGATACAACCATATGTAGCTATGCTGGAACCATTAGCAGCACACAAACTATAGTCCGTACGAGCACGACGATCATGAAGCGCTGACCGTGGGAACACGCAGAGGTCGCTCCCTGTGTCGACCAGGAACTGCGTCTTCGAAGATCGGTCAGTGACAAACAGGCGACCAGAAGCAGGCAAAGGGCAATCGTCAGTCGCCATTACCGACCGCCCTTGGAGTTTTCCGCCTTGTAGTCGCAGGGCCGGATACACTTGTTGGCTTTTTCTCCGAACTTGTTGTGGTACCAACAATTGGGAAACTTTTTGAAGTTCGATAGAGAGCGCTGCCTCGAACTGCCGCGAGTGTTTCTGGTGGAACGGGAGCGTGAACGGCTATTCCGAGTTGACATCTGCTGGAACTGTCGACGAAGCTCAGCTATCTCCCTAGTTAGTTCGCTCAGATCCGAGCTAGGGACAGCGTTGCTCACAACGGCGACCTTTGGAGTTGTCGCAGCCAAGTCGTTCACTCTATCGGCTAAGTCAGCTAGATCCTCGAGAGAAGCTGCACCTGGTTGACCTGCGAGCACCGTCTGGATACCATGCGGTAGGCGACTAACCCACATCGTCCTCAGGAAGTCATCAGGAACGTTTGAGCCTGCCAGGCTTGTCAAGTGGCGAAGAAATTGCGATGGCTTACGATCGCCAAGCTCCTCATGCATCAATAACTGTTTGATCTTCTTCTCTTTAGACGCGGTGAGTCGCTTAATTAGCTCGGTCTTCAGTTTATCATACTTGTTAGTGGCAGGCGGGCTAATAATTATGTCTTTTATCTCTCTCGAGTATTGGTTGTCCAGATGTCCGATGACATAATTAAATTTAGTGACATCACTAGTTATTCCCGCTATACTAAATTGTCCCTCGACCTGGGCAAACCAAATCTCCGGCTCTTCAGCCCAAAACGGGGGCACTCGTACGCCGACTTTGAATACGTTGCTGGGGTCTATCGATATCCCCCCATCACTAGTGCTAGGTGGCGGTGACGTTGCCGCGCCTCGTGCGTCTTTAAACATATCACCTTCCATTGTTCTTCACGGGGTCACCAGTATGGTTAGGAGTGGTGTAGATTATAAATAAGTAGACAAACTCACGTTCCAAAGGATATATTGTCCACAAGTCCTCACACATTAACCAAGTTCAGAAGGCACAATAGGGAAGTGTTCACAAGCACAAGCACAAGCACAGTATGTAGTAGCGGAAGGATGAAAGTAGAAGAATGATAGACAGATGAAGTATAGATGAAATTAACATGAAAAGCAAAGCTAGATCGCGAAATCGCGTGTTTGTGAAATTGAGGCGACAAGCGTGCGCTCCGCATCGAGGTATGATCCTGACTGGTTTGACCTTGTAAAAGTGAAAGGCGTGCGCCCGCGCCTCCGTAGCCGGCCGTATATGGCTATTGATAGTTGTACGGATATCGGTAATTAGTGATGACGGTTCGGTCGATAGTTTAATGACCATCGACTATCGACGGTAAATTTATCGACCAACTGTTAAGAAAGTATGTATGTTAGATATATATATTTTTAATTATATATTGTATTGTAAATAGTATTGTTATTTGTACTTGTGTTTGTTTGTGTATATTAGTTTTAAGTTTAAGATATTGATGAAATGTAAATAATTTTAACTAACTGTAAAGGAGCCTACAAGTATATAAATCACTGCTATAAACAAAACCAGAAAAATATATGATATTCTTCAGGATATATGCTAGCATGATAGAGTTTTGAAAACATAATACAATTAATTTGACTCGATACAAAAAATCACGAACTTATCTCTAAAATTTCTTTCAACCAAAAAAAAAACATACTAATAAACATGCGATCATTCTGATTTTTTGGCAAATAATTCTACGAGCACAAGCAATATATTAGCATTATAGTGTTTTAGTTTTTAGTCCAATAAATACAATTTTTGTAAATCGATCGAAACCACTCATTTCGTACTATTTGGCCCGCAGTGACTGACGTAACAACCACTTTGGTGCAAGCTGATTAGAACTTTATTCTAACAGCATTTCAAATGAAGTTTGAACCACCACAAAAGAGTTGCTAATTTAGCTCATCTAGTCGCCTTAAGGGGCCGGCGGAGCAAGCGTCTTTCATACAAACGTAATACCAAAATAATTTGTAAATCAAACAAAAAAAAACATATTCATACGGTAGTGTGTATTTATTTCGATTGGATTACAGAATATCTAGGATCCCAAATATTTATTTTGAATGGAAACTGATTTAAACAAGAGTTATGAGGAATTTAAAATTTCTATAGAAAACTTATTTTTCTCATAACTCTTGTTTAAGGCGCTACCCCAGGCAAAATTAGCAACTCTATTTGTGGTGATTCAAACTTCGTTTGAAATACTATTAGAATAAAGTTCTAATCAGCTTGCACTACAAAGTGGTTTTTACGTCAGTCACTGCGGGTCGAATAGTGCGAAATTAGTGATTTTTATTCTTTATAAAATCAAATTTCCGTCTTTTGAAAAAAAAAAAACTAGCATTATGTTCATTATTAAATTGTCTATCCATTAGTATAAGAAGCAAATCAAAATAATGTTAACTTTACGAGAAGAAGCATGTTATAAATATTTTTTTCTCATTTTTGTGGTTTCATTGTGAGGGGATTTATTACACATTATGAGACTTAAAATAAAAAATAAAACTACCACTTTGCAGTCTAAGAATATGTAGAAATTTAATGTATTTTTATTACTTGGTATTTCTTTTGGATAAAGAGGAGTTGGCTCCAAAAAACTGCACAAAAAACGGCTTTTGCCTGGGGTAGCGCCTTGAATCAGTTTCCATTCAAAACATATATTTGGGAACCTAGATATTCTGTAATCCAATCGAAATAAATACACACTACCGTAAGAATATGTTTGATTTACAAATTATTTTGGTATTACGTTTGTATGAAAGACGCACGCTCCGCCGGCCCCTTAAAGCTAAAAGCATACTAATTCATGTAATGTTCTTAGGTGATGTGTGTTGTTCAATTGATAGGACACAAGCCTCTTTTGTCGGAGGATGTGGGCTGAAAGTGGGGCAGTGGGGTGTGTTGGGCAGTTCTCATAGTCGTAACCTTTGAGCTTCCAAGAATCTACTTCTTCCAAATTCCTTCACACCGTGTCGGTTTCATGTCGAATTTTTTTGCTTCCTCTACTTTTGGTAAAGCTCTAGAACGCGTTACCTTTTGGGATCAAAAAAGAAACAAAAAGTTCGTAACCACTATCTAAGTCAGACTAAATAGCTCTCAATTAGAAGTCTAGTCATAGTAATTGTTACTAAGATTCTCGTTATTTTTTATTTAAATTTTGGAATTTGTTAAAACATGTTTTATTAGTTTATTTTATTTTTATGAATGTAAGTTTATAAGTTCTCGTGAATAAGTAGTTAGTTTTTTAGACATTCTTCTGTACCATATGTTTTCCTATGTAACCGGAAGGTTGCCTGGTAGAGAATGCCTTGTGGCATTGAGTCCGCCTAAGCACCACTATTGTACATGAAGTTTAAATAAATAAAGTGCTGTTATTCACCACGCGAGTCCAAAACATAGCCTTTTTCAAACAAAGAATTGTTCCTTAGTTGAAGTTACACAAGTTCAATGTCAGGATCTACAAATCCCCGGTATTAAGGGTAACTGAAAATGAAGTATAGTCCAAGGTGGCTTTGTCTCAATCATCTTTAAAATAACCCCCATTTTCCCCAACTTTCTTTATAGCCCTGCCAAACCGCTTTAATATTAATTAATCGCCGAAAAAACTTGTATCCGAAACCCTAAAAACGCGATTAAGAAAATTTATGGTTTGCGAAAAAATGGCGGATCAGCGAACAGCTATAACTCATTATATGACGCTTGTGGTTTGCTAATGGGCGGGAATCGATATCGGGGACAGAAATGGCTTTCCAATATTTTGTTGTTGCTAGAACGTTTACTGAATAAATTGAAAGATTGTTATGAGAGGCTGAGTGTTCACGGTTTTGGTTTTTTAGGATAACGCACGCTAATGTACTTGTATCTCCCGGCCCCCGACACATAGTAATAGTACGAACAGTGGGTTTTTAATCGGTTAGAGTCCTACATAACCCTCCGCTTGCTCCAGGCGGAGGGTATCCGTAAGGTTTTTATAATGAAAAATAAATAATAAAAAAAAGGATTACGCACTTTCAAACTTACCTAAGCTCACGCCTTTTTCCCAGGGAGCAAGCAGAAACCACTGGACATCACCTGTTATGATCCTTTTGCCTCGTCCACGCAAATTACGCACTCAAATTTGCGCAATAACATTTTGAGAAATTCGGGATGAAAAAACCGAATAACACTTTACTCAAACTGGCTAGCGAACCCAAGACTACACGCTTAGTAGTAGTGGTTTGCGACCACTAGACTAATGAGAAAGTTCAGATGATATTATCTACTCGTAAGACTTAAAGAGAGCGGTGTTGGCCCAGTGGTGGCGGCTCCGACTTACGAACATAAATCGTGGGTTTGAACCCATGCGGGCGCATTACTTTGTGTATTCATTTCATTACCACTGCTCTCAAAACGGTGAAGGAAAACCGGCAGATCCTAGAACCAAAAATTTCGAAGACCTGTGACCAATGCGCACCGGGCCCGCGTGGTGGATTATAGCCCAATTCCTCTCATAGAGAGGAGGCCTGTTTCCCAGCAGTGGGAACTTTAATAGGCTGATGAAGACTTTAAAAAAAAGTCATGTTTCTTTCTGGTGTTGTAACAGGTTCAGTTTCTGTGATGACTACACCAGAAAGTATCATGATATAGAGTATAGATAAGCATAATAACGAATGCTCGTTCTATTTTTTTATTAAAGTAGGTAGTATCTATTATTCAAAAAGTACCTTCTCTCTCTGCGGTGAGGAAATAAGAAGCAAATATTATATTTAATGCTGTCGGTATCACAAATATAAAATGCACTCAAGGTGAAGAAAACCTGATTTCTCCAGCAAATATATCTTCCAGCTCATTTTAAATGCCTTTCCTGTCGTATTGTGGGTAATAAAACTTTCATAAATAGCCTTTTTAGGGTTCCGTAGCCAAATGGCAAAAAACGGAACCCTTATAGTTTCGCCATGTCTGTCTGTCTGTCTGTCTGTTTGTCTGTCCGCGGATAATCTCAGTGACCGTTAGCACCAGAAAGCTGAAATTTGGTACCAATATGTATATCAATCATGCCGACAAAGTGCAAAAATAAAAATTTAAAAAAACATTTTTATTAGGGTACCTCCCCCAGACGTAAAGTGGGGAGCGATTTTTTTTTTAATTTTGACCCTGACGTGTGATATATTGTTGGATAGGTATTTAAAAATGAATAGGGGTTTTCTAAAATCATTTTTTGATAATATTAATATTTTAGGAAATAATCGCTCCGAAAGTCAAAAACAATGTGTCCCCCCCCCTCTAACTTTTGAACCATAAGTTTAAAAAATATGAAAAAAATCACAGAAGTAGACCTTTATATGAACTTTCTAGGAAAATTATTTTCAACTTGATGAGTTGAATAGTTTTTGAGTTATATAGCACTTTTTCAAAAAAACGCAAATGATAACTTTGTTTTTCATACAAATACTATGAAAAACAAAGTTATTTTTGCTGACGAAAAATGTTGGTATTTTTAATGGTCTGGGAAGCTACGGAACCCTACAGTGAGCGTGGCCCGACACGCTCTTGGCCGGTTTTTAAAGCCTCTGGCAACCCCAGACTTCACCGCAGTGTTTTCATTGAAATAATAACGACTATTAAATGGATTAACTTTTCTTTGTACAAGTCTTAAATAAGTTATTAAAGTATATAATACAGAGTTTTGTTACAAGGTGTTCCATTGTTTATTAAAATAGGTTTTGTAAGTTTTTCTTTTCCAAAAAAAAAAAAATATAAAAAAAAAAATTATAAAAAAAAAAAATTGAAATTATTCTTCATTTGCCTAGCCTGTTCCCAACTATGTTGTTGAGGTCAGCCTTCAGTCTAAATAAAATAATAATAAGTAGTTTAAATATTACAATTTTTATAGTTTTATTAAATGAAATATCTACACAATGCAGTAGATCTAATTGCAGCATGCTATTGGGCAAAGTTGGCTAAATTGCGGCACAATACCTGCTCTATATTTTCTGCATTCAGACTGCTAGTTCGACTGGCGTTTTTAGCTGACATATTGGACTGATATTTTATCGCCTTAGTAAATATATTGGTAAAGAAAAACACAAGTTGTATACGGACCATTCACGAATTTAGCATTTTGTTCATCAAACTTGTAACCCTTCTATGTTATAAATATTTCTGAGAAACGACTTTATTTTGGGGTAAAAATTCACGTTTTACGGTAAAACTAAAATAGTACTACACAAGTGGAGAAAGTTTTTATTGTAGTTCTAGGCGGTATTAACACATGGGCTAGCCAGCCGTCCGTCCATCTAGTGACGACAGGCCGTGTCGACGGCGCGTTCGTGTTCCACGCGCGCCTCAAAGAGATGTCAGCAGAAGAGAGGGGCCCGCAAGGGCCGAAGCCTGCCGGGGTTGCGGGTCTGTTCGAAAGAGATACCGCGGCCCCGGAACGTAAAGGGCGAGGAAGGAACATGGATGGGTTTTAGTCAGTAAGAGTCTGACACTCCCTCCCGCTGCGCCCAGAGTGGGAGAAGTCATTTGATGATATCCCAACCTAAAAAAAAAAAAGGCGGTATTAACACATGAGCCGTAGGCGAGGGTGTTTTTGAGTCGAGAACTGCAATAACAAATGTCCACGTGTATCAAACGACGTTTTTCAATACACTTTTGAAGAAATAAAATAAAAGGATGTACTTAAAACATTTGTGTCATAAATTATTACGAGACTATGTTTTAATTTTTTTCCGCGCTTTGATTTCGCCAGGTTGAAGGAGAAGCCAAGGTATGAAGCTATTATAGTACAGCTTAATATAAAAAACAGTTTTTTATATATTTTTGAATTTAGAACACAAATAAAAGTTAATTTGTTTATAAAAGAAAATATTACTTTTAAAGAATCATGTTTATCTATGATATTGAATTTGTAAACACGATTTGAATATTCGAAAAATGATTACGCCGCCGTAATGACCGCTTGTGGACGTGGATCGCTCATCCGAAATTAAAAAAAAACATTCACCTCTGACTCTGTAGTCAGGTGTGAATGTTTTTTTTTAATTATGCATTGACCAGATTGGACTCAGTATAGGTACAGTTATCTGTGGCAATTTTGCTTTCCGCACATATGTAGAAAAAACATGAAAAACGCACGTGTGTGAAATACACTGCATTTTGAACCTAATCGTAGTGCAAAAGAACCAGTTTTCGAGGAAGTGTATTGAAAACAATGTGGTGATGGAAAAACAGAAAGTCCAGCTTCTAAACAAGAAACTACACTTATTGGTTTACGAAATTTCAGGAACTTGACGTACCAAGTAATTGATCGAGTGCCCTACATAAAAACAACCCAAAAAAAGTAAAGTAAATTACACGTTTTGAGTAACAAATCGATGTGATTACGTAATTCATTATAACTGGGCTGGATGTGGCGAATACTGGCAGGTTGCGGCCATAAGGTCAGAGGTCATGGTAGCGGACGCTGCTGGTCGTATCGCTAGTGGACGCTAGAGTGTGGGGCTCCGAAGTCGGAGGTAAATACATAGGTACTACGTTAAAAGATGTTCAGTTTTCTAATGGTAGGCAGAAAATTATGAAACTAGTGTGCTTAATTAAATTTAGCAATAATGATGTGCACTTCTCTTTTCTCCATTTTGGAGTTGTAAGGAAACTGATCATCGTACTAGTACAATTTTAAGTAATAAACATGAAAGGTTGTGACCACTGACCACTTAACATCAGCTGCAAAACTCAAAATTGACACCACTATTCCGAGAGTTTCTTTCATATGAACATGAAGAAAGCAGAAAACAGCACGTAAGCTCAGTGAGGCGCATTCATAAGCATGGTAAAATACATTCTTTGTTTTTAACCGACTTCAAAAAAGCAGGAGAGTTTTTCAATTCGTCCGTTCATCGATTACCTACTCAAAGACGCCTGAACCGTTTTGGAAATATTTTTTTGAACTCATTTGTTACGCGTTTGTCTACTTTTCCAGCTGTTCTCCTGGCCCCACATCAGTATTTGATTTGATATGGCGTCGTATCACGCGAGCGCCGTATAAAGCCAGCACCACACCACTCGCCTGGGACGCAATATTTAGGTTATTAGGTGTCAGACAAGCCTGTTGTTTGGGCTGCTCATCTATTTCACTATAATTATCACCTGGGTTCACGCTCCGTCTGGAATAGGCTTGTAAAATGTTTGAGTTCTAAATTAACGTGACAGGAGTTGCCAGGGTAGAGTTATTATTAATTAAAATCGATTATTATACCAGAGGAGGTCGTGGCCAAATAATAACAGCCACTCGGGCACTCGGGTCGATCTTTAGATTAAGCCATGCTTGCCTAGGTTGGTATGTGGATGGGTGACCACCCTTAAATATCGAGTTTCCTCCGTGCCTCGAAAAGCACGTTAAGCTGTTGGTCCCGGCTGTCATTTGTCTATCTTTGACGGTCGTTACAGGTAGTCAGTGGCCCAAAAAGTCTGTCAACCAGTATTACCAAGGGCCATCGTAGATGCCCTTTCGAGCTTCTAAAGTGAAAAATACTTGGACAATCGGTGATGTTACGTTTTAAAACATATGACATCCGGGTATTTATCGCGAATTTACCTTTAATTTTATCCCGACGTTTCGACCGGATTGCACCAGCCGTGGTCGCGGGGAGACTGAAGTATTGGAGGTACCGCGACAGCAAAGTGAAGGTGTTTTTTTTCAACTACCCTCACTCATCTTCATAAATGTTAATTAGGGCCGGTTCACACTAGGACAGCACACTACACTAACAGTGTCCGTATATTGAGGCGATTTCACTTGACGAGTACACTTAGTGATCACTGGATTCCACGCTGAAGAGAGTTTGAAGCCGTCTTCGCGATTGAAATTAGGGTACTTCTTGATCTCAATCGCTTCCCGAACCATTCTCTTATAATAGTGCTTCTCATGGGCAAGGATTTTTGGGTTGTGTAACTCCATCCAGTGGTTGGGTCCTGAGTCTATCACATGCTCCGCTATAGCAGACTTGTTTGTTTGTCGATTTTTGACCGCTGCTATGTGTTCTTTGACCCTTTCAGCGACTGTTCGCTTCGTTTGGCCTATGTAGGAACGCCCGCAGCTGCAATCGATCTTATAAACACCAGGAACCTGGAATGGTACTACATCCTTTGGTGTACGCAGACGCTTCGCCACTTTGTTTAGTGGAGCATAAACAGACTTTATTGAAAGCTTCTTGAAGAGGTTCCCAATTTTGTCCGTTACCCCCTTCACATAAGGCAAGAACGCTGGCTGTCTGGTTACCTCAATGTGTTTATTCTTCTGCTTGCGTCTGCCATCTGGATGCCATCCATTCGTCCTGTACCCGTTTCGTTTTAGAACCTCCTGAACATGTTCCAGCTCTCCGGGCAGATGTTCAGGGTCACAGAGGTCATAGGCTCTGTTCATAAGAGAAGACACCACAGACTGAAGATGTGCTGGATGATGATGAGAGGCAGCATTCAGATATCTGTCCGTGTGCGTTGGTTTTCTGTATACAGTATGCGACAAGGTTCCATTGGCCTTAACCATAACTTTTAAGTCTAAAAAGGCTAAAGATCGGTTATCCTCCATCTCATACGTGAACCTTATCTTCGGGTGTATGGATTTAAGATGTTCAGTCAGTTGGTCAACTTCCTGTTTACCTCCCCTGATAACGCAGAAAACATCGTCGACGTACCTTTTCCAGAGCCTTACACCGTGAGCTGTCATGTTGATCATAGTTTCAAAGTGTTCCATCCAGATATTGGCAAGTACAGGAGCTACAGGACTACCCATAGCTACGCCATCAATCTGGAGGTAATGTTGCCCTTGGTATAAGAAGTGATTTTGATGTGTGTGACCGAGTTACTTTTTATCAAGCGCAACGAACCAAGGAGTGTTGCGTCGAGCGACATGAGAAGAAGTTCAACCGTCTGTTGGCTCGAAGTGGTAAGGCACAGCATAATAAGGTACAAACGCAAAAGGCTAAGACAGTGATAAATCTTACGGAGTATAATTACAATGACGACACACTTAGCATTCTAGAAAAAGGCACAAATTTTGCTTTAACGCCTAAAAGGATTCCGTATGAGGATATAGTGAGCAGTGTCGAGGAGGCTATTGTTCGTAATAAGATTCCTTCGAATGACGCGGACCCAACCACTGGATGGAGTTACACAACCCAAAAATCCTTGCCCATGAGAAGCACTATTATAAGAGAATGGTTCGGGAAGCGATTGAGATCAAGAAGTACCCTAATTTCAATCGCGAAGACGGCTTCAAACTCTCTTCAGCGTGGAATCCAGTGATCACTAAGTGTACTCGTCAAGTGAAATCGCCTCAATATACGGACACTGTTAGTGTAGTGTGCTGTCCTAGTGTGAACCGGCCCTAATTAACATTTATGAAGATGAGTGAGGGTAGTTGAAAAAACACCTTCACTTTGCTGTCGCGGTACCTCCAATACTTCAGTCTCCCCGCGACCACGGCTGGTGCAATCCGGTCGAAACGTCGGGATAAAATTAAAGGTAAATTCGCGATAAATACCCGGATGTCATATTATGTTTTATAATGTGTTCTGATCGTGAAAGTTTAAAAAAGACAGATGTTACGTTTATGATCTCACTGCTGGGACACAGGTCTCTTCCCAGTGTGGGGAAATGAGCCGTGATCTACCACGTGAGCCCACTGCTGGTGAATAAGTTATAAGTTAATATTTTAAAGCAATGCCTCTTTAAAATGACAACCGCAATGAGTTGATCGACGCTACAAAGTTACAGCTTTAAAAAACATTAAGACGTTACCACACAGACAAAGTTTCGTTCTACATAGTATGTGGAATACTGCGGCATAGTTTCAGTACTACCTTTTGGCACCGACGTAGTTTACTTAACGCTAAATGAAGCGGCGACATGGATGCCACATTGCCAACCTGCCAAGCGACGCCACGACGAGTTTCAGCTGAAACTTAGCTTATGCAACTTAAGAATTTCGGTAATGGGAAGGTTCATCTCTGGGGGCATTAGCCTTTAAGATTGGCGATGGTCGTGGTCTTGATGCAGAACGCCCGTTTGTCAAATCGTTTTCTTGATATAAAAAGCTTAATTTGCTGAATGTTTGTTACATGAGACGACATTTTGCGAATTTGTCATTTTTCGAACGCTGGACATTTTGCGAATTGGACATTCTGCGCCTAAACGGTCCATCTTTCAGCGACCATTTTGACGACCCGAATGGCGCAGCGGTAGTGAGGCTGCCTTACGTTCTGAGGGTCCCGGGGATCGAATCCCGGTGGGAGCATGGATGTTTAAATGTATAATAAGTATGTATTTACAAACAAAAATGTATCTATGTAGTATATCAACTATCTGGTGTCCACGACATCGACACAAGCTTCGTTGCTTAGTGTGGCACTAGATGGCGCTGTGTGTAAAATCAAGCGATATTTATTTATTTACTTTATATATTTACGATATTTATTTATTTATCTTTCGGACTTTCCGAAATGTTTGGATATTGTGCGAAAAAACCGATTAAACACATGCCCGGTGCACTTCGATCAGTCTTCGCTACCGCCTTGCTGAATCGCAAATCGAGGCACAAAGGAAACGCTCGTTACAGATCTTCTTCCATCTTCTCAACAGTCACCTCTTTTAGCCAATAAGTCGATTTTAAGATACAGTTAGTTAATTTTCTATTTTTAATGCAAATGTAAAAATCTCATCCAGTATACCAAGTTCATAAGTAACCGTTGGAGTGCTCACAATATCTTTCTACTCTGCTATGCTTTCAAGCAAGCACCAATCTCAAATTTCTTTTTAAAATTCACAAACTAACAACCAAAATCACCAAACTACCTAACTTAGGCCAGGTTTCCACCCAAGCGGAGAGGAGCGGAGCGCAGAGGAGAAGTGCAAGATTCGACTTATCACAGGAAAGACGAGAGATGCGATGAAGACTTCAACGAATGTGATTGGTGGAAACTTACACAGCTCCTCTCCGCTCCACTCCTCCGCTTTGGTGGAAATCAGGCCTTACCGCAGTCGCGTAAAACAAAGTAATAACGAAACGAAAAATAAACTTGTTTTAAGAAAACAGCCAACTTTTTCTAGAACTACCGACCATTTTTATGAGTGTATGACACAGATATACAATCCAGGAATTGTTCAGTATTTTCTGCTACACGTTAAAATGTAGTAGTCAGGTAATCTAGCGAGGTCCGTAAGTTTCCAACTCTGATTAATATTTGGACGTCGTGGAATTTTGCTTATTTTATTTTTACGGAGAATTTACTTTATGCGACAGTGTTGTAATGACAGTGTTTTTTTGTATTATTTAAATTATAATAGCTTAGTTTACTTTGTAGATTTTTGCATGAAGTTTTGCGGTATAAAATTAATACATTTTGTTTTATGGTATTTTATGAACACCTCTGGGATAACAGGGTCGTGTTATGTTTGTATGACTTGCAGTATTTGTTGCATATTCTAAACACATGAACACCAAAACCAATCAAGCTATTATTCTGAAAAAAAAAATGCCCGATAAAATGTACCAGTACCAGGGGGTATCGTATTACCCAGTACTAACTGAGGTATGGAGGTCAGATAGGCAGTCGCTCCATGTGAAATACTGCTATTCAGCTGCATCCGGTTAGACTAGAAGCTGGCCCCAACGTAGTTGGGAAAATATTAGGCGATGATGATGGTCAATTGACCGATAACCGCAAAAAATGACACAAGTAACAAAATTTGTAAAATCCCAAAACCGGTATATTTTTAGAATATTACTAACGTTACCCATTATCAAAATAGCAGGCACTGGGATAGCACGCGATACCCGCCTCAATAAATATCTAATCAGCCACTTCTATTATAAATACATCAATATCAGAAAATAAGACGATCAAATGGAATTGACCTAGAATATTTTATTACGTGTCATTCAGAATCAGACAGTGTCCTAATATGGACCTTTTACTTGTAAGGCCGTCCCACAAATACGCGATCGTCGCTTTTATTTTACTCAGCGAATACCGCGCCGAACAAGTGATCGCGAGGATCGCTAATTCAAAAATATTTTTTCATTTAATTTAGAACACCAAACTCGCCTTCAACATATATCAATACATTTAACAATACTCTCAGTAGACAATCTATCTGTAGTAGTTTATATTTCATTACGTACTAGTAAGCTAGCTAACGGGCCTTTCACGGCCTCGAGTTTTACGTTTTCCGGCAAGGTACACAAGGTATTTCAAGTGTTTCCACTGTCTCACCCTCCACGATGACTCGTAGCGTGCTGAAAGTAACGTTTTTCACTTGCATTCGCCGTAGTCACTGTGGCTACACCCGTGTCGCTTGAACAAGTAGGTCGTGGCCATGCAGTGAGTGCGGCACTGCCCCGATCGTGACCAACGCGTTGCGGACAGCATTATCTAGGGCTAAGGTACGACTTTGTATGGACTAGGCTTATCTGGGCGCGGGATTAGTATGTAATGAAGCTTGTTGCTTAATTGGGTAAGTAGATTATGTTGCCATGTAAAGTTTATTGTCACACTGGTCTATAATTATATAGGAATAGAAGTTGGTTACATTTCATGTTATGATTCTGCGTTGATCTAATTTATCCACTTTTAATTGTCGTTTTGCATAGGTTTGTCAACGTGTTCGCTCACAATGGGCCTTATCAAAAGCCTTAAAGAGCTATGCTCGGAGTTTTCTTGCGTGATCGAATCTGAAATTAAGACATACGCAAGAGAACCAAGGTCACCGACGCACGTAGACCGAAGAATGGGGTCGGCAAGTCAAAGCTGATTATAGATGGCGCGTCCACCGCATAGACCCAATCTGACCAATGAGGTCTATCTATTTTGGTAAATATAAAATGACATTGACAGATTTTCAACCAATGACGATGTTTTGGTTCAAGCGGTGCTAGCGCCATTAGTTCCACAGTTGCCCACCCCATTGGCAAACTTAAGTGGCAGTAGGCAGGGCATATTACTCGCAGAACGGATGGCCGATGGGGCTGAAATGTTCTGGAGTGGCGACCCCGAACCGGAAGACGATGCGTTGGAAGACCTCCCACTAGGTGGACCGATGACCTGGAGAAGGTTGCAGGAATCCGTTGGATGCGAGTCGCAAGGGACCGGTCAATGTGGCGACACTTGGGGTAGGCCTATGTCCAGCAGTGGACGTCTTTCGGCTGAAATGATGATGATGACGATGATAAGTTTGTCAGAGTTGGGTATAAATAAGAAAATTTACTATCTAATACAAAGCTGTATCGAGTAATGCATGTTCCTTTTTAATAGGATCGCCTGCTTTGATTAGGTTCAAACTGCAACGTAAAACCTGGCAGGAACTAGGAATATTTACAACAGATATGTTACGCACCATTTATCTGATAAACACTGTTCCTCACTATTAAATATCTATCGTAAGTATACAAATACAAAAATACAAAAAGGCAAAGGAAATCCGGGCAAGTACCAATGTCACCTGACACCTGAACTTATAATTGATAAAAGCCTGAAGTCGCCAACCGGTCTTGAGCAAGCGTGGTGATCAATGCTCGTTGCCTTCTCTGTATGAGAATAGGCCGTTGCACAGCAGTGGGACAGTAATAGGGTTGTATTATTATATTATTAGGCAACCAAACTATTCTCTGTTCTATAGACTTTATAAAACTGAAGCTTAAGACGCCTGCGGAGCATGCGTATTTCATACAAACGTAATACCAAAATAATTTGTAAATTAAACATATTCCTAAGGTAGTGTGTATTTATTTCGATTGAATTACAGAATATCTAGGTTCCCAAATACATATTTTGATTGGACACTGATTTTAACAAGAGTTATAAGAAAAATAAGTTTTCTATAGAAAGGTTTAAATTCCTCATATCTCGTCTTTGCATCACTATTCTCTCAAAAAACATATTTGGGAACATAGATATTCGGTAATTCAATCGAAATAAATATACACTACCTTAAGAATATGTTTGATTTACAAATAATTTTGGTATTACGTTTGTATGAAATACGCATCCTCCGCCGGCCCCTTAAAACTTACCTAACCCGTTTCAGATTTTCTTAGTTCCTCTCAGCTCTTTCTTTCTACGCAACAAAACAAATGACACGAGAAAAATGTTATCTCTTGAATGTAACCAAGACACAGGGCCGTTAGAACCCAGTTATACTCTCCCAGTTGAATTTAACGAAGCGGCAACAATTTGTAAACGTTCCCGGAGTACAGTTGACCGAACAATTTGTTGCTTGATACTTGTTACTGTCACATGTTCCCGCACTGTTTGTTGTGATGGAGATGGTTATGGTTATTGTGTAGCTGTTAAAAAAGAAAAAAAAACCTGTTTAGATGGTGCTTTGAAATTGGTAAAAAAAGGAAGGGGTTCGCCAGGGCCGATGCCTGCCGGGGATGCGGGACTGTTCGAAAGAAGTATCGCGGCCCTGGAACACAAAGGGCTAAGAAGGAACATGGATGCGTATTAGTCAGTAAAAGTCTGATACTCCCTTCCGCTCCGCCCAGAGCGGGAGGGGTATTTGATGATTTCCCATCCGAATAAAAAGTGTCTGTGTTTTCGATAGTATCTTGTTCTTTGCGTGTCGACAGACTTAAATAATATCCGACCAGCAATTTGTCAATATTTAATTACGAAATAGTGCATTTTTTCATTATCTAATTGAATTTAGTAATTTTGATAAAAAAAATGAAAAAAAGTAACCGAAAACAGTTCTACCTCAAATATTGCAAGTACTATTTTATTTGTAAAATCATCATACATGCATTACCGAATTTAAACACCTAATCATCCGGTTCCATGGGTTTATACACCCTTAAACGCGTCATGAAAACGAACAACTTATTCTTTTCCAGTAGCACGCTAATAGTTCCCCCCATGTATGACGTAAGCATACCGCAAGGCAGTGCTTTGAACCCTCGCGCTAGGAATATGTTAGTGGTGCGTAGTTCACTGCAGCGACCGGGCCTTGAACTAAGCCGCCATCTTTACTTATTTATTCATTACTTACAGTTGGAACAGCTGGTTGATTGGACGTTGTGTTATTGATCAGAACAACAGGTTTATAGATACAGCTGATTGACTTGTACAAAACCAAAGGACTGGGTCAAAGTGATGACTTTAGCGCTTTCATCAGTTGAAAATTCTGTCCTAAACGTCAACCAGGGCATGAGTTGCAAAAATCAGCCACGTGCGATTTGGACTCGCGCACTAAGGGTTCCTTATAACGGCCGAGACTGCGGGACTGTTCGAAAGAGATACTGTGGCCCCGGAACACAAAGGGCGAGGATCCACATGGATGGGTTTTAGTCAGTAAAAGTTTGATACTCGCTTCCGCTCCGCCCAGAGCTCGAGGAGACATTTCACGAATTCACATCCAAAAAAAAATTGTTTCCTTATAAACTTGTAGGTACATACAGTTATTTAACTACATATTTACTGTTTTCAGATTTTTTCCATTACATGTGCTGTAAGACGTTGCTTTTTGCCAAACATGATTCTATGTCAACAGGATGTACCCTATAGGTTTTGACTCCCTTGTGAAATCGCAAATACATGCGACATAAACGGTTATTTCTTTTAATTGCGTTGACTTGCAAGTTGTATATTTTCACTGCTCCAAGAAGTAGAGTTCAGCTCTATTTGATATTAATTTCAGCTTGATACTTCCACGTTTTCTTGAGAAAAGTGGTCTTGACAGATGGAAAACGAATTGATCCCAAAAGGGTTCCGTTTATGCCGTCAGAGGGGCGGAACCCTATAACGCACACCGGAGGTTGAAATACCTTAGCAGGGATCGCTTAGCAGAAAAAGGTTATCGTTAAAAACTCATGTAGCTGTTTTCAATTTCCGACAACCGATAGCGCAGTTCAATAATAAATTTTTAAGTTATTTTATACTTTCAAATCTTTATTCCATGTTCCTCAAACTTTTATTTTCGTTTTCGAAGGAGTATGTTGTGTTTAAATAATCATAAGTTGAGTATAGTCATACATAATGCCAAGCTTTTATTGACCCTATTTCATGTTAAGCCGAAGCTTCTGCCAACTGGTGTAAGTACCTATCTGTAATTTTTTGTGGTTTCCGATGTTCTTTTTATAGAAATTCGGAGAGAGAGTGCCAAGTAGCCTCCGGCTAGTGTCCCTAACTTTCAAAGTAACTAGATTGCTACAAGATTGTGTAGTTTGATTAGTTTAAGTGATAAGTTCAGTAGAAACACCATTATTTACTCTATCCGGCTCGAAGGACGGTGGTTTAACGCCATTATGTACTCTATCCGGCTCGAAGGACCGTGGTTTTGAAATCTAGTTAGACTGGGGAAACGGGGATTTTGTTTGAATTATCTTTGTATTCCTTAATAAAGTAGTGTATCTAGTTATTCTTTATTTTACAGATATTGAAATTGATGTCGTAACTGTTTCTTCCACGCTCACTTATCTTACTTTGTGATTTCGAAATTGACGCATATAAGAAGAAAGGAAGGGGGTAGGATGAATCTGTGAAAAGCGTATCAAAACGCTTTTATTGATTTAGTATTAAAACGCTTTTATTGATTGAGAAGTGTAAGGTAATCATTTGTAATTGGATTTGTTATGTAGCACAGGACCTTCTATTGTGGTGCCGCCTATGGAAGGCCTATAGGCGCAAGCTTGCTTGAGGTTGATATGATGTTGGTGTAATTCATTTATCACACATCCTCTCTCTAACACTCACACACATAGTTCCTCATTTAGTGTAAATATTTTCATGCAGGAAGAGTTGCACAAGAGACGCATAGACGTCGTTACGGCTAGACTCCGTGGCGCGGCAGAGAGCCAACTTCACCCCCATGTTGTGAAGAGATGAGGGTTTTAGGCAATATGACATATGACTAAGAGATAGTTGTGTTTATATGTAAGATAAAAAAACTGTGCGTCATTTCCCGAAAGGTTTAGGGAGTTTTATTCTCATACTGTAATAAAGATAAAGTAGGGCAACACTAGTTCCGGCACAAATGACAGGAGCTAGGAGCTGCCAGAGACAGTGCGGGCATAGACACTTAACTCAGGGCCACGAGCTAATTGATACGTGTAAAACATTAAAATCACTATTATATTATAATCGGTTTTTTATTAAAACATCTAAACATTACATGGCGCAGCCGGTAAAGGCCAACCATCAAACAAGGAAAAGTACTTGTAAGAACATATATTTTAACATAATTTCAATAAGTGGCTATGAACACAAATAAAACAAGTGCAGACGCCGCGATCGATACTGAGATAATAAAAGAAGAAAATATAATGGCAGGAGTGGAGTACAGGATGCCGCAACCTTTAAAACTCGATACAACGGAAGATCTTCTCCCTAAATGGAGATTATTCAAACAACAGTTTAAAATTTTCGTGTCAGCGGCTGGATTAGAAAGGCTGAGTGAAACCAGAAAAGCAGCCATCTTGCTTAACTGTGCCGGGAATGAAGTGCAAGAATTGTACTTTAATGTTCTAAAAACAGAAGAAACTGCCAAGTATGACCAACTACTGAAGAGTTTGGACGAGTATTTCGAACCGAAACAAAACGAACTTATTTCGACTTTCATATTTCATAGGAGATGTCAGGAAGAGGGGGAGAATTTTGACGTGTTTTACACAGATCTAAGAAAACTCATAAAAACATGTAACTACAAAGAACAAGAAGAAAGGATGTTGAGGGATCGAATTGTCTTGGGAGTTCACAATAAGAAGTTACAACGGAAATTGCTGGAAGTCAACGATCTAAATCTACAGAAAGCCGTCGACATGTGCAGAGCTTCAGAGCTATCTGAAAACCATATTAAGATGATGTATCAGCAGAAGCCTCTAGGAGCAGTGGATGCAGTACAGGCTTCACAATGCAAGAATAAAGAAGACAAATCAAAAGTTAAGTATAACTCCACTACTAAAGGCGATGTGATGTACAATTGTAAAAAATGTGGGACTCGGCACATGGCCAGAAATTGCCCAGCTTATGGCAAAATATGTCATAACTGTAACAAGCCGAATCATTACAAAAAGGGATGTAAACTCATTAATGAAATTAGTACAAGTAATAACGCGGAAACGGTGAACATTGACTCCGAAGACAATAATGTGCATGACTTATGACTCATAAAAGTATGTCATGGTATTGGGAACACTCAAATAAAATGTAATGAGTGGATTGTAACACTAAGAGTACAAAATAAAAGGGTTGATTTCAAGTGTGATACAGGTGCCCAGGTTAATGTTTTGTCAATAAAAGACTTAAAGAAAATTGTCGATGATGAGATACCTAAATGGTCTGAGACTAAAGTAATCTTAGAAGCATTTGGGGGGGAACAAATTTATCCTGTGGGGAAAACATCTTTAAAGATAATAAGAGATAACCAAGTATATGCCACTGATTTCTACATAATTAAAAATAATGTAAAGCCAATTCTGGGACTAAGCACCTTAAGAGAATTAGGAATATTACAAAATGTAAGTAGCATACAAAATAAAGAAATAATTATTAATAAAAATTGTGAACTGTTTCAGGGAATAGGACAGTTTGAGGAACCTGTGGAACTTTGTATCCAGCCTGGGACTAAGCCAGTGGTAAAACCTCCTCGTAGAGTTCCACACGCCTTGAAATCTCGGTTAGAAGAAAAACTAAGAAGCCTGGAGACTCACCAAATTATAAGCAAGGTATCACACCCAAAAAGTTTTGTTATGTAATAAATAAGAAATTTAGTTTTAATATTATTTTAGTTTTACTTTAGTAGGTACTTGTGTAATAAACAAGAAATTTAGTTTAGTATTAAAATAAGTATTGTAAAGGTTTTAAGTGCCTATTATCATTATTGTTCTGTAAAATGTATTAGCCCAGTATAAATTCAGTATGTTTCATGTACACAACAAGAAGGGCAGTTATTTTTTTTTTCTTTTTCTTCCTTTTGTTTTTTTTTTAGTTATAAACGGGAAAGATGTAAGATGTAAACTTTATTTTCTGTATTTTTTTTATTTGTTTAAAAAGGGGAAGATGTAATAAAGATAAAGTAGGGCAACACTAGTTCCGGCACAAATGACAGGAGCTAGGAGCTGCCAGAGACAGTGCGGGCATAGACACTTAACTCAGGGCCACGAGCTAATTGATACGTGTAAAACATTAAAATCACTATTATATTATAATCGGTTTTTTATTAAAACATCTAAACATTACACATACAGTTGACCTTTTGATCTCCAGAGCATAAACGTACGCCCGCTCTAACACCACAGCTACCATTTTGTCACATATATGTGTCGTACCCAAATGTGATTATGGCGATCAAAAAGTTAATGCAATAAAAACTTTTTTCCAAAAAATAAAACCGACTTCACACAAAAAAGTGAAAAATAACTTTAGCTTCAGAAGTCGGTGACCTTTATTTGATTGATTTAGTTTTTTTGTCACCGACTTCTGAAGCTAAAGTTATTTTTCACTTAAATTTTTTGTGTGAAGTCGGTTTTATTTTTTGGAAAAAAGTTTTTATTTTTCACTTTTTAGTGGTTCACATGTGCATACCCTTTCACAGCGTACCAGCGTGATTTTTTGTTATGAACTGGTGGAAACAATAGACAGACATGAGATTTCAGCAATCCCAGTAAGAGACACACATTTGCTACATTTAATGAGGAGTTCCGTTGCCTTTCTCCGAAGTTCTTCATCTAATCTTTACCAAATTTAAATGGGATCACTCCGAGAAAGTACTCTTTCTAAAACTACCCAAATCGCTTCTGGTGTGCCTATAAAATTTGAAGAGTTCCCTCTATTTCTCCAGGATCCCACTATCAGGATCCTGACTTGATGATTATGGGACCTTCTGGGAAGTATACCCTTTCAAACAATTAAAAAACAAATTCGGTCCAGTCATCTTCGAGTAATCGGGGCACATTGAATTGAGAACCTCCTCCTTTTTGAAGTCGGTTAATAACGACGTTATGGTACGTGACTCAAATATCCGGATGGCCTTTATTTGGCCGAGTATCGTTAATTTGCTTCTAAGAATTGAAGAGTTCCGTTCCTTTGTAATGGATCCCATAACCAGAACCTAACCAAATTCTCATCAAACTACCCTTAAAGTAGGTACCCTTGCCAATAAAATAACAATACATGTCAAGGTAATAGGCTTATCCCCAATAAATGAAACTTAATACTCCTAACTGTCGAAATCTGGGAATATTGTACACTTCTGCGTACCCCCTCAGAGCATACAGGCGTGATGTTGCGTCATGATTTTGTATAAACAATAAACATTCAAGCGATTGCAGCAGTTACTGCAGATTTGCCGTACATTTTTGAAGAGTTCCATTGTATATCTCCGAAGACCCGGATCAGATCTTCAGCAAATTAAAATATAACCACACGCGAAGCACCAGCTTTCAAATTAAAAAGAATCATCAAAATCGGTTCACTCAGTCGAAAGTACTGAGGTAACAACCACTGTCGAAATCTGGGTGTATTGTACACATCTGCGTACCCCCTCAGAGCATACAGGCGTGATATTACGTCATGATGTTGTATAAACAATAAACCTACAAGCGTTAACAGCAAGCACTGCAGATTTGCCGTACATTTTTGAAGAGTTCCATTGTATATCTCCGAAGACCAGCATCAGATCTTCAGCAAAATAAAATGGGACCACATGGGAAGCACCAGCTTTCAAATAAAAAAAAAATCATCAAAATCGGTTCACTCAGTCGAAAGTTATGAGGTAACAAACACAAAAAAAAAAAAAAAAAAAAAAAACATACAGACGAATTGATAACCTCCTCTTTTTAGAAGTCGGTTAAAAAGACGTCATTTGCCTCTTTTCGGACACTGCGCGGAACTTAATACTATAAATGTGCTGATACGTGATCGACTCACACCAATTCCACGTCGGTAAGTGTAGTCACTCCTATTACAGTGCGGTCACATACCGACCACAATACCAAGTATAGCATAGCCTAACTGTGGTTTCAGTATTGCACTGAGCTATGAATGGTCTAAAGTCTCACACATAAAATGGTTAGTGTTTGGTTGATATGGATTTACGAGTCTATTCTGATTTTAGTCTTTATAAGTAAAATACTTAATTAGTCTTCTTTTGAAAATTTTCTAAAAATAGAATGATGTCTGAGCACCTGTAGTTTGACCCTACTTCTGATACATATTACACATTATGTTTGATTTAATTTAATAGAATACTGAGTCAGAACTGCTTTTTGTAATAAAGCTACTCAAATCACCCCACGTATTGATTGGACTAAAACTAGACTATGTTGCCTGGAAAACTGCCAAATCCGTCGCAACACAGTATGAAAAAGTAATCTCCTAGTGTTTTTACAAAACTCTAAACTTTTAATTGCACGACAACACGAGATTTACACATTTCTGCCGAACTAGTGAAAAACCAACAAAAAAGTTTACGTTTAAAACTCTATGCCTTGATGGTTTTTTCTTTTTATTTCGACATTGGAACGTAGCTTCAGATAATTTTCAATTTGGAACTAGATTTTCTTTATGGCCTATATATTTTTATTTTGGTAATATAAACTTCTTCGTAAGAGACTTTTGTGACGATAAAAGCTTGTTTATTGCTTGAATGATTTTTGAATTTTGTTTCGGATGGATTATCTATTCGATGTCAGATAATTTAAGATTAGGCTTCGCCGCAGTCAGGTAATAACATGAGTCGCTAGTGGGACACAACATGCTCATTATAAAAAAGAAATAGAAAATTGACCAAATAACAGACTGTTCTTTTGTTTGAAATTTAGATTTTTAATTTTTTAAATATTATCTCTAAAATATTTGTCATATTTTATGGAAAATACCATAAAGTAAAGTGACTAGAACTCTGGCAAATGAAAGTAGACACTCGATGTTGTTTCGCATGATTTCGAAGTTTGAAGTAAAACAACAGGAGAAAGACGCCCAATTCAATCAGAAATACGTGTGATGTTGGATTTCATAAGTTACTATGACGCTTTGATGTTGATACTTTTACTTTGTTTGTATTCGTAATTATAAAAATTATTATTGAATGTTGTAGTTTTATTTATTCAGACAATATCACATATTCCCTGGTCGAATTTTATTCCAACGAAGTTGGCTGATTTTCGAATGGGGTTGTTTCCCGGAAACTATGCCGCAAGGTGGCGCTGATAGTTTGTTACCTGTCAAAAGTTTTTGACATAAACGTGTGCATTGTTTGGACGATTTTTTAAGTAATTTCGTGTTTTTTTTTACTCAATTTGTGTTGCTGCACAAAGTATGCTACCTAACGTATCACCCCAGTCAAAGGGGAATTGAAAAAACAAAAAGCAACGCAACAAGGAAAGAAAGCGGAGCTTGTCGAAAGATACATTATATTTACCATTTTATCGACTTTTAGGTGTTTACTGGGCAATATTATGGTTCTTTATGTTGTAAAACAAACTTCAGTCACTTACTTTTGCTTTTAATGATCCAATGATAAACGAACTAAGGTGGTCATTGGTTACAGTTACAAAATGTAAGTTTTTTGAAAAGAACCCAATTGATTGTTTCTTCACAGCTTACGACAGAAATTTCAACTTCGACAGTGTGTGTAACAGTCTTGAATCCCAGATGAAATTGCCAGAAGAGGTGTTGTTTTTAGTGATTTTTCACTTCTCATGCTCTAAAAGAACGCCATTATAGCCCTACGAAGCGGGATTAAAGTGACCGTTTATTCCCTAGGGAGTAAAAAGTAATTTAAAAATGGAACGATCTTTTACTCTGAAACATGGTCACAAAACAGTAACTTTTGTTTTTTTTTTAATGGATCAAAGGTATTATTTAAATTTCGAATTGGCTTGCAGATAGAAAGCGGTTTATTGAAAAAAAAAAAAAAACAAATGAACTCTTCAACGCGAGTTGTTGTTTGTGTGCATCGTTGTAAAAGTAAAGAAGAAAATAAAGAAAAGTATGTGCAATGCCTCTGTTGCTAGCCGCTGCAGTAATGTAGGTACTAATTATCTGTGGAGTGTGGATCATCTTCATTGCGACAATGTCGAGAGTTTGTGTTGTGTTTTAAATTGTTAATCTGTGACTGACCTGATAGAAGAAAAAACTGACCGCTCAGTTCAGAATTTTTGTCGAGTGTAAATTTGTTCGGTTTTAAATGACTATTTTTCTCGCACTCGAAGTGAAAAGTACAGTTTGCACCTCGAGACTAAACGCCAACATAATATACCCTCGCTTTTTAATGACTCCCTCGCAAGCTCGGGAGTCAAACCACCTCGGGTATATAATGGCTTCGTTTAGTCCCTCGTTATAAAATATACTATTAATAGCTCCACTTCATTTTTTAGTTTCGGTGCCTTTTCCCACTTTTTTTTTCATGCACTTTCTTGGAAATGTGACAACGCCCATTTCTTTGCATCCAAAGGCTACATACACAACGACCCATAATATTGAATAAAGTCACAAACTTTGATTATATACATGTCTAGATAGAGAGTTCGAGCGTCTAAACGTCAACAAAAATATCAGCCAACTGTTGGCTCATAAGCTAGTCCCGCCCGCTCAGTGGCGACACTGTCATTGTACGGTAAACACGCTTTCAGTTGCTATATAAAATGACGATTTGCGCTATAAAAGTGTGCAGGAACTACAAAGGACGATTGAAAACAACTAAAAATGTTACCTATCATCGGTAGGTAAAGTTTAATAACCATAATATAGAGAAACAATTAAATTAACAAAATAAAATTTTATCATAAGATAGACCGTCATTTTGACGGCATGTTTACAGGGTTGCCTGTTTATTGAAAGTAAATTTCCCATTTGATCATTAGCTCTAATTTAAAAATTGTTTAATCATGATTCAAAAAGTATATTTCCAGATTTCAAATCACCATTTTTCTGTGGTGCTGTAAAATCACCACATAATAATGTATCTATTTACTTATATATATTTCTTTAAATCTAAGGTTGTGGAACTTGTGGACATTGTTTATTTTAGTTAATAATGTGTAGTTAAGTTAAATTTTAATTTCGGGGGTCCTTGGGTGCTGGGTTCAATAATTCCGAACTAGGATATTAAAAATAAATAATTTGAATAGCAATATCTTTTTCATTAAAATATATTTTACCTAGTAATTCAGATGCGCATACTCCTAATATGTAAAAAACACAATTGAAAGAATATAAATTAAAAAAAAAATACCCAAAGATAATAATCTCAAAATCAAAACAATATTTTATTACCTTCTTTTATGGGAAATTTTCAAGGGCTGGTAATACTCAGTAGGCTTGTTACACAGTAAAAGACGCTTACTTGTGTGCGTGACACGCACACAACCGCTTCAAATCTGGCCTGTTATTTTTGCTGCGATTGCAGCGCAACACTCTATCTAGACATGTATATAATCAAAGGTCACAAACAATAAGATATTGTTTCATTTCTATGGACTTTGACAGTTTGTTTGTAACAAACAGTCAGCGCTCTCTACGTGGAACTATTTGACAGTTTTCTTCCCCAAAATGTCTCTTTGGTTTGGATCATAACATGTAGACATGATTTTACATCTCGTAACTTCAGTTTGCTTCATCTGATTAAAAATACGACTTACATACAAGCAGGCACGTATACAGGGGAGGGGGAGATAGTTGGGATTTAACCCCTCCCCCCCGAAATCTGACTGAAAATAAACAGGATCATAACCTGCAAAGTACGAAAATTATAGTACAGTGATTACAGCGATTTTTTACACAGTTCCATGGGCGCCGGTCACAGGGTGCAAGGTGCCGTAAGTGCCGTAACTGAAAAGAAAATACATTGAAAAACCAACCACGTGGTTGCATACAACAAGTACCGTAGGTTCCCATTTTTGGACCTATCCACATGCTGTCAAGCAGTAGTACACAAAAAAATAAGTAACTGTAAAGTATCAAGTCAGGTTATTCCGGGTATTTCATACAAGTTTTGGGGTTACTAGGCTGAGATTTTTTAAATTTGCCGCGCTTTTTCAGTCTCTATTTTCGTTTGCCAAACTATATCTCTTGTCGTCTTGTCATAACCTGAAAACCTGAATAAATTGACATAAGAATGGAGAAGTTTAAAAATGAGTGATCAATCTTGTTTAAAGTCGTAGCAATAAGAAATTCAACGACAACGACTGCCACTTGTTCAGGCCCTCTGGGGTCCAAGTATGTTATTTTCATAAATTCTTCATGGCCAGCACCCAGTTATTTCAGATTTTCTTAGAAAATTAGACCAATACTTGAGCACTTGGAAAGACGTAACGACGCTCGTAAGCACCTTCGTGTTACCTATCTCCGGCCACTCGGAAGGGTTCCCATAAATCTTCCAGCGCCATGATAGACGCCCAATAACGGGGCACGAAGGAATTCTCGCAAACCAACAGTTTTGCGTCGTGGCCACGCATATATCGGAGAATTATTATGGATTTAGGATGATGTTATGTCGATCACGGTGTGTTTATAAGGTCTTTGTTTTGCTGGTTAAGACCATTTCGATGAATGATAAAGGGATCATTGTGACCGTCTAACTTCCACTATTTTATTTAAAAAAAAACACGCATTATTGTTATCCACTAGCCGCTATTGACAGTATTAGTCAATAGCTCGCATTAATACGAGTACAAGAAAGACATTGTTTGAGACAAAATATTCTAATGCACCACATTTCGAAGATTTAAACAAAGTTTTTGTTTAATCTTATCCATCAAAACAATTATGATAGTTTATTAAGACATCAAAAACGTGAGTCTTAGAAAATACTATTGTTTGTATTGTTATCACAGCTATTGATTAGCACTAGTTTTACGCGGGAATTTATTCTGAAAGTTTAATAAAATGGAGGAAATTAGGCAGGCCATGCTTCATGAAAAAATATTTCAAACCCTTTAATCAGCTGACTGTTGCAGATTCGACCAACATGAGGAACTAAGTGTTATTCTGCAATAAAAAACCTTTTTATGAAACAGTAAAAAGTAATGTTGTTTTATCGAATCCACTTGAGTCTCTTACAGTACCGATGGGAGTTGTCTTGATGTACTATAACAACATAAATATGGTAAAGTTTTAACTTTATTACGCTACTCGTAACATAATATTGCCTTTATGGAAACTTTTTACAAGTTTTCAAGGATAGTGGAGTTCTGAACGAAAACAAAAAAAATCTTAAGGGGCCGGCGGAGCATGCGTCTTTCATACAAACGTAATACCAAAATAATTAGTACCTAAATCAAACATATTCATTCGGTAGTGTGTATTTATTTCGATTGGATTACGGAATATCTACGTTCGCAAATTTATATTTTGAATGGAAACTGATTTTAACAAGAGTTATGAGAAAAATAAGTTTTCTATAGAAATTTTAAATTCCTCATTACTCTTGTTTAAATCAGTGTCCATTCAAAATGTATATTTGGAAACCTAGATATTCTGTAACCCAATCGAAATAAATACACACTACCTTAAGAATATGTTTGATGTACAAAATATTTTGGTAAGTATTACGTTTGTATGAAAAACGCATGCTCCGCCGGCCCCTTAAATAAATAATAATAATATAACGAAGCCGAAACGCATTTGTTTTCAACAACGTTCCCATGTTTTTTTATTTAAATCTGGCTCGGGTCGGGCAATCGATGCAGAGTACCATCGAAATGGTATACTGTCGATACAGCGTACTATCGATTTAGTGCATGTACTGTCGATGTAGCGTACCGTCGATTTAGGTCCATGTTCACCGAAATGTTAACAGTCTGATTATCTATAACCAGCTGTCACTGTGACATATTCCCATACAAAAATGTGTTTTAAACAGCTGTTTTTAGATAATCAGGCTGTCATCTTTCGGTGAACATGGACCTTAGTATACTGTTGATGTACCCGTCGATGGAACGTTGTCGATACAGCGACCGTCGATGTAATTACTGTCGATATCATGAAGGTAACCCCTTTAAGAGACCCCCGTACTATTCAGTCCGCTCACAGCACAATGTTTTGAGTGCGTTACATAAAGTCCCACAGTAAAATATGATTTTTCACCAAAAAATAAGTCGTTTACTTAGTTTGATGTACAGAATGCTTGTTTGACGCATTCAGAAGTTGGTAATCTGTCAAATTTACCTGTTTTAATTAATTATTACTTTGAGAAAATAAGAAATATGGCTAACTAGAGAACGGAAATATTGATTATGATAATACAATAATGATTATCGTAACACCGAATTATAAGTTTTAGATGAGAAAAAACTATTTTCAAAATACAAATAATATAAATACTAAATGCCTTTTCTGTACTTACCTAAAGCGGTTACAACTTCAAATTCAGTGCTTTAATTGCAATTCACTATTAATAAGTATTCTTTAGAGTTCACTAGTTGGCCATATTTTGTATTTCCATACACTAATATTGCCAAATTAATTAAAATAGGTAGATATTTTACAGCTATTGGCGACGTTGCCAACTTTTTGGATACACGCTCTTATTTTTAAACTACATCTTTCGATGTTTGTTAGATAAGGTAAACGAATGGAAATCCTAGCTCAGACGATCTTGAAGCAAAAATCAAAGCTTATAATATTTCCCGAGAGCTTCAATGTAAGGGCCCTGTCAGGCGTGGGAGCCGGCAGCCGGCAGCCGGCGACACCCGACCACGGCAAACACATTAGAGACACTCCACACTGACGGAACAAGTGTACCGGTGTACTAAAAGTATGATATTTCAAGGACGAAATGTTGAGGCTGGTAGGTCTAGTAATAAACACTGGTTTCAATACAGAGATTGGTTTTTCTTTAGAATTTGAACAGTGGTGAAAGTAACTCAGTCTCACTGTGCTTTCTCTGTCTGCCTGTCGGTCCGTCTGTCTGCCGTTTTGCCGGTCTCTCTGCCTGTTTTGCCTATCTGTCGTACTGCCTGTCTGTCGTTCTGCCTGTCCATCTGTCTGCGTGTCAATCTGACTGCCTGTCGGCCTGAAGATAGTAAGGATAAGGAAAGAAGAGGGGGGGGGGGGTTAGGATATTTTTTATTCCAGTAGTACCTACCTACGTTAAGGATAATGTCCCACCTTTTTTTCTTTTTTCGGATGGGAAATCATCAAATAACTTCCCCCACTTTGGGCTGAGCGGGAGGGAGTGTCAGACTTTTACTGACTAAAACCCATCCATGTTCCTTCCTCGCCCTTTATGTTCCGGGGCCACGGTATCTCTTTCGAACAGTCCCGCAGCCCCGGCAGGATGATGACCCACCTTGAGTGTGTTTGTGTAAAAGCTTGTTTGTGTTACCAGTCTCCCTATATAAATATAAGCTTTATACATTATCATCATTTAAGCCGAAAAACGTCAATTACTGGACATCCCTCCCCAAGAGTCGGTTAGCTTTATACATACTTAACGTCAATACTAGGAAGTTCGCATAACCATTTCGCACTTATCGGAATTCAATTAATAGTAAGTAGTCCTTGATTAAGAGAGGTTTGTTCAATCAAGCATTACTTAGGGTCTTAGGGGAATCCATTGTTCTAATTATTTGGCCAAGGGATCTTAAATTTACTTAAGTAAGAATTAAGTTACCCAACTCAGCGATTGATTTATTTAATTGTTGGTACCTACATATTTAAAAACTAAATTTTTATAGATTTTCAAGCGATCAAAAGCTAGTAATCTAAACTAATATTATAAAGGAGAAAGATTTGAATTTTTGTTTGTTTGTAACGATGTAACTCAAAAACTACTTAACCGATTTAATAAAATATTTCACCATTAGAAAGCCACATCTTTGCCGAGTAATATAGGCTATAAATTACATTGATTTTCGCGGTAGAAGCCGCGGGCGAAGTGATAGTATTAAAATAGCGTAACATCAGGCCTGTAAAGGGTGCTAAGTCATTTACATCTACATATAAATAAATAAAATCGTAGGAAAGTCAAAACTGTACATTGAATATTTTTTAAAAAGAATACTTGGGGCGTGATCCACAATCGGTATCGAAGCCAAAAATACAGTTTTTAGAATTTTTGTCTGTTTGTCTGTATGTATGTCCGGGCTAAACTCAAAAAGTACTGCATGAATATTACTAAGAGGTCGGGTCAACATATAGGCTACGGGGGAGGAGCACTGGCATCTTAGGTATTTTTGGTGCTGTAGAGCCTTCACGCAGACGACGTCGTGGGCAGCAGCTAGTAAGTACTAACATATCATAATACCACATTGTACACTTGGTATACAACACAATAAATAAACTTATATTGTCACTTACGGGATATCTTCCGTGATTATTTACTATTTTGAGCTCCCGATATTTTTTTTATTTTTTTTATATCGGGAGCTCAAAATAGTAAATAATCACGGAAGATATCCCGTAAGTGACAACATAAGTTTAGTTTTAAACCGTGAAAGCTTAAAACAGTGTTTGAACACAATAAATGTTTTTTTTTTACTTTGGCTTTGTCTTTGACTTTTAATCCCCGAAAGGTAAGGTAGAGGTGTACTTAATCGAACACCCACATTTCGCCAGTTAATTAAGTCCCACGTAATAGGGAGCACGCCTATTGCCATCATCATCATTATCTTACCCTTATCCTAATTCATTTGGTGTCAGCACAGGATGTCTTCTTCTTCCAAGCCTATTGCCGTCAACCGGTCACAAATCTAAACTGCATGGTTGCTACTGAGAAATTTCTGATGGAAAAACCCAATAACACATGAACCCAGGACCTCATCCTTAGCAGTCACGTTTGCGACCACTAGATCCACAAACCTATCTTAGTAATAATAATTGTAATATCGATAGTCGTATAGTTCAAAGGCTTGGGCTGGCAGTCTCGACAGAGATAACGACAAAATCGCTGATTACTAACGAAAACATTCGGTTGCAATAATTATGCTCACTAGAAACGCGTCTAGGATGTAGAGACTTTCATTATTTGCAAGCTTTATTCGTTAGTAATTAGCAAGCGAAAGTTAACGACTTTGTCGTTATCTCTGTCGAGACTGCCGGGCTTGGTAAGGGTAGCTCCAACACGCTTCTTAGCGTGGTGTCGGACAGAGTGAACAGCCAAATTCTGAGGCACTGGTCGCTCATACATGTCCAAAACAATAATTATTTTAAATTTTACTAACATAGCTATAAGTATCTCCTACTAACATGATATGGACTTGTATCAATAATTTAATGTGTGCATAGTCTGAAATAAATATTTTCATTCATTCATTCATTCATTCATTAGTAGCCAATACCTTCGACTAACATCTTAGGAGGCTTCTGGACACGCTGCGTATTGTTAGGAGGTTCCTCTCGCAAGAGCCGTGACCATAAGTAACTTCGACCCTGTGCCGGGTGCAGGTGGGGTACTATTTTCATATTTTTAAATAATTTATAGATTTTTTGTTGATAAAACTTTTTTGCAAAAAATAAAACCGACTTTAACAAAACACAAACAAGTGAAAAAAAATGGTCGGTGACCTTTGTTTGATTGATTTTTTTTTGTCACCGACTTCTGAAGCTAAAGTTTTTATTTTTCACTTTCGTTTACGTCTATTTGCTATCATTAACCTAAGGAGGAGTTTCTCAATTCGTAGGAACCTTTTTTTTATTGAGGAGTTTCGTTTCCTTTTTCCGAAGTTGATCAAAAAAAGTACTTTTCCAAAAAGTACCCAAATCGCATGAAGAGATTTTTCTGTTTCTCCAGGATCCCATCGTCAGATCCTGATTTGATGTTCATGGGACCACCTGGGAAGTATACCCTTTCAAACAAAAAAAAAACCATTTCAAATCGGTCCAGCCATCTTCGAGTAATCGGGGAACATACATAAAAAAAAATACTGACGAATTGAGAACCTCCTCCTTTTTGAAGTCGGTTAAAATACTTTTTTTTAAAACACAGACTACAGTCAGACAGACAGTGCAGTTTTTACCATTTGGGTAGGGAACCCTAAAAAGCAGTTTCACTAGAGAATTTTTTTTTTTTTCAGAAATTGAACGTTGGCGAAAGAGACTCAGTCTGACTCTGTTTGTCTGCCTGGAAAAGAAAATGAAAAAACATAATTTTAACAAAAAAACACATTTTAAACGATATTTAATAAACATTTTTCTCTCTTCTTCAGATACAAACATTTTCCATATAAACTCAACACAGTACACGTCAAAGGGAACACAGTCCACTGGCTTGCACAACGTCTCGCAAATACTCCCAGTATTTGATTGTGAAACCATTCAAGTTTGCAGACTTGAAAGCTGAAGAAAACGTAATAAAATTTGTATGGTTATTTTGAAATACGAAAGGCGAATTGTGTATTTTGGTTTTGTTGTTAACTTGTTTTGCGGACTTTGTTGAAGTTATTTTAACTCAGTAACAGACGGTTGCGTGAATATGCTCCCTGATTGCCTATTCATGAAAACTGCCATCCATACTATGTTTTTTGTTGGCTTGGAAAGATGTGACTGATGTTTGCAGTATGACAGTCGTTTCATGTAACAAGTTAGATTAAATTAAAAATTTGAAAAACTCCCTCCACATAGGGTCATTATTTCATTTGATACCCATATTGAGTGAGTTGTGAAAAAAAATGTAAATCACCATTTTGAGGTGTGGACTATTACTAGTAAATATCAGATATTATAACTTTGGCAACTTTTTTTTAGAAAAAAGAAGGGTTATGTGCAAAAAAAACCTTGAAATTGTTAACAGAATGTTTTTTTTTTATAATTTCCTGCGGACGAATGCGGTGCAATGGTGGGGCACAACTTGCCTATAATAAATGGAAACACAGCGATATTTGTTACTAAAACCTTCTTTATGTCCTAGCAGATAAAAAAAAAAGATAAGCTTAATCTTATATTCTATATCTAAAAATCTGCTGCTAAAACTAATCTCTCCATAACTATTTGAATTGCATACCCCAGTAAAGCTAAACTTTCATAAAGTCTCATAATAATGCAATATGAGCGCTTGCAATAGCTCGCAATTATTCCTAGAGAGCGCTACGTCAAGCTCGTAGCGCGTAGCCCCGCTACGCCGTAGCTCGTAGCGGGCTCAGGTTGCTACAGGCTTCATACGTCACAGCTAGCAGGTAAGCACTAGAATAATATGAGGATTATGTGCATAGTTTATATGCAGGAATAGTGTTAGTTTCAGTATAATGGGCTGGATATACCGGGACGTGGGTTATCGTTTAGTATGCGATTATGAACTGTGGGTAGTTGAACTACGTTATAATTATAGGTTAAGTGTATAAAGATCTTCAACTAAGGTATACAAACACCATATAATGCTTCCTATCCTACTAATATTATAAACTAGCTGACCCACGCAACTCCGCCTGCGTCACATAAGAGAGGGAAAAAATCCCCGTTTTTGCAACATTTTTCCTTCCTGCTCCGCTCCTAATGGTCAAAGCGTGATGTTTTATAGCCTAAAGCCTTCCTCGATAAATGGACTATCCAACACAAAAATAATTTTTCAATTTGAACCAGTAGTTCCTGAGATTAGCGCGTTCAACCAAACAAACAAACAAACAAACAAACTCTTCTGCTTTATAATATTAGTATAGATATGAAAGTTTGTGAGGGTGCATAAATGGATGTTTGTTACGCAAAACTACAGAACGGATTTGGATGAAATTTTGCATATAGATAGTTTATAACGTGGATTAACACATAGGATACTTTTTATCCGGGTAATATAGTCTCATAGCACATTTATCAAACTTAAAGCTTACATAAGCTAATAGTTTTCACAATAAAAATGACTATAACTGTCATCCGTGATTTTCAAAATGAAGTCCCTTTATACCACAGACCATTTTGAGGTAATAGTGCCTAACGCAAGCCATTATGTAGGTTAGGACCTGTAACGTGGTATAATATTCACAGGAGAACCATGAAACCACAGCAGGTACCCAAGTACTGCAATTTACAAGTCCCAAACGACACATTCTGGCCAAAAGGAATAAAAGCAAAGGGGAATGTAGACACATTGACTTCTGGAGAATACATTGTCATAACTACTTCAATCAGCATAAAAATGTAGGTATTTTGTTTTCACGTGTACAGTCGAGGACTTTAATTGATGAGCCACTTGCCACCATCCGTATTTTAGCCGTGTAATACAAATCGGTTTTCATCGCGGAATATTCGTACTTGTTAATGTATAAAAGTGCAAAATTGGAAAGCAGTGAAAGTGGCTTATCAATTAAAGTCCTCGACTGTACAGTAATTATGTAAACTCGAACCCAGGCAGGCACATTTCTTTGTGTAATTTATTTCATCATCACTGCTCTTAAGAAAACGGTGAAGGAAAACATCGTGAGGAAACCAAAACTTCGAAGACATGTGATATCTACCAACCCGTACAGGGCCCGCGTGGCCCGCAAAATACGCGCTATGATGTAGAGTTGCGGAAACCAGCCCGTTATACAATACAATACTGTAGTTATGCAGGATAACAATCTTTTTACTACTATTGTAAATGCGAAAGTTTGTGAGGATCGATTTTTGTTATTCTTTGTCGCAGAAACTACTAAACGGATTTGGATGAAATTGCAAACAGATTGATTATAATGCTTTCGCATTTATAATGGCCTACCATAATGACTTTTACAAGATCTGATGGTGCTATTACTTAACTAATTATACTTTATCTTAACAGGGAAGTGGTTGGTAGCAATTGAATGATTTGCTCAAAATCGAATTGAACGGAGTGCAATTGACCAGGATTATATCCAGCAGAGGACTGCTCTATTGACGAATTATTACTAGACTTAATGAAGTATCTGAGAGGGGAGATACTCGAAACTAATTAGGGGGAACTATCATCATCTGCCTAGCCTTTTCCCAACTATGTTGGGGTCGGCTTCCAGTCTAACCGGATGCAGCTGAATACCAGTATTTTACAAGGAGCGACTGCCTATCTGACCTCCACAACCTAGTTAGTATTGGGTAATACGATACCCCTTGGTAAGACTGGTTGTCAGACTTTTGGGCCACTGACTACCTGTAACGACTGTCAAAGATCTACAAATGATAGCCAGAACCAACGGCTTATCGTGCTTGCCGAGGCATGGAGGGAACTCGGTATGTAAGGTTGAACACCCATCCACAGAACAACCTAGGCAAGCTTGGCTCAAGACCGATCCAAAACGGTGAAGGAAAACATCGTGAGGAAACCGGAATGTCCTAGAACCAAACAATTCGAAGTCATGTGACATCTACCAATCCGGACTGGGCCCGCGTGGTGGATTATAGCCTATTCCCTCTCATAGAGATGAGGCCTGTGTCCCAGCAGTGGGAACATTAATAGGCTGATGATGATTGGCTTTTCTATTTCCCACCACAAGATTGATCTAACCACTGGACCTACGATGCGGCTAAACTGCCTCCATTTATTTATAAAGATCTCTGTACAATAAGTAAGGCACGTCTTTGGATAATAAACTCATTGGTATGCAATGAGGAGGCGCGGGAGGAATCCGTAATGGTAAACCGGGTAACCGCAGTCCGCAGTACTGACCGGGTTTGTGGCTGGGCCGGTTATTTACTTCAGGTGAGGTTAGGGTGGGGACAGAGAGGTGAAATACACGCTGGTTAAAGTGTTTAGTTGTATTGGTGACAAGATAAACTGACGAGCTGGTGAAGGTCGGTGGAATCCGTTGGATGTGCTAAGCGCTAAGCACCGGATTAGTAGTCGGTTTGATCATCTGCCGAAAGACGTCTACTGCTGGACATAGGGCTCCCCCAAGTGTCGCCACATGGACCGGTCCCGTACGACTCACATACAGTAGATTCCTGCAACCTTCACCAGGTCATCGGTCCACCTAGTGGGAGGTCTTCCAACACAACGTGTTCCAGTTCGCGGTCGCTTTCTAGAACTTTTCGGCCCCATCGGCCATCCGTTTTGCGAATAATGTGCCCTGCCCACTGCCACTTAAGTTTGGCAATTCTTCGGGCTACATCGGTTTGGAAAATAATTTAAAGATGGTCATCATTTTGCAATTTGTTTCAACGAGAGAGTTGAGCATCCTAACCAAAGCGATCGTCGGGTGAATACGTGATCGTAATGTGAATTTTGTCGAAGGCGTGGGGCCTTTCGGTTCTCCGAACAAGTAAGTGACAAAATACAATATTATGACACTTTTTATATGATACCTACTCGGTCGCGCGTCCGATTGCTTTGGTTAGGACTCGGTGTAATGATAAAATTGAGTCGAAACGAACTTTAGCTAATTATATTTAACGGTGTGAACGCAATAACGCTTTTTAGCTACATTTTTACAACGCTCGTTTCTGAAGAATATAAAATACAGTTTTAAAACTGTGTAAAACGAGTAAAATTTCATCCACGTTCTATAAAAAGCTCAAAGAAAAATTAATTTAATAAAGTGCACGACAAAAAGGTACAGTTTACATAACAAACGTTGATATTTACTTCAACGGTACCATCAGCAGACAAATGTTAAGCTAACAAAGAGTACGGATAGTAAAAAACATCGTCCTTTATTTTATATTTGTTGATTTTTGTAAAGAAAAAAGGTTTGTTCAGGGAAATTAAATATAACTCGAGGGACTTTCTACTGTTTGAAGTTTTAAGTGGAAATATAAGAGATCTTGAAGCTGTGCATCACGCAATCTTGAATGTAGGTCTCTTCCAAATCTCTTCACTTATAGCGGTTTTTTAACCGACTTCTACAAGGAGGAGATTTTATTTGTTACTCTCTAATATTATAAAGAGGAAATATTAATTTTTTTGTTTGTTTGTTAATATTGTTACAATTTAACTCAATAACTACTCAACCGATTTTGAAAATTCTTTGACCATTAAAGAGCTACATCTTTACCGAGTAACATAAGCTATAAATTATATTGATATCATGAAAATTGGCCGAGTTATCACGATATTCGCGGACGAAGTTGCGGGCAAAGTACTAGTACTGTTCTACATAGAAAAGTAACTAAGCAAGCTGCACACCGGACATTCGTAAGTACCTATCGTCACTATAAAAGTACACTGTAACCAAAATAATTCATCATGTGCCTAGCCTTTTCCCAACTATGTTGGGGTCGGCTTCCAGTCTAACCAGATGCAGCTGAATACCAGTATTTTACATGGAGCGACTGCCTATCTGACCTCCACAACCCAGTTAATACTGGGTTATACGATACCTCTGGCTCTTCGTAAGACTGGTTGTCAGATTTTTGGCCACTAACTACCTGTAACGACTGCCAAAGATGGACAAATAACAGCCGGGACCAACAGCTTAACGTGATTTCCGAGGCACGGAGGAAACTCGGTACCCATCCACAGACCAACCTAGGCAAGCACGGCTTAACCTAAAGATCGGTCCGAGCGGCTGATATTATTTAGCCACGAGTAAATTAATTATTGATGTCAAATCAATTTCCCTCTAACATCCTCTGACCCACATATTAAGGGATGTACGCAGTTCCCGCACACCCTCAAATGAATCACATTACTCGCTTAACCTAGAACATTACGACATAAACTGTAGAACTTAACATGTAGGGTAAGTCACAGTTATCTTGATTTAGTATGTAGGCTACGAGTTCTCAATTAAGTTTGATTTGAATTTGGGTGAGAATTTGAAGTGGAGTTATTGGTTCAAGTGATTGGAAAGTTGGATTGTGGAATTTGTCCCGTTTATCTGGGCCTACTCATCATAATTATCGGACTAGACCTTTTTCCAATACATACATACAGGGCGTAAAGAACCTCATTACGAAGCCGTCAACCAAGCATTGTGTACATCAAACTAAATAACTTTATGCAAAACTTTATTTTTTGGGGTGAAAAATCATGTTTTGAGATGGAACTCTATGTAAACGCACTCAAAATATTGTACTGATGGATGGATTGAATAGTACGAGGGTCATGGAGGTGTTAAAATTTAAAAATCTTACAATAAAACTTGTATTATTATAAAATTGACGAAAAGTTGGAACTTTGACCCCCATTATCTCCGTAACTAGAAGGTTCCTTAGCATTGGGTATAACAAAAAAAAAAACATTGCAATGACGGGGAGAACAAGTGCCTTTCGGCTACGTTAAGAGGTTTTTTTACACCCTTTATATTATGTCGACTTCCACTCTATCCGAATTCAGTTAAATACCTGTATTTTACTTGGAGAAATATCTAAAAAATCAGAAGTTAATATAATTAGCAGAATCTTCTTACCTTTCAGAGTTTAAAAAATCTGTTCCTAGATCTAGAAACCAGGTCCTCAAGCGATACCTAATTCACTAGACCAGACTATTCCTAATTAGGGGAGTGACACAGTTACATAATAATGTTACTGGTTGTGTACATTTCTGTGTGGGCTGTCATTAGGGCTTATTCGTTTTAATGTCTGACTTTTTCATGTTGGCGTCCAATTTTTATTATGAGACTAGCTTCTGCCCGCGACTTCGTACGCGGATCCTGTTGCTTTTGCCAGCGACACCGGGTTCGTCAAAATCGAAGATCTGAAAAGTCTAATTCTAAGAGCTCGGGGACGGGAAAATAGTAATAATCTTTCCCACCTGAGCAACACATACCGTTTGTTTCTTTTTGCCATTTAACAGCTTCACAAAAAGTAAAATTTTGAACCATACTCAACCATAGGAGTATACGTAAATGAACTCCGTTTCTTATCAACCCAAGGAAGGTCGTCTTGCCCTACGGCTATATCTTGAGACACCCGATTCTTCAGATGCTATTGACATTCTGTTCAGAGAATGTCGAAGTCTTCGCGCTCTTCTTCTGTCTCTTCATGCCGTACTCCAGCAATTCTTTCTCTCCCACTTTCTAACAGATTATGAATATTTTGTTGTGTGCGTGTTTGGCGCTCTTCTTCTGGCTCTTCATGCCAAAAACACTCAAATAAAATAAGCTCGAATTCATATTTATTCGATAAAATAAAAATAATCAATGGGAGTTTTGGCCAGTAGAGTCAAATTTTAAATGATATACCATCGTCATCGAAAATCGAAAATCAGTCCTAAACTGTTACCGCCTTAACCACGTGGAGGTACTCCCAGTTTTTGTTATTTTATAATTACACAGTGAAATTAGTGATAGCTTTGCAATAATTTTCACATCAGATGTTTCTGATCTTCGATTTTTATAAGTCAACAGGAAATGCACATCAGACCGAACAACTTTTGCTAAGACGACATCATTCCTGTGTTATGGTGTAGCTGGGCTCTTAGAGTTCCACGACAGGTGTCCCAGATCTTCGATTTTTATAAATCAACAGAGAGTGCTCATCAGTATGAACAACTTTTGCTAAGACGTCATTCCTATATGTGTTGTGGTGTAGCTGGGCTATTGGAGTTCCACGACAGGTGTCCCAGATCTTCGATTTTTATAAATCAACAGAGAGTGCTCATCAGATTGAACAACTTTTGCTAAGACGTCATTCCTATATGTGTTACGGTGTAGATGGGCTATTGGAGTTCCACGACAGGTGTCCCAGATCTTCGATTTTAATAAGTCAACAGAGAGTGCTCATCAGATTAAACAACTTTTGCTAAGTCGTCATTCCTATATGTGTTATGGTATAACTGGGCTCTTGGAGTTCCACATCAGGTGTTCCAGATCTTCAAATTTATTCTCTCAGCAGAAAATGCTCATCACGTGAAACATTTTTTGATATGGTGTCATATTTGTATCTCTTATAGTTTAGCTGGTCTATTGCGGTTCTACATCATGTGTTCAGTTTTCCAAGAAAAATTATAGCCTATATGTTGCCCAGACATAATATCTATACAACAAAAAAATCATTCAAATCCGTCCAGTACTTCCGAAGATTAGCGTGTACAAACAAACAGACAAACAGACAAACAGACAAACAGACAAACAGACATACTTTTTTTTTTGGATTCGTGCTCTATTACTGTTTCTAAACCTCTTCAATTATTATTTTTTAAATATATTCAATGTACAGACACAGCTTTTTTACTCTTTTATTATATGTATAGATATAGATATAGATAGATATAGATGTATCCGAAATTGATGTTTATTTGTATCTTACTCAGACGCACTTAGATTTTTATTTGACTTCCTGCTCGTTTATTCTTATTGACATTGTTTGATTAATGTTTAAGCGTAAATTATTAACCAATGCGTTTGGTATGTTTTCAGAAAATAATGTCACTTCTTTCAGACTAAAGAGTACCGAGTATTAGATTTTATGTTTACTGGGGACTATTATGAAATGAACTTTTTATAAAATGGTGCAGTAAACCACTGCAGTAGCTACAAAACTAACGACACTTATATCTGTAAATGAAGATGATCAACTTGGAGATAAACCATGATTTTCAAAGTCACTTTCCTTTTAAGACTGCCTTTAAAAATGAATATCTAAAGTTTATGAAACAGATATAACTAGGAAAATGGAGAAATTATGAGATTAATCTCTTTCTCTCTCGTTTTGCTCTCACAAAGACCAATCAAGTCACAAGGACTGATTAAGTAGAAAAATCTGCATAGCTACAAGTCCCTGATGCAATCTCTGTGCAAGCGCGCCATCGCTATTCATCGCTTAACTTAGATTAACCTACTTAGTACTTAGAGCTGAGAACTTTGCTTACACTTGTAGCTGTAGCGACGACTAGAATATCAATAGATTAATATACAATTGAATATATTTTACAACTTTATCTTGAGGTAATCTCAAAATGAATGATGTAACCAAGATTTTGTATTGTGTTGTTGTGTGTCCATGTAGTTTCTTGCCCGTTCTCCGTTAAGAAAGTACTGTAGTTGCACGTTCCGTTCGGAATGTGCAACTACAGTACTTTCTTATATTATGCCTTGTGACTATAGCTTCGCTGTTTTCATTTTTTGACATTCAAAAGTGGCTGTAATGGTTTAATTGACATAAATGCTTTGAGTTTTAGTAGAGGAAGACCAAAGAAACGATGAATGGACTGTCTGAAGGATGATATGGCTAGAAAGGAGGGGACTGCTGACTGCTGAGATGACGAGTAATAGAGAAGTATTTAAGAAGAACACATGCTGTGCCGACCTCAAATGAAATGGGATAGCGGTAGAAGAATGATGATTAACCCACACGTTTGTTTACTCAGTGGGGACTCAATGAGGGTTTTTTTTTTGTTTTCTTTTTTTTTATTCTTCTTTAGTCGCTGAATAATAATAATAAAGAAGTATTTAAGAACAATACATTGGGATTAGGGCAGGGGGAATGATGATTTCTAATACGTTTTAATTAGTTAAAGTTTTTGAAGTGATAACTTCTTTAGGTACGTTGAGAACTTTTTGAGTGAACAAAAATACAGGCGCTTTTGACTTCTATCGGCTGTCTCCAAAGACTGCCCCGCATTTTTTCCTTTCTAATATCTATGTTGTTTTCGGTTTTGGATTTGTGTCCGATTGATGGCAATAGGCGCGCCCCCTATTATTGGCGAAACTTAATGGTGTACCTACGTAATAGTACACCCCTAACCCCCCACCTTACCGTCTAATCCTTTGGAGATTAATTGTGATTTTGTGGTCATGATGGGAATCACGAGGAAGAAGAACATTCTGATCATTGCCAGTCTTAGAAACTGCGGTGCTGTCTAAGTCAACTTACAATAATGGCTAAATAATATACCTCCAAAATGACTTTAAAACTACTTAAACAAGGTCAGTAAAGTTCCAACATTTGGGCGCGTTATGAGTCTATATTGAGGTTACATTATGACCCTGTAAGGCGTGAGACCGGCCGCCATTTTGAATTCAAGTTAATTAATCCCGCTGATAAGATCTGAAGACCCTAGCATCTAGACGTGCCTAGGTTAGAGTTTGGTCTAGACTTTAACGCAGTTTTCAAGGTCTATTTTATAACACACGAATGTCGTAAATATATTGTGTGTTCTGTTAGTCAGGTAAACATACATTTTTGAAAAGTTATGTTTCAAATTGATATCTACGAGGGCTTTGGATCTTAGTTGTTAGATTTTCTTTCAATACGAAGTTATAGGCAAACACGCTAATAGATATATGTATGTGGAAGTAATTCTATAAAATACTATTTAAAATGTGAAGATTTTTTTTAACATATCTTTGGTATTTGGTTAGATCAAGATGTCAAGTACCTATCTAACTTGTTTATGTACAGGATGATTTTTCAACGCCACCTGGAGGGAAAAACATTAAATACTGAAGATAGCAAATACTCAAAATAAAACATTTCTTTTTTAACCGACTTCTAAAAAGAGGAGGTTATCAATTCGTCTGTATGTTTTTTTTTTTTTTTTTTTTTTGTTTGTTACCTCATAACTTTCGACTGAGTGAACCGATTTTGATGATTCTTTTTTTATTTGAAAGCTGGTGCTTCCCATGTGGTCCCATTTTATTTTGCTGAAGATCTGATGCTGGTCTTCGGAGATATACAATGGAACTCTTCAAAAATGTACGGTAAATCTGCAGTGCTTGCTGTTAACGCTTGTAGGTTTATTGTTTATACAACATCATGACGTAATATCACGCCTGTATGCTCTGAGGGGGTACGCAGATGTGTACAATACACCCAGATTTCGACAGTGGTTGTTACCACAGTACTTTCGACTGGGTGAACGGATTTTGATGATTCTTTTTTAATTTGAAAGCTGGTGCTTCGCGTGTGGTTATATTTTAATTTTCTGAAGATCTGATCCGGGTCTTCGGAGATATACAATGGAACTCTTCAAAAATACACGGCAAATCTGCAGTAACTGCTGCAATCGCTTGAATGTTTATTGTTTATACAAAATCATGACGTAACATCACGCCTGTATGCTCTGAGGGGGTACGCAGAAGTGTACAATATTCCCAGATTTCGACAGTTAGGTGTATTAAGTTTCATTTATTGGGGATAAGCCTATTACCTTGACATGTATTGTTATTTTATTGGCAAGGGTACCTACTTCAAGGGTAGTTTGATGAGAATTTGGTTAGCTTCTGGTTATGGGATCCATGACAAAGGAATCTCTAAAGGACTCTTCAATTCTTAGAAGCAAATTAACGATACTCGGCCAAATCTTTTAAAGGCTATCCGGATATTTGAGTCACGTACCATAACGTCGTTATTAACCGACTTCAAAAAGGAGGAGGTTCTCAATTCAATGTTCCCCGATTACTCGAAGATGACTGGACCGAATTTGTTTTTTAATTGTTTGAAAGGGTATACTTCCCAGAAGGTCCCATAATCATCAAGTCAGGATCCTGATAGTGGGATCCTGGAGAAATAGAGGGAACTCTTCAAATTTTATAGGCACACCAGAAGCGATTTGGGTAGTTTTAGAAAGAGTACTTTCTCGGAGTGATCCCATTTAAATTTGGTAAAGATTAGATGAAGAACTTCGGAGAAAGGCAACGGAACTCCTCATTAAATGTAGCAAATTTGTGTCTCTTACTGGGATTGCTGAAATTTCATGTCTGTCTATTGTTTACACCAGTTCATAACAAAAAATCACGCTGGTATGCTGTGAAAACCCTATACACATGTGAACCACTAAAAAGTGAAAAATAAAAACTTTTTTGCAAAAAATAAAACCGACTTCACACAAAAAAGTGAAAAATAACTTTAGCTTCAGAAGTCGGTGACAAAAAAACTAAATCAATCAAATAAAGGTCACCGACTTCTGAAGCTAAAGTTATTTTTCACTTTTTTGTGTGAAGTCGGTTTTATTTTTTGCAAAAAAGTTTTTTTTTGTTAAAAAAAAAGAAACAAATCTGCATTCACATGTTTTCGAAAATTCATTTGCCACACTCGGGAATCGAACCGGCTAAAATACGAAAAAATAACATCCTGCACTTTTATGGCATCAATCGAAAGGGTCAATTTTGGGAATCAAATCTCTCAAACAAATATGATAAGTTAAATGAAAGGAAAACCGTGAAATCGATACTTATAAATTCAATGGGATAATATAAAGTAGTTTATTACTCAAAAGATGGACCGATCAAAGTTCTAGGGTTACGTAAAGAAGTATTTTATTTGTAGATCCAACATGCTCATCTCCTTCAAAATGCAAATAAGCATAAATATTCCAATTTATCTTTATTCATCCACCGTGAAATAACTCTCAATGTTATATTCTCAACAAAAACAAATCTACCTTATATATAAACGTAAATATTGACGAGTTCTAAGTACTTATCCCAACCGATTTCGGTCGAGCTCGTAAAACAGCCGGATTTAAAAGTTTAGCGGACCCTTGACAGCCGACAGCCTGTTTTACAAGCTGTTTCTAGGGATACTAAATTGTTGGGATATTACGCTGTAAACTAATGAAATGAAGTGTAAATTACTTCCATCCTTAGGCCGCTTTATGCATGAATATTTTAAGCGTGAAAAAAGGTAGGAGGGATGAGTTTGCTACTTGTTTTTTCGTCGAAATTGAAGAAGTGAACTACCAAGGAGGTAGTTCACTTCTTGAGAGCTATTAAAGGTTTAAAAAGGTATTTATTTATTTATTGATTCAGTCCATCCATCAGCACAATGTTTTAAATGCGTAACATTGAGTTCTACCACCAAACATGATTTATAACCTCAAAAAAAAAGTTGTTTCCCAGCAATAATTTTTGCGTAAAGTTACTTAGTTTGATCTACAGAATGCTTGGTTAACGGCTTTGTGATGAGGTGGTTTACACCCTGTATGTACCAATAAATAACATTTTATTACAGAACTGCCAAACAACTTAAAATAATCTCCTCAAATTCGCATATCCCAACCAACATACTGAATTAAAATCGCCCCGGTACTCGGAGAAAAATAAGCAAAAGTTTTAAAACTTTTCCGGTAAGCAGTCCAAGAGTTGAAGTTATAGTATGAAGTCATAATCGGTTAGCTAGGCTAGGTTTGTGTAAGCTATCTGTAAAATGGTTCTATTAATATTTAATATGATAATGTTCTGCTTGCCTGTCGTACATACGCTCTCTAGTCTTCTTGAGTGCTAAATTTTCCTCGGGCTACGAGACGTGGTCCATGTCAGAAGCGTATGACATACAAACACCTTGAACTTTTTCTTACACTAATATTATAAAGGGTAAAGTTTGTGTGTATGTGTGGTACTCTTTCACGCAAAATCTACATTTGGGCGAAATTTAGCACACAGATAGCTTAAAACTTGGATACATTTTATCCCGGTAGTTTAATCCCGTGTGACAATTATCAAACCACGCAGGAAGTTGTGAGAAGAAGCTAGTTTAAATATAAATAGACAACCTCAATAATCTAGCTCGAGAATTCCGGAGTAATCAGGGATTTCTCACTGGCTGCCCGGAAGCTCGATGTGCACCCTCTATTGTTAGAAACGAAACTAGTTATGCGCGGATGGTCTTTCTTATCTCCGAATAATGACGAAGTAAGGTTTAGCGAGCGTTTAAGAGATAGTTACATAAATAATATCAATATCTACAAAATAACACATACCTAACTAGGTATACTATTTTTCACGTAATTATACAATGAAAATCGCCGAGCAGCATTCCTGTGTTCCGTTTCTAAAAAACTATGAAATGTAATTAATGTAATGTTTTAAATTACATTCCATAGTTTTTTTTATTAAAAAAAAAATACTGGGGCTTTGAACTTGTTTTTGGTAACGAATCGGATATTATTTTATCAACGTAAAATATGAAAATAAACGTCACGGGCTTTCCGTCTGTAACTTGAACCGATACAAGGCACTAGGCACGTCTAAGTAATTCGCAAAAGGAAAATGTCGTCGGTTCGTAGGGATAGTACAGTTAATTATGATTTAGGGAACTTGTTTTCGCACCCTAATTGAATGAAGGCATCTTAAAATAGTGAGTGAAAGAGGGAAAATGTTTGTAGTGATTTTGCTCTACTTCAACGCTGCGTTCAGTATGCTTAGTGCGAGTTTTTTGTACGTATCGACCGTGTCAGCGTTCACGCAAAATTGTATGGCGCTGAGTAAGCGCCATCTAGCGTAATACGGGAGAACTACTACTCGCACTAAGCATACAGATGTTGAAGATTACTTAGGTTTCATTAAACTACAAGGACATACCATCAGACCTTATTTGTGGTGTTTTTCAGAATGGTCATGTGCGAACTGCTCGCTACTGGCGAACGTTTATGCCCAGATGTATGAACGTTGATGAGGCAAAAGGATATGTATGGGAGAGTCGGAGGCCTCAGAACGATGCTCAATGATGATGTTTAGTGTTTAGTGCTTGATGTTACAATAAAAATAAAATAAAAATAGCTTTTATTTTCTACTACAAGTTTTGAATATATATATATTATATGTCACTGTAAAATTGTCAAACACGTTATATTACAATATAACGTGTTTCTCTCTAGCGATATTGTAATATCTCGAATTATTGTCAACTGAACATACGGAAGTATCTCTGCCCCCATAATCGGGACTTGGGGCACCCACCCGTTAGGTTAGTTAGGTTCCTTTAAACCCTGCACCCGAAAATAAGGGCCCCGCGAAGCGGGGCTCCGTCGACTACGCTTTTTAGGGGAATATGAAGTGTTTTAAGGTTAGGTTATATTAATCGATATTTCTCAGGAATGGTATAGTATCTTTTCATGAGAGTGGTACCACTGGGCAAGGGGGACCCCTCCTTCTCTCCACACCGCGTGAGTTGACTACCATCGCATGCATTTCACGAAAAATAATGCGTTTTATTGTAAGCAGTATGTTCATTTGACAATAATTCGAGACTTTACAATATCGCTAGAGATATTACAATATAACGTATTTGACAAATTTACGGTGACATATACATATATAGGTTTTAACAGTATAAATATATATTTAAATGTTTGCATGCATTCTTAAATTAAACTTTATTTGTAGTAGTCGCCTCCGCGGCGTAGGCCTCTCCTAAACCCTTCCATACAACTCTTTCACGCGCCAATCCCATCCAACACAAGCCACATCTCTGTTTAAAGACGTCCCTCCATCTTTTAATTGGTCTCCCTTTTTTCCTTTTTTAAATCTCTTGGTAACAATTCTGTTAAACGATTTGTCCATCTCTATTGTTACACATTCTGCATATGTGTCCTGCCCATTGCCATTTCAGTGATCTCGTTCTTTTTCTTACATCTATTATCCTTGTTTTCTTTCTGATGTTATCGTTGCTGAACTTATCTGCAAGCCAAGCATGCTCCTTTCCAGTTTACGTTGGCAGATAACTATTTTTTCTTCGTCTTCATTTCTTGGCAACCATAGGTAAGGCATGGTAGTATCACTGGGTAATTCTCACCAAATTCAGAAATTTGAAATTTATTGAAATGTCTTTTTTTTTGTTAATTTTGGTTTTTTTATTTGCAGAAATCTGAAAAGTAGCTTTAATAGATCTATTTAGGAATATTGAATCTCCATATTTAGCATAAAATCTATAAAATACGAATATTTAAAAAATAAATAAGTGAGGGAATGATAAACAGAGTGAGAGAATGATTTCTTATAATGTTACCATAACAAACATGACCAAATAAAGGAAAGCATGTAATTTTATTATATTAAACAATGAAATATCAAATTGTTAAGAAAGGCAAATCAAAACTTTGTACTTACAGTTAATGAAATAAACTCAAAATAATGTTTTTATTTTATTTTTTCTAATGAGTATTTAAGAAATAAATTAATGAGGGAATGATTAACAGAGTGAGGGAATGATTTTTTATTATAAAATAAAAAACATGTACAAATAAAGGAAATTATGTAATTTTATTACATTAAACAATGAAAATAACATATTGTAAAGCAAAGCAACTCAAAACTTGGTACTTATAGTTACTAAAATAAACTCAAATATTTTTTTTCATCATACCCTTTCTTTTTTAATTTTGTTTCTGCATCACTCAACTTTTTTGGTCGTGCCATTTATTTTTCCATATACATTTACCTGTTTTCAATTAAATACCATTATATACAAGTTGCAAGACATAAATAAAAAATCTAAGAGAACCGTAGAATACTGTATAAATCATTCCCTCATACAACCATCATTCCCTCACTCGTAAATGCAGTGAGGGAATGACCGTGAGGGAATGACGATTTTTAACAAAAACTACAAAAACACCGGCCGGCACCTATCTTCAATTTGCTCGTTACATTTCGAATATACATTTTACTCCCAAAAACGCATAAAAGCAACAAATTATATACATGTTTACTAAAACGATTAATCCATATATGTAACGTGAGGTAATGATCGCCACAAATGTAACTCTTAAATATTTTTTACCTAATGTTGTTTTGCATAAATTCACCTACGGTTGAGAAAAAATCCCCATCTTGAAACATTTGAGAGTGTTGCCAGGTACTAAAAACTTAAGGTTGCGTTCCTAAATGTCGTTCGATACGTGCAGAAATCGGATATTCGTAATACGGTGAGGGAATGATTTTATTTGGCGGGACATTATTTAAAACCGAATTATTGTGTATTTATAAATTCGTCGTTGTAAGATGAATTTTTACAGACAGAATATCACATAATTTTCTAAATATTCGCATAATTTCGCTATTAACAACACTGATTTATTTGAGATGAATAGACATTTTAGTAATGTTTTTGAACTAAGGGACAAGGTGAGGGAATGACTTTCACGGTAACAAAGTAGCCATATTTTTTTTTATTTAGAGTAAAACGTTTTCTTTTTCAACAATAGGAGTATATCTTAGTGTGCATTGAAATAAAAAAAAGACTTACGTAGTCAATCCATATGACTCGGCACCAACGCCTCGGGACTCAAATTTCGGAATTTGGTGAGAATTACCCCACTACTTCATGTTCTTCGTCTTGATCCTAACAACGCTTTGTAAATTCCAGTGTAACAGCCAGGTTTGAATTGTGATTTAAATTACTGTGTTTGATTTCCTAAATGTAGAATCATCCGATTGCGGCTTGCCGATTGCAACAATCTGCAAACACCACAGATCTGGGTGAAATGATTAAACTTGATAGGTACCTATAAATAAAATAAATAAAATAAAATACATTTATTTCGAGCAACATTGACTCATATGTGGGAGTGCACACAAATACAAACAACACACCAAAGATAATAACACATAAAATAAAAATAAAAAAACAGAATAAAAAAGGCAACATCTAGCCGGCCCTGCTGACGGCAACATGCCTATCACAGCAGTGCCGTATGTATGGGCAATTCATCCGGTCCGCGATCATCTCTAGAACAGCATTGGGGCTGCCCCGCACCCTACGCACCAGCGACGCGCCCCGCTTGCGCATGGTCGCGTAAAAGCAATCAGTGCGCGCCTCAGCGAACATACCTGAGGCGCTGCAGTAGCGAGGCAGCCCCAATACTGCCCTGAGCGCGTTGTTGAACTGGACGCGGAGGGCCCCGAATGATGCACGCGTGTACCTCTCCCACAGGCTACACGTGTAGAGGGACGTACCGTACGCCTTGAAGAGCGTTATCTTTACCTCCCTCGAACAGCGCGCAAACCTACGTGCTAGCATGTTCGCCCTCACCGACAAGGCCCTCCGTTCCCGCTCCATGTCAGCATTGTCCTTGAGGTCGGTCGTAACTACATGCCCTAGGTACTTAAATTGATCCACCCTTTCGAGTGGAACACCGTTTAGAAAAACGGGTGGACAATTTTGCAAACGTTTGGTACCGGCCTCAAAGACCATGCATTGACTTTTAGTCACATTGTACTTCAAACCATGACCAAGGGCATACTCCTCACAGGTCCGCACCAACTTTCTGAGGCCACAGACCGACGCGCTCAGTAGCACCATGTCGTCTGCGTAACTGAGATTGTTGACACAGATTCCACCGACGTGGCAGCCGACATGCTGGTCACTGAGCGCGACGATCAAGGCATTCATGTACAGGTTAAAGAGGGAGGGGGAAGTCAACCCCCCCTGCCTCACCCCGCACTGCAGCTGATAGGGCTCCGACATTGCCCCCGCCCACCCAACGCTGTTGACCTGATGACTGTACCAGTATTTAAAAACGTTAATAAGTTCACGAGGTAAGTTTATTCCCTCGAGCTTATCCCACAGAATGTCATATGACACCAGGTCAAAAGCCCTGGACAGGTCGAGGAAGCAGGCGTGCACAGGAGTCTTTCGATCTGTGTAATATCTGACGGTATGCTTAAGACACAGTATTGCACTCTCAGTTGACAGTCGAGGTCGAAACCCAAACTGATTATCGTGCAGATCTAAGAACTTGTTTAACTGTGTATTAAGCAAACCGTCAAAAACTTTTGCAATGATCGTTGCAAGAGAAATCGGCCTGTAGTTGCTTTTATCGGCAACATCTCCCGTTTTATTTTTGACTACCGGGACTACTACGGTTTTCATAAACTCAGGTGGTAGGTATGAATGGCTCACGCATAGTGTGTAAAACATTGCTAATACCCTATTTACATGTGGGCCAGCGTGAACTAGGTGCTCGATGCTGAGGCCATCGTGGCCAGGGGACTTGCCCTTAGATATAGCTTTTATAGCCTGAGCCACATCTTTGGCAACGAAGCAAGACCCCCCGTCCCCATCTGGCATCGCAACATCGAGCACCGTCTCCGCCGGTCCCCGTGGGGATAATACACGGAAATGGTCCCTGAAAATATCAGCAACATCCTTAGGGTCACTAACACCCCCGACACTCACCGGTAGTCCAGGTCGAACGTTTACTTTGTTGGTGCCCTTCCAAAAACTACGGAAATGTCCTCTCTTATGTTTGTCAGCAAGGGCATCCATTTTGATTTGGTCCTGGTGGTTTTGACACCATTTAAGTCTGGACTTGAATATTTTGCGACTTTCATACATTTCGTCATATACAAACCCAGACCTTGGCTTACCACACATCACCCACTCTAGGAACTTCGACCTAGCCGCCCGGTGGGCCCCGCTAACATGCTCATTCCACCCAACAATGCGTGAGCCATTCCTACCTCTCCCCGCGCGCGTGCCTTCCCGAGTCGTCGCCGCTGCCGACGCCGCTCCTCGTAGGGCGAACACAATGTCAGAATAAAGCCTGTCAAGAATATGCCCATGGTCCGAGTTATTACAGTGTTTATGTCCACAGTTTGTAAACTCCACAGGAAAATCAATACATCTTAGCCTACTATGACATTCTTTCACATATAAGGCAATCTGCTCATCAGTTCTGTCCCCCCATAACACATCGTTGCTTAGTAGGCTTTTATCAGGTAACTTTGGTGTTAATAAGCCTAAATTACACTCTATAATGAGCGGGAAATGATCAGACCAAAATGTATTATAGTCCACATAAGCATTAAGGACAGACTGTTTTGCCGATTGCGTAACAATACAGTGATCCAACCAACTGCACGTTCCATGTGCCTCACTTATAAAAGTATAGGTATCAGAGTGAGTTCCCAACAACTCAACATCTACACAAGTCCATACCTGTTCACTACAGAATTGTAAAAGTTCCCTGTAGAATAGTTCACATGGATCGGCATTAAAATCGCCCAACACGAACACCGATTCTACACCGTATTCATCTATTAAAGCACTCACCGTCCCTAGACAGTCCGTAAATTCTGGCAGGTTTTCCGTCACATTTGTAGGCATGTACACACTCATTACAATCATAGGCCGATCACTTGTAATGATTTTAATTGCACAAACACGAGCATTATCGCATCGTAGCACTGACACATTTAGGAAAACACTGCTTCTCCACAGCAGGGCGACGCCACCGAACGGCCGCCCGCGTAATATCCCCGCCGAAGTGTCCACCGCCGAGGTACCCGTGTACCCGAATTCACTGTCTACAGTGCTCAAGTACGGCACCTCATCTGGTAGAAGCCATGTTTCCTGCAAAGCGATCACATCACAAGAACGACACAGGTCCCTGATGCCGTCCACAGAGCGTTTAATGTTCTTACAGTTAAAACTCGCTAACTTATAAGGAATTTTATCCATTGTTATTGTTAGGCGAGCCGGATACAGAAGTAACTCTGTTCATATTTTTGTGACTAACATTCACAAATCTCCTGAAAATTATACCTTCAGGCCAAAGCTTTTCGTCCAGATACATAAATAGTTTCGCCTCGGATACATAAAATTTAAACGCACTGTGATCTGTCTGCTTTTTAATATTGATTTTCTGCAGCGATACAGACTCACGTGTTTTCGAGCGAATATATTCAATAATATCCTCTTTCGTAGTTTCACTATGAACGTTTGTAATAAACACAGGAACTTTCTTTTCGGCGGCCTTAAAGTTAAACTCCAAATCCCTGGCCACACCTGACTTGCCCGAGTACCTATATTTCAACTGCTTCCGGCGCCGTTCTACTCTTTGCCACCCACTATTGTCATCAATCAGTGGAGTAAGTACTGGGTCCAATACAACGTCGCAATGTCGTTCATCAGTAATAATGCCGTTATCGCTATGCATCAGCTGTGGCTCGCTCTGTACGTTCACACCTGCGCTCGATGACGTAGCCGCTACCTGCTTCAAACCGGTCTCGGGCGAGTTCGCCTCGCCGCTCGCAACGACGTCATCCGCGCTGCCTGCCGTCGACCGTTGCCGTTTCGATAAATCACAGTCGGTATGTTTTACTACTACCCTCCCTATTTCATGGTATCGGGTCTGCATGACACTCTCATCTGCATTATTCAATGATAATTCTTTACCATTATTATACGGTTTATTTATCGTAGAATTATGATGATGCGATAAGCCCTCCGGTCCACTGTCCATCACCCAGGCCCCTCTTCTCAGGTTTACCTTACATACCGACGATACCGACGTAGGGGGAAAGGAATCATTCTTGAATTGTAAAAACTCCGATTTTAATTCCTTCAACTGGTTTAATGTGGCATACGTTGATTTAAATTCTTCCATATCGGTCTTCACTCGCATAAGATCCTTTAACAACTTTGTACAGTCCAGATGATCCCACATAATTGGGGGTAATTTTTCCAGCTGCGGATTTAAACAGATTGACGATATCACCCAAGTCTCTTTCTTCCTTTCCTTTGTTCTTCCTCAATATTTTACGAGAATCTGTAGGTATGGAATCGAATAACAATGACTTCGACTTCTTAATTTCTTCGCTTGTAAACGATGATTTGCAAACTCGTACCAGGGTTTCTTCATCGATTACCGATACTTTATTTTGAATAAAGGCTAACATTTCGTCAATCACGATATTACACTCGTTACACTTTAGAACATTCATTTTTTTTTTTCGAATTCACGCTACCTCCCCGGATGGATGCGCGCGCGCGACTCTATGCATATGTATATTAGGCGTTACAAGTTGATTTTATTGTATTATTTCATTTCTATCCGATCGATAACCCGGCCTGGATCAGGGATGGCAAGGTTGGTAATTAATAATACCTAACCCTGAAAATTTGCGTATTTTGAAAAATGATAAAAGTTCCAATTGAGTGGTCTAAATGGAGGTGGAAAGCCAATTTTGCACGACTTTTAGTATGTCGGAGTACTGTATGGTGCTGGACGTAAAGAATAGCACCATCTCATATCTTCCCGTGGGTGTCGAAAGAGGCGACTAAGGGACTTACCAGAAGGTGATCCAGCTTTTTCTATGCTTTTGTATAAACCGAACTGCGATCGATATGGGGAAACTATGTCCAGCAGAGGACATCATCAGAGATCTTAATCATTAGCTACCTTTTCAGTTATTTCGAAAATGGAATCTTTGTGTCCTTAAAACCAAAATAAGTACTACTTATAAGGCTTCGATCAATTATTGATCGAAGTTATAAGGTTTACAATTAATTATATAGTCTTCCTGTCTGCCGTCCACCTGTATTCACAGAATGTTTTCTTAAATGTTTTTACACTAAACAAAATCGTTTAATATTTTTATTACATTCTAAGTACCACACAGCAACGATTTTAAGCCCATAATAATTACAAAAAAGCCCATAGGTACCTCACGCTACGAAACTCAATGGAGGGAGACGACTGTCTAATGGTGCGTACATATCGAGTTAGCAGCGTTTAGCTCTTCGTTCATTTTGCTTTAAACTTTTCGGCTGACGTAAATTGATGTAAGAAACTTGATAATGTGACAATAAAGTGAAGGGGCCCGTAGTTAAAAACTAATAGCTACACGGGTCAATGTTCAAGGTTAAGCAAAGCTTGCAGTCCTGTCCGTGGATTGGGTGATCATTCATTATATTCCGGGACCCTCTATGCTCGTAGTTGAAAACTTTGTAAGTCACTGGTTCCGGCTTTTATATTTTGTAGACTAACAGTCTCACTGAAAGTGTGACAACCAGTCTTACTAAGAGGTATCGTATTACTTAAGTGATAATACCTGTGTTCCAAAATACGGACGGTAATATGTCTGTTCTTTAAACGTCGAAAATTTATATTGCTGGTTGCTTCAAGAATTTAAATAAATCCTCGTCCCGATAGCAAAAATGGTTCAGTAAATATATACATAACATAGTGCCTGTAATCCTCGAGGGGTAAAGTAGAGGTGTTCCTACCTGATAGTACACCCAAATTCGCAAGTTATGTTTGAGTCCCAAGTAATAGGAGAGGGAGGGAAGTGGAATAGTATATTTTATAACGAGGGACTAAACGAAGCCATTATATACCCGAGGTGTTTTGACTCCCGAGCTTGCGAGGGAGTAATTAAAAAGCGAGGGTATATTATGTTGGCGTTTAGTCTCGAGGTGCAAACTGTACTTTTCACTTCGAGTGCGAGAAAAATAGTCATTTAAAACCGAACAAATTTACACTCGACAAAAATTCTGAACTGAGCGGTCAGTTTTTTCTTCTATCAGGTCAGTCACAGATTAACAATTTAAAACACAACACAAACTCTCGACATTGTCGCAATGAAGATGATCCACACTCCACAGATAATTAGTACCTACATTACTGCAGCGGCTAGCAACAGAGGCATTGCACATACTTTTCTTTATTTTCTTCTTTACTTTTACAACGATGCACACAAACAACAACTCGCGTTGAAGAGTTCATTTGTTTTTTTTTTTTTCAATAAACCGCTTTCTATCTGCAAGCCAATTCGAAATTTAAATAATACCTTTGATCCATTAAAAAAAAAAGTTACTGTTTTGTGACCATGTTTCAGAGTAAAAGATCGTTCCATTTTTAAATTACTTTTTACTCCCTAGGGAATAAACGGTCACTTTAATCCCGCTTCGTAGGGCTATAATGGCGTTCTTTTAGAGCATGAGAAGTGAAAAAAATATATCGATATTTATCGTTTCGATATTTTTAAACACTATCGATAATTATCGGGTGAAAAATATCGATATATCGTCCGTTTTCGGATGATTATTCAGACATATTCCCAAAGCATTCAAACTTCGTAAAAAAGAATAAATTAAAACAGTATTTTTATTGATGCTTGAGCCTAAATAATTATATACAATAGGCTTGTTTCCACCATCAATAAATTGCAAATCTATTTAGTCCGTCAGTTAGAGTATTAGAAAATGATGGACACGTATTTTTTGTTTTTGTAAATCAACGAATATTGACAAAGATAAAACGCATCAAAACTCGGGCGTGGGGGCTCGTGACGTCAGTACTCACTATGAATCATACCGAACAGTGACGTATTGGGAAATTTAAAAGCGTCGTATCTTCGTCAATTTTGCTTTATGTGACAAAAGAAAAATACGGGTCAAATATTTTTTGATAATCTAAGTGACGGACTAATTAGATTTTTTCAGTTAACAAGCCTATTTAATCAAACCAGCAGCCATCAGATATAGACACGAAACCAAAGTTGGAAGTTTAAAAAAAATCGAATTTGATACGAATTAGATACTCTAAAATAAATACCGAATATCGATATATCGCGATTAAAAAATATTGATGATATATATCGATAACTGTATGGAAAAATATCGATATTTCTATTTATCGATATTTTTTGCCCATGCCTAGTAATAGGGGGCGAGCCTATTTCCGTAAATCAGACACCAATCCAGACTCCTTGACTATTACTGTGTAATTTAGCTTTACAAGATTAAAAAGTGTAACAATCACTGCCCCCGCAATCATGATGCTTGCAACAGCGTCGAAATATCGGGAGCTCGTAAAAACAAAAGAAAATCACGGATAATCCTGTAAGTACTTTTAAGTGAAGTGTAACAATCGTAGATAAGGCAATGAATAAATAAATTAAGAGGAATTCCTGATGGAAAAACCCAATAACACTTTGATCAACCCGGGAATCGAACCCTGGACCTCATGCTTAGCAGTCATGCTTGCGACCACTAGACCAACGAGGTAATCAATGCATGGCATGGTTCATTAGTTCGACCAAAGTAGAGTTTTAATTAACTTGTATAAAGGGTGTAAAACACCTCTTCACGAAGCCGAAAGGCTCTTGTTCTCCCCATCATTGCTATCATTTTTTTGTTTTACACCATACCTGGGAACCTTCTAGTTACGGAGATATGGGGGGTCAAAGTTACAACTTTCTGACAAGTTTTTTTTTAAATACAAGTTGTTTTTGTAAAATTTTGACTTTTAACACCTCCACGACCCCCGTACTATTCAATCCATTCATCAGCATAATGTTTTAATTGCGTTACATTGAGTTCTACCACGAAACATGATTTATAACCTCAAAAAAAAAGTTGTTTCCCAGCAATATTTTTTGCGTAAACTTACTTAGTTTGATGTACAGAATGCTTGGTTAACGGCTTTGTGATGAGGTGGTTTACACCCTGTATTTATGAATGTTGGAAAACAAGAAGCCTGCTGAAAGTTGCGTTTTTCAGGACCGAAAGCTGATAATACTAAGCTACCGAAACGTGGTCCACAATCAAGGACACAACATTAGTTCCAAAAGCTCTTACTTCTGGATTTACGTGAAAATGTGTTAAGTCAAAGTCCTGTAAATAATCCGTAATGTTCCACACACTTACTGGTAGTCGTTAACTTGAATAGGAAGCGTTATCATTTATTCTGTGGGACTTCGCCTGCGGGTATAAAAAGCGGCGCGGTTCTGTGGAGTAGGTAGGTAGTAGGTCTCTACTCTCTAGTGTGATGTCATTAGTGTTTTAGGGTTAGGTTCTCCTGGATAGGGGTTCAAACTGGCGCACCTATTGGTAAACAAGAATTTGTGTCGTATGCTACAACTAGAAAACCCGAATACTGAGAAATAAAGCGTTAATTAAGTTCGAGGTTTACGAGTTATCGACTCCTCCTATTATTAAAGTCGGTTAAAATGTAGCCCATGTTAACCGAGTCCTAATAGTGAATCGATTGCCACCTTACTCATCAAAATCGGATGAATGATTTAGGGACTAAGGAGGAACATACGCAAAACAAACAAATACACATAGACTGCTAAAATCATAACCCTTCTTTTTGGGTTCACCATAGTCGGGTAATAATAGGAGTGTTTGTCTGGTGAACTCAGCGGGCTATTGATGCAACAAAATAAGTTTCAGACATGAAGAAGAAATTATTAAGGCATTTTTTGAAGTAAATAACCCTTTGCTCAATCTTGTTTTTTGAATCATAGAAAAATCTATTTTGTGAAGTTTTGTTTCTAACCGTCTGTTAGCAAACAGACAGCGAAGACACCGAAGACAACCTATAAACGAAACCAAACATTGAAAATGGACGTCAAACAATATTGATATCAGTTTCTGCTGTCAAACAGCTGTGTTTTTGCAGTGTGTATTAGCTGGTAGGACAAGCACGCAAATACCTTTTGTGCTTTAATACCTTTGTTACAGTAAAAGTCACCATCAGTAGATTTTCCAGTCTATTTACCACAAAAATACTACTTCCACAAAAAAATACATTTAATCCTACTATAAATTAACGAGACCCAGTAACCTTTTCGCGCCATTGATTGCATTTACTCTCACGACATTACCTGCTACGCACTACATCTGTGTTTGAGCTGAAAAAGATATGGGGTTCTAATGTAAGAGACAGATTTACCTGGTGGTAAATTATTTTCCCTGTCTTTGAAGTTTAGGTAAATCTAAATCATCATCTGCCTAGCCTTTTCCCAACGATGTTGGGGTCAGCTTCTAGTCTAACCTGATGCAGCTAAATACCATTATTTTATATGGAGCGACTGCCTATCCGACTTCCACAACCCCAGTTAGTACTGGGTAATACGATACCCCTTGGTAAGATTGATTGTTAGACTTTTTGGGCCACTGACTACCTGTAACGACTGTCAAAAATCGACAAATGACAGCCCAGACCAACTGCTTAACGTGCTTCCGAGGCACGGAGGAACCTCGGTATGAAATAGTCACCCATCCATAGACCAACCTAGGCAAGCACGGCTTAACCTAAAGATCGACCCGAACGGCTGATATTATTTACCCACGAGCCCCTTAAAGCAAATTCAAAATAAGGTAAACCAAAATCAAAATACTTTATTTCATACATTCCTACATGGACACTTTTAAAACGTCGAGAAAAAGCTGCACGGCTCGGGTTGGTCGTTTACTATGGAGAAGAACCGGCGAGAAATTCCATGGTTACTCATGGAGCGGCTTGGATCCCAGCCGTGGGAGCATTATAGGATGATACCAAGAAGAATGTGTCTGTATTAATCTGTTTGGCGTATTTCTAGAGATCTTATATATATAAATATCTTCTCAGATATTTCAATCCAGGAAAAATGATAAAGCAAACCGGGTTAATAAAACGGTGTATAATGATGAAGAATGTTTCTATCCATGATTAGTGTGACTAAAAACATACGTGAAACAGAATTCTAGTGAACAAATGAAAGTGTTTGTAGAGGAAAAATTGTGAGCGACGCATTGAAATAAAACCACGTTGAAAAACACATTTCATTTCTTTAGAATTCCGTTGCAAGCTGTTTTGATGAAAAACGTATTTTCACTCTTTTCATCTATTTTTAAATCGCAGTTAGCAGTGTGAACGAAGGTTATTTCAAATGTATACCTAACCTCTCAGAATTTAATTAATAGTTTGAACAACTTATTTTATTTTATAATTATTATTATTGATCGGGGATAAAGGCAGATTAAATCATGGATTTTGCAATAATTTGTGAGTTTTATTAATTTTTATTGTTATTCAAAAGAAACAACAAACAACTGTATCAATATCTTTAAGCAGATATTAAAAATTTTAGGTAGTAGTAGGTAGGTAGTACTGCAGGTAGGAAAAAATGCTTTACATACATTACACTAGGTACAGCTAGTAAAATATAGAAATGAGAAACAAAGGCAAAACTGGTAGACAATATTGCAGCCCACAACGGTATTCACAGATTAACAGAGTGACGTTTCAGTATTCGGCCGTTAGACGGCCGAATACTGAAACGTCACTCAAAAAAGGAGCACTTTAACAAACACTCAAAAATGACGTTTGGCCATACAAAATTTAAAGTTTAGGAGAGCTGCTAAAATGTTAAGCAGGCCTTTTTTGAGTGACGTTTAAGTATTCGGGGCTGTGATACATAAAACAGTGAAAATAATCGCTAGGGTTACAAATCCAAATGATTTAAAATGTAAAAAAAACCGTGTAAAAAGTGTATAAATATTTAAGAAATACGTACGAGACCTTACGTATAAAACCATTCATTTTATAGGGGGAACATGCAAAAATGTCAATATGCTCGACAGTACTGTTGTAGGAATCGACCATTCTGTGAACTCAGTTCACATTCTGAGAACTCAAAACAACTTGCAACTCAGGCCAGCGTTCCAGGTGAACGCTGGCCTGAGTTGCACTAAGTTGTTTTATACCTAAGTGTTATGTGGATTAAATTAAATTAAATGGGCAACCGAATTTACTTACCACAAGCATTCATCTGTCTTAACACGTTTAGTTGGTCACCGAGCTTGCCAAGATATTTACCTAACAGCGCAGCGTTACGAAGCCTAAGTTATAACTATTGCCTGTTGTACTTGGTACTTATTAGTTCCATGGATAAAGGTTTGGTCACACCCAGCGAACCGGACAGAGGAGGCTTTGGACTTTGACTGATATTTCGGTACTTACCTACATTATCCATCAAAGTCCTAAGTCAAAGGAGCTCGTGGCTAAATACTACCGCACTTGCCTATATTGGTTGGATGATGGGTGACCACCAATTACATGCCGAGTTTCGTCCGTGCCTCAGAAAGCATATTAAGTTGTTGGTCCCGGCTGTCATTTGTACCTAGATATTTGACATTCGTTTCAGGTAGTCATTGGCCCGAAATTCTGACAACTCGTCTTACCAAGGGGTATAATATGTATACCCAGTATTACTCGTAACTGGGTTGTGGAGATAAGATATGCAGTTGCTCTATGTAAAATACTGGTATTCCGCGTCCGGTTAGACTGGAAGACCCCAACATAGATGGGAAAAGGCTTGGCAGATGTCCGCAGTCGTCTCCAGTCCAATCGGTTTGACCACACCTAACAATAACATAAAATGCATGGAACTAGTATGTACTACTAGTACTCTCCTTGATGAAATATAATTCGTGAAAAAAAAAAAACATTTGAATTCTAAAATCGAACACGTCAAATCCGCGTGGTGAAAAATAAAAAAAAAAGAACACACCACAAATTGCATTATAATGGCGGTGGGCCATAAGCCGGCCAATGAGCGTGTTTGGAAATCAGCTGTTGAGGAAATCGCGTGTTGCCGCACTGCGACGGGCGATCGATCGCGACCGCGGCCGCTAGCACGCACTGCCCATTACGACCGGAGGAATACGGCTACCTTCGTAAATCGGTCGGGTTATGTGTCTTAGATAAGGAACTGAAGAGATCTGACGGATCTTTGATTTTTGTAGATGAAACTTGGTGTTCCTTTTTTTATGGCTTTTTTTATTTGGTCTTATTTTCATTGCTTATTATCAACTAATGGTAAGTGTTTAGGTTGAATACTATTTTACTTTACGACTACTAAATAAACAATTTATTTGCATTTTATGATACTGAAAAGCTCGTGCTCGTAACATATTTGACCAAAACCTTTTGTAGCAAATCACAAACATATCATTCCGCCACCGAAAAATGACAAAAATTGCTTCCCTTGCATCGTACACTCGCATATTTGAGCCCATAGTTGTTTCCGCTTTCCGTTGTCACCCGAACTTCTTCCTGTATGAAATAGCCAAACAACCGGCTTCATCATACAGTTCATTCAAGTTTATTATACCTCAGACTTTGCATCTGTCAAATCATAGTGTGTTTATTCTCGTTATAGTAAGGTTTCTGTTAATAATGATATGGCAAGAAAAGAAGTGTCTGATGAGATGACGAAAATAGAGAAATATGGAAGAAGAAGACACGCTGTGCCGTTCCTAATGAAGTGAGATAAGAGCAAGAGAATGATGATGAACAAGGTTGCTGTTGTCACTTTGAACTGATCTTAATTTCTGTATAAAGGGTCGCTCTTGGATTACTGATTCAGGGTTACTGTCCTTTCAAAGTTTATCTATCAATAACTGTTAAATTAGCTTACGTGAGATTTGTGTAAAAAGTGTTCTTCATGAAATTCTTTCATTTATTTTTCTTCTTTTGTTTGTTTAGTTGTTTATTTAATAATTTTGTTTTGTCTTTAAATAAATACTTTTTCTTTCTCTTTCAAAGCTCAGGTTAGCCAACTTAATAGCTAGCGGTAAATAATCTGTGACAAGACTATCTGTTTTATTTTTTATTCTGTGGTTCATACAAATTCAAAGGAAGGCGCTCGGAATGGCGACTTGGCGCGGTGGAAGTTAATTGGGCTCTTTATATGGGAACGATTGTTTCTAGTTTGTTTTTGGTTGTAATTTATATTTCTCTTACTGTTTTTGGGTTTGTTTCTTATTTCAGAGGTCGGTAGAGGTCGGAGTTATTATGTCAGAAGTTAAAATAAGTTATGTTAGTGTTTTTCATTTTGCGTTTTGATTGCTAAGCACGTTTACATTTACCGATGCTTATGTATAGATTTGACATTTTATATTTTTATTTTTATTTTAGTGTATCGGATGCATCAACGCACAGTTTCGACAGTTTTATGTTTTGTAACTTTGTCTGTCCTTTTAATGTACAGCACACTAGTACACCCTGACCTAGATAACATAGAATTCATTTTACCCCGGTAAAACCATCCCATTTCAGTTTCTGGTTGACAAATCCGCGGTCGAAACCTATATGTTCCTATAAAGTTGTAAGAACACCAGGCAGGGACGGTCCTTTATTAAATGCCTTCTTCAAAAGGGACCGATTTCTATTTGTCTTCGGTCGGCGTTTCGGCAGGTATAGTTTTGTCAGCAATTTTACGGTCTGTGGTGATGTCCTACCTTGAACCGTGGTGCTATAGCGATGCCTATGTAAGAAATATTGAATAAATAATCGGTTGATAAGGCTATTTTCCACCATTAATTGCAATTCTATTTAGTCCGTCAGTGAGGAGTATTGTAAACTAGTGGACACGTATTTTTGTTTTTATAAATCAATGAATATTGATAACGATAAAACACATCAAAACTCGGGATTGGGGTCTCGTGACGTCAGAACGCACAAAAAATTATACCACGGCGGCGTGACGTAGGTATTGAGAATTTTAAAAGCGTCGTTCCTGCGTCAATTTTGGTTTACGTAACAAAAGAAAAAATACGGGTCAACTATTTATTGAAAATCTAACTGACGGGCTTGGTTTTTTCAGTACACAAGCCTATTATGGTTTTGGTTTATATCGTGATGTTTGAGGAAAGTTTAAATATACAAGGGGGAAGGGGGACCGACGCTAAATTGGTTACCACTGGTCCAGTACTTACATGATTCTAAATCCCCCCCCTTTTTCCCCCCTCTCATACTCTATTCACTTCTTAGCTTTCGCATTAGCCCTGTAATGATGGTTTAAGCTGTTAGGAATAAATTTAAATTTTTCATCTTTTTCTTTAAATCAGCTTTTCTATACAATTTGACCGTGTAGTTATTGCAGCTTTAGGTAAACGAGGCTAACCTGGAGTCTCGTAAAACTTAGATAAAATAATCTCGACTGCAGTACAAAAAAATCACCACTTGATTTAAAACGGTACAGTGACATGAAAATTTCGTGACTCTAGAAAATGTTCTAGAACCAAAAATTCGAAAGCATGAACGTTCGCCAACCCGCACTGGGTTCATTTAGTGTATTGCAGTATACAGATCACACCCTCTCATAGGTAGGCGTGTACCCCAGCAGTGGGAAGTTTATAGGCTGATTAAGATAGACATAGACAACACCAAGTGTTTACAGCATAAGTGGCAAAGTTGAGATAACTACGTCTCATTTACCTAAACCAGAAATACAACACTAATGTACCAACTCTTTTGCAAAAAGAACAGCTAAAAAGTGACACATGGTTGACCTTTAACCTGCAAAATGTCACATTAACCCTTCGGTCGACAAAACAAAGTACTCTTTACACAATGAATGCACTCCCCAGGGAAATAAACTCAACAAAGTACGTACTGAAAATGTAAAAAAGTAAAATGTCTGAAATTGTTTAACTTCAAGTGGTTATGCAACCCTGGTACACAAATGCTGCATTTGTATTACTTGGAGTGATGTTACGTATTTTGGGGAGATTCAAATTGATGTAGATAGAAACTACGGCACTGGTTTGTCAATGCTTTTAGGAGAAAATCTTGGATTATGTGTCTTCTAGATAGACAAATGTGTTGTTCTCATAAGCAAGATTTTTCTTTCTTTCTGGTGTGGTTAATGCCTTAGCCCGGTGTCAGAGTTTTTAAGCCGGCAATGGGCGTTCGACTTGGCTTTACATGCCGTCGAGAAATATCTCGCATGGCATGTTGGTTCCTCAAAATGTTTTCCAAGCAAGCAAGTGATAATTATACCATACGCACATGAATCCGCGAAATAAGAGGTCCATGTCTTGGGTTGAAACTTGAGACCTTGAAAGTCCGACAGACACATCACTTGGATAACACTGCTATGAGCAAGAGTTGTTATGCATGAACCTACTTCTGTCTTAAACAGAGCTAGCTCCTTTGAGAGCTTAGTTATTAAATAAACAAGTAAAATGAAATTAAAAATTAAAATACCCCCGACCCATAATAATGTAGTAAATTATGTACTAAAAGTTAAATCTATACTAATATTATAAAGCAGAAGAGTTTGTTTGTTTGGTTGGTTGAACGCGCTAATCTCAGGAACTACTGGTTCAAATTGCAAAATTCTTTTTGTGTTGGATAGTCCATTTATTGAGGAAGGCTTTAGGCTATAAAACATCACGCTATAACCATTAGGAGCGGAGCAGGAATGAAAAATGTTGCAAAAACGGGGACGTTTTTTTCCTTTCGTTTTTTTCTCTTATGTGACGCAGACGAAGTTGCGTGGGTCAGCTAGTGAAAAATTATTTGTTAGGTCCTAGGTACCTGTCATCACTCCACTTTCCTCATCTCATTTCGTTAGTTAGTATTCTTCAATTCCTATCAACATCTGTTATTCTACTAGCCAAGCCCTTTCACTTGATACCCATACTGAGGAAGTTGTGAAAAAATATGTAATCCGCCATTTTGTGGTGGCGGCCATCTTGGACCGATTTTCATCGAACATAGCTGAGAACACTCCCGACTAATTCACCTTTCAAACAAAGAAAACAAAATCATAATCGGTTAATCCGTTTGGGAGCTACGATGCCACATACAGACACACACACGCACACACACACATACACGTCAAACTTATAACACCGTCGTTTTTGCGTCGGTGTTAATAAAAGAATAGGAAGATGGAAGTAAAAAGTAATGCAAAGGCATTTGCTTTCAAAGTCTTTGGTATTTCTGCAACGAGATTGACATACTTATTATCCTTTTTCACACCAATACCCTTAAGTTGTGTAGTTATCAGTTATATGGACATGTGATGAGGAGGTATTACGAAAATGTAGTGACGAAATTGTTGAGAATGAATCTATGTGGCTATAAGAGTAGAGGAACACGTTTGTTTACTCAGTGGGGGACTCAATGAGGGTTTTTTTTTTGTTTTCTTTTTTTTTATTCTTCTTTAGTCGCTGAATAAATGGCGTTAATGACCTAATGGTTATATTCGGAAGCTTATGCAAACGAAAGTGTCAGTCAACGAGCGTTTGTGACGTGTGTTTTTTAAGCGTTTTGCCCTTGGCACCTAGTAACGTTGTCAGCTCAACGCCATCTATCGAGTTCATGGAAACTATTTTCTTTTTAATTCTCAACAAGAAAACCTCTCACTCATACAATACATTTAAATAATGCTGTAGTTACCACCCTTTTCAAACAAAACGACAAAACAAAACACTATCAAAACAAACAGTGACAAATATATTCTCACCCCAATATAGCGTTCAAATCGATAAATAATTAATTCATATCCAATGCGAGAGGCGTGAATTTTCAAATGAGTATTCGAGTATAATATTATACATATCGAATTGAGCTCGCAAGCCGTGGATGATCAGGCGAAATCAAATGGAAGCAGTAATTTGATTTTTGAATGTATTCGGATGACTTTGGTGTATGGATGTGTATGAATGTATTGGATGGTCAGTGGCTACATAATTTAGAAATTGGGCACATGTTTGGTGTAATCATGCTTGTTGATTGATGTTGCAGAATATTTACGCTTTAAGTCGTATCTTTGTTTGCTTAATGAATAAAAGCAAGCAAATACGCAAACAAGGTGAGATACTTTTGTGAGATGAAATCACAATTTTATAAAACTTGTAAAAATTTGTAAAGAATTAAAAAGCAATTCCTAGACTTTGGTGGAATTTTGGCTGTAAAAATACGAAACTGACTGGCATTTGTTTCCTTCGTCATCGTAATTGCGATCATTTTTTTTTCTAGACCTTACCTGGAAACCTTCTAGTTAAGGAGATATTAGAGGTCAAAGGTTTAACAAACTTTTAACAAGTTTTTTACACAAGTTTTTAATGATAAAACTTTATTTTTAATGTCCCTATCACCCCCGTGCTATTCAATACATCCTTTAGTAAAATCTTTTACGTAGGTTACATTGAGTTCTACCACAAATCATGATTTTTCACCCCAAAAAAAGTTGTTTCCCAGCAATAATTTTTGCGTAAAGTTACTTAGTTTGATGTACAGAATGCTTGGTTGACGGCATCGTGATGAGGTTTTTTACACCCTGTATCATCATCATCATCGCCCTATTTTAATGTTCCCACTGCTGGGACAGGCCTCCTCTCTATGAGAGGGAATGGGCTATATAATCCACCACGCGGGCCCAGTGCGGATTGGTAGATGTCACATGTCTTCGAATGTATGGTTTACTATAAAATTAATGGCTTGTAAGAATATTGAATTAACCTCACTACGTCAGAAACTAGATAGTCAATAACCACCGGTAACCACACCGATAACCGCAGACGGCTCGTAAGCAACCAACAGACAGTAACCACAGACCATAAATTATACCCTACCAAGTTAGTAGCTTGACCGCAAACAGCGTACACGTGACTTACTGTCTAAAGGTTGAACCTGATCTAGCAGCATGGAATCGCACCTTTTTTTTCTCGTATCCTTTTCTGTCGCTCAGAACCGTCATTAGCTAGAGTGAGAAACAGCGCGTGCTGCATTCTCGCTCTGTATCTGTCATGATAAAGTGACAATCCGAGCTTCTAGATATATGGCGCACCCTAACACTTTATTCAATGTAGTTTTTGACTGAGTTGGGGATTAAATTATTTACTTTGCGCATGAATTAAAGTTTTTCTTATCATTATAGCGACCCGCCCCGGTTTCGCACAGGTGCAATGTAGATATACATGTAGGTACATTTGATTGCCCCCCTCCTCTGATACGAACCAAATATGTCATTATATCTAAATACATCAATAGCACCTTTTGCACGTGCTGCGTCAAATAACGCTTAATATCAGTGAATTATCAAAGTTTATCAATTTATTTGTTTAAAATGATTTTATTGGAAGAAAGCCAAGATAAGTAAAATCACACAAAAACGAAATCCTGTATCCACGCCTGACAGAGTTATTTTTGCACTTATAATTTATTGTGAGTTCTGAATCTATGTAGGTACTTTCGCTAAAATATTTTCTCCCACGTAAAACTAGCAACAAATTGCAATAATCCGCAACACGCCATTTGATGATATTCAGCTGATAACATACTCTATTCATTTTCTAAAAACTTCAGCTTGCATACGTTATTATAACGCATCCTCCACACAAAATATAGAACTGGGAAAAATAAATATCTTTCCCGTCAGTTGAAAAACAAATCCCTTGGTTACTAGAAACAATTTATACTTCAAAAAGTGATTACCCGTCTTATAAAACCCACTGGGATGGAACGGAACCTTTTCTTTCCAGAAAAAACGGAAAAGAGGAAATCAATTTCCCTCCTCTAACCCAACCCTACCGACGGAGGGCCTACCGCAATACCAACTTCGTTAGGCAAACTTGTAGAGGCACCATTACACTCACTGGCGCAGATTTCCATATTCGCGTCGCTCGCTCAGCCATAACGTGTGTTTAATTATCTGTGGCACCACAGATTATAAAGAAAAATAGTTATGCCTTAGATTTACCATGATATAGATTCGCTGTTATCATAAACTCCAGAAATAAAATAGATACAACACTCAACACTGCATGAATTTTATAGAGCTTGAATTTCGCTGTTAGAACATATTTGTGAAATTGTCTCTGTTAAAACAAGATGGCGGCATTAGTTCCATTTAAGGCCACGCTCCGTAAGGGCCATGTTCAACTAAAGCGATAGTCACAGTATTGTCAGTATTAAAATCTAGTCTTACTTTTCATAGAATTGTATCGTACCGAGACAGTCATATTGTGGAGAACGATGAATCGTATGAAAGAGATGGAGAGAGTATGTTTCAGTCTCGTTTACTCTTTTGTACTACTGGATCATATAAAGTTTCAGTCAAAAGAGCGCCCGGAATATTCGAATCCAGATTGCGTACTCGTTGCGGACATCAGACTGCGACAGATACTTAAGTACAGTCCCAAGACAGACTGCCTCGTTGGTCTAGTGATCGGAACCCCAACTGCTGCATAAGGTCCCTTTTTTTTTTTTTTTTTTAGGATGGGAAATCATCCAATGACTTCTCCCACTCTGGGCGGAGCGGGAGGCAGGGTCAGACTCTTACTGACTAAAATCCATCCATGTTCCTTCCTCGCCCTTTATGTTCCGGGGCCGCGGTATCTCTTTCGAACAGGCCCGCAACCCAAAACAGGCCCGCAACCCAAAACAGGCCCGCAACCCAAAACAGGCCCGCAACCCAAACAGGCCCGCAAGCCAAAGTATCTCACCTTGTGTGCGTATTTGCTTGCTTTTATTCATTAAGCACACAAAAATACGACATAATAGCGTAAATATTCTGCAACATCAATCAACAAGCATGTGCCCAATTTCTAAATTATGTAGCCACTGACCATCCAAAACATTCATACACATCCATACACCAAAGTCATCCGAATACATTCAACAATCAAATTACTGCTTCCATTTGATTTCGTCTGATCATCCACGGCTTGCGAGCTCAATTCGAAGAGGGGGGAGGGAGTGTCAGACTCTTACTGACTAAAACCGACGGCGGAGGTCGCCGCCGCCGATCGCCGCTACGAGGACACGGTGGTGCTCCGCCCACGCAGGGCAGACTTCCACCGTGTGCTCCACCGTGTCCCCCGGTCGATCCTCGCAGTGGAGACACCCGGGCGTTTCCTCCCGCCCGATTCGGTGCAGGTACCTCCCGAAACATCCGTGTCCGGTGAGGACCTGCGTCAGGCGGAAGGTGAGGACGCCGTGGCGCCTCTCTAGCCACTCCTCAAAGAGGGGACTTACCGCCACTATCGTGGCGTGCCCTGCACGGGGTTGCGACAGTCGCTCTCTCCATGCCATGAGATCGCGCCGGAGGTCTGTCCGCTGAGCGGCAATTTGCCGCGGCAGCGGAGTTTCCCCCCGGCGTAGTGCCTCCGCGCGCCAGTCGTGCAGGCGCGCGAGGACTATCGCCTCCAGATCCCATGGCGGCAATCCGGCAAGCAGGCCCGCCGCCTCGCGGGAGATCGTGCGGTACCCACGGACCAATTTTACGGCCACCACTTTCTGGGGCGCGTTCAGGTAATGGGCGGCTCGCCGCCTCAAGGAACGCGCCCACACTGGGGCCCCGTAAAGGGCCATGGACCGCACGACCCCCGCATAGAGCCTGCGGCAGGAGGCGTTTGGCCCCCCAAGGTTGGGCAGGAGCCGCCTGAAGGCAGCCCGTTCCAGCCGTTGCATAAGGTCCTTGGTTTGAATCCCGGGTCAAAGTGTTATTGGGTATTTTTCATAAGGAATTTCTCAGCAGCAGCCGCAGTGTTAGGATTTGTACAACCAGGCGTTGATGGCAATAGGCTCGCGCCCTATTACACGAGAATTAAATATAACAGAAGAACTGCGGGTGTACTATTAGGTACACCTCTGCCTAGCCTTACGGGGTTTACAAGCGTTATGCTATGTATGTGTTTAGTACATTATCTGCCTTAAGGGGCCGGCGGAGGATGCGTTTTTCATACAAACGTAATACCAAAATAATATGAAAATATAAGGTAGTGTGTATATATTTCGATTGGATTACAGAATTTTTATGTTCCCAAATAAATATTTTGAAAGTACAATGATTTAAAGGCGAGATATGAGGATTTTAAAATTTGTATGGAAAATTTATTTTTCTCATAACTCTTGTTTAAATCATTGTCCGTTCAAAATATGTGTTTGGGAACCTACACATTCTGTAATCCAATCGAAATAAATACACACTACCTTAAGAATATGTTTGATTTACAAATTATTTTGGTAAGTATTATGTTTGTATGAAAAACGCATGCTCCGCAGGCCTCTTAACCAGGTGTCCAAAGATCAGTCCAGTCGGTTTGACATCGTGTGTCCTTGTCCCATTGTTATTAATTTTAATGCCTTGTCTATACTAATAATTGTCTATGAGCAAAGCCGATGAAAATATGCGATCTGCTATCTATGGTCGTTCATTATTCGGATGACAGCGCGGGAGTATTATCAAACAGATTTAAATTGACTTTTTCCAATATTTAAATTAATCGTGATCAGAAATGCAGTTGGCTGTTGATTTCAGGTGAATGAAAATAGGTCAGTTATTTTCTGCAAGTGTGCGTGAAGTGTTACTTTTTAGGGTTCTCTACCCAAAAGGTACGGGACCCTATTACTAAGCATCTGCTGTCCGTCCATCCGTATGCACCGGGCTGTATCTCATGATCCATAATAAGTAGATGGTTGGAATTTCCACAAAATTACACGTGTCGCCATCTATTATCAAAAGAAGGTTATTGTTGTTTTCCTCGGAAACTGTACTTTTGTTCGGGATGAAAGGTACTCTATGTCCATTTTCTGTACACCTGATAACATATACGCAAAATGTCAGGATGATAAGTTCAGTGGTTTAGTCGTGAAAAGGTAACAAACAAACAAACTTATTTATTATTTACTATCATATAAGTTTTAACAAGTTTAAAGATCTTATACCAGTAACTTCAACAACCCTTCACAACCCAACTACCGCTCATCGCTAAACTAGGGCATATCCCCATATTTTAATAACTGCCTACCTAGTTTCTAGTTTCCAGTGACATTAATAAGATTCAAGACGTCTTCGTCTCGGCGGCATTGTGACAAGTACTTGTAAATTTTCACAAGTCGCTGCCACAGCGAGATGGCGGGATGTTGAAGTAACGAGAACTGACAAGAATTTTAATCTACTTTGCTAAAGTCAAAAGATAGAATTATCTGATGGATAATGGGAAGAGTGAAAGTCGGCATGATTTTATGTTAAAAACGAGATGTTTTTTTAACTAGTAGAATAAATGTCTTTTGGTTTGGTTGAACTTTTTTGTGTGTAAGATAAGAGAAAATAGTGGAAAAACTGGAGACCAGTTTTTTTTTATGGTCTCAAACAATTTTTTGAGACTGTATGTTGCGTTATTTTCGTATCCGGATATTGCGTTATGTATGAAAGAAGCCTCTTATCTAGAGTAATTGATAACATGATATAAACTATACATTTACCTGACTAGTGAATATCTATAGTTCTATACAATGCATCTCAATTATATTAAATTGATACTCTGTCAGTCTTACGCCTGTATTGAAAGATGTTCAGTAATAATCCTTTTATAGAATTGACTAGCAGACGTCACGCGGTTTCACGCGCGTAGTTCCAGTTGCCGTTGGAATACAGGGATAAAAAGTAGCCTATGTCACCCAGGGATAGTGTAGCTTCCCAACGGTGAAAGAATTTTTCAAATCGGTCCAGTGATTTTAAAGTTTATGCGTTACATATAAAAATGAAAATCTTTTAAAATATTAGTAGAGATTATTTGTCCCATTATTGCAAGAGAATTAAAGTCTTCATAACTTTCCAGTATTTCAGCGGTAATTAGAGACCAGAAAAACATTGACACAACAAAACTACGTTTTTACGGTAGAAGACCGTTGCCGTAGCTAGTTTAGCTAGTTATAATAATATTAAGGTATATCTCTACTAAATCTTTCGAGCAAAACAAACCTATAACACTGATCTTGATGAGCCATCAACTTCTACCCATCTCCTTTCCCAAAACAAGTTTTTAAACAAAATACATTCTCGGTTATCGAAAACAATACCCATAGCGTCCAATTAAATAATAGTTTATAGTTATTTCAGTTAGCATTAATAGTTAGAAGTCAATGTACTCAGTATTCGCGACACGCTAGTTTGAAATAGCTCGGTAGTATAGTCAGTAAAACCGATCAGTGTACGAGCAACTGTTAACTAGCAATTGCCACCATTCACTCAAAAAAAAACAACAAACGTTTTAATAAGTTGAGCAGTTCTAGAGTTAAATCGTAACAAACGAAAAACCTTCATATTAGTTTAGGTAGTTTTGGTTAGATAAGATTCCATATAGAGTCATCAATCTACCCTTTGCCAAGCATAATATAAAAAACGCTTCCTGTTCTAACCAATTACCAAATATGTACAGCCCAATTTGAGCACCACGACCGAGTTGCTGAGTAGAAAATATTCTCTTTCGCAAGACTGGAAGTTGGAAAAAAAAATAGCAATAGCGCAACGCAAATAAGGTTTAGTATTTGTTTTATTGTTCGAGATTGGCCGTAAAAACCACACAAAGAGAACAGTGGAAGGCTATGGGGGAGGCCTTTGCCTAACAGTGGGACAACCTGTGCTAAGAAAAAATTAAAAATTCTTGATTTCAATGCTGGGGACTTACTCATAAATGGCGTATTGTTGAGGCGTTGAAGACGTCTCTACCAAATCCTTTTTTTTTGTATAACTGAATAGTCACCACTGGTAACTCAATATTTTTGCCTGTAAACCAAACTATTTTGCTGTGTGTACGTCAAGCGGTGACCTGGAAGTGTCTGTTTGTGCCTTTGTGCTACTATTAGCGCTAAACTCGGAGCTAGGTTGATTGGTTCCGATTGAATTAGGAGCGGCTTGTATTAGAAGCCCTAGTTCTGGCTCGAGCACCTTATTCATGATATTTTTGGATAAGCTAGGTTTTGGCTTTGACTTTGTCTGTTAAACGTGTGGTTGATGTAACTGCACTTTGCCCCTTGTAGCGTGTTTTAAAGAGTTTTTTTTTGGTTTTCCAAAAAAAAATGGGTGATTTTAAAAGAAACATCATAATATCATCCGAAAAAAACCTACATTGACCTGCCCCAAGCGTCGTTTCATTGCCCGGTCTTGTGCGTCTTACGTCATTTTGAAAAACGTTGTTTAGATCCACAAATCGATCATTCCTCATACTATGGTATGTACATAAATGTCAGATTAATAATATGCTATTATCAATTCCTGCACAGTTTATACTTATTGTCATCTTTCTATAATCTACCAAGCCAATGAATCGACTTCCAGTCCAACCGGATGCAGCTGAATACCAGTACTTCACATGAAGCGACTGCCTATCTGACCTCCACAACTCAGTTAGTACTGGGTAATACGATACCCCGTGGTTAGACTGGTTGTCAGACTTTTTGGGCCACTGACTACCTGTAACGACAGTCAAAGAACTACAAATGACAGCCGAGACCAACTGCTTAACGTGCTTTCCGACGCACGGAGGAACCTCGGTATGTAAGGGTGGTCACCCATAGGGCACGCCACGATAGTGGCGGTAAGTCCCCTCTTTGAGGAATGGCTTGAGAGTCCTCACCGGACACGGATGTTTCGGGAGGTACCTGCACCGAATCGGGCGGGAGGAAACGCCCGGGTGTCTCCACTGCGAGGATCGACCGGAGGACACGGTGGAGCACACGGTGGAAGTCTGCCCTGCGTGGGCGGAGCACCGCCATGTCTTCGTAGCGGCGATCGGCGGCGGCGACCTCTCGCGTCCGGCCCTGGTTCAATCTATGGTCCACAGCAAGCCCGCGGCCCCGGAACATAAAGGGCGAGGAAGGAACATGGATGGGTTTTAGTCACTAAAAGTCTGACACTCCCTCCCGCTCCGCCCAGCGTGGGAGAAGTAATTTGATGATTTCACATCCTAAAAAAAAAGGGTGGTCACCCATCCACAGACCAACCTAGGCAAGCATGGCTTAACCTAAAGATCGACCCGAGTGGCTGTTATTATATAGCCACGAGCTCCTCAAGAAAAAAATGTTTTTATTTAAAATTCAGGTTTCAAGAAAACAGGAAAGTATATCTACCCCTAGAACCTATAGTATTAGCTCTGAGGCTGCACGCATGGTTGGTTAATGTACTTGGCGCCTGTCTTTATACCTTGGGGCTTCTTCTGAAGTATATGAGTTTACGTAATGGACGGTAAGTACCTACGCTTACCCTTTCTTACTTCATTGGTCAATCAGTTTATACCATTATGCGTTAGCTATACAAGGTGTAAACAACCTTATCACGAAGCCGCCAACTACGCACATCAAACTAAGTATCTTTACGCAAAAATTATTGCAGGGAGTTTTTTTTGGGTGAAAAATCATGTGTTCTGGTAGAACTCAAAACAGAGTGCTGATGGGTGGATTGAATAGTATTGGGGTCGTAGAGGTGTTTAAAAATCTTACATTAAAAACTTATAATAAAAAAATACGTCAAAAGGTTGGAACTTTGACCCCCAATATCTCCGTAACTAGAATGTTCCCAGGTATAGTGTAGAACAATAAAATGATCGCAATGACGAGGAGAACAAGTGCCTTTCGGCTTCGTTAAGAGGTTTTTTGAACCCTATAAATATGCTCATGATTTTGGTTTGACTTATACAATAATGTTCGGCCTAAACGGTGCGGACAAATTGCAGACTTGCGTACACTGACAGAGACTTCAGTATAGTATCTGTCAGAGTCCCAATGTGCCTGTATCAATACAGAATGCTTGTTCTTGGCTTCGGAAGTGTCCGTTTACACCCTGTATTGTTTACTAATATTAGTATAGGTATTAATTCCAAAGAAACTTTGCCTTTCTGATTATCTGTTTTCTTTCGATCTCAACCCATAACGAGTGTGGGGAAAGTTTTGCATACGAATAAGCTAAGACTGAAGCATTAGCTAAATTAAATCGTATCCTAAGTCGTCACTTAGGCAATACATTCCCTTGGGGTATTAGGGGACGCCTGTGTCCAGCTGTGGACGTCTTTCGGCTGAAATGACGATGATGATGAATATCCGACTTCAATACGGGCGAAGCAGCGTGCAAAAGCTAAATATAAAATGATACTACATTACACCACTTATTTGAGATTTGGACAAACTTTTTAACAAAACAATTTTACACTCAAAACTCGCTCTTGCGACCATCTTACGACTTCCCAAACTCATAGTAATACCTCATCAAGTGTTTGCGACCTTAATAGTTTCTGCTGTTAGATACTTTTTGCCGACATGTCACAGACAGGATTAGAGGCGTCGACGGTGGTCTCGCAAGTGTCACACGACCGTGTAATAGAAGCCAAGTTTTTGCGACCAAACCACGTTAATGGCCATGCCCGTATTTACGCCCTTTTTGCGACGCTAAGTGATATTAAAGTTGGTATCAGTGAGGTTTGAGGTTTCTGTTAGGTAAAAAGGTCGTATTTATCATAGCTGTCGCTTTCAGTTGGTCAGTGAAATGTTTTACTGTGTTCAATGGTAGAAGTATGATGATGGAGATGCGTTAAAAAGTGAAATCAAAATATAATCACGGCTGAGTAAAATCAACGAGGAATTAAAGAGGAAGTAATAAGAGTCCTACAACCTAAATAAACTAACATTATAAAAACAATAATGGTGATGGGAAAGTCAAAATGATTGGAATAGTAGGGATAGATATGGCTCGGGGCCCGCAAGGGTCGAAGCCTACCGGGGTTGCGGGCCTGTTCAAAAGAGATATCGTGGCCTCGGAATATAAAAGGCGAAGAAGGAACATGGATGGGTTTTAGTCAGTAAAAGTCTGACACTCCCTCCCGCTCCGCCCAGAGTGGGAGAAGTATTTGATGATTCCCCATCCGAAAAAAAAGAAAAAAAAGGGGTTAGATAAGTTAGTTCTACCGAATCTCTAAGGCCCGTTTTCTGTAACTGTTAGTTAATATGCCACGTTTCGTAGCTCTATCAGTGTTGTCACCATTGCACCGCCACGTTGTGCGTTGTATAGACAAAGAAAGCTTGAAATATCCTATCGGCTTCACTTATCTGTCATTTTATTCAAAGAATGCTTTTCTGTAACGTTTTGTTTTTCACCGTCTGTCAGCAAAATGTCAAATACACAGAGATAACAACCTATCGATACCAAACAGTAAGTTATTGAAAAACACCGTAAGACAATCCCAGTGAACGGTGTTGTTAAATAAAATATTGTAAACTTTGATAGCCTAGGATATGTACATTTACCTTAGAATATAATCACTACAGCGAACGGTGGTAAATACTTTTATCTTTAATTAGTGATCTCTTGTGATGAACATTTCTCTGAATATATTTTCAAATCCTTCCATCAGTACGTACCTATTAATTAATACAAGTTGCTTTTACGATTGTGCCGGTCTGTACGTTTTTTTTAATGTTACCATGCTGAGATAGGAGCCTTTTGGTCTCATACAAGACAAATTCTGTTATATGTTACTCAGGAACAATGTAGCATTCTAATGGTGGAAGAATTTTAGAAATCGGTTTAGCAGTTTTTGAGTTTATTCGGTGAAAACAAAAAAATATCTTTTCTCTTTATTATATTAGTTTAGATAACTATTAATCACGGTACTTATCGTCACAATCCCATAAACGGTCAACAACATCATAAAATTACCTAGATAATCACATAACGTAAAAAGTTTTCAAACCACATCTTCAGACAAAAATACAACTAAACTCCCATTCCACTTCAACGACAAAATCTTGACCCGACCAACTAAAAGTCATCGAACTGGAGATGTCTTATCAAAACACTGGCTGTACAGAACTGTTTATAGGTCAGCATAACAGATGAACTGGCGTCCGGCCAACAATCCTGGAGGTTCAGCGAGTTATGGGCAGATAAGCAAGCGTTTATTTATTTATTTTATTTTTATTTATTTAACAATTTATGTACACACTGCATACAGAAAAGAAGAAAGGAATAAAAAATAGGTACAAAGGTGATGCTTATTTCTAAAGAAATCTCTTCCAGCATACCTGCGAAAGGAGAGTAGATAAAAAGAGATGTAGACATAGTGTGTAAAAGATGAGAAAATAGAATACATACAAACTTAAAGCCAATTTTAATTTAACAAGCGATAAACCTAAGAATATACTCACATACATACAAGACAAAAATATATAACACAACTATAAACTACATTATAATATATATAAAAAAAATAAAAATAAATACCTATGCAACTATGGCGAATTAGACAGATAGTGTTCTTTTACTCTTCTTTTGAAGACTGCAATAGTTTGGCAGTCTCTAATATCAGGCGGAAGAGAATTCCACAACCGCACAGCGTGAACAGTAAAGGAGTAGGAATAGAAATCGGTAGAGTGGGGAGGGGATTTAAGGAGGTTCCTAAGATGCGACCGGCAAGGTGCATCAGAGGGACGGGAGTAGGAAAAGCGTTCCCGCAAATAGGATGGTGTTTTAGGGTTATGGAGGATGTTAAAAAGCAGACACAATATCCGAGAGTTCCTGCGAAGTCGGATTGGGAGCCACTTGAGTATCTTGCGAAAGTTGGAGACATGGTCATACTTCCTAAGGTTAAAAACAAAACGAATACAGATATTTTGCAAACGCTCAAGTTTATTTAAAAGCTCCTCGGTGGCATCCAAATAACAGGCATCGGCGTAGTCTATGATGGGCTGGATTAGAGTTTGCGCAAGGGAGATTTTGGTTTTCAAAGGCAAGAAGCTCTGGAGGCATTTCAACGAATGAAAAGTGTAGTGCACTTTGCGACTAACTTCGGCAACCTGAGAAGTCCACGATAAGTAAGAGTCCATTATCAACCCCAGGTTTTTAGCCTTGTTCGCGTATTCAATCTGAACTCCATTCAGCCTGAGTGGAGACAGCGACGAAACATTAAGCCTGTTCCGCATATACCTGCCGCCAATGACCAAGGCCTGAGACTTCTTAGGGTTGATCTGCAGTCCGAAGGACCGCGACCACTCACCAATGAAGTCCAGATCCTTGTTCATGGCAGATACGGCGGCTTCTGCATCTTCCCTCAAGAAATGACGGTAAAGCTGCAAGTCGTCTGCATACAGATGGAAGAAGGAAGAGATGACACTGGTGACAGAGTTAATGAAGATGGAAAAAATAAGAGGAGAGAGAACGCCACCCTGAGGTACACCCGCGCTAAGAGGGCACCAATCAGAAAAAGATTCATCAAGACGAACACGCTGCGAGCGGCCTTTAAGATAGGAATCGAACCAAGCAATAGTGGAAGAGGAGAAATTAATAGATTTAAGGATTCCAAGAAGGATGTCAAAATCAACGGAGTTAAAAGCGCTGCTAAAGTCTAGTAGTACGAGTAAAGTAAGAGACTTGTGGTCCATAGCCCAGCGGATATCATCAGTTACTTTTAAAAGAGCCGTTACAGTACTATGGCCAGGACGAAAGCCGGATTGAAAATTACTCAGAAGATCATTTCTAGACAGGAAGGCAGTGAGTTGCTGATGTACAATGTGCTCAAGAACTTTAGAGAGGTAAGGGAGTATGGAAATGGGTCTGAAATCGGCCGGTGAGGTCGGGTTTGAAATTTTAGGTAAAGGGATAATATGGGCTTGTTTCCAGACCTCGGGAACAGTACAAGAGAACAAGGAGTAATTAAAAATGTGAGTCAAAACGGGGAGGATAGAGGGAAGGATAGGAGAGATCATTCTTGAGCAAAGGAGGTCATTGCCAACTGCAGTGGAGGAGATGGCACACATCGATTTTTTAACATCATCCTCACTCACTGGGCATAGTTTAAAAGAAGGACACTGCGGCAGAGGCAATCCGGAAAGTGTATTTAAAGTAGCTGACTTGACGTGCGGGTCCAAAGTAACAGGAGGTAGTGAGAAATGTTTATTAAGAGCACACACGTCAACGTCATTACTAGGAACAACCGGAGACTTGCCAATGCCGACAGTTTTTAGAAATTTCCAGACTTCAGCAGAGTTGCGGTTGTCGAGAGAATTGTGGAAGTAGCGTCTCTTAGCATCTCTACACAGGCGACTGCAGCGATTACGCAACAATTTGTATGCAGATAAATTGCGTTCGGAAGGACATCGTTTCAACCTTCTCTTGGCTTTATCCCTACTTGCCATCGCATCTTTAATGGCAGGAGTAAGCCAGGGAGCTGGAACATACTTTACCTTTACTCTACGGATAGGGGCATGACGATCGTATAAACTTAGCAAATGACTGTTCAATCTACGAACCTTATCGTCGATAGACGTACTCTCGTAGACGTCCGTCCAGTCGATGCCACCAGCATCATGCAGCAATGCCTCCAGATCTATGCCCTTGTAGTTCCTAAGGAGAATATATTGAGGTTTGCGCTTGGGAGGGCGTATCTTATAGGACAAAAAGATGAGATCGTGGTACGAAAAACAAGCAGTAAGCTGTCCATGGATAGATACATTGCTCGATTTGGAGACGATCATCAGGTCTAAAAGAGAAGGGGTACAATTAGGGAAATGATGAGTGGCAGAAAGAGGCAGAATACTAAGATTAAAAGAAGAAATGAGGGATTGAAGTTTATGAGTTCGACTGTCATTTTTAAGTAGGCAAGTATTAAAATCACCCATCAAGACTACGTGATCATAAGAGGGACACAAGTCATTTAAAAGTGAGTCAAAAGAGTCAAAGTAATCGATGCTAAGATTAGGACTGTACAACACACCTAGTAACATTTTAACGCGATGTAGGGAAATTTCAAGAAATAGATGCTCCGCTGACCCCGAGTACGGGGATGGCGATGTACTAACAACCTTGAAAGGAATATCCGCACGCAAGTAAATAGCTACCCCACCACCACCCTTCCCAGTTCTATCATTCCGGATAAGAACAAAACCAGGCAGGGCATATTGTTCGGATAAAAGAGAGGGTTTAAGGAAAGACTCCGATATCAGCAAAGCATCTATGTGAGCGCAGTTAATGGAAGCCAGAAGATCGGGGTAGTGACCAGGAACACTCTGGGCATTGATGTGAGCTATATTGAGATTATTGGGAAGGTGGGAAAACAAAGTGGAAATCTGATCGCTAAGAGTCAGTGGAGAGGAAGAACCACTTGTTGCACTAAGGAAACTGCTAGAAGAGGAAGAACAGGAGAAAAAATCAACATCAAGGTCGACATCCATCATAGTTTGCAAGAAGTAGAAATATATAAATATAGATAAATAAGAATAATAAAAATGAATACAAAGTGTAACTAAACTAAACTACTATCTACTATTAAACTAAACTATTCAAGTGCTCCTATTGTTGTTTTCCACAGAACAACAATAAGTAGCAAAAAAAGCACTATTACTAATAAAACCACCTAGACGCTGTAGTTGGAAGAGATTTTAACAACATAATTATTATAAGAAAAAATCGTAGAACATGAGTAGAAAATCAAACGTAAAGGAAACAGAAACATTAAAAAATATAAAAATACTAGAATATCAGCCACATGTGTCAACATTTGTAGCAAGACTATTAGCACAGTGAAACGGAACGTTATGATGGCCGTGGCGACACTGACGTACGTCAGTTAATGACACTGACAGACGGCATGTCAGTACAATGTATTGTGAAAACAGCAAAAATATAAACATCTACCGGCTAAGTTCGCGTTCAATAAATACTCTGATATAACTCGGTGGTGAATTGGCAGGAGATCGGTTTTCTGGATAGGACAATGGTGGATGGTGATGAATGGCTTGCAAAAGTGCAGAAAGCAGGAAAAAGTTGAGAATGGCGTTGATGCCGAGGAAGGGAGTAGCGTCCCTGCTAAAGACAATATTGACGATCACAATTATTTCGCTTCGAGTGGTGACTAGGCTTCACCTGTAACTTAATAAGTAGAAGCGGCAATTGACGATCACAATTTCGCTTCGAGTGGTGTAAGTAGAAGCAGGGATTGAAAACGGTTCTAAAATACCGATATTATACCGGTATTTAGGGGTTCCAGTACCTATAACGGAACCGGAACCAGAACCTAAATTGGAACCTTTAAGAACTTTTAGTTTACCGGTTCTTAGGCAAAGCGAGTCATGACTTGTTTTTTGAGGTGCGGAATGAAGGCGAACTAAAAGAAAAAGTATGGTATGCTAAGCACGATCCGAACACCATCCCCTATTCTGTAAGGTAGTGGCAGAGTTCTGGCCGAAAATAATTTAATTAAAAAAATAAGAAATCAACGACACGACGAAGAAGATTGTGTGTCGAATGCAAGGGTTTGCTGGGTAAACACAACAAATAAAAAAGGAAGCGTGTTTTAAGCAATTTTTTTTTCTAATGTGAATTTTTCACCTACTGATTTTCTATGTTATGAAGAGTTATGTCCATTTTTTGAAAACTTACGGTGCTCCCTCACTGGGAGCATCTGCATGAAAGGTAACAGTTCAGATTCGAGTAAAACATCAGAGTGAGTAAAGAGAACCGAGCATTACAGCGCTTAACCTGTTAGGATACAATTTGTAACAACGACTCATTTCTATACAAAATCGAATCTAGGAATGTTACATTACAGTCGAATGCTTGGGTGAGCGTCTTTAGATGTCGCATTATGTTAGTGAAGACGAACATTGGGAACTGGTACAGGTTCTGCGAATGTCCTTGATCAGCTTAGTCTGATATTGATCGGTCTGGACTTCAGCTAATCTAGCTTAAACTAATTTTGGGTGCAAAACAGGTATCGGCTATTACCTTATACTATATCAATTAGGATATAGTATAAAAATACGATGATCAAATAATTAATACTTTGATTTTCTCTCAAATGCTGTTATTCGCTTTTTTTCGGATGAAATATCATGAAATGTCCACTCCCCCTCTGGGCGGAGCGGAAGGGAAGTGCTAGACTTGGACTGACTAAACCCATCCATGTTATTTCTTAGCCCTTTGCGTTCCAGGGCCACGGTATCTCTCGCAGCCTCGGCAGGCCTCGGCCTCTTGCCTCCTTCCGGTGCGCTGACATCTCTTTGAGGCGCGCGTGGAGCACGGAGTCGCTGGCGACACGGCCTGTCGTCATAAGACGGACAGCGAGTTAGCCCAATACTCACCGTCCACAGGCCCGTGGCGTTTATTCCCTTGAAAATGATAGTATGAGCACAGCTAAAAAGGCGGCCAAGTGCGAGTCGGACTTGCCCATGAAGGGTTCCGTAGCAGCAAGTAACATTATATAAAAGTTCTTGTAGTTCGTTGTAAATGTACTTACAATGAACGAACGAATTATGTATCGTGTTTTGTGTTTCTATTCTATTCTATTCTAATGAAAGGTAAAATGCGGTTTACGATTTATGACGTATTCAAAAAACTACTAGATCTCTTTCGAACCAATTTTCGGTGGAAGTTTACATGGTAATGTACATCATATATTATTTTTAGTTTTATCATTCTCTTATTTTAGAAGTTACATTACAGGGGCACAGTTCGTTCAGTATTTTATTATTTTTTTACGTTTTATTATTTTTTATTTTATTTTTTTATGTGTGTGTATTTGACATGAATATTTACTTGTGACTGTCATGACATTTAATGATTTGACATGAATACTTAGTTCAGTATTTTATTATTTTTTACTTTATTTTCGTTTATTTTATGTGTGTGTTTTTGACATATCGTATTTTTATTGACATTCGAATTTGAATTGTAAATTATTATTTATTATATTTAATTGTTGTGAATGTGAGGACCTTGTGGGTCACTTTTTGTTGTTTTTTTTCCCACGACTGTCTGGCAGCTTGAGTGCTATAAGCGACCTACCCAAATGTCCTTTCTTTGGTATTGTTCGTCGTTTCGTTGAGCTCCTTGAGTTATAAGTCGAGCTACACGATAACTGACAAATGCTTGCACTGACTGGACAGGTCCACTCAAATCTGTGTGGTTCTTTCTTCAAAAGACCATCTCAGACACTAATCTGCATAGTCCTCATGTGAATTAAGCAAGATTGTCTGGACTTCAAAAGAGACTATGACCTCTGAGTTTGTTTCGGCTGTTTCTTCTCAGAGTAGTCAGGTACGAAACACCGGCCTCATCTAGTTTAAAAAAAAAATGACGTGTAAAAGTGTTTGAGAAAACCTACTTGCTGAATAAATATCATTTATCATTTATCACACATTTTACCACTTTGGAAGTGTCTCTCGCGCAGACTATTCAGTTTAGATTAAAAATATCTTAGAAACCTCACTATTATAAAAAAAAAAAAAATAGTTTCAGTTCTAAGTACCCCCAAAATGTAGGTATTGTTTTTTTTTCTATTTTTGTGTGAAAATCTTAACGCGGTTCACAAAATACATCTACTTACAAAGTTTCAACAGCATAGTTCTTATAGTTTCGGAAAAAAGTGGCTGTGACATACGGACGGACGTCTGCCCGTATACATGACGAATCCATAAGGGTTCGTTTTTGCCATTTGGCTACGGAACCCTAAAAAGGTGACATATACATATACCGGTATATAAATAGGCGTGTACCTAAATGACGTCACTTACTCTTATTACGGAGATTATCATAACGTTATCAAGTGTACTCAATGATGCACTCGCGAATTACAACGGTACTGATAAGCAGTATGGCCCGAATTATAAGTGATGCTTTGGATAGTGTACATAATACATAATATCAACCCTGTAAGTCACCTACAGGTTAGGCAGAGGCGTTTATATAATTGTACACTCAAATTTCACCAGTTATATCGCGTGGTGGCCCAGTCGTGGCGGCTCCGACCTATGAACATTAAGGGGCTGGCAGAGCGTGCGTCGTTCATACAAACGTAATACCAAAATAATTTGTAAATCAAACATAATATTCTTAAGAAAGTGTGTATTTATTTCGATTGGACCGATGACCTGGTGAAGGTTGCGGGAATCCGGTGGATGCGAGTCGCAAGGGACCGGTCAATGTGGCGACACTTGGGGGAGGCCTATGCCCAGCAGTGAACGTCTTTCGGCTGAAATGATGATGATGATGATGGATTACATAATGTCTAGGTTCCCAAATATATATTTTGAAAGGACAATGATATAAAGCCGAGACATGAGGAATTTAAAGTGTCCATTCAAAATGTATATTTGGGAACCTAGATATTATGTAATCCAATCAAAATAAATACACACTACCATAAGAATATGTATGATTTACGAATTATTTTGGTATTACTTTTGTATGAAATACGCATGCTCCGCGGGCCTCTTAAGTCGTGGATTCGAATCCAGACAAATAAATTACACTAAGTAATGCGCCATTACTTTGTGTAATTTATTTCATCACCACTGCTGCACTGCTCTCAAAATGGTGATGGAAAACATCGTGAGGAAACCGGCATGTCCTAGAACTAAAAAATCGAAGACATGTGGCATCTACCAATCCGCACAAGGCCCGCGTGGTGGATTTATATAGCCCATTCCTTCTCATTGAGAGGAGGCCGTGTCCCAGCCGTGGGACATTATAGGCTGATGATGATGATGATGTAATAGACGCTTGCTTATTGCCATCAAGTGCCTAAAGGCTACTTGATGGCAATAGGCTAGGTACAAGCCCAGCGTATAAATTTATAATATTTGGGTTTGAATAATAACCGTCCCTAACCGTAGTAATCTCAAAAGGAATAACCGTTACGAAATTGTAGAATTTGGTCCTAATGCGTAACTGGTCCTTTGGTTATGTAAATTGCGTTGAAGCTGTTTTTCGGTTAAGCGGCCCAAGAAATGAATGGGTCTACTATGCTAACGAATATTTGAGCTTTTATGTAGAAAATGTACGAAATAGTGGTTTTGTTTACTAATATTATCATTGGGTTTCAAATCAAATCATAGGTACTTATTTTTGTAAATTGGTTTTACAAAACATTTTTACATGTCGCATCATGTTATTTTTAAAACTAGGGCCGGTGTTTTGTACCTGATTACTCTGAGAAAAAACATCTGAAACAAACTCAGAAGTAACTGTATCTTTTAAAGTCCAGACATTGCAGGTCACTCACATGAAGACTATGCAGATTAGTGTATGAAATGGTCTTTTGGAGAAAGAACCACACAGATTTGAGTAGACCTGTGCAGTCAGTGCAAGCATTTGTCAGGGTTCACTAATGTTTCACCAAAAGTCCATTGACAAATTTTCATTTTACAACCAACGTTTCGTTTACTATTTATTTGGCAAACATATTATTCCGAAAATGTTTTATTTTAAAAATATTCGTTTTACAAACATTTATTTGGCAAATACTTCTTTTATCAAGTGCATCAGCTGATATTTACTCATTTATAATTTTTTCTTTATTTACATAGATACATTTGGATAAATCACGTTTCAAAAAAATAATTTACAGGCTAGTATTTTTTTTATTACTCTTTTTTAAGAAAAAAATAAGGAAATACATAGTTTTTTCATAACATGTAAACAAGCATACTCCATGCATGCAGCGAGAAAGCAGCAAGCAAGCATGCAGAAAGCATGCAGCAAGCGAGCAGCAAGCATGCAGCAAGTGAGCTGCAAGCATGCATCAAGCGAGCAGCAAGCAAGCATGCAGCAAACGAGCAGCAAGCATGCAGCATGCATGCAACCAGCAAGCAGCAAGCAGTAAGCATGCAGTATTCAAGCATGCAGCATGCAACATGCAGCAGGCATGGTTTCTGTCACGGCTCCGGCGCTGCGGGGCTCCAGCGGTCACACGCGGCCCGCCTCGCCCCTCCGCGCCTACGTGGGCTTAAATTACACTCTAGGGGTAGGGCAGAAAAGACTACATGGAGTCGTTCTGCAGCGATTCATTTCTGTCACAAAATTGGTGCACATAGGAAACCAAATTCATTTGTTTTCTTTTTTTTTGGAATGGCATAATTAATATGTGTAATGTCTTTATTTCAAACGTTGTTTTATGAGATAAAACGAAAAAATAATGAATTGTTTGTCAAATAATACGTGATTAAATAACAGTTTATCGGATAAATATTTTGCGAAGTGAATTATTTGTTAAACTTGATGTTGTGTAGTGAGGAAATGACAAACAATGTGTTTTCTAATCGTTGCTTGTCAAGTAAAAGTTTGTGAATTAATGTTTGGTGAACTGACTGGTCACCATTTGTCAGTGATCATGTAGCTTGACTCATAAGCCAAGGAGCTCAGCGACCCGACGAACATTACTAAAGAAAGGACATTTGGGTAGGCCTCATAAAATACTCAAACTGCCAGACCAATTTCAAATGATTAGGATTCATGTTGACCAATATTCTAGTGGTGACTTAATTAAAATATTGTTGAAACGTAGGTAACGTAGGTACCTAAAGCACACAGCACACATTTAGCCTAGCCTTTACCCAATGTATGGGACGGTTTTCTTTCGGTGTATAACTGGATGCAGCTGAACTTATAAAACCCAGGTACTGGGTAAAAGAATACCTTTGACTAGTGGTCCGACTTTCAGACTCCTGACAACTTTTAACGACGGTATCATAACCGTATTAAGGCGTATATTCATTAATTAAATGAAATTAAAGTGCCAACAAGTAGAGTACTTATAATCCAATCACTTAGCGTCGAATACTCGAGAGCCTGGTGAATTTCAGTGGTGGTAATGTAGGTACTACACAAATTTTTCCCCAGTACGTTTTCGCAGTAATTAGTGCCTTAATCATATAAAATTACTAGTTTTCAGTAACTTTAGGTTGTAGGTAAAATTGGTAGTTTGTAGATTAAATAAAATAAATTTCAAGTAATTAAAATTAAATTACTGTTTTAGTTACTTAAAGAAAGAAAGTTGATTAAGAATTTACAAACTTACGTAATAAGTTATATGATTAAAACAATTAACAACGATTGAATATCATCATTGATATAGACGCAAAGAAAACTTTAGATTTACAATATACTGTAATATTCAGATTTAGTTAAAAAATATGTTCGGCTTATAAAACACGCTAAAATGATTGCGATACCTGCAAAAGGTGAAAATTATCAAGTTCAAAGGCAGGAATATCGTCAAGCCATATTCCGTAAAGGGTTGACACATTATGTGGAACGACAGCATCTCAGGCTGCATCATTTATCATTTCAGCTCGTAACTGTCCACTTCTAAACATGGGTCCCCGCGTGAACCGTAATACCAAACGATAACTGGAACACAGGAAAATCATTATAAATAACAGAATTCATTTACTTGCCTGAAGAGATAGAAAGAAAAAACATATTTATTCGGCACATGCCATAAGTGCACACAACAAATAAAAAAAAATAAGTAAAAACAAAATGAAATAAATATGATAGGTGGTCTTCTCGTAGCTAAGGACCAGAATATGACAGCAGTTACTTTTATTAGAATGTCTTTGTTTTCTTCAAGGCACTATTACCAGGTGAAAAATAAACCTATGTTCTTTTTTTGTATTTTATTTCTTTTGGTCACTGTCAAATTGAGCGATATAAATTCAGAACGTTAACTCAAAACTAACATACAACTAGGAAGATTTAGGTGTGCATGTGCATCCGTAGGATCTGAAATGGGTCCTTCCCAAAACCGACTCGTCGTGTGTTGAATTTCATACAGTGAGATCGTACTGCTATTTATTGAAACCTGACAAAGTCGAATAGTCATAAAAAGGTTCGGTCAAATCGGTATGCTCAAAATTCGGACACGGCTTGAGACACTCACAACTCCATAAAATATTTACTTATGAAGTGAAAAGTAGACCCTGTTAATGCAGTGTCAACTTTTCAATTAGAATGTTCTCAATTCTTTCTTAGTTTTTTTTTTTTTTAATTATGATAATTTTAATTTTGTGTTTGATGCTCTTTTTAATGTGTATTTTTACTTTTTTACTAAACCGACATGTAATTCCTGAGGATTATTAATAAAAAGAGTAAAACTAGTGTGTAGATCACTGACAAGTTATCTTGGTGGCTGGGTGGCAGCTTGTGTTAGACAGGTTTGCATATACTACAGCACTACTATTTAAAATAACCCTATAAAGTGTCCCCAAATAAAATTTTGATACCTACTAATACTCCACTGTAAGATATTCTTGTCATGCTGGTTGGTAGGGACACCGAACAAACGGTTACCACGCACTCACTACATGGTTCTGAATCGTTATTGTCTACGAGTATCTCGTGGCTAAATAATAACAGACGCTCGGGTCGATGTTTAGGTTAAGCTGTGCTTGCCTAGGTTGGTCTGCGTATGGGTGACCACTCTTACATACCGGGTTTCCTCCGTACCTCGGAAAGCACGTTAAGCTGTTGGTCCCATGGCAAGTCGTTACAGGTAGTCAGTGGCCCAAAAAGTCTGACGACCAGTCTTGCCAAGTGGTATCCTATTACCCAGTACCTACTAACTGAGTTGTGGAGGTCAGATAAGATTGAGTTTGCGTTTGGATATTTGTCAGGAAACTGCTGTTTTTTTTTTAAATTACTGATGAAAAATGTCTGTGTAGGAGGGATCAAAACGATGACTTTTGACTTGGTAACCGTTTGCATCAGTATCGCTTCTACCATACACATATTACAGTACACAGTTCAACTGTTTCAAGGTAAACAAAACCGGTCCCGTTCACAGATAACTACACTGATTAACAACAGAGCATTTTCTCCGTATGTAGGCAATCAGAGCAGTCGGAACAATACGGTGATGATTCAATGCGCCGGCGCCGATAGTGAAAGTACCTATGAGTCAAGATATTTATGTTGCAGCTTCTGAATAGTGTTGACTTGAGGCGGTGTAGTGATGGTCACATTCCCATTGATGAAGGACTTATTTGCAAAACAGCATATTGTTTATTTTAATATAAACACTACTAACACTGGGTTGTGGAGGTCAGATAGGCAGTCACTCTATCTAAAATACAGGTCTTCAGCCGCATCCAGTTAGACTGGAAGCCGACCCCAATATAGTTGGGAAAAGGCGAGGCAGATGATCATGATGACAGTCATATGTTTTTTTTATCAATTTCTTACTTGGAGTCCAGTTTTGGCAATAAAACAAACATGTATAAACGTAACTGTCGGCATCCCGTTGTAAGTAATATAATCAGCTGTTTCATACGTTATTTGATTTGTAGATTAACACCAAGGATAAGTAGAATCACGAGTTTAAGTAACGGTCACTAATTACCAGACACCCTCCAGTGCACCTCTCCTTACCCTTCATGGTTACAGTCGTGGTCTGCGACTGGCGCCTCTTATGTTATGGTATTATAATACAAGCCGGCAAATGTTGGCTTCTGAAGATAGCTAACCTCAATAACTATTGCAATGAAGAAAATAAAAAAAACACGTAATATTATTTTTTACAGAGGCAGATTTTAAACCTGTACTACTAAAAACTGTAGCACAAGTCTAGGCAAATGGATCATTAATTTAATTATGAAAATAAGTACCTAAGGACCAATTTCAAATTAGGTTATCTCTGTTAAAAGTTAGTTATCTAGAAACTTGCAAAATAGTCTATTCCCAAACTTAAGTAAAAATTAGGTCTGATTAATTAATTTAGGCACGCATTAGTTACTATCAAAGGACTAATTTATGTGAAAATTCTATACCAATGTATAATATTTCCAAAAGGTAACTTGTAGTAATATTAATGTTTAAAATAAACAAAAACAATCGTCTAATTTAATACCCCAATAAAATTTTACACACGTAACAGTAATAAATTATACCAGAATAGAGAATTAGCTATCTGAAACGATATACATTATTTAAAATAAATGGCATAAAATTATCTCACTCAAAAACAAGCCTGAAATAAAATTCAGAAGAAGGGGAACATCTGAATTTTCATAAGAAGCCAAACCAGAAAAAGACTAATACGGAAAACGAAAAAATAAATGGAAAAAATTAAACAACCCTGTTAGGGCCGAAGTCGGCTAACAATCAAGATGGTTGTAACAAAGTGATAAATGTCAGGAAAACAAATGGGACATGTCACTGCAGTCCTGCGCCGACATATTGACGGAGCCCCAGAGCCCTAGAGCCGAGCCTTCTCTACCGGCTAATAATAGAGCCTTCTTTAAAATAAACTGACCAAACGCCATAACGTCAAGTCATTCCGATTATATCATTATCGATTGTAACAACCATGGCATTCTGTTGAACAGCTGAGCCACCGGTCCGAGGTTATTTAGCCGGGTTGTTTAGACGCAATGCAGATCACGTGTGCGCTGAAAAACCTCCAGCGGCTTCTGTATACGCCCTACGACATATTCCATCTCTATCTTTCACATAAAAGAAATGTTATGTTAGAACGAAAAGACGGTTTTGGGGTTGAGTCGAGTCGCCGACGCGTCTGCGTGCCGCGCACATCCCGCGGTCGATGCCGGAGCGTTGCGCGCGCCTGTGTCTACCTCGCAGGCCGTTTCAATCCATTCCGATCGGAGTTCTCGTGCCGAGCGGTCGATTCATACGCTAGCCCTGGGCGAACCGTCGGCAGTCGCGCCGGCGCCGCCGTCGGCGATGGACCACGACGAGGACAGGTCCTTGTCTTTGGGGACGGAGGTTTCCGCCTCTGTGCCCCCACCGAGCCCTCTCACGGGATGTTATTTGCTCGCGGTGATCGGGGAGCCCCACACTCACGAGCACAAGGAGATTATTCTGCAGCGTCTTGTTAAAGGTAAGCTGAACACTTTGTCGTCTTTGCTCACGAAAAAATTTGGAACTGTCAACGTGACAGCTGTCAAATTGGGAGAAAATTCAATTTGCCGGCGAGCGTCTATTGTGGAATTAGAAACGTTATTTTTTTAGCATCACAACACGCACTTTCTCCATTGATTCTTTCCGATGAAAATTATAGTTCCGATGTTTTCTGAGTGTTTGTTTTTTGCGTAAACAACGTGGTTATTTCGTGTCTTTTCGGGATATCGCGGGGTGGGTGAAATGTAAATTGAAATGTCTGTGTAAATTTGGAGAAATGTGATGTAATGCGGTAATTATGTAGATGAAGGTTTCGTTTACCGGCGTTGTCCGTTTTTCCTGTTACGTCACCGGTGACGTAGTTTGGCCTACGAACTATTATGTCGGTAAATAATTAAATGAAAACACTGCGGCAAACAGACCGCAGGACATTATTTATATTACGTAATACTTTTACTTTATTTTCTATGATGTATGAGCTAGTCTACAATAAAACTAAAGTAAAAATTACTGCAACATAAAACAAGCTTGATTTATTAATAACGAAGAAAGCCGGTTGTTGCAGTTTTACTTAGTTGTAAATTAACAAAAATAAAGTATGATTACTTAATCTGAAACTATTTCAACTTATAATAACTGAATATTTTATTTAAGGCGAATGTTATCGATAAAATGTTTAAATATACCGCAATAACGAAATATGTGGTAAAACAAAAACAATTAAACTTTGCTTTCTGCTTAGAGCCGGCTTTTAATAAATACAGTTGAGTCAATCTTACCCCAGAAAGATTTGTAACTAAGTACTTCTTTAACATTGCAAAATCCGATGTTACGCATTTTACAAAATCGTACCTACTACAAGATACCGGCGGCCGATAAGGCGACGATAATCTTGAAAATGATTCAAAACATTCAATTTCGCGGAAATTAAAAAAAACGATCAGGAATCGGCTGAAATACTTTTTTGTCACAATTTTTGTGCCATTTTTCGTCATTATGGACTTATGTCATTACAGTGGCGTGCAACCTTATTTTCTTCTGTTCTATATTTGAACAGGTGTCAATCTTAGCTGCAATTTTCTGCCTGATCTTCGGTAAAAAGAAAAATAGTCTATCAGCTGTTTTTTGCCGACGGAAGTTAGGCAGCTGTTTTTTTTGCCGACGGAAAGGTCAATGCAATGCGGTTAGGGTTGCAGAGGTCAACCAGCTGTCATGCGGATTACAATACGGAGCTAAGGAAGCCATCTTAAAATTAATAAAGGGAAAAGGATCAAAGGACCAGATTTTTTATGTTAGAGGGCTTGTAAGAACTTTATGATTGTAATCGATATTTTACCTAGTTGGATTACGAAGAAGGTAGTCGGAGGGCAATGGTACTTAGGACTTAGATTATAAGGAGGGGCAGTAAGAGCGTCATGCCATTGTAAAAATGTACATTTTTGTTTTTAAATAAACATTTTTGTAACAGATTTTTTTCACACAGTTTTCGCATTATTCAAATTACTTATTTTTCACACTCTACAGAAAACGGCCATTTATATCTTACGACCTAGTTAATAATTGTACTAATTTATTAATGATGTAGTTAGGTACCTTTACTTAAGATTTAAAAATACCAATTTAGAGAATCAGCCAAGTTACGCAAAAGATAAAGAAAAAGATGCAAGGTAGATAAAATTCGCATATCAACATTATCACAAAAGTAAATAAACAATTTCTGATTGCGCAAAATAATCTCAATGTTATCGGAATTTTGACTTAAAACTGCAAACAGTTTATAGAAGGTAAAACTGCACTTACTATTTCTACAAACGATTTTTCTTCCGCACTTATGACATAATGCATAATTCACGCTAAACGTGCACTGTGGCGTTTTTACGCATGATATGGTTAAAGTAAATTGACACGTCTAATTTATCAGTTGTCAGAGTAATAGTTTTTTCTGTTTAGAAAAAAAATCAATACTTGTACAAAGAAACTATACTTACATAGCTAACTGGTAATGAGGTCAATTTCTAGACAAGTTATATCTTTTTCTTAATAAGCCGGTTTTTAACCGAAAATTACAGAGGCTAGGTAATCGTGTTTTGCAAACAACCTCACCGGTAGGGTCCCATATTTAGAGCATGCGCGGAAAAGTATGCGGGTTTTCGTAACCTACCTCAATAGTTGAAATAAGTTGAGACCGTACTAAGAAAATAAAAATATACTTTGACTTTTACGTTCTCGATTAAATTCGGCACAAAGGTACGCTGTCACTATGGTAAAGTCATAGGATACTTTTTATCCCAGGAGTTTATTTCCATGTCATAATATCCGTCGCCGTCGGTAAAAGCTGGTCCTTTATAAAATAGAATCACCACAATAGGCAACTTAGATTATGTTCAAATACAACAATATTACGTAAAGTATTGTAAGGTGACCATTATTATAAAATATAGCATTCGCTTTTCTATCACAAAGCATGTCTTGAATCTTGAAGTTATTATAAACATTGAAACTTATGTGTTTATGTAATACCGAGATTATTAGACATTTATGATACATTCAGGATTTTATGAGAACGAATCTGTTTAGTTTAGGAAACTTTGGCAATAACTTATCTCCAACAATGATTGCTTAGTCATAGTTCTTGTACAAACAAAACATTTTCATAAATAAGTAACAACGCTATACATATATTGAGACCATAAAGGTTTTGTGTCCTTTAAGAATCGACAACGGTCGTGAATTAGGACCATTAGTATAAACGAATGGTAAAAGGACCAAATATTACTAAGGATTTCAGAACTATGACACATCTATAAAATATTAATAAAAGTACTTCTTGCTACTAAAACACGTTATTCTAAATGGTTAACTTGTTAGTAATTGTAATAACATCTACTTATTTTGATTGGAGCAGTTGTGGAGTGGTGTCACCCACCACGCGTTCTTGAAACCTACTGAAGTACCTACTTAATTGAAATCATGACTAATTATGAAGTAGCAAGTAAGTAGTGTTTCCTTGTTTTACTGAAAGAGACGTTTGTTAGCGACCTACACATTGATTCATTTTATTTAGCCAGTGACATTATAAAGGACCTACAACAAAATTTTAGTGGTCAAACTTTTAGCCGATCTTCTTATACCATGTAGATGGTAATCTAAATTGTGTCGGCCCAGAACTGAGCTACTTTAACGCTTTCAGTAGCATTTATCAGCTCCTGTAGCCGATGCAGTTTGCTGAATCTTACCACATTATCACCATCTGCCTAGCCTTTTCCCAACTATGTTGGGGTCGGCTTCCAGTCTAACCGGATGCAGCTGAATACCAGTATTTTACATGGCATTGTAGCATACATACTACATTATCTGTTTTCTAAATTCCGTATTGCATGACCTTTCTTTACAATTCTGACACCCTTATATTACACTCTTAGATTTTATGACTTAGGCGACGTTAACCACAACGGTTCCAAGGGGTGGCTAATAATCCCTTCCGAGGCTTGGAGAAGCATGATATTAACCAATGGATTACAAAGGGTTAGAAAAGAAACGACGCTGAATATGTCTATTTAACAAGAGTTTTTTTACAAAAGAAAACTGTTCGGAAAAAGTCGTTCTACATTTCTCTTGCAAGACAATGAAATAGATGGAAAAGAGATCTTTTTTTACTTTCGTGTCGATTGTACGACTTGTATAAATTTCTTGGTCCCAGTATCTGGCCACGTTAATCGCGGCGTCTTTTGGTCCTCTAAAGTGCAGGTGTTGAGACAACACAAGTTGGACATCGTCTGGTCGTGAGGACCGTGTTCACACTGTGTTCCGGAAGGATCTTTATTTCCACATTTTGCTAAATTGGGTTTACAGCAGCCTACTTGGACACGCAATCGCAGTCAATTGCTTTCCAAAACGACCACTACAGATAATATCCTGGAGGCAAATGTTCCCAAGTGTCGTTCTACATTTTTGGACAGCAAGAGAAAATGAAATAGATATAAAAGAGATGAAAAACTAGTATTTCATAGCAGTGGCGAGATAAGGGATCGTCTTGACGTTACTAACATGAAAGAGTGATGGTCAGACCCGTATATTATTACGACGAGATATGAGGAACTATATTTCGAAAGAGGGTTTCTGTTATAGGGCTGTATTTCACTGAAGATAACACAAAATAAATATTGGAGTGACATAGTTGCAAAAACGATTTTAGGGTTTAGTAAAAAAAAAAGTTAAGATTTCTTAGTGATGTCAAGTTTAACTCAAGGGTTTTACAATAACGGCCGAATACTTTTATTTAACAGATACTCAAAATTAACGTTTGGCCAAACAAAATTTAAAGTTTAGGAGCTCTGTTTAAATGTTAAGCAGCCCTTAAATTTTGAGTGACGTTTCAGTAAACGGGGGTTTATCTTCCGGAATAAATTCTTTAAATGCTTGTGCAGATCGCATCAAATCCCGTTACGAAGATTAGAATGCTAACTTGGTCAATAGACATACGAAAGGCGTATATCTATACATATTCTAAACTAAAGTAGCTAGCTAGTAATGTGCCTGCCTGGGTTCGAACCCACGACTTACTCGTTGTTTGCAAGTCGGGGCCACCACCACTGCTCTTATCTATAGATATAGCTATGTGCAATTGTGCAAGTCATAATCTGAAAATCTCAAGGCCGTCTACACGAAGTCGCACGAGAAAGTAGAAAATTTAGCACAGATATACCACGGTGTTATCTCGCATGACATAATGATAACGAGTGATAACACAGCTTGTGATAATTCGGTGATACAATGCAACTAAAACTCTTCCACATGTATTCATTCATAATTTAATTAAACTGAGGAGTCGGAGAACAATCTTGGAGGTCTTATGGAGGTCAGTTAGGACGCTGCAGATACTGGTATTCATCTGCTAAGGTTCGTAGCCGACCCCAACTTAATTGGGAAGCAGATGACTAGAGAGAATGAATGAAAAGAAAACAGGGTTGTGGAGGTCAGATGGCATTCAGTGCATATAAAATACTGGTATTCAGCTTGATCCGGTTAGACTGGCAGCTGACCCCAACATAGCTGGGAAATGGCTGGCTGGTTGGGCAATGATGATGAAATGCGGCGTTGTTTATTCAACAATTAAAACATAAATAAAATCGAATATTAGTTACAATCACATCAAACGCGATTTAATCAGTGAATTACCAATAAATGCATTTCGATGTGAAATATTTGCGTTAAAATCAGGAATCGAAAATAATGTCGTCGTTGTTTATTTTTAACTAGCCGATGCCCGCGGCTTCGCTCGCGTAAAATTATATACTAAAACCTTCCTCTTGAATCACTCCATCTATTAAAAAAACCCGCATCAAAATCCGTTGCGGAGTTTTAAAGATCTAACCATACATAGGGACAGACAGACGCGGCGGGAGACTTTGTTTTATAATATGTAGTGATAGTGATTCCTCTAGTAGTTATTAAAGCATACTTTATTTACCTACATAGTTGTTCCCTTGTAAGATGATCTGACTGTTCAAGTCTATTCGGATTCAGTAAGAACATATAGGAAAGTAACTACCAATATCTGATGAACAGAAACGAACAAAAGATACACTTACCCAATAGTTGTTAAAAATGAGTACAATTGTTTTTACATTTGTTGGTTTTTACAATTGCTTAGTCAACTTGTTCAAAAATACTTATACAGCCATATTTTCGGATTTGCATTAACCAAATAGTGACAATATCAGGAATGCAAACACACTGCAAATAAACAAACAAATGCAACGCAAGCTGAATAACAGTATTTCACAGTTTTTTTAGCCACACAAGGTTTTAGCTGAATAATCAAAGAGACAGTCGGTGACATTGTAACCTACAACTATATTATAAGTGTTCCATTTTAGTAGAGATTGTCTGAGGGCCCACACGAAGTGACGCTTTATCATTGACTATAGCAAAGTTAGAAATGTACTGAATTGACATAACGGCGATGAAAAAGTTAGACATGTATAACTTGTATAGGAGTGACACAAGCTACTGGCAATCATTACAGCCATTTTCTATAACTTACTTACGTATAACTGTAGGTTAATATGCCTACTTCCGTAGCTATCGGTGTTCCTATAAACAAAGAATATAATCGCGTCACATACCTATTACTAGATTCATGGAAAAGAAAAATCAATGAAAACTTTTCTGTGACGTTCTTCGGTCAGTAACAAAAATGTCAAACAGACCAAGAGGGGCAACCTACGAATAGTTATTGAAAATAGCAGTTATTCAATCACATTAAAAGGAATTACACGAGATGCTTCGATTTTGTTTGCCAATTACTCAGGCCCTATAAAGGAAACAAACAATGAAGGTATATCAGCATGAAATAACGAAGAATATCACTAACCAAGTTCTCAATTTCGGAGATTTTGATACGTGGATACAACGCCGGCGTATAACCGAAGCCTCTCAAGTAAGGCCGAGGGATGGGCGCCATATTATGAGATTACGCCCTACGCCACGCTCTGTGAAAATAATCCAAGAGCGGACGCTCGAATTCACTATATTATTACATTATCCGAAGTTTTATCGTGTTCTTACTTGTGCCGTTTTAGTTTAGGAGCTGCGCCGTTTTAGTGGCTATTCTGTTTTCTTTGATGTTCAATTGTTTGGCTTTTGTTCGAGACTAAATTAGTTATATAGTTGTGTTTGGTGGGTTTATTGTCGTAGTAATAGGGAAATGGATAATGTTAGTGTTATTTTCAATGTTCAACGATTTGCGTCTTGATTTCCTATCGGTATAACTAGAGGGTGTAATGAAGGAAAGGACCTATAAACCAGAAACTGTATAAATCGCATAGCATAGATGATAAAACTGGGTAAGCAAATTATTGTGAATGGTGACATCAGTTAAGCGCATGCGAATGATCAAAATACAATCATATTGTTAAAGAAATATCTTAAACTACGAGAATCATGTTATAAGACGACGAAATAAAATAAAAATAAGAGAAATAGGGGGACGTACAGATGACATTGAGAAGTACAGGTAACTTGTAATCACCAGTTTCACCTTATACCTAAGCTAGAATCTATTTACCGTCAAAAATTCAACGAAACAATAGAGATATTAACGTAGAAACACCAAATAACAGCCAAAATTAAATCCGGTTTTATAGACAAGCATTGATGTATGATGCAAGCGATTGTTTAACTTTAAAACCAGTAGGATAACTTCAAAAAACTCATCAATTTACGTTCACTTACCCAACGATCACTATAATAATACACACACCTCCTTTTCGTGACGTAATCACTTAAAAATATTTGATTGTTTTATTTTGGCACGCGTACGGTAATGTAGTAAACGAATTTGTATGACAATCGTTACGGATTGTTAGATGGCTAAAGGCGTTGAAACTAGCATTCCTGCTGACACATTGTTCATTGAAAGATAAGTCTTACCAAGAGGTCCACAGTAACTGGGCTGTGGAGCTCAAGCTGTCGCTTCATGTAAAATATTGGTATTCAGCTGCATTTGGTTGGACTGGAAGCCGAACTTAACAAAGCTGGAAAAAGGCTAAACAGTTGATGAAGACTGTACATAGTAACCCTTTCAACAACAGTCTTGCTGACCGCTTAGTCAATCTTTTTACTCTTGTGTCACGCCCACCTTCGCAACGTGCCATGAGGAATATGCTCTTTTAGGTTTTAGATTTAATACTAATTCTCATAAATTACTTTAATTTGTTCTTATACCTACCTCAATGACCAAAAAAAACCGCCAGTTATATTATCTTTTTTTTTTGTTTTGTTGCGAAAACCAAAATTGATGAAGATACGACGCTTTTAAATTCTCAATACGTCACGCCCTTGGTAGAATCTTAAGGGCGTTCTGACGTCACGAGCGGTTTTTAGGGTTCCGTAGCCAAATGGCAAAAAACGGAACCCTTATAGTTTCGCCATGTCTGTCTGTCTGTCTGTCCGCGGATAATCTCAGTGACCGTTAGCACCAGAAAGCTGAAATTTGGTACCAATATGTATATCAATCATGCCGACAAAGTGCAAAAATAAAAATTTAAAAAAACATTTTTATTAGGGTACCTCCCCCAGACGTAAAGTGGGGAGCGATTTTTTTTTTAATTTTGACCCTGACGTGTGATATATTGTTGGATAGGTATTTAAAAATGAATAGGGGTTTTCTAAAATCATTTTTTGATAATATTAATATTTTAGGAAATAATCGCTCCGAAAGTCAAAAACAATGTGTCCCCCCCCCTCTAACTTTTGAACCATAAGTTTAAAAAATATGAAAAAAATCACAGAAGTAGACCTTTATATGAACTTTCTAGGAAAATTATTTTCAACTTGATGAGTTGAATAGTTTTTGAGTTATATAGCACTTTTTCAAAAAAACGCAAATGATAACTTTGTTTTTCATACAAATACTATGAAAAACAAAGTTATTTTTGCTGACGAAAAATGTTGGTATTTTTAATGGTCTGGGAAGCTACGGAACCCTACAGTGAGCGTGGCCCGACACGCTCTTGGCCGGTTTTGATGCGTAATTTCATTTGATACTTTCGTCATGCCTATTGTAAGGGTTCCAACTTAAAATATCTGCAAGACGATCGCCATCAGCCATTTCATTCTAGCTAGGTATCTAGTATAACGATGTCGGCAAGATACAAACCTAGGTGGTTAAATCGCGTGTGCGTCGGATACAGTCGTGCGACTTCATGATCTCAATATATTGCGGCTTGACGTATCGGATCAGCATCAAATTATTGGCTTAGTTAATTATTTTGACACTGTTCATAACAGGTTCTTTACCCACCTGTGAAGATTGGAATATTATGTGATTAAAGTTACTAATCTCAATTAAATTATTTTATTGATTAACGTAATATCCTTCACACATTTGAATATACTATTAGGTATTTATATTAATTTGCATTTACTAAGTCCAGAATTTATTCTGAATATCCATAATTAGAATTGCGAAGGAAACAAGAAAATGTAGAATATGACATTTATTTATGGCAATAAGAGTAAAGAAAGACCGAAGAAACGATGGATGCATGGTATGGCTAGAAATGAGGCCATAGACTGCCAACATAAGGAGTTATAGATAAGTATGGAAGAAAGAGAAAAACGACTCATGACATGTAGAATTATAAAGGAAGAAGACATGCCGCACCGACCCAAGTCCAAAGACCCACGAGATGACGATGATGATGTTAGCAGCCGGGCAGTACTTTCAAACAAAGACCTTTGCGAATCAAAGAAGGAAAACACGATCTTACAAATTTGCAACTGAATGCACAAACTCATCGTTAAAACTAACGTCGGTACAGATACAATTTTCACCATTATAACAAGTTGATATTCTACGACATGATCAATGATTTCTAAAGAATTCCCAGGATTCCCGATTAGGTCGTTGTAAAGACCTGAAAAGATCTGTCTTTCTGTCACATACAATCAAATATTACACCTACCAGTTGAAACAGCATGCACCAAATATATTCAAACTCATCTCTCGACCCGTTTAAACAAAGCGATCTGTCTGCAAGTCCTAAGCGAGCGATGCAAAAAGAAAGCATGCAAGTAAGACTATAATTATGTCCGTCACATACCGCGGCTATCGGCGCGCGCGTCTCCGTTTTGTAACGATTCTAGATCTGTTATCGACTAGAGTATTCGAGATAGTTTCATTATTTTCAGTTGTTGTTCTAGTTCATCTATGGATATTTGAGAATTGTTACGAAACTGTTACTTACGTCTAAATTTTTAGAGTTCATATATCACCGTTGGCTGCCTTATTTAACCCACTGTTGTGTATGAAGCTATCTCCTATTTGAGCTATGCTTCCGTGATCAGCGCGAGTCTAAATGCTTTACCTCTTCTACGATTTTCTCAGTCTATCGTTCTGCCTGTTGATCTGCACTACTGCAACACTTCCTCTTCTGTCTTTCAGCAACATAGGATCCTTATGTTCACTTAATGCTCTAGGATCATTTATATGATCAATTTTCTAATTTCTCTGCAGGTTATGGACTGAAGCACTTGGAAGGTATTTTCATTCTTTTAAAAATTCATGCAACGAATGCATGTTGACATTTAATTTTATGACTATTAAGGTTCTGTTGTCTTTAGATCGTTTAGGATTGTCAGCAAAATTGCAAAAATTGCTATTCGTCTAGTTATATTATTCTAGTGTTTGAATCATCCCAAGCCCCAATACATCTAATTTTCGTGACTCTTCTGTCTAAAACTAATCATGTGCTAGAAATGAGTGTCCTACAGTCAAAATGATATTTCTGCCATTTAAATTCTTGACGATATGATTCACAATAGATCTTAATACAAAAATTGAAATATACTAGAGGACTAAGACCAAATGACATACTATATACCAGTGATATCGATGATGGTAAAAGTCAAGAATATATTTGATTGACATCAGCTACTGGAAGTCATATTGAAAAACCTTTCAGCAAGATTGATCCTTCATTTCAAGGAGGGCCCTCAGGTCTTTCTAAAAACCGTAAAAAAACCGTACCGTTTCTTAAAACCGTAGCCAAATATAAATACAATCAAAATTACAAAATATGCGTGTCATCCACATTTTACGTAAATACTCAAGGGAGTAACTAAATAAGCAAAAACATTAATTATACCACAAACAAGTAAACGCTGTTATTTTGTGATCAAATTAAAATTTTCCAATTAAGTACTAATAATACGAAAATTGTTATTTTCTATGTACATTGAATTAATATTCACTTCAATTTGCTTGAACCATCAAAAGCTTGAACTAAGTTGGTTCAATGAAATGAAAGTGCATTCGGGATTGAAAGCTAGGGTTTGGAACATCGTTAATTTTAGCTGACTGAGCATGTTTGTGGAAACATTGAACTTTTTAAATTAGAATTGGAAGACGTTACAGTTGATAGAAAAAGCAGGGAAAGATGAAAATAATTGATCAGAATAAGATAGATAAAATAGTAACAAAAGAGCCCATGACATATAAGTTACAGTAGATTATTGCATCTGAAGAAGAAAATACTATATAATTAGCAAAAGATGACAACTAGCAGTAAGCAAAAATAAAAACCCCTTTGAAAACAGTAACAATTCAGAACAAAAATCTTCTTAAAATATTAAATTTTCGTATTACCTGCACCCCAGTAAATCCTGGGATTACCCTAACCATTGCACTTCAATGATATTACACAACCATATGGCTTGTGATTAACATTAAACCGGATTATGAAGAAATTAATAAGGTCAAGGTCACAATCGAAGGTCACAAAGTCAAGGTTAACGTAACGGTCACGAATACCGTCGCGATAATTCTCGAATAACGGATGAGAGAGACAAAGGGGACGCTACCTTACCGGTAAATATGATTTACCATTAGAATACCGGAATCTACGATGTAGAAATTGGAGAATAGAATAATACTCGTAGGCGTTTGAACACAATTTAAGAGGTAGAATAGATACTAAGCCTGATAATGTTAATGAACGGGATACGGAAATTTAAATGGTCGTTTATTTCGTTTAAATCATATAATCCAATTGATAGTAAATTATTCAAAGGGACGCAGATCATTTAAAGAGGTCTTCCTAAATCCTGAATTCAGTTTTGTATTTGTTTGTTCTGATTTATCAAGTCATGTAAATAGAAATGTCTCAAATGTCATTATTTCTGTTTGAGTATTTGTTTTTCTTCTTTACTATTTCTATTACAAAGTAACTCTTTGTAAGTTATTAGTCGGTTGCCTCAGCTAGTCATTTATTACAAACCCGAGCCATTTACAGCCAGCCATAAAAGTATTTCAACATAAAGAATTATGATTCCAGGCACTATTACAGCAATTCTGTATTTCTGTACAATGAAGTTTTGCTAAAAATATCGCTTAAACTCTTCGTAGTATTGTCCCATTCGACCTTCCAAGCTCAAACTCATTTTTACCATTTTCGCAGTTGGCAACACTAACCATAAATCTTTAGTGAGGTAACACTACCACGCAATGCTTGCGTGTCAAAGTTAAACTACAGTTGAAAAATATTAACACCCTAGCGAGTAAGTGCAAGTTTTTTAGATTAAAAACATTAAAATAGGCTTTACAAAAAGTCGTTGTATTTTATGACCTAGTAAAACGGCCTAGCTTAATGTTTTCATAACTAAACACTGCTATTTTAATTATACGGGGAACTTTTTTTTTAATCTTTGAGAAATCATCCTGAAAACAGTTGAAAAAAATCTATTTAAAAGAAAAGAATGTCGTAAGATTCATCACATAATTATCATGGACAAGAAAACGAGTACACCAAATCCGTCTTTAGTGCTATCCTATAAAAAAATCTAATTGAACAAAGAATGAATAGTAAAATTACAGAAGAAATTCACAGAAACTCCGTTACAGCAGTAAGAAGTAATATCGGAAACGTAGTTCCCGGCGCTAAAATGGATTCTGAAACGACGATAAAATCTTAAGAGCCCATAATAAATATTACTGTTACGAAAATCAACACGGGATGCTTATGCTCACCATTTATTTGTCATTTTCTGGATACTTTCAATTTATCGCTGTGAAAATCTGGTTCCTTTTGGTTCCTGTGAAAACCTTTTCTTAAGCGGAAATTGGAAGTTTAAAACGTGTTGCTACAAGTAATGGTTTAAAATGATGAAATATGCCATTTTCAGTAAGTGAATCAATTACTTCATCTCAACCGTTTCACTGTTCAGTGTTTGTGATGACTTTTATTTCTGCTCTTCTATATCCGGTTTCATTTTTGTTTCGCTGAAGAAACTCTTCAGTTATGTTAAAATTCCTAAACTCTTGGTTCGGGTCCTACAGAATATTAACCATTTGCTTTCAAGGTTGATCATCATTAACAGCAAATACTGTAGTACTTGATTTGTCTTTTTTCCTTATTTATACAAATAACTGTGTTATCATCTCACGTGGCTAATAAATTGTTGATTAAGCAAACCAAATTCAAACATCCTTAACACCGTCATCATCATCTTCATATTCCTGCCCTTGTATCATGTTACTTGGAGTAAGCGCAACGTGTTTTTTTTTTCCACTCTCCCTTGTCGACTGTCACGTAATCATTTACATCATTTTCCTTCTTACCAGACTACACCTAACCTTTGCTTATTAATTCAGCAAATACATGAAATTGCGATCAGCAATACAACAAGTCAAGATATCATACCAATAAAACTATCGAACAGACATTCAGTTAAGAATACCCCAGAAAGCTGCATGAGGCGCCGTCATTCGAAACCACTTGTTACCAACCTGAGGCATGTTGGGTCTACAGCTGACAACAATGCATAATGTTGTGTTGCTCGCGCATTGTCGGGGACAACCTACTTCCCATCGCCATTTGTACGATGATGTACGACTGTAATACTGGTTTTTGTGTTGTTTCTAGATTAGATAGAGATGAAATGACTAGACTTGACACGTGACGGTATCTAAAAAAAATGAACTTATAAGAAAAAGAGGGATCAATCTTCCTAGAAGGTCAAAGCTAGGCTGGTTATTGTCCCTTATCTATTTGGGCGCAGCATATCGTAACTGTCTTATTCTGCCATTAAAACAAACCCAACCCGTCCCATTTAATCAATCCCTTTTCTAGTCAGTGAGATTGATACAAAATATGAAGTCAACAGAACTACTGTTGACTTCGTACAAAATATCGAGTAATTTTATTCATATTGCAACATCACCCGCAAAGCTCATGCCAGCTTTCAAAATCATGACTTTAACGTTCTAGATTGGTCGTAGATAGCACACATTGTTGTAATGCAACTTGAACCAATCTTAAGCCAATATCTTCAAATGCTCTAACGGCCTTTGCAGTTTTACCTACTAGGTCAATAAGCCAAGAAGTCTTTAAAAAATCAACAGTTACTTCACATCTATTTCTGTGCTAAGTAAATATTTACCTAAGTGCGAATAGACACGTGTCATTAGTCGCGTCTGATTTCTGTGTGTGTCACACTGTAATTTACATAGTTGTTAATGTAGAAATAAAAGTAACGATTATTTTATTGTTGAAGTATGTACAAACTGAAGATGATGATGGTGTCAGTGTAGCACTTAGCTCATCTTTTAAACTGAGGTAAAAGAATGTGAAGATACTAAAGATGTTTCTGCAGATTTAAGTTTAGTTGATCACAATGAAGTAATAGTGAGAAAAGATGGATGGATTGTGTGAGAAATTATATGAAAGAGACCTAAATGATGCCGTGACGTCTAACAGAAGGGTAGAAGAAAACGTGTTGCGCTGACCCTAAGTAGAATGGGACAAAGGCAGAATTGATGAAGATGAAGTAGTAGGTAAGAAGTGATGGTGTAGTTGAAACTAATCTGCAGACCTGCTCACTGATGTAACTAAAATTGATCATCTGCAGTTCTTACTTGCTTGGAATCATAATTTTATATTTACTTCACTATTATGATTTAAAAATATTATAAACAGGTTTTATTTAGCTTTATGACTCACATTAGGCGAATCCATGTGTTGCATATTAACACTAAGTTTGAATGAACCGGAAATGTCTCGACAATGACCTTCCTAAATTGTAAACATTACATCACGATAAGATGTGGGTTCTGCAATCTGCAATTTATCTCATCGCTGTCATAATAAAAGTGATGTCATTTGAAAATTATAATTGGAAGGAAACCTATTATATCATTTTTGGATGCATCAAAAATCAAAATAGCTTTCATGGACAGACTTCATCCATCTGCTCTTGTCACATTCTACTTGGGGTCGGCGCAATACATTTCTTCTTTCATTCTCCCCTGTCAGACGCCTCGGTATTATTAACTCCATTATCTTTCATATCATCCCTCACACACTCCATCCATATTTTCTTTTGGGTTCCTTTTCCTCTCCATCCATCACCATTCAGACTTCAGAGACATTGCTGATTAATAAATTATTTCTCACTAAATCCTGGGCTGTCAATCCTGCTAACTAACGTTGAGATGAAGGCGCTGTTAGTAAACATTTGCGAAATCCCCTGTGGATTTTTTTTATTAGTTAGCCTGAGTTGTCCCACTCCTGGACAAAGGCCTCCTCCCATTCCTTCCAGTTTTCTCGGTGTTGCGACTCTTCTCGCTAATTAACGAGGCAAGGCATCCCGCCATCTTCTCTTCGGTCTGCCGCGAACCTGTCTAACTGTCTCAGGGCTCCAGTTTTTGTTCTGTGGAAATTGTGTATAAGACAACGGCGTTAGTTAAGGCCACCACTACTAAAAAGCCATTTTCTATTATACTAGTGTTCGTGATCAAATAACAGCACAAAATGACAGGACAAAACGTGAATAAAATTATTCTATTGCAAATGGAGAGATTACTGATTCCAGAATAAGAATAAGAAAAATTTATTTTTCAGAAAAGTACATTCAGTGCATTGATTCCTGAAACTCACACTAGGATTCCCTGTGTCGTGAGTTCCAGGCTCCTTCGTTTACATTTTATGATTTCTTTTTATCCAGTAATTTTTTTTATCCAGTAATTTTTCATTATTTATTTGCTAGACTAAATAATCAATGTAAATTAATATCAAAATTTCTGGTTTTGGCTCATATTCTGCGATTCTGGCTCAAGTTTGAACTAGTTTTTGCTCATTCATGATGACCCACATTTTCAATTTTATGTTTACTTATCATTAGTGTGATAGCGTATCGTTTAGTTGGCAATCTCACTGAGATACGGTTTGTGCTGACTTTTAAGCGCCGATATCGAATAATGACCGTTATCTAATTACATAATAATTGCATTATTAGAACCTTCACTTACGTCATATCGAAGTCCTTCTGACTGAAAACCAACATTGACATTATCATTGACAATGAAAATGTGATATTTACCACGTTCACTATTCGTTTCGATTTCAGTGTTAATGATTATTTTAGTGACCATGTCAGTATAAAAACAAACAGTTCCACTGTTATACCCTCGACATTGACCTCCAAACTGAGTCTACCATCACTCACAGTCACACTAGTATGAATCACGCTGCGCGCGCGCCGGAAGCAGCGCCCGCTTCCTTATATAACTTATAGGGGGCAATTAGGTCCGAACCCGCGGTTTTCATTGGTTCGGTTGCCGTTATGTGAAGTCGTCAAGTGATTAGTATTGTTTTGGTGTTAGTGATTAGTGAGTAGTTTTTTAATCAATAGAAGTAGAGGAGTTTGACTGCGATGTTGAATTTTATTTGGAACAGTTATAATTTTTTTTCAGCCGTTTTTGTAATTTTCACAGCACGTAACCACCAAATATAATTCCGAACTGATTTTGATTCGGTTTTCAACGTCTTTTAAAGCCGGAAGCACATTATTATTTAACTCAACTTGCACTGAAATCTCGGTGTAGGTACATCAAAATATGTTGTCATTGCATTCGTGCGGAGCAGAAATCGGTTTTTAAATTTTAAATTATTGTTTTATGTTTATACCAAGTCACTCCGGGAAGACTCCCGATTTTTATTCTTTCATTTTTCTTGTTGCAAATCTTTCGTGATTATAAACACTTAAGAATCCCGGAAAAATTACCAACAAGGGATACAAATATTCTATTGGGGCCATTAATATTACCTGCAATTCATAAAATGCCAATAATTATATGCAAATACCTATAATTACTAGAATTCTATTGAAATCCATAAGCGTGAAGTTTCTTTTCTTATTGATCATAAAAATAATTGTAAACTAGGTCACTGCTATTTTTCTATAACGGACTAATTGCAATAAATTATTTTATCCATAAATAAATTAATAATATAATTATTGTCTAAAACCCGTTTGAATGCAATTATTTCTATTGACTCGTATCTTTATAATTGTGGCTACTCGATTAATACTAATTAGACCATTTATGTAAGTTCTTATTAATTCAAAAGTCATACTTATTTAATACTAGCTTATCCTGCGGCTGCGCTCGTGGAGCCGGTCTTTTTCCGATGGAATCGTACCACCGGCATAAAAAATATCCTCTAACCTAATGCAGGTCGTCTTAAACCTGTCTGCCAAATTCATTGTAAGGCGTGAAATGGCCACAGACAGACTGACATGCAGGCAAATTACCCAATTTTAATGCTAGTATTTTGCCCAACGCATTTTGCAATTTACCAAAATACCAATTATAACATTAACCTACATAACTCAAGAATCGAACCTAACACCGCAACTACTCAAACTATTACCCATTAGGGTCTACGATCATAAATTATGATGTCATATAGGATCGGTGACCGCAAGCTAAATTGGGAGCAAGGAAGAACCGTATTACTTGAGTTTAACGCTATCTAGAGGGACGTTTGTAAACTTAGCACTTTGATTTATAGGTCGTCTGCGAATTTCGTGTGTTTTTGATGTTCCTTTCCTTTAGATAAGATCTAAGATGAGCTCGCATTGATAATTTAAACAAACTGAGGAGTCATAAATGCATTTACATTTATACAATGTAACATACTGCTCTCAAAACGGTGAAGGAAGACATCTTGAGGAAACCGGCATGTCCTAGAACCAAAAAATTCGAAGACATGTGACATCTACCAATTCGCACTGGGCCCGCGTAGTGGATTATAGCCCAGTCTCTCTCATAGAGAGGAGGCCTGTGTCCCAGCAGTGGGAACATTAATAGGCTGATGATGATGATGATGCATGTAATACACGGACACCACGGGCGACCACAAGTTCTGAAAACTATTTGTTCCGTTTACAGGCCTTAGGTAGGTACTGGCTTACGATAGAACAGTTAATTACTATGTGTTTCAATTATCTACTGCGAATAACAATGAACAAATAGAAATGTGTGTGCGATGTGCTCACCGTAAAATGGATCAATTAATCTGGTGGTTTCATTTACATAGAAAGCCATTTTTATATTTATGTAACCGTTTTTATAGTTTTTCTATATATTTTCCGTAATGTCGGTGTGGCGTTTACACTTTTTTAGCTTGATGGGCGAGTTCTAGTTCTTCAATACAGATACGTATTGAAGAACTTAAAAAAAGTTGTGGGCTGCCTTTATTATTAGCAAAACAAGAAAATGTTTTAATATGAGAAAATCATCAGTCGACTGTGAAACTTGGTCTTCGTCTTGTTTTCAAACACCCTGGGTGGTCAGGCCTCAGTTGATAAAGGGCAATATTTTTCCAAAACTTAATACTTATACATGATTTTTAAAAAGCATAAACATTGTTTGTACCAAAACTTAATATACATTGTTGCGACCCGAATAGCGTAAAGTAGTGAGGCTGCCTTACGTTCTTAGGGTCCTAATACACATTGTTTTTATCAAAACTTGACATCCATATTTTTTAACAAAACTTAATACATTGTTTTTACCAAAACTTAATATACATAGGTTTTACCAAAACTAGATAAACTTAGCAAATATCTTGCTTTCATTACTCTCTGCTTCTGAACTCACAAGATGGAAGAGGTGGCACACACCTGCTTCGATTTGTCCATGCATATAATCTAGCTATAGTGTCGAACCACTTACCTGATACAATGTAACCACGTCAAACACAATTACTATGCAACAGTAATCGTCCATGAATACCTGTGTCCGGTATGGATGAGTAGACGCTACATCTCAGCTCCCTTGTACCATACGATAGGCAGGAACAGAAGATACAGTACGACAAAAGGACATGACTTTCGAAAGTTAATTATTATATTAGTGACTTAGTTAGATTTTATTAAAATTATCTCCGGGTTGCATCGAAAGTCGTTTAAAGGTTAAGGCGTGACATGGTGACAGACTTGCTTGACAGACAGACATAATCCTCTACTTTATATTTACGTACTAAGTCATAATTCTCCTGCACGTATCCTAATTTATTTGGGGTCGACGCAGCATGTCGTGTTTTAAACTAATATTACAAAGAGGAAAGATCTGAATTTTTGTTAGTTACGATTTAACTCTAAAACTACTCGAACGATTTTAAAAATTCTTTTGCCCTTGGAAAGCCACGCCTTTAGCGCTAACATGAGCTATATACGGTGAAGGTGAAGTCCGCTAGTTTTCCATACTTCTCTAAAATACTCGTCATGTCATCAGACACGTCCTTTTTTTGCCATAATATCATCCTTCACACAGTCTATCCATCGATTCTTTGGTCTTCTTCTACTCTCCTACTCCTCCACATTCATAGCCAAAACTTTTCTCAAAATATTACGTATACTAGGCCATTCTGTCTTCTCTCTCTCCCTTTTAAATCAGTTTTCTTTAATTTTGAGCCCGATTTTCAATTGTTTTTCAAGAGAGCATTTCAATCGTGTGTTCTTTGTTACGAGTGGAACTTCTATTCTGCGTTGCTTTGCCTCTTGATGACTTGATTACAGTTACGTATTCATGCTTCTTATCCGTTGGGGCGTATGTAGGGATAGTCAAACAAGTTTCCGGATTTGCATTTAATTCGAAATTAAGTTGATACGGCAAAAATGCGGCAGTTTATCAGTAACTAATGACATACAACCATTTTGTGAGTCTTTGTACAAAAATGACCAATTAACCTGACACAATTCAATATAACACGCTTATATAGTCACTTTAAATTGAAACAAACATCACTCATATTAAACTTTCGCCCTCTCGACGAAACGCAACACAATGCCCACTAAAATCGAGCACGTCTGACCTAAAAACAGACCCCTTAAATCCCCATAATAATTACACACAAACACCATTGTTAGTCCCCATTGTCTGAATACCATATAGACCTCGACACCCGATGTAGCGATAGCAAACAAAAAGCTAATTAAAGCTTGCTACTCACTCGTGTCTGCTACACTTAGGGTTCCCATATCCCAGATAAATAAGATTTCTAGAGTAAATTCCGAATATTTGAAGAAAATTCCGAATTTTTGAATTTTGTAATATGATATAATTTTATTCTACAATTTTTGATATATAATTAACTAGCGGACGTCCCGCGGTTTCACCCGCATAGTTCCCGTTCCCGTGGGAGTACGGGGATAAAATATATCCAATGTTACTCGTGGATAATGTAGCTTTCGAATGGTGAAAGAATTTTTAAAAACGGTCCAGTAGTTTTTAAGCCTATTCATTACAACCAAACAAACAAACAAACAAAGTTTTCCTCTTTATAATATTAGTGTAGATAGAGAGGTTTATTGCCGAACATTGCCGGGTGCTTGAAAAATAGGTACAAATTATATAACACCAATAAATTATAGTAGGTACCTATTTAAATGATACTGGTGATTTTTGTGTTGGTATCATTTCATAATTTTTGCCAAATCCAGAGGTTTTAGAATATCCTCCGCAATCCGGACATTGATCTAAAAATCCGGACGTATGGCAACCCTAGCTACACTTGATCGTAAAGAATATTAGCTTACAAAGTATTCATAAGAGTGCAACAGTTTTTTAGGCCCATCTGATAAAGTTGTGTTTGGTTTTTGTCGTACTTAGCCGTTCGCTTAGCGGTAGAAGAAAGTGTGTGGGAGATCGCATGTTTCTAATTAAAATCTGATTGGAGGCTATTTTTTTCACAATTTATAGCGTAAGAGCCTCAATGTGAAAATTACCGCTTATTTTGCCTTTCAGCATTGTTTCAAAGATGAACTTGAGCAATGATCGAAATACGTATAGACTCTGCTACTCCTGTCCATACTATGTGCTAGTATGTCTGTCTGAACACGAAAACATAACACGATATAATACTGGTTGTAAATAGAGCCCTCACAAAGCCGTCAACTAAACATTCTGTACATAAACAAAGTCTATGCGAAAATTGTTGCTGGGAAACGACTTTTTTTTGGGTGAAAAATCATGTTTTACGGTATAGGACTCAATGTAACACACTCAAAACATTATGCTGGTGGATGCATTGAGTAGTACGAGGGTCGTGGAAAAGTTGTTTAAGGTGTTGCAAGTTTGAAAATTATAATTAAAACATTAAAAACTAGTGAAAAGTTGGAACTTTGAACGCCAACATCTCCGTAAGTAGAAGGTTCCTAGGATCATTTTTGTTCTGGACTATTCTGTAGAACAAAAATGATCGCAATAATGGGGAGAACACGTACCTTTCGGCTTCTTTAAGGTTCTATTTACACCCTGCATAGGTAGAAATTGGGTTGTAATGTTGTACTATGAAGAAAGAAAATAATTCAAATCGGTTCAGCCATCTTCGAGTAATCGGAGAACATACATGAAAAATAAAAAAGGTTCCGACGAATTGAGAACCTCCTTTTTTATTATTATTTATTTTTATTGAAGTCGGTTTAAATTGATAGGAACAAGCTAAGCAACGAAACTGGAGCTTGAAACATTTTTTATTGACCAAAACTCCGACGTATTAAATTCAGGTATGAGGCACCATTTCTGCTCACACCAACAAAACAGCAACCTTGCACTATTACTTTCAGACAACAATGCGCCAGTTTTCGATTTCTATTAAATTTCTATTATACGGGTAACTGCATTGAATTGTAGCTATCTGTGTTATTGATCGGAAAACCGTTATTTGAAATTAGCTTACAAATTGAGCTGTATCAGCTTGGAAGGCAGTGCTTTTGGTCATATAACATACTTTTTTTAATTCTTATAAGTGTGTTATGAGGCAGGAGGTCAAATAATATAAACCAAGGAGTAAATAATGGCAAAAAAATAAATAGTAGCCATTTTAACTACTTATGTTGAACATCTTGAGACTCATCTAAAGTGTCATCATTCAATTTTTCATTCAACATTCATCTTCAATAAGAGAGTCCCTCTTAAAAATATTTTACTGTACATGTTGTGTTTACATGTTTAACACTAAATAGCATAAAGGCTGAAATCTAAAAAAATCATGCTTTCACAGTTTGTTAGGATAAAGAAATTGATTTGAGGAAATCAAAAGCCTACTAGTTACCAAACGTTGCGTGACTTTCACCGCAAAATATCTCAGGCAAAAATAACAATATATTAAAACCATAATCACAATAAAAATCTCCTTTAAAATACGATCATTTTAATTAAATCTACAAATAAGCGCTTTCATTGCTCAAGTAATAAGTCTTGAGGAATTAACGAACCATCTAGATAATAACTTTGATCGAACCGCTGCCGACGCGTTACTCTCGCTGCAGAAAGCGAATTTTTGAAGAAATTCCTTTATTATTAGTATTTTTGTTTAGTAGTTAGTGGGAAGAATGAGATCGTAAGAATCTATGAATTTACTAAACTAAGAAGTATTCATCTATTATCATTAACATTGAAAATATTAGTTTTGAATATTCTGTTTTCAGTGTAAATGATAAAATGTTAGTGACAATGTGAGTTTAAAAACTTTAAAACATCTATTCTCAAGATCTCTATAATAAATTCTGAATAAATTGCTGATAGGATATTTTAAGGGCGCTTGTCACTAAAATACCATCCTTGCCCGTCATTGTTAACTTGTGTTGTCCCCCTGCTCGGCAAAGTTCTCCTCATATTCCTCCCCACCTCTTTATGTTTCATTTTCTCTGGCCAACATATGGCCAGAACGAGTCCAGGTGGTCACGGCCTTTTTACCATTAATATGCTTGTGTTTGACTAGTATCTGACCTGATGACCAGCCATTATGTGATCTACGATGGAGCACGGTTGCCTATAAGTAACCTATTCACTTCCTGAGGGTTACGCGGGTTAGCTTACGTACTGTTATAGGGTCCCTTGCAAAAGGCTTTTTAAAAAAAGAATTATTTTAATTAAAATGAAGTTTATTAGAGTAAACTTATTTAAGGGACCCTTATGCAACCGATCGCCTCGAAGGTTGGGAATAGACTAACGAGGCTGCTAATTAATATTGCTGACTATGAGATGACTGAGCCTTATCATGATTGACTCATCGTTTTAGGGTACAGTGTCTGCTTATAACACCTCCCCTCTTAGTGTGAACTTCGGGGATAAATACCGAAGTTTACCCTAAAAGGACGTTCTTAGTGCTGGAGCAGGAATTTCTGATATGTTCTGTTCCAGTTCTATAGAACCCGATTTAGATTTGGACTTATTGCTTTTGCGGAAAATATATTTGCTAAGGTTGCAACTGGGTTTACAAAAAACTAAAACCTTATAAATCGAATACAAAAGAATAAAGCATACAATTAAACTTATAACTATTGAATAGTGTGTCCCATATTTAATCATGTGAGGAGTTTCTTGAGTTTTATCAGTCTCTGATAAAAGTTTGTCTGTTAATTTACTGATTTGATTCATATCATCTAAATTAATATTCTTTAAGTGAATAGGGGAAATACTATTCGTTAAGTTATCTATTCTACAACAATTACTGGTTATCAAATTAAAATCTGGTAGGTTAATAGGTGAGGTTAAGTTTAAAACATTGTTATATTTGGGTAATAATGTGGTACCTTTACAATAGGCAATACAATTTCTTGGTAAAGATAAGATACCTATGCCGAACATGTTTAGTTCTTGCATCTGATTCAGACCTTGACAATCTAGAGAAAGTTTAGTAAGCTCGGATTGAATGTATATAAATCTATTACCACTAAGCGTTTTAAACGTACTTATTTTACCATGTATAATCTTGGTGTTACATTGTTTAGGGATTTCCGTAATTGTTTTAGATAACAGTTCACTTTCGCAACTAGGATTCGAATCAGTTTTAAAGGTTATGGGGATTTCACATAAATATTCTGCTGGGCTTAATACTTTACAGTTTTCCAATGATTCTAATTTACAATAAGTAGACTTGTCTTTCGTTATGGCAATATATTTGCTGTTCGGTAAAATTAAGCCAAAGGTGTGTGGCTGATTGATATCATGAGGTGTTGGTAGTGCGATATTATTATACAATGAATATTCATGATTAGATACTAAGGGGACACGCAAAATAAACACTAACTTATCATTAAAGTAATAACATAGTAAAACTGACATTCTTATAATAGTATGTATTGAACTTATGTCTAGGTGTACAGGTAAGTTTAGATTGTCAGGCAAGTGCCTCACGTTATCAGCCAATTCGTGGTACACGCCGGTAGGCGAGATAACTGAAGGATGTAATATGTTTTGACTACAGAGCATTATTGCATTTGTTATGTCTTCAAGTTGAAATGCTAGGGTGACCATGGATGTTTCAAGACTATTAAGGACAAAATCTAGAGTTAGTCTTAATTTTAAATTGTTCGTTATTTTAGATAAATTCTGGATATCACTTGAAAGTTGATTAACAGCTTCATTTAATTTCGCTTCATTTTGTTTCAATTTTTGAAGTGTGTTATTATATGTAATTATAACAGATTTAGTAATTAAGATATTTTGTCTAATCAACGACAAGTGTTTGTCTTGACTATGTTGCAGTGATTCAATTACTTGATCATACTTGATAGCATCGTTTTCGTCTAAAGTGCCGAAAACTTGTTTAAGAATAGTACCAATTCCTCCGATCCAGGCTCGTTTGGATCTATGGTCTCCATTATCAGTAGCAGGCTGGACAGGATTTACGGGAAACCTGGATAGAGCGTCTGCGTTAGAGTTTATTTTTCCCTTTTTGTACTGTATGTCATATTCAAATTCTTCTAATTTTAACCTCCAGCGTATAAGTCTAGAACCGGGATCTTTACAGTTAAATAGCCACTGAAGGGGCTTATGGTCCGTGATAATGGTAAAACGTCGACCATATAAGTATGGTCGGAAAGTTTTGGTTCCAAATACTATTGCTAAACATTCTTTTTCAGTGACGCTATAGTTACATTCGGCTTTATTTAAGGTACGAGACGCATATGCAATGGGTAAGTCAGTTCCGATGGGACCTTGAGACAAAATGGCTGATATGGCATAATTAGACGCATCACAAGTTAATAAAAAGGGTTGGTTGAAATCGGGATAGGCTAGGATAGGTGCTTCGACCAGTTTCATTTTCAGAGCCTCGAAGCCAAGCTGTTGTTCATTGGTCCAATTAAATGGGACGTCCTTTTTAAGGAGTGAAGTAAGGGATTTGGCTAGCTTCGAAAAATTGGGGATGAAACGCCTGTAGTATGACACAAGGCCTAAAAAGGATTTAATATCTTTGGGAGACTTTGGGACGGGATACTGAGTTACGGCCTTGACTTTTTCTGGGTTTGGCTTTACGCCGTTTTGGGTAATGATGTGACCTAGGTAAGTCACTTCCTTTCGGAGAAATTCACATTTTCCTGGTTGTAGTTTAAGATTAAACTGTCGAAGTCTATCAAATATGGCCTTGAGATCTTGGATTGCCGATTTTAAATCGAATGCATACTGGACAATATCGTCTAAATAAACAAAGCACCGATAGCCTTGTAACCCTGTAAGGCAGTTATTCATAAGTCTTTGAAAGGTACTCGGAGCATTTTTTAGACCGAATGGCATTCTATTGAATTGAAAGTGACCTTGAGGTACAGAAAAGGCTGTTTTGGATGCGTCTTCTGGCGTAACCATGATCTGATGAAAGCCTGATGATAGGTCTAAGGTGGTGAAATATTGGCTTTTACCTAATTGGTCGAGGATTTCAGTGATTTGAGGGATAGGATAAATTTCACCTACTGTGATATCGTTTAGTTTCCTGTAGTCGATTACAATGCGCCATTTCCTTTGCCCGGAGGCATCAGCTTTTTTAGGTACAATCCATATGGGAGAAGACCAGGGAGAAGATGAAGGTTTAATAATGTCCTGATCCAACATTTTGTTTATTTGGGTTTCTACTTCTTTCTTATGACACTCAGGGAATCGGTAAGATTTTGTATTAATAGGAGAATTACTAGTAGTTTTAATTTCGTGTTGGATGGCTGATGTGAATGATAAGGGTTCATCTGGTAAGTGGAAAATGTCGGAATAATCTGAGCATAAATTTAATAGAGCTTCGGCTTCTTCACCATTTAAGTGGGAGGTCCTCAGGGAATTAAGGACCTGTTTAGTTCGCTCAGATACGTTTTCACTTTGTGAGTTCGTCTGAACGGGGTAAGCATCGATTGTATCTAATCTGAGGTTAAGGTTATGTTTAATCTTCGTGGCTTTATTAGAAATATTAATAACGGATATGTTGATTCTATTATTATCTTTAACCTTCACTAAACAGTTGGCTACTAAGAGAGTTTCAGAAAGGTGTTGATCTAGTATTACGCCCTCCTTTAGTTCTGGATTTATGACGGAGCATTCTATCACAGTCTCTGTTCGTGGTGGTATTATGTAGCATGGATCGAAGAAATGAATTTTAATTTCATTACGATTTATTTTCAGAACGTCACGACAGTAGTCTATGTTGCAGCTATTAGCTGTAAGGAAATCATTACCTATAATACCGTCATAAGGTAGATTAATATCTTTGATCACATGGAACTTATGGCTCACTGATTTAGTGTTGGAAACCTTGAATTTTAAATTGAAATGACCTACGGTCTGAGTGGTTTCCTCGCCAGGATCAATACCTTTGATGTTTATAGGTTTGGGAGTGATTTTAGGTTTGGTTAGTATGCTTGATTCTTTCAACAAGCAGATTGCAGAACCTGAGTCTACAAGAAGTGTGAGTGGGATGTCAGACACTTGTGACTCCACTAGCACATGGGGTAATAGCTTTTTCGAGGTGTCAATACTAACCTCGTAAATTTTGCTATCAGAATTGAGGTTTCCGTTTTGGGACTGATTACCCTGATGTATAACCTTGGAAGGGTTAAGGTTTCCGTTTTGGGGCTGGTTACCCTGGTGTATAACCTTAGAAGGGATGAGGTTTCCGTTTTGGGGCTGTTTACCCTGATGTATAACCTCGGAGGGGATGAGGTTTCCGTTTTGGGGCTGGTTACCCTGATGTATAACCTCGGAGGGGATGAGGTTTCCGTTTTGGGACTGATTACCCTGATGTATAACCTCGGGATCTATGCCGACTTTGACTTTACGTCCTGTGCGGCATGGTTGCAGGACATTCATTAGTTTAAATCCTCATCACCGGCATTTTTGCCTTCTTCATCGCAGACGGATTCATCGGAATCGTCATAGTCATCGACGAAATTGACTTGAGAGGACTTAGGATCGGGTTGAGACCCGGAAGATTTACTGGAATCTTTCTGAGATTGAGAATTAGGGTATCGTTTCTGCCGTTTTTGACAGTTATTGATATCATGACCGACCTCTTTGCAATATCTGCATGATAGGTTCGGGTCATGTTTAGGATTGCTTCCCGACGTACTCGGTTGCGAAGATGATTTCTGCGGGATCTTACTGCTATTTTGAGCAGAGGCTTTCGATTTGAATTGATTTTCTTTAGCCTGTTTATCCTGTCGTGAGCTGTGATTGTGCCTATATAAAGTTTCTAGAATCCTTTCCTCGGAGATAGCTAAGTTCACGGCTTCATTAAAAGTTTTAGGCGCTCTACATCTCACTATATTTGAAACGCGGGGATTTAAACCCATAAGGAAATGGTGGAGTGTTAAGTCCTCCATGGCTGCTGTACGACCTGGTATTTCTTTTGCTTTATAATTAGAAAGTGATATTTCAGTTAATAACTGTGAAAGATAAGTCTCCATTCGAAGGGCGAATTGTCCAACATTTTCTGACGAAGTCTGTTTGGCTTCTTGGAGGTCAGTAAGTAAGTGTGTGTAGTGTTTCCTTTCCGAAAATTGAGTTTTTAGAAATTCTTTTAGTTGTTCCCAAGATGTGAATTCTTTTATTGAGCAGGCAGTTTCTGCCTTGCCTGTAAGTTGGCATAATATGTATTTAAACAAGATTGATTTTTGTGGTTCAGTCGCTAGCTCGTAAGCATTGTTGCAATTATTAAGGAATGAATTTAGTTGTTCGCGACTGCCGTCATATGGTTTTACAAACTTTAATAAAATATTAAGGTCCATTTCTACTACTGTTTGCCTAGTTATCCTAGGTGATAGGATCGGAGATTTTAGTTCCGGAAGATCTGATGGAATGTCAATTTGCAGCTTACTGTCTTCAGCTTTAGGCACTTTAGGAGGCATAACACAAATTAGACATTCAATGACTTAAACAGTAAGACAACTAGTAGATATCAAATAGCACAAACAAAGTTACGATTAGCAAACGTTCAACAACTTACAGGAACGCGTAGGCGGCGATAAGGATTAGCACTGGGAATAGCTGCATAGTGACGCTCACACGCAGATAACTCAATTTACACTTAACTTCACCGAACACTGATAAGCACTATACGAAACACTCGCAGGATGCTCGGAGGACTCGGGAGATACCCGATGGAGTCGCAGGATGCTTGGAAGACTCGAAGGATGCCCGATGGAGTTACAGGATGCTCGAAGGTCGACACACAGGATGCCTGAAGGATTCGATGCTCGAAGAACTCGCAGGATACGTGAAGGACTCACGGACTCGCAGGATGCCCGTAGGACACGATGCTCACAGGATAGTAGTAGGCTGTGCTTACTGTGCACTCAGGATGATAGAGTCACGCAGAATCACGACGTGTTACACATATAACACTTTTTTTTTTATTTTATAAGGTTGCAGGATACGGAGAGTCTAAGATGCACTTGTTTTAGGCAAATGTATTTTACGCGAATCGGCACTGGGGATTTCCGTATCCCACCGCTGCCACCAAATGTTATAGGGTCCCTTGCAAAAGGCTTTTTAAAAAAAGAATTATTTTAATTAAAATGAAGTTTATTAGAGTAAACTTATTTAAGGGACCCTTATGCAACCGATCGCCTCGAAGGTTGGGAATAGACTAACGAGGCTGCTAATTAATATTGCTGACTATGAGATGACTGAGCCTTATCATGATTGACTCATCGTTTTAGGGTTCAGTGTCTCATATAACAGTACGGGTGATTCGTATTTCCCTTCCAACGTTTTTAACAAGAGACCCAACTCCCTTTCTTGTGCAAAATGTCACAGACATAGCCACTTTCTACAAATTCGCAATGCCAATGAACCCGTCCAACAAAAACGTACAGTTGTGACATTTGCCTACCTCATAACCTTTCCATTAAATGTCAAAATACATAGTTACATTAGATACATTGCTGATTCGATCACCGCATTACTAATATTTTGAAAGTGTAAACATTATACGCTAAGTTAGAATTAAGTTACTAAAAGATATCAATTAAACCTTATCGACTGTTTTCTTCTTCTTCATGATGTTTCTTTTCAACTGGTGACCAGAAATAAAGGTTCTACTCTATGCGAGGCCCGGTTAAGAGCATATCTTCACCCGCCATTATTAATTCGTTAACCACGTAAGACAAAGTGGTAAACCAGGATCGTCATTGCTTAGGGTGGATTTCTTTAAAGAATTTGATCGCGATCGGTGTTCAAGAACCGACTTATGATCGCTTAATTAGTCTTCTGGTTTTTAACAGCATCGCGTTCGTTCTCTCTGTTCATAGCAATATATGAAATATTTTTATTGTTCGTTCACACATTTTAAAGTCTGACAACCCGTAACTATAGGTTACAGACAGACCTATAAATTGGCCTCTAGACCTGCTTTCCTATAATTTTTAGATCAGCTTAGTGTTACAACATTGATCAAAATGTAAAGCCTCAAGCCAATTAGGCCACTCGTGTGGCTTCGGCAAAATTCGTGGATATTCGTCAATTAAAAAAGATTATTCCGTACAATGAAGCCTGTTAAACTTGAGTTTTATAGGCGGGTTAAGCGCTTCTTTATTTAAAAAGTTGTCATAGAGCTAATACTTCTTTTTTGTGGTGCGATCTGATGATAACGATATTATTTGAAAATAGAAGAAGTTTATATGATGTTGATGCCATGCTTTATGTTGTTGTTTTTATGTGTAATTGTAAGAAAATGTCACCATTTGTTTAATTTATTTAAAAAACAACGGAGGCAACGGAGGCATCGACAGATTCTTGCATAGTTGACAGGACATTTTTGGCGACTACTAAATACGAATACAGGTATTATCATGGTTTGTTTAAGATATCAATAATTATCTATGGTTAAGGAATTCTTAAGACTAAAAAATCCAAAATTAAATCATTCTACTGTTAATAATCCTAACGTAACAGCAGATCTTCACTTGACTTTATAATCTGTGTCTATCTAAATTTAGCAGATAACTGATTCATAATTTACAGCAAACTATAGCAGAAACCGCTTCAAAAATCGAGCGGTCACTGTAACACTGAATTCTTAAAAACGTGATTTAATTTTAGGTAAATTATGTATATAAAATTGACCAGCTTAAATAGTAGGTATCGTGTACATTTCATAATATAAATTAAATCTAGATTAGATTCGCCTGCATTGCAGTACTGCGGGTAGAGCAGAATTTTATTATTGATGTTTTGTTTCTAAATGCATACCATGGATCGACTGGCGTAATTTGAATTTTGATTTGAATATTAAACTGTATTGCGCTTTTGACTAAGTAGACATTTTAGTTCAAGATTGAATTTAAGTTGCATTGTAGATGGGTCCAATAAAATAATGCTCTCTAGAAAGTAGGCTAGTGTCCCAGCACTGGGAATATTCAAAGCATATTTGATCAACCTTTTATTTATTTTTTTAGGATGGGAAATCATCAAATAACTTCTCCCACACGGGAGGGAGTGTCAGACTTTTACTGACTAAATCCCATCCATGTTCCTTCCTCGCCCTTTATGTTCCGGGGCCGCGGTATCTCTTTCGAATAGGCCCGCAACCCCGGATATTTGATCAACCTTACGTTTGAATCTGCGCTAAAATTAAAATCAATCAATCATCTGCCCAGCCTTTTCTCAACTATGTAGGGGTTGACTTCCAGTCTAACCAGATGCAGCTGAATACCAGTATTTTACATGGAGCGTCTGACTATCTGACCTCCACAACTTACTGGATATTGGGTAACAAGAAACATTATCAATTAAAGTCTTAAAAAAATAAAAGGCCCGTTTTGACATTTGTTAGCGTAATAGTAATTATAGTTCAATTTTCGATAGCGGTGTCAATTTACTATGGATTTGGCGGCTGTCAAAACGGACTTCTTACATTTCGTCGAATTTATTAGAACTTTTCTACAAAACCCGTCACCATGGCAACCAATCAACAACAATATTTTTCATTACTCTCGCGCAATGTATCTTGTTATTTCCGGCGAAATGTTTTAAAATAGCACCGTGGTGATTCAATCTCGATTCTTTGGCCTGTCTGCAAGCATTGGCACTTGTCCAACGAAATCCTTCGAGGATTCTGACAATGACGTCACTGCACTAAATTGGTGGTAATCCTGGAATTTTGGTGATTCTTTTGATAATTCCGTTTTCGAGATAATTATGAGGTGTTGTGTTAATGTTTTAGCTTTCTTTGGAGATGTTTAAATGAGTGAATAATTGTGATGTTTTCTTGTAAATCTGGTTGGTTCATTTTTTTTCTCTGAATGCTAATACATTCCAGGTTCTGGAAATAAGAAACTTATGTTCAAATTGAATGACAGTATTTACCAACAGTAAAATCGTTGTGAGCGTTAAGCACAGTATTAAAAATCTAACAGCGAGCTTTTCTTCAGGCATACATTTAAGTTTTAGTAAAAAAACGCGCAAAAGTCACTTGAAATGAGCTTAAATATGATTTAATAGTCGAATTGAAAACCTCGTATTTTTTGTGAAGTCGGTCAAAAAATAACCATAGTATTTACATGATGCTATGATTTTTTTTTTTTTTGCCACCCTACGTCGTGTCCCACTGCTGGGCAAAGGCCTCCCCTTTCTCCTTCCATACCTCTCTGTCTTGTGCGATCTCCGGCCATGTTGGCCCTGCAAACGTGATCAGATCGTCACGCCACCTACGTCGAGGTCTACCTCGCCGGCGCTGTCCTTCCTCAGGCGTCCAGTGTGTGACGATCCTTGCCCATCTCTCCGGGTGCATCCGTGCCACGTGGCCCGCCCACTCCCATTTCAGCCTGGCTGTTTTTTCCCCAACATCTGCTATGAAATTAAAGATACATTTTTATTTTTAACCGATTCTCCATAGTTCCAGTTTCCATAACAAAGTCCTATTAGCTCCATCTTAGTATAAACATTTCACACATCTTAAAACTACACATATACGAAACCAGCTGAAGCACTTTTACTCGGCCGCTTCAAGGCCAGTACTGGTCTTATCTCGCTGGCCTATATGTGAAGTGATTGACGACAGCGCACTGTACTACTCTGCAGACGACCTTAGGTCGGAGCTTTTAAAGCTCTCTTGTTTTGTATGATGATCTGTTGTGAAAAATATGGTATCGAATATTGATTATGAACTTTATGGAGCTTTAAATTTTTGCATCATAATCATGTCAGTCCTTTTCGGTTTACAGTACAGTATATACGGTATACAGTAAGTACAGTAACTGGGTCGTAACAGTATAATAGGAATGATAGCCTAGTGGTCTGTCCGTCGTACTGCCAAGTGCCAAGTCATAAGTCCTTCGATTTTTCTGAATTTTACGTATTGTACGATTACCACTTGCTTCGGTAAAGGAAAACATGAGGAAACCAGCACGCCTTTGAGATTTCTTGACGGCGGCGTGAAAAGTCAAGTTAGAGGGCTACGGGCGGCGTAAAAACTTTGACATCAGAATAAGGCGAGTATTCAGGTACTGGCGCTCCATATGATGCGCAGACTGAACCCCATTAGACTGGAAGCCGACCTGAACATAGTAGGGAAAAAGCAAGATCAATGATGATAATAACTAACGTTTATTTAGATTTAGAGCTGTGTTTTTTCTTTAATCAAGCAAGATATACCTTAATTGTAGAAGTGGGTTTCTTCAGTAGGCATTCTACTTCAAAATGCAATCCAATCATTACCTAATCATGTACCGTTAAATACTTTCAGTGTTATTGTCTAAAACGGGACGATTATTATAAATTCAGCGCACGATCATACTGCGATCAATCGCATAGCCTGTATGATACCGCGTGTAGCTGTGTATGTAGGGTTACCGTCCGTCCAGATTTGTACGGAAATGTCTGGCTTTTTGGTACTTCGCCCGAAATTTGTTTGGCCTTGTTAGTGGAGAAATAATGAAAAAAAACGCTAAACATGACGTGTAAAATTAATAAGAGCACAAACACACAGATGAGGAAATATACCTACTCAATGAGATGGGGAGTCATGGGGAGAGGCCTTTGCCCAGCAGTGGGATGATGCAGGCTAGCAGTAACAGTAACAGTAACAATGAGATAAAAACAAAGTTAAATGTCTACGGATAAGAAAGATTAAGCGTCAGTTAACATTTACACCGAAAAGCGACGCGACGCGGTGCGACGCTACTGGAAGTAATGAGAAAATTAATTCTCACTAGATCCATCATGGATTTGGCCAATGGATCTTCTGAGAATGATCGGATTTCGCGCATTGCTGCGCGGCGCCGCGACACGCATCGCAATGAAATGTGTACCTTTTCGTGTTGTAAATAAAGTTATATTTTGAGTCGCTCTATTAAAATCTACGTGCTGCGTCGCGTCACGTCGGGTCTCGGTGTGAATTGACCCTTAAGAGTATGATGTCCCGCTTTTGTCAGGATTTTTTTATATTAGAAAGTAGGTAACCCTACGTGCAGGCAATAATTTCGCACATAGCAATAACACAGCGCCTCAGATTGACCGTGAAATCACTCGGTTGGTGTATTAAACTGTTTATTGCTTTGTTTGGCATGATGTATCAATCTTTGATGGAGTATTGGTCAGTTGTTCAGCCAACTAAACAAGAAAGAGAAAAAATAACCTTGCTTCTGCTACTTCTGCCGCAGTCGGTAACTAGTAAAAGTAGAAAAGAAACGTAATTAGGCTCTTAGTCACAGCACTAGTATTTCAATTGATGGTGGTTCGTACACTAAGTATGCAACTTACTGACGCGTTGTAAACAAGTTGATGATTGGATACTTTTGAGTGGCGTTGTATAAAGTGAGTGTGTATCATAAAGAAATGGCGATGTTTTGAAAAGTCGTAAAAGCAGTGTGAAGCATCAAACAGGGGTTGCTAGTCTCTTATAAAACAGCAAAATCCTGACAAATCCCCAATTTGTTCCCTTACCATCAGGAAAAGGGTTGAATAACGTCACTGTAGCAGTATCTCAGCATACCCCTCGGTTAAAACATTTTGAATAATTTATGTGTAAAGAGGACTTGCGGTCGACGATACCTGTCTGCGCTACGATTACTAATGCTTGTCTAAACCGCAACAGCTAGTTTAACATTATATAACTAGCTACTTTATAAAGGTTTATTATTTAGATGTTTTTATTGAAAGATTATTTTAATATTGTGGTCGACAGGCTTAAACGGAGAGAGCATGATGACCTAAGACCTAAGAGAGTAGGGATTATTAGGGATATCTTTGCTCTGCAGGGGAAAAAGATTTCACCTTATTTGAAAGTAGATACCTGCTTCAGCTTCGCACGTGTGCAATGTAGATATACTGAAACATATATTATAAACCTTCCTCTTGAATTACTCTATCTATTGCTGAAAACTTTATTCAAATACGTTGCGTAGCTTAAAATATCTAAGTGTACAGACATCGGGAGCGACTTTGTTTCTATCTAAAGAAGATACTCAAAATATAAAGCATTAAAAACGTTCAGCCCTAATTGTGAAATAACAAGCGTGTATTAACAAGCAAATATACCTAGGTGTGTAATAATTCATAAGACATTATAAACAACCTTCAAATATAGCCTACTATTATGTACATATGTCTAAAACGGCCTCATTTTACATAGAAAATTACGCAGAGGATTTACATACATGTTTCTGAAAGACAAATGGATACCAGGCGTTACTTCCCAGGAGTTTCATCCCTCGATGACTTGCAAGTTTTTGTGTTCGTCCTAATGTTATGGGTGTGGTTTCTGCTGAAACAAAGGATAGGATTAGGGTCACTTTATTGTTATTTTGCAAGAAGTATTACAGTATTGTGTACTGTAAATACATTAAAAAGTACTGGCTGAGACAAACATTTACTAAAACATTCAATGTTATTCAAGTCTTTGAAATCTCTTTGACTTGAACAAAATAATTTTCACAATAGACTATCTCAATATTTGAGGTTTTAATGACGATAAATAAAAAGGAATAGTAAATCGAAAGGAGTGTGAAGACTCCCTCTAAAAATGAATCTGAGAATCGGTAATTTTTGTGCAATTATTTATACGTGGAATTGTTTTTTGCAAAAGTGCACCAGACTTTTTTTCTTACGCATCACAGAAATACAGCTTTTCAGCCTTCGAGTGTTAAAATCACGATACCTGTCAGTGGACATTATCTAAGTAGCTATTCGAAGGTTTCAAACTATACAGCTAGCAAAAACCACAAGGTTATAGAGCAATGACCGCATCACGAAGTTAGAACCGAACTCGTTGTAATAATGGTTAGTTTTGCCGAAGTTGCACCGAAGTGACTCGGTCATTCGCCGAATAGAACTGTTTGGAGTTTTGCTGAAGAGTGGAGTTGAAGTTTGCCTAGATTTTGATTTGAGGTCACAAGTGTTGACGCTGTATTGTTCGGCGAAATTAATAGAGCTAGGAAGTTTGTTATTAAATTGGATGCAGTTCGTTTTGTTGTATTTGATGTTAAAGTGACTCCTGAATTTGCACAAAGTCAATGTTTCACGTCTTTTTTTTTCTATACAACATCTCTAAGACGCTTAATAATATACGGATTATTAAAACAGATCATTCAGGTATTTTTATTACACCTATAAAATGTGTGACTGTCTTTAAGCGAATCTGTGCTAACGCATATCCGTCCTAACGCGAATCTGTCTTTATGCTAGCAAATCCTAGACGTTTCTGAAGAAATGAACATGGTGAAAACGTACTGTGGCTTGCAAACACACAGTCATCAATACTTGAATTGCTAAATGAACTACAATCAAATAACTACAAGTAACTTGGTCCTCTATTACTCAAGTAAGTAACTAACTCGTAAGACGTCGGTTGTAAACCTCAAACTTTGAGGTGACCCCTTTTATGCGTGAAGTTACACAGCGTACGACTTTGCAGCTCTGCTCGACGCGGCATAAAGACGTGGCAGCAGTCCCGGCAATCCATTTAAATGATTAGTTTTACTCATAGCCAGCCAGTGGCAACTTCGTGGTTGCTTTCAAGACGTTTTATGAGATTAGAGAGCAACGCTTCTGATTGAAATTACGTTTGAGCTTCAGATAGAACGCGTAGATGACTGAAATTAGTGCTGATGTAGAACTGGTGATTAGTGGATCGTTTGTGTTATAGGAATCCAATGAAACTCGTCAGTAATCGAGGTTCCGTTGTCAGTGCAAAAATTGGCCGAGCCATTTAAACCATGAAAATTACATCAAAAACCGCTGTATCAAGGGGTCTATACTGTTCGAGGGGTTGGTTAGAAGTATCCTTTAAGTAATCTTTTTCAGGGATCCTTTTTTTTATTTTTTTTTAGGGATCCATAATTACAAGGTTACAACAAGCTTAACTTATTTATTGGCTGCTTGGGCAGAGGTATTAATGCTAATAGACAAAACATTAGAAAACATTTACGGCTAAAGATGTTTATATTATAATACAATTAAAAGCCTAAACAATATTCTGATGTAATGATGATCAATTTTAATGCCAACGAACCCATTTCAAAAACAGTAACGATGCGTGGTTCGGTTGAATATAAAGCACTCGTCCATCCCCTGGTTGACTAGTGGTCAGCTTGATAGCCAATCGAAGATAGGAAAGAGCTTAAATAGTAGTGTAAGGTAAGAGGGCTTTATCAATGATGGAAAAGAAAAAATATTGGATTGACAGAAAATACCGAAACGTTTATGTTTGAATTGACAAGGGGCGACTCCGACAAGGTTGCTCCAAATATATTTAAGTATATGACCCCCTGATACATACTATAACTGATGTCATAAAGCCTTTAAAAACAAAACTTTCTCCAAAAAAGTAGTAAAAATGGATGATCAGTTTCAGTTTTCATACGGCGATGAGCGCAGTTAACTGGCGTTAGGTCTTAACTCATAAAAGTGGTTACGACCCAGTCTGGCATGCTTATCGTTGGCGGGGTGCCAACCGGCGTGTTCCGGGTTCACTTCTCGGCTGTGGCAAATGGTGCTTTGTTCGCGTTTTCGATCATTTCCGTTCATTATTGGTTGTGGTGATTTAGTGTTGTGAAAACGAAATAAACCGAGTTTGAGGATGCGCCAGAAATATTTTGTTCTACCTTACTAAAGCGCCAAATTGGCGCAAGCAGGCTGTACTGCCAATAAAATGCGTAGGTATTGCTTTAAAGTAGGCTTTCGCCTGGTCTCCGCTTGGACATACATGGATTATCATAACGATAGTCATGGTGACGTAGAGCGTTACTGTGACTAGGTACTTCGGATATCTACACTTTGTATTTAATGCGTTTTTAGTTGAAACCCTCAACTATTATCAGAACTAGTGAACACAAAGTCTTTTTCCTAGAATGTGGCTTTTTATTTGTTTTATGTGCCACAAATTCGGAACTTACTTCGGCGTTTTGTATATAGTGGCTGTATGTAGTACATACAGCAAGAGTACAGTACTTCATAGGATTGTTGTTAGGTTGCTCTTCGCTGTAGAATATTAAAATTTAAAGAAATCAGGCAAATTACTGTTAGCTTTGGTTAGCTTGCTATTACTCGTATATCTATACAGTTTGTAATTTAACGCTTACAACCAAACAGTTCTTATTTCTCAGGAAAAACTGTATTTAAAAGTTCAAAGTAATCTAGGTATTATGCACGACAATTGAAGACAATTATAACACTTAGGTGTTACGTTTGCTATTGTAAATGAAGATTACCTAGTTCACACAGATAATTACTGTATCATGAAGCAAATTATTCAATACAGTGACTCACTTTCATTCTTTATGAGAAGAAATGTAATTCTGGCGGAGCAGGAATCGCTGCCGAGATAGGCTTTCAGGTCATTCCGTCTTCTGCTCGTCTAAGGTATTGTTAGATAGAAGCATCATCGTCTACCTTTTCTCAACAATGTTAAGGTCGACTTCCAGTCTCATCGGATGCAGCTGCATACCAGTACTTTACATGGAGCGACTGCCTATCTGACCTCCACAGCCCAGTTGGTACTGAGTGGCTGTGATTATTTTGCCACGACCTCCTTGTGAATATCTTCCTGATGATAGAATAACATAAGCCTGAATCTAAAGTCCGAGGGACTGACGGTTAACCATTTCACCTTCATGATTCAATTTAAGCAAATCTGATGTTAATAGAAGATGAAAGTTTCCTTTTACAATTAAACTAGCAATATGATAACTCAGCTAATTTGCGTGATATTAATACGATTCATAATGTATTACTCAGTAAAGAAGTAGCTTTCTAATGGTGAAAGAATTTTTAAAATCGGTTTAGTAATTCTTGAGTAAAATCGTAACATGCATACAAACAAACAAAAAAATAAATCTTTCCTCTTTATAATATTAGTTTAGATGCATATTATTTATTGAGATTGGTCATTCATTACACGTGTATCATAATCAGAATATAAAACAGCATCCTTAAAGGTACATTACATGGAAATCTGCAGCCAGACGTAAATATCACTGTTTACATAACGATTACGTCTCGATACTCGATCGATTTAGCAGGAATCGAATCGATTGATGATGCATTCAAATCGAATGTGTGCCGATTGAGGTTGGTGTGACTGGCTGTTTGTTTGACTGGTAAATAAATAGACATTATTTAAAGCATACCTCCTCTAATAGGGTTTCTTGATTAGGCCTTGATTGAGGGTTTTTATTTCCTAGATAGAGAAAAGAAATCTATCATTTTGTCGATTCGACAAAACTCATTTCTACGGAGGTATGTTACGCGTGTTGGTCATCTTGCTGACCTTGTGCTGGCATTTTACTTGGAGTCAACGTAGTACGATTTTTTCTTCCATCTTCTTTTCCCACTTTCTTTGGTTTTTTTCTTACAGTTCTTTTTAAATCACAACTATTTGCCAAAAGTCGACTAAACAAACACTATCTTAAAATAATCTTACTCTAAATTAAATAGGGAAAGGTTGAACCTTCTAAAACAATTAGATATGTATTCTTAAAACTTAGATAAAAGTAATAGGAAGTACCAAATTGACACAGAAAATTTGCAGCGTGAAGTTGACCACCTACAACAAAAATTAACTTCACTCAATATTAAATATACAGCCTCTGAAAACCAAATGAGGGAATATGTATTGACTATGAATGAGCTGGTAAGTAGGTACAGAAACTAACAACTGTGAGCATTGCACACCCCCATGTGTTGAGTCGACACCGGCCCATTCATTGTCTCTGTCTCATACAACCATACCGCAGTCCTGTGTTAGTTTACCATTAGAAATTAGTCATTGCTTAACTGAACAGATAGTCAACAAAGAAATTGTCATCTTCTCTGATGAAACCGGAAAGGATTTAGGCCAATTATTGACAAATAAGTATCCGGGACATTCAATTATGAACTTTTGCATGCCTGGTTGTTCCTTATATGACATCATGAAGAAAATTATTAATTACAAATTAAAAAAAAAAAAAGCTTCTTGCCATTCAAAACCAAAGTTTATCTGGCTCAAACTCTGATTCAGCCGATTATTGATTACGCTGATGCCTGCTATTTGGATGCCACCGAGGAGCTGTTAAATAAGCTTGAGCGCTTACAAAATCTTTGTATTCGTTTTGTGTATGGTCTGAGGAAATATGACCATGTTTCTCACTTCCGCAAGGAGCTTAAGTGGCTCCCTATCCGTCTTCGCAGGAACACTCGGATATTATGCCTCCTTTACAATATCCTTTATAACCCTGCATATCCCAGCTACCTACGCGATCGTTTTTCCTTTACCCGTCCTTCTGATGCTCTCTGTAGATCCCACCTCAGGCATCATCTTAATTTCCCATCCCATAAAACTGAACTGTATTCCTACTCCTTCTCTGTTCACGCAGTACGTTTGTGGAACTCACTTCCGCCTAACATTCGAGATTCTAAAACTTTATTTCTCTTTAAAAAACAAGTCAAAGAGCATTACCTCTCTTCTATACAGTAATATTCTACATATATATGTATGTATGTTATAGGTAAATATTTACAATTGTAGTTTATTTTGTTTTTTAATAATATGTGTATGTATTTGTATGTATGTTTATATTAAATAGTCATAGTTTTGTTTTAAGTTTTAATTTAAATTTCCTTGTTTGACTTTTCTACACACTGTGTCTACATTTCTTATCAGACTTTCCTCTCGCAGGTCTGCTGGAAGAAATTTCTTTTGAAATAAGCAGTACCTTTGTGCTCTTCTATGTTAATATATTGTCCTTTTATGTATTTTGTGTGTACATGAATAAATAAATAAATAAAAAAAAAATCGCAACACTGCATAAATCAGCTGACAAAGAGTAGGCGGTCATTTTGAAAAATGTAGACGCATTATGTCTTGAGCTTTTAACTTTCACTGTTGTTAGTTAATTTCTCTTTATGTAAACGAATGTACTGACAATCGTGTGTTTGTAAGTTATTGTAAAAACTGTGTCGTAATTCCGTGTTTTTTTTTTGTTGTTTGGCCATTTTATAACAACTCCGATGACCTTTTACTGTTAGTACAGTTACACAACACAAGTTTACTCCAACCAAATAAAGTTTGAATCAACCCAGCATCAAAATTGTGAAAAAAAAAAACATCTTAAAACCTGCATAGTAAACACAGTGTCATCTATTGCAATGGCCTTATTCTCTGCAAACAAACATCAGATGAGTTACCAAGGCCGCCTGGTTACATGCGAAACGAAAACAATACGAAAATATCGCGGAGATAAAAATTTTTAAGTCGTGAAGAAACTGGAATTATATGCTTGTGTTCTAGGTTTTATGGGTTTCCAGATTTGACGCCCGATTGCACCACAAATCACTAGAGGCGTTTAGCGCTGGATATTTAAAACATCTTGTACCTTCAAACGATTGACAGAAATAGAAGGCTGCATGTCGTTGTTTTTGATAACGTACGAGTTTCTATTAATTTCTCAGTTTCTCCAGAATTAATAAAATAAAATAAAATATTTTTTTTTTGTTTCTCATTAATTAATTTTTATGTGTTTTGTCCTGTACGGGCTAATAAATGCTTTTTCTTTCTTACCATTATAAGGTGTCACGGGAGTATTTTCACGTATAAGTGCAATGTTGAGAATGTGTGAGAATTTGAGATCTCTTGATTGTCCCAGGACGCTATTTTTAAGTATTACCTACTTACTTTAAAAAGATACTACTAGCTGGTATCAAAACTTTGACATAAGGTAAATTAACTACCATCCAAAATTTGCATCAATCGCCATTTTACGAAACGCATTTTCCAGAACCATTCCTTTCGTTTTAGATTTATGAGTTAGAACTTCACAGGTTCTGAACGATGATAATAGCGAAATTAAAAACAGAAGAACCAAGTAATAATAAAACTATACAAGTAGACGAAGATAACTTGTGGCCTGACCACCAACGACTACCAACTAATTCATACAAAAATCGATCAGTCACACTCTTTTTACCTAAAAAGTACCATTATACAATATCGTATAAAACATTTAAGTAATCTAACAGTACTCTGCGAACACCATTTAACTATGGTGCGACCTTGGAACGGACTTAGTGCTTAAATTCGGCGTGATTCATAAATCTCCGCGCGTTTCGTGGCAGAATTTACGAGCGATTAGCGGTTTTGTTCGATTTTATGACTTAGTTTTGTACTCTCAAGGTTGAGGATTATACTGGCAATAAATTATTTTGGGGGAACTTTTATTTGCTTTCATGAGACACAGGCCGTCCGGGTAATACTGCGACTGATGTTAAAGGACATAAAACATTTGATTAATTACCGAAAATGTTTCAATTCCCGCTAATTTTACCAATTCTTTAAATAAAATGTGTTCCCTTTTAAAGGTTCATTTCTTACACGAAGTGCTAGACTTTCCTGACAAAGGTATTGCGTGCCACAACTTTTTGTTAATAAGCCATATTGTCAAGTTCCCTACATCGTCAATTTCTCTTGTCTGTTCGCTTTTTTTTTAATTTATTACAGCTTCATTCAGTAATTGTTCAATGACAGGTTTTCTTTTTGAGGATTAAAAAAAACAGTTTCCAACAACTCTGTATATGGCGTTGAACCGACTACGTCACTAGGCACCAAAGCCAAAACGCTTGAAAAACACATCACGCTCGTTGACTGACTCTTTCGTTTGAATAAGCTTCGGAAGCTTATTCAAACGAAAGAGTCTGTCAATATTACCATTAGGTCCAAGTGAAGTTCCTTGCAGAAATCCCTCATTGGCAGTGGTATACAATTATTTTCTTATGACCTTTACGTTTCAAACATTTACAATCGCTATCAGCATATAACTTGTCCCATAGTCAACAGATATCCAGCCCGCTGAAGTGACGCAAGAGTCGATTTTTGCACATTTTTACGAGGACAGACAATTCGTCAGTCTCCATTGCAGACTATTTTACATTTTATTTTAATGCATTCAGATGCATATGGCGTCCGTTTCATAGATAACTTGCCTGCAATAAATTTATTTTTACAGTCTTCTGTCTAGATCAAAAACAGGTTTTGTTTTTACTGTCTTTTTAAATAGATGTTTGTGGTTTGAATCTTATTGAAGGGTAAGTAGAGGAGAACTGTAATTTTCTGCTTTATTCTATGTTCATTAACTGGAAAATGATAAATGTTTCTAGTCTACACCTAAAATAAGGCGTATCACACGAAATATTTTCAGGGAATCATCTAACAGCTATAACGAAGCCATTTCAAAAAGGATACATGTAGTATATCAACTATTTGGTGTCCACGACAAAACCCTTGCTTAGTGTGGCACTAGATGGCGCTGTGTGTAATGTCCAGCGATATTTATTTATTTATTTCAAGGACAAGGAAAAAACCTTAAATATGTGTGAGGCTAACTAGTTTGTTTATGTTTAAACAGTTTTACACAAAAATTAGGTTAGGTCGGTGTGTTTTATTTGACATCTCTGAGAAAAAGCAATAAACCGTCTGTTAAACTTTAAATGTACGAGATATCTTAAGTCACTACAATATTATAAAACAAAGTCTGTATGTCTATCTGTTCGCGATAAACTGAAAAACTACTGCACCGATTATTGGACCGTTTTCACCAATGAATAGAGTTATTCTCGAGAAAGGATTTAATATATCATTTGCACGCTGGCAAAGCTGCCAGCATCAGCTAGTCTAGTTATACACCGTGAAAGTTTAAAACAGTTTTTAAAAACCGTGTATTCTTACTTTACCCAAAATGTTGCGAAATCACAGTCAATATATTTTTTGAGAGGACAATGATACAAAGACGAGATATGAGGAATTTAAAATTTCCATAGAAAACTTATTTTTCTTATAACTCTTGTTAAAATCAGTGTTCAATAAAAATATAGATTTGGGAACCTAGGTATTCTGTAATTCAATCGAAATAAATACACACTACCTTAGGAATATGTTTAATTTACAAATTATTTTGGTATTACGTTTGTATGAAATACGCATGCTCCGCAGGCGTCTTAAGCTTACATTGTGTAGTTTCCAGTTATAGGGGCTCTAATTACCAAGCTAGAGCTAATTCCTGTAATACATTTCAAAACTTTATGGTTGTCGGCCATTCATGCCAATTGCCAACCCCAAGTCGGATTGTTTTATTCGATGTTGCTATAGGCAACACCCTTAATTTTACATGTAGGTACTTTTACCAATACCTAATTTTGAATAGTGGTTGTCAGATAAAAGCTTTTATTTCGACGAATTTCTTGATAAGATAGGATGAAACTGTTTATTGCACACCGCAAAAAATTACAATAGAGTGTTTACTATGGCGGTGATATCTTTTTGATAACAAATAACATCAGCAAAAATTGCTTTCAGCCAGAACCAAAAGTTCGTAAACATTGGCCTGCACCAATCCGTACTGAGCCCGCGTGGTAGATGAGAGCCTAATCTCGTTCTTGTTGTAGTCTATGGTTAAAAATATAATGTTATTGTCTATGGAATGACGAAGCACTCTTTCGCTTTCCATATTCAACCTGAATCATGTCGTGTACAGTCATACAGTGCTAATTAAATATTATCTTTGAGTCTAAGGCAGTTTACTTTGATATTAAAGCAATCCCGACCGAACCCCAAACATGGTGTCAGAATTGGTGTCATATTAAATTAAAAGGAAAACGAAAAAGCCAATAAAAGTCGAGAAAACTGTAAGTAAAAAAGTCAAGTCATCCAAGTCACCAACATGGCGGACAAAGCGTTCTTTGTGCAATTGAAACCGTTTATCATACAAAATGGCGATAACGTGGCAGAAAAATGGAAAAAATGGAAACTTAGATTTGAAATTTTTATGGATGCTAATGATTTATCAAAAGTAACGGATTCGAAAAGGACAGCAATTTTCCTAAATGCTATTGGTGATGACGGAATAGAAATTTTTAATAGTTTCAATATAGATCGAAATACAACAAAGTTAGATGACATCCTAAAGAAATTCGACGAAAAATTCAGTCCTCTTTTAAACATAACAGTAGAAAGGTATAATTTTTTCACAAGAGTCCAAAAAACCGAAGAATCTTTGGATGAATATTTGACCATATTGAACAACCAGGCTACCACATGTGAATTTGGTAATTTGAAAGAAGAATTGATCAAGGACATGCTCGTAATAGGCATGATTAGCACACACATAAAAGAAAGACTCTTACAGGAAGAAAATCTTACAGTTGAAAAGGTGATGAAAATAGCAAAAAGTCTAGAATTGTCTCAAGAAAGATCAAATAAATTAAACAACCAAGAAATTAAAAAGGAGAATATTCAAGGGATCAAAGAGCAAAAACAAAATTATAAAAATAGAAGTCGAACACCCTACCGAAGTAATTCGAGACATCATAAAAATAGTCATGGGAGAAACAATAGTCATGGAAGAAATCAGTCAAGCAACAGGAATAAATCATCAGACAGGAATTGTACTAGATGTGGACAAATTCACAGATATAAATGCCCAGCACAGGAAAAAAACTGTAATAATTGTAAAAAACAAGGACACTTTGCTAAATTTTGTTTTTTCAGGAAATCAGACCATAAAGTTAGTAATATTTCTTATGAACAGCCAATGTCAAAAGATTTTTCTAATAATTTTGTCATAAATTCAGTTCAAAATTGTGAATCTACAAAAAATTGGCAAATAAATGTTTATTGTAATAATGTCAAACTTATATGTCAAATTGATACAGGTGCAGATACAAATGTCATAAGCAAGAAAATGTTAGATAAAATTATGTCCAGTTCTCACTCAAATATTAATATTTCAAGAACAAATAATAAACTTTTTTCCTTTTCAGGACAATTAGTGCCAAATTTAGGTACATGTATTCTTAACTGTAAATTTGAAAACGGAATAACCACAAAACTCTATTTTGTTATTGTTGAATGTGAATGTAAAACAATATTGGGTTGGAATTCATGTGAAAAATTAGGTATTGTGAAAAGAATATATGGAATCCAGCAAAGGTCAGTACAAGAAATTATTTCCAAGTTTGCTAAAACATTCGAGGGTCTAGGTTGTCTACCATATAAAGCTCATCTAGACATTGATAGTAGTGTTCCACCTAAAGTCTGCCCAGTCAGAAGAATACCTTATTCATTAGAGAAACGTCTTAAAGAAGAATTAGAATATATGGAAGAACTACAGGTCATAGAAAAAGTCGATAAGCCAACTAAATGGGTAAACTCAATTGTCTTAGTCGAAAAACCAAATGGTAAACTGAGAATATGTCTTGATCCTAGAAACTTAAACACGGCTATTAAACGTCCTTATTTCCCGTATCCAACATTCAATGATCTTAGATCTAAAGTTGCAGGTGCATCAATTTTTTCAAAATTAGATGCAAGTTCAGGCTATTGGACTATATGTTTAGACGAGGAAAGTAGTGAACTTTGTACGTTCAACACTCCATACGGTCGATACAAATTTCTAAGACTGCCATACGGAATCAACTCTAGTGGTGAAATTTTCCATAGGACAATGAATCAATTATTCGGAGATTTAACAGGTATAATTATATTTGTAGACGATATACTTGTTTATGGGTCTACTATTGAAGAGCACAATGAAAGACTAGAATCGTTATTCAAACGAGCGTCGGAAGTCAATTTGAAGTTCAATAAATCCAAATGTCATTTTGGTATGTCTGAAATATGCTATGTAGGACACATTTTCAATAAAAAAGGTGTATCACCTGACCAGTCAAAAGTAGAAGCAATTTCGAAAATGCCAAGTCCAAGTAATGTCAAAGAACTGCAAAGATTTTTAGGAATGGTCAATTATTTAGGTTCCTATATACCAAATCTCGCAGAAGAAACTTCTTTGCTGAGAGAATTGCTCAAAAAACATAATCAGTGGCAATGGTTAGAACAACATGAAACACAATTCAAAAAATTAAAGTCAATGTTATGTCAATATCCAGTCTTAGTCCATTATGATATGAAAAAACCAATTAGATTGTCAGTCGATTCGTCACAAAATGCAGTAGGTGCAGTTATTTTACATGACAAAAATCCGATTGCTTATGCTTCAAAGTCATTAAACAAAAGTCAAATTAATTATGCACAGATTGAAAAAGAACTATATGCTATAGTATTTGGGTGTAAAAAATTCCACCAATACATATATGGAAAACCTATTCAAGTTGAAACAGATCACCAACCTTTAGTCACATTATTCAAAAAACCCTTGTCAGAAGTACCAACAAGATTACAACGTATGATGATCACTTTACAAGCTTATAATCTTATTGTGTCTTATACAAAAGGATCAGAGATGTATGTTTCTGATACATTATCTCGTGCTCCAGTCAAAGATGATAAATTTAACCAAGAATTAGTCAGTTTGGAAGATTTAGATTCAAATATTAATATTCACATAAATTTGTTAACCTCTAATTTAGCCATTTCTCCAGAAAAACTTGAGAAAATTACAAGACACACTAAACAAGATTTAGTTTCTCAAAAAATAATAGAATATTATAAAAATGGATGGCCTAAATGTAAAGAACATTGTCATAGTTTAACATTGCCTTACTGGAACATAAAAGAGGAAATTCATGTAATTAATGATATAATTTTCAAAAACAATTCTGTTATCATACCTCAGACAATGCGTACAGAAATATTAAATATATTACAATGAGGGTCACCAAGGGATTGAAAAAACAAAAAACTTAGCAAGAAATGTAGTTTATTGGCCAAATATTAATCAAAATATTGAAAGTAAAGTTAGACAATGCGAAACATGTTCAATTTATTCTGCAAATAAATCAAAACAACCAATGTTAACTCATGAAAAACCTTTATTTCCATGGCAAAAACTAGCTACCGACTTATTTGAATATAAAGATAAGAAATACTTATTGGTAGTAGATTACTATTCTAACTACATTGAAATAGCAAATTTAAATAAAGACAGTCGAACATCTAATGTTGTCGCACACCTAAAATCTATTTTTGCACGTCATGGCATTCCAATGCAACTAGTTTCAGATGGAGGACCGCCATACAACTCTAATGATTTTAGAAAATTTTTGCATGAATGGGACGTTGAACACATTATCTCAAGTCCAAATTTTCCAAGATCCAACGGCTTAGCAGAAGTCTCAGTAAAAATAATAAAAAATATACTAAGGAAAAGTGATGATTCTGGATCTGATCCTCACTTAGGTCTTTTGCAATATAGAAATACACCGAGAGGAAATTTAAGCTCTCCAGCACAGCTTTTAATGTCTAGAACGTTAAGATCTCAGCTACCTAACAAAATTAGTCACTTACGACCTAAGATTGTAAAGCATTCGGAACATAACAAAAAGAAACAAGAAAAAAGTCAAAAAACCAAGTTTTATTATGACAAAAACTGTAAAAATTATCTGGATTTTCAAATAAATGACAATATTTATTTTAAGAAAAATCCTAAGGATATTATATGGACAAAAGGTACTATTATGTTCAAAACCAAATATCCAAGATCATTTATTGTCAAAGATTATAATAATAATACTTACCGTAGGAATAGTCAGCATATTCGTTTTAGGTTCAAGTCAGAAAGTCAAACGTCAAGTCAGAAAAATGTCTCTCAAAATAATAACAAAAAAGTCAACTTTAAGGATAGTCCTAGTCCTAGTCAATTAAATAATGAACTAAACAAGTCAAAATTTTCAGAAAAGGAGGATGATAGTTATACATTTATCTTCACTTATCATGAGTCAAGTCCTGAGTCAAGTTTACAAAATCAGGAACTGAACAATGAGTCAGATTCATTCTTATCTATAGAGTCAAATCATTCTTGTCAGTCAGAAAACCAGTCAGAAAACATAGTAAAGTCACCTATATTTGTTGATATCGATGAAACATTAGTTTCACCTGAAAGTCTACATGACTATAACGAATTTGATAATGAAAGTCCAATGTCTTCTCAACGTAGAAACTTAGAGAACTTACTTCAAAGTCCAAATGAATTAAATATACCAAGTAGTGTAGAACAATCTCCATTACCATGTAATGATGAGGCTGTAAATGCTGAAAAACAATATAGCTCTAGGGGAAGATTGTTAAAGAAAACACAAAGATTTGATTTATAAGATTTAATACATAGAAAATAATACAAGTTCACAATAATATTATCACAATTTAATTCAAATGCAAATTGTATTTTTATTGTATTATTGGCAAGCACTCACTTACTCTTACTATGATATTATTGTATAATTATATTAGTAATGTTTATAATGAAATGTATTTTAAAAATCTTAATTCTTCAATGTAAATTGTTATGGTTGTGTTTAACTTGGATTAAGTCATCTGTCAAATAATTGTAATGTCAATGTCAGTCTGACAGCTCTCTTTTAAAAAGGGGCATGTTGTAGTCTATGGTTAAAAATATAATGTTATTGTCTATGGAATGACGAAGCACTCTTTCGCTTTCCATATTCAACCTGAATCATGTCGTGTACAGTCATACAGTGCTAATTAAATATTATCTTTGAGTCTAAGGCAGTTTACTTTGATATTAAAGCAATCCCGACCGAACCCCAAACAGTTCTCACGGAGAGCGGCTACCTTATCTGCTTCAGCAGTGGAAACATCATAGGTTGATCATGCCGTATCCTTCTAACATTATAAATGCGAAATTTTGTGAGAATGTATGGATGTTTGTTACTCTGTCACGCAAAAACTTCTTTACGGATTCGGATGAAATTTTGCACACTGATAATTTATAACCTGGATTAACACATAGGATACTTTTATCTCAGTAGTATGATCACGTGGGACAATTATCAAACTTCACGCGGGCTACGCTGCTGGCAAAAATTAATGCTAACATAAATATCAGTCACACAAACGTTCAAAAATCCTAACAAAATCTCACAGATCTGTAATAATCTGTAAATCTGAACATACAGTCGTAATAGCCCATATAACGACTGCTTCACGGGCGGCATAGCCCCAAATAGCCCATCGGCTATTGTTTATAGCCTGTTTGCAAACTTATGGCCCGTAATCCGAAGGGCGCTATGTAGCGTGCCCAAAAAACTTTCTTCAGCTAATAACTACGTACATTTTTGACGAAACTGTTGACCTAATTTGTGGTTTAATGCTAGTACTTGTAGTATCGTAAAAGGCGTTTGTAATTTTACTTTTTTGTTTTTTTTTTGTTACAATTATCGGGTACTTATGAATACGGTACGAAGTTGGATGCATATATTTTTGCTTTTACTAGCGTTGCTTCAAGCGTTTTACAAACTGTTAATCATAGTCATAAATACCTTTGCATATAATACAGCATATTTGCTTTTCTAAGAGAAGATTATAGACTGTCTCATCTATCACTGTTTTCACATCATTAACTCACTGTCCCCAAGTTCAAATCAAACAACCCTCTCTCCTAAATCTATACTTCTTTACTTAATAATATAAAGAAGAAAGATTATTTGTTTGTTTGTACCAAATGCGATCCGAAACGACTGGAACAATTTTACGATTTTTTCACCAATAGAAACCTAAATTATCAGGAAGTAATATAAAGGCTATAAATTATATTTATATCATGCAAATTAGCTGAGCTTTCACAATAGGCATGACGACAGTATTAAAGTCAGTTAGAGTATTGGAAAATAATGGACACGTATTTTTTGTTTTTGTAAATCAATGAATATTGACAAAGATAAAATGCATCAAAACTAGGGAGTGGGGGCTCGTGACGTCAGTACTCGCTAAAAATTATACCAACGTATTGAGAATTTTAAAAGCGTCGTATCTTCGTCAATTTTGGTTTATGTAACAAAAGAAAAAATACAGGTCAAAAATTTTATATAAACTAACTGACTGTCAAATATTATTTTTTTGTCGTGGTAGACGACTATTCTAGCGAACGAAATTGCGGGCGAAGTGCTACTCATTACTCGTATAAATCTACTCACACATCTATACCTACACCAAACCAGGAACAGAACAGTACACTAACATTACAGACATACAGACGTACCAGCCATCCTATCAGCGGATCGATCGGAGACGCCAACCGTCTGAGATCGCGGCCCGACGCATCTATCTATCCGTTTTATGTCGGACGACTACGTGCGTATGTCGAGCGACTTGATGAGTCATGTTTATAGGGTGAAGTTGGCTAAGACGAGAATACGAAATTTAATAAAAATAAGGAGTTACTGGAAGTCGTTTGGGCCCCCATTAATAAGGTTTGGGTCCTTTTCAAGGACATTGAAGAAATTGAAAGGGATTTTTGGGATTGCTCTAAACCAAGCCAGGCTTTAGAGCTTATTATTACTCTTGCCCACGACTTAGCTCGCATTATTGGTGAAATTTTAGGTACAAGTAGGTACTAATTCATCCAAGGAGTTAAACAAATAAAGATTACAATCGACCTTCTTTTGTCTCCAATTTGTAAAACACACGTTGACACGGACATTATTCATTTATTAACTAAAAATGTAAGATACCGTCTACCTCTGATTGCTTTAAGTCATAAATATCAATTTGAATCAGAACAATAATCATACTGTATACTTATTTTTCTTCAACCTTTGGCCACCCAGTATTGAGTCTCTTTCAAATCTCCCTAGCTCTGGTATTTTGTGTCATTTATATTCAGTTTCTTCCAGTGTACAAGCGATGACTGAATACCTAACTCCCAGTGGCGAAATGTCAAATTTTGTAAGAGGTAACCGAAGCAAATATCTTTGATATGATTGTATTATTTATTTTTAGAATACTGACTACGCCATTTTTCAAAGGGAAGCCGGTAGGAATCGAGACCTTCGCCACTGATACTTACCACATATAGGGTGAGGAAGCTCATATTGGATGGAATCCCTATCGACGCACGAACTGCGGCCACGTGTTCAGTACATTATACCAAACACGTGGGTTGTGGAAAATCTCCAACGGTATTTTTTTTTTCATTTTCCGCATCCTAAAATAAATATCCTATATCAAAAGAGCAACCTACACGGTAAAAATGTATGGCATAGCTGTTTTTTTTTAAATTACCGTTGTAAAATCTCTATGTATGAGTGTATTCGGTAGGATGTACGGTCGAACAAGCTATTTAGTTAAACTGTTAACCAAATAGTTTGTTCGACCGTACTAAACACGTGGTAACGTTTGTGCGTCAGTGTACCTTCCACTCCGTATAAAGGACGATATTGATCACATCGATGAAGGTACTTAATATTCTATCCGCGTTTTCTAATCAAACTTTTTCTTGGATACTGTCTGAGCTTGTTCTGATGAAGAATGTATTTATTAAAATGTATTCATATTTCATTATTTTCTTTTTCACGTGAAGTGAAAATTTTATAAAAGTAAACACTAGATCTTAGGCCCATAAAATGACACCTAATAGAATATGTATCGAAAATGTCGCAAATAAATTGAAATACGGACAGGAGTACGGTGATGACGATGAGGCTTTTAGATTTTTAGAGGTACAACTATACAATGTAGATATTATTTTTATATTGTGTTCTAAATATATCTTATCCCTATCTAGTGCTGTTATACGCCAATCCTTCTGGAAGGAGTCGAGTTCGTCCCGCCATCCCCTTCTGGGTCTGCACGTTGCCGTTTGCTGCTGTTTGGCACCCATTTTGTGGTAGCTTTACCTTTTAAGTGGAAGGAGGGAAGTGAGGCCTTTTCCCTGCAGTGAGACACAAAATGGCTGATTATATATATCTTAACAATGATTATCAAATGACTGTTGTGAATGGACGTTTTCTTTAACTTTCAAAGATGAAAGTTTTATTATTCATTAATATTTAATACGACTGAATCGTTATTAAAAATTGTGGGTGATATATAAAAGTGTGGGCCATTACACACTTCAGTTAACTTATTTTATATTATAGTACCTCATTAGTTGAATGGTTTAGCATTAACGAGTGTAACGTTCTGAGTTCGACTCTCAGCTACACAAAAATTGTCTTTGGAGACTTTCCATAATTTTTTGTGCAGTTTTGATCTACATTCACAGATTTTCATAAAAAAATTACAATGAGCAAGAAAATTGCCATTTGAAAAAAAAATGATGCCAATCGATCCTGTTTCCAATATTAATTAAAAACTTCGGGACCAACCCAGGTCGGAGTACTAAAAAAGTCAGAAATGACAAAGAAATCTTAGAATTAATTTTCTACATAACCCAAAAACCTTTAAAACAGATTTGCAAACCGAATTGTAACAATTTAATTTCAACAAATGAGCCGTCAAATGAACGATTGATTGAATTGAAATAAAACATTTGTCAGTTCTATATTTAAAATGTATGAAAGCGTTCCATTCTGTCATGTCGTGCGTCGCAACTGTCAACGTTCCATTTTACTCGGCCAAGGTCTTCAGTTATATTGTTCCTTTTTATTTTTAAATACGTTGCCTTTTTTGGACATGTGATGCGTGGAATGAAACAGGTTCTGAATATCTCTGCTTTTAATTGGGTTGTGCAACATTCATGATTATTTTGAAGTGGAATTGAGTACATATTTTATTTTTTTGTTACATGTGGAGATTATGAGATTAAAAATGATTGCCGAGATTTTTGAAAAATGACAATATTATTATAAATTACAAAAACGCAAACATAAGTAGGTATCTATGTTTGTACGTTTCTAGTTCAACCTTTTAACTTAAATACACCATAAATCGATAACAAAACTTGCGTAACAATCAGATAAGCCATTTTAGCGCAAGAACTCATCATTCAGTTCATTCATTCACAACTCTTTTGTTCAATCTCGCATTGTCTTAAAACAAGTGCCGTCTAGCGAATCTGAACAAAAATCTGTTGAGTTGTGTTAAGCTAGTATTTTTTCTGAATGAGTAAATAAATATTTATGATCTCATAATAGAATTATTCTTAATGAGATTTTACTGTGTGGAGTTTATCTCGTAATAATTCCCTAAATAAAATGTAGATCAGATACTTTCTCTACGGGTTTGTTATGATTTTCATCAAAAATGGTTACCATGTTTCATCCAATAGGATCTCATCTTCAAAAGAAATCCATCTACTTTATTGTTTTTCCTTATACCTCTTTATTACAAGACGTTTCAGTAGTATACTGCAAATAGTTCTCACATGCATTTAAATGTTGCATCTTACACAACACACATCTACTTTCGAGTATTGCTGCAAATTCTCAAAAGTCTGCACTCCCAATTGTTGTCAATTAGCACTACCATATCACTTAACCTTAGTTTCTACCGTACCTAAGTTTTCTAGTCATTCCAATGTATTTTTTTCTCTTACCCAACAGCTCATTGCAGTTGTTTTCGCAACGGCTACTGGTTGTAAAACAGTGGCAATTAGGTTTATGTGGTGTGGCTGCTAATGTGGCAATGAATCATGTTTGTAAGGGGTTAGGTTCAGAATTAGTTGGGTGTGCTAATGAAGTTGGTCCTTAGTCACTTGCTTGTGACATCAACCGTGAAAATAGAATGGCTTGGATTTCATAGCAAATAAGTACATAGTTGCCAGTGTCAAATAAATCAAAAACAACCATGGTCTTAATTTAAGAACCCATCATAGCAAGTTACCTCCGTGACTCGGAAAGCATGTTAAGCCGTTGATCCCGACTGTCATTTACAGATATTTGACAGTCGATACAGGTAGTCAGTGGCCCAAAAAATTCGACAACCAGTCTTACCAAGGGCTATCGTGGGTCACTGGGTTGTGGAGGTCAGATAGGCAGTCGCTCCATATAAAATACTAATATTCAATGCTTTCAGTTAGACTGGAAGCCGACCCCAATAGTTGGGAAAAGTTTGGCAGATGATCATGCTTGCCAGAAGTAAATTATAATATAATGTGATGGCTAACAATGCATTCCGTAATAATGATATTATGTAGATCTGTATGCCAATATAATTTATTCTTAGCAGAGATCTTTTGTTAACCATATCGGTGAAAGAAGTAAAGACATTTCTCTTTGACAGAATTGCAATTAGTCGTTTTGACAAAGAGAAAATAATTAGGTATAGAGCGGACATGGGGAATAATGTTATACAAAAATTTTGATCCCAACCATTTTCCATTTTGACACACGAATGCTATGCGACAAGCGGGCGTATGACACTAAACAGAAGGATTTGTTACTTAACAAGTTTTTGGGTTACGATTTTCTTCGTCTTATCCCGTCTATTGCTTGTAAATATTTTGAACGTGGTTTTTGTCAAGAGGTGATCATTAAGTAAAAATCAGCCAAACTTAATGAAAGCCTAGACTTGCCTTTATAATTCCAGGTTGAAAGTAAAAACCTTCGTATGTAAAACAAAATGTAACGAGCATAACATTACCTACACACTACCGTCCCTCAGTGCGTATGATGTCATCGTTAGGGCGTGAATATACGTCTAATTGGTAGTAATTATACTGATATAAACATTCTACCGAGTACCTAGTCACCTCGCAGGCGACACGTTCTGTTATTGCCAGTAAAAGAGAGTAATTGCCTTCGTGTTGAGACGTTTTTTAAGAATAAGGCGGTTTTTGCGGATGTAACAAATGTCATGCATATAATACAGGTTTTTTCTAGTTTCAATTTTATTGGTCGTTGTCAACTACGGAAATGTGGCACCTGTTTTTAATAGAGCGATAAATATGAGTTTGTTAGACGTAACTTTTAGGAAGTGGTTTGTGAAGATTATTGGTTATATTACAAAGTAGGTAGCAATGACAGCGAAGAGTAACTAGAAGAACACTAACGTTATTGTCAAGAATACAAAAAGTCGAAACGAAAACAATGAAATTAAAGAATAAAAAAAAGAAAACCGGATTCATTCAAAAGCAAATCGCTGAAAATACAACTTTACCCATAAATAAAACTCCAACAATCGGAACTCAAAACAAACTAAAACTACTTTAAGTAGAAGGAAAACTTACAACTTCCCAAAATCGATCGCAGCCAATTTCAATACAGGAATGCCCCAAACTTAAGCGCTGGCGCTCTGACTCAACGTTGAGTCATTCGCATAAAAACGACCAGCATAATCAGACACTCCTTTCCCCCCGGTACCAAAACATCGTCTATAAAAACAAGAAGCAATCAATTGAATCGTAGGGCTCTGCATCATGTGGTCGTGTCTCACGCATGTCTCAGCTATATGACCTTCGTTCTATAATGATGTTTGTTGTCTTCGATACTTGGATGTCTCGTGGTGATAAAATTTGACATTCGAAGTGCAATTTGGTGAAAGGTGGACGCCATATCCTTCATAGTGTTGTCGTCAATGTTGATGTTAGGACTTAATATGACATACCTAATTAGTTTATTGCCAATGCCATTACGTCCTTTTGATCTCACTATTAACTTTAGTGGTCACTGGATGACTGGAATGATAGTTTTATCAAACTCAAGGGATGAGGAAAATTGGTGGAGAACAACATTGATTATGTGGTCATATTAACATTTATCAAGGTTAAAAGGTCTTCTGAAATAAGAGAAACGAAGAAAATTTCGCATGTTATTTTAGTGAACATTAAAATAAAAGCAATAACAAAAAAACCGGCCAAGAGCGTGTCGGGCCACGCTCACTGTAGGGTTCCGTAGCTTCCCAGACCATTAAAAATACCAACATTTTTCGTCAGCAAAAATAACTTTGTTTTTCATAGTATTTGTATGAAAAACAAAGTTATCATTTGCGTTTTTTTGAAAAAGTGCTATATAACTCAAAAACTATTCAACTCATCAAGTTGAAAATAATTTTCCTAGAAAGTTCATATAAAGGTCTACTTCTGTGATTTTTTTCATATTTTTTAAACTTATGGTTCAAAAGTTAGAGGGGGGGGGACACATTGTTTTTGACTTTCGGAGCGATTATTTCCTAAAATATTAATATTATCAAAAAATGATTTTAGAAAACCCCTATTCATTTTTAAATACCTATCCAACAATATATCACACGTCAGGGTCAAAATTAAAAAAAAAATCGCTCCCCACTTTACGTCTGGGGGAGGTACCCTAATAAAAATGTTTTTTTAAATTTTTATTTTTGCACTTTGTCGGCATGATTGATATACATATTGGTACCAAATTTCAGCTTTCTGGTGCTAACGGTCACTGAGATTATCCGCGGACAGACAGACAGACAGACATGGCGAAACTATAAGGGTTCCGTTTTTTGCCATTTGGCTACGGAACCCTAAAAAAGAAACTAACAGTCCGGTCGGAGCTACCACCAAAAAATACAATACTTAGTACACATTTTTCGACATACAACGGTCACTGTGGTCCAATTTCACCAATTAGTTGGGTCTCTGTGTTCAAACTAACTCTGAAACAGGACCCTTTGTACAAATTATGTCCAATTACTCCACTTCAGTTTGGCGTTTGAAATATTTCAGTTGAACAGTCAGGGTTCAAATAATTATTCGTCAAAAGTAATGTATGGTGGTACACTGAAAAGTGGGGTTATTTTTTTACTACAAATTTAAAATATTTTGCTAGTTTTTAGTGGATTGAAGACAACATTAATCTTAATAAACTCTCAGCTATCTACATTTTGCTGCAATTCATCACTTTCTGTAGGCGTATTAAAAATTAAATTCAGAAAGGAAAGTACATAATCTGTTTTGCATTAAAAATTATACTCCATCGACGAAATTCAGATCAGAAAGCAATCAATCTTTCTTTTCCTCCCTTAAAAGCATTCCAATATAAACCATACTTCTCCTTACAGCTAGCATAGGTATTGCTCATACTCGAATTTAATTCGGGACATCAATATCTGTATCTCGGAAGCCACAGTTACGACCCGTATAATGCCAAGTTTCCGATGACCACTCGAAACCGGGATAGGCAATAAGTACAACTTTTCCAATTGGAATTCGCTCGACATAGTCCCGGGATATTGAATCCCGGACAAGTTCCCGGGTGCACTCAACTTAGTTGCTACATGTGTAACTTTTTGCAACTGCGCCTTCGACCTCGGTTCCATTTATAAAGCTCCCTCTCCTCTGCATTTGTTTTATTTATTTGAAGTTTTGAATTAATTCCTAGCCTAGGTTGAATATAACTGCCTAAGATTTATATGTCTCATTGTACCTTATTACATTGGTGTCATGGAATGTAATTCTAGATTCATTAATTGAAATCTTAATATCCCCAACGTGTCCACTACGAGTGAGCCATAAGAAATTCCCCACGTCATCCGAATGACCTCGTAAAGATGGAATAACTGCCGTAATAAAATTCGCAGTCACAAACATTAAACTCGTGAACTTATTATGTGCGCATTATCTCATTGACCCATCCAATTACGGTCTGTGACCAATAAAATCATTATTCCTACCACGTGTGTGTTTCGGTACTTTTGTTCAATGGTTTTCTATTCTATTGTGGCTTCGAATAAATTGTAATTTATGTTATAAAAATTGACACCTTGTTAAGTCACTTTAGTATCAGTAGGTACTATTGGCTGAAAATGTCTCGTTGCTGTGCTACATTTTTGTTGTATTTATGTATTTATCTATTTAACGATAAAAAATATCTCTGTACTTTTAAATAGATATCTATTTAAAAGTACAGAGATATTAGGCGGACTTAATGCCACAGACATTTTCTACCAGTCAACCTTTGGGTGATGCAGAGATAAGCAGTGGTAGTATGTATACCACTGCTTGTTGTTGTGCTTGGTGGGGGCATATTAAATTGTTTTCTATATAATATCTCTTCTCTAGCTATCTTAGTATACACGAGAGTACAGCATAGAGAAGCCAATGTTTGCATATTAGTAAAATGATACGTATTTGCATTGGTTTACCACATAATCTTTCTAAACGTGATCTTACCAAGCTGTAGTTAATTTAAACTTGTCGACTTGTTAGCAGTTAACTTGATGGCAGCTTCATTCAGTCATGTAATTCTATAATAGGATCTTTTGATGATTATTACATTTGTGTGCATAACTTGAGAGTCAGTCTACGTATGGTAGACATGATGACCTTATAAATCTATTAAACGTTTTGCTAACGAATTGGGTGACCGTGTTCTAAACGATTGATGTGTGGTGTCTGAAACTTTGGCACACGCGATTCGTCTATTAGGTGCAGATATTATGTACCATCACGACATCTTCTTATAAGTTGAAATAGTTGTGCCAGTGTGTGAATGGTACTAGGACCAAAGAACTAGTTAGGAACAGTAGTTGAAACGATGACAATGGAAGGGTCAGGGTCGAAAGTAGGAAAAAGGTTTACGTTGATTAGATACAGTAAAAGTTAAGTAAAAAATGTTATCAAAATGTTACGTTGATCAGATACAGTAAATGTTAACAGCTGGGAAAATTGGGTGACTGTTGGCTCTTGTGGACCAATCCCACTAATATTTCAAATGCAAAAGTTTGTGAGTATGGATCTATGAATGTTTCTTACTCTTTCACTCAAAAACTCCGGAACGGATTTGAATGAAATTTAGCACACAGATAGTTTATAATCTGGATAACATATAGGATACTTTTTATCCCGGTAGTAAGATCCCATGGAACAATTATCAAACTTCACGCGGTCGACGCCGCTGGCTGAAGGTTGACTCTCATGAAGGCGTCTAGTTTATCTCATCATCTTGGCCCGGATCTTTGCCTTCGTTGAAATATGATGAAAGAATTTGCTTAGGAACAGACTTTACATAGCAATGTAAAAAAACTCCAGTGACTTATATTTGCAGTCTTCAATCTGGGCTAATTACAAAACAGATGACTCATCACACTTTTTTGGAGTGCGTTTGGTATCAGATTTAGGCCTAAGTGCTCTTTATTCATCACGATGTTGATGATATCATATATCTTACACTATAAAGGGAAACAATACATAGTAAACCATTATAGCAGACTAAAATTGGCCACAAAGTAATATTGCAGTAGGTATGACACATATAGCTCTAACGCCAATTTAAGACGAACATCTTGGATGAAATCAAACGAAATGATGAAAAACGTCTAAAAGTCAGATATTTCCGAACTCCATAAATTAAAGGAAACAATACATAGTATTAAGGGGCCTGCGGAGGATGCGTATTTCATACAAACGTAATACCAAAATTATTTGTAAATCAAACATATTCTTAAGGTAGTCTGTATTTATTTCGATTGAATTACAGAATATCTATGTTCCCAAATATGTTTTTTGAGAGAATAGTGATGCAAAGACGAGATATGACGAATTTAAATTTTCTATAGAAAACTTATTTTTCTTATAACTCTTGTTAAAATCAGTGTCCAATCAAAATATATATTTGGGAACCTAGATATTCTGTTATTCAATCGAAATAAATACACACTACCTTAGGAGTATGTTTAATTTACAAATTATTTTGGTATTACGTTTGTATGAAATACGCATGCTCCGCAGGCGTCTTAACCATTTTTAGTAGACTAACATTGGCCACAAAGTAATATTGCAGTGTGACATACATAGCTTTAACGCCAATTTAAAACGAAAATGTTGGATAAAATCCAGTGAAATGACGAAAAACTTCTTAAACTCAGCCATTTCCGAATTCCATAAATTAATCACTAAGATAAATACGAGTAGCAATCTTAAAAAAATACGGGACATTATACAGCGGAAATAAAAGAGAATTCGTTGTTCTTCATTGCCTAAAGTATCCAGTCATCTCGGTACATAAGATGGTCAAGGCCAATTCAAGTCTCAGTTATTTCTGTACCAAACTGTCTTATGAATGTTGTACAGGTTTTTTTGCGAGTGTCTTTTTGTGGTTGTACGATGTACGGCTTATTTTAAGAGGCTTGTGGGTCAGTAATTTTTGTTCCCAGTTTCAATATTATTTTTATTTCTGATGCTGCTTGTGTTAGACTACGATATTATTGAATTGCACTTTATTAAAGTTACAGTAAGCCAATTTGGACATCACAAATTTGAAACAGTTATGGTTGTAGTACGAAATAGACGGATTGCAATGTCCCTTTTAGGGTTCCATGCTCAAAGGGTAAAAATGGGACCCTATTAATAAGACTCTACTTATTAATCTGTCTGTCACGAGTCTGTATCTCATGAACCGTGATAGCTAGATAGTTGAAATTTTTGCTGCTCTGACAACAAAATATAAAAAAAAATGTTTTTTTTTTCTAGTTTTGTGTGAAAATCTTAATGCGGTTCACAGATTCACAGGGTGGTTCCGTTTTTTGCCATTTAGCTACGGAACCCTAAAAATACAAGAGGCAACCCTCCTTCGTTTTTACGGAACCCTTCATTTGCGAGTCCAACTTGCCGGTTTTTTAATTAACAAAACTTTAATTAAATCCGCATAAACTTCCAACAGGAAATCAAACAAAATACATCAAACCAAAAATCCAGACAAGGCTAAAATTATAGCTCTGAAATAACAACCCTTTCACCCCTCTTTGCAACATGACTCATGCAAAGGGGTTGCAGTTTTAAAGGGGTTGCAGTTTTCAAGGGGTTTCGTCCAGCCGGTCAGTCTAAACCACCATAACGACTGGTCAAGTCTTGTTAACATAATTGACGAGTGCAGAAACACGAGGGGAGGTGAACCTAAAAGGGTTTATGGGTTTATTAATGCTAACAAAAGGTGCATGCATGCCTAGCTTCCCCATTCGGAACGGTGTTACTGACAGTAATAATTACGTGTCCTTTCAGCCGTGTTTGAATATATCAGATTTGAAATCTATTTTGAGTTAAAAAGAGGTTTTAATACATGAAAGGGTTGTTCTGTCCCCTTCATGAGGGAGAGAAGTCCTGACAATTCTGGTTGTATTTTTGTTGGACCGTCAGCTGAATTTTTCTTGTTTGTTTTGTTATTTAAAATGTACCAATATGACTCATTGATACTTTCGTTTGTTGTTTTTTTTTAGTGATGTGTTAAACTTTTGAAGAAAGTACTTTAAGATGGAAAGTCGACTTAAAAATCTGGGCACGTGTATTCAAAAAACTTAATTTGGTTCTTTCTGTAAGCTATAATAATATAAAATCCCTTGCCAAATCAAGATATGCATCTTGTATAAGTCATAGGTCGCTTTAACCCCAAAAGGACTGCATAATGCCAATAAATTTGCAACATCGCTTCGCATTAAAAGCAGTTTTGTTTCTATACATGGATACCCCATAAAAGGCAAATGTTATAACCGACAAACAAGTTTCAAATTGTCGTACATTTGCGAAACGAATGGAATATCACGACTATAATCCCCGAACGGTTAATCAGAGTTGTACCGTAATAGTAGACCCATATTTCAGCAGTTATATTCAAGTCTCATGTTATACAGGGCAAGCCAATGCCATCAAAGGGCACCAATCCAGACAACTACTTAATTCCTGATGAAAAAACCTAATAACACTTTGTCCCACCTGGGAATCGAACCCAGGCTCTCACGCTCACCAGTCTCGCTTGCAACCACTAGACCTACGAGGCGAAGCTGGCGTCAAATTGTCGCAAATCTAATTTTGAGCTGTCAGTCGGTAAACTGCGCCATTTTGTGACGCGGAGGGACGCCATGATGGCGCAGATTCGAGACACGGCTGAGATTTAACAGAAATGGGTCGGGATTGATACTAAATATAGATGTGATACACGTGTTTAAGGATGAAATCATTACGTGGAAGATGGATGGGTCTTTCTATCTTGTAAAAACAACCAGAATTGAAACAGCAGGATGGCTGAATATGCGTTTTATTTAGGACTGACAATGACGATTTTACAGTATAACTTGCAGTTTAGTCTTCTAGCAATAATTACGTCGATTTTATTTAGAAGTGACTGCTCGCTATGAGCTCCAGAATAGAATGAATCTCGAAAGGAATCGTTTCTGCCTGAACGTAACTGTTCCCCACTACCAGTGCATAACCCCACTAAACCAACGAAAACTCAGTGTTGCCAGTAAAATAATTTAAGTGTGTATCAAGTCTGTTACACCTGCAAAAGTTTACATTCGGCCATCCAAAAGAAACGAGTCCCTTCGTTGACAAAAAACATGAGAAAAAAAAAAAGAAAAATACAAAAAAAAATATCTAAAGAACGCCAGAACACTAACGAACATGATATAATACTATAATAATATATAAAATTACGTTTCTAAGTGAACTACGTAAGAGAAAAGTAATCACATCATGAACCGGTTGAATGAAGTACAAAGAATACTGTAACGAAAAACATAACAGACAAGATAAAAATTACTTAGCATTATAATATTAAAATGTATAAAAACAGTATGGAACAAAACAATTTCACACCACAATCAACACTAATATAATAAACAATTTCTCATCAAAATTACTTAGCATTAAAATATAAAAATGTATAAAAACAGTATGGAACAAAACAATTTCACATCACATCAACATTAATATAATAAATAATTTCTCATCACAATCACCACTAATCATAACCGAGTGCTGCTAATGCTAAGTACTATACATTTTAATTCAAATACTCGTATTGGTCAACAATTTCAGGCGGCACTCATGTGCTCCTACCTGTATTGGTCAACAATTTCAGGCGGCACTCATGTGCTCCTACCTGTATTGGTCAACAATTTCAGGCGGCACTCATGTGCTCCTACCTGTATTGGTCAACAATTTCAGGCGGCACTCATGTGCTCCTACCTGTATTGGTCAACAATTTCAGGCGGCACTCATGTGCTCCTACCTGTATTGGTCAACAATTTCAGGCGGCACTCATGTGCTCCTACCTGTATTAGTCAACAATTTCAGGCGGCACTCATGTGCTCCTACCTGTATTGGTCAACGATTTCAGGCGGCACTCATGTGCTCCTACCTGTATTGGTCAACGATTTTAGGCGGCACTCATGTGCTCCTACCTGTATTGGTCAACAAGCTCAGGCGGCACTCCATGTGCTCCTACCTGTATTGGTCAACAATTTCAGGCGGCACTCATGTGCTCCTACCTGATATGACTAAATGTATCAACATATGATAAAACTAATCTTGATTAAACCATTATCATTATTTTTATGACACAACATCATTTACAACAGAAAGAAACCTACTTTAGAACAAGTCTGGTGAAGCTATAAATCCTCGCTATCACTACTGGAACTACAACTAGGAGCATTGTAACTGAGCCACGGAAATATTTTATCTATTGACACTACGCTCTCAAATCGTCTACCTTTTCGAGTAAGTGGAGTGTCTTCGACAACAAATCGGTCATTCGGCAAAATCTTTTTAATTCTGTACGGGCCCTGACATTTACTCTCCTATTTCTTCGATTGCCCTGTTCCCGACGCAATGGCTCTAATTATTCTCACTAAGTCGCCTATTTTATATTTTGTGCTTTGTTTCCTATTTTTATCAAATTTTTCCTTACTTGTTTTTTGATGTTTAGTTATAGATTCTCCGGCTTCGACCCTAACTTCGTCTAAAGTCTTTTCCATCACACCGCTACCAACATCCTCTATTACTTCTTTTAATACACCTAGCGAAGGGGTTGTAACCCTTCTCCCAAACAGTAATTCAGTTGGGGTTTTTTTCGTTACACTATGCACAGAGGTATTAATACCTAATTGTACGTCTTGCACATACTCGTCCCACGTATTTGAATTTTTACCGTGTGTCATTGTGCTCAATGCTGACAGAATCGTACGGTTGTACCTTTCTACTTGACCGTTAGCACGAGGCGTGGCCACGGAATTTAAAATGTGTTTAATACCTAACGATTTTACAAACGTATTAAATTTTTTACTAGTAAAACTCGTACCCCTGTCAGTTATGAGTCGAGAAGGGGTTCCGAAATAACTAAACAAATTCTTACACGCCTTAATGCTTTCTTTCGTCTTAGTACTACGAACCGGAGTTAAATTGATGTACTTGGTAAAAGAATCAACTATTACGAGCAAATAGCAATTCTTATTTTTGGTACGAATAAATGGTCCTAGGTGATCGGCATGGATTGTGTGAAAGGGCACTTCTACCTTTGGTATGGGATGTAGTAATCCTTCTTTAGCGCCCGAGGGTACCTTGTGGTGAGCGCACTCAAGGCAGGCAGAAACATATTTTTTTATAAACTTCCTCATTTTGGGGAACCAAAAGTAACCACGAATTCTATTTAGGGTCTTTTCAAAGCCAAAATGTCCAACATCATCATGGTTAGTTTTTAGTACTTGCCATCTTACGCCTTTTGGTACGACCCATCGCAATGTATTCTCGTCTATGACGCGGAATACGCGACCGTTTAGGATTTTGAAATCTTTACGTATACTTGCAATTTTAGCGGTCTCTGGATCTTCTAAAATTGATTTTATACGTCCGATTTCAGAATCCCCGGACTGAACGGTAGATATCCAATCATCGGTATTTATAGTCAGAATATCAATTGTGTGTATTGGTTCCGATTCATCTAAGACCGGGTTTCTGCTCAGCGCATCAACGTGGGACATTTTCTCGCCAGGACGGTATTCTACGTCACAATCATATTCAAGAAATTGGATCCACCATCTTGATATACGAGGTAGTAGGTCCCGTTTAATGAATGTACTACGTAGTGCGTTACAATCCGTAACAATGGTAAATTTAATACCGAGCAGATATACCCGAAATTTTGCAAGAGCGCTGACTACAGCTAGCGTTTCGAGCTCAAACGAATGGAGCTTTTGTTCGTCAGCCGTAGTCTGCCGACTATAATATGCCAACGGTCGCCAAGGATCTGAACCAATCTTTTGCAACAAGATACCAGCGAGACCTAGTTTACTGGCATCTGTATGCAGTTGAGTTTCTGCCTTATGATCATACAGTGCCAGAATTGGTCTCTCTGTAAGAGCTCGTTTAAGACGACCAAAGGCATCTGCCTCAACTTCAGTCCATCTCCAAGGAGTATTGGAGCTTTTTAAGTAGGTTAGTCAATGGCCTGGCGATTAAAGCAAAGCTTTTGACGAAACGCCTGAAAAAACTAGCCAAGCCCATAAATCTCCTTACATCGTGCTGGTTACATGGTATAGGAAATTTAGACACGGCTTCTATTTTCTGTTCCCCAAGTTTAATCCCATCTTTGCTTATTTCGAAACCAAGAAAGTTTATTTTTTCATGGAAAAAATTGCATTTCTCCAATTTCAAAGTGAGACCACTATCGCGAAGTGCTATCAATACTTCTTCGAGACGTGCTAGCCCTTCTTCAATAGATTTAGCCGGAATCAAAATGTCATCCATATAAATGATAACATATTTTAACTTGGCCTTGCCTAAAATTTTATGCATAGTCCGTTGAAAAACGGCTGGAGCATTGGCCAAACCGAATGGCATACGAGTAAACTCATATTGTCCATCTGGTGTGACGAAGGAGGTCTTATCTATTGAATCGGCAGCAATCGCTATTTGATGGTAGCCTGAAGCGAGGTCGAGAGTGGAGAAAATAGAGTGACCTGATAGCTGATCCAGAAGATCATTGATCAAAGGCAGTGGGTAGTGATCTCTTTTTGTCTTTTTATTAAGAGATCTATAGTCGACACACAATCTTTTTTCGCCAGTCTTTTTCTGTACTAGGACAATAGGGCTAGCATAAGGTGAATTTGACTCTCTGACTATACCAACCCGCATCATTTCATCTATCATGTCACGCACATGTTCTCGCTCCGAAAAAGATAATCTATATGGTCTATAAACTACAGGTTCCGAGTCTTTCAGTTGTATAACCATTTCAGTAACTGCGGTGAATCCCAAGTCATGCAATCCGTAAGAAAAACAAGATTTATATTTCTCTATTAAGGCTTTTAAATTTTTGACTTCAATGGTAGTTAACTGATTGCCATGTTTTAATTCTTTAATTGGATTTATTATTGCCACGTTCATTATTTCGACTTCCGTATTAATGTACCTAGCCCTAGTAATAAGAATTTCTTTCGGAAATGTGATAGGAGCTGGTCCAATATTTTGGATTAAGACTTTCGATTCACCATTTTTAATCTCGTATTCCCCCGGTAATAGGTAATACTCACTACCTATCTTCCCTCTAACTGAACCACCTACATATATATTGCCTGTGAACGCAGAGTCCGACTTTACGGGGATTAACTTAATTTCTCCCTTTTCAATACAGAGCGCACTACTAGTTTTTAAAATAACTTTTGTCTCGTCCCTCGGTATTACCCTTTGAAATTGCAGCTCTGATGGAGTTTTTACTATGTGAATAGTGGGCCTTTCTGTAAAACTATGTCCTAGAAGCACTGGATAATTTATTAAACAATCCTCTACTACAAGCACCTCTACATCATTCTCTACAACACCCTGTACATCTATTGTAATAAACGCCTTTCCTTTTGGCAAATAAGGCGCATTACCTAATCCTCGTAATAAAGGCCCGGTACCGGTTTGCCAGTTTAATCCTATTTGTCTAGCTTCTTTTTCACGGATTAACGTAGCCTCACTACCTAAATCTACTTGACATAATATTGGGTTCTGATTTATGTTAATTAAAATTTTGTATTTATTATTAGGATCATTTTGGGAAAACTCTAAAGATGCGGGTAAGACATTGGTATTATTGGTAGCAACTTTAAGAACGGACTTTTGTGAATCGGGTTTGGGTTTCCTCCTTATTGGGCATTCCGCAATAGTATGACCAATAAATCTGCAATAGTTACATTTAATAATAGGTTTCGGGCACTTAAAACTAACATGACCCTTCTCCTTACAATTATAGCAAATTACGTTATCAGAGTTTTGACGAGCTTTATTCGAATCGTCTGGAGGTCCATTACCTTTATTTGTCGTCCGAAAATTATTTGATCGAGGTAAAATTCTGCCTCTTCTAAACTCGCTATTCTCTTTGGTTTGAGTTTTAACAGTTTTGAAAAATTCTAATACTTCTTCCGGTTTTCTAAATTTTGCGGCTTGAGCACCCAACCTTATACTCCTATCATCTATGCCGTGGATAATACAATCGATAGCTTCCTTTCCAAATAGTTTGCAACGATTTAGTAAATTTATTTTAGAAAAATAATACATTTCTAGTGACTCCCCTTGGGCCACCCTCCTATTAAGCATTTCTGTTAACAATTCAGCATAATTTTCTGAAGCCGGAAAAGATTCTTTTAATAATTGCTTCCATTCAGACCAAGTTCGCATAAGAGAAGGGAGACCTTGATACCATAATTTTGCCTGACCTACTAGTTTGGGCAGAGCGTAATGTATAGTCTGTTTACTGCTCCATCCGTATATTTCCGAGCACTCATCCACTTTGCTCAACCAAACAGTAACGGATTGTTCTTTCGAAAGAGGATCAAATTCGGGGATAACGTTATTCATGGAGGGAAAACTATCACCAGACCTATTCCTTAGCAATTTTATCATTTCCTCAAAAAACATTGATGTTGTGTCATACCTTGATCTATCCCTGGATCTATCTTGAGATCTATCTCCAGAACTGTTCCTCCGTGTCGATCTTCTTCGTAGATTAGAGTCTCGAAGTGTTTGTCGTTCTCTTTGAAGTCGGTTCTCCAGCAGCTCCAATCTTTGCCTCTCCAGACTGATGTTTTCCTCTAATTCCCTAACTTCACTACGGCTGCGTGATCGCTCTTGACGTCGTGATCGATAGTGCGAGGTCTGAAGACTATTGCTTCTACTGTGACGTCTATCCGGCGACTCTCTCGGCTCCTCTGTAGTCATGACTGGTCGGGAGACTATGGGACTCATCGGAGCTTCCGGTGTACAGTATTTATCAGCATTGTCCATTGTTTCTGAAACTTAATATTGTAGGCGTATTTATTGGTCAATCCCAATTCTGAGATGTAAAAACAACCAGAATTGAAACAGCAGGATGGCTGAATATGCGTTTTATTTAGGACTGACAATGACGATTTTACAGTATAACTTGCAGTTTAGTCTTCTAGCAATAATTACGTCGATTTTATTTAGAAGTGACTGCTCGCTATGAGCTCCAGAATAGAATGAATCTCGAAAGGAATCGTTTCTGCCTGAACGTAACTGTTCCCCACTACCAGTGCATAACCCCACTAAACCAACGAAAACTCAGTGTTGCCAGTAAAATAATTTAAGTGTGTATCAAGTCTGTTACACCTGCAAAAGTTTACAATCTACATAACAAAATTATTAGTAGGTCTGATAGATCCAACTAGTCTGGCTGAGAGAACTGATCGTCGAAAAATGATGTTTAAAATCATAGTCTTCTGCTGATGACTAGGATGCTGATTGATATAATAATATAACAATCATGGAATATCATTTTAAAACCCTAAAAATAAATCGTAATCACTGACATTTCTAGTTCTTTGACAGTCATAACAGGTAGTCAGTGACCTGAAACTCTGACAAACAGTCTTACCAAGGGGTATCGTATTATCCTGTAAATTGGTTATGGAGGTCAGATAGACAGTCGCTCCATGTAAAATACTAGTATTCAGCTGCATCCGGTTAGACTGGAAGCCGACCTTAACATAGTTTGGAAAATGTGGGCAGATGATGACTCAATGTAGAAAAATAAAACTGGCATGAAATCTATTTTAAAATGTTGAAGGTCAAGAGTGCCTCCCATTATTGTACCAATCAGGGCCTATTAATAAAATCAAGCGAATCCTGACAATTCTTAGTAGTTAGTATTTAGTTCCTGGAAGATTCTTCTAATTCTAAAACAAATGTATGTAAATACTACTGTGATTCAAATGTCTTACTCACCAAGAAACACAATTTCCATGATATTCTCCAATTGAAGAAATGTGTTTATAAACTTAATTCCTTCAACACGATGAGGTAATGGTACAATTTCTGCAAATATAGTGAAGTCACCAGCTTTATGTAGGATTCGGGAACCGGAGAATAAACAGATTTGTCTTGTTATGTTGGTAAATAAATACAGCTGGTAGGAATTAACGGGGTTCATGATTTATTAGACATAAATAAAATGTCCTAGTTATGTTTAGCGCTTGGTTTAGTAATTGAAAGTTTGCGATTTTGTCGCTATCTATGTCTAGACTGCCGGCAGTCGGTTGTGAAGGTCAGATAGGCAGTCGTTTCATGTAAAATACTGCAGATGATGGTATTCAAGTCCACAATAAACAGATAGTCCACAAAAACAGCGCAGTCTCCTTCACCCGAACAATAGCACCATTGTCGGCGCTGATGAAGTAATTACCACTGTTTACAGTATTTATAGCGACAACTCTTCTATTAACCTTTTTTACGATAACACGCACACTAGTAGTAAGTGATTGTGATTCTTAGATGACTCATTCATCAAATCAGCTTGTCTTACAAGTATCTGTAATTAAAACATTTGATGTTTGAGATTTGTAAACTGTTTGTGAAGATGGTACATTGACAGCAGGATGCAAATTTGTTTATGTGCGTAAATTACTAAATATTCGTAGCTTCTTTGAAGTATTTGGAAAAATACTTAAGAATAATAATTATTAAACTGCCAATCATAACATATACGATTTCACAACGATCTATGCCAAGTTAAATCCCGAAAAAACAACAATAAAATAAAAACATCTATTTCAAGGGTTCTGAATCAATCAAAGGAATAAAATCAACGTGATTGTGTTGATCACAAAAGCTTTGACGACCCGAATGGCGCAGCGGTAGTGAGGCTGCCTTACGTTCTTATAATAAGGGTCCCGGGTTCGAATCCCGGTAGGAGCAAATGTTTGTGTGATGAGCATGTAAGTACATTTGTTTCCGAGTCATGGATGTTTATATGTATAATAAGTATGTATTTACAAACAAAAAGTATATATGTAGTATATCAACTGTCTGGTGACCACGAAACAAGCCTTGCTTAGTGTGGCACTAGATGGCGCTGTGTGTAATGTCCAGCGATATTTATTATGTATTTATATTTGCAATATAATAAGTGCATTATGAAAAAAAAGAAGGCAACATCCCAATTCTGCTCCATAATTCGTTGTAAAACCAAAAATCCCCGATGTCCTGCATAAGTCATCAATCGTGGTCATACTACTCGTTAAATGGCGTGTTTGTTTGACATAAAGTGACCATATTTGGCTGTGTGTCGAGACTGATTGCGAGGTCAATGTGGACCAGCCAATTTGCAAATTACGGACTCAAACTGTACGCTTAATTCATGTACATTTTTGGGACAATATGTCAGATTCCCTTATTGGTGGCTGTAGCTTAATATTTTGAAGTTGCTATTACACGTTTAGTTCTTACAATCAAAAGCTTACCTATTTATTTATCTAAATAATTTCTTTACTCTCTCTTCTTTCTCACGTTAATAAAGTACCTAAAGATAACTTTCAGACAAGTGCTGTTAAGAGACTTATTTCTTTCAATTATCTGTTATTACGAAAGATGAGCTTTCATTATGCTCGAGTATAAACTTGATAATTCAATCTGTAGGAGCATTTAGTAATACCATTACTGTGTGTTATTAATTTTGCTATGAGCATAAGATTTATCAGCCTATAGTCTTCCTACTGCTGGACATGTCATATCTCTGTGAGAAGGCCATTTGGCCCAATTCTGGTTGTTTCTTTTTGCTTTTCATACTCATTTATCTAATTCTTCTTCCCTTATCTCAATTTATTTAAGGTCAACAGTATGTCTTTTTCCTCCATACTTCTCTAATCGTCGTCATCATTATTCACACACAGTTCATCAATCATTACAATTTTCTTACATTCCATATTTCATACATTTCCTTAACCGAATCGATATTGTCTCAAAGCCATAGTTACAATCTATAACATATGAAACAAAACCAATTCCGTCCAGAACCCCACTTCAACACGTTTCACTACTTGACTTTGAAACAGACTTCGAGAGTGTTCCAAGTACTAACATTTACTTAATACAATCTCGAAAGGTTCGACTACGAGCCTTTATGCCCCAATTATTTCCTACTTACAGCCTTAAGTGCCTGAATTTACTTCAGGAGTCTGTGTAAAGGCGTTCTTGCTTGAAAAGTTCTGGTAATTTCCTTAGTGAGTACATAAGGTTTTACTGTGGATAATTATTGGGTACTTTGGCGCTTTATAACGCTCGCCATTGTTGGTATGTTTGGCTCTGGGCAGAGAGGCTAAGAGGAAAATTAAGGTTGTGTCATCCGCCTTTATCATTGCTGTCATTAGGTGTCTAGTGATCATCATATGACATCATCTGTCTGATACAATAATGATGATGGTCCACGTGGAATGCATCTATCGCTTCTGTGACATCTTCACCCACTTATGTTTTTGTCAGCAGTCTGTCGTTCAATCCTTCAAATTTAAATTTCTTTATCGTCTGTAGTATCTATACCAATAAGTTTATTTTTTGCCATTACGCCATTAATTCCTAAAAAGCTTACGTTCGATTTTTTTTCCGAAAAAACTAAGTCATCCGTGAACGATAAATCCCAGATTACATTACTGAACGCAGCAGATTTCGTGAAAACTATTGAATCAGAAGGGCGTATCTCTTTTTATTTGAGTCACGAATATTATTTGTACTCCTTGCTAAAAATTACCTAATGTTCCTGGTAGATAAGACGGTCCCAAGTACTTGTTTCATGATTATGCTTTTGTTGTTAATGATGTTGAAGATAAAAGAGAATTTGCTTTTATTCCGGTGGCGTCTTTGCGTAAAGATGAAACGAGAAAAGTTATTCTTTGTCTTTCTGTTGTACAAGGAGGATGTAAAATTGGGTTTAAACGCGTTTTAATTAAATTTAAAATTATCCAAATGAAATCAGATGAATTCGAAGATTGCAACAAGTGGAAAATTTTATTTGCTTTTGTCTAGTCGAATCTAGAAAAAAAAGCTAACAAAAATACAGTCAGCAGTAAAAAAAATATATACTAATATGATGTGTATTTTGAAAATTGGTTTTTATAAACACTTTTGCATGCCATTTTTTTAAACTAGAAATTGGGATGCTATAATAAAACTGAATAACAACGATGTGAACAATAAACGCTAAATTTGAAAATACCGAACACAAAAGCAAACAAAACTAAAAAGCTCCACAAATAAAACCTCCTTTTCAAGATCGCCACTGAAATCCAGCCAGATACAACGAACAGAATACTACACGGTAATAATTCTATACTCTTGAATACAACCCGTAGAATATCGCCTAGCGCCTTTGAGCTGGTAAATCCAAGCGAACTAAGGATAGTCTTTGAGAAATATTCGTTTCACAGAAATATATCACACTCTGTGGGTACAGTTATAGATTTCTTTTAGTGTTGCAGTTTCTTTGGAAATGTTAGAAGTGTTGATAGAAGATCTTTGTTTTGTTTCAAGATTTCTATTCTCGGGTTTTTGATCGGCGACTTTCTCATTATTACTATTTTGCAGCAAATATTTGCCATTTTGGCGTTTTCATTCGGATTCCTATTTTTCCTTCTACTATATCCAACACGAGTATTTCGAAACGTGTCTTTTTAATTTCGTTTTCATAACACTATGTGGGCTAAGCTTAAACACCGATTAGACTTTTACAAGATAACCAACTCAGACATGAGCCTACTCCTTCTTCATTTTGGCACTACTGAGGGAATAGCTTATGAGGCGGTACGTCAGTCGTCAATTTACTTGCGGGAATGTCTGCTCATGGCTCGCCGGACGTAGATTGTCACTCGTGAAGACAATTTTAATGCACCCCTTCTAACACATTCATAAGTCCTATCCCCACTGTCAATAAAACACATCTCCTCGTCTTTATAAATAGCTATGTTATTGCGAATGCTATGAGTCAGTGTAGCTATTTCCTAACTATTGTCTATGCGCTGTTGTTTCTCCTCGGAAGCAAACGTCGCGATCGTATCGCTATTGTTGTCTGCGTGAAATGGACCTGTTGGAGGACGCTGTGTTTATTGTGAGAGCGAACTAGGCAAGGATGTGAGGGAAGATGTTGGACTGAGAGTTTTTTAACGAGGATTTTTCAGCACAACTGGTTGAATGTAAATGCCACTCCTTGTTCGAATCAAATCAAATCAAATCATTTATTCGCATAGAATGTAGGTGTCGTACAATAGTTGTTACTTATAAAATATAGTGAGCCGGGTACATTCTGCCTGAGTTTTGGCATGCAAAATTTAACAAAAATTTCAGTTTCAATGAAAGTCACCAAACACAAAAATAACATCAAACAATGTCAATAAAATTAAAAAACCGGCCAAGAGCGTGTCGGGCCACGCTCACTGTAGGGTTCCGTAGCTTCCCAGACCATTAAAAATACCAACATTTTTCGTCAGCAAAAATAACTTTGTTTTTCATAGTATTTGTATGAAAAACAAAGTTATCATTTGCGTTTTTTTGAAAAAGTGCTATATAACTCAAAAACTATTCAACTCATCAAGTTGAAAATAATTTTCCTAGAAAGTTCATATAAAGGTCTACTTCTGTGATTTTTTTCATATTTTTTAAACTTATGGTTCAAAAGTTAGAGGGGGGGGGGACACATTGTTTTTGACTTTCGGAGCGATTATTTCCTAAAATATTAATATTATCAAAAAATGATTTTAGAAAACCCCTATTCATTTTTAAATACCTATCCAACAATATGTCACACGTCAGGGTCAAAATTAAAAAAAAAATCGCTCCCCACTTTACGTCTGGGGGAGGTACCCTAATAAAAATGTTTTTTTAAATTTTTATTTTTGCACTTTGTCGGCATGATTGATATACATATTGGTACCAAATTTCAGCTTTCTGGTGCTAACGGTCACTGAGATTATCCGCGACAACAGATGACAGACAGACAGACAGACAGACAGACAGACATGGCGAAACTATAAGGTTTCCGTTTTTTGCCATTTGGCTACGGAACCCTAAAAATGACAACACATCAACAACACAGGATCAAAAATTAAACAAATAAGACAAATAAGAACAATAAAAGTAAAATTATGAAATAATAAATGATTACAACAGGTAGGTTTAAATAAATTATTTTAAATAGTTTAGCTTAAATTATTATAACAAGTTTAGAGTGGATTATATATGTAATATAAAAACTATAGAACTGTTGAAATGTCACACATTCATTCAAAAAATCACTTATTGTGTAGTAACACCTCTGCATCAAAAAGGCCTTGAGTTTATTTTTAAATTGTTGAAGAGTGTAATTTTTTATGCTGTCTCGAATTAGGACAGATTCGCTTTAGGACTGATTTGCTTTAGGACATATATTCGCTATATGATAGATTTTCATTAGGACAGATTCGCTTTATGCCAGATTCGCTTTACGACAGATTCGCTTTACGTCAGATTCGCTTTACGGCAGAATTTGTACAATTGTCACTACCTAACCCTTTAGGGGTTACTAGTGTGATCGTTATATCATGATAAAATAATCTGGCCAAATGATGTATCACCGACCCGTCCCATATACAGTCTCAGTGTGGAGCCCACCTGCAGGACATGCCCCTCCTGCACAGCCACTTGCACCGTCCAGGATTTAAACGAAACCAACGACAAAACTGTGCAGGTGGCAACATACTGGTCGGGTATTATTTGAGTCTATCGACACGCAATGAAGAAGAAGATTATGATAATGTGTCCATTGCTTATGTGGTAATTCTTTTTATGTCATTTAGCCACGTTGTCAAAATAAGCACAATATCTCAGTACAACTTACATGCATTAGTGTTTCTTTCCCACAGAGGGGAAACATGTGCTCCAGCAATGGGAAAAATACAGGGATTCCGCAAACTAAGCCAGCAGCATCCTACTGGCTGCTGCTGCTGGCACAGCCTGTGGCCTGTAGCCTGTGGATCTGGCTTGTGGCCTAAGTAGTTTGCGGAAAAAACGAAGAATCTGATGATAAGATCACCATATTACCAAAGATAAAATAAGCCAAGGTCAGATAAAAATAGCAAAAACCTACATCATCAATTACAACTTCGTAAAACTGCCAAAAACAAGACCAAAGCTAGACAGTAGCCGTCAAAAGTTGAACACGAACATAAACCTATAACACCAGCTTAAAAATACGTTACTTTTTCACCTAATGAGTTTCAGGGATCTCTTGCTTTCCAACACTGCGTTGAAAATTTATCCCCGGGACCGATCCCTAACAAAATGTAACTTTTAATTCAATTATGAAAAGTTCTGATGCTCTGACAGGTGTTCAGAATTTTGTCAGACTCTCAAGCGGAATATTAATGCCGTGGACAACAAATTATGTGTGAGTACACTGTGTTTAAATTTATGAGATTTTTTGGACAAAATTGTGTGTCCACGGAGTTTATTTTTTAACTACACCGCACGTTTTTTAATAATTTCTTCTTTATGCGTTAGTTAGTGGGACAACTAACAGAAAGGCTTTTCATTAAAAGTAAATAGGTATTGAGGAAATCCCACAAAAAACAAAATGCTTTCAATCAATATTGAATTTATCTATGCGAAAAATAAAGTAGTTCAAAAATCTCATTCACAAAATCCATCACGGAAAAAAGTAACTAAAAACTGGCACAAGTAGGTACAGAACGCCATTTAAAATCAATTCCCTCACTCATGATTCTGTCACGAAGTTCTCCGATAGTTTCCGATCGTGTCGCGATAAAGCGAGATGATTTGTGCCAGTTGTCGCTATCTTGCTCGATCTATAAGTTGGAAGCTCTATTGAGATTGTTTTACTTCGAGCGCTTCGTTTTGTGATGGGCAAGTTGGCTTTGGTGATTTACTGAGAGAATATGTAGATACTTAGAACATTGCGCATTAGTGTGGTTTGAATTAGGTTTGATGCTTGTTTGCAGATGTGCAATTTGAATCAACGTGCATTGGTATTTTTCTTTATGAACATTAAAACGTAGTATAAGTACTTACCTTATGTACCTTACCGTTTAACTATCGAATGACTTCTAGCTAATGAAAAGTATCTTTTCATTTTACTAGTTATTGAATGTTGCATCAAAATCTAATAACTTATCCAAAACTAATATTCTAGTTGGAAAAAATAAATCACATTTCTTTGCAATCTTCAATAACAAATCACCGTCCAATAAAAGCGAAAAATTAAATTCCTCTGAAAGTGGATCGATGATTGATATAACTGGGTTAGTGTGATTCAAGTTCGTCATCGATTGATGCAACACAGAACTGGATTAAAAAAGAAATTAGTCGCCACGTTACAATGATTACATCGTATAAAATAGACATTTTTCTGTTTGTTATGCTTCATTAAGTAGCGTATCTGATTGATTGCTTTATAATTAGAGTTCTCTAAGAAACTATCGGTTAGAAAAACCGTTTTATTGCATCCAAATATTAAAAAAAAAAAAACTAAAATAAAACTTTATTTTATAAAAGAATGCACAGTGATACGCTGGGATTAAAACATGAACAAAAATTGGTAGCAAACTTTTGCACCATATTTATATTTTCGAACGAAAAACATGACACATGTTATGTTTGAATTTTTACCGAAAAACTGTCGCTACCAAAATAAATTGATAGATACAGGCACGCCCGGTATTTCCATTGATACACGTATGGGCGAATATTTTGGAGATAAAATTTTGATTAAAACTCCACCAACGTAGCACAAACATTTTAACAGGAAAACACGAAAAAGTTTAAAATCAATGTTAAAACTAAGTAATGCTCAGGTATAACAATTTGAGCTACACCCTTTATGAAAGCGGAAACCGTTAAGAAATAGAAATAGTTGGAAAAAACTACAGTTGAAACAAAAATTCAACATTCTTTCACACACGTAAAAAACATACGTAACCTTCATTTACCTACCTAACCTGTAAGTTAGCAACCGTTCACAGTTCGCTTGTTCAAGACAATTTTGACAGCGCATGCAATAATCGATTCGATCTCGATTGTCGTGCATGTGCATAATTATTGCGTTTTATTGATTTTTATTCAATCAGTCGTGCTAATGATAGCGTTTTGTTTCATTACAGGTACGTTGGTTAATGCTAAGCTGTTGGGACAGGTAAGAGTTGGAGTGAAGGTGATTTTGCTGATGACGTAAGTAATAGATAGTTTCGAAATAGTTTTGGTTTGAGAGTTAGCGCAAAAAATAGAATGAAACAACCCAATCAACTTTTATAAAAATTAAAACATCAAAGAGGAAATGAAGATGGAAAACATTATTTCTTTGACTCAAAATTCTTTCTTTCTTTGACTCCCTATAAAAGATTATCTTAAGGATTATCAACATTACGGTCTTCAAGATTCGTGTCTATTGCAATACCACATCATAAAATACCTACCTTATCCTGTATGCTTATTCTGTCTAACTAATCAAGACCGATTTCATTAAGTTCTTTCTTAAGAATCCCGTCATCTGGCAGTGGCCAGTCCATTAACAAAAAGTTTTCCACCTCTAAGTTTTACACACTTAGAGCTCAACATCGCCGATCATTCCTACTCCAAGCTAGACTACGCTAGCTATTCTTAATTGTGCCCGTGTTTGTAATCAATAATAAAATGAATTACTATCACTCGTAAAGTCTCACACACTGCTTACACTACTTCATCATCCAGCTCTTGATCAACGGTTTGAACATTTAGATTCATCATCACTAATCATGACGATTCTGAAATGGACAAATTGTTAATTATGTCGTTTACTCCTAATTCAAAGTGATTTGTTTGCTATTTCGATTGTAATAACTTTTCCTGCTCTCTTTAAAAGATGTAAGTAGGGTCTGGTTTTGTCAGAATTGTCTTTAATCAAAATAATGAGTCTTCTTTCATTCCTTTTAAAACAATGTTTGCCATTGACACGCTAAGAGGAAGAATGAGACTATTTTTAATTAGCACCAGAAAACAAAACAACAAACCTCGAAATCAGAAGTGTCAACAGCTGAGGTAAGATCTCATTCTTACTTACTTATGAAGTGGTATCATAATAAAACATGTCTTACCCACAAATACCGCACATACGAAGCAAACAAGAATAATTAAAGTAATTTGAATTGAAACACAAATGTAATTACAATTCCGTATCTTTAGATACGTTTCATCTGCCATGTCTTACTTACTTCGCATAAATTGTGACATCTCCAAAATTGTAATAGGTTTTCATGTTGCCGGGTTCGTTTAAGAATAATTTATATCATTTCACATGAGACGTTGAGGCAAAATTGTTTATTGCTTTTGAATTTGTGGTTATTTGTTAAATTATCGTGAAGCAATGAATTCAAAAGACTATTTATTTATTTATTCAACTTAAAATCATTGAACATTGAATGCACTTCGATCAATATAAACGTTTAGTATCAACAGAAACTTTGTGCACCATTTAGCCTGCAGTGTTTGTTTATAAAACGCTTGCAAATAATTTTTGTAATAATATTGTAAAAAATATGACGTTCCAGCGTTGTTGCTGCTTTCTGAAACCCAATTAGAGCACACGCTAAGTTTTTGCGAAGCGATGAGGCGGTACACTGTGCAGTTAATATTTTATATTTTGTTTAGCATGACGAGTTATAAGTGCATAAATCTTCCCTTTGCCTCTAATTACTGGATGATTGGCTTAGACTTTAATGATTGTTGATTAGCGTTTGATGTGTGGATTAATTTCTTTAATTGGCTTTGTGGTTCCTTGCTTTGGTTAATTAGGTAGCTTAACTTTTGTATTGGCAGTGTCAATTAAATAACTATTATTTTTCTAGAGTAATATTCATTATGTTAGTGACCTCTTCGTCTATTGCATTATTTTTTCTCCTAAAAATGTCCCAAATAAATATTTTTCTTTCGTGTTTGCGTTCTTTGTACGATAAATTGTCTATATCGTTGAATACAATTTAATTACGTACCTAATACCTACTGGTAAAATTTTATACATTTTTCGTTCAGCATATCAAAAAGAAAAGAAGATCCGAAAATAGGACTTATATGAGTAATAAACAAACCCGCAAATGTCCACAACTTAGCCCTGACTACTCTTATCTTAGAACTTTAGATTTATGATATACTTAGTCAAGAAAAGAAACCTTTCTTGGATAGCTTGCACATATCTTAAAAAGGTTGCGACCATTCGTTGACCAGGAATAAGTAATAAAATATTTTGACCACACGAAATCTAGTCGGCCCACAGTGTTTTACGTTGCATAGTAAAAGTACATTCGTAACAAGTTTGGGACTTTTTGTGAAAATATTTTCTAACACGCAAGGCAACGAAGAATTAATCAATTACTTACCGTAAAATTCGTCGGTTGGAATTTGGTCTGATTATTTACTACACCCGGTTTCAGAAAATCTGATCAGTTTACAGAACCATTTAACATAATTTTTAGCATGAAGGCTACAAGATGAAGGTTTCAGGAACTTGGTTTCTTTGTATTTTATTGTTTAAGGATTTAACTGTAATAAAGTAGTATAATAAAGTGCTGTACCTACCTAATTGTAAAATACTAATGTCAGTAATTTTCCTATCTTAGTACATACATTACATTACATTTATATAGTTTTAGTAGTTGAAGATTAACATTTTTGGGAAACAAAGTGAACATACAAATTCTCACGTCTGTATCAGGATAATCTCTAAAATTGTTACGTGACGAATTAGTTTCAAACTTGAGCAGACGAAGTTTTGGTGTATTACATACACCAAAACTTCGTATAGTTTATTCTCGAAGCAGCTTAGTAAGCAATTTAAACTTAGTGCTTAAAGTTTAACGTTAATTTCCAAATATTAAATAGCCGGTTAAAAGAGGCTGGTAAAAAGATTCTGGTAGGAATTTCCACTATGCCTACAATGTTGATAATTTTATTAAGTTACTTGAATATATCCAATAGAGGTTCTAACAACCCGCACTGGGCCCGCTTAGTGGATTATAGCCCATACGCAAAATACGCGCTTTGACGTGGAGTTGCGGACACCAGCCCGTTGTACAATACAATGCAATACAGGTTTTGGCCCTTTACTGGAATTATTACTCGTCTGTGAAGTACAGTTTTAATTTACTTATTGAACAAAGATTTCATGAACTAGAAACAGAGTTATAATGTGCCACGAATAACTAGAAATGCACTGACTACATAAAGGGTGTAGAAAGAAGCTCTTAGCGAAGCCGAAAGGCACTGGTTTTCCCCGTCATTGCGATCATTTTTTTGCTCTACACCATACCTTCTAGTTAGTCTTCGTTTTAGTCTTCTAGTGTACTATCTATTCTGTGTTTTGTGTAAGTTTTTCAAATAATATCGTATTTTACTTTTAACACCTCTACGACCCCCGTACTATATTCAATCTATCCATCAGCACAATGTTTTGAGAGCGTTACATTGGGTTCTACCACAAAGCAGCCGTCGTCGCCTTTGTACGGTTATTAATTGTGCATAAAGTTTTAATAAAACATGATTTTTCACCCCAAAACAAAAAGTCGTTTCCCAGCAATAATTTTTGCGTGAAGTTACTTAGTTTTATATGTACAGAATGCTTGGTTGACGACTGCGTCATGAGTCTGTTTACACCCTGTACTTATGTACAAGATTCCTTTGACATCTGATAACTGAATATCAAACCACACAAGGTATGTCACCTTTGTATGTATTACAAATGTATTAAGATGTCAGATGTAATCTGGGTTGGAGACTCCTAGATTAAACATCAATGCTCCCTAAGCTTGCATCGAATTGTCTCTACAGAGACAGACGCAGAATCCTGCAGCATATTAATTGACATCCCACCTTGAGCTTGCCTACCACAATGAGATTATCACAGAGGATTCTCTGAGAGCAATTCCTGGCTTCGAGTTCATGTTACAAAAGAAATTCAACTTGATGCTAATGTTTAGTTAGTTCATTTTAGGATAACTAGTGCCAATTGATGCAGGTATTAATAAAGTTGTTGCATGCGCAAATCGAACCCTATACAGCGGTCTATAAAGTAAATTTTTCAAAAGCACATAATATTTGTACTATAGAATGTGTGAGTTGGTGTTGGTAGTTTCTGGAATATATTATGATGTTGGTAGCTTCTCCAACGTGTTGGTAGTTTACAGTAAGCCTAGTTTAACTCGAAGGCTTTCGCAGGGAGTTGCAATCAGCTTTGATTAGAGACAATATTCTGTATCAATGTTGTTAGCTGCTGTAGTGCGACGTTACTTGTGAGGAAATAGGAGGGTTTCTGAGTATTGTCTATATGTTAATATTTCTTGGTTGGGGGGTACAGACGTCCTAAATGAGCACAGTACAGGGAAACAAATCTAATGTATATTTTGTCGACTGGAAGAATCGAATAGTGACAAATCTGGTCGACCTGAGCTTGGACCTGTGTGTACCACCCCTGAACCAGAAGGAGGGCCTTTTTTTGTTAATTCTGTGCATACAAATTACAATGATTATACATGACAGACATAATTCCTTAGGAATGCTATCTTAGCATGTCTGATATTCAGAAGTCATTAAGTAGCTGGTAATATGAAGGATAAAACACTTTCTTTAGTTTTAAAACGATTACTCACTTATTTTACATTGGCACAGGTTTAGTACTTTAAACCAATCTCAGTTCAAAAGCCCTTCACAAAAAGACACGTTATAAATATTCTTAGTACAAATCTAAGTTCAATCTCCAACCTACGTATATTACAGGCCCTACCAACATTAGAAATCGCAAGCGCCTAAGTTTCGCGTACGGATCTAGACGATCTAAATGCGTGCGGCGACGCAGTTAATTTTGGCGTGGAGTGCAACGTTCCCGCCGAGTATCAATGTCAACGACCATCGCAGGGACACGTAGGGCTTGGTTAGAATAGTGCGCTAATTAGTCATTCATTTGATAACTTTAATATTGCGATACTAGCATTTATTCAAAACTAGCTTTGCCCACGCCTCGTTGATCAAAAACAAAACAACAAAATCAAAATTAACATTTAGACAGTAACGTGGGAGGAGTTGCAGTATGAAAATATTATTTATTTTCATTTTCACAACTCGTCCCAAATGGGCCGTAGACATGTGGGACGAGCTGCTGAGTTACTCAAATTGCCACACGCACAACGTGTTTACAATGTTATTATTTTGCATGTTAAAATGTAAACCAAATAGCTTAGTCGACCGTACACAATATGTGCGAGCAAAAAAAAGTAGCCTATATGCTATTTCAGACTATAATCTTTATCTGTGCCAAATTTCATCCAGATCCTATCAGCTAGTCTGCCATAATTGAGTAACAAACATCCATCAAAATTTTCGCATGTATAATATTAAGTAAGGTTAACCCTGTAAACTCTCAAAATCAAAAACATGACGCTCCAATTCAGTTTCAAGGCATAATAGTTGCGAGTGAACTGCAGTTGCCCTTTCCAAGATCTTTGTGGAAAAGAATGGGCAAGAATCTCCATGGACACTCTTTGAAATCAATTCCTCGATATTTTCCCCTAAATACAACGTAACAACCTAAATTAACCTAACCCCTATTTCGAAAAATCCACTCCATTTCATAGAGAAATGAGAAAGAAATGTAAAATAATCTTTTCTCGTCAAAGAGTTAAGGCTTGGCGTTGATCACTCGGTAAGTGAGTCAAGACTTTTTTTAAAGTTAGTACGTGTTAATAAAGACTTTGTTATAAAAGCAAAAATTTCGACCATCAACAATATAGAAAAAGGTATCTTTGAATGACAATAAGTGTAACTGTTAAATAATAACAATAATGAATTTGTACGGAACAGAGGTATAACAAGCATTGTAGAGACGCCAGCTCATCAAATTACTACAATCTGTCAAATTAATTTAGTAGATTCTCAACTTTATCGCTAATGCATTGGGTTGAAGGTTGACTGGAAAAAATTTACAGTTTCGGATAGCTTAAAGTGTTGTCGTCTGTACTACAAATGACCGTCTATGACACAGTTTTTGTGGATGGTTTCTCGTTTGTAGGAGATATAATACGTTTTTAATTGCGAAAATTGAACAGCTTTACTAAAATAATATTTTCGGGAAAATACTACTTATACTACTTATCGTAAATTAAGACCGTCTTTCGACTTTATTGAGAATCGAACTCATCTTACTACTATTTTAAATGCGAAAGTTTGTGAGGACCTGTGGTGAATGGATGGATGTTTGATACTCTTTCACGCAAATACTACTGAATGGATTTGGTTGAAATTTGGCACACAGCTGCTTTTTGTCTCGGTAGTATGACCCCGTAGGACTGTTATGGCACTTCAGACGAGCGAACCCACGAGCATTTAATAAGCTAGTAAACAATAACTAAACAATTAGAAGCATCAGTCCGTTTCTATTTTTGATAAAATATCCAAAAAAGTTACCTGAAAAATGTACAGACATACATTTTAACATATAAAACGGCGCCACTACAGTTTACAGTTTTATAACAAAGGTTACATTAACCGTATAATATTATTTGCTCGCTGCGAGTGACGCGCAATCCAATTTCCAGGCCATCAGAGTATGCAACACACCTACTTGTTACTATGTTCATATTCTATATGTAGGTACTGGTGTACGTATGTTGTTACGAGTCGAGGTAAATTCTGTTAATACCTGTGATGGTTACGGCAAGTGTTTGTTTGTTTAGCGGAGTAATATTTTGATAGGTAAAATGGTAAAGTGCTGAAACAACTGTGTAATAAAAACAGTGAATTAACTTAATGTTAATCATTCATTAGCATAGATACCTCCTTGAATTTGACCAGGTTGCAAAGCGACATCTTCAACAAAAGAGAAAAGTCAACATAATTGACGACTCTTAGGTTACCTCTGCCTATCTCTTCGTTTTCCAGGCATAATGTTAGGTTTTGTTATGTTATGTTCGAAGTAGGAAGGATATCGCTGTGTACCCAAAAATGCCGTGAAAAAAAACTTAATGTAGGCCGTCTAGTTATCACGTCACCACTATGCTTCAAGCAAAAATAAGCTCAAATAAATCTGGACAACGTGAGAAATAAACTAGGAAATAAACTAGAAAGATCTCATTAAAAATGCACTGGTATAAGAGAAAAACATTTCATAGAAAATCCTCGTCAAAATTGCAAGTGAAGCTTTAGAAAATATTTTTAAAAGAACACAAGCTTCATAATTCTTATATATCTATAATATTACCAAGAAAAGTATTCGCAATATATTTTTAATCGTAAAATAAAATTTCTACTTTGAAACGTTAGAGATCGAAGAATTTCTTTAATATCTTTCATTCATAAATCCTTATGAAAGGCAATGCATCTAGAAGCCATCCTTTGACCCTCGTCTAGGAAATATAATTTCCATATGAATTTGCATTCAATATATTTTTGAATAGACGGATTTATACGCCCGCGTGAATTGAGAACGTTTTGTAGTGCAAGTCAAAGGCAAGATGCTTGCCTCCTTTTCTAAAAAGTCTTCTTTTGCTCTTTTGATCTTGGACTTGTAAGTTAAGGATTTGTACCTTTCTTCGTCTTCATGTTTGTCTTTTTGAGTGTCCCACTGCTGGGCAAAGGCCTTCACTTTCTCCTTCCAAATCTGTCTATTCTGTGCAATATCTGGCCATGTTTACGTCACAAGATCTTCGCTGCGGTCTACTTCGAAGTTTATGTGAAATAAAATATGTTTTGAATTACCAAAAATCCTCCATTAGAGTTACGAATATGCTTTGTTTTTAAAAGACATTTTACCTTTTATATTTGAATTACAGTTACTTAGTAATGAACACAGTACAAACGGCTAGATACGAGCAGGAATTTTGTCGACAACTATGGATTATAAAATGTATTATTTCCTTGACTGTTCAATCACGATTGAGCATTACGCTAGCATCATAATCTGATCGTTACCTTGAAGATAAAACACAGTCAAACACACTTTTATTTTACTTTTCTACTTTTCCGTCGCCCGCTAACGCTTATCACTTGCGCAACTAAAAATTGTATGCAGATTTCATTTTGAACTCATCGCGAGCGAGAGGCGGTACTAAAATGATTTTTTTTGCCTTCCACATACAGTTATTGAAAATTTTACTGTATTTTATTTTGTAGCGAAATATATGCAAAACCCTAGTTATTGGCTCTTCATGATGTAAAATCAAAATACTTGTTGTTCGACTGTACGTTTTAAAATCGTACGTTCTCGAAATAAAAGCAAAGGTTTTGTTCAAATGAAAATTCAACACGACTTGAGGAGGTCGATATTGATAGTGACCGATTAGACTAGTAATAATGAATGTTTAAATATTAAACACAGTAAAGTTTCACGGTATATCATAGGAACTAGGAAACAATAACATACAACCTAACAACAATAACGTAGATATGAATATTTTGTCATTAGCAGAAAAATGTATACCTAATTTCATTTTTCTAATAATCAACGGGGTTACTTTGTCTACCAGACATTAAAGACATTAAAATTTAAAAATATATAGGAGCATGCCAGATTCAGAGCACATACAAATTGTCATGAATTTTCATAACAAACGGAGTAAAAACCTCTTAATATATTGGGAGTCAAAGTCTCAACTTTTTCAGCTGATAAGTTTTTTTCACTTAGATGTTTTTAATGTAAGATTTTAACTTCTAACACTTCACGACCCCGATACTATTCAACCCATCAATCAGCACAATGTTTTAAGTGCGTCAATGTCGTGTGACATTGAGTCCTACCGCAAAACGAGGCATTTTCCAGCAAACATTTTTGCGTATAAGGTTACTTAATTTGATGTACAGAATGCTTGTTTGAAAGCTTCGTGAACACTCTGTTTAATTCCCTCATTTAAATCAAGTTCCCTACCTCCATCTCATTCACTAGCACTACTCAAAGTACATTCCAATACTTTCATACCCTAAAGGATTAAATAATCTTTTTAATTGTAAAACTTTCACCCCTTCCCCCTCTTTACTTTAAGGGTAGGAGGGGGTGAAGAGGGAACTGATTGCAGCCCTTACTGGATTAACTTGGAGTGAACGTCGAGATTTGAAAGCCTGATTGATAGTGGCAGATGGACCGAGGGATCTGAGTCCCGGATCGTGGTTTCCGGGACGCAGGTCTCGGGGAATAGAGGCTTATGTGGGTTAATTAGTGAAATTAAGTGTTTTACTGAGAAATTGTTTTTTGATAGGATTATTGAGGGATTCGATGCTTGGCTGGCTGCATTTGCATGTCTATCAATGAATTAATTATATTGGGGTGATTTTGGAGAAGTAGAAGGCAAAACACAAGATTGATGAATTCTGTGAAGAATTATAATTATGAAAGAAGGAGTAAATGATAGCATGGTGGTGGTAAGGGGAGAATAGAAGCTGATGGAGGTGTTATTACGGTTGCCGCGGGCATGCAGCGCATCAGGGATGTCTGTAGTTGCACAGGTGGATGTTTCCATGCCATCTTGAGCAAGCGGTGCGTCGCGCGTCGCCTTGCGCTGCAGAGTCCGCGCCAGCCCTAACAGCATTCTGGCGATGTTTAGTGGCAGACTGGAAAGTCGGTTACATAATTTTTGGAGCAATCTACATTTAAGTTTAAATACTAACGTAGCTAAGTTCTGTATTTTTATTAACATTGTGATTTAATTTAATTTTGGTGGATCTTGTGATATCTGAATTAAATGAATTTATTTATTTATAAAAAAAAGATTACGCTATCCCTAAGTCATTTGGCACAAGTACAGGGAAATTATGACCAACTCGACTACTAACTAAGCATAGAGGATTATCGCGAAAATATCGGAAAGTTCGTCCCTTCATTTGCATTAAAACAAATGCTATTCAGTTCAACCTTCATAAATTCCTGTGATCAAATATTTTAGCACAATAACCAATAACCAAAAAAATACAGCAATAAAACGCAATACGACCAAGTTTCATTTCACCCCCACAACTGTATAGACATAAACCACGAACATACAAACATAGCTAGTTACATTCCATTGAAATGTAGCTTTTAGTCAAAACATCAATATGAAGCAGAATCCTAAAAGCGCTCGAACGTTCAATTTTCAGCTGTATTTCATGTTAACGAATCTATATTGCCTAGGTTTCAGCCCCTCCCTAAATGGGGTGGGGTAGGGCGGGCCCAGCGGCAGCGTTTGGGGGACCTAGGATGAACTTTGTACCTTTACGTTGGGGGGAATGGGGGTTTTAGAGTAATACGTTATATTATGGGGAATTTAGAGTAATATTTGAATAAATGGTGTTAAAGTTTTCATGTTTGATGTTTTGGAGTTCCGTGTTTATATGTAGTTTGTATGGGTTACGGTTTAAACAAACAGTATTGTTTTGCTTTATTTATGTGGGTGTGTCATGACTGATTAATTGCCTCATTCCACTGCTGGGCAAATAGCTTCTAGTTATTTCAATGCAGAACAGAATTATAGTGATATAAATTATTGAAATATAGTTCGGTTCTTTATAAGAGACGTTGAATTATAATGAGACCAAAAGGGTAATTTACAGACGCCATTTTTTCCGTAAAAAAAAAACGTATCCAACTTTTAAATTATCTTCTTCACGAATTTCCCTGCTCGCACAAACATTTATTCGGTTCCATTATTAAGATTTCAATATGAAATAATTTGCATATCGATCCCTGCGTACTCCGTGCGATTGCTTCATTTGTATTCACGAAAACTCAATAAAGAACAGAATGTAATTGTATGGGAACGACATTCATTGACATACGGACACGCGATTACCGGAATATTAATTGTGTTACTGGAAAAGGGATGTTACATCTGCGTATCGGGTTTGACAAAGGCTATATAAAAGTATGGATTTGTGATACATAACATAACATTCATTTATTTTCATACAACTTTGGCCTATAGAAGGTATACCTTACGAATTAACATACATATGTTGAAATACAAATTGTCTCATTAAATAGAACCTTCAAACTATGTCAGTAACACTTCACTTGTGCACTATGTCACTGTGCGTTCATGTGGCACTTGCCTTCCAAAACGAGGTGCAGAAAACACGTTTATATTCGCAAGTAAGTTATTAAGGTGGAATGAATTGAATGACGTTTTCATGAAATAGTCATTCAATCGAGTTACATGAACTTGGAGGGTTATATTGATGATTTTGATGATTATAATTCTGTAACTTCATACGGCTTACAGCCGTATACAGCCAATATTAATTGTCTACGAGTGGTGATTATGGATTTTAGATTTTTCTGGCCTACTGAAAGCTCAATTTAATGTTCCTTTAAGAGCAAAACTTATTATAGGTATATCTAAATGCCTGCCGGGGCTGCGGGACTGTTCGAAAGAGATACCGTGGCCCCGGAACATAAAGGGCGAGGAAGGAACATGGATGGGTTTTAGTTAGTAAAAGTCTGACACTCCCTCCCGCACCGCCCAGAGTGGGAGAAGTTATATTTATGATTTCCCATCCGTAAAAAAAGGAATATCTAAATGATTATCACATATTTTCAAACTGTCGTCTAAGCTTATTTTTTTACATAATGCAAGGGTGAATCTAGTCCTATTCCAATAACCCATATAATATTTGTCTATATGTAAGTGCACAAGTCACCTAGTCTTAGTATTCCATATCCAGGCTGACGGATGTTTCCCGGAGATCGTAAAATGGCCGACTGAGTGTTTCCGCTTACTGCACGTACGGTATGGAAGATTGCACTGAAATTACTGCTTTTATACTGGAACTCTTCCTTTGGGTTTCTATAATATAATATGTCTTTGCGTTGTGCAGGGCTGTTTTGTACTGTAAGTTAACGTTCACGATCTAGGCGATCTCAAAATTATTATTTTCAAAATAAGTTTCTTTGTAAATTATGAAAGAATAATATTATTATTGTGGAATATGAACATTTTAAACAACGGTGCAAATGACAGCTGCTTTAAGAATTGAGAGTTGTTTAACAATAAATTACTCAGACTTTGCTGATCACCCCATTTCTGTACAATCAAAAAGGAGGAGGTTTTCAGTTAGACTATTTTATATTTGATTCAATAAATTTTGATACTGAGTTAAATGTTGAAGTTGATCAAAATTCTTCGAAACAACCAACATTTTTCACAAAAAGGACCAAGAAAGCACCAACTTTAATTAACCCTAGCTACTTCAAAATAGTGAGCGAACATCTAATAACAGCTCGGTACAAATAAACTGTCAGTGAGCAATAAATAGCCCAGCGGCTTTAATGTTCACAGCTCTCGGTTTTATTGTGAAAGGGTTACATTTGGGGCTACATTCGTAGGGTAAAAGTGCTTTTGTTTAGAAGGTAAATAGGATTTTTCGTTTTTTTTTTGGGATAACGACGTTATTTTAAAAGCTTATGTCTGTCTGGCTGGCCCTAAATAGTATCAGACTACAAAACAATAATGGTATTTGAAAGCCTTTTGCTTCGTTATTTCGTTTTAGGTGTCCTAGAAATCAAAAGGATCCTTTATCCAGAGAGTGAATATTTAAAGCTGGGACTTGTAATTTTCTATTTAAATGATTATTTGTTTAAAACCTAGTCTGGAGTTCAACGCTTTAGTCTTAATCATAAGTATTCAATTTCATACTAAGTTATTTATGCCCGCAGCTTCGTCCACGTGGGGTTTGATAATTGTCCAACTGCCGGTATAAAACGTATCGTGATAATCCAGGTTATTGAGTATCTGTGCGTTATATTTTATCCAAATCCGTTCAGCAGTTTTTGCGTGAAAGATTAACAAACATCCATTTATGCATCCATCCATCCTCACAAAGTTTCGCATTTATAATATTAGTAGGATATGTGTGAAAGTAACTGTCTCTGTCTGACAGATAGCGTTACAAGCATAAACTGAATAAATAGCCTGGGATGGGACCATCCTGTGACGTTAACAAACTCAAACTCAAAGCATTTATTTCAATTAAACCATTACGGAACTTTTGAATGTCAAAAATACAAAAAAAAAGCAAAGCTACAGTCACAAGGCTTAATAACTTGAGAAAGAACTGCAGTTGCCCATTCCCTAGCTTAGACTTATATGGAGAAGAACGGGCAAGGGACATAGGCTACTTTTCATCCTAGATCGCAGACAAAGTTGCGGACTACATTATAGTAGTTCCATTTTCTTTGCTTTGCTTTACCATAGACTTTCTTTCAATACCAAACATTATTTACAACAGCTTTTGCTTTTAAAATCGAAAACATACTTTTCTCCAAAACAAACAGGCGATGCAATAATGTAACGTCTAGAAATAGAGACAGACAGTCTATGTAAACATTCGTTCAGAAAATAGTCGAAAACTAGCTAGTAATAGCTAGACATTTTGCTCGCAATAGTAAAAAGACTTTGAGCTCTTGTGAGCACCGAATGGCCTAAAGTCTAGACAAATATGTATGTCGAAAGAAAAATAGTAACAGGGCTCAGTTGTAACTGGGATGTTTTCAATTTGCGGATATTGTATTTAAGGCTGTTTGCTATTAGTATTCGTATAGGCGTTCATTGAAAATTCGATTGTTTCCAAGGATGGGATTCGTACGAGTAAGGCTAAGGGAATTAGTTTCCACTTAATAAATCTGAATAAATTTTATAAAAAAATATGTAGAAAGATGAATAGGCTCAAAATTAAATGGGCACACATAACACATTTAAATCAACACTGAAAGAAATCACAGTACACATGGGTATCGGCACTTCAAAGTCTTCTTCATAATTAAATGTTACCCATCATCGTGCACTGTAACTATAATTAATTTTAAATTATCTCAACTATTACATTTTAGGAAACCTGCTACCGTAAACCAATTAAAATCCATATGCATGCCTCATTTGCACAAAGTACAGGGAAGTCTAGCAAGCGCCTGACAAATTGCACGAGCAACGTGACGCAGGAGCGATATCGACCTACTTTATCTTGCAGGCGCACACCTATTCCTTAGAGAAAACACCTGTATTCTTTTATTAACCATACAGTATTCTTTTATTTGCGTCCTTACTTATTAAAAATGCCTGCTACTAGCCTTAGAACTGTTGTGTTAGTGAACAGTTGTTAGCCTCAGACGGAGTGAAGTTGACGTGAAAAAAAAAAACATAAAGGGTTTAAAAAAAACCTCGTATTGAAGCCGAAAGGCACTTGTTCTCCAGTCATTGCGATCTTTTTTTTGTTCTACACCATACCTGGGAAGTACTGGGAACCTTCTAGTTACGGAGATGTTGGGGGTCAAAGTTCCAACTCTATGATAAGTTTTTTTTTTAATACAAGTTTTTAAAGTACGATTTTTACTTTAAATACCTCTCCCGAACGACCCCCCGTACGGTTTAATCCATCTATCAGCACAATGCTTTAAGTTCATTCAATAGGCTTGTTAACTGAAAAAATCTAATTAGTCCGTCACTTAGATTATCAAAAAACATTTGACCCGTATTTTTTCTTTTGTCACATAAACCAAAATTGACGAAGATACGACGCTTTTAAAATTCCCAATACGTCACTGTTCGGTATCATTCTTAGTGAGTTGATAACGAACAGTGACGTCACGAGCCCCCACTCCGAGTTTTGATGCGTTTTATCTTTGTCAATATTCGTTGATTTACAAAAACAAAAAATACGTGTCCATTATTTTCCAATACTCTAATTGACGGACTAAATAGATTTGAAATTTATTGATGGTGGAAACAAGCCTATTGAGTTTAACCACAAAACATCATTTTACACCCCGAAAATAAAGTCCGAAGTATTTTTGCATGAATATTACTTATATTGATGTACAGAATGCTTGGTTGACGGTTTCGTGATGAGGTTGTTTACAGACACCCTGCATATTGGTAGTACTTTTCAACCTAAGTCACTCATAAAGCCTCGGGCAAGACCTATTCTGAAAATAAACAACTGGATACCCTTTAAATACCATTGAAATCTATACTTTATTACCTAGAATTTCGGTTTAAAATTAGGTACTTTCAATAGGGGTCGGTTTTTGCGTCGTTTCACATTACGTCAGTGAGATTGTACCAGACAGTCGCCCTCCTGACGTCATCAGTAAACCTCCCGAGCCCGTTTGTTCGTAACAGAGTCCCTCGAACGATGGCTCACCTTTATAGGAATGACGTCAGGGGCTGATGGCATTAGTGACTATGGATAGGGTTAGATATTGCACTGTGTAGACTCTATAAACAGAGTTGTAGGTGGGTATATAAATAAACTTTTTCTGTTTTCCTCGTATCACAGCTTGGTATATTCAGCCTTTAATTTTTAAGGATAAGAATACCTGGAAGGATATGGGGAGGCATTTGCCCAGCAGTGGAACATACAAGGCTACTAAAAAAAAGTTCAAAATGCAAAGGCCCACCACAAGCTCCAGTGCACGAGCCCAGCGCATGTTACTAGATTTCACGTGCTCGTTTTTTTTTTTTTACTGTTTTCGCTCCATGTAAAATACTGGTATTCAGCTGCATCCAGTTGGACTGGAAGCCGACAACAACATGGGTGGGAAAAGGTAGATTATGATGACGGTTTAATTTATTTATTTTAGTTTTAGGAGCAGTTGTGATGAAATATTTACGCGCTTGCCTGGTTTCAAACTTACTGACTGGGCAACCGCTGCTCCGTCGTTGCTTATATCATAGTAACTATGGGTCTATTAGAAAGCAAGGTGCTATTGGGTATTACTTACCTATAAGCGGGAATCCGGTGGATGCGAGTCGCAAGGGACCGGTCAATGTGGAGACACTTGGGGGAGGCCTATGTCCAGCAGAGGACGTCTTTCGGCTGAAATGATGATGATGATGATGAAGCTGATGATTATGCTACCAACTGTAGAAAGAAGTTTTATGTAGGTTATTTTATTTATTACACCAACACCTAAAATTTAAGCAAGTACATACTCAATCAACTCAAATTAACATTGAAAATGCATGTACATTCCTGTATATAATCTAATTATCTATTAGTGCTTTCCAAACTAACTTTGAATCAACTAAACTGCGGAATTCAGAGGACGAACCTCTGAATTCCCCAGTTTCGTTGATTCAAAGTTGTGTTTGTTGAATTTTGTATATTTGCTCGCTACCTACTTCTCACGTTTTTACCTCTATGACATTAGCAGCAATTTCGTTACCTTCCTAACGATAATATTATTATGTGTAAAGCCGATAAAGTGGTAATTTTCTCGATTTTCCCGAGCAAGTTTTGTAGACTGAAGTAATTTCAGGATGTTTTCTCTCTCGGCTTCTTTTCTATTTGAAACACTATATGCTAGTAGTAAGGTGAGTTTCTTTATATCTGAAGGAGTACCTTCAGATATAAAGAAACTCACCTTACTACTAGCATATAGTGTTTCTAGGCAGGTCTTATATCACATATTACGAATTTGAGGCGTAGTTACATACAATGTATATGTCACCGTAAAAATGTCAAACACGTTATATTACAATATAACGTGTTTCTCTGTAGCGATATTGTAATATCTCGAATTATTGTCAACTGAACATACGGAAGTATCTCTGCCCCCCTAATCGGGACTTGGGGCACCCCCCGTTAGGTTAGTTAGGTTCCTTTAAACCCTGCACACGGAAATAGCTCCGTCGACTACGCTTTTTAGGGGAATATGAAGTGTTTTAATGTTAGGTTATATTAATCGATATTTCTCAGGAATGGTACAGTATCTTTTCATGAGAGTGGTACCACCGGGCAAGGGGGACCCCTCCTTCTCTCCACACCGCGTGAGTTGACTACCATCGCATGCATTTCACGAAAAATAATGCGTTTTATTGTAAGCAGTATGTTCATTTGACAATAATTCGAGACTTTACAATATCGCTAGAGATATTACAATATAACGTATTTGACAATTTAACGGTGACATATACATACATAATATATAATGTTTATATCAATACTCATTACATGTGCAGTTTCCCTAGGTAATTCAATTTACCCTGTGTATCATTATACTCAATAAGACATACCTTCGCTTGTTTGCGACAATGATGACTATTAACTCGATTAATATTTTAATTGTATTGACAATGATTTTTTTTGTTATTTTATGCATGAAAAGAGCCAAGGCACGAAAAGCTGTTATTAACTATTGTGGACCTCTTGCCTTCAGTTTCCATCGTTAGACCGTCGATGAAAGTCATACTCAAGCTGGGTCTAAAATTATCATCAAGGACCATAAAATGAGCCCAAACACGATTAAGCTCCTGTTAACTGTTGAGGACCTCTTCTGCAACTGTTTTCCATCTCCATCGTTAGAAGTTCGATGAAAGTCATACTCCAGCTAGCGGTAACAATGGGCCTAAAATAGCTGATGATTATGCTGTTTGTGTTCTGTTCTATTCTCATGACAGTTCTGTTGCCAAACAGTTGAAACTCTGTTTTAAAATAAATAAAATGTAATAATGTAGATTGAGGTGTAATAAAGCGTATAAAAAATTACGCTGAGTACATCTGTGTTCTCTGATTGACTAATTAATAGTTTTCACCCCCTTCCGTAGGGGTGGTAAAATCAATTTGTTTTTTTTACTCGATCTTTAACTCATACAAATCCATCAGAAACGTTTTTGCCTCTCCGGAGAATTTAATCCAATCTTTATTAAAAAATGGCCTAATTTGACTCACTATAATTTGACAGCTGTCAGTTGAAAGCGATTCTCCCTAGGGCTGAAAAGTGTTACTTTCAACCCGCTCCTCAGTTAACTTCAGACCTACTTTCCGAGTATGAGTAATGAAAAATGCTTTTCGGTGTCCGGGATTATTCTATAGAAATAATAGCCAAAACTGAAAAATAGACCTAAACTGCTATGCAACAAAAACGCAAATTGAACGAAGAAAGTCGAACACACACAAACTAGGAAGGAACACTTTTGAAAGGTAATGAACGTGAGCTTTTTAAACTGGTCAAGTACAGCGCCATCTATCATTTTTTTGGTGGAAGCTGGCCTCGAAGAAATCTCATTCTCAATGCATTACAGAATGACCACTGTATGTGTGCAGTTCAAAGTGGAGCTGCTTGTCAATTGCATTTATATGTGAAACTAGAAACATTTATTTTAGTTCTGTATTTTACCGCCAGACCTTGCCAGGGGGGTTTGTTAAAATAACAATAATGAACTATATCGTTGTTGAAATATGGTTATTGTTTTAATGGTGCCTTCAGAGATAACTTACAATACAACAGTCCCCGTCGATACATGTGGGATCCCTACAGTTTTATAATTTGGACACCTACAAATATGACATATATTCTAAATCTAAATTCCATTAAGAGGTATTTTTTTTCGCCTGGCTAGACAAAAACTATGATAACTCGACCAATATGCATGATATCGATAAGATTTATAGCCTATAGCACTCACGATAATGTAGCTTTCTGCCAGTGAAAGATTTTTTAAATTGGTTCAATATATCTGGAGATTGCCCCCTACATACAAACTTACAAGCCTACAAACCTACAAACTTACAAACAAACAAATTTTACCTCTTTATAATATTAGTATCACGCACACAAAAATACAAACAATTCTTAATTTTTGAGTTATGTCATCTTTGTCACAAACGGGCGATATGCTTTACTTTTACGCGACGAGTTTTGGGTTAATAAAAGAAATTAGATCCCAAATTCAGTCATTCTAACTACATAAAGGTATTCATATAGGTATTTGTGCAATGCACAGACTTCACATTGCACAAAATCCTCTTCAAACCAAAAAGGGAAAGTTTTCTTTTTCAATTAAAATTTCATCGTTGAAAGGCGAGCTTTAAACCCGCCATTGATAGTCGGATCAGCAGACAAAGGGGGTCCATATGGGGCTTAACTTTTAGAAGCTATTGTTTGATGGTTATTAGGGTATAGCTACGTTTGAAGGCTTATTGTCAGTGTTTCGCCTGTTATGTGTTAGGCTCAATTTTTGGTAGTACAGTCTGAGCTTTTTTGTATTGTGTAGACCTTTCAGGAGCAGACTGGATATTTTTTTCGCTATTTAGTGTTTTGTACCCAAATGGAAAACGGGATCCTATTATTAAGCCTCCGCTGTCCGACATTTTGTCTTTCTATCTCATGATCTGTAACAGGTGAAAATTTCACAGAATGTGTATTTTGGTTTCCGCTATAACAATAACTTACTCTAACCTAAGGGAGAATTAATATGAAGTTCGCTGCAAGCAGATAAAATATATGGCGCTCTGGAACGAAAAATACAAAGCGGCGGCGGCGCGGGCGCGTGGCGCGCGCCCGCGCCGCTTTCTATAACTTCTTCCTTAGAGCATTTTTTTACCTTTGATAGTAATTGAAAATCCACATATAATGTACGTGATATTTTAAATCTTCTACATGTGTGTATCATACGAACACGATAATTACTTCCATTGTTTAATTGAATACAGTTTTATAAATAATGGCCTGTTCTAAATATTATTTCTACAATTCACATTATTTTTCTATTCATAAAATTACCCCTTAGTTATAATAGCGGTTGAACGACAAGCATTTGCCACGCAATAAACTTCTTTAATAGCTTCAATAATAGTAAAGAAAGTTGGTAATATGTCATAACCTATCAATTGACCAGTATAAATTATAGCTATTGTATTACCCGTTAACAACCGATGTTGTGTCACATAACCCACGAGTACAATAAGTTTTGCGGCGACTCATGGTAATATTTTCTTTATCTACTATAAAGGGTGTAAAAACCTCTTAATGAAGCCGAAAGGCACTTGTTCTCCCCGTCCTATACCTGGAAACCTTTGAATTTTGACCTTCAATATTTCCGGATATTTTCGGTTTTTTTTTGTTCTGGACCATATCTGGGATATGGTCCAGAACAAATAAAAAGTCGTAATGGCACGATGGCGACGAGAACAAGTGACTTTCGGTTACGTAAAGGGTGTTTTATTCAAACCCACATCTAGATATTATTAAATTAGAGTTAAGTACTTAAAATCCAATAAACTTCTCCGAAACAGTCAGTTTAACGTTCTAGTCTGGATCTGATACTAGGCCATATTTCAGTCCTAAAATAATAATCCTATTGTAGGCCTATTTAAACAATAAAACAGCACTAAAATCAGTACTTCAGGACTTATACAAGACTTTCATAGAAACAGATAAAATCGTAACAACTCTTCAATATACCTCCGGTACTAAATCGGTACCAATCGAAATGGCGCTGTAACACGTTGACATAAAGTTTGTATTGCTGTGGCAGGTGGACGGTAATGCTGGCAGTAAAAACAGTCGGTCCTAAACTGCTGATAGTCGTAAAGTTTGTGATATCAGAGACGTGCAAGTAGAAAGCGGGAGGAATTTTTTGAAGTGAAAACTTCTTTAGGAGCGTTGAGCACTTTTTTCGGTGAACAAAAGTCATGGAAATCGCGTGACCGTCACCTTACACTTCGTAGCACTCGTAGCCGATCCGCTACGGCGTAGCACCACTTACAGGGGTACAGGGGCCACAATCCGTAGCTGATATATTACTTAGTTTTCACTTCTCTTGGCAGTCCCAAAAGACTGCCCCGCATGTTTTTTTTAATTAGTATTAAATAAGAATTTTCTTGTTTTTAAATACTTCAGATGCCTCAACTGAAACAAAAATAGATTATAAATATATAAATAAATATAAATATAGCTGGACATTAACACACAGCGCCATCTAGTGCCACACTAAGGAAGGCTTGTGTCGTGGACACCAGATAGTTGATATACTACATAGTATGAGAGCTTTGTCAATGTCAGAAAAAGTAGTGTATAGGCATATTATAACTACGGTTGATTCAGCGCACTTTATTTTGATTCAACTAACGTGTCATTTATTTGTGACCACATTTAAATGCAAGCAAAACTTTAGAAACGACTGAAAGTGAATTCTTACATTGGTAACACACAGTAGGAATTCCTTATACATTACCGCTTTACAAAATCTTATCTGCCACTTCTTAAGGCTTACAGTATTTCCCTTCTTCCCAAGAAAATAAAGTAAAACCCTATTCGTCTCTGAAGCAATAAGACGGGCTACATAACAAATTGATATTAATTGTCTTCTGACTGAAACAATTACTTGGGAGGCGTCGATCCGAGCTAATCAATTGAGTGTCGTGTCTTACGCAGGCTTTGTTTAGTCTTTGTCCTATTTTGTTGTTTATTGGTTCATAATGTAAGTAATTATCTTGGTTATTATTACTTCAATTACTTGGGGATAGGACCGGGATTGATAAGGTTCACTTCGCATATTACTTTAGTCAACAATCAACTCTGCTTACCGTAGTCTACTACTGGATATTGGCCTCTCCCAAGCTGCGCCACAACATTCTGCTCTTCACTTTCTGCATCCAGTTAGTCTTATTTCGGCTTGGCATAAGTTCTGTCACTGTCAAACTACACGAGAACTAACTTACCTACACAGAGGAAAGCCGTAATAAAGAAGAATGAAAGATATTTTGAAGTGGGTTTCCAACTGATATGTTAATTAATAATCACAAAGGAATTGAAAGCACTACTCTTGTGTATTCTTGTTTATAAATAGACCTTAATTTTTATGTCAGTCAAAGAAGAGCGAACTGAGTTAATTCAGCTCAATATACATATTTCAAAGATAAAAACATTACCCATTTTCATGACTATGACAAAAACGATATCTAGATGAAGTACCTACATCAATAAAGCTTGCCCGCCACTTGCGCGCCCACAATTTTCTGCCGCACACACAAAAATTCACCGAACCGTCGCACAAAACGATTTGCCATCTATAGCAATGAAATATACCACCCTCTTACTTCTTTATCTTACAAGATATATGACAACTCGGTCTTACAGCCTCACAAATTGTAAAAACTGCGGTTATACGTTACCTCCTTGAGCGATCCTCGATGGAGATACTGAAAGCAATAAAGCAGATCAATTGTGGTCTGTTGAAGGAGAGAGGAAAAGTATATTGTTCTTAAAAGATATGTAGGGCGTCCCCTAGGAGTATGTGAGCCCGTTTCCTGAGAGTTTTCTAAAGAATAAGTATAAAATGGTTTTTGGTGGTTAAGTTTCGCAATTGAGACTATAACTGAAAAAATCAGAATTGAACTGAAGGCTCATTTTTATCATGAAATGATGTATGTAGGTACGTACAATGCAACTGTCGTACCAAAAAGTAAGATAACTGATACAGCGACCTGCTTTTTGAAAATAGCAAGTAGAAAATTGGAATATTGAGTAAAATCTTTTTTCGATCAAGTCTACTGCCACAAACCACTTTTGTAATGTACAATTCAAAATTAAAAACCTTATTCCTACAACTCAACCACACAATATTTTATTCAGAAACCCTAAACTCATTTTAAAAACGTATCAATTTCTAAGCCGTTTTTAACGTTAAATCGTTTAACAAATCTGGGACAAGAAGCCCCTTCGCCCTCCTGTTGAAAGACGTTAATACTTAATAGTCTTATGGGGCAATATGAGGGAGGTTATGATACCCGACATTGTTAGCGGTATTACAACGGTTCGTAGAAATTTTAGGGGTTTGGTTCATAGTTTTGTCATTTTGTGCTTCTTTCTTGATGTAACAATGTGGTGTAGGGTGAATTTTATAAATCAACAATTCGAATTTAAATCTATTAGTGCAAGCAGATTACCTAGGCACTCAGATGCTTTTTACTAAAGACTTCATAGCCAAAACCAGAGAAATAACTAGAGAACGACTTACCGTAAATTAACTTGCAGAAATCACACCATGGATGTCATCTCTTAAGTCAATTCCAAAATGTAAACAACAACACCATATCCCATCGATCCTTCCCCAATTTGATAAGAGATACCTGGACTCGAACCTCTCCTGAAAACGTAAAATTGCCCCAATTCCTCTCAATCAACATCAACCTACCATTACGTACATTTCCCGCAAAATACACGCTTTGCCGCCCTAACATCGTTAAATCAATCCACGTACAAGAGATATGTCGACACTAGGGCGATATGCGCTTTGCTCGCACCTTCTCACGGGTGACCCGGTTTCTAGTAACGAGGCGACATCTGTCGTATAATTGTGACAACTCCACTTGTGGCCGACCGCCGTGAAGGAGAATTGCTGCATGCTTTTAAAAATGTGTGCTCTTTTTAAATGGGATTTCTGGGTTTTTTAACTTTATTTTTAGCAAGGAATTGGTGCAAAACTTAAGAACAAATATTCAACATAAAAATAAAAGACTGAAAAAAAAACTAAAATAACAGTAGTAGTAGTAACTCGCATAAAATCTGTGGCTGATCTTCGGATCAGTGAACTTCGGTTCACAGTAACAAAATTCGTACAAAGAGAACTGAAAACCCACAAAATCTAAAGAAAAGGTTCACAAGGTCAAACGTATCAAACGCTTCTCAAAGGTCGATACTCCTCGAAGTACCGCAAATCCTCAAGCCCGAATTACTTCTTTTCACTTTTCTTCCAAAAATATTTTTAGCCACTCTTGGATTTAGTCAGGCGTTGTCCCACGAATTATGGGAAGCCTGTAACGTACACACGCATTTCTTAAAGCCTTTTAAAAAAATATGTAGCAACTTTGCCTCGGAGTTGTTTAAGAAGATAAGCTCATACATTTTTATGTCACTAAAATATCTTCGCAACTTTATTATTATTTAAAAGTCAAGCTGAAAGTGAAGTCATATTTAAAAGTGGAGCTATGTGAATTATTATAATGTTGTCGTCTTTGTTGAAATAGAGGATTATCTGGATTTTCCTCGGCTTATGTACAAGCGTGCTCATTCAAAGGATTCTTATTTCTATTTTTATTTTGACTCTTATCAGTATCCTCGTCATTGCTATTTATTTCAATCTTTTTGGATGGTTTTCCACATAGATCTGGTTCCACATAGGTCTATAAGTGGCCATTACATAGAATGCCGCAGATCCACAGGGTGTGAGTCTTCAATTTAATACCATCAATCTGTATAAACAAATAAGTGCCTTATTGCTCACATACCGTGGTAAGTACACCAAAATAGTGTGCCTGAAATACTTCAATACACGAACAATGGTCCACCTCAAGGACTAAGTGCGGAAACCTAAACCCCATGATAGAATATTTAAATAAAGCTACCAAAAAATCCAACTTCTTAACAAATTCAATCAACACTTCCTACATCTCTTTTCACTAGTCTTTTCTATAGAACGTACAATTTCGCAGTATCATCCCGGAGCGATTGCCTCGCGATACAATCAACGTTTCAATTTGAGCGAGAATTGCTTCACATGGCACACCTATCTATCCCTAGGGCTTCGATACAAATGACAGATCGATATCGGGTCTTATTACTATCGGTACATATTTTTTATCGGCATCTAAACTTATAGCATCTTTGGGATATGGTTTTGATTCGACTTCTGCTTCGAGATTATTATTATCGTAACTTATCCTTCTAACTTTTTATTTTCTATTAGCCTAGTCTTTTTCGATTGAGTCCAGATGGTCTATGCCATTGACAACTTCTTTTACAGCATTTTGTTTTTCTACAAAGTCTTTCAACAATTTAGATTCTAAGCTTGTTTCACCATCTTTATCTCGTTCAGTCTTTCTTTATGATTCATGATACTATCATACTTGCTCACTGTACTAAAGTGGATATTAGTTTCAGTTGCGGATAGTGAATTAGTGATCCGCAGCATTTAAAATTACTCATAATAATCCAATACCAATCGAATTTCTACTTGAATTAATACTGATAGAGTATCGATATCAACGATACTTGAATAGAATAATTATTTATTTTCACTTGCATCAAACCTACCTGACTAATTCTTCAATGAACTTTTTTCTTGGTTTTATCATGGTCTGTAAAAACAGTTAACAATTATTTAAAAATTAAGGCTAAAGTAAACCTGCCTTTACCGCCTTACCTCAATAATCCACCCTGTTTAGTAGGACTTTCACCTTTGACCTTCAAACTTTTCGCAACGGAATTGGTATCGGAAAAATTATACGCCGCTCGTTTATTTATAAGATAAATGGTAATTACTGAGATGGGGATCTGCCTTTTGGTGGTGTAAAGGTTAATGAGATTGGAGATTCTGCTTTAGATTGTTTGTGTGATTTGCTAATCCGAGATTAAATAAAAAAGCGGGGTACAAAAATATGTAAGGCAGAAAAATTGTATTGATTATAATCACAATTGAAAGCTTCGCCCGCATGAAGGTCGAGAATTAATTGAACGGGATCAATAAAGACGTACGACGGACGACGGGATCGATTCTACCGGGATAAAAAGTATCTTATACCCAAATCTGTTCATCCGTCAAAGCTATAACAGACAGGCAGACAGAGTTACTTTTGTATCTAAAATGTTGGTTTAGATTTATTCGTTTCTCTGGCTTTTATTGCAATTAATTTATCGAAAACATCACGATCTGTTTACATTTTCAGACTTCGTTAATTATGAACATGTCTGCGGTTCATATCTTAATTGAATGTCGAAACGCCCGTGCCGCTGCAATCGAATTCTCTAGTGAAATTAATTATTGATAAAGCTGGATGTTGCGGTTACATATTTGTGCATATGTAGTATTCCACTGAATCAATTTTATTTTAAACGTTTTTAGAAAATCACTTTATTCAGGGTTTATTGTCTGTTCGGTTATTAACCTCAAAAAGAAAAAGCGCCATTTTTAAAGAAATTCAAGTCTCTCACAAACTTATACTCATTGATGCTACTCAAATTAGACTCAATCAAAGTAAATCAATAATTTTATTCTATAAGCTTCCAGACTTATAAATGTATCCAGAAATATACATTCGTTTGTTACCGTTGAGAAATACACCATTGAAATCCAACCTATAAGGTTGGATTTCAATGGTGTATGACAAAGCGACAAAGCGTTTGATACACAAAAGAGTCCATATTGCGTACAATGAGCTCTTTAACTTGGTATAACTTTGCAAGGAGGAATATTGGGTCCTCGGGTGTTTAGAAGAATTTTAAGGAACGTAATGGAGTGGAAGTATTTTTTCGGAATCCTGCGCAAAATTGCGATGGATTCGGAGTTTATTATAGAAGTTTATTATGCGGAGTTTTGAGGATCGGCGCTTACCAAAGATCTTTATGTAAATACATAAAGTTACTTACAATGTAGAATTTTGTAAATGGGTACGCTTTTACATCCACATGTGTGTGTGTTATATTCTTTTTCGTTTCATTTTAATATTCTACGTGCTGAAGTTTTTGGCGAACCTACCTATTGTTTATTGTTCATTCAGATCTCTGACATAACATATACATAAAGGGTGTAAAACACCTCTTCACGAAGTCGAAAGGCACTTGTTCTCCCCATCATTGGGATAATTTTTTTGTTCTACACCATACCTGAGAACCTTCTAGTTACGGAGATATGGGGGGTCAAAGTTACAACTTTTTGACAACTTTTTTTTTTTAAACAAGTTTATTTTGTAAGAGTTTACGACTCCCGTACTATTCAATCCATTCATCAGCACAATATTTTAAGTGCGTTACATTGAGTTCTACCACAAAACATGATTTATAACCTCAAAAAAAAAGTTGTTTCCCAGCAATATTTTTTGCGTAAAGTTACTTAGTTTGATGTACAGATTGCTTGGTTAACGGCTTTGTGATGAGGTGGTTTACACCCTGTATTTGTCATTTGTCACAAAAAAACAATGTTGATGTTTTCCTCACGGTGAAGGAAAACATCGTGAGGAAACCGGCATGTCCTAGAACCAAAAATTCGAAGACATGTGACATCTATAAACCCGCACTGAGCCCGCGTGGTGGATTATAGCCCATACGCAAAATACGCGCTTTGACGTGGAGTTGCGGACACCAGCCAGTTGTATAGTTCAATCGTCATTTGTCTGTTTATGGAGTGAAATGAAAGAATTGAGAGTCATTGCAGTATGATCATCATCACCTTATAGGAGTTCATCGCCATACCGCCCACTAATCGATCAGTCATTCCTGTTATTTTTGTGATGGAAATGTATTATTTCTTAATTCTTCTCAATTCTAGGCAAATCTCCTTTAAATATCGTTTTACAATAACCTGATTTCTGATGAAAATGTAATAATTTCGGCATACAACACACGCTTCAGTCGGTCTACTCAATTTCCTGTACCCAATTTGATAGACCTTTATGGTAGGAAATCCCAAATTCTGTCATAGCCACAAAGCTCTCATTTCCTGCTGATTTTATATCGTATGTAAAATATATCAATAACATCAAAGGTCAATGTAAAAGAAAGGTTCTGATATGGAACTGTAATATTGAATTGGCGCACATCATAGTTCAGGACTGTCTTTATACATATATAATTTCCTCTTTGATCCTCTTTCGTCCAAAATCTTTGAAAACCACATTCTATTAAAGCCTACTCAAAGGATGTGATTAGTTTTATACGCTTTGTTGAGTCAACATCTGCAGCTTATCAATGACATTGAAATTTATAAATAGATCATATCAAGTGGAGTTTTGTAGTTTCTATCTACTCCCATAAGAAAAAAGTATGAGTCTCAATAGATATAAGTACCTACGTGACTTCATTTTCTTCCTCACCAAAAATACAAATCCGTTTTCATCTATTCCTAGGGGAAGCTTATTTCTAAGGGTTCTAAAACAGATATTCGTTTTGTTCCACATTATCGTTCCTGTTGTTTAAAAAGATTCTCTCAATTATCCGCAAACAATTTCCATTTCTCAGAATCCAATTCCACCCGTCTTTGCCTTCGTAAGCGCAAATTGCTCTACAAGTGTATGTCAAGTGCCGTTCCAAGGTGTATGGCAGACTCTCAGCGATATTTAGTGTCACTATGCTGCGTAGTTCTGACGTTTAATCATGGAGAAGTAAGATGGCGGCGTCAACCACGTAGATCGTAGATCTTATTCAGTTTATACTCAGGGTGTAAGCTTATACATGAGCTTTTACTGATTTCGATTTTAAAGCCTCGACGTACGAGTATACATTGTGTTTTATATAGCACAATAAATCGACGCTAATGTTGATTTGCTACTGTTTTTTCTCGCTGACGTCCGCGAGTGACCGTCAGCGTGTCAGAAATTCCGACTTATGCTTCCGTTATACAAGACAAAAAGAAATACCACTAGAGACAACCAGAATTTTAAAATTCGTTGGATTTACATAAAAGTTTCAGTCTGTTCAAAATCGTAGTAGAAAAACGACCACATTCCTTTTAGACCTTTATTTCTTTGATGAGTTTTAAGTTCGCGTTAAATATGAGGATTATTATTTTGTAGCGTTTTCTGTTCGTTATTTATGAAGAAAACATGAACCTTATCGTAGCACATCGGATCATCGTGGACATTGTATAATTATTTCAAATAAGGGTTATATCCTTGAGGAATATTAGATTTCTTAGAAAAATGTTTCCTTCAAGTGTTCTTGGATGGAAGGAAAATACAGACTGTTTCCTCTCCTTGGGTTTCCAATTAAAAGTAAATTGACCTGGACAGAGGATAAAATTATGATTGAGTTACGTAAAAGATTATTGCAGAACTTGAGAACAGAGGGACTGCGGTCTCAGAACAATAATAATTAAAGTTAGTGCCCTTGCTCATTTTGTTTGGCCAAAAATTTTTAACCCCCGACGCAAAAAAAGGGAATCGATCTTAATGCGGCTTTCTAATTTGAAAGCAGGTTTTCCAGTTTATAATTATATTTTTTTAGAGTAAAAATAGTCTTCAACACACAACTGAACAATTCATCTACTGCAATAAAACCCAGTTAAAATCCACAATACCGAGTTGTATTTAATTTTCTCATTTTCTCCATCATCGATCCAGCTCGCTCCATTTTCACACTGCTTTCGACGTTACATTTTATTGTGATGTCCCCTGGGGGTAGCGCTATACATTTTTTATTCCCCGTCCGGAGCAAAAAATATCTAGTCTGAATCAGGCTTTATTCCTACTGTTTTAGCATTATCTCTGGTCTCTGGCCCTGGGGATACAACATTTTCGTTTATTTTTATTAGGGACTGCTGGATTTGGGAAATATTATTTGTCATTGTTTTATTTTCTTTATTGACAAGACGATACGAGCTAGTTTATCTGCCTTTTTTAGATAATTATAAATCTAGTATTACAAATGTGTGGAAAATGTGTTGGTTCTAGTAAGTCCTTGAGCAACCGTTAGTTTTCCCTAAAAATAAAATAAAATACTTAACTACCAATCGCTGGAATTGGGTGTTAGATAAAAAGGTATTGAAAAATAGCTCCGGCTAGATATGAAAGCAAGTCACTAGAACGTGCTTTTGAGTCAGTGCCTTACGACAACCTTCTACAAATTAAACCAAAAGTATAATTACAAAGGAAAATACTTTCCATTTTCATTCCAAGCACATTAAAATATTCTTCCACGTTCATCGTACGTGACAACACAAAAGACGTTAACGTTTTTAACCATTAATTATAAATGTATTTATGTATTTTCACATAAAATAGACGCCGTGCTGCGTAATATATGCCTCTCTTCATGTTTTCAAAGCCTTTATGTTCGTCGTTAGCCTCTGGAACGATGATAACCTAAATTGTAACTTGAAATTCAAATTTTTGACCCTTTTTCAGCCTTGTTGGGTTTTATTTTATTAATTAGTAAGCTTATAGCACCGTTGTTGAGTTTGGACGAAGAATTATTATAATGGAAATTGTGGAGCGTAGCGTGTGGGTGTGACTTGTTGACGTGAAATTATATCTGGCTGTTGTTGCGTCTGAAAACAGTTTCTATGTCAGTGGAAGAAAATTTATTTTCGAGTGGATTCGATAAAAAACCCACTGAAAAAAAGCGGAAATTTTAATAGATTACAAGAACACTGCTTAAGATTGATGGCCAGTGTTTGCTTAGTTGATTCAAAAAGAACTTTGTTTTTTTTCAAAGTTCTTTTTCTAAGTTGATTTTTAATAAACAGACCTGGACAAAGCGCCATTATAGTCATACAGTATGAAGAGAAATCAGAAATGCATTGGATTGATGTAAGTTGTTTAAGACCTTATGTCAACACTGTTGGGGTTTACACCTTGTATTTTGTAGTAAGGCTGTTTCCAGGTCGAGGATTTGTAGTAGCATTAAAAAACTCAATAAACTTGCACAATAATTAAATTTTATTACAAAGCACACAGATCACGTTGATACGAGTAGTTTTTGCAGAAATTCGACATGTCTTGAAAGCTGGTGTAAAGCACCTCTCAAGCCGACACAATTTTTGTTAATCAAATCCCAATAGGAAGAATTTAATTAGCACAAAATCTACATAAACATTAGTAGACTAACAAACGAATGGTCTATAATCCTCCAGGTACCGTTTTTATGGTCAAAACAGTCATAGCACCATCTCACCTCCCAATTAGTTAGAGTGGTGACAACAGGAGCAATAAAGTAATTGTAGGCATAGTCATGTCACAAATATGTAGCGGTGACAAATGCGGGCAGAGTGCTTCCTCATTAAATATCATGTCTTTTGAACAAGTATGTATGTATGTAGTTTTTACATATTCGTTAGACTCGCAATAAAAAAAAAACAATTGTTTTTAATGAAACTCACATAATATCTTTCAATAAGATCATTTATAGGTACTTTTTGAATTGTCAAAGATTCGGTTTGTGAGTCAAAAAATTGAAACAAATGATTTTTCCAAATTTTTAGGATTGTAAAATAACACGATTTGAAAGAGTCTCCATGAAGTTTTTTACTGTCCTTTATTTTCCCCCTGCCCGAAGCCCAGGCTTGGGTTCTTTGACCAACCAAACGTAAATTTTTAAATTGCAATAAAAGTTTTCAAATGCATCCCAAAATTGAAAGCATTAACAACACGCTCCAATGGAACAATTAGTTCCTTTACAGAAAACCATTCATCCGTATTAGCCTAAGACGTAGGAGCAATTGCACTAAACGAATCGAGTCAAACGAACAACAAATGTTTGTCTCAAAGCAGGAATTGAAGTGAATATCTCGCAGAAAGCAGACGGTCCTAATTGCCATTTAAATAGACTCAGACTGCGAACGTTAACTTTGAAACTAGCATGTGAAATACGGGGACCATCCTCCGTAATTACTTTTAGAAGAGTCTCTTGACTTGTGCTGAAAATATCTTCAATGTCCATGTTTTCACTTTCTACGTCAATAAATATGTATTCTGTCTCGTTCTCAGCATTCAAAGTTTCCCTACCATCAATAATTTATTTATAAGCATGTACAGCCTTTTCCCCTGCGTTTCCGCTAAATGTCATGTTATTTACGATGTTGGTCTTTGTTGCAGGTAATACTACTTCGTGATTTATGGCAACCATTGTTATCTTAAAAATAAGCTGCAACATTATAACAAGGTAAGTGCCTCCTCTGGTTCTCAAGGGTCCTCGAGCTGACGACGGATTTCTTGAAAACGTTACGTAACTTTACAAGACAGGAATTTCTACAGCAATTTTAAAATTGGGTTCTTTAGGAACGGTAGTTTTTCTCATGCCTTATAAAGTTATCTTGTTCTGCATATAATGACTTGATCCGTTGTCAATATTACCATTACAAACAATTAATTTAGACATAATAGCTTTTTTTTAAAGAAAACTAGCATAAAATAAAAGCAAACACAATCTTTTGCATCAAAGACTCTTCGAATCTTATACGCTTAACAGGAAGCGAAGGACGAAAATAAGAGTGTCAAGATAAAAATAAGAGTATCATTAAGTTGGTAATTTTCCTTTCTCATCTACGTTCAATTGCCATGGGAAGATAATTATGTACTTCATTCCATAGAGAAAAATCTTTGCGCAATTTCTTAAGCCGAAGATAAATGCGGCCTTACCTAAATCAAATAATCGTGTTCAATATTGTTGGTAGACTTTTTCTTTGCGCTGAGAGAGAGTGAACAAGTATGTAAATAATACATTATGGCTGTATATGTGGCTTGAGTTGTTGCGTGTGTCTTCGATATAGGTCAGGCAAACAATAGAATTTTATGCCTTGTAGATTTTCTTATACAACTAGTATATGCCAAGTTGTGGTAGCTTGCAAATAAAAATATTATATTGCATCAACTAGTTTTGTAGAGGTAGAGGTCAATTAGAGACAAATACAATTTGATCACAGTAAATTGTAACAAATATGATTCTACAAAATACGAGTAACTTAGTGGTTAAAGCATATAACATAAACACAAAAACTACTACTACTAGATTAAATAGGTACATACATACATAATTTCACACCTTTTTCTGATGGGAGTAGGCAGAACCCATAGAACGCCTTCTAATACGATCCTTACATCCTAATTTGGCCTCGTCAAGGCATTTTAATATAAATTATAATCAAATTGAACAGTAAAGGTCACATCAAGTATAGCCACGGTGAATCTCATAAAAAGCTATTATTTTTTTTATTAACATAATATAATATACATCATTGCCAAATAGCCAGGTCCCCAGTAAACATCCCATTCCGCGATACATTTCTCATTACCCACGACAACACAATTACTCGCAGGTGGTTTAGCCGTCATAATTCTCCTCAAGGCATTATTATAACAACGTTATTAGCGTAATGGTAGGCAGTCACGGCAACTCTCAGGTAAGCTCTAGCAATAATTTAGAAGAGCTCTACGGGGTCCCCACTCTCGTCCGCACAATTTTCGAGACATTTCAAGAGCTTCTGTAGGTACTCAGCAAAACTTTCAAGTGAATACTGAAATATAATTGGCTAAATTTATTTGTAGTTCGGTTTATGAATAGATTTGGAGTCATTTGGAAGTCAAAGGGTTTAATTAACGTGGTATTGAATCATCATTGTGGTCCTGAAGTTCTGAATGCGAAGTTTTCAATTGGAATTTGACTGGGTTTGATAATGTCACGGAAATTTTGAAATGTTAACTGGAATATTCTGCTGATAAAATATCGCGTATTAAAATTTAAGTTTAAAGTTAAACAAAGTTAACGTTTAGAAATCAAAACACTAAAGAACCGAATGGAGAATATGCCCGAACATAAAAATAAACGAGCAAACTTACTTTATAATTTTAATGCCATTTTGTTTTCATAAATCTGAAAGTTTTAAACCCAACGCTCCATTGAATTCCCGTCAACTATGAGGTAGAACTTAACTAAATTTTGAGCGAGCACAAGAGGCCGTGAAATAACTTTGCAGTCACATAAGCAATTCACATGCTGAACAGAGTTCTGAACAGTTTCCCATGCAAACTTTACGTATAAAAGGTAACAAGCTTAAATAAAGAATAGAGCTGTACAGTTCAAGGTTTGCTGTTAGTTTATCGTAGGCGTTGATGATATAAAGAAATCCTTATAGAATAGTTTGAATACAGGTGTATGGAAGTTGTGGTTCTTTGACAGCAACTAATGTAATACGCTGTTTATCGTGGATGCGCTGATAATTTTAAATTTTTTGTTCGTTTTGAAACAATAAATTATTGATTGATTAATTATTAGATTCCCAAAAGGACATAACTGTTTTGTTTCAATCTTGCAAAGAAAAATGCAGAAAGTAACACATCAGACAAATAAAAATATCATAGACTCACAAAGCAGCTCAAAATTGATATTACAATGTAACGCAAAATGTAATTTGAACGCCATCATTTTTTACGCCAACATCACACACACACTCGCGAAATATTCACCTCAATTCATTGTACACGGCCTACCGACACATTATTCTGAAAAATTCAAAAAATCCCAACATGAAATCTTACTTAGACGTAAATGGCGTTACTTTTACGCAATCTATCATGTCTGAACCCAAGAATGTATTACATTACACAAATTGAAACCGTAATAATCTTTCGGCTGAATTCCGTCGGAATTGCGCGCAATTCTATCGTCCGGCCTCGGGGCAGCCTCTCGGATACCATCAAGTACCTATGTAATGTTTTTTACTTCGATTTCTTCATTTGGAGAACATTTTAGGGTCTCGAAAATGCCCCAGCTGGCTAAACGAGAGCGTCCCGAGATATTTATAGCGAGAAAATATTTTCGTGATAGGAATTGTGGTCGCGGTTGATTTATCTGGCTGATATTGTTATTGCGGCACAGTTTGTCGTTGACATGGGTTATGTTATAGTGCAATTTATTTATTATTCGTGTTGTATTTAGATCTATTCAAATACAATTCCATTTTATAGAATGGTTGAAATGGTTATTTACTTTTCTGATTCAGTGAATGTTGAGAATATTTTGTGTACCAGTATTTAACTCGTGTTATCAAAATACTGGGTTAAGGTCGTGTTTATTATTTTCTGATAAAAAGTATGTTAGTGGTTTTTCGTAACAAAAATCATGCAAGCCACTTGATACAAGAAAAACAGTTAACTTTTAACATAATTATGCTCGTAACAAGCTAATATTGCGTCACTCAGGTGCCTAAGTCCGAAAAACTTGTAAGAGTATTTATTATTTAAGTCGTCAGTCGAATTCCTGACATCGGTATCGACAAAATAGGTTCCGTCAGTAAAACTTTTACGTTAAGACAGGCGAGATCAAACTTGGGTCAATAACTAGTTCTTTGTGTGATCGCCCACAGCTCTCTTATATACTTTGCCATGTACTCATATACTCAAGTCGAGTACTTTTGGCAGTTCTAGTTTCTGATATCTGGGAAGCTGAAGTTGAAGTGTAGGGAAGCTTCTTCGCGAGAAACTTGATAACTTTATTACGGTCTGTACATAGGTTCTTATGTGGAGAGGTAGTTAGGGGCTTGGTCTAGTACTTTGTTAGACGAGGCTGTTTGTGGTGTGATAGAGAATAATAATGAAACATTAGATAATGCAAAAGTGAAGTGCTGGTCTATTTCTAGTAATTGATACGACGTGCAAACGTGCTTAGTGACACAGCATGGTTGTTTCGTGGTTAATGATAAAGGATATTAGTAATTTAAACATTCTTTTAAGTTTTTAGTATTATGGTAATATATTTAACACAATTTTGTTTTTCATGGAACATTGTTATTACTGTAAAGTTTAGAATGGAAAATTGAGCCTTTAAAGTTGTTTGTTCATTTTTCTCTTCGCTAATACTTTTATTTTATGTTATAGCTAAATGGCCTTGGAACTTAACATTATTTATTTATTCAGACCTTTTGTTAGTAAATCTCATAAATTCGCGCATCGACAACTGATTTCCGAACAAAAGTAGAGGGTTCAGACCGTTCAAACATAAATCAAGTGATATTAGACAGTTTGATCCTCATTGTTCGTTATCAGGCATAATAAGGTCATGGCCAGCGATTTAGTTTCTTTCTTTTTTGGAAATCAACTTAGAATTTGTGTAGGGCATAAATAATGGGTGACAGGCCGATTAACAACTAACGCAATTCAAGTGGAAGGAAAAGAATTATGGTATTTTTTCACTGAATGACAATCTAGTTTTTTATCATATAAATCGATACTCTTAATAAACATTCACAATTTATAAAATCGTCTCTCAATATTGTACAATTATCCGTGAAAAATAAGCTTAAATCAAAAATTCTCCTTAAGAAATGAAGTCTAAAAGCTCGAAATGTCAATGTCAGCACAATCAATGAAGGCATCTAATTATTTATTTCGCTAAGAAAAAGAACCAACAGAAATATTAGGATTATTCGTAATTTTATTACCAGCATCTATATTTTGTGAGAAGGGAGCCTCCCTCATAAACATCTCGGCATTAATCTTGGCAGTAACCAAAAAAATATTTTTCTCTTGTTCTTTCTCTCCGCCTTTCAAGACGGTGTGCTCGCTAATTTCCACCATTCCATCTCCAAGTGTTAAATTGCTGTTAAGAACGGTCTTGAACCAAACGATTTCTTTAAATAAATATTCATTAATTGAATAAACGTCTTTCAAGACGTCTTCAGTGCTTTTGTCTTAAAGCTTAGTGAGATTAGTTATTATGTTTCGTCTTAGCACAATATTTGAATCGCAGATTTTAGACTTGAGTAAACAGTTGAGTTTGTGTTTAGTAACAATTTTGCTAACAAAGCAACTTGTTTGAAGTACGTTAGTGGAGTATTGATTAAACAGAATTATACTTGAATTGGGGTATTGTTGGGCTTACGTAACAGGCTAAGCTCACCTGTCACAAAGGATTAGGGAAACACTGTTGTGATGTTAAAATGCAGCTGTGTTTGAAACAGATAGTGTTTGGTATTTTGAATATATTAGTATAACTTGACCCAAACTTGAATTCCTCGGGGGATGCTCTGCAACAGATTTTTCGATTCGACGATTTCACTCGTAGCTTCTGGCGATATCTGATGTGAATCATATTTAACTTTGCCTTTTTTGGTAGTTACTTTTTCTTTTCTAAATCTTTATCTTACTCTTAATCGTATGTAGCTACATTTCCTTTTAAATCTAGCTGCTACTAATCAACATTACACCACATAATACTTTTATTACCCCTAGCACTTACATTCTACAAAGTCCCCACACGACCTAATCCATTTCTTTCAGTACTTTATTACCGGCTAACTAACCACTTCTTGAGAAATTGTTCTCCAATACAATATCTATAAAATCCCTAGTTTCAATTACTCAGCTTACACCCGAGACGTGCGGTCGTGAATTATGGTCGATTGGATCCGATTGTCAAGAACTAGACAAATGATTGTGAAAGATAAATGGTTGTGGGAGAAATTGGCGGTGGTCACTGCCTCAGAGATGACTATAGAAATGCTGAATTTGAAGATTTATGGATTGAAGATGAAGTGGGAATTCTTGATGTAGAAGAAGATATTCATTTCGATTATATGATAAAGGAAGAAATAGAATTCAATGAAAGGGGTATTCAAGTAATAGACATTGTAGTAATCAATTCAAAGGAATACTTAATTTGAGTAATTTTCGGGAACATTTTAATAAAAGGTCTTTTAATTCCCGTGCATGATTATATGTGAGAAAGTTTATTCATTCCTAGCCTTTAATTTTCTTGTGACGTTTCTAACTTCGTTAAAATGGTAAAGCCAAAGCAACTAATGCAAACTCGATCCAAAGTCTTGGATATTTGCTAGGTGGAATTCATATGGAGAATCTCGCCCCAACATATTATGAAGTATACTTATTCAAATGGGATTAGAAACTAAGCCTCTTCATCCGACAGTGAGTGAGGGAGTCCCGAAGGAGTATATAAAGTCAATGTATATTATACAAATAGAAAAGTTTTGCTTTGATACACATTGAAAGATCATTTTTATATTTGTGGTTATTCTTGCGATTATAAGCAGATTTGATTTGAATGGCAAGAGATTTCTCAAGACAGGTTCTCTAAACTATTTTGAAACTATATTTCTGAACATTATAATCGGTATTGATTGCTACAACGAGAAAAATATTTTGGAAATAGTTTGTTCTTCTTCAAAAGATTCAATAAAAACTTCACAAAATCAATACTGCTAGTTTGAATGATCTAAAAACGTTAAGTGCTGACAACATGAAGTGAAAAACTTTAGCGTAGAAACATAACGGAGCTAGGAAAGGAAGTGGAGACAGCTAAGTCTGCACGACTCTTCCAATTATTTATCTTACTATCCCACTGTTGGGCAAAGGCCTCCCTCCATTATTTCTACAAATATTCATGCAACTCTTCCACATAAAATAATATTAATGTGGGAAACTGAGTGAGCGAAAGGGATGAATATATCTGAAGTGAGAGAGTTATATGTGATTGTGAATGAAGATGGCGTAACACTATAAAACGACGAAAACGTGTGCTAGACTTTTACTCTAAAATATGTAAATTCAGATTGTACATTAATCAACTTCTTTTACTCTGATCCCACATTCCCCCATTATACTGGCACTGTCACCGGTATACTGTTTAAGTCACGAAAATAACACCACATATCTTCACAAAAAGGCACCAACAGCTTCATATACCCCTTCTGTAATACACGGCCATCTTGAATTCATTGCCACGAGCTACACATTGCTATACATTGCAAAACTTTCCCTTGACAACGTTAAAGTTAAATTATAATTTGCATACTCACATAAAACGGTTTAAAATTACATTGTGCGAGGAGCCAATTACCAGGCGATGAAGCTATGCGACGGTGTGTTCTAACACTTTATTATTTTGTTAACTGGCTTACGGAGCGTGGACGGAGATTATGTTTTGTGTGGATTCTTTATTTTTAAGAATTAGGAGAGTTTTACTTTGGCTTTAACACAAGATGAATGGAGTTTAGAATAGGATGCTCATCATCATTCTCCTATCCTTTTTCGTATGAGTGTCAGACTCTTGGAAGTCGATTATTCTAAAGAAAAAAAGACATTAAGAATTTCTTTTTTTTGTTCAGGTTTGATTTAATACCCCTCACATGTAATTTTTTGATCCCTACTACAACTTAAGATCTTGCCCAAATATGTTTACCCATTCTTCTTGTGGTTAAGTGGCCTGTCCATCCAACATGTTTCAATAGGCCGAGCAGAACTATGGGGATATTTGAACTGCCTCATTTTCATATCTTCCAAAGGATCGCTGACTGTGTTGAGTGATGTGGGTATGTTTTTATTCTCATCCTTTTCTCGAGTCTTCGTTTTGACGTAAATATTTTCTTGATAGGGAATTATTTATTATTTTTCATCCCTAAAATCAATGGGAGCTTCAAATCAATCATGATTTTTTCACTAACTCGCAACTCTGTTGACCTTAACGAAAGTTTAAAACCCTCACAAAGATCATCTATCAGTTTCATTTAGCTTCAGTGATTATTTTTTCGTCTTTAACATACAAAATAGAACCCTCGAGTAAAAGGTTTCCCTAATTACAACACGAGATTCAACAAACATTTTGGAAGCTGACCCTTCCTGTGATAAAAGCCATTCATCATCACAACGACGTCGGTAATCTATCATGTTGAGGAGTGCAAACATTTTTATATTCACCCTCACATTCGGTGCAGAATTGCCTAGCTTTTACAGTTTGGGGAAAATTAACCTTTGGGAAATATTTAGGCTTGAATCATGCGAGAAAATCTTTAACTTGGACTGAAATTGTATCTTATAATTAGGTGTTTGTATTTTAGAGTTATTTGGTTTTTCCATTTGGAGTTTGTCATTAGAAGCCCAAAGACTGAATCCGTGCCTATAGCTGGTGGCAATAGTCTAGCATCTGTCTAACCTTTCGAGGAAACATGCGTGATGTTCTGTTTTAATTTATTATAATACATCATATTAATAAATAATAGTACGTAAAAGAATAAAACAAAAACATTTGCCTAAATCATGTCAAAAGTGATAGATTGCCTCTAGCCAGTCAATCATAATAACACGCTACAGGAGCCTAAAATTTCCTCTTTTTCTGACAAAACTACCTAATTTTTTTTCTAACTTCATTAATTTCCTGCCAAAATTCTTTCACCTGCCCTTAACCTTACTTCCCCGACAAAACAAGACACGACAAACAGCAATAAACAACAATTACTTTCAAAAATATAGTCTGTTTTCTCGTTTTTTCTCTCCCACAATAACGTGTAATACTAGAGAGATGGTCTCATCCATCTTAATTCCGGTTGCTTTCAGCTGAAACACTCAAAGCCTCATTTAAGGCCCTAGATCTAGGTATTCAGGTCGTGCAAACACTAGGACTCTTCTGACGCCCCACTTTGGTTCGAAGACAGGATTGGTCTAAGTTTGACTTGTAAGCGGGGAATTTACTCCTCTCTTTTGGATCTAACTTTTCGATTTAGTTAACATAGGTCACTTTAACTTTTGAACTTTAACTTTTGGTGGAAATTGTTTTCCCTACTCTTCCGCTATACTTTTCTGATGAACTTCGTTGCGGGTTCCAAAACAGTTTTTTTTTTCTCTGGGACTTGGTGGTCGCCACTGTTGGGTCTAGCTTTCAGGAGTTGCAGTGGTATAGGAATACTTTGACGGGCTGGTCCCAATTAAAAAAACGCATTTAACTTTGCCATTGCTGCTGGCCTTTTCTTTGTGAAAGCGATCAGGCAGTAAACCAACATGCGGGCATAGTGTGGTTTGGACATAATATGCTTAAAGATATTGATACAAAATTTGGTGGTCTAATTAGCAGTTTTGGGTAAGCGGATGAAAAAGCAACACGATTACAGAAAGTTTACCTTGCGTGGTTGAGTTTTATAGCCTTGCGTTTTTCAAGTATCTTGTCTGATTATCTTTTGATATTAGTTTTACTTTTAGCAGTAATGACAGGTTGAGTATAAGCATATTGCGTGTAAACCTGTTCTATTTGAACAGAAAAATCGCTGTTTTATTAGCCTTTAGTTATGTAAATTACATTAGGTAGTTACTTAACATTTGATAAAGTAACTATATGTTGAACTTACCTATAAAGCAAAAAGTTAAATTATGTTCAAAGTACTTGCGTTCACTACTCCGTAATTACAATTTTGTAATTTCATATCCCACGCTCCTTTGTGGAAACCCTGTGGTACTTTTTCTATTAGCTTTTCTAAGAACCAATTTTGTTAGATATTTAAGCAACCGTTTTAGGTTTTACAAATAGATATAGCTAAAAAGGTTCACTTTATTGGAGCCCAATAAATTGATGTCAAGTTACATATCGAAATTCTCTGATATTAATAATATATGGGTTCGACTTTCAGCTTTTATTCGAAGTTATATTATTATTAAGTATCTATGTAAATATCAACTATCTTGTGTCCACGACACAAGCCTCGTTGCTAAGTGGGGCACTAAACGGCGCTGTCTGTAATGTCCAGCTATATTTTTTTATTTACTTTCTCCTGCTGCCCAATTCCTAGTAACTTTATTTAAATATTCTTTATTGCTAAATCCAGCTTAATTCACAATGTCTTCTTTATAAACTCTTACTCGCGACAGTTAAGTTATGATTTTTATAATCTTATGCCAACCGCCATGTTCTTCCAACTTGTAACAAGCGCCAACATTTCGTAAGCACATGTACGTTCCGTCAGGGACTAGGGACACGAGTGGGAAGCGCCACTTGATCTAATAACAACCGTGATATTTAGAATTTTTGCGAAAATGACACTTTTGAGGATGTTCAATTACAGTAAGTAGAAAGTTCTCGGAAAATCTGCCAGTAATAATAATAGTTTGAAAGTTAGGCGCTTATCTTTCTATTGAAATATCTATTCTAAGAGCAAATTTCACTAATAAAACTGAATGCGAACAATACCAACCTCTAAACCACGTCCACGAGCTGTCAGAGTGATCATTGGTATGAAATAATGACAGTGACAAATCTGAACGCGTTCAGTTTCTTTGGAGAAATTCACTAATAGAATAAAACACTTATAAAAGATTATAATCGTAATTTACTATATTTTTAAAGAACTTAACATTTTGAAGTGTAAATCATAATTTAGAATTAAATGCAACAATACATTTTGTTATGTCGTCATACGAGTATCTTGTGTTATAGTGGTGTTGGTTACATTGTAAACCTCTAAAACCTCTAAAATAAGATAAACAAAATAAACTCATCCAAATTATTTTCTGCTACAATCATAAAGATTACCTCTGTCTCTCATTTTCGGAGAATAAAACAGAGGTCGTCAATTTTTTATTGGGGCCAAAGTCATAAGCAATCTCTGGAGAGCTTTCATCTGATCTTATGATACAAAACTTTTTGGTACACAGCCCGTAAATAAGAACTAAGTTTGGACGTTTTAACGATTGTGAGGAGAACTTTAATATTAGTTATAAGTTAACTTGAAGTCTTATTTCTTCTGTAATAATTTCTTGCTTAGAATCTGATAGATTTCTTTTTCATCGCAGCATTTCAGCAAACTTTGTTTTGTCTTTGTGTTAAGATGCTGTTAAGAGTGTCAGAACATGATCAATTGATATTTATATCTACCTTTTTATTAGTTGTTTTCGGTTTTATTTAAAGCAATTAACATCTATTTCATACATTCTTAAAGTGCAGGATATGTATGTCGTATGCCGAACGTGTGGCCCCGTAAGGCTCAGGAATGGTGCCCTGAAACAGTGACACGGTGTCACGGCAGACCACGCGAAGCAGATGGTGGGACGAATCAGATGTCTTCCTTGATTATTGAAAAGAAATAGCACAGAATCGTAATCGTTGGAAGGAATAGAGGAAGGCTTTTGCCCAGCAGTGAGACAATACAGGCTACCTATAAAAATTAAAGTGCATGTATTGTGCTACTTAGACAGCTGCGTACTATCAATGTTTTGAACATTAAGGCGCTACCCCAAGCAAAAGCCGTTTTTTGTGCAGTTTTTTGGAGCCAACTCCTCTTTATCCAAAAGAAATACCAAGTAATAAAAATACATTAAATTTCTACATATTCTTAGACTGCAAAGTGGTAGTTTTATTTTTTATTTTAAGTCTCATAATGTGTAATAAATCCCCTCACAATGAAACCACAAAAATGAGAAAAAAATATTTATAACATGCTTCTTCTCGTAAAGTTAACATTATTTTGATTTGCTTCTTATACTAATGGATAGACAATTTAATAATGAACATAATGCTAGTTTTTTTTTTTTTTTCAAAAGACGGAAATTTGATTTTATAAAGAATAAAAATCACTAATTTCGCACTATTCGACCCGCAGTGACTGACGTAAAAACCACTTTGTAGTGCAAGCTGATTAGAACTTTATTCTAATAGTATTTCAAACGAAGTTTGAATCACCACAAATAGAGTTGCTAATTTTGCCTGGGGTAGCGCCTTAATGATTGCTGGTGGGACAGAACAATTGTTAATTGAGTATACAAATATTAATATTGAGTTTTATTTGCTCTGTAAATGATAAAATACTTGATGTTCTTTTATTGTTTGTTTCGGAGTAAATATATGAACAAGCAGTAAGCCTCAAACTTTGCTAAAATACAAAACAAGATCTAAAGCAATTTTCCTAGCTTTTGCTTTTATCAGTAAAACAAAACTAAGTTCTTTAAGCGCTCGCTTAAAGAACTTGTAGATTATTCTACTTGTGTTTGTGCGATTATAAAGTCCGCCATTTTGAAGGAAATATATCGAGTTTCGTAGATCCATATCAAAATTCAAAAGCTTTAAAGATGTGGCTTTGAAAGCGTTTGAAATTATCTTTGAGAGCGTAAGTTTATTTTTGTTTGGTTTCTCGTATAATATCTTAAAACAAAACAACATCTACTAAGTTTGTTTTTGATACTCGCACCAAAAAAGAGAGATGATGTAAGTCTGTTTAAAAATTACAAACGATATAATTGAGAGCATAAAGTAGGTACTTGTATATTTTCAGTCTCGTTTAAAATGTTAACTGAATTTAATTAGTTTCAGAAGTCTTACTAATTAATTTATACGACAGGTGACAACAAACATTAATCTCTAAGCAGACTTATTAATTAGCATGAATATTTTATAAGTTTATTCTAAGCTTTACCTAACAGTTACTCCACATATTGGATAATGTGTCTAGTAACTATTCTTCCAAAATGGCCGTAACATTTAATATCCTTCGAAGAATTAAAGGATGTTAAATCCTCCTCCTCGGTACCAAGCTGCAGAATAGTGTTCTGCGTTCCATGTTCTGGATTCCAACGATTAAGATCAGCAGCGTTGTCAAATACAGAATAAGGAACGCAAGATGCATTTTTGCAACTAGTACCTTCTGAACAAAGTACAGAAATAAGTAAAACAACGTACAAAAATCTAGTTAAAACCTAATCTATAAATCTGTCAATCTGACAGATTTAAACGCTTTCCGACATTGTCTCATTCTTTACTGCTTACGACTGAATGAAGTACTTATATATTAGGTGGCCTAGAGCAAAGTGCCTGGGTAAATCTCGTGGACGTCTTACTTTTGGCGTCCATAGTACAACTCAGTCTACATTCTATTAAGGGGCCGGCGGAGCATGCGTATTTCATACAAACGTAATACCAAAATAATTTGTAAATCAAACATATTCTTAAGGTAGCGTGTATTTATTTTGATTGGATTACAGAATATCTATGTTCCCAAATATATTTTTTGAGAGGACAATGGTACAAAGACGAGATATGAGGAATTTAAAATTTCCATAGAAAACTTATTTTTCTTATAACTCTTGTTATAATCAGTATCCAATCAAAATATATATTTGGGAACCTAGATATTCTGTAATTCAATCGAAATAAATACACACTACCTTAAGAATATGTTTAATTTACAAATTATTTTGGTATTACGTTTGTATGAAATACGCATGCTCCGCAGGCGTCTTAAAGTAAAAATCTTAAATATCTAATAGGAACTCTGTGTGTTTTTTAATCAAAACTTTTCACTCAATCTGTTGTTGTCTTAAATGGGCTGTGATGGATTGGTTAGAATGATTGAAGAGTAAAATAGAGTTTTGGGTTTTTAAGGTTTTTTTCTAGTTTTAAGGTGTTTTGTATGTTACGTCTTTGAATAAAGAACGGTAATCACTTTGTAGGTATAAAACCAGAAACACAATGATTTACTGTGTGTAAATACGTATTTTTATGTTAAGTAAAAAGTACAGACAGGGCGCCGCTGAGTCCGACCCTGAAAAGTTAGGTATTCTATAAAAATTATGTTAGCAATAAGGATATAAGCATTGGTATAATAAACGGTTCGTTATTTCAAAGAAAACCCTACACCTCAGCACTTACGATACAAATTGTAGTTGAAAAGCTTTCTAGAACTTGGGCACAAACAGAATCCTTTACCCCAAACCTCTATTTACCTAGTAAGCCAGATCAAATTGTTCTAAGTTCAACACAAACTGTGCTAGTTTGCTACACGAGACCAATAGCAAATGGCGTCGCAGATAAACGTCAAACTATTCATCGCTACTCCGGTTCGCCGGCTTAGGGCGAACGGAAAGCATTCAATCTGGCCACTTGTTCAAACACAGGGCATTCGGTATTCGGCATTCGGTTCGCGAAATTCTGGCCTAAAACGTTCACTGTAACGTTTCTACTTGACTGTGACATTCGTCGAAATTGAATTCTGTTTTTGAATTTTGAACTTTTTAGGGTTGTGCTTTGTTTTTGAGGTTAGGATTCGGTTGTGTGTGTGTTTTTTTTTAGGATTTGATATCAATGTTTCGTTTTAAAATCTGTTTTTAATTTACATTCTACTACTTACGGGTCGTAGCTGATGGTGTTTACATGTTTTCTATCCAGAAAGTTTCAATCAATTCTGATATTTTTTCATCATGAGATCAACCTTATTTTCTAATACTATCACATTTTTGCGATTTCGCCCAAATACCAAAGGGGTCAGATGAAACTTTAAGTAAACTTTTTTACCCCTGCAGAATCCAACATGTGTTCGGTATAATTTGTTCGGCTCCGAACCATCCTTGCAATAATAATGATGCTAAAAGAAAGAAAGAAAGAAAGAAAAAGCATTTATTAGCACGCACAGGACAAAACACATAAAAAATATTAGTTTAAAACTTACTAATAAAACTTACACAGAAAAAACAAACATATATTTAAAAATTAAAAGAAACGAAACTCGTCCTGTACGAGGCCAAAAGGCTCCTATCTCAGCATGGTGCTGTAACATTAAAAAAAGAAACGTCACAGCGCTGGTATTCTGATAGGGCCCAACTAGCTATTACACCATTATTGACACCACTATTACATTTGCAACTCCATTCAGTTTTAGTATTATGGTTCCTGAATGGACATTGTTGGACATCATTCATGTTATCGCTCTATTGGAAGTGAATCATCTTTCAAATAATATATTTGGTAACTCCTTTCTGAGTCAACCATTCCAAAATGTGAGTAGACTTTCAATCTCATACGAGCGACAATCAAAATGTCGATATTAAATAATTAATAAACTAAGGCAAACATACAGAAATTACTTCTCAAAAACTATAAGCCAATCTGATTATATCAAGGGTCTACTAAAGTTGATGTTACATTTTAAGCCTGCTATAGCAACGACTGATAAAAAGCACTTTATGTCTCTGGATCGCATGACACAACCACAAATCCGTCGTAAGATTCCAAAAACCTCCAACTACCGTCATAGCAGAAGGAGATAAGCCTTTTTACGTTCCAGATAAAACAGCACAATTTGAAAGTTGGCATTGTTCTAGGCAAGCGTAAGGGTGTGGCTAGACGAGACGATCAATACGCGGCGATCACGTCACTGCCGCCAGTGTGTCCGCAGTACAGTCTAGTTTTTCTGCAATTTTATGGCTACTCTATTTTATTGTATAGATAGTAGAATAGCACTCTTCTGGTGCGTGCCCTTAATTATTGGAACTAAGTGAAGAAGTAGAAGAAAAAAAAAGAAGAAAAGTAAATATTAAATACTCGTTTTCATTGTGTAGAAACATAATTTTATAAGTTAGACAGTGAATGATCAATGTCACACGTCGACATGGGAGGTCTCAATTCAAGGTGGCCAGTATATAACAGTAAAGAAAAGTTGAAAGTGAGAAGTGGAAGTACCTAGTGTAGCAGTGTTTTTATTCAATACTGGCTGACCCGACAGATGTTTTCCTGTCCCAATATTAAGAAGGGAATTTTACTTAATTGTGAATTTAATAAAGGTAGAAAAGAGGAATTATGGATGGACTCTGTGAAAGATGATATGGCTAGAAAGGAGGTCACTGACGAGATGACGAGTGACAGAGAAGTCTGAAAAGAGAAGGCATGCTGCGCTGACCCAAATAAATTGGAATAGGGACAAGAGAATGATGATGATATTAAAATAATTTACACGTACAATTTCATTTTTTTTTGCCAACAACGCCCTTCTCTCAATTCGTAGAAACATGAAGAGAACTCATGACAAAACTTGGAAAATACCCACAGAATAAATTTACGCTTTTGAGGAATGTATGGTTGAAATAGGTACGTTGTGAAATACAAATGGGATCCTGAATATTGTAGAAGAAATAATTTCCCTAATGGTACCTACAGATCAGATGAAGGAAAAAATATACAATATCATGCTCAAATCAACCTAACACATAACGTAGGCATGAGATCAGAAAATAGATTCGGTGTTTCCAATTTATCATTGTTTATTCAATTTTGCAAAAATAAAAACTGGGAACAGGCATTCGATAACGAAACCTTGAAGAAGATAATACAAATGTCGTCAATTTTACGATTTGACATTACGAAAACGTCGGCAAACGTCAAATTTGATATTTGAAGTCGTTTTCAATGTTAAAACGAGGCGCGTCGGCTGAATGCGTAATAAGGCAGCGTTTGTCGCAACATCCAGAATCTTTTGTGTGGACACAACGTTTTTCAAACGTCCTTTTTTTCGATCCGTCTATTTTTCTGCTTTAGTACTCCTTACGCCAAAATTTGAGATTTAGGAATACATTTCATCTAGGACTAGGAATGCCTAGGAATACAATTTGAAAGTATGTTTATTTCCATCTGAAGCCGTGCTTAACAAAACGTCATGCAATAATGTTATCCATTTTATTTATAATAGCTTCAGTGGACCAAGCGGCCGTAAATCAATGTTCTTCCAATAGATTATCCATTTCTATAAAATACTTGAATTCTTTACTTTTATTAACTCCAAGATAATTCATGTCGGAACCACAAATATTCCGAATTTATTTAGACCAAGCCAAACTTTGAATTAATGTAAGAAATTCAACTCCTTGAATTTCAATAGGTCCCAATAAATTCTGAGGGTCAACCGAAAACTTTCAAATGCCATCATTTTGAACTTGTTAGGGATTCAAGAAATTTCAACACTTCTGCCCTATATTATTCGTTTAATATACCGGGTCTAGACTTGGACATAAATGGCGCAATGTCTGTCTTTTAAGCCTCGGGTCGGATACGATCCGCATTATAAAAATATTATGTAGACTAAAGTAGTTTGGCTTCAGGCTTTCCTTTGGGCCTTTGATCGTTTCAGATTTCAATAGGTGGATTAGATCGAAAAATCTTATCATTTTCTCATCTCAAAATAAAGTAATTTCCTTGCTGCTATTTTTTGGATTTATAAAAACATGAAATGTACTATACATATTTTACTGGTCTGGATGTCAACGTACACAATAAAAATACACCTCTATCAAAAGCGTTATACTGTTAAACATACACAACTTACAGTAAAATCAACACACAAATTTAACTCAAAGGAAGAAACAGCAACGAAAAAAATACCAAAGCATAGTTAGAACTGCTGAGGTTTCAAACGGCACTAAAAAGTGAGGAATAGCTGCGCCTTTTCCCGTGCAAACCGTGACAAATGTCCTTTAATTTACTTTTAAAGCTCCTGCACGTTTCTTTAGTTTACGTGGGCAAAGCCCTACGGTCCCACAAGGTATAATTTTGTGCAATTTACACTTCCTTTCAGTGATTTTAGGGGCTTTTTGAATTAGCTAATAGCTCGCCGCATTTGGGTAATAGCTCCGCCATCTTTTCAGCATGGGGCGTAAATGTTAATTTTGATAAGTACTTTGCGCAAAGAGGAAAATTCCTAACATTTGTGGATTACTACATTCTTGAGTATGAAAACTTTTAGCACAGTTCTCCTACGCTTCTTTGAGCAGTTTTACAACAATTAAAAGAAAAACGTCCTAACCCACAGATAGTTAGGCTCTGGTTTATAAGTATTCTTCTCTTTTACAATCTCTCTTTTCTCTGAGATAACCAGATTGTTAACATCGTTATGTAGGAAGGTCATCTAAACAATATCTTGATAAATTTCAGGTCACGTTTCGAGCTGATCATCTCCGTCTTTGGGAGCCTTCTCATAAATATATTCGTTACGTGTTTCGTTTCTTAGCGTTGCGTTAACGTTATGGACAGTATTGGCAGATTCTGTGATTGTGTCTTCGCTGTCTCAGTTGTGATCAATATATCGAGGACAATACTTGGGATCCTGCTTTCTTTTTTTTATATAAATTATTCAAAGTTTGCTTATTAAAGTGGGTCTAGAGTTAACTCCAAATGAAAAGGTACCAAAAAAAAAATAACAAGAGCTTTCTAAATTTTCGTTACGTTTTAGTATAGTATGAGCTACGAAAGAATACGTTACTCGATACATGGGTGGGGATAGAATGTGAAGTCAGACGTTTCGTTTAGCCCTACCTTTAGGTTGTATTATAATTATATTGTTTACGAGTGACATAAACCTTATCTGCTTAATTATCTGTGATCCCTTTATAATAATAAATTCCTTAGCTGTATGTATAATCTGTTTTTCCAAATTGTATCCCAACAGTCGGTACTTTTCTTCCTACATTTGGTCTTAATCACATGATTACTTCCGGATTAGTGCCGTCTTATCCGAACGCAATCTCATTTCTCTCTAGAAATTGACGTGACTGAAGGATTATATCGTCTGGAGATTCGATACGATATTGAATCTAAAGTATTGATAGAATTATGTAATTCGATATGTTCAGCCTTGTAGACTCACTCTACACCCCAATAAGCCTGATTCTTGGCTAAAAAAATATGATTATGTTTAGTCCGTCAGTTTGATTATCGTAAAATATTAGGAAACCTATTAATTACCTATGAAATTGCCGTTTTTAATTAAATAAGTTAACACCTTTTTTTTCTAGCTTTTTATTTTTGTTTATCAAAGTAATTACCCATGCAATCAATGCATTTTTGCCAACATGGTGGTAGCTTATTGATGCCCTTTTTGAAAAAGTCTGATGGACGGGAGGCAACAAATTCTTCAAAGGTATTTTGAACTGCCTCTCGGTTATTGAATTTTTTCCCCGCCAAGAAGTTATCCAAATTCTGGAAAAAGTAGAAGTCTGTAGGGGCAAGGTCTGGTGAGTACGGTGGATGACGGAGAACTTCCAACCCCAGCTCTTGTAACTTGGAGACCGTCTGCTGTGCAGCATGAGGTCGAGCGTTGTCGTGCAGGAGCAGCGGAGCCGAACGATTGACCAAAGCTGGTAGAAGATTTGCGAGCTTCTCCATCATCATTGTCAGTTCTTCACAGTACACCTCTGCAGTCATGCTCATCCCGTTTGGTAAGAAGCTGTGATGAATGACGGCGCTAGACCACCAAACAGTGACCACCACTTTTTTAGGGGTCAGTTTTCGTTTGGATGCCCCGTTAGGTGCTGAACCAGGATCTAACCAACTTGCTGAGCGCTTGCGATTATCGAACAGAATCAATTTTTCGTCGCAAGTAACAATGCCATTCAATATGCCTTTGTTTGTGTGCCTGTTGAGCAGTGCAAGGCTCAACTCGACGCGTGCTTCGCGCTGGCGATCATTCAATTCGTGGGGCACCCATTTGTCAAGCTTTTTTACCTTGCCAATTCGACGCAAATGGACCAATATTGTTTTAATGCTAACACCGAAAGCTGCTGCTAATTCAGCTGTAGATTGAGAATCATCAGCTTCCACAATCGCCTTTAATTCGTCATTGTCGACTAAAGTTTTGGTCGACCACGGGGTTCATTTCTGAGGTCGAAATTTCCAGAACGGAAGCGGGCAAACCAATAACGGGTGGTGCGATCGTTACTAGTATTCGCTCCGTATATGTCGTTGATGTTGCGTGTCGCTTCTGCCGCTTTGCTGCCACGACGGTACTCATACTCCATAATCACTCGAACTTTTAACGTATCCATGATGACGAAAAACGAACAAATGCAATGAAAACAGAACGCTAACCATTAAACAAATGACTGAATTTCAAAAAAGAATTCCATATTTAAATAAAAAATAAAAATAGTTTGAACTTAGAATTCTTAGCGAAAATAGAAAAAAGTGGACTTGAAATAGCCAGTACGGCAGAACGGCAATTTCATAGGTAAGGACCTATAATTAGATACGTGTTTTTTTGTTTTATCAAATTAATAAAAATTAACGAAAACATAACGCGTCTAAGATCGCTTGTGACGTCACACGAGCTTTCAACGCACTGTATTGTCTTAATTTTTTATTTACGTGAAAAAAGAAAAAAAAATGGGTGTTCTTATTTTTACTAAAGTGGGGTCTCTCACAAGGCACAAGCCGAGTACCGATATTTTTTTAATGGTTCCATTGAACCCTAATTCCAGGCCTCCATTAAAATACATTGAAGCAATTCCGGACAGACCCGGGTAGTAGTGAGTCATTAAGGACAGCACACAGATCGTTACAGCCTTTCTGATGTTACCTCGTGTCAATTTGATTGCGAACCGTGTTTGTGAGTTAGTGCGGGATTCTAGTGATGATATGAGTAAAAAATGGTGGTATTCGCAACTGGCACGCTTGTATGACTAGATTATGACCGTGGATGAAACAAAAGGATATAGATATGTAAGGATTGTGGCAGGAGACATTTATTAGGTTCTACCCACCCCCACGAGAAAAGGATAGTTCATCAGTTGATATTGATTTAATAGTCGGTATTTCCTGGCAGTGATATAGATATTTTAGGAATTTTCTTTATCGTAGACAGCGAAGGTTTCGAAGACCTTCGCAAGGACAGACAACGACTTGATAAGGTCGTGGGTGGTCGTTTGCTACAAATTGCTCTGAACCGATCCTTGCGGAAATCTATGAATGCTTCCAATTGGTTTGATTCTTAACTCAAGAGTGTGAGTTATGTAATCAATATGGTTTGTTGTAAGTAAAGCAATATTTGACTTGCAAAAGAGAGAAGATTACCATTTTCATAATGTACTCCTCAGCAAGTTTCAGAGAATTGATGCCTTCACTAGCTTAGCTACAATATACAAGTTCTTCAACCAGACTTTCTCGGGCTATTTTCTTGTGAGAAAATTGCACATCTACCTTGTATGCAAGCAACAAATATTTATGTTCTAAGATTTGCATCAAGTTGCAATATCTACTGCTTTGTTTTCAAATTCAAATTTCATCCTGGCTACATGTCTTGTTCAAGACAAGTGCTATATTAGACTGTTTATTTCTGTATCTACTGCTATGAAATATGGAAGTATGCATGTTGAGTACTCTCTGTTACCCACTCCTTTTTATGTTTTTGTCCTAATTTTAATGGTTATTGGGTTTCCGATGATTGTCAGTCTACATCATTCCACTGCTGCGCTAAGGCATCTTCCTTTGAATTCCAGCTCTTTTGATCTAGGGCTAATTTAGAGTCACTTACACTTATAAATATAAATAACATTACATCAGGCTTGTAATTCCCGAAGAGTGAGACAGAACTGTACGTAATAATACAGCCACATTTCACCAGTTTCATTTTAAGTTTCATAGATAAGGGGGCGAGCTTATTGATCACAAATCCATACTCTCAGAATTAAAATGGAAAAACCCAATCGGAACAAGGACCACATGCTCGACCAACGAGGCAACTATATACAACGTCATACTACGTATTTTATTGTAAAATAAACACAACACCACCATGATGAACATAAAAAAATGATTCTGCTTAAAGTGTTTGTACAAACGTTGTATTCTTCAATGTAACACTTTAGTTCTATTCACTTTTGACGGATTAAAATACTTAATCCTTTCACCAACTTTTCTGAACTCCAACAAAAAAGTCCTTTGCAACTAAGGAACTAGTAAATTTCCCCGTAACCCTCGCTTTGGCTTGAAATGGTTTTACTTCAAATAAAACCTGTCAGGGGAAAGTCGCTTAAAACTTAACCTAACTTGGAAGTTGAAGCCTTCGGCACTGTTTCAACCGTTCAAAGGGAAACTTTTATACAGAATTCTTCTCCACTTAAAAACGTTTTGTGAGTGGATGAAAAATGTGCTTCGAACACCAAGTGTTTTGACGTTCTGTTCCAATAATGTGGACATACTTAACTTTCACTGAATAAATGCATTGACTGAGTGAAAAAGTCGAGAAAAAGAGAAGTAAAGTACTAAAAGTATAAGTAAGTAAAGTATTTAAGAAGAAGGCAAGTTGCGTCAACCTCAAATGAATTGGGTTATGGGCAAGGGAATGATGAATGATGACTGAGTGAAAAAGTCATGCTGATACTTGGCTCAATTCAATTTGTGTAGAACTACATTATGATTAGATTTTGGAGTGTTAATCTAAAAATCGATCATGTTTTAATCATTTATGTAAATCATTAAACGTAATACTGAGATAATTTCTTCTGCAACATCTTCTGGGTTAAAACTAACGATAACTTCATCACTGTTAACTTCATATTCTGGAACACACATCAAAACGAAAAACACAAACAAAACTCGCTTCCAAATTCAAACAAAACTCAGTTATGACAAGTAATCAAACAAATGACAACTTCAAACTACCCCGGAGGTCGCCCGGTCGGTGAGGTCCCAAATAGATCCAACAAACAGAACTGACGACACTTCATAATAACACTCTCTTGGACCTCCCAGAGTTATAAAACCGAGCATTACAACAACCGGAGAAATAACCGTATTCATACCAATAGTTTTTTCATCCGGTTCGGGAGACTTGGCAATAATAATTTGGGCATTTCCACCAAAAATTCAACCTAATTTTTAGGTCCCTTGGGTGTAGTTAGGTCCGGATAGGTGTTTTTTAATTCCAATTACATAACATATTGTGTCTGTGTTTCCACAGATAAAAAATACTTTTTTGCGATTGGCAACAATAAAAGGAGCAGAATTTTCTTTTTGGAGTTTGAATTTACAGGCCCAAGGTTAAAGAGTTTTAGGGAGCAATATCAATAAAAATATATTTGTTTGGACTCTTTGTTGCGAGAAAACGTTACAATAAGAGGATACTGAAGATAATGATTATTGCAGAGTTCTCAGATAATTAATTTTCCGCCAAGTATCGTTTTGTGGTCAATCGCATAGACAAGCGTTCATTCTTTTCTGGCCATTTCGTAATTTGAGTGGGTCATTATTTGAAATACTACTTATCTCTAGTACTACCGTAAGATTTTTTTTTTCTATGAGGCTGGCTTCTGCTTTACCGGACTATCCTGTAGATGCCATGAGAGAAATGCCTCCAGCCAGGTGCATAACTTATAAACCAAGCGACAGCGCGTTAAAAACAGCTCAGGGCATTTTTCTAGACATATCAAAGGCAAACCTAGTAATCAGATCCCCTTTTTAACGAAAAGCAAACTGTACAGAAAGTGAAACACAAAATACCCCTTTCCTTTGTCTGCCTAATAAGGATCTTCAAACAAACGGAAAGACCTTGAAATCTCAACTGAATTAAATTAACCGTCTTTAACAAACATAAGTATACAATACATACACCAGTTTCTCCATTCTAAGTGTACTTTTGAGGTGTAATTTTAACGCCTCAGTACCCCAGCCGGGGAGAAAGTGTGCTGAAATATTGGGGTGACGAAATGTTGAGGTAGGTATGTTGGGCCATGGGTGAAGCGATTTACGGCAACATTCTTCGCTTTTCTGGCATGTTTTAGTGATGAAAGAAATAGAGTATGATGATAACACATTTCAAATTGTACTAAGTACTACTTATTAATAGATAGATATAAATAGACAGGTGATACATTCAAGTGAAGACATAATATTATGACCTTTTCTAACTAAACAAATCTTGAAACGAAAGCCCACAAAACCAATCTCATAGTAAAAAAACAGAATGTGGAAAAATCCACAGATTTTTCGAGGGATGCCTAAAAATAGCAAACAATAACATATAGCGAACATTCTCACAACAGAAAACATCTACACAAATTAATAAAATCACCCACAACATTTCATTATAAAACTCTGAACGTCCCATAAGAGGGGGGGGGGGGGTATCATGACCGTACCTTACTATCTACTAATACCCCCAACGTCCCCGATGTCGGAAAACGGAAATTAAATCCCCCATTCTACCCGCAGTTGGGGGTCTGATGGGGGATTAGTGTGTCTGGGAGCGACGATACTAATTATGTATTTATTGCCCTTTTTGTCTGCAATAAAGGTCGTGGAGACGTTTCGGATTTTAATCAGATCGCTTTTGAGATACAAGTGATTGTGGTATTTGATTTTGTGAGAATAGAAGATGAAATTGGTTTTAAAATGGTGATGCTAATAAAGATTACATTTTCTCAACAATAAATTGTGTTAAATCTTCCGCTGACAGATTGTGGGAAATTTAGTTAAGGCTTTTTAATTGCTAGATTAGAAGGGGCGGCCGTAACTTAGACAGGGCGCAAACGGCTTCTAATAATTGGGGGTATAAGCGATATTAAATTATTTGTGTTCCATGGATGGATTTAAGAGGTAAATTCCAATAAAAAGGAATCGATTAGCATAGTTCCACAAAATAATAATAAAAAATGAAGCATTTTCCTTTAATTGCTTTAAGAGTATCAAGTTATTACCAGTTAAAACATACCTATTATTTTATGATCAAAAAATCTGTCTACAAAACACCTACTATTCAAGCACTACGGTCGTTTTCATTCTATGAACAATATATAATTTAAATCTATATAAATTGAATGACTTTCTAGTCGCAATGAATACGTTTTGAAGACAATAATTGTTTAGATTTTATTATAGTTTCCAATATGTAGTGTCACGTACGTTTTCATATGAGTAAAATTTTATACACCTAGGTATCTAAAGTTTACAACAACGACTTAACTGCTTTTAGCCATATCGATAACTTGCGGTTCAAGGGACATAAGGGTTAAGTGTTAATATTCCCTGAGCCATACTGCGGCCTAAAGGTACTTTGCATCTCTTCTAATCTGCTGGATTTTGAAATGATTACAACATATTCTAGGTGAAGCTACGTGTTTACAAATACTGTTAAACAGTAGAGTTGAATCAAGTAAGAACAAGAATTTGTTTTGTACTTATACAAAAAAAAAACAAAACCCGAAGACTGAAAATCACGCTCTAATTAAATTCAGGGTTAACAAGGTAAAATCGACTACGGTTAAAATATCCTATTAAATGCCGATGTTACCCGGGCCATAATAATGAATCGATTGACACCTTATTCATCAAAATCGACTGAATAGTTTAGGTGCTACGGAGGAACCCACGTAAATACAAACAAAGATCCAGACGTAGACTGCTGAAATCATTACCCTTCCTTTTGGCTTCGCCGCAGTCAGGTAAAAAACGGGGCCTCAAGTCTGCTATTACACTATTTATTTATTTAAACTTCATTTATAAGAGTGGTACATGGGTGGACTTAATGCCACAAGGCATTCTCTACCAGTCAACCTTTGGGTCAAATAGGACAGTATTGTGTGTGATAGAGTACAATAAAAATAAAATTTTTAAGCATAAAATTAAAACACATAAATGGGTATTCATACTAATACATATATATGCATATTAAATAAACTAATATATATTCAAAAAAACATACAAATAGACCGAAACCTTATAATAATTAGTATGACTCTAGTAAATACTGAGAAGCAGCAGTTTGATATAATGGCATTATGACTTTCCAATGGTCAACCACTGACACACCATTAAAAAAATGGCATAGAGTGGTAATCTCGTACATAATGACAAATGTGTAAAAATATGCCTTAAGAGACCTGCGGACCATGCGAAGTTATGCGAAGTTCATACAAACGTAATACCAAAATAATTTGTAAATCCAACATATTCTTAAGGTAGTGTAGATTTATTTCGATTGGATTACAGAATATATAGGTTCCCAAACACATATTTTGAATGTACACTGATTTAAACAAGAGTTATGAGAAAAATAAATTTTCTATATAAATTTTAAATTCCACATATCTCGTCTTTTTATCATTGTCCTTTCAAAATATTTGTTTGGGAACATAGATATTCTGTTACAACTGTGATAACAATACACAATACCTTAAGAATGTGTTATATTTTGGTATTACGTTAGTTTGAAAACGGATGCTCCGCCGGCCCCGTAAATGAAATCTGGCATGAATAAATGTTCAAAGTAGATTTTGAAAACCATTTATACTAACGGGTTTTATAATAACGGGAATACGTCAATGTCACTAAAACACAATTCTATTACGAGACCATTGACCGACCAATGATCGACCATTATGAATTTCGCAGAATCCGAACTTATAGCAAAATGGCAATGGGATCGTGTTGGAATGACGAATTTATAAAAATAGCAGACTAGGGCCCCCGATCGTCATAAAAAATCTTTCGAAACAAAATGCTTGCACTCAAGCTTAACCGTTAATCAAGAAATTTCTTCCATTTCTTCCAATCGCTATAATAAAACCAAATCAATAAAAATCGCACCTTAAACTGGAGCAAGATTTCTATTAAGCCATAAACCACACTTGACTTTAAACCTTTCTCATTGCACCTAACGCTCGTTTAAACCGCTCCAAATCCGCTCTTATGGCTCCACACGGATAGAGGTGGGATAAATAAAATATCCTTCTGGCTTCGTCTTTTATTCATTGCCTTGAAGTAAGAGTTCTTTATTGGAACATTTCCCACCTCTAGTGTCCTGGATACGCCACAAATGGTTCACGGCATCTCTGTTAAGTGTGTGGGATGTAGAATAGTTTTAGTGAAATATTTCCAAAAGCCAAGATATTATAATATAGCTAGGAATAATTTTCGCATGTGACAAGACACACTGTCAACCAGTATTTTTTTCTATAGTTCATACAAGGATGTTTTGGTGCTCAATCTGATTCTCATCTAAGGGTCTTGTTTTAATCAGTCTTTGACCTTTGGGGACTTCCGAAAGAAGTAAAAACTAGCAAACGATGCTCTACGACTATACCGTAGTGGTTAAGAGTGCTACGAAAAGCGTACGAGACGGTCACGTGAGTTCCACGATTTTTGTTCACTCAATAAGAGCTCAACGCGCCTAACGAAGTTTTCACTTCAAAAATTACTGAATTTCACCAACACCACTCTCCTGAAAATGACTTACAACCGCCTAAAGATCTGTGTAACAACGTGATTAAATTTTGTATATAAACGAACGCCATATTTAATGCTAAAGTTAGAAGCTTACACAATGAAAAACATAAACAATAACAATTAATAACGTTGATGATAAGCGAAGCCATATAAACCAGAGATTTACGTTGTGTGTTCCTTTCCCAAGCAACAGTACCGCTCATAACCACATCCAATATTCAATCTACCATTAAATACATTATTCAACGTACACCAGCCACGCTAACAGAGTTTCGGCAATAAAAAAATGTCGAAGTATAAAAGGGAAAAAAATCTCGGGACTTTTTTCATTTATTGCTGGCAACATTGTATAGACTGACGTCACTTTATTAGAGACGACGCGTCTCGCTCTCACATTGAATTATGCAAAACGTCGCGCTCAACGGTTTTAATTTGAAAAAAGAAAATTACGCGACTGGGTTGCCAGTGGGGATATTAAATTTTAATGGCGGGAAAAAATGTTAGTAGCGGTTTTCAAGTGAAATTTCATCGTAAATTTAATGCTTAATTAATTAGAGTCACGCGAGTATGGAAAAACGTTAAATATTTCTCAAGTACGTGGTTAAAATAGGAAACTGCTACTTAAGCATTGCATTCACATGATAGGTTTAACATAACAACTGTTACATTAAAGAATTAGTTGGGTACCTACAGCTGCTATCATAGTAGACGCTAGGGAAAAATAAGACTTTCAGGACCAAAGTATCAGGAACACAGAGGAAGACAAAATGTTTATGTTTGGAGTTCCGTACCCAAAGGGTAACACATAAATTACAGGGGCCTCAAAGAGATGTCAGCATAATGGAGGGGCCCGCAAGGGCCGAAGCCTGCCGGGGCTGCGGGACTGTTCGAAAGAGATACCGTGGCCCCGGAACATAAAGGGCGAGGAAGAAACATGGATGGGTTTTAGTCAGTAAAAGTCTGACACTCCCTCCCGCTCCGCCCAGAGTGGGAGATGTCATTTGGTGATTACCCATCCGAAAAAAAAGGGGACTCTCCTATTGCGATGGTATGGCATGAAGGGCTCCATCCCTACATGCGCTAGTCCGACTCACACTTGGCAGGTTTTTATGTCTAAAAAACCCTTTAATCGTTTTCATGATTCGTGATGACTTTAAGTGTCAAACATTACATGAAAGACGAAAAGCATTTAAACACCTAGACATACAAATAAACTCATAAGCATGCGAAATCCTATTAAATACGTTACACAGTAAAGACTTAACACGTCTTAAAATATTTCCCTCCACACAAGAATCACAATAACTAGACCCTCTTAACGAAGACTTAAGAGCCTATAAACTCACGCGCATGTAAAATATTCCGCTTTACGAGGCTGTAAGCGCTGTAGCGATGTTTTCATTAAGCGCTTTAAAACGATTTTGAGCGCTTACGTGAATAATTAATGGCACCGTATTAAGGCGTGTTAAGTTGTTGCTATCCATGTGAGTTTAAAGGTCATGTTTGAATTTTAGGGGTTGGAGTAAAGAAAAAGCAGTGGTTTCGGTATTTTCAAGTTTTCTCTGGATTTTGTGTCAGTGGGTTCTCCTAGGCTAGGTGATGATGTCTTTGTATTGGACATATCTACTGTTTTTATAAATGGGAACAGAGACACATAAGCTGACTGTTATCATAAAAAAACGGTCCACCTACAATGCGCTGACACCTGCGCATTTGACGATCTTATCACTGCCTCATCGAGCCGAGTTCGCATCGCTAAGAAGAATTAGGAACAAAACGTTTTTGGAAAATATTGTTCACCAATCTTCAATGATAATGAAGCTAAGGTTCTACAGCTTACAAGTGTTACAGCCCGACTTCACGCACTGCTGTTATATACCTGTTAAATGTAAATGAATATGGGCCTCTATTATCTTGTTTCAAATTTCAGTCATGTCTCATCATCCAGTATTTTACGAGATAACAAAATATACACCAACTACTAATTACTTAAACCTATAATAGTTTTCAAAATCTTTACGTCGCGTCGATTGAAAAAGTTCACATTTAAAATATTATCACTTCTATTACTAAACAAATATATCAATACCCTAGAAAACATTCCACCCAAGAAGAAACACAACTCATTCGCCACAATATCTCACCAACACTCCCATTAATTACCCGTTTCTTATCGAAACAAAATGGCGTCTTACCAAACTACCCTCCACTAGCAATCAACAAAACATTAGGCACGAACAAGAAGCAAGGAGCAAATTATATGGAACTATGCCGCGCAATATGGCGGCGACGAGAAAGTTGGCGTATTCAAATCAGGTGGAAAGGGAGGCTGTCTTTAGAAAACAATTATAATTGTGAGGGTAGATTTTTTTTCTGTAGGTTTATTTTTAGGCTTTGAAGGTTCTGGAATTTCCTTTTCTTTGGTGCTGGGAATTCCAGTGTCCTTTAGAATGGGAATAGAAATTGTGGATGCTATTGTCAATGCCAGGAATGAAGAAAAAGCAGGTGCGTATCTATTAGCAAGATTATTGATTATCTCGTTATTTTTTTTATGGAGTTTTTGTTTTGTCAATCCAAAAGTACGTTTGTAAATCCGTACAAGATCAGTCGGTAAAGGGCAGTGTTTAATCTTAACGGCATAATTAATGGACCGCGGACCGGTGTAAAAAAAATAAAAGAATAGGTATACGAGAGTCGCATAAATTGTTGTTGTTGATGATACCATCTCACAAGACATTAATAGTAATTTAGGTTGATAATGTCTTTTACAACATTTAGGTGCATGTTCACCAAAAAGATGACGGACTGATTATCTAAAAACAGATTTTTGTAGGGGAACATATCCCTTAAACAGCTGTTTTTAGATAAGCAGACCGTTATGGTTTTGGTGAACATGGAACTTAAACAAACGCAGTAGAAAAGAACACGGCAAAATTTTCTAATTACATATACAGCTGTTTCGCCCTTTCTTTTACATTCGCAACAACACAAACATTTTAATTTCACACACATTCTTGAAACCACACACAAAAGAGGACAAACCGACTTAACAACTTTATTCACAAGAGGTTTCTAGAAAAATAGAACGAAACCAGATCCGACACTAAGGGCGTTGACCCTCCCTCTTTGTTTAGGGATAACCCGGTCAGAGGTCGAGACTCCCTCCTATTTATACCTTCACTCCCTCCCAACGACCTCTTTCCGTATTTTACCACGATTTTGTTCTATTGACATCAAGCGCTAATGAACAAACTGTTATTTGGTTCGACCGATCAGAGCGCTAGTTTTAATTGTCATTAAGAATTCGGGGCTGGGATTGGTAGATTTGAATTTGGAAGCGAAGATGTTAATTTAATTGGTTTGTGTTCTAGATTTACGGAAATTTTCCCCGTGGGTGTTGGAATGAGTTCTAATGTTTAAAATTTTTGTATTTCTATTTTTATGGTGTACATAATAAAGAGTATTCTATTCTATTCTATTCTCTGTACTATTATTATTCTCTAGGTTTTTAAGTAAATAGGTGTGTGGGGAAGGCCCTTGTTTAGTTCCGCCAAAGTATTTACATAAAGGTCAAGGTTTAAAATTTTAAGTGCCAACATTTCTAACTTTATGAAGTTAGAAATTGTCAATGGGACTTCACATTATTTCTTTAGTCGAGTGCCTTTTTTGTTGTTTGGGCTCTTTTATTTTATTTGAAAGGTCTCTTTCGTAAACAATTTCCTTTAGAATTCACTTACTAAATCCTCACTTGTACTTAGCGGTACATTATTACACCTTAGGGAATTCTTCCATCCCCTTTTTTCCGTCACACTCAATGAATTTTCAGCACATTTTTTTTACGAAACCATGTCATGTTTTACCTTAACGTGTCGCTTCTTAAACAAATAAATCACAATTCATTTTTCAACGACTCTATTAACGCTGATTTTTTCCTTAAATATTCATTAATTGTTTGATGAAAGCAAACAAAAAACTTGCATAGTTATGAGCATATGTACATTCATAATCGGCCCGATCCGAATACCGGATTTGTACACGCGAATTGATTTATTGTGCAGTCAACTTATGTAAAGTGAACGAATTTTCTCGGAAACACCATGTATTTGGTTTCAGTTGAACTAATTAGGAAAACTAGGTTACGTAACTAGGTTTTAATCGTACATTGTGTGTGTTTATCTTAATCTAAACTAATATTATAAAGAGGAAAGATCTGTTTTTTTGTTTGTTTGTTAGTTAGTTACGATTTAACTCAAGAAATGCTGAACCGATTTCGAAAATTCTTTTACCATTAGAAAGCGACATTTTTACCGAATAACATAGAATATACATTATATTGATACCATGTATATAATCCGAGCTACCACATTTTTTGCGGACGAAGTCGCGGGCGTATGTATAAATATAAACAAGTTATTGTTATAGCGAAGCCAAGTTAGATACGAGAATAGTATAGAGATCGAAGTTAATCTTAAATCACTTCAACTAACATACTACTTTTACGTGGTTAATTTCTGGGATATGTTTACAATTTTTGCAATAATGGCAAATTCCAACTTACTTTTTTGTGCAGAAATGAATGAAAATGATACTCAAATATAAAATTACATTGAATTAGACATTTAGGGTATTCTATTTTTGTTTATGGCAAATGCTGTCGATGCCAATGTCGACAATTCTGCCAATGTTAGAAGTGAAATGCGAAAGCAAGAGATGTATATAGAAAAGGAAAGTAAAAAAAGAGAAAAAAAAATCATTAGCTACCAACTTATACGATCGTTCGTTAATACAAATCACATCTGTCATTCTTGACAGCTGTGTGGCTTTAGCCCTTTATTGTCGAAATGTGTCATTTCAAATTGACACATTAAGGCGATTACACGAGCTAAACGCGAGTTTTATAATTACTAAAAGTATATGATTCACTGTTATAAACAAGACCAGAAAAATATATGATATTCTTCAGGATATATGCTAGCATGATACTGTTTTGAAAACATAATACAATTAATTTGCCTCTATAAAAATAAATCACGAACTTACCTCTAAAAATATCTTTCCAACAATAAAAAACATACTAATATGCATGCGATCATTCTGATTTTTTGGCAAATAATTCTACAAGCAATATATTAGCATGATACTGTTTTAGTGTTTTAATTCAATCAATAGTTTTTTTGTAAATCGATCGAAAACACTCATTTCGCGCTATTTGGCCCGCAGTGGCTGACGTAACAACCACTTTGTAGTGCAAGCTGATTAGAACTTTATTCTAACAGCATTTCAAACGAAGTTTGAACCACCACAAATAGAGTTGCTAATTTAGCGCCTTAAGCTATTAATGTCCCAACTGTAAATCATTGAAACGCCTTTTTTTTGGTTTAGGTAAACTCAAATAAACAATTCGATCAGTTTAGAACAGTTTCTTCAGCCATTTTTCAGACGATCGTCATGGATGACTTATTCTTTTTCAGGATACAAGTTAATTACTTGAAAACAATTTAGTAATTAGTCAATTTTTAATTGGTACAGTATTCGACACGCGACACTTCCGCAATTAAAGGAAAATGCTCAAAAACTATAGTTTTCGTGTGTTGGTATGCAAATGTTACTGTTCCACTAGGAAGTATAGTAATTAATGTACTTTTTATGTGCTTTTTAATTGGAATTACACATAAACTTTCATGAACATGAAGATCAATATTTTTTTAATACTTTTTTCGTGAAAACAAGTCGATATTGTTCCAAATAATATAAAAATAATCAAAAAGTAGTACAACTTATTTAACACCACAATTAGCCTTTAATTCCCGAAGGTAACAGAGTACTTTAAACTACCCCCATATTTCGCCAGTTATGCTTAAGTCCTCATGAAATATAGGGCGAACTTATTGCCATCAACCGGGCACAAATCAAGACTCAGTGGCTGCTACTGGAAATTCCTGATAGAAAAATCTAATAACACTTTTCCTGACCCGGGTATCAACCCCAGGTCTCATCATCTGCCTAGCATTTTCCCAACTATGTTGGGGTCGGCTTCCAGTCTAACCGGATGCAGCCGAATACTAGTATTTTACATGGAGCGACTGCCTATCTCTCCTCATAGTAAGCCACCATAATTTATTACCCACCTAAAATCCCTATTGTACAGAAAATTAATGTCATAGTCAACTTTACCCCCAATAAGTAGGGTCATAGTTTAGAGCTAAACCCGTGTTATCTGTGCAGCCTAGTTGGCGCTAATTATCAATTAATATAACCGGGTCTAATGAACGGCCTGCGCTGCAGATTCTGTAAAATATTACGCGTCATACTAGCTAACTAGCGTGTTATCAAATTAACTACGAGATTGGTTTTGCATAATTATAATGAAGTTTTTTACACCCTATTCTCTCTCGAAAATCTGATTAAGGGAAATCTTTTTATTGCATCTCACCAATGAAATACTGGTGTTTAGCTACGAGTACATCTAGTTAGACTGGACCCCAAGATAGTTGGAAAAAGGTAACCTGATGATGATACCCGTTATGATTTAGGTAAAGCAAGTTGTGATAAGTTTCGGCCACCTACAGATTCTCATATCAAAATTGATCTAAGGCCTGAATTCTCGCGCTGACGATCAGTCACGCATGGTCGGTGACGTACGTGTATATGTCTCTCTAGCGAGGTTGTAAACTCTCGAAATATTGTCAACTGAACATACTGCTTACAATATAACGCATTATTTTTCGGTAGATCACAATATACCGAATAATTATGCAGAGATACTCATACTTAATATCACGGTTTCACTTCGATAGATTACAATTTACCGAAAAATAATGCGTTTTATTGTAAGCAGAATGTTCGTTTGACAATATTTCGAGAGTATTTTACAATCTAACGTGTTTGACAATTTTACGGTGACATATACATTGTGTTCTATATAGCACGATACTGCGTAGCCGTATTTTGTTCTCCCGGACGTTACGACCGACCGTCAGTACGATAAAGAGCCGTCTATCTAAAACCGTATGCTTAGAACCCGGTCATATTGTGCGAAATTGATGATGTTGACAAGTAAAAAGTTAAATGAAACGATATCAAAAAGTGACTAAAAGTTTAAAGCTGATTGTATAGATACTACTACTATTCATGCATCTAATGCACGAGTTGTTATGTACTTCTTCAACTAAAACTAGGTGTTCTCAAATTCTCATAAGAAAGTTCTCCAGCAACTTTTATATAATAATTCCAACCAAGATCTTAGGTTAATTTTCTTCATCTGGAAACGTGAGCTGTAATTCCAAAAGTTGAGTGCTGCATATATTATAGCTTCAAGGAGTCTTACTAATGCAAATACAGCCATTTGTGGTTAGTTCACGTTTTGGGTTTCATGTATAAAACCTCCCTATTATATTTTAGTAACACCAGCCAGAATGTAATGCTCCTATAGCCTCCTAAAATGTACTTGTAACAGAAAAGGAATGTGGATTTACAAAACAGTTTCATACGCAAGCCCGTACGATATTTTCGTTCACTATAACGTCTGTCTTTAAATTAGAACAAAATATTACATTATTAATAATGTAAACACCTGAGGACTCTTCAAACGGACACCTATCTTCGAATTCAAGAAACCACAATCTTCAAACTTAACTACCTATAAAAAGAAACAAAACTCCTATACAGTACGTAAAATCACAAACTCTCACAAACCTCCCACCACAAGACACTCAATGTACAGTATGATTCAACTCTCAGTTAGGAACACTCTCGTCCTTCGCAGTATCCGGTATCGATGCAACAAGTTCACAGCATGTTCACTCCGCTGCCTACAATTAACCCAGTTCCAGCCACCTTCGACATTTAGTTCACATTTGGGGTTGAGAGGGGGTGGAACGGTTCACATGAGTTTGGGGTGGGGCAGTAATAGTCACTAGTGAGGTGGTTCGTACTTGTTGGTGCCAATTACGCTGTTATTGCTGATTCTAATAGCAGTTCCCCCCAACATTATAAACAGTCATTACTTCGTAACACACTTTTAATCATAAAAAATAAATTTTCCAACGACTTTTTCTTGCTAATCCAATGCTTCATGTCATTGGAAAATTTGTGTGCTCACAATTCAAATAACGCAATGAATGTTGTTGAACTGTCTAAAGAAAATGGCAATTGTTAACGTACAAAGTTATTATTCCGTTGATCAAGACTTTACGGAAATAGTAAACGCCCGTATTAAAACAATGTGAAGTAATCAATGCTCCCATCTTCACGACTAATGGCACAAATGAAAAATCAAGGAATACAAAATTCTCTTCAAACAAAATAAATTCTTCTTACACCATTTCTTAGAATACAAATTCACAAACATCAGAACACATAACAGTATAAATAACTCTTGAACATCGTGATCCGACAACACTTCCAATCAGGGACTTGTTTCCAACTTCAACGGAGTTGGTGACCTTTCTGCATAAAACATTACTTTACTGTGGCTATTGGCAAGGGCGGCGGGATAAAATTAGTAAGTGTTTGACGTAATCAGCCTATTTTGGCCTTAGGGAAACTTTCCAGATTACTCTCGTTTTCATATAGGTCAGGACAAAAAATAACTGATAATACAATAACAAAATCTTGTGTTTATTGCTGCGCTGGTTTTCCAAGTAATCAAAACCAATCATGTAACTTGACAATTCAATCAATCAATTTATTTCAAGCTACAATGGGCCATAGATATTATACCTTGTAAACGAACATAATATGTATAAAGTAAATTTATACAAACTTCTGTTAATAAATAAGACTTAAAACAATGTAAGTAAGCACTTCACTTGTGTCCGCGGAAGCGACGGAACACCACATCCAGCGGCCAAAAGTCTTCCTTCATCACCATGAAGCAGGTAACAATTTCGTACGAGCTCGCACCACGAACGCCTCGAAGTTGACTTTGCGGTGCGACTCCATTAACTGCACCCTCGGTGTGTTTCTCGTCTTTTGGCGCCGTGAAATTGTTGCGCAATGATACATTGATGTACAGAATGCTTCGCTGACGGCTTATGAAGGGTTCTTTTACACCCTGTCTAAACTGCAGTGCCGCACAATGATTTGTCATACTGGCTGATGTCAAGCTACAGTTTGTCGCACATGCGTACATTTGAACGATGGTGATTTGCAGTACAGTATTGTCGCACAAGCATTCATTGCAAATCCGTTTGTTGATCTGACGTAGTGCACTCTTAATATTCGATTTAAAAACCTATAAAAACTCACAACTGGAGGTTTACGTGTGTACTAACAACTAAAGCTCTTAACAAGAAGAGAAAAAAGCATTTATTAACTTTGACATTTTACTTCATCTACGAGTAAAATCAATTGTTTGGACAATTAAACGTTGCAGATAGATATATAGGATTACTTTTTCATATTACATTGTTTCATAAACGCTTAGGGGTTTTTACAGCTATGCCGTAGCGGTTCGGCTACCAGTTCGTAGAACTCGTAGCAGATCCGCTACGGCGGCGTAGCCGTACGTGGCGGTCACGCAAGTTCCATGATTTTTGTTCACTCAAAAAGTGGTCACCACGCCTAAAAAAGTTTTCTCTTCAAAAAAATAGTGGCCTTAAAAAGGCCTAAGGAAACAAAAAGTTAAAGGAAATAGCTTGACAGAAAACATCGGTAATAATCCAATGTGATTTGCAAAGAAATGTCTCTAATTATGAAGCCGAACAAATTATTTTCACAGAAATGAACGAACCAATTGAAATAAAGAATTTTTTTGTATGTATTTGGAAAGTAACAAAATTAAACATCACGCTTGTACATTCCGAAGAGCTAGGCAGATGCCTGTATTGTATCCCACATTTGGCAAGTAATATTTTAAGTCCCAAGTAATATGGAAGCGACCATAACTATAACCATCAACTAGGCACAATTCCGATCTGCATCTAAGAAACGCCGTATACTTATGTTACATATTTGTTCCTGTATAATAGACTTAAATCAAACTTTTGCAAAAAAACCTAATCTAATTATAAAAATCATTGTATTTTAATAATATTTTTTTTTTTTGTGAAACCTATTCGTTACCCGCAACTTAAAAATCCCATTAGAAGCCCTTCAAAGTTTCCATTTCGTTAATTTTTCCTTCAATAGCCCTCAGGCTTTCAATCTGCGACCTTTTTGGACATTTTCGACGATATTTTACTTTAGAAAATGTTATTTTTATGCCTTTTAAGTCTCAATATAAGGTATTGGATTTTTTTAGGGTTTTATTTTCATTTCAGACTGGAAATTGGGTATTCTTTGTCGTGAAATGATTACAGGGATCTATTCGATAAAACGTTTGACAACATTTCTCGGTTGCTTTCTCAAAGTCAAAGTACCCGAATTGCGATCACAATATTATAGAATATTGTGATCGCAATTCGGGAACTCAGAGTTCGTAATCATTGAAAAAGGCCGTCAGTATGAATGTTTAAAGGCAACTAAGAAGGAGCAGCTCGTAGCTAAATAATAACAGCAGCTCGGGCTGATCTTTAGGTTAAGCCGTGCTTCCTTAGGTTGGTCTGTGAATGGGTAACCACCTTTACATACCGAGTTTCCTCCGTGCCTCGGAAAGCACGTTAAGCTGTTGGTCCCGGCTGTCATTTGTCCATCTTTTGCAGTCGTTACAGGTAGTTAGTGGCCCAAAAAGTCTGAGTACCAGTCTTACCAAGTGGTATCGCATTACCCAGTATTTACTAGGTTGTGGAGGTCAGATAGGCAGTCGCTCCATGTAAAATACTGGTATTCAGCTGCATCTGGTTAGACTGGGAGCCGACCCCAACATAGTTGGGAAAAGGCTGACAGGCAGATGATGATGAAAGGCAACTAAGTAGACGATCACGATGTTGATTAATCTTTAAAAAAATATGAGATAGTTAATAAGCCATCAGGAATTTATCGGTAGCAGCCACGGAGCCTGGATTGGTTCCCAGTTGCCAATAGTCTCGCCCACAGCTATTGCATGGGACTTAAAAAAAGTGTAATTTCACAATTATTTTTAGGGTACCATCCCAACCAGCAAAAACTAGGCTTACAACAATCTCAAGACTACTCTTAAATCACTCCTATATATTCGTATAAGCCTGGGTTTGGGCACTAATTATAAGCTTATTTAGTTTAATATCGTTCTAATATCAGTCTAATTGAATGCTGTTTGCACTTACTGAACTCTAGCCAAAATCAATTTAAGCCGACTTAGGCTAATATTGGTCTAAGGTTAGAACCATTTGAGGCAATATACAAGCTATAGTAATTATATCAGCTTATTATTGTCCCGAAGCTGGGCAAACGCCTCTTTTCAACATAGAAGGCACGAGCATTGATCAGCACGCTTGCTCAAGACGGGTTGGTGATTTCAGACTTATATAAACTATAAAGTCCAGGTTTCCTCACGATATTTTCCTTCACCGATGTCTGTGATGTTCAAGATAAGTTAGAAAGTACATGTGAATTGAAAAAGTCACATTGGTACTTGCTCGAATTTTAACACACAACCTCATGCATGAGAGGCGAGACCCCTGTGCCATCACATTCGACCACTAATGCGTACTCCTCTACGGGGATCCCTTCTCTCCCTTCCTCCCTTCGGTTATTATAGGCGTGAGGTTATGTTATGTTAGTAAGTCATTGTCCAGTTAAAAACTATATCCAGTGAGAGGTTTTCTTTTTAAGAATTAACAAAAAAACTAGTTACCATAAACTCGATTGATCAGAATACGTTACTAGGTGCCAAAACGCTTGAAAAACACACGTCACATACGCTTGTTGACTGACACTTTCGTTTGCATAAGCTTCCGAATATAAAAATAAGGTCCAAGTGAAATTATGAGACGTTCTGTTCCTTGCAGTAACGTACCGAGATTAGCGCCATCTATCCAGCGACTAGTTAAGAGTTGAAAAAGAATATCCCTCAATACTATTCGCAAAGAAAAAAACTAAAAGTAGTGCAAACTACAGACCCAGCCTTACATGCAGACAGCAGCTTGATAAAAGCCATAGAAAATTACCATAACCACAAACAAATGAACAACTGACACAGCTTATAACAAACATTCTAATAAACAAACAAACTAAACATTCATCATACTGTCTAATAATTACTGAGAGCAACACAGATCCATCACCCGAGAGTTTAATGAAAATGTATTGCGGGCCCGACCCTAGTGCTATAGTGTCTGTTTATTATTCTATTCCTAGTTTATTTTGCCTTTTGTGTTGCGGTATATAGACTTTTGTCTAGTGTTTAGTAGAGCTCAAGTCACAAACGGATAAATTTTCCATGTCAGTAGTATTGAGTTCAGATCTGAAAAAATCTGCTCTCAAAATTAACATTTAAGGATTCGTTGGATCAGATATCGCGGCTCTGCAAAACAAAGAGCTAAGAAGGAATATGGATGGGTTTCAGTCAGTAAAAGTCTGACACTGTCTTCCGCTCCGCCCAGAGCGGGAGGGATCATAAGAATTTAATGATTTCCCATTCGAAAATAAAAAGGTTTCGTTGGATATTAATTAAGGTATGAATATCAAGGGCATGGATGTTATTGTATTTCACTAACGTAACGTAATCTCTGACATTGCTATGAAAAGAGTCTATCACCATTGATCCATTTACAATCCAAAACAAGACTTATTTAATGAACCCTTTAACTTATCCGTTTCAGTTCACAAAAGCGTTACATAACATAACATTACGCCTGTAAACACTGAACGGTTAGGCAGAGGTGTATTTAATAGAACGTCTACATTTTGCTAGTTATGTTTGAAGCCCCTTGTGATAGCAGACGAGCCTATTGCCATCGACTGGACCCAAATCAAGGCGTTCCTTGTAAAAAAATTCTAACAGTTACGAACTTAGTTACAATGTCTCTAAATACAAGACACTTTATAAATTGTTTTATGTTGACAATGAATTTCGTGTCACGTGTCTACTGATATACAAATGAATGACAAATAGTTCCACCAGTAGACATTAAACTCTAACAATTTATTACATAACAAAACTAACGCCTAGAACCTAGGCTATCTCTCCGACATAGATCCATTCGCGTAGGTTTAATTAAAACATATTACGGCACGACCCCAGTGCCAACTGTTTATTGTATTATTTCTATTCGGTTCTGTGTATGTGTGTGTGTTTTCCCTGGAGATATGGCCGGGTTACGATACGAATGTGTATTGCCTAGAGCTAGGGCGAGTGGAAATAGATGTGGTAATTCTGACATAGTTTTGTGATTGAGCTAAGTTGGGTTTCATTTTTTATTTATTATTATATTTAGTAGATTTATTAAATAATACTTGAACTCGGTCTTCCCACAGAACCAAATATATTTTAACATTATTGTCTTCGATCATAAGCAAACCAGTCCAATCCTGGATTGGTCTCCACGAGCGCGTTGAGCATCGATATCTATCTCTCAATATCTACGTGATTAATATGTTCGAATACCTAATTTACTGTATACTACCAATACCCCTGCTTCTCTACTCAAGAGTTTTATAATTTATCTTAGTTAAATATTATACACATACTTAAATCGGAGTAAATTCTCTGGATAATTATGAAAGACAAATTGAAATCCGTGTCGTTAGTTTAAATGGTAACGCGGTTATAAAGAAAGACGAAGAAAGCGACGTTAATTTATTTAAAACATGAATTTCATCACACAATAACGATTTCCCCTACCAAAGTCAAACCTGAAAAAATTGTTTAAGTGAAATTGGCTGTAAATTGACAGATTACTTAAAAAATCACGCTCAAAAATATCCAAGCATCGTAATTTAAGAAAGTACAAAGATAGACCTCTCGGCAAAAAGACACAAACTCGTCGCAGATAGGCACAGGATGAATAAAAGATAAAAAAGTCTTGCCGGCGAAGAAAAGGCGCAATTGTCTGAATAATTAAGGAGAAAAGGGACAGAAAAATAAAAAAGTGCTGCGGAGTGATATTAATTTCCAAGTGCCTTAGATGTGAACGATTTTTATGGGTTATTCATGAGTTACTATTTTAGCAATCAAGCAATTTTCTAAGATATTTAACAATAACAAAGATTTATATTCTCCCACAAAGTACAGATAAAATATAGAGGTGTTATAAATATTGGAGATACAAAGGTTTGTGGCATTCAGGTATTCAAACTAGGATACCCTGTGCTATGGACTCCTGGCCTCGTCGAGATTAGGATTATGACAATTTAAGACCGTAGGACATGTCATCGATTATTGAAAAAAAAAATTAAGAAGAAAAAACACTAATAAAATAAAAAAAAACTGTGTGTTTGTGTTTGTAAGTGTGTGAAGTGGAAAGTGTCGTATGTGGTGTGGTGTTCTTTGGTGTAACAAAGCACATAGGTTCTTAATTCTACTTAAAAACTTTTTTTGCCTTTCTGCATTAATTTTACTTTAATTCAGTTAGAAGACTTGTACATAAATAAGAAAAGGAAAATAGAAATAGGTTTTAATTTTTTTTCATACAATAATAATAGTTTCTAGATTTTTCTTATTTAAAAAAATCTTATTAACTTTTTTTCTACCATCAAATTAATTTCCAATAAAGAAAAAATACAAAAAAGAAACCGTATTTATTCTTAAAACCATTTGGTAAAATAACAATCTAAATGTTTGAGATCCATTAAATATTTAAGATGAGTCTGGAAATTTCTAATCCAGAGGGTTAGCTAACATCGTCAAAAAATAACGCATTACTTTCTTCAAAATCCTTCTAAGTATCTGATTTAGTTGAGCCTCTTTCTTATTCATATTCGCTTTTAATCCGTTTACTTTGATTTCTTTAAGGAATAAATTGTTTTTTTTTTTCGGAAATCCAGCTATTCTTTTTTTCTTGACAACCAGTCTATTTATTTAAAAAAAAACTTGTAACCTGCCACTGCTTCTCACTGTTTTTGTGACACGGATTTTATGTAACTGTATCATACACAATTTTCGGAATAAATTCTCTAAACTGTAATGAAATGCGTAGTTCGGAACAAAAACACGCGACAAAATTGAACATACAAAATATATATGAGTCTGTTATACTTTCACATTCAAACTTGGATTTATACAGCCACTAATTAGCGAATACCAACCTAAATAAATAATACCTTTTCATCAAATTACGAGGAAATATTTCTTGCATTACAATAACCTACCTACCCCTATTTATCTACCCGCCCCTATTAGCTACCCATCCCTATCCCCCTACAATCCGACCCTACACGTGCTAGGTACGTGTGCACTGGAAGCGCATAATTTTCTTCATTATTTCCTCTAGGACGTTGCAGCTTCGCACACGTGTGTATTTAATTTAAAATTCTCGTTTATTTATGCTCTTTTCAAGTAAATATCGTGGGAAGGACGTTTTGTGTAAGAAATTTTATGATGTTAATGCTTGGGGTAGTTTGTTAACTTTATGCTAGAATTGTTGAGGAGACGTAGTTTTGTTTTGTATTTTATGTTTCTCTCATTAGTCTTTATAGAATTTTTCGTCATTATTTAGAGAGAGTGGTCTGTCTTTTAAACACACCCTGATGAAAAGACATGAATTTGTAGGAAGATGCAAAATGACATTTCAACATCGAAGTCAATTTTTCACGATATTGACATTTTGATACCTTTTGCTAGAAAATCGGAGGACGTATCTTTTCAGCCGATCAGAAACAAGCAACGTCTCATTTCATTTGAATTGAACACAAATTTTAAAAAAAGGTTTTGTGCACTTACCTGCGCATAATTATGCAGTTTTATTACTCTCCTGTGAAGTTGTTACATCGAAAATAGTGACCAGTCGACATAGAAAAGTACGGTCGATCAAGGTGTTTGGTTTACATTTTACAATGTATTTAGGAAAAGGTTTACATTTTGCATGTTAAAATGTTAACCAAATAGCTTGGCCGACCTTCGTATGTCTACAACAACACAAAAACTTACTTCAACCGCGTACAGTTTTCACGTTTCACGTTTGAAGTCGTCAATTTTCACGTGAGCTTTACGATACACAAATCACAATCTAACATACTTCTTCATTGTTCCAGGGCTGCTATCATGGGACTCCGGCGAGCATCAGGTCGACTTGGAGAAAGAGCTGGCCACCCTCACGGCGCAGGCACCCGAGGGGGAGGAAGCTCGATATGGTACGTACCTCCTTGTTTGATGAAATGTTTGTAGCAACCCTGAAGGAACCTTATTACAATAAGTGTAAAAATCACTATAATTTTGACAGGAACAGCTGCCCAAGAGCAATCCCTACCCTGATATTTCATTCATAAGTATTATTGGAAGCATCAATAAGACAGTTATTTCAAAGGAAGTTACTCTATTCTGGATAACATTATTCAGACAAATAACGTTATAACTCTTTAACTTTAATTGGTGAACCTGCTGCATCCCACTGCTGGGAAAAACCCTCCCCCATAGCTTTCCAATTTGGTTCACAATTTGCTTTCTCCGAGCAATCACATAATGGGTGTAAAAGTATACAACGTGATTTTTCAATCCAAAAATAAAGTTGTTTGACAGGAATATTTTTTTGTAAGAATGTACAGAATGCCTGCTTCGTGAAAAGTTAATTTACAAAGCTAAACAAATGTATGTTATAAATATTAAAATACCTACCTTATATTTATTAATTATGTACTAAAACTACAAAGTGGTAATTTCACAATGCAACGCAATTATAATCGTTATTTCTGCGTTATTTGTCCAATGATAATACTACTAAATGGAATTTTAATACCACGCTGCATATTTGTTTCGGAGGATTAAACCAATCGGTGACCTAATTAGTTGGAAATAAAAATCAACAAACACACTTAAATTATGGCAGGTAATCATCGGTAGAAATTAATTAATTATCGACGCGTATCCGTGCATCAATTAGTACAGTTTCCAATTACACTCTTCTACCTTATTAATAAATTATACGTAATTAATTAAATAATTAACTGAATTTAAATAATAATGCAGCAAGCTTTATACGAATAAACGTTGACAATATCGCTGATTGAGTACTTTTGTTGATAGTTTTTTGAAAATCTGTACCTATTGATTGGATGATACCTCACATTGAGTACGTTTAAATACTTTATTTTCCTCTAAAGTAAAAAAACATGTACTGCTTTAATAAAAATGTTGGTGTGTTGGCATTCATAGCTGCTAAAAATACGGGACCGATCGCGTCATATCAAACACAAGTAATAATTTATTCATCGAACACTGAGAGGCTTTTACTGTCCTAATAATACATTTCAGTATATGGCGATACCTATTCATTAATTTATGAAATGAAGAGAAACAAGGCATTAAAAAAGAAAAATGCTAGTAAAAATCCACTAAATTGTTCTCTTACAAAACTGCGTAGCATGACCACCGTAGAAACAGTTTCTACGAAGAAAGAATCGACAAAATGACAGATGAACAATAGAAACATGTCACTGTTTGTCATCTTGTCGATTCTTTCTTCAAAGAAGCCGTTTAATACGGTGTTCATGCTACGCGGGCAGGGCGTATTTCTCGATTGACAGACAGTATACAAAACAAAGGCTGGATAGGTAGTAAAAAGCTCAAGGAACTTTCACGCAGTACGTTAACAAGACATATGTGATACATAAAGGAGTACCTATTTTGAATGTCACAAAGAATTGAGACACATTTCTCTATTGAAACGTGTAGAGGCTCGCGGACACCTTATTCGTGACCGGCCGAATTATCGGCAGATCGAACAAAACGTGGTACCGTGACTTTTTTGTCGTCTTACAAAGGTGGCCCACTCAATGTATTTAACATGAAATACCCCTAGATGCGATTATATTACCATTAATTTAGACAATAGATAAGTGGAATGTAAATTAATTCACAAATGGAAATTCAAAATTTTATTGAATAGAAACTCCAGTACTATATCGTGACATGTTATCTAAATTCATATTTAAGTGCATAACTTTGTTTATCATTTTCCGTTTATGTAAATTAAGTTGTATGTTCCCCTACAACCCTGTGGTTGTCTCCAACCGCAGACAATGTAAAGGGCTTAAAACTTTCAAAATTAAATTTTCTACGTTAAATTAGAAATACTATTAAAAGTTGGTGTTTAGTTTCAAACAGTAAGGGTTCTCAGTATTTTGAAGGATTTTGGTATTTAACAGAATTTTTTAACAGGCGTTACAAAATATTATAATGAAAAGTGTAACATAAAGTTAGGCGAAAGGCAATACGAATACAAAAATCAAACACAAATCCAAAAATGTATTTTGTGCTCTCTTTTGAAAACTAACAGTCTCCTGAGAAATTCCTAATGGAAAAACTTTGCCTGAACCGGGAATTGAACTTAGAACCTCATGCTTAGAAGTCGAGCTTACGACCACTAGACTAACGAGGCTGCCTGAAAACGTATAATGTTAAAGAAAACGAGCAATACGTTGAAAAACATTTTACAATAAGAATTTCCCGTCTATTGCTAACAATCTACATAATAAACGTCAAAAAAAAAAAGAAAACAATATCCCTCCAGAAATACCGGTTTCTTTAAGTTATTGTTCTCTATAGCGATAACGAACAATACTTGTGGGAAATAACCGCTTATTGTATTTTGACGCCCCAAGGCGTTATATCAAAAACAAATTCACGCTTATTTACGTTAGACTTGGAAACAGGTATTGTTAGGTTTCCAATTTGTAAGGAAATATCGGGCTCTTTTGATATTAGAAGGCCTATTTTGAAAAATGTTTTGTGCCAGTTTTTTTTCTTATGGGTCTAAAAAAGTATTGTTTGGGTAACCAACCTTTTTTAGGGTTCCGTACCTCAAAAGGTAAAAACGGAACCCTTATAGGATCACTTTGTTGTCCGTCTGTCTGTCTGTCTGTCTGTCTGTCTGTCAAGACCTTTTTTCTCAGGAACGCGTGGAGGTATCAAGCTGAAATTCATATCAAATACTCAAGTCTATGGTCTCTTGGAGCTGTGAAAAAATCAAACTTCTAAGTCAACGCGATCAAAAGATACTCCCGTTTATGCCGCAAATTTTCGACACTCGCAAGGGAATCAAAACCTACAGGGTACTTCCCGTGAACTCAGAATCTTGAAATTTGGGACGAAGCAACGTCTTATAACACAGATAAAGGAAAAATTGCGAAAAGCATAAATTTTTAGTTACATCATATAATAAAAATATTTTTAATAATTTTAAACTTATTACCCCTTTACTCATGAACGCGTAGTGGTATTATATTGAAATTCTTAACAAATACTCAAGTCTATAATATCTTTAAGCTGTAACAAAATCAAACTTCTACGTCAACGCAATCAAAAGATACAGCAATTAAAGCCGCATATTTTGAAACTCGCAACTACTCGCAAGGGAATCAAAACCTAAAGGATACTTCCAGATGACCTGGAATCTTGAAATTTGGCATGAAGCAACGTTATAAAGTACACATATAGGAAAAATTCCGAAAATCTTAAATTACCATAACTTTTACTTATATACCTACAGGTTTGTACGGAACCCTCGGTGCGCGAGTCTGACTCGCACTTGGCCGGTTTTTTTTAAAAAGTCTGGTGTTTTCTTATGTAGATTATAGATAGGAGGACCACCCTATTGCTTTTCATATTTTTGATTTTATCTCCTCATCTTACCTAAAACTGAACTTACTATTTCTAAAAACCAGCGACCCACCCGCTTTTGCACTGTTTTAACGACTTGACAAAACATTTTGTCTTACCGTTGTTGTGTGTTGTGGAGGTCAGATAGGCAGTCGTCCATGTCAAATACTGGTATTCAGCTGCATCCAGTTAGACTGTGAGTCGACCCCAACATAGTTGGGAAAAGACTAAACAGATGATGAGTCTAGAAGCACAACACGGTCACACAGATAGATATGAAAACCAGCTTTATTTCATTCATCATCATTAATATTCCCACTGTTGAGACACATGGCTCCTCTCCATGAGAATGAATTAATTTTATTATATGTTAAATATAGAAAGGATAAATCTCTTTCTCCAAAAACACATTATATCGCCTATTCGTAATTTTCTGCACGATTACCTAAGCTATCCAGCGTTTATTCCTCCAACACAAACTGTCGTCACAATCTTATTTACGGTCTAGAGAAATCTCTTAGTTTTATGTCCTTCATAACAACCAGTTGGTATCCTTCCCCAATTGAATTAATGCCCAAATTGTTTTCGCAGAGGTTTTATATCTGCATTAATTTATACGTCTCTGTAAACATTTACTAATAAACGTTGACCCTTTTTAGGGTTCCGCACCCAAAGGGTAGCCAATGGGGTGCTATTACTATGCGTCCACAGTGCGTCCGCCTGTCTGTCTGTCAGCGGACTGTATCTCATGAGCCGTCACATGTAGACAGTTGAAACTTTCACAGAATGACTTGCATTTGGCTAGGTTTTTCTAATGACACCTGTAATTCTCGAATGGTCAAAAAAACGGTACAATACTGGCGTTGAAAATTTGGTAACTATATAAAAACCTTTTGCCAAAAACTGTCTCCAATTTCATATCTCATTATTTATTTTAACTTACAAACGTTCTGCTGGATGTTGACAGCTTAGGGATCTGAATTAATTGGTATGAGGTGATAATCATTCCGTACCTTCTTTTACCATACAGTAGCAAATACAATACACAGAATAAAGTACCTCTTACCCACTATATCATTGCAGTAGTAAGCTCTATGTGACTTAACCTGTGTTCTGTTAGTCGGCGACCACTAACGGCCCACAAACCACACATTGTGGCATCTCTGCCCCCTTGATTGTTCTTTGTAGTGGTTTGCATTGTACGTGTACACTGAGAGGGTGTTTCTAAGGTTAGTGAGGTGTTAGGTTCGTTCTCGATGCAAAAAGCTTAAGTTTTCTTTATGTAATAGCATTTTTTTTTAAATTTTGTGTCAACTATCGCCTTATTGAAAATGTGGAGGTCAGAAAGTTCGTTGCTCCATTTAAAATACTGACATTCAGCATCTTATACTGGAAGCTGTCTTCAGAAATGTTGCAAGAAGCTTTTCAAATGACTTTTTTTTTGCTAGCCTACATAGTGTCCCACTGCTGGGGAAAGGCCTCCCCTATCTCCTTCAATAGCTCTCTATATTTAGCGATGTTTGGCCTAATTAGACGATGACTTATATATGAAAACCGGAAATATTTCTTAAGTCAAGTATTAATACAAAAGTATTAAACTCAAGTATTAATACAAAAAGTATTAAACTCAAGTATTAATACAAAAAGTATTAAACTCAAGTATTAATACAAAAAGTATTAAACTCAAGTATTAATACAAAAAGTATTAAACGCAAGATTTAGAAAAAAATACTTAATTTAAACACAAACAAAACATCGAACAAGAGTTTTCATAATAATTATCATTACCTACCTTCTGTATTGAAAACACCACTCTAAAACGAAGTAATGGGTACTTTCTGGGTGCATATTCCCATGTAAATCAGTTAACCACTATCGACAGTAATAATAATTGTGGGTCGATTCATCAGCGGCTCGGGTTTGCAGCAATCAATCAGCACACCGCGGGTCGGTTGAGGCGCTGACGTGACTGATTGCTGTACCTACAAACATAGCTACCTGTACTAAACTACAGTCTGTGGGTCGTGGGTCGTTTATGCATAGAGTTTTGGTTTAGTTTCACGAATCTATTGATTATTTTTACTGATTTTGACCTAACAGAATATAAATCATCATAATCATCATCCTGCCATGCATCCGCCTATTAACGTTCCCACTGCTGGGACACGGCCTCCTCTCTATGAGAGGGAAGGGGCTATAATCCACTACGCAGGCCCAGTGCGAATTGGTAGATGTCACATGTCTTTGAATTTTTGGATCTAGTACATGCCGGTTTCCTCACGATGTTTTCCTTCACCGTTTTGAGAGCAGTGGTGATGAAATAAATTACACCAAGTCATGCGCCTGTCTGGGTTCGAACCCACGTCGTAGTTGGGGCCGCCACCACTGGGCCACCGCTGCTCTATTTAATATAAGTATCTATTCACAACTTATCAACTTAGTCTATCACAGTCCAATGCGGGACATAGGCTTCTCCTAAACTGCACCACAGCACCATCGTCTCCGCCTTCCACATCCATTCACTCTGACCCATCCACCAGTTTAAGATCTAGGTCCATCTAACAGGACTGCCTCTTTGGTTTAGTGGTCGCAAGCGTGACTGCTGAGCATGAGAACCTGGGTTCGATTCCCAGGTCGGACAAAGTGTTATTTGTGAAGGTTTATGGCAACACGCTCGACTTTTAGTACGTGGGACTTTAACATATCTGGCGAAATGTGGTTGGTTGTACTATACGGTATACCTCTGCCTAAACTTTCCCTGATAACAGGCGTGATGTTATATTTTGTCCATCTGACTGAGGAAGTCTACCACTGCGTTTGTCAATACATGGTCCATTTACAACCAACGACCCAAAAATGTCCAAAAAGTTACTATCACTGCCAAAAAGTACGAAGGTGTATCATTTCATCAGCTGTGCGGTAGGTGAGCTATCAATCTGTAGCCGGGAGCCGGTCGAGGCGCTGACGTGAATGATTGCTGAACCTATCTGTCTCTAGTAGGTAGGATGTACGTGGTTGCAGCATTTTTTGCTGTTGGAAAACGAGCTGTATTTTATAACAAACGGCTACGATAGATATCTTTCTGTCTCTATAAATGTAGATACCTAAATATATATAGAATATTTAATAGGTCATTTAGAAACTAATAACTACTGTCGCTGTTCATTTGTTAATCAATATTTACAATAGGGTTGACGACAAAAAAATAATAATAACTCCGTTAGTTAGATTATCAACAAATATTTAACCCCCGACTTAAAAACGACGGAGTGTTATAAGTTTGACGTGTCTGTGGCATCGTAGCTCCCGAATGGATGAACCGATTTTGATTTTGTGTTTTTTGTTTGAAAGGTGAATTAGACGGGAGTGTTCTTAGTTATGTTTGATAAAAAACAGTCCAAGATGGCCGCCGCAACAAATTGATGGATTACATGTTTATTCAACAACTCCCTCAATATGGGTATCAAATGAAAGGGCTTGACAAGTAGAATACTATACGTTATAAATAATACATTTCAAATCCAAGATGGCCAAAAATTTGTGAATTATATTTTTGTTTCACAACTCTCTCAATATGGGTATCAAGTGAAAGGGCCAACATCAAAAATCGGGAATACCTTGAAATTATACCTATAAATCAAAATTAACGAAGATACGACGCTTTTAAAATTCTCAATACGTCACGCATTGGTGTAATTTTTGGCTAGTTCTGACGTCACGAGCCCCCACTGCCGAGTTTTGATGCGTTTTATCTTTGTCAATATTCATTGATTTACAAAAACAAAAAATACATGCCCATTATTTTCCAATACTCGAACTGACGGACTAAATAGATTTGCAATTTTTTGATACTGTCTTCATGACTGTTATGAAATTTAAGTGAACTGAATAAACCAACCAACATTTTTGGTATGATATTTATGCCAAGAACTAAGGATTTTAGCATACAAAGTTTTCATTCCAACAATATTGCATCGGTGCAATGTGAGGGTTACAGCAACCTTAGTATTCAGTGAGCTATTGACGCACCTGACGCCTGAAACTGAATACTAGCTTAACTAGTTAGGGTTGACTTTACCAGTACCTACCTACCAATAGCAAAAATAAAAGTAGTCTCAGCAGAGTTTCAACAAAACAGTCTCATCATGACAAGATTCGAAAACGAAAAGATCGGGCTGGCCCCTTACGCCTTGGGTATTGTATACAGACAATTTAAATATGAAAACTCGATAACAATCTAATAGGACCTAAAAGAAAAGAAAAGAACTCAATGTAACGCACTCAAAACATGGTGTTAATGGATGGATTGAATAGTGTGGGGGTCATGGAGGGGTTTAAAGTAAAAATCTTACATTAAAAACATGTACTTATTTAAAAAACAAATTGTGGAAAAGTTGGTTTGACCCTTAATATCTCCGTAACTAGAAGGTTCCCAGGTATGGTGTAGAACAAAATAATGATCGCAATGACAAGGAGAAAAGGCCTTTCGACTTCGTTAAGAGGTTTTTATCTCCCTATAAATTACTTGAAACACGTTGAATACACGGTGTCATGACTTCATGATCTCTAATTACAATTTGTGCTGTTGGGAGACGAGTTTACGCGTCTCAAAACTTTTATTCAATGTATAAATTTCTCAATCTTTGTACAGCACATATAAAATTAGGTTACACCGCAAAAACCAGGATTAAGCGAGGACCGATTAATCCAATTTACGGAACTTGATTAATTTAATTATGAAACATGTAAGTTGGTTAGGAAAAGACGTCATATACTCGCTCGAATATGTAGGGAAACTCGGATACGTAATTTAATTAATCTCTTCAGAAAACCGTTTCATGTTGATTCTGTTCCTCACCAAAGAAAACAGACCGAACGAAGGAGGATTGCCTTTTTCGTTTCTTTTATTTTTCGCTCTCGGAAAATTAAAAAGTATAGTTTGCAAGCTGATCGAGTTCCCGCGCTAGTTTTAAATATCGAACGAGGGAATTGGGTTACTAGTCAAATTATTAAAAGCCTACTTTATTTATTATTCAGGAAGGCATACAGTAGTAATCATGGCTATACAATCTTGTCAGTTATGTATAGCCATGATTACGTCATAAAAGGTTGGTTGTGTAACTGTCATTACTAAAACCCTCTACTTATTTAGTTGATTATTTCTATCTTTATCGTGTGGTTAGTGTCTAACCAAGTGTCAGAGTTTGTATGCAGGCCAGGCTGGCCTCTGACTTGGCTTTACTTTCCGTCAAAAAATATCTCTCAGGCCTGCTAGTTTCCTCACGACGTTTTCCTTCAGTGATAATTATACACTTACTCATAAGATTAATTATTATGAATTACACTTGAGTAACTACCTATAATAAACTTATATTGCCACTTACGGAAAATCTTCTTATCTATAACATATTTCAGTAAATATTTGTTTATTAAAAAAAAATGTGTCGAAATATTAGTTAGTTACCACCGGTATTCTGTTATTTTTAACAAAATTAAATCCCCTAATATAATTTTCGATTTTATCATTCAAACTATTTTACTAAATAAAGAGTATTTTACAAATTATCGATAGATAATACCAATTCACACCCATGCCCATGTTGATAATGCCATTTAACCTCATAAATACTTTCACCCCATTTCAAAACCACAAGGAAAATGTTAACAAAAACTTACCTTTTCTCTACTTTCTGTTAAGAACTTTACATCCGTTGGAATAAAGTGCAAAATTCAGAAATGTTTGGTTATGTTAAACGTTGTTTTCTTAGATAGATACTTGTTTTGTACCCTACGAAATGGCGTAGTTGTATTACATCGTAATTTCAAGCAGCGATCGTAAAAAGCCTCATAAACTTGAGATTTTAAGCAAACGCTAGATAAGCGCCTTCAGCTGAAATATTACTGAAGTTAGGCTAGATTTGCGGTAAAAAGATGAAGTATGGGTTTAAGATAATGAGAGAGATTTTTCATTTTCCTTTGTCATAGAAAATGGGACCAACTTTGTTACTAGATTTTAGTTGAGGCATAAGTCAATATAGTTCCCACTACTGGGGCACAAGCCTCATCCCAATGAGAGGGAGTGTGCTATAATCCCGTGAGCCCAGTATGGGTTGGTAGACATCGTGGGTTTTTTTTCGATTCCAGTATAATTACGTCGGTTTCCTCACGAAATTTTCCTACGCTGTTTCATCTTCCTAATAATTATGTCCATCGTTAAGGTGGATATTTAGTTTGATACCAAAAATAGATTGTATATCACCCGCTGTTTTCTCAACGGTGCCCTTTATAAGTGACTGAGGTAATGTCAAAGACTAAAAGCCATTTCTTCCTCTTATAAATCTCGACCTGAGACGCATAAGGTCGAATATCGAGATCAGACCAAAATAACTTTAATAGTCAGCTGAAACCAGTATCTCGCGCTCTTTCTAAGCATATAACAATCATAATTTTATCTCTTTTTGTTCTGATGCTATACAAATGCATAAGGTCGAATCTGTGTAATTTTTTAATTTATATCGTGGAATAAGGCTTGATAGCAAGTACAGTATTTATGCTTAAAATATGGGTTTAATTAGAAGGTCGAACATTGACTTCAGTTTTTATGCTTGTAAATTATTTTACGCGTAAGGAAGGGACTATTTTGTTATTCGACTTTATGCTACAAAGATTGTTGGTAAAAATAATACGTATTGTCAGATAGAACTTTATGGCTCCTGAAATTAAATAATCAGATGTCGGACCTTGAGATATAGTGTTATGTCTCGAAAGTTTTATTTGTTTGGTTAGGGTCTACAAACATAATTCGCCCTTATGCCTTTAAGAAGTGCTATTTTATCGTTGTACAGAAATGCCTATGTGAAGAAGAAGCACTATTCCATTGACTTCGTGACCGCACACCGACGCGATACAATGATATCGGACATTATCGCCGGACACTCAGCCGTTTTTCGGCGCCACGGTGGCTTGACCTATCAGAGCACAGCACCGGGCTTGTGCCACGTGCTTTATGTTTACAAGTTATTTCCTGAAGTTGATTAATAATATTTTATTTATTTCAGACCGTCCGTTGCCTAACTGGAAATCTCCAGGGCTGGAGGGACTGCACAACTTCTGGCTAAAATGGTTCACAAGGTCACACGCTCGCCTGGCGACCCTATTCCATTAAAGTCAGGGTCGCCGCCAGAGTTCGTGACAACGGGTATAACTAACCTGCTCTATAAGTCGGGTAGTATCGGACAGTCGATAAAATTCTAAAATACATTTTGAGAACTAAAATTAGCAAACATATAGATGACATTTCTGTCATGTCCGTTTCTCAAAATGGATGTAGAAACGGGCCCCGTGGTTCTAGGGACCGACCTACTGATTGATATAGCCATTAGTCAACAGGTTCGCTGTTCCCGAAAGGATCTGTCGACCCGTTGTATAGACTATAAGAAGGCCTATGACTCGGTGCCACATAAAATGGCTCAAGAGAGTGCTAGAGTTGTATAAAGTTGATGCAACTCTGCGCACCTTCATGTCGTGTATGGGGCAATGGAATCCTCCATTGCCCCATACACGACGACATGAAGGTCCTTCGCTATCCAGGATGTCGTCAAGTCTTGAATACTCTTAGCACACTGCTGGAGGATTCAGTCTAGGTTTCGCTTGCGGAAAGATGGTTGGGTTATATCTCAGCTCCTTTACATGGATGACTTGAAACTCTTTGCCCGTAACGATTTGCAACTGATGGAGCTACTGAAGGTAACTGAAAATTTCAGTAGCGCTATCACGATGGGATTTGGTGTGGACAAATGTGCGGTCATGCATGTTAAGCAAGAGGAAATTGTGGAATCTGTGAAAACCCAGCTCTCAGATTTCATAAATCTTAGATCCCTCTCAGCAACAGAAACCTATAAATATTTGGGTACGTCGGAAGCGCTGGGCATCAATGTTGCTGACAACCGCAATCGCAACCGTTGAATGAGCGCTTCTCTGGCCGCCTGAAAAAAGTATATCATAGTCTTTTATCAAGTGGAAATAAGTTGCGTGCCTTCAACGGTTGGGTCATGTATTTGATGTACTCTTTCGGCATACTCAAATGGACTCAAACAGAACTAGACGCCTTTAATATGAATGTCCGTAAATTGTTGATGGCATATCGAATGCATCACCCACGTTCTTCGGTTATGAGACTGTATATCCCGCGGAAGTGGGTCGAGGCTTAAACGCTAAGACTCCAAAATCACGAGTTATGCAGCCTCAAGGAATATTTCCTAGAAACCGATGTGGAGATGCATCGAAATGTGGTTGCAATGGACAAGGGCTCTCGCAAGGGGTCACTCTCCTTGGCTAAAGAGAACTGACGCAAACCTCCAGTTCTTGCCACTAACGACCGCAGAGTAAGGAACTTCACGGACGGTTTTTCTGGGCCCTGCATGGACCCGATGTAGGTAGACTTATCAGCGTCCGTAGCCCGGCTCCGTTCCGGGGACCTATACGGAGAAACCCGAGGGTTTTGTGTGTGCAATAATGGATGAAGTTATGATGACGAATTAGTACCGGAGATTTATTGTGAAGGACGGCATGGTTGATATTATGTCGGGCATGCCACCGTCCAGGCGAATCAATCCGTTACATTGTCTCGTCTAACTAATGGCGACTATTTGCATAGACACTATCTTGTAGCTAGGATTATCGATCAGCAACTTACCTCTAAAATACAACCTTGTGGAATCGAAAGTGCCCTACAATAGGTACGTGCCCAACCCAGTTCTCGATAGTGGCAGTGCCACATGGTACTGGGATCAATCCATCATCACTGACAGAACTATTGTAGCCAATAGGTCTGTTATAGTGGTGGTGGATTGATCAGACCGGCGCGCAATGATTGTTGACATAACGGTGCCGCATGATGAGAACCTTGTGAAATCCGAGAAAGATAAACAAATCAAGAATGACTGGGCTCGCGAGGTTGTTGACAAGTGGGAAGTAGACTCAGCAATCATTGTGCCAATAATCGTATCAGCCTGTATACGGTCTAATTACCAAGAGCCTCGACCAATACCCGAGGAGGCTCTCGTTAGGCAGCTGGATCAAGGGCTTGATTCAGAAAGCGGTACTTCTGGACACGGCTCCTATTGTTAGGTACCTAATAATAATTAATTTAAATGCCTCATAAATAGATATGTAACAAGATCGGACGTAACTTAATTTCTATTTTTGGTGAAACATAATGTTACATGTTTTAAAAAAGCTTACAATACGCATTGAATTTACCAAAGAATTGCAGGCATAAAGTTGGATCAGTAAAAATAATTAAAAAGATTTGTTGTTTAATAACTCTGTACAAGCATAAGGTTGGATGTCACCAAAAAAGTAGTTTTTGATTAATAAATGTTATTATTTTACTGTGAATGGTTTTATTACTGTACTCATACAAGGGCACACGATTTATCTAAAATATAAACCTATTTTTGTTAGCATATTCGATAATAAACAAAAGTTTTGACTCGATTTTGTCAACATATTTCTTTTGGCTCTCCTCGAAACTTGTCAAATTCTACATCAGACCTAATGCGTCTCAGGTCGAGAAATTAAAACTGCCTTCATGTTTCATGTAGATATTACAGATTAAACCATGCCCTCTAGAAGTTTCTCAATCATAAGTTCAGTAAAGACTTGATGACTTGAGCAGCCTTACAATATCAAAAGTATAACGTCTCCAGGAGCCCAGACCTCCTTTTCTACAAAAACACAATCATATTAAAACATATCAGGCATACTAACTTCTGGTATCAAAATAATGATCTGTATCGCAGTTAGGCCCGAAACTAATTACTATTCCACGTGCGTTGCTAGTCTACACGTCATGCGACATTTGTGACCACTGGAGACTAATTTATTACATTCAATTATAAACTTTATGAGTAGAATAACATTAGGTCTAGAGTACTTAAGCAAACAATGAAGCGTAGTAACTATTAGTTTACTCAGGTAGGACTGGAAAGTTCCATTGATTTGGATACAGAACTCAGAACTTCCTCTTTTTGAGGTGACTTTAAAACAAAAGTTATGTCATTTTGCATGCACCAATAAAATAATTTTCATCATCATTATTCAACATCATCATCTGCCGAGCCTTTTCCCAACTATGTTGTGGTCGGCTTCCAGTCTAACCGGATGCAGCTGAATACCAGTATTTTACATGGAGCGACTGCCTATCTGACCTCCAAACCTAGTCAATACTGGAGAACACGATACCATTTGGTACTGGTGGTCAGACTTTTTCGGCCACTGACACCCTGTAACGACTGTCAAATAATTCAAAAAGAAAATCAGTATATATTTTCAGTCATATAAATTAACAGATATAAAAACCTCTACGAATAATTTAGGCATTAATTCAATAGGGGAAGGATACCCACTGGTTGTTATGAAGGACATAAAACTAAGATAATTCTCTAGACCGTAAATAAGATTGTGACGACAGTTTGTGTTGGAGGAATAAACGCTGGATAGCTTAGGTAATCGTGTAGAAAATTACGAATAGGCGATATAATACTTTTTTGGAAAGAGATTTATCTTTTCGACATCTATACTAATATTATAAAGCAGAATAGTTTGTTTGCTTGTTTGTTTGTTTGGTTGAACAATCTCAAGAGCTACCGGCTCGAATTGAAAAAATATTTTTGAGTTGGATAGTCCATTTATCGAGGAAGGCTATATAACATCACGCTATGACCAATAGGAGCGGAGCAGCAATAAGAAATGTTGCAAGCGGGAAAAAAGCTTCCATTGAGCAGGCGATGCGTTGCGATATCAAAACTTCACGCGAACGAAGTTGCGGGCAGAAGCCAGTTCAACATAAATATAATTCTGTTTTCATATCGTACTCGTATCTCTGTGATCGCGTTGTGCTTCGTCATCAAACACGTCATCATCTGCCAAGCATTTTCCCAACTATGTTGGGGTCGGCTTCCAGTCTAACCGGATGCATCTGAATACCAGTATTTTACATGGAGCGACTGCCTATCGGACATCCACAACCCAGTTAATACTAGGTAATACGATACTACTTGGTAAAACTAGTTTTCAGACATTTTGGGCCACTGACATCCTGTAACGACTATCAAAGATCTACAAATGACAGCCGGGACCAACAGCGTAACGTGCTTTCCGAGACAGAGTATGTAAGGGCGATCACTTAACCACAGATCAACCCAGGCAAGCACGGCTTAACCTAAATATCGACCCGAGCGGCTGTTATTATTTAGCTACGAGCTCCATCCTTTATCACTCAATAATGTTCCCATTTCTTCGCGTGAAACTCTATTTCAACCATAATAATATGTATATTACCTAACACACGCTCTAGAAAAGAAAAATGCGAGATCATTTTCGTGCTACCAGATTCTTGTCCAATCGCGTATGAACATATTTCCATTAGTTGACTTTTATGAGTCAGGCTCAAGCATTAGATAACGTTAGTATATAATATTATACATATTTGATATTCTTATTATGAGCTAGTTCGTGCCAAGGAAAATAGTCTTATAAGAAAGCTAGAAGGAAAAATGGTGTAGTCATGTTTGAGGTCACTATTTTTATTTGGTTTTGTAGTTGATTTTATTAAGACTAGGTGTAAAACTCATGCTTTGAATAAGGGTAGGCAGCGGGTATTGTATTGTATAGTACAACAAAGTATTCAAATAAGTCTATAGGCAGACTTATTTGAATAGTTTGTGTTTTTTTAGAATATTGTTCTATCATACTTTGCTACAAATATTTTATAGTTGAAGTTCAATTCCATTTAGAGGAGGATTTAAATATATTTATAAATACCTGGACTCATACGGTGTAAATATTACCCAGAATAATACAAAATACAAAATTAAGGTATTATCCGTAGCAGACTGAATTCTAGCTTATTTCTGGAAGTTAAAACAAACAATTCGCACAGTGTTCAATAACCAGAATTCAACAATGAATTTTCAAAACACCCATTTCCCAAAATTTGAACTTTATTTATCAAAAACACACACAAACCCAAACCGTCTCTATATTAATATTATTATACGAAAGTAATTTTGTCTGTCAGTCCATTTATTTGGCTGTTACGTTTTTACACCTAAATTGCTGAACAGAACCCTCTTTGGCAAACAGGTAAACTATACTCCCCTCTTTGGTGTAGTGGTCGCCTAGGTGGTGTTGATGGTGTTAGACTAGTAAACACCAGGTCCTGGGTTTGATTCCCAGGTTGGGCAAAGTGTTGTTGAGTTTTTACATCCGTGGCGTGATGGTGGCAATCAGCTCGCTCCTTCTATATGGAACTTAAGAGGCCGGCGGAGCATTCGTGGTTCATACAAATGTAATACCAAAATAATTTGTAAATCAAACATATTCTTAAGGTAGTGTGTACTTATTTGGATTGGATTACAGAATATCAATGTCTCAAATATATATTTTGAAAGGACAATATGTGACATAAAAACAAGATACTCGCACTTATGAGGAATTTCATATTTCTATAGAAAACCTATTTTTTTATAACTCTTGTTTAAATCAGGGTACATTCAAAGTATGTATTTGGGAACCTAGATATTCTGTAATCCAATCGAAATAAATACACACTACCTTCAAAATATGTTTACAAATTATTTTGGTATTACGTTTGTATGAGCCATGCTCCGCGGGCCTCTTAAATATAACTGGTGAAAATGGGTGTACTATTAAGTACATCACTGCCTAACTATTCGTGGATTGCAGGCGTGATTTTTTGTTACATATTTTGTAAACTAATACCTGGCTTTGTACTTAATATAAATATCGCTGGACACTAACACACAGCGCCATCCAGTGCCACACTAAGCAAGACTTGTGTCGTGGACACCAGATAGTTGATATACTACATACATACCTTTTTTGTTTGTAAATACATACTTATTATACATATAAACATCCATGACTCGGAAACAAATGTCCATGCTCATCACACAAACATTTGCTCCTACCGGGATTCGAACCCGGGACCCTAAGAACGTAAGGCAACCTCACTACCACTACGTCATTCGGGTCGTCAAAATAGAATACTTTTTATCCCCTTGGTAAAATTTCACGCGAGCAAAGCCTGGTACGAAAGAAAGTGAAAATATACAGGCTTCTATTTACCGCCTATTGAGACGTAAATATAATCATTAAATTCCCTTTATTAACCAAATATAGGCCACAAAATGAATGAAAGTTTAAGCGTTTGCCAGTTTATCGGAGTTTCTGGCTCACTAGCTCGAACACGATCGAAGGAGCGCGCCGAATGGTAACAGATTTATGTGTTTATTTTTTGTGGCCCGAAATATTTCGATGAGAAACTTTGGGTTTATAGAGTGTGAATTATTAGAAGGGTGACAAATGGCTGTAGTTAGGTCGGTGGTTTGTGACTAGCCCTTTTGTTAATGATGCGTGAGGTTAGGAGTTAAGGATACCTAAAACTTCACGCACTCGAACGAATATAATAAATCTCGACATGAGACATAGACCATTTTGTAAACAGGCATGTCCTAGAAACTAAGTTTTGAAGACATGGAAAATTCACCACCTGCAGTGGGCCCACGTGATAGATTGTAGCCTACTCACTGCCACTAAGAGCTAGTCTGGTTCTGTTGTTGTCGTAGGCAAATTATAAACTAAATTCAAATATGGAAGCCCATCACTTTTTTTTTATGGAGAGAGAGAGGAAGGTCAAGGAAAAGATGGATGGAATGTGTGAAAGATGAGAGAGAAAGGAGTAAATGATGCCGTGATGGCCGACAGAAGAAGTTGCGCCGACCTCAAGTAGAATGGGACGAGAGCTTGAAGATGATGATGATAAGTACGATTTTCGAGCTAAAGTCCTGATTAAATACTAGAAAAAAATAAATAAAATAATAGAAGCGGTATTGTAAGTCTGAAGTAGGTACTAGAAAAGTGTACCTAATGGATTTAAAAGCTTTCCTTCCCAATAGTCTACGTTGGCATATTTTCAAGCCTTTATTAACTATTTTATAATGGATCTTTTCTTTGCTAATGGATTTTTCTGACTAGGATTATTTTAATAGAATATAAATTACCGTTAGGTATTTTATTACAATGAAGACTTTGTAACCAATCAGTAGAAGAAGTGAACGAAAACGACTCTTTTAAATTCCAATTTCCAAGCTGAAGACATTTTTTTAATATATTTTTGCATCTTCTGTTACAATAATTAATACTACATTATATCAATATTCTCAACATTCCCCTGCCCATATTTCAATATACTGAGGGTCGGTGCATCATGCCTTTTTCTTACTTACTTCTCTATTACTCGTTATCTCAGTAGTTTTCCTCTTAAGTTTTTTGTTTTTTTTGTACAATTATTATTTAATTATTTATTATATATTTATTTATTTTTTTATTTATTTTATTTATTTTTAATTATTATTTTTGCTTCAATTTTATTTTCCTTCTAATTCCTTTCGGCATTGAATTTATTCTAATGATAATCTGTTTTACCCACGTATCCAATTATATACAAAACCGTAATTCTAATTTGCATAATAAGCCAGTAATTCCACCTGGTTTTCGTATCAATTACTAATTGGTTTGACCAGTGAAATGTAAAAGCAAAGGTTCGCATAATCGGATTAAAATGAAACATATTTCAAAATGGCGTCGTATGGAATCTCGGATAATTCATTTGAAGGGAAAATCCTTTTGAAGCCATCTGATACGAAAATAATCCGTACATTTTACTAATTCTGATATTATATAACTTAATTGAATAGTATAATTATAGAGTACGCCGCTGAGTTCATTAATATTCTAACAGCAAAAGGTCATGTTTATTAAGGATTTAGTATACCTATATTTCTAGGAACTAGGGTATCCTTACTTGATTTGCTGATAACGTAATCAAGGTCTATGTTTTCCAGGTAACAAAAAGCGTCAACACATCATTTCCAAGACTTTTCTTCTTAGCCTATCAATGACAAAGAGTTTTCGAACATATTTGGCCCAAAATTCATCTACGCAAACTCTGTTCAATGTTGTTTCAAGATCGTTTATACGACTGATAAAGTGCGCTGGAGGCACAGCTACAGAACAAAACATAAAAAAGAAAATAATAAAGCCATCGCAATCTAGCATCCCAACTTTAATCTCCGGGAATTTCTCCAACCACTGTTTCAATCGACTTGAAAAATAAACAAGACCAACTCGACGAACTAAAACCGGACTCCAATTATCCGGGGAGACATTGTGGACCCTGTCAATACACCGGTGTTTATCTCCGCTGCAAGTGAACGAAGATTTGCTCAGCAGCTTTATAGACCCTCAAGTGTTTTCCACAGAACCACTGTAACCGTGGAACCGAGATACCAAAGCTTGATCAAGTATTCTTTTGCTTGCATTTTTTCTCATTTTGTTAGAGATTTATCTGCTAATCGGATTTTTTGCGACGAGAGAATGAATTGGGATTTTATCGGTTGTTCTGGATTAGCTGTGTGAGCTTGCCGTTTTACTTGATTTGTCGAATACGTTATTTCTGTTCCCGTGTGAGCTTCTGTTCTAAAATATTTGATTATAATTATCATTTCAGTAACTACGTTTCATCTTCATCAACTACAATTTTGTTCAACAGCAGTTTCTAGACTATCAATAGTTGATATGCATTCAAATGAATCGTCATTTTTCTGCTTTGTTTAAACATTGTTCGTACTTCTTTCTAGATGTTGTATAACATCTTTAGTTGCTCAGTAACAGTAGTCAAGTAAAGTCCCACCTAGTTCTGAGTAGCTTCACACCCTGAACTACATTCCGAAGGTTATGCGACCTTCGGAATGTAGTTCAGGGTGTGAAGCTCTTGTGTGGCATCAAAGCTGGCGGGGCTTTGTCACAAGTCCTCTCCTCTTTGTGTTTATGTGAACAAAACGCTTTGTTCGTTGATGTCATTATTTTTCACTCTTTCACCTCTGACATGGCGGCGACATTTAGGCGTAATTTCACGATAATTTCGCTAAAGGATTTTTAGGCGTTAAGGCTTTTACTCGGTCGGTTTATACTTTTTGGTTGATAGCATCTGCTAACGTTTGTGTCACGAAAAATGATTTTGCCTTTCGTCTTCCTAAATAACAGTAATTTTACTTATACTTCATAATATTCATTAATAGAATTTTCAGCACACCAAAAGCTTATTAAAATTACAAATTTCAGACTTGTTTAATGCAACACTTCTCAATCAAGACCCATTAATGGAAATAAACAACCGATTGATTTATTTCAATCCCATTTCTAAAACATCCAGTTTAAATTCAAAATCTAATATTATTTCTTGGAATTGTTCCACTTGGACTGTTTTAACATAATTCGGAAATTTCCAACTTTTAAACAATCGGAGTTGATTGAAATTCTACTTTCATTTTGTGAAGAGAAAATTTGGGAGTGCCCTAGGTGTTTTAAAATTGTTTCGGCGGAGAGTAATGATGAGCCTAATTATGTTTCTGTTTAAGATAATGGGCTCATAAAAGGCTTTCAGGAACTTTATTCAGGACGAGAAATATTTTATTAATAGAAGATAATGAAAAAGGTTGTACCTGCCTGAAAAATGGCGCTTTCTTTTGTTGGGATACATAATGTGTGGGTAATATGTTTTCATTAGGGAGCGACGACGTAAGTCGGAAAATAGCACATTGAACGGAAAAATACAGGTCGTATGAAGGTCAGATGGAAAAGTTTTACCAATCTCAAGTGACTGTCCCTATCTAATTGAAATAAAAACTATGATATTGAAATTTTGTGAAACACCTCACACTGTCTAAGTACTCTATTGTTCAAAGCTTCTAGAGCAGGGTTTCTTAACCTTTTTGCAGTCACGGACCACTTTCACAATTTAAACTATTCCACGGACCCCAGCCATAAATATTTTTGGAAATAAAAAAAGTCTTATTTGTATTAATCAAAAAATCTTTTATTGGCACTTTTAATACACTTACTATTATGTTAATGAGAAGGTTGCTGCTGTTTGGCCTCAATGAGAACGTTAAATTGTGGGACAGTCTTCGACAAGGCAAGGCGCATGTCATCTGCGACGTTTAATCGGTTGCGACTTTTTGTTTTTATTGATGCCAGAACCGAGAACCCTGCCTCGCAAAGATACGTAGTAGCAAATGGTATCAGAACAGACATAGCACGCTTGACAAGAAGAGGATAAGCTTGACTCAAAGAGCACCAAAACTCGTCAAGATCTTTTGCATGAAATTCAGCTTTCAAAACTTCTTTAGATCTCATGTCAATTAAGTCATCTTTAATAAGATCGTCGTCGCTGATATTATCAATATCGATTAAAAATGGACTCCGCACCCACGTTTCTTTTTCAAGCGATTCTGAGCTAAAATAACCTTCAAAAGACGTCTGCAATGTTTCCAGATGCTTACGTACCTCCTGTACCATTTTTGTCGTATTTACGTCACCTTGTTTTATCAACTCTTCCAGCATCGGAAAATTTGCTAAGTTACCTGTTTCCACTCTCCTTTTCCAAAGTGGCAGTTTACCTAAAAATCCTTTTAACCGTTCAGAGGCATCTACGATGGTGACAGCAGGACCCTGAAGAGACTGGTTAATTTCGTTCAAATGAGTAAATATATCTACCAAGTACGCTAGCCCTTGTACAAAATCTTCACTCTCAAGATATTCATACAATGAATTTTCTTTGCCTTTTAGAAAAAGTAACACTTCTTCTCGCAACTCGAACAAGCGCTTCAGAACTTGTCCTCTTGACAGCCAACGAACTTCTGTGTAATAAAGCAATACTTCATGTTCTGACCCCATTTCTTGACAAAGCCTTTTAAACAGGCGGTGGTTTAAGGCTCTTGCTCTTATGAAGTTTATTATTTTGACGCATGTAGACATAACTTCCTTCAGAAAAGTAGGCAAAGTTCGTGAAGCCAAGGCATGTCGATGTAAGATACAATGAGTACTTGTAACTTGAGGGATCTCTTTCTTGATCAAAGCCGCAAAACCAGATGTGTTACCAAGCATTGCAGGAGCTCCATCGGTGCATATACTACCAAGTTTAGTCTTCCAATCTACATTTTGTTCGATGAAAAATCTTTTTATCATTTCAAAGACATCTGAAGCCTTCGTAGTTTCTAAAAGTGAGTGGCAAAAAAGAAACTCTTCTTTGATAAGACGCGTGTCATGTTTTACGTAACGGACAAACACCAAGAGTTGGCTGCATTGTGATACATCGGTGCTTTCATCCAATTGCATACTGAACGGAAACGGCGAAGCATTCAATTCTTCAATAACCTGCTTTAAAACATTTGACGACATTTCAACAATTCTAGAATGAATTACATCGTTTGATAAGGGAACAGCTTCAACCTTCTTTTTTTCATCCTTACCACACACAATTTCCACAATATCCAGTGCACAAGGCTTTACTAATGCTTCCGCGATAGTGTGTGGCTTCTTTTGCTGAGCAATACGGTAAGCGACCTTGTACGATGCCTCAAGACATGGTTTTTGTGTCGGAGTGAATCCTAATTTAGGTAAAGTGCCGGCTTTTTCAAACCGAGCTCTCTTAGTACGAAAATCTTCAATACTGTCAGATACATTTCCAGGGTGGACAATTCTAAGATGTTCTGACAACTTTGCTGGCTTCATACTTCCATTAGCAAGCACTTTACCACATAAAAAGCACTGCGGTTTTTGAGTTCCATCATGTTCAGTTTTGAAAGTAAATCCAAAGTTGACATAAGAATCATTATACTTTCGTTTTTTTGACATTTTCTTAAACACTGAAACAATGTAATACAATTACTCTACTTTACCATATTACTGTCACACGATTGAATATGTTTATGTATAAAAAAAAACTTATTAGTTCCTTTTTTACTTACCTTTTTTACGAAGAAATTAACTTATAAAAATAATAATTAAAACAATGCAAGTCATGTTTTTGATTTGCCGTGCGGCGCGCAGCGTGGCTAAATAAACTCGTTTGCTTGTATCGCGGGAGTGAGTGAGTGAGCGGGAACGGCGCGGAAGGTGGGGCGGGACGCGGCGACACGGCGATCTATGCCCGAACTTAAGTCAGTGGCCAATTCGCTCATGTCGCCGGCGCCGTGACGACGTGTTGCGTCTGGTATGAGAGCATCGTCGATACGGGGCGGAAGGAACTTTTTTGGAACCGATTGCTTTTGTTCTTATTCGCTTTTTTTTTATTATTGAAGCTACCCGACAAAGTCTCGTCGAGTTTACTACACAATTTCCTAATAAATATGTTTAGACTGACTGATCTACTGCGGACCCCCGACACACATGCTACGGACCCCTAAGGGGTCCATGGACCCCACGTTAAGAAACCCTGTTCTAGAGTTTCTTGGAACTATTCTTAATTAAAAACACTTACATCTATATGAACTTTGCTTTTTGTTAGAAATGTTCTTTTCACAATCTCGCCTTCCTTTGCTTTATTCTTACTTTGTCTTTTATTTACTGCTTGTAACTGCATGGTTTGTTTTATTATTTATTTCAAGGAAGTCGTATTTTCTTTTTGGTTGAATCTTCAAGGCAATCGGAAAATGCATTTTCTAAATATACTAGACGTCGTCGTCTTCGAGTATTTTCAAATAATTTTGTATTATTTTTTACATGGATTTTGTAAAAGTTTTATTTAAAAATACCAAAATCATATTCAAATAATGGAGGTGCTGCTAATAACAGCCGTGAATGGATTACCACCAATTATATACCGTGGTCCCGGCTGTCAAATTGTAGATCTTTGACATTCATTACAGGCAGTCCGAAAAACTGTCAGCTATCAGTCTTACCATGGGGTATCGTATCACCCAGTACTAACTGTGTTATGGAGGTCAGATAGGCAGTGGCTCCATGTAACATACTGGTACTCCGCATTATCCGGTAAGACTGGAAGTAAACTCGTCGGGAAAAGGCTAGTTAGATGATGATTTTAAAAATAATTGTGTTAAACCTACGCTTTTTGATAACGACGAATTTGGCTTTACCTTTCGAAATTCTACCCACATTGTTAAAAAAGGACGTATCAAAAGCTATAAATAAAAATCCGGCTTTTTGTTAGAAAACATCAATTAGTGCGAAACCAACGAAAAATTCGATGGCCTTTGACATTCAGGCAACAATGGCTGATAGCGAACGTTATTAATTCGATATTGATCGCGAACAAATTGGGCACTAATTGAAAGTGATAATCGGAGTTGGGCGTAATGGTTTATGTGTTTTACAGTTGAGTTTTACAATGTTTTGAGGTTTGAATGTGACATCATTGTATTGGAATATGGGAGAATGTAAGAAGACAATGTGTTGCGCCCACCCCTAGAAGAATGGAACAAAAGCAGAAATATGATTCTGATGATAATGATGACTGTCCGTTTTGTTGAAAACTGGTGAGCTTATTTCTTCTTCAAGATATCCAAGGGCATTCTCTTAGAGGTCCTCTTCTTCGTCCTCCATTTTATTATGGTGGTGTTACACCTCATACCTTCATAAAGAAAACCCACCTGACTATTAGAGAATCGAAAATCTTGTAGACCTATGATAGTATTTCTAGTTTGCACAATTTCATAATCATTGCCCTTCAAAACTGGTCTTCTAGAAGTTTACTCATAACCATTAACCACGTGTTCACAATTGAACTAGTGAAGTTTAATACGAGTAACATAACGCCCCAGATCTATCAGATGCGTCTCTAATTGCTGTAAGGGGTGACAATTCAGCCCCTTGTTCAGCAATACCATAACACTTAACAGTCCAGACTTTATCACCCTGTCAATTGCTCATTTAATTCCCCCACACGACTAAAACGGCGCAGATAAGGCCAAACACGAATTATATTAAGACGGTAATCAAATAAACGACGCAGAATGGTACGTAACGCGGCGAGGTGAATGGGGTGAATAGCGATGAATGGGGGTGAATAAGCCTGAAAAGGGGGTGAATAGAGACGTCGATAGCGAATAACTGGTGCTGGTGAAATGGCGCAATGCGGGGCGTTTTTGTCGCCATGGATTTAATATTTTTTTCTTGAACGTTCGTGGGTCGTTCGTGTTCAAGGTTGAACGTATGTGTCAGCTGAAAGGTAATAGAGGTTGGGGTTTGAAAATTATGTTAGGGCGAGACGTGACTCCGGAGGGGCGAAGGACGACCATTTTGTGGGTTTTGTCTTGTAATTGTGATAATTTAATCATAAAATGCTCAACATTGGGACACAATGGAAGAAAACAAGTATGAGAGAGCAAGTAAAATTTCATATCTTTACACACACGTGTGAAAAGATACTTGTTATAAGCTCCGTTATTTTTTCGCCTAATAAAGAAAAGAAATGTAATTGCCGAAGTGTATTACGTTGAAAGCTTAGTTATTTGTTGAACCTACAAAGAAATGGGGCCAGAAGTAAAGAATTGTCCCTTCGTAATTTTATGTGACTACAACACGCAATATTTTACTTAACCACGAAGCACGAATATTAAGAATGAGGAAAAGTTCTTTACGTAACTACTAAAGTACGAAAACAGGAAAATAAAAGTGGTTAAACTTATATTGTCACTGAGCTCCCGATACTTCGACGCTGTTGCAAGCGCCTTGATCAAAACAATAAATAATCACGGAAGAAATCCCGTAAGTGACTATATAAGTTTAGTTTTAAACCGTGAAAGCCTAAAACAGTGGATAAAAGTGGTTGTAGGTAGATGAGGTACAAATATTATCGTCTGCTGGGAAGTAAGGAAGGATAGATAATGAGGAGCGCAATAAAGCTAATAGCTCAGCTGACTTTATCAGGCTGTTTAAGAATAATTATTGAAAAATAACTGTGAAAGAAATGAGAAGACGAAAATGTGTCTGAATAAAATAGTTTTTAATTTTTATTATTTCATTAAAGGGCTTTCTTTTAGCGATATTCTACTATCTATAGACATCAGTTAGCTAAATATAGTGTTAGCCTGTGTAAACTTTGAATTACTGTAAACAATATGAAACACTAAAACAATGGCCATTGACTTTAACATTTAGAAGGATACACTATTTTTAGAGAGCAGCGGTAGCCAAGTGGTGGCGGCCCCGACTTACGAACGTAAATCGTGGGTTCGAACCCAGACAGGCGCATTATTTTGTGTAATTTATTTCATCACCACTGCTCTCAAAATCGTGAAGGAAAACATCGCGAGGAAACCGGCATGTCCTAGAACCAAAAAATTCGAAGACATGTGACATCTACCAATCCTCACTTGGCCCGCGTGGTCGATTAGAACCCATTTCCTCTCATAGAGAGGAGGCCTGTGACCCAGCAGTGGGAACGTTAATAGGCTGATGATGATGATGATTTCTTTTCTACAAAATGGGTCTGCTCTGTACCACGATCTCATTTGGAAAACGATAGATAACTTCCTAGGAATTCTTCCAATAATACAACTAGTAAAATATACATCTCGGCCAAGTCCTCTGGGGAAAACACGTGACATTATCTATGTCACATTTCTTCTGATAAAACTACATCTATTTAACGTAACCTGAGCAGAAACAACCAACTAACCTGCAATCGTTGTTTCCAGGCGAACGCCTCATCCAGTTCGCGTCAGAGAACCTGGTGACGGAGATCCTGATCCACCCGCAAATGAACACGCTGATGCAGTGCATGCGCAACCTGCTCAGCTCCTTCACACGACACAGGCACCTCGTGCACGCCGGATATACATTCGCTGGGAACGGCTCCTGGATCATGCAGGTAACGTAGATATTGGTTATGATAAAAATAAATTAGATAATTATGGTAATGGTAAAACATAAGATAACATTACACCTGTTATCTCCGAAGAGCTAGCTAGAGGTGTACTCAATAGTACACACACATTTCGCTAGTACCATGTAATAAGGGGCGAACCTATTGCCATCATCAGGGCGCAAATTCAGAATCTGTGGGTGCTACTGACAAATTCCTGATGAAAAAATCCAATGACACTTTGGACCTGGAAATCGAACCCAGGAGCTTATGCTCAGCATGCAGCTAGTAGACAAATCTATACTAATATTATAAAGCAGAAGAGTTTGTTTGTTTGGTTGAACGCGCTAATCTCAGTTACTACCAGCTCGAATTGAAAAATTCTTTTTGCGTTGGATAGTCCATTTATTGAGGAAGGCTATAGGCTATATTACATCACACTATGACCAAAAGGAGCGGAGCAGCAATAAGAAATGTTGCAAACGGGAAAAAGCTTCCGTTGAGCAGTCGATGCGTTGCGATATCAAAACTTCACGCGAACGAATTCGCGGGCAGAAGCTAGTGAGTAATAAATGCAAAACGATAAAGAGAAAAGGAAAAATTCTTAAACATTTTTCATCCACGCACCCGCATTGGACCCGCGTGGTGGACAACGACTCACTCCCTCTCATGGTGCTAAATGGTCTGTGTATCAACAGTAAGCAACGTTACTGGCTGATTTTATTTTATGTAAAAATCTGTAGATGAAATCTTATAACCGTTTCATGAATAAGTTAACGCTAAAATCCAACATCATTATAAATATGCCATGAAATAATGGAGTAACTGCTTCACTGTAATATTAAGAGCGTAAAGTATAATTAAATGAAAACTTAGTCTCACTTGTTTAATTTTTGAAGACCCAACAAATACTTACATAAACACCCACAAAAAGCCAACATCACTCAAAACAAATAAAGCAAAGACCAAACTAAATCAACATTTATGAATACTAAAGGCTTCCCTTCCCACCCACAAGCCGAAGTCAGAACAGAAATTAACGTATTTACGTCACCAATCAACGGATCCGAATCAAAATGGGACGCCATTTTGCGACAAATTAAGGTACATTATCAAGGGAACGACTATAATGTAATAGAATATCTCTGTTCCTATTACGTTTGACTAAATTGGAATTGAAAATGTACTGAGGATAATTCGGAGCTTGGTTAAATTCGAAGGAAGTTTATTAGCTCACAAACCTTTATTTATTCATGAAGATTTTGTTGGGGCGTGGGTAAGACTGGCAGCTGTTTCCATCATGTTTGGAATTATAATATTTATAGAAGCTGCATTAAAAAAAAAAACATGTTTACATAATTATACTCTAGTAATCGCCCGCGACTTTTAACTGATAGCTCGGCTAACATGTATGAAATATAAAAGATTTTTTAGAATTGGGTCATTAGTTCCGGAGATTACCCCTACATGCACACTTACAAACTTTTACCTGTTTATAATATTACTAGCTGACCCACGCAACTTCGTCTGCGTCACATAAGAGAGAAAAAGCTCACAAAGGGAATAAAATTTCCCCCGTTTTTCAACATTTTTCATTTATGCATGCTCCTATTGGTCATAGCGTGATGTTATATAGCCTATAGCCTTCCTCGATAAATGGACTATCCAACGCAAAAATAATTTTTCAATTCGAGCCGGTAGTTCCTGAGATTAGCGCGTTCAAACAAACAAACAAACAAACAAACTTCTGCTTTATAATATTAGTATAGATACTATAGATTGTAATACAACTAAGTAATGGAATGTAATGTAGGCGTATAAGCCACAACTCTGACTCAACTTTCTGGGGAAAGAGACTTCAAGTTATTAAAAAATATTATTCAGAATAATAAATTGATGACGCAGTAAAAATGCCTATCTTAAAACAATTTAGATAAAGTAAAACTTACGTAACTCCATATAACTATAGCGAGCAAAAATCTTCACTCCCAAAGTAATTTAATATCGCTGTTATTTGAACTCTCAAGTTTCTTAATTGGATAAAGTTTTTATTTATTTTTCACGGTACAAAATGTAACAGATGAAAAACAAAATTCCTGGAGCTAAAGATTAAAAAATATTCGTTGTGTTGTTGTTTGTCCGAGAGCCGAAAAAATATGATATTTTTGAGGATTGCATGGGATTTGTTACACTAAAGAGCTTTTGAAGAATTCACAATTACTTATCACTAATCATAAGACATTTAATTTAACTTATGTTTGACATTTGTTATGCGCTTTATTGTCAAAGCTAACTAACTTATTCGATTGAAAATCCTGGGTTTAATTTACACGTCCCACCAAAAGATATTTGCACGAAAACAGTGTTCAAGACAAAGAGGATATTTTCATTTAATCCAAATTGTACTTCAGCTGCATCGAACCCTTGTATTTGATTACTTTTCTCTCACACTATCCCGGATTTAAACTACATTTCACTACCTCGACCTAGCTCCGAAACTACTCCATTTGATTTAAAACGAAAATTCGAAACTGATTCGAATTTCAGTTTCATTTGGACAGAACTTTTTCATCCTGTATTTGAATTTAAAAAACGAATTTTGGAATGGATTTAAATATTCGAACGCGCAAGTTCGTTCTTTCGCAAACGTGTTGTGAATGGACGTAAACGTAGAACGTTGAGTGACATTTCCCTGCGAGTGACGACGGAAATTAAAACTACAGGCAAACGTCGAACAGGTTTTCATAACTACATATTATAGGATTGCTTCGTGACGGTAGAGGTGGATAAATCGTGATGTTCTTTATTTATAAAGATGACAAAATGATATATAAACGTACGGGTAGATATGAAAATATGTTTTATCATCGAAAATAACTGATATTTAGTATTTTTTTCCGAAATTAGGATTTGTGCTTGCTTTGCTTTGACAATAGACTCGTCATGGTTTGGTTTAAATAACAATATTTAACGCTGAATTTATAGGTTAATCTATTTGACAAAACTGATTCATTAAAATTAATTACTTATTATTGATTATTTAGCTCAATAAACATCAAACTACTTTACTTAATTCTTTGATAACATCTGGTTCATATTATATTTAAAAAAATAGAACCGACTTCAAAAAAGTGAAAAATAACTTTAGCTTCAGAAGTCGGTGACCATTGCTTGATTGATTTATTAAGTTTTTTTGTCACCGACTTCTGAAGCTAAAGTTATTTTTCACTTTTTTGAAGTCGGTTCTATTTCTTTGCAAAAAAGTTTTTATTTTTCACTTTTTAGTGGTTCACTTGTGCTTACCCCTTCACAGCGTACCGGTGCGGTGGCGTGATGTTATGTTATGAACTGGTGTAAACAATAGACAGACAATAGATTTCAGCAATCCCAGTCCATTTGCTATCATTTATTGAGGAGTTCCGTTCCATATCTCCGAAGTTCGTCATCAGATCATGACAATATTTCTATGGGACCAACTTGGAAGTATACCCTTTCAAACAAAAAAAGAATTTTTCAAATCGGTTCAGGCGTCTTCGAGTAATCGGTGAACATACATAAAAAAAAAAATAATACATACAGTCGAATAGAGAACCTCCTCCTTTTTGGAAGTCGGTTTAAAATGACATCCAATGAAAAACTACAGCGAATTTCAAAAAAAATTCTTAAAGTAAAAAATGGAAAGAACAAAGGCAATTATAAACACGTGTAACATTAAAACAATATTGAAAACGGCACTCGCTGAAAATTAATTCCTGCTCGGTATATTGACACGGCGTTCAAATAATTTTAATTAAGCTCAGAAAATGAAGCTTAAAAAGCGAAGCTACGAACTGCAAGGTAATTAAATAAACGAGGACCGTAAAAATGTTGACTTTGGAACAATCGCCATTGTACCCCAGTGAAAAACTGTGATCCCTTTGTTGAAAGAATGGATTATGTAGCTATCCCTGAGCAGTACTTGGAATTGTGAGGGCAAGGCTGGTGTTAGAGGATTTTGTGGAAATATGGAGGAATATTTAGATGGCAATGGGTGAGATAATGGTAATCAAGAAATCGGTGGAAATAATACTTGTATGAAATGGGATAGTAAACTAAAGAGAAACACTGCTGATCGAAAACTGTGTTGAGGAATAAAATAATGGCAATCGTTTTCATTGCGTTTTGTATTTCTTAAACGATTTTCAAGAAGGTTGACATACTACAAGATATATATGGACTCCTCACGAAGTCTCACCAAACTACTCTATACAATAATGATTGCTAGGGAACGGGTTATTTTCTTTTGGGGTGGAAATTTAACTCGCTGTTTACGTTAGGACTCAATGAAAGGCATTCAAAACCTTGTGTGAATGGATGCTTTGAATAGTATAGGTCATGGCGGCATTTAAGTACAGTAATATGTTGAATCTTTAGCCTCTGTTTTATCTTCTTAACTAGAAGGTTCTCAAGTATGGTCCAGAAAAAAAACCAATGACGGGGAAAACCAGTGCATTCCAGTTTCGTTAAAGGTTTATTTACACGTCAAGAAAATACTAATTTGACAACATCATTATCGTAATAGCAGATAGACGTCACTTTTATATGGACTCTCCATGAAATGAATACAAAGAAAATTCGTGGAAAAACGCTCATACATTACAAACTCTACCGAGACGAAGACATTAAGGGAGATATCATCACCAATGCTTACCGGTTTTCAATCCCTGAGCTAAACAAAGGAAAAGGCTAGGCAGATGAAAATGGTCTCGTGGTCGAAAGCTGCGGTACTTTTGCTTGAAGTCCTGGGTTTTGATAACGATGTTAGGCAAAGTGTAATTGAGTTTTCCCTTGAGGCTACTTTTCATAAGTGGTCCGGTTGAGGTGAATAAAAACGCCCTTATTGCATGAGATTTATAAAGTTCGGGTGAAATGTAGAAGTGACCATATTATAGAATTATGGATACTCTTTTGTTCTTTGGTTTTTTGTTAGTCTACAAGGTATATATGTCACCGTAAAATTGACAAACACGTTATATTGTAATCTCTCTAGCGATATTGTAAACTCTCGAATTATTGTCAAACGAACATACTGCTTACAATAAAACGCATTAGTGCAGGGTTTAAAGGAATCTAACTAACCTAACGGGGGTAGCTCCAAGTCCCGATTATGGGGGCAGTGATACTTCCGTATGTTCAGTTGACAATAATTCGAGAGTTTACAATATCGCTAGAGAGAAACAATTTTACGGTGACATATATATGGGATGTTAAACACCTCTTACCAAAGCCGAAAGGCACTTGTTCTCCCCGTCATTGCGATAATTTTTTTGTTCCACACCATACCAGGGGCCTAATTCTGCTATTTTAATAAATTCGTCACTCCAACACGATTCCATTCTCATCCCATTGTCATTTTGCTTCAAGTTCATAATCTGCTAAATTCACAATGGTCGATCATTGGTCGGTCGATGGTCTCGTAATAAAATTGTGTTTTAATGGCATTTTCGTATTGCCATTATTATAAAACCATTTTTACAAACGGTTTTCGAAGTCTACTACTAAATGCGAACATTTATTCATGCCAGATTTCATGTATGCGATTAATATTCTATGACATTTCATTCAATGGAGTGTCAGTGGTTGTTCATTGAGAAGTCATAATGACGCCATTATATTAGTAGATTACCAAACTTGACAAAACTTGATCATTGTGACTTCAATGATCGCCTATTCTGACACTATCGTAATAGCAGAATCGGGGCCCTGGGAACTGATTACGGAAATATTGGGGGTCAAAGTTACAACTTTTTGACAAGTTTTTTTTTTTGAAATACAAGTTTTTATTGCAAGATTTTTACTTTAAATACCTCCACGAACCCCGTACTATTAAATAATATCCATCCATCAGCTCAATGTTTTGAGTGCGTTACATTGAGTTATAACCCTAAAACGTGATTCTTGACCCCAAAAAAAAAAGTTGTTTCCCAGCAATCATTTTTGGGTACAGTTACTTAGTTTGATGTACAGAACGCTTGGTTGACGGCTTCATGATGAAGTGGTTTACACCCCGTATATGGTCCAAAGTTGCTTAAAAATAAATCAATGTTATGTTATGTGTTTACCTCAACTATCGGGGAAAAGCGTAGGCGAAATTTCATGTTATTCTTACGAGTTCACAGATGATTTCATCCGGAGGGTGAGGTTGTAGGTACCTGTATCTTTTCACTGTATTTTGTGCTTTTATCTAACTTAGACTGAGACTGCCTCGTCGTTGCTCTACGATGTTAAGGCTTCGATTCCCGCGTTGGGTAAATTGTTATTTGGTATTCCTTAAGAAATTCTTAAGTAGCAGCCATGGCGACTGGATTCCTGCCTGGTTGATGGCAATAGGCTAGCTCCTTATTACTTGGGCCATAACCGGTAAAATGTGATACGCTTCTGCCAAACCCTTTCGAGGATTACATGTTAGGTTAGGTTAGGTTACAATGATGTTATTGATGATTATCCCGTATTCTCTTGTTACAGGACGGGACCTTTTCCCTAGCTGACTTCACTGATGCTTACCAAGAGAACGAGGTTCAGCGCGTGATCCGCGCTTACGAGAACTCGATCTCCATTGATGTCCACTGCTCCACTAGCGGTGGCGGAGAATGGGCCAAGCTCCCTGAGATGCCCTTCGTCAAATATTGCAAGATTAGGGTCAACCCTACTGATATACTCGACTCTGGCTCACAAGCCATCAAGGATTTTATTGGTAAGTGTTTACTTTATTTGTTTATGTTGAAAGGTTTATCATGAGCTGGGTTTGTTTAGGACATGGATGTCGTTTATTCCGGTATATTACGATCCAGTGGTTTTTTTTTAATGTAACTGGATTTGCAAACCAAGTTAATAATAGGGGCTCATACATTACTCACTTATTTTTCAATAGGAACATTATCGACACCAATTCTTAAAAAAAATATGAACACAATGCAACAGCTATTTCAAACATTTCAATCGCATTAGTATCGCACTTTATAGAACAAGATATTATTTTTAGACCTATTTTATGTGGGCCCGCCGGGGCCGAAGCCTGCCGAGGCTGCGGGACTGTCCGAAAGAGATATCGCAACCCCGGAAAGTAAAGGGCGAGGAAGGAACATGGATGGGTCTTAGTCAGTAAAAGTCTGACAAGTCGCTCTGCCCAAAGTGGGTAGTAGTCTTTTGATGATTTCCCAAAAAAAAAAAAATGGCCTATTTTATGTGTAATGTATTTCCATTAATTTCCCATGAATCTTTTAAGAGGCCTGTGCATTCTTTCTGAAATTCAAATTCAAAAAAAGTGGTCCAATTACATCGTATAGGGTCCACTACTTGAATAGAATCTGTCCAATTAAATTACTAGGTCAGTCGTAAACCTTCCTCAATGCAAGGTTAGGTGGAATAGGCGGAATCGAATTGAATTTATGGTTTAATCTGGCTTTGGACCTAGCTAAAGTAAGGTTAGGTCTCGTTGATATTATTGCGTTGGCATGGCAGCTAATAAAAATGTCCCTTTTTCTTAAGGCTGGGTTAATAAGTTTAAATGTACCTTAAAAAATATCTTCTTAAGATTCCTATGCAAAAACACTGCTAAGAATATTGGAATTGTTATAGCTCTTCTTTAACATTCTTGTCCAAACTCCAAGAATAATTACGAATATTTCTGAAATTAGTCCCAGGTCAACCATAAATTACTAATGCAAATGTTTCTGCCACTTTAATATTGAACGTACGAGTATTACAATTAATATCCTTTATGTATTCTTTATTATACAACAAACTATATAAATTAGACAGAACACAAACTAGATTCTTTTATTACAATTTCAACATCAATTCTCACAAGAAAAGCTTAACAACGCCATTCTAATTGTGATTCTATCTAAATCACTTGATTAATATTCATCTTCTGACTGTAATTGAAGTAAATCCAATGAGATTACTAAATCAACATGTTTGTATTACACCTGATCCAGTCTCGTCAATAGTCGTGACTGTGTCTATGTTTAGGCTTTAGAGCTATCGATCCAGTTCAATTTAGTGCTGTGTACTTAATGAAGCTGTTTACTTTGTCGGATTATGCATATTGTAGTTAGTACATAGCGCCGCAATATTGCATATTATACCTCTGTACTTAAAGGTGCTATTAGATGTTATTATAATCTCAGTCCCGAGGATGTTATTAGAGGCGGGTAGGTGCAGGAAGCTTTTTTTTCGGACGAGTAATCATCAAATTACTTCTACCGCTCTGGGGAGCGGGAGGGAGTGTCAGAGTTTTACTGACTAAAACCCATCCATGTTTCTTCCTCGCTCTTTATGTTCCGGGGCCACGGTATCTCCTTCGAACAGTACCGCAGCCAGGTGCAGGTAACTGCGTTAGTATTGATAACCACCTTTTCTATCAATACATAATACAAGCCAGACTTTACCAAGATGAACGAAAAAGCTTATAGTTTTTACATAACAAAACAGTGTGTATTCCTTTATGTCATAGTTATGAATCTTTACGTCAAATGTCTGTAACAAAATTAGATCCGAAATAAGTTTTTGAAAGCCGAGTCTCTGAAATCGCAAACTCTTCGCCATCAAAAATTTCAATAGCTAGTCACTGTGTTATAATGATTTCAAATTAAGCATGGCAATGCAAAAGTATAATCTTATGAAATTACCTGTGCAGTCCCAGATCTATTCCATTTTTTAATATAACTTCATTTCCAAACTAAAACAACACCCAGAAAACAAGACACCCACCGACTCCTACCCCTCAAACAAAACTGCAATTAATAATCCGTTAATTACTAACCATGAAACTTCACAACTGAAACTCGTGCTATTTGGCTTCAGTACAAAGTTGTGCAACAACTTGCACGAGTTTGTGCACAGTTTGTGCCATTCGCAGCGCACTAACGAGGCCGCTTGTGAGAGGACCTGGGTTACTGGCACGTGTATAGTGTAGGGCCACCTGCTTTTATAGCAGGACAGACTTGGAATAATTATATCAAGAGAGACGATTTTTTTTAAATCGACTATTAAAGTTCAACATTAAACATTTAAAAAATATATTTGCAAATAAGTTCTTAAAAATAAGACCTGTGTTACGATTTACAAAAACATATACTCTATCTACTATCTAGCGGAAAAAAAAAATAATTGCTATAGCTTTCTTTTCTTGTATTTAATTTTTCTGCGTGAAGAAGATATTTTTAATCAAGACGTCCAAGCATCACTTTTAAAAGAAATTAAAATAACAGTTGGATTTTAATTTTATAATTATTAAATTTTGCCGCAAAGTCCTTTTTACAGGTCCAAGAGACTAAATCCAAGTGCTGTAATACAAGCTGTTAGATCACTAGAGCCTCAAAATCAAGTTCAGCAAAACACATTTTCGCTCTGACGCCTTAAATATTAACTGAATAACCTCTCTTACAGTAAATTAAATTTAGTAACCAGGTTTGAAGTGTTAACGGTAGGTGTCTGAGTATTAACTTTGTCGGCGCCGCTTACAAAGGAAGGTTAATCCTTGTAAATATTTAACGTAGGATTCCCTTACTCAACACTGAGGAATCTTGTTACGAACAGATTGATTTTATTTTTCTGGAGTTATTTGATTATGTTTTGTTTTGGAAAAGGGGGTTCTGGTTGGTGAAAAGAGAGTGCTTGATTTTGCTTGAACGTTAAAAATCGATGTTACATTTTGTTAAGTTCACAATAAATCATCTCAACTTATATGAACAGCATGACCCATTCCGTTGGAATCTACTTTGAAAATAAACTATTAAAAAATCCAACAGCTTAAAAAATAACTTGAATACAATCTCTACAATTTTCCCGAAACAATGGTTACCCTATAATACAACGTTCACAATGCTGGCAATGACAAGCGGTTTGTAAATGGCAAGCAAATCAGCGTAGCGCCGTAGACAAGTGCTACGAGTTGCTACGCGCCCGCTACGAGACAGCTACGGCGTAGCTGTCAACAGAGCTTTGATATTCTATTATCATTTTAGTTGTTGTTGGTTGTTTAATTGATATAAATTAACGAGTTACTTAACACTTTGTTTTTAATTAGTGTATTGGTTAAATACGTAAACGTTATTTTGGAAATATTTGTGTTTGATTAATTTGGAAAGTAGTGGTAAATAAAATAGAAAACAGTAATTTTAAACCTTACAGAAAGTTAGTAATTTTCTATAGATTGGAATATGAACGGTTAAAATAAAAATAGTTTCGAAACTAGTAACAAAGCTTTATTACAAAATTGGCACTAAAATGATAAAATTTTACTGTCACAGGATTTTAGTTAGATCATAAAAATTTAAGTATACTCCTGCCATTAGTTTATTACCCATTAACTATGAAAGTGGGTAAGTTGTGTGTTCCAAACTATTACGACTTTCGTATTTAAACCTAAATTAAAGTAGAATTAGGTCTAAATTGTAGGTTTTGTTCTTGTTCTAGATAATTTTACGACAAAAGTATTTATTTGACTTTGTGGCTTAGTTCTATTAATTAATTATTAGGGGTTTTGGTTTTCCTGAAATATATAGCTAAAAGTTACATTTAATTAACTAAAGCAACTTATGTAGTTACTCAATTAAAATTATTGAGCATAGTCAAACATTTTGACTACCTCGTTCGTCTTAGGGTCACACACACAACTGCTGTGCATATATAGATACGGGATCAATTTCAAGGACAAGCAAATAGCTTTTTGAGTATTTTATCTCTTCTAGTAGCAGCTTGTTGTAGTTGATGTTTATTAGACTCGAACTTAATAACATGGAACTCAGACGTACTTGTAACTAGGTGTTTAATTATTAACTTGCCTCTTACATCCGTATCCATAGCCAATTTAAAGTAATTACTTGAGTTTAAGTAATGACTTATGCCAACATTTTTATGCAATACACGTGAATGAAATGAAGTAAGTACCGGAAAATAAAGCAAAGCTAAGAATTATAACTTTTGACAGTTCTAACTTCAAGCAATAAATAGAATACAATGATAAAAATCGTATTTTAAATAATGACTATTACTAAAAAGAGATAAAAGATATAAAAAGATATCGCTGGACATTAACACACAGCGCCATCTAGTGCCACACTAAGCAAGGCTTGTGTCGTGGACACCAGATAGTTGATATACTACATATATACTTTTTTGTTTGTAAATACATACTTTTTATACATATAAACATCCATGACTCGGAAACAAATGTCCATGCTCATCACACAAACATTTGCTCCTACCGGGATTCGAACCCAGGACCCTATGAACGTAAGGCAGGCTCACTACCACTACGCCATTCGAGTCGTAAAGGAGTCACTTTGACTTGTTTATAGATGCGGTTGTCAAAATTTGCTAAATTGTTTTCAAACAATTTTTATTTCACTACCACAAATCTAAACGCATCATCTACCTAGCATTTATCCAACTATGTAGGGGTCAGCTTCCAGTCTAACCGTATGCAGCTGAATACCACTACTTTACATGGAGCTAACCACAAATCTAAACTAAACACCATTAAACTCCACAACATAAATCCTTCAAACAACATAAAATTACGTCCAAACTTCCACATTTACCTTTCAAAGCTAAACCGTTCATTCAAACCATCTTCCTGAAAAATAAGTAAAAATAAAATCTCTTTTGTTGACATACAGTGAGGTCGGTTGTCATTCGCCGTGTTAGTCGGTACACCCGCACGGTAGCATGGCACGAAGCTGTACAAATACTGTATGGAGTTAATTTGACGTTCACGAGTTGCAAATTGTTCGTAACACTGAAGTTTGCTCGTGGGTGTGTGGTCTGAGGTATGCGGGGGGATAGGAGCGGGGGTATTGTAATGGAATTTAGAATTAGGATTTTATTTACATGAAAATTAAGTTCTGTATGTTGTCGGACAAAAACAAACATGAATGCTTGCATTATTAGCTATTGCCAGCGACTTCACGCGGTTTGGGGTCAGAAATTATTCCACCGTAATATATTAGCGCTGATACGATGACGTAGCTGGCTAACTACCCACCAATTAATTAACTAAAGACCTAAGAATATATTAACGGGATAAAATTATCAACACAATGCTTTTGAGTGCCTTAAGTTTAGTCCTACCGTAAAAGTTATTCACAGCCCTAAAAAAATGAAGAATTGAAAAACCATTCAATTTATAAAATTGTTAGTCTGTTTGAATGCAACACAGGAATAAGCTGCTCTGAGAGCGCCTAATCATAAAAAATCCTGCTAGGATCACCTCCACTTTCACGAGTTACTGCTGTGTTAACAACATCAGCCAGGTCTTAGGTCTTTAGTTAATTAATTGGTGGGTAGTTATCCAGCTACGTCATCGTATCAGCGCTAAATGCCCAGGGCGCATCGGACAGTGTCTGCTAAAGAAAGCTCCCATTAATTTCTATATTTAATTACAACGGTTTTTTTTTTATAAACCTATTACAGTAACGTAAAGAGTAACATAAAATTAAAATGTAAAAAATAACAAAGAATTAATGAAGAATCAATATACCCACATTATTTATGCATCAGTTCTCAATAAATCAGAAATTGCACGATACATTAAATCACAACAAAAAACACCAAATGTTTTCCTTCATCCTTAAGATAGCAATAAAAATACCGCTCCTAAATAGATTTACTTCAAAGAAATCAGATTTAACGAGTAAATCTCATCCTACACTTTTCTTTTGATTTTATCTCGAACCTTCGTCTTACAAATAAAATATAAAGCCGAGGTCTTCCTGTTGACGTTTCCTTCACAAGAATAGATTTTCTTTGAAATATATTTTTCTTCACTTCTGAAATGTCGTTTTTATAGGAAACACGGTTCCTATTTGTGACTTGCTTCCGGAATACAATATGGTGTAACAAATATTAATAAACAAAAAGGTTTATCTATGTACTAATGAGGCATTTTCTATGGCCAAAGTATATAAATGTTACTTATCACATACGTTGGCTGAGCGTTAAATTCTTGGCACTTTTACACAATTGTCAAACTACATCATCATCTGCCTAGCCTTTTCCTAACTACATACGTTGGGGACGGCTTTCAGTCCAACCGAATGCAACTGAATACCAGTATTTTGACATGGAGCGACTGCCTATCTGACCTCCACAACCCAGAACTATACTGGGTATACGATACCCCTTGGTAAAACTGGTATTCATTTTTGGCCACTTACTACCTGTAACGACTGTCAAAGATCTAAAACTGATCTAAACTGATTTGAAATTTATTATAGCGCATAGTATTCTACTAGTCAAGCCCTTTCATATGATACCCATATTGAGGGAGTTGTTGAATAAATATGTAATCCGCCATTTTGTGGCGGCGGCCATCTTGGACAGATTTTTATAAAACTTAGCTAAGAACACTCCCGACTTATTCACCTTATATACAAAAAAACAAAATCAAAGTCGGTTCATACGTTCGGCTGCTACGATGTCACAGACAGACACACACAGACACGTCAAACTTATAACACCCCGTCGGTTTTGCGTCGGGTTTTAAAAAATACGTGTCCGTTATTTTCCAATACTCTAAGTGACGAACTAAATAGATTTGTATTTTTTTGATACTGTCGTCATGCTTATTACTGAACTGAACTAAGCCGAGGGCACAAGCTAAATAACATTAAATCTTTCTCCCTCCTCCGTCAGCTTAATACTGAACAATCCTACATCACCCATACTCAAATAATTTTCAACATAAAACCAATAATGTAGAACATTGAACATTGTAACTTATACATATTTAGTCCTGTGTCGGCTGTATCCACAACTTGTTACAACTTTAAATTGCTTTTACAACATACACCTATCGGTTAGCCGTTTAAAGTTTTATTGAAACGCTCAACGTTAAGCATTTTGATGTTTAATTTTAGCTTGTTTTGGTAAGGACGGAAGTTTGGAAGAAAGTGTATCAGCCTACTTTATCTTCAGTTTTCTGAGTTTGATAAGCTCTCTAAATTATGAAAGGCCTGCTATAGACACAAAATACAGTGCTTGCTTTAAACTCTTTAATTGTGTGAGTGTCCATGGAGTTTTTTGCCCAGTCTTCTCATAGAGAATATTCCATACATTCGTTGTTTTGGAATGTGCAACTACAGTACTTTCACAAGTCATGACTTAGCCTTGTGATTGTGACTGTAGCTTCGCTTCTTTTGTTTTTTTACATTCAAAAGTGCCTGTGGCGATCTAAGTAGAGCATACGTGTATACAAACATCGAAAAGATTTAAAAGTCATTTGAATATCTTTGACAAACATACTGCTGTTCCCTACAATTATGTTTGCATTAACTCGACAAAATGTGTGGAACTGCTGATGTATTTTTCGCGATTCAGGGTTTGGTCCCATAGTACATAATTTTGATTGTATACTTTTATCTGTGTCTGTAACCTACTAACACTAGAACTTAAGTAAAATTGTTACTAACCCTATGGACTCCGGTCTGAAATAAAAAGTTTCTATTCTATTCTATAGTAAAAGTTGTTCATAATGATGAATACAATGACCGGTCGAAGTTTATGGATATCTTTCGGAAACACGGTGTATATATACAAACATATTTAGGCTTCACCGTATTAAGTAAAAGGCGAAAACCTACGAGTTTCCACTTTTAATTTAAACGAATAAATTCCATTGAAGGCACATGAGAATCTAGTAACAAAGCTAGAATTTAAGACCACTTCCCGTCTAAATTCTGTCTCATCAAAACTAAGTAATTAAGAAAGAAAACTTTACTAGCAATAAAACCCAGAACTTGACTACGACACTTAAGTCAGCCATCTTAGTTCCCTCATCAAAGACGTAACATAAGATATGTGCATTAAAGCTCTCGTCTATAAAGTAATATCTTCAAGAGGGTTCGGACATTGTAGGACAATAGTTTCAGTCTGGGCACTAACAGTCTAGCTAGACTTGGGAAACAGCCTGTGATACTTGGAGTTTGTATCCTGAAATGGGCTGGGAACTGTTTTAATAATGCTTTGCGGAAGACTTGGAATGAAAGTTCTAGTCCTAGTTTCTTTTAAAGTTGTCTGAAAATTCGATATGGTTGTATGCAACGTTTATTTTTTTTTTTGTTGCGGTCACAAATATTTATACTCACATACAGCCAGCGGTGACACTTGCGGGAGGCCTATGTCCAGCAGTGGACGTATTTCGGCTGAAATGATGATGATGATGACACAGACAGCCAGACCCAGAACAACTACCGTAAGAACCTGAAGGTCGTATTAAATATTTGTTCCTTGCTGGGATGGAACCCACAACACGCAGCGCAGCAGTCAAATTAGAACAACCCTAAAAGGAAACAGTATAAAATAACATGAATAGAATAAATCTTTACTAAACCAGAACGGGTTGATAGTATGAAAGCATTATTCACATGATGTTTGCTTTATTCATAACTAGCGGACGTCATGCGGTTTCACCCGCATAGTTCCCGTTCCCGTGGGAGTACGGGGATAAAATATATCCTATGTTACTCGTGGATAATGTAGCTTTCGAATGGTGAAAGAATTTTTAAAAACGATCCAGTAGTTTTTAAGCCTATTCATTACAACCAAACAAACAAACAAACAAAGTTTTCCTCTTTATAATATTAGTTCATAATAAAATCACAAGTTTTTAGCCAAGTATTAATACGCCAATTGGAAACGAACCGAGAACAATAAATTTAATAACAAACATCATTCGATCTAAAACACTTCACCAAAAACTTCAACTATATCGGCCCCTATTATCGGTGTGTATTGGCACGTCAACCAAGGGAATTTTCAATAAGCGCATACCAGACCGGCCTTACAATAGCCAGGCCATTTTATTGTTTACCTACACAAACGTGAACTCTAGTCCTAACCTTTGATCCGACGGAATTAAAAACTGCCGATATATTGACGCTAGGGACAATGTCGACCCGAAACTAAGGCCTTGCTGTAATTATTTTGGGACAATATGTGACGAAAATTGAAATTGAAAATTTGTTATCCTTTGTAAAGTTTGATGAGCGTGGCACGTCCTTGTTTAGATATTCTGGTTTATTTTGTGTACATGGGGCTCTGAATAATCGGGTAAACCTGGTTTTAACATTATTCCTAAGCTTACTAAACTACGGTTTTTCAAGGTTCCTGGTTTTACTAACAAGAAGTTTAGCAATGTCTTGTTATATAAAACGTACATAACTGAAACTGCTCTTGGGTTAAAGTAAAGTTTGGTTCCCATTAATTCTGTTAGAGGGCTATTGCTAAGAACTGTGATGTCAAAGGATCGAAAATGGCGGTTTTGAAACTTAATGACAGCCTAGTGGCTGATAAAATATAAACCGATGTTCCTGGCTGCCAATTGTAGATCTTTGACAGTCGGTACGGGTAGTGAGTAGCACGAAAGTCTGTCAACTAGTCTTACCAACTGTCCGTCTGTCTTGTTCGTATTACCCACGACCATAGCATTAACATAGTAGGGAAAGGGATAGGTAAATGACGATGCATTACATTAAGACGAAAACGAACAAAAGTACCTACTTTTGTTCGTTTTCGTCTTGTTTTTATGCATCATCATCTCTGACTCTAAATTATATCAGAGTGTCCTGTTTACTTCGATCGCCATTAATTAGAAGAGCAGCAACTACACGGAAAATAATTAGCAGCATCCATGCAAATAACTGTGACCACTCAGGCGTGGTTTCACATCGACCACCGTCGTCCAACTTTAAACTTTATCATTCAGGGTATAAAGTTTGAAATACGATGATGGCTGCTCAGGTGAGAGAGTTATTAGGGCGGGTAGTTCCTAGGTCATTGATTGGATCGGAATAGCGGATGCAGGCTGTTAGGATACGAACTAGGTCATGGAAGCTTGTTAGGGTATCCTTGGTTGAGTCGTTGAGTTAAGGTTAAAATGTAGGTTAGTTTAGTTTGTTGTGACAAGGTTTATGTAGGATAAAACTGTGTTTAATGCAATTAGTTGCGGAAGGTCGATAAATTACTTCTAAGGGACTTTTCAAAGACTGAGATAAGTGCAGTTACAGTACAGATGAACAACAGTATATTACATAAAGCAGTTCCCGAAACGCCCACCATTCTCTTTACCATTTTTTGTTCATCAGTAAAAAAATAATATAAAGCCTATTGGTATGACAGATAAATAAATAAATAAATGACTGTCATACTGCCAAGTTATAGGCCTCAAGATCGAACTCAAGACCTCTGATTTTTTGGATTCATGTGCGTATTGTATCTTATCACTTGTTTGTGTAGGAAAACATCGTGAGGAACCTAGCATGCCTGATAGATCTTGCCGATGTTAAGCCAATTTAGAGACCCATGCATAGGCGGCATAAAACTGTGACACCAGATTAGACCGATCCACACGATAAAGTAGAAGATTTAAAAAAATATTGCTTCTCAACGTGATTCATAAACAACAATTGTTTCTCAAACACATCATCCACGTCTTTATCTTCTCCCACTGCTGGAACCAGGCCTCTCCTTGCTTACACCAGTTTCCATGCTCCTGTACCAGCCTCATTCAATTCATAAGTCATTCTCGAATACACTGAATATTAATCCAACTTTATCAAAACCACCTGCACTAACTTAATCCACTCCATTCAACTTCTACAAAGATCCATTGACAAAGCATATTCCTGTATTCTATATTCCCAACCCTATTTCTATAGGCATAAAGACCATTCATACTAAAGCTGTCTATTCACTGCACTGCAGTATTGTGCTGTTAAAACCCAGTGAACACTAGGATTTAGCTCGAATCTCTACGAGCATAAATGTTAATAGGGACTATTATCCTCTGAACGCGTTTCACGGGTTGTTCTTCCATTGTTCGCGTTGATAAATGGGCTATATTTCTGTTAATCATTATTTAAATTTTAAAATATTTTGTGCGAAAATTGTAGTTTTTGGGTGCTTTAATGTTTATGTGGTCTGGTTTGATGAATAGTTGTGATTCAAAAATGTAAATGCATTTGCTTTCAGTATGATGTTTTTTTTTAAAAGAACCTATTTTGGGTTTTATGCAAAACATAAACTTATTCTAAAGTAAAGATGTTTTATTGCCAGTTTGGTAACTTTTCTTTTTTGATTAAGGGGCCGGCGGAGCATGCGTTTTTCATACAAACGTAATACCAAAATCATATGAAAATCAAACATATTCTTAAGGTAGTGAGTATTTATTTCGATTGGATTACAGAATATCTATGTTCCCAAATGTATTTTTTGAGAGGACAATGATACAAAGACGAGATATGGGGAATTTAAAATTTCTATAGAAAATTTATTTTTCTTATAACTCTTGTTAAAATGAGTATCTAATCAAAATATATATTTGGGAACCTAGATATTCTGTAATTCAATCGAAATAAATACACACTACCTTAGGAATATGTTTAATTTACAAATTATTTTGGTATTACGTTTGTATGAAATACGCATGCTCCGCAGGCGTCTTAACATCACCATGCATCTCCAGCCCATATCACAATTTATTTTGAAGTTTATGTTTTCCCAAACTTTTCTGGTATTATTTATTCCCTTACCTTTATTCACCCCCCTTTCTGGCTATGTTATCCTTCAAACATGATAATTGAAAAGAAATAAGACATGTCTTCTTATTTTTTCTTAGTATTCAACCATCATTTTAAATTACACAAAACTATGACCAATTTTGCGACAAAGTCAAAGAGAAACGATAAGAAAATCTTCTGAAACTCCCCAAACATCTGTCTCGTTAATCCTTCGTTAATTAGTGATAAAAATCTAATTAGAACTTGGAACCAAGTTTTAACATCAAGTGTTCGTTTAATTAAGTTTCATAGCATACCTACAGTTAAAATTACTGACCATTCCTTTACAAGAATTTTAATATGAGAGCAAGTTAGTTTTTAATGGTAACGCTGAAAATAAAAATGTTGTGAGCAAAGCACTCGTAATTCTCATGTAAAGAATTCTGAATTGTCAAGTAGTTTTCACTTTTAATAAGATGATACTACGCCTATACATATATATAACTACATATTTAAACAGAAATGCACAACAAAATATAAAAGAAATAATCAAGTTTTTCATTTCTATTCTTAAAATGTTTATGCTCTGGCATAAACATTTTAAGAATAGAAATGAAAAACTTGCACAACAAGACTGCCGGAAAAATAATAGACAAACACACACACACACACACTCTTATTTTGCTGACTTAAAAAAAACTCACACAACCATATTATACAATCTAATAACAGGTCAATATTTGACGAAAAGAGAGATGACATACAAGAAAACAGTCTCCTCCGACCCTATATCGAAAATAACTTAAAAATCGTAATGGTACGAGTCATAATTGTTGCATTTAAAACCACATGAACCATAGACATTATAACCTTTATTATAAAACAGGCCTTTATACTTTACCATGTTATTCTTAACGTGCCTACACAAATTCTTACAAGCTTAGTAGAATCAATCTAACCTTACCTCTTCTTCGCAGCATACTTGGACCCCTACGTAGTGCCAGCCAGCCTGGACCAGCTCCTGGTGTCGAGCGACGTGGTGGGCAACATCAGGTTCAGCCACCCGACGCTCTACGTGTTCCCAGGAGGACAAGGCGATGCTGCGCTGTTCGGCATCAATGGATTTAATATGCTAGGTAAGTGACTTTTGTGAAGTAAAGGACCGATAATAGATCCTTGTGGGACACCGACGGGATTTTTTTTTGGATGGTCATGATTGAAGACTAATTGCTAAAAAATACGTCGAGAAAGAGTGTCTGCCTATCTGATCTCTACAACCCAATTATTACTACCAGTATTTCATGGTCCTTGTAGTACACCTGAGGAATTCGGTTGGTTGCTCGTGATTGCATTCTAATGCAAGAGTTTGAAAATCGTTGTCTGCCATATTGGGTTAGTTGCTGTGTTGTGACTGTGGTATTTTTTAGTTACAGCGTATCCCAAGTAGTGCCCCTAGTTTTTCAACAATACAATTTTAAGTATTTTAAATCTATTTCATTATAGGGTAAAATTTTCTCTCAAAGTCTGAAATTCATTTATTACACATAATTTGATACTAACAAAGTACCTTTGCCTTAATTCCATTAGTATGTAACCGTACCTTTACAAATAGCACAACGTAGGAAAACTCCCAGCAACCAAGCTCCTCGTTAATCTAATTGATAAATTCCACTACGAGCAGCAAGACGCTAATGTTGCCTCGGGGACTTCACCTTTAAGAAAAATCGAGTTAAAAATAAAAATAACTTGCTTCTTTTCCCCAAAGTATTATATAACCCAGCTCAAGGTTTGGTAACTACAGTGCCCGGTTCACCACGTTAGGCGGACACGCCTAGGCGCCTCAGGCACTCAATGCGGATTTTTTCGGCTGTTCGCTTTTCATTGGCGCGCTGCCAGAACTCCTCTTGGATACATTGGCAAGATTACTCCGTGTACTTCGTTCAATGTTGAACATTTCACAATTTAGTTGTACGAGCCTTTTGTTGTTTTGACTTTTATGGTTTCACTCGCATTTGGGTTGGAATTTTTGGAAGAAACTGTTGGATTTTTACTGCTTGGTAGCCTGAATCGCATGTGTCTTTTGAAAAATGTACGTCCTCATTTTGTCTTGAATGTATCTTGAAATGAGAACTGAGAGATTTTTTATGATCATCATCATTCTCTTGCCCTTATTCCAATGGACTCTGTTAATCGTTATCTCAGTAGTCACTGTCTATCCAGGCATGCCATCTTCAATCAGTGCAATGGATGCACGTTGATTTGGTCTTTCCTTACTCTTATAGCCACCCACATACATATCCAAAATTTCCTTCGGTGAGTGAGTAAACTCAAGAGTTTACTCACTCACCGAAGGAGATTCTATCAAGGATAGAATCTCTACTAAAAGGATAGTCCTCTCGAAGCCACTTACTATATCCCAGATTCCCACAAAAGACTACAAATTACAAGCGAGAGAATATTCCACAACCAATTGACTTATAAAAGTCGAACCTTGACACAATCTCGAAGGCAGTACAGCCACTTAGAAGTTGGTACTGTGCCAACGAAATATTGGTTGTCTCCGGTACAAAGACGCTCAAGCGTTCGCTGATGGCCTGTCAAATTCAAAATGTTATATTGTTTGTGGAGTTTTGGATCGAAACGTCTCGTCGTTTAGATAATTGTTTTGTTCTTTGTTGTTGTTGACTGCTATGATTATTTGTTTGAAAGTCTTGTGTCTGGGTTTAATTGAACGCAAATTGTGTCAATGGGTTTGTCTGCTGATTATAATATTATTACTTTATTGGACTAATGATCGTCCACTCCTCATGGTTCTTGTAATTATTTGAAAACTTTAATTTGGGCACAGGTTGTACCAATCTTCACTTCTACTGCAAGTGTTTCTGCATTTATATCCTTTATAACAAAGTAAGCTCCGTCAATAGGATCATTCCCCGAAACAACAAGATTCTTGGAAAATTCGTTATTGAATTTTAACATATTCAGAGTTTTACTTCGCGAAATATAGAACTCTCACATAGTTACATAACTCGATATTCTACCGTTGACCTTTCCACTTTGCGTCGAACGACTATTTGCTGATTCACCCGATCCATTTCTGTGATTTCCAACATGAGATATTGAGTTTGAATAAAGCATATTCCTGCGACTGCACTAGCAATATTAGATTTAAAATATATTGCTGATTTATTGAGTACTATCTTCTTATTGAATTTTTATTTGGAACGCTTCAGTTGAAGAACTTAACTTTCAGTCTCCACGTAGTCATAAGCATAATCAGTCTAAGTTCCCCACTGCTGGGATACAGGCCTCTTTCTTTGAGAGGGAGTAATCTACCGCACGGGCCTAGTCTGCTATGTTACAATTTCTCTTCAGAATTGATGGCATCTGGTACATGTCATTGGACCCTAAACAAACAACATCTTATGAGAGCAAAACGTCAACTCGACAGCGTGATGGTAGTTTGTCATATTGGCACGTAATGTAGGGATCGTCACGTTCTAGACCTTTTTTCCTGACGTTGGTCAAACTAAATTCACTGAGTAGAGGAGAACGAGGCAAGTCCTAACAAACTTTATACTTTGTTTATATTTTTCTTAACAAAATAAGCGATTCTCCATTGATCCATTCGATACTTGGTTATTCACATGTAATTATGAATCAAAAAAGTACTTCTTTTAGAGCGGTTTTCTCCGGCCAATATCTTACAAATGCCTCTAAGTCGTCACACTAACGTTTTCGCAGAAAACGTTATTCAACGAATATTGTTTTGGGGTAAAAATAACGGAGCTTTAATTTGCGCCCCTGTTAAAATCAACCTTTCTCTCCAAGGAATGTTAAGAAAGACCCACAATACAGATACCCTTTTCCATACATCGTAACGGCAGTAAAGTGATCTTTAAACACTAAGCTCAGCATAAAATATGGGGTACCTAGATCTAACAGCTGCTAGGTGAAGGTAAATAAAGTGTGTCCCACAAACTACGGTTTCCATTAACCCGCCGCACACGTCACGCGAAGAGGGTGCTATCGTGTTACTAAGTAAACACGTTGCTGTCACGCTGTTGGCTGTAGAGTTATCTACATGACGTCACGTTAAATGGAAAAATAAAGCTCTTAAAAGTGCTTTATTGAAAACTACTGTTAAACACGTTATAAAGATACGCCTTTTTTACTTAGCTCAGCAGAAAATATAGGGTGCCTAGATTTATCAGCTGACGCAAGCGAGGTAAGGGTAAGTGTGTCCCACAAACAACGGTTTCCATTAACGTCAAGCTGAGAGCGTGCTACCGTGTTGTTACTAAGTAAACTCACCGGGACGCGTTACTGTCACGCTGTTGTCTGTTGTCTTATCTGGATGACAACATGGTAACAGGAGAAATGGAGTTCTAAAAATTGCTTGCAGAGGTGTTAAAAAGGTTACATTATATTGATTGACTAACTTTTTGAACTTGTTTTTTTATATGAGTACTTATCATTGGTTTACAAGTTGGTTTATTTAATTTTCTAACCGTTCTTTTTTTACATAAAATGTAGTAACATGTACAGTTTTTTCTCAAGTCTTAGTTTCTTTTAGAGATTAATAAGTAAACACGCTATTGGACGTATATCACAAGTGGTGTGGATTTTTTAAATATTAAGTTACATTTTAATGATTGGTATTTTTTTACCAATGACAGAAAAAGCTATAGACGGTTTTTTTTCTTTACTTTTCTTTAATAACAAAAACAGTTTTTACTGAAATCAGTATTGAATTTCTCCACTAGACCGAATAAAATTTATTTCACCAACAGAAATTACTCTAGGTCGTACCGACAAATCTCTCAGGTACAAAAACAAATATTTTTCACAAACAATATTTTCCATTTAATCCTATACCTACACTGTCACGCCTAGTCAACAGTGGGACAGCGTGTTGAACAAACACCCACAGATCGTGCCTGTCACGCTGCCGAGATGGTTTACATTGAAGTATTGAAGTTTTGTCTTTGAATATAACATGAGTTACGAGCGCTTTACATAGCCTTGTGCATTATTTATAAGGATTTATGTAGACAAAAACAATGTTATTTTTATAATGAAATCGAAAATAAATAATTTAATTTAAATTTAACGTAGGTACATTAAAACGTGTTCGATTAGCTAGCTGCCAATCTCAAAAGAAAATATTCAACTTCTGCACATATGGAATTAATGTATCATCCCTGAAACCGGATAATGTCAAGCATATTCTCCTAAGTAGACATTTTCCGGATAAAAACACAGAAATACTCGACACACAGCATTTCCCATTAAGCCTTTTGTGTCACGCACGTCACGGCCGAGGGCGTGCAGCGTCGTGTTACTAAGTAAACTCACACATGTATAAACATGCTCACTATTGGTGGTGTCACATCGTTGGCTTTAAGTCTCTGTGTTTCATATAATAATGCTGGAGTGTTATTAATTGAGTTCGCAGTTCCTTGTTATTGTAACACTTAGTTTTTGCCTTTCCTTTGCCAACTACATGTTTTAGGGTCAGCTACCAGTCTAACCGGATCGTCACCATTATCATCATTTCAGACGAAAGACGTCCACTGCTGGGCATAGGCCTCCCCCAAGTGTCGCCACAATGACCGGTCCTGTGCGATTTACATCCAGCGGATTCCCGCAGCCCTCACCAGATCATCTGTCCACCTAGTAGGAGGCCTTCCTACACAACGTCTTCCGGTTCGCGGTCACCATTCCAGAACTTTCTTTCTAACCGGATGCAGCTGATTAATAGCTGACTGACAATTTTAAATGGAGTGACTTGACTTCAACAACCCAGTATCCCTGTAATACGATACCCTTGGCTATAAATTTCTGTCAGGTTTCTTACTCGAAACGACCGTTAAATTATCTGAATTAGTAAAATGTTAGGTTGGTAATATTTTTTTAAATAGTGGAGAATACATTTTCGTTTGGTTTTGATAGGTATCTTATTTATTTGGAATTGGAAATTAATGTCCGTTGCTATAGGCTTAGTTGAAACAGCCCAAGAATTCTAATGTAGTCACGTAGTAAACTGGCCTGTTTCGGTTGTTTGCCGAATATTTTGATGGAATAGTAATGGAGCATTACGAATATTAATCTTGCCGCTTTGCAAATTGTATAATGAACCTATGAATCGAGAACAAGACCAATAATGGAAAAAGCGTTGGTAATCTCTATTTATTTTAGCGGAAAATACTGGTTATATAAAATAGATGAACAATCACGGATTTAAAATGGGTGTTTTTTTTTATTTACTAAAATAATTTTTTTGCTTCCAAATTTATTTATCTACGAATCTTTAACCCGTTCTTTTTAATCGGCAACACCGCAACACCTGTCAATCTACAAATTTCCCGCATTCTGCAAACAAAATGGCGCGAGCAACTTCATTTTCTGTTCAAACAAAATGCACATCGTCGCCCATTCCCGCTCCAATTTATTTTTCAATCAAAAGTCCATCGGACGATTTTATCGTTCTTGTTTGAGCTGGTACGTGTCAATATTTTGTTAGTTAAAGTGGTTTATGATTATTACGTTAAGTTGGTAGCAATAGAAGGTTGGAATGTGTATTCGGGAATTAAATTGTGTCTAATTATGAAGTATTTTAGGCTTAGTCATTTTGGAGATTAACCTCTCTCTCTCTTATAGGCTCTCTGCCTATGGATAAATAAGTAGCAATCGCTTCGAAAGTGTTTTATGTCTCTAAAACGACCTTCAACACCTAACATAAGCTGTTTTTTTTTACTTTTTCATCATGGTGATTGGTAATAGAAGGTGACTTTGTCTAGACCCTTATGTTAGTCATCATGCTAAATACCTTACTTTCGTACCTTAAATAAGTGGTATGAAATAAATACGAGTACTTGCAAAATATATCCAAACAAGGTATCTTTACCACAACTGAAAGGAGATATTTTTTTTGGGCCCACCTGGTCGTTGCATTTATTATTCATAATAAAACCAAAAAAAAGTAACCATTTGACTATGGTACTAAACGAAATATTACGTAGAAATGAAAATGAAATCTTAAAATCATAATTAAATAAATAAGCTATGTTAAGATTATTGCGAGTCAAATCATTCCTGTTGTGGTCAATGTCATTTGACAGCAAATACTTACGTGAATAGGATCGTTTTTTTCTGTTTGCTAAAAAAAGTACGGTACCTACCCGTTGGTAATCATATCTGCTATAATTATTATAGAATCAGAAAGAATATAAAATAAATATTATTAAACTGTGAGCATTTTTAATGCTATTTTTAAAGGTACACTAAAATCGCATAGATGGTTTAAACAATCAACGTGGCAACTGGCACGGAACGTTATGAACCCACTTTTTTAGTGATTGACAGACAACTTCATTATTTACTTTTTCTGTTTACTTTAGTTTTCGTAAGTGTTTTTGCAGATTTTTCGCATTTACTCCGGTTAGACAATGCTTAGCTAATTTAACCACTGCACTGGAATCTAGAGGTTATAAGGTAGAAATCAATGTAAGTTTCATTATTAAATGCTATAATTTATGTGGGTGGCCTAATCCCCGAACAAAAAAAAATGTCTCCTTTAAAAGCATTTAAAATGGCCAGTATCCCAGTTCCATTAAAGTCCAATCAACTGCCAAGCACACATCAAACTGACATCCAATTAAAAACTTAACATTCCGTTCTTTATTTAAATCAGCATCCGAGTATTCGACCTCATTCGACTACATTTCCCGAATCAAAGGCTCATCGGCAGAAACCAATGAGTTCAGTGCCTATAAAATAAATTAAAAGCAATATGTGACAATGCAAGCCTGATTATTGTTTACCGGGAGCATCATTTCAAATTGGAATTTTGCTTCAGTGACTATTCCGGAATGTTCGAATCCTATTGCGTATTTGATACGTGTTTGCGAACGAGTTTGTATGGCAAGGCTTCAATGTATGCCTAACGGCATAATGTGTGTAATTTGTATGCTGGTTTCGTAATGAAAGAGGAGATGAACTGTATTCATGTGATTAGATTTAAATAGGGTGGTAGTTTGGTGTGAATACTTGAATATAGTTTTGGAATTTATGCGAACTGCGGTGCTGGAACCACGTACATTGTGTTTGTGGTTAATTAACACCTATTGTTAACGGGAATACGGTTGCTCTTTTCGGTATAGGGTGCTGGTTTAATTAAGCCTTTTGTAAAGCTAAATATTCATGAACAGCTGTAGAATTAGTAGCCGCCTCTAGTCTGTGGTTTACTTTTGAGCAATGACTGTCACAACAGTGATAGCTGTTTGAAAGACATCATCATTTCACCCGAAAGACGTCCACTGCTGGAAATAGGCCTCCACCAAGTGATGCCACAAAGCAGATCATGCTTCCACCTAGTAGGAGGCCTTCCAACGCAACGTATTTCGGTTTACGGTCGCTACTCCGGAACTTTTCGGCCCTTTGCGAGCAATGTGCCCTGCCCAAGTGCCTACTGCCACTTAAGTTTGGCAATTCTTCGGGCTGCGGCGGTAGTGGATGAGTAGAAATATTTCGATATAATCTACAATTTTATACACAATTGCAAACTAACTTAATATACATATTATGTGTTCCTGGGGTCAATTCATTCCGCCCATTTCTTCTACCCATATATACAATAAGAAATATGAAGGGTTGTGAGCTTGAAACGTTTTGGGGGACTCATTAAAGTTTTATCATTTTTGAATTTGAATAAAACATTGATTTTGATTTCACTGTTTGAAATGCAAAGCATTGCTTTTGAAACTATGGTTACCTACAGCTATTGTAACTATGACTGCATACAATTTAGTGATCCTAGTTTCGTGTATCTAGATATCTACCATCAAATAAATCTTCGTTATCAAGAACGACAATTCCCTAGCTCTAGCCTTTCTGCAGTTGAAACCTACACATAAATATTCTGGAACGTTCTAAACACACGCTATCTCCGTGCCGACGATATGTTAGCAGACGATAGCGCAGTTGCTGTTACGGTGACTGATGATCTAAAGGTCGCAGGATCTAACTCAACCTCGTTTAGCTATTGCGGTTTACTGTTTCGTAAAATAGATGTGGTTTTAGGTAGATGTAACTTTTATTCTAGATATCAGTCTGAAGATTATTTTTATCAAATATTTGTCCAATATGAACTGGGTTGTGGAGGTCAGATAGGCAGTTGCTCCATGTAAAATACTGGTATTCATGCATGCATCCGGTTAAACTGGAAGCTGACCCCAAAGTAGTTGGGAAAAGGCTAGGCAAATGATGATTTTATTGTCCTGGAAAAGTAATATACCTACACATTGCTAAAATTCACGGCAAAAAGGTTGCAAATTGCTCCCTTTACTGTTATATACTTAGTGGTGGTCCAAGCCTTTTGGCCATTAATTTATCGGAACATCTCTTAAAGGCAGCGTTTATTAGTGGAGGAAATAATTTAATAATAGTCTTTTACGTATTCAACCAGCATCGGGACGTCCAATGGGGTTGGCCGGTGAAAGATGAAAGCACATGGTGCTAGCATAGCGTATTTCCAAACTGACAAAAGACGTCAAGCCATTTTGTAATATAAAATGACATGACCAGATCTTCTACCAAATGACAATGCTTGACGAAGCATCGTCATTCAATCAATCGTCAATCAATCGCCATCGTCAATCTGTCATTGCAATGGGAACACTTCCATCGATGATGACATCTGTGTTCTTAATTCAAATAACAATGTTCTAATCAAAACCTTCCCTATCTTCCAGTTGACGGAGGGTTCTCCCGCAAGTCATGCTGGTGGGACTTCGCCCGCCACCTGGACCGCCTGGACGCCGTCCTCTTCACCAGGATCAACAACTGCTCCATGTCAGGCATGGCCTCCGTGCTGCGTCGCAAGGCCGGAGCTACCGTGTACCCTCAGATTGGCCATTTCTTCTGTAACTTAGAGGTGAGAATAGTTCTATTGCTAACTTTTGTCATGCATTATCATCATCAAGGGTTTATAGTGGTCCGCTGCAATTCAATGACCTTCTCTCTCTTTTAATTATTAAGGGAAAAATATTCAGTTTTGTTCACCATCATCATCTTTTTTGCTGGCACTAGATGACGCTGTATGTAATCTCCAGCGATATTTATTACTTTATTATTGGGCTCCTCCAGTTAACCATTTTATATGTGAAATATAAGCAACCAAACCCACTGGGTAACAAAAAGTAAGAAGTAAATGAAGAAAATAAAATCTTCTTATAAGATAAACCAATTGGAACGGTATTACGAGTATTATACTTATGAAGTTATTCCAACTGGTAAAATGCTACTTTACTTATAAATAAGAGATTCAATCTTCAACAGATTCTTCAAAGAGAATTTCTAGGCAACGACTGGTCTAATTCTACATGGCAAATCCGCACACCTTTTTCTGGCCAGTTTTTGGTCCAATCTGCTCATCATTTCCACTTTCAAATAAAACCTCTATGGTTATCAACCAGATGGACATTGCACCTTCAGCCACTCTTTCCTACATTGCCAGTGAGTTATGCCGACAATGGAGCAGGGTACAGGCGCCGCGCAGACGCCCTTACAAGGCCGAAACATGACACTACGCTGATGCACTTCATTGAACAGGCTGCTTACTGGTTTTGAGCCCTTTAGAATCTAGTAGAATAGATTAACTAAAGTTACTCTGGTTGACCATCAGTACCTTTGCTATGTTAACGAGAAAATTACAATATTCATACTACAGTTGATGTTAGTTAAAATCACAATAGCGGTCAATTCCCTTTCCCTAGAATTTAGAAAATCAAATGCCGTAGAAAAAGTATGGGCCAGTAAACAGTACCAGCAGTGTATCTAACCGAACGCTAAAGTAGGCCCGCTGGGGCAATTAGATATTGATCTAAAGTTTAAAAATAAAGAGACAGTATATAAATTAATATAATCAATGCAGTCTGAACTTAATGTTCTATAATCTACGTTAATCAGTGAAGCATAGAGTATCACCTTCCAGTCAGTTTCTCGTGATCCTATACCAAGTACGGCAGTGTCGTTGTAACTAAGTGAGACTAACAAAAAAAGTTCTTTGATCAAAGTGATTCTGTGTTTATCAAGTGTTCTGAAAACGAGTGATATTATGTGATGTGTTGGGGTATGAATGCGTGCCTAATAAGTTCTGATGAGTCTCATTTACTGTTACTGCTAGCTTGCGTCATCCCATTGCTGGCCAAAGGCCTCTCCCCATTACTTCCATTTGTTTCGATCTAGGGCTAATGTCAGCCACTGATCATTGGTTTTGTCCAGCTCGTCCCGCCATCTTTTGCTAGGTCTGCCACGACGCCTGGCTGTGTCAGGGCTCCAAAAAGTGGTTATTGTGGCCCACAGCTCATTGGGTATGCGGCAGACGTGGCCAGTCCAGTCCCACTTCAGTTTTCAGGAACGTCAGTCTCATTTAGACTATTCTACTTTACTATTCTACTTCATTCAAACTACTCCTAGCCTATTGATCTGCTAAGACTAACCGGAATAATTGTTAACAAGTCGCAAACGTAGGTAATCATTAAAATTTAAGACACTGGTCATTTTATGTAAATTGGGTGAATGTAATAGCATCCTTGTCAAAGTAGTACATGACATGATTGTTTTTTCTTCCTTTTGATTGATTTTTAACAAATTGGAATAGGTACCCGTGGAAACACAAAGTAATCTTACAAACAAACTCGTCTTTAGCAATTCGTCACACAATTTACTCACGCTCTTCATAATTTTCTATTCTCACATTCATAGCCTACAAGTCAACTAATAAAATTTAATTTACACGGCATTCAATAATGGATAACAATACAATATAGGGGTATGGGACTGACATACGCATTGCGATTATAAATGTCCCTAAATAAATAAAGAAAAAATTAATAATATAGGGGTGTAAACAAACTCTTACGAACTCGACACATTGTGCTGATTTACGCATTTAATAGTAAGCGGGTTATGGAGGCATTTACAGTAAAGTTACGACCATAAAAATGAGTATTTGAAAAAAAAGTGTGTAGTGAAAAAGTTGGAGCGTTGACCTCCAATATCTCCGTAACTAAAAGGTTCCTAGGAATGGTCAAGAACAAAATGATCGTAATGGCGACTAGAACAAGTGCCTTTCGTTTTCATTAAGAGTTTTTTTATACCCTCTATACAGGCTGTAACAGAACCATCGCAAGGTCTCATCACACCCTTTATTTAATGCCATAATTTGTCCGTTTCCAGGAACGCCGCGCTCTCGCGAGCCCCGACGGAGACAAGGACGTGGACCCGCTGCTGGTGTCCCTGCTGCAGGAGGGCTCCGACATGATGGCGGACCTGCGCCACATCAACCTCAAACCGCAGCACTGCTACAGGAACCCCGAACCCATCAACTTGTACCACAAAGTTGGACATGGTGCGTTTTACTGATACTGTTTGTTAGCCTGCGTTATACCAAAACTGGGCACAGGCCCTAAGTACGTTAACTATTCTTCTTTAATCATCATCATCATCAGCGTATAATGTACCCACTACTGGGACATGGCCTTCTTTCAATGAGAGGGAATGGGCGATAATCCACCATAGGTCCCAATGGGTATTGGTAGATGTCACGTCTTTAATTTTTTGGTCTTACGACATTCCGGTAAAATGGACCATTGTGCGTGAGCCATGCTGGCCGTTACTCCAACCAGCGACATGCTGGTTTCCTCACAATGTTTTCCTTCACTGTTTTGAGAGCAGTGGTGATAAAATAAACTATGGTTTCCACACTTAGTAACTATGAATAATAGGGAATATGCATGTATTTTTTTTTCACTTAAATCAATATCTGATTATGGCTAGATAGCCGATCGCAGATAAAAGGAGAACGCAAAAATTACACTACTATCAACCCAAGAAAAGTATTAAAAGTTAATTTCAAAGTTACTACTTGTCGCTTAAAAATAATACTAAACTCCTGCAATTTTCTATGACAGTTCAACCGTCCGTGATTGTCGCGACCATACTTTGACGTCATTTATCAAAATCTACCTTTTTTACATCTATTTTTTGGCTTTAATAAAGTAATTTTACTTATTGTATGTGCTTTATTCAAGCCAAAATTGCGATAACGATATTATAATAAAATCGTAGTACAACTTTACCTACATTTCAATTTTATTTTTTTGACATTTGATTTTTGATGTCACTACCGCCGTTATCGAGGACGACGTGTTTTGAGAGTGCGTTCCGTTTCACCAAAAACATGCTACATAAAACAATAAATTGTAAAATAAGTGATGTATTAGAAACTTAAACAAGCGCACCATAATGTATAAAGCGCCAAAACAAGGCATTTTTAATAAATAAAAAGAGTTTTGTATTTCTTGCATATTCCCTATTGCTGACCTCCTTACAAACCTCTTACGGCTCTTCAATAACTTACTAACAGCAAACGGAAGGTAGCTATCTCTGTCTGTTTGACATTTAGCTTATACGGACCGTTAGAAACAAAACATCACAGAAAAGTTTTCTTTGATTTTTCTATGAATCAAGTGATAGGCAGGTGATGTGGTTAGAATATTTCAAGCTTACTTTGTTTATAGAAACACCGACAGCTACGAGACGTAGGCAAATTAACTGACAGTAACACGTAGCTAAAGTATAGAAAACGACTGTTAGTAATATTACCATTATGTTTATATTATTATGTCAATTGTAATAAGATTGTTTGCTATGAATCAACTTAGTACGTAAGTAAAAGGAGGCTATTCCTTTATTTCGTTCATTCATATCTGTTATTACTGCAAAGCCAAGGTTGAGGTGTCTTTGCAGCTAGAGCTATGTTTTCTTTTAGCACTTCCAGAGTACTCGATAGGTAGTTTCTAGTGTTATCAGAGAACATTGTACAAGTATAAATAACTTTTAAAACATATTCGGATCTGATTCTTATTCGTATTTTTTCTTTGATTTCAGGTACCCTAGACATGTACGTACTGAATCCGTCCAAGGACTCTAAATACGTTCGTGAATTCCTCAAACGTTGGCACAACAGTGAACAGAAACTATTCGAAGGCGCCAGTGTTTCCGGACAGTTCAATTTTCCAATACCGAACTTAGTATCAATATGCGCATTACTAGTGTGGCGCCCAGCCAACCCTGACGATACGATTACCAGGATAATGTTCCCAGGATCGACTCCGCAACATAAAATTTTCGAAGGCTTAGAAAAGCTCAAACATTTAGAATTTTTACAGCACCCCACTTGCACGGGAAGGCAGATGACGCCGGCGACGCCACCTGCCACCACAACGACAACTACAGTCACAACTACAAAGACTAGCGCTAGAGCTGCAACTAAATCTAGCAAAGAAAGAAGCATAATTTCTGAAAAGACGAAAGAAGAAAAACTCGTTGAACCAGAACCTCCACCAAAGGACCTCAAGGATGGAGAAACAAAAAATATAATAGACAATAAATTACTTAGTGAACTCGTAGACGGAGAAGATGATAAAATGGACTCCGTTTTACACGATGCTATCACTGCGAGAATAGAAACTAAACTAGATGATAAGATTGCTCAATACGAGAGCACTGTGATAGACGGTCTACCCAAAAAGAAGGAAGTCAAAAAGAAGGCTGTGGATAAGAAAACAAAACGCGTTGATAAGACTGATGAAGTTAAAGACTCTTTAGTTAAGGGTGATGCTAAAAAAGTTGACGCTGAACCGAAACCCAAAGTAGAAAAGAAAGCACGGGTGGATACTCGCAAATCAGAAATGGCGTCATCAATGGCTAGGAGTAAAATCAGCCATCGTGCAACGCGGGCCGTTTCAGAAAGGAAAGCAACAGTGAGCACTGACAAAAAGGCCGTGCCTGAAGACAAAAAATCACCTCCAACGACACCCAAAAAGACAGTTGACGCCAAACCTACTCCATCCAAGGAAAAAGTTAAAGCCAAAACTAGAAGACTGAGCCCCGGTAGCACTCCAGCCAAAAGCACCAAAGAAGCGAAAAATCGCATGGTTGTTGAATCGAAATACAAACAAGCATCACCTAAACGAGACCTTACAGCTAAACCAACTGAAAAGAAAGAAACTAAATCTAAACGAGAACCCATTTCCCGCCGACCTAGACCTCTATCATCGCCAGTGAAAGGATTAAAAGCTATGAAGAGTCCAACTAAATCAGTGAAGTCAGTTAAGGCTGATTCTTCAAAGTTAAAGGGCTTACAAAGAGTTAACTACGAAGATATTCTAAAAGATGCAAAGAAATCTGACGAAGAAACTTCAAAGTCAATTGATGACATGAAGCAACAAGAGTTAGATGAGAGAGAAGAGCAAGAAATTGTTCGAGAAATTGAAGCAGTATTTAACAGGGATAGCGAAGCTGAGGAAAAAATTGAGTATGTAGGACGATCGGATATTGAAAAAATTACTTGCTTGTTAGATGATACTAAGACTGAAACGACTGCTGACGGTGAATTTGAAGAAGAATATTTGATTATTGAAAAGGAAGAAGTTGAGCAATATACTGAGGACTCTGTTGTGGATCGACAAGATAGCCATGAGCATGAAGATGAATTACAAAAACATGCCAAGGACAAAGAAGAATCAGAGAAAAAGAAAGATGTCACAGTAATAGAACAGGATAAACCAGAAGACACACAAATAAAGACTGAAGCAATTATCGAAACGGAAACAAAACACATTGAATCTAAGGAACACTCAGTGAGTGTTGAAGAAAAACAAGATATTAGCAGTGAAAAAAAAACTTCCGATAGTAAGAGTATTCCCAAACCTAAAGATTCTCTTGAAATGCAGGTTCAAGAGTCTCAGCCGGATGAGAAAATCTCTACTACTATCGAGTCTGGTGCCACAACTGCACCGACTCTACCTGAAGATGAACGAATAACTCTTGATGATATCAAAGAAGATCAACAAGTCGAAGAGAAACACATTCAGGAGGAAACAAAGGAAGTAATTCCACCACAAAGCTTAGTAGATACTAAACCATTGTCTCTTGAAAGAAGTCCTAAACTTGAGGCCATACCTGTGCCTATAAGAGAAATTGTCAAGACACCTGACGAAGTAGCCGACCTACCATTACACGAAGAAGTAGACTATAGAACCTATGTAGAAAAGAAAACACCAGAAGAAGAATTTATCAAACGCAAATCGAATGAAATTAAAGTTCCTAAAGACTTACCATTTGCAGACCAGGAATCCACTATGTCGTACAAAGGAATGACAGCAGTACAAGATGACGTGGTAGTCAAAACTGTTCAAGGCGCGTCGCATCCTGAACTCGTTACTGTGACGCCTGGTTCGGCACCAGAGTCCCCAATGTATCACGAGCAAATGAAAGTTTCAGCAATTCCTGATAAAGATCTAAAACCCGTTAAAGAATACGACGATGCTGAGTATGACTATGGTCAGTATACTGAGAAATTAAGAGAAACCCACATCACGACACTTGATTCACCAATAAAAGATGACATTATTGTAATCGAAGAGATCCCATGTATGCCCGAAAAAATCCCATCAATACCTGAAGACGTTGAAAAAGAAATTGAGGAAGCTCGCAAGTTGGAAATGGCTGATAAACCTCCTATAAGTCCTAAAGAAGTTGAAAAAATTGTGGCTGACGTCGCTGAAGTACTAAAATCAGAAAAGAGCTTAGAAGAAATCATGTCTGAGAAGTCACCTTTGTTAAGTAAATCACCTGAAGCCTTCCCAAGCGTAGACAAAACTGTTAGTGTTATTGAAGCTACAAAGATGCTTTTGTCAAGTGAACAAGAAATCAAACATGATTTGCATGAACACGTTAAAGAAATTAAAACCCTTGATGCAAAACCCACTCATGAAATTGCAGAGACTATACAGAAAGAAGTTTCACCAGTGCGGTCAATCGCATCGGAAGACGTCAGTGAGACTTCAGATAAAACAGTTCTTAGTGAAAGTAAGCGAATTAAACGAGAACTAAGGGAAGAAAAGATCAATGATAAAGTAGACGATAGTAAAGAAATTGTAGAAAAATACCAAGAAATGGTAACTCCGGAAGCACAAATTAGTACCGATATAACTGATCATGCTATTGAAGATGTTGAAGAAGTAATTCCTGAAAGAAGAGTCAGCACTACACTAGAATCGGCTAAGACACTAGAAAAACTTGAAGAAAAAATAGCAGACCTAAAAAGAAAAGAAGAGAAAATTCAACAAGATATAAATGAAATAAAACCATCAAAAGTAAGTGAACCTATATCACTTGAAAAAACTACTCCAGAGGTTCCTGAAAAGCAAATCAGCTTAGACGAAACACCTGTCATACCGGAAAAGGAAATCATGCAGGAAAAACATGATCAACCTGAAAAACTTTTGAAAGAAGAAACACCTGTTGAGGAGAAACCAATAAGTACTGAAAAGGAGCCTAAGAAAACATTACTTCAAAAAGCTGAAACGAGAGTAGAAAAAGTAGCTGGAAAAGTATCCGCTTTCAAAGACGAAGTGTTTGGATTCTTTGGCAAAAAATCTGATAAGAAAGAACCAAGCCCAGACAAAGAAATACCAGAAAAAGCCATAATAAAGGAAACAGAAATGAAGCCAGCTGACATCGTGACGAAACAAAGCCTTGAAAAGGAACTGAAAGAAAAAGATCCCGTTATTGAAAAGCAAGTTCTCGAAAGTTTAAAAACACCGAGCCCACATAAAGATGTATATTCAGAAGAAGTATGTATTGATAAACCACCAGAGACAAAGCCAGTACTATCTATATTTGATGAAATGCGAGATCAGATTGCCGACACATCTAAAGACGTTCTGGACAAGTTGGACTTAAAATTAGAAAAAATAAGCCCTGAAAAAGAAGTCAGCGCTGAAAAACTAAGTCTGAGTGAGAAAGCGCCAGTCTCGCCAAAGCCTGATAAAAAAATAACTACCCCGGTTAAAGAGACACCAGGAGATATGATCCCCAGCTTAATTTATGATGAAGATCAAGAGCTGGACATTGAAGAAAGGCTGATTGGATTTGAACCAATTGGAAAACCAGAGGAAATCTCTACTACACAGTTCTTGACAATTACCGAGAAAGGTATTGTCATAACAAGGAAATCTACAGTTACAACCATCCTACAGGAATATAGAAACATTACAAGGACAGTTGTTAGATACAAAACTACTGTTTTAACAATCGAAGATGATCAACTTCCTGATGGTACAAGAACTGGTAGAACTTACAGAAAAGTATCTCTTTCTCATGAAAGACCAAAGTTAAGTCCACAAAAGCTAGATGAAAAAGCACAAAGCCCAACCAAACTTGTCGAAAAAGCACCTAGCCCAATAAACCTTGATGAAAAGGATGCTTCTCCTTTGCAGCATGATGAGAAAGTGTCAAGTTTGACTGATGTAGAAGGAAAGGTTCCTAGCCCAACTGTATCAACAATTTTAAGTCAATCACCAGTCGATAAGCCAAGCTTAATTTATGATGAGGATGAAGAATTAGAAATTGAAGAAAGACTTATGATCTTTGACCCAACAGGAAAGCCTGACGAAGTCACAACGACGCAAATCACAAAAATAACCGAAAACGGTGTCGTAATAAACAGGAAAACGACGGTTACGACCATACTCCAGGAATATACCAATGTAACTAAAACAACATTTAGATATAAGACAACTATTTTAACAATTGAAGAAGACGAACTGCCAGATGGTTCCAAAATAAGTCGGACTATCAGAAAAGTCTCGCTCGCATATGAAAAACCTAAGCTTGTTTCTCCTACGACTGATGAGAAATCGCTTAGCCCTGACGAACATGTGGCTGATGAAACTCTTAGTTTAACCAAGGGAAGCCTTAAGTCACCAGACGAGAAGGCGTCTAGCAAAATTCTTATTGACGAAAAGGCACCGATTCCTGTTCATCTTGATGAAAAGGCACCTAGCCCCGTCAAGCCTGACGAAAGAGGGTCAAGTCCAATAACATCTGACCAGAAAACACTTAGCCAAACTAAGCCGGATGAGAAAATACCAAGTCCAGTCAAACCTGATGACAAAGCACCTAGTCCAATTCATCTTGATGATCTAGACACAGTCTCAATTAAATCTGATGAAGATGCACCAAGCCCTGTAAAGCCAGAACAAAAGTTGAAGCCTGATGGCAAGGTACCGACCCTGATTTGTGATGAAGCTCAGGAGTTAGAAATCAATGAGCTTCTGAAAGAATTTTCTGAGGTTAAGTCGGAAGAACATACTATTAATAAAGTAGAAACAGTAACTGAAAAAGGCATTGTATTTATTAGAGAATCTCTAATAACAACCGTTATTCAGGAATTCAAACATGTTACCAAGAAACTTGTGAAATACAAGATTTGCATTATGACCACTGAAGCTGATGAACATCCTGATGGCTCAAAATACACTCGTGTTATAAGACAGATGAAACTTTTCGATAAAAAACCAGACCCCATCCCATTCGAATTCGAAGATAAATTAACTATACCCGAAAAAGAATTGCCAAGCCAGGTTGAGGAGAAAGTTTCGAGCCCTGTCCAAATTGAAGACAAAAAAGCAATGAAAATTGATTCTGAAGCAGTCAGCCCCGTCAAGTCGGAAGACGTAAGTCAAAGCACCGTAGAAGTAAAATTACCTGGCCTGATATACGACGAAGCCCAGGAAATAAAAATTGAAGAGGCGCTTAAATCCTATGAGCCATACAATAAGCCGGAAGAGCAAACAACCACAACGTCTGTAATCATTACAGAGAAAGACACTACATTACAAAGAAACTCCACCGTAACGACAACCATACAGGAGTATTGTAACGATACAAGGACAATCTTTAAATATAAAGTCTCAGTCTTAACAGTCGAAGAAGACAAACTGCCTGATGGAACCAAAAGTAGTCGAACTATCAAGAATGTAACACTTGAAGATAAGAAACCAAAGCAAATCATATCATCACCGATTGAAGAAATGCAACAAGGTGACGTTAAACCTGACGAGACAAAAACAAGCCTAACCACTCCAGAGACGCAAGCTACCAGTCCAACGGATCTTGACGAGAAAGACCCGAGGCCAATAAAGCACACCGAGAGAAAACCAAGCCTAATTTCTCTAGTAGAGAAGGCACCTTGCCCCAAACATCTTGATGACAAAGAGCCAAGTCCAGTCAAGACTGGCGAAAGAAAACCAAGCCTAATCACTCCAGAGGAGGAAGCACTTAGCCCAGCTCATCTTGAAGAGAAAGAACCAAGCCTATTGAAACCTGAAGAGAAGGAACCTAGCCCAGTCAAGGCTGACGAGAAAGAACCAAGCTCAGTCAAGGCTGACGAGAAGGAACCAAGCCCAATTAAGGCTGATGAGAAAGAACCAAGCCCAGTCAAGGCTAACGAGAAGGAACCAAGCCCAATTAAGGCTGAGGAGAGCATACAAAGACTAATCACTCAGGAAGAGAAAGCACCTAGTCCAGTTCATCTTGACGAGAAAGAGCCAAGCTCACCTGGGGAGAGAAAACCAAGCCCAATCACCCCAGAGGAGAAGGCACCTAGCCCAGTTCATCTTGAAGAGAAAGAACCAAGCCTATTCAAACCTGAAGAGAGGGAACCTAGCCCAGTCAAGGCTGACGAGAAAGAGCCAAGCTCAGTCAAGGCTGACGAGAAGGAACCAAGCCCAATTAAGTCTGATGAAAAGGAACCCAGTCCACTGAAGACTGAGGAAAGGAAAACAGGCCTCATTACTCCAGAAGATAAGGCACCTAGCCCAGCTCATCTTGAAGAGAAAGAACCAAGCCTATTGAAACCTACACAGAGGGAACCTAGCCCAGTCACGGCTGACGAGAAAGAACCAAGCCCAGTCAAGGCTAACGAGAAAGAACCAAGCCCAATTAAGGCTGATGAGAGGGAACCAAGCCCAATTAAGTCTGATGAAAAGGAACCCAGTCCACTGAAGACTGAGGACAGCATACAAAGACTAATCACTCAGGAAGAGAAAGCACCTAGTCCAGTTCATCTTGACGAGAAAGAGCCAAGCTCACCTGGGGAGAGAAAACCAAGCCCAATCACCCCAGAGGAGAAGGCACCTAGCCCAGTTCATCTTGAAGAGAAAGAACCAAGCCTATTGAAACCTGACGAGAGGGAACCTAGCCTAGTCAAGGCTGACGAGAAAGAACCAAGCTCAGTCAAGGCTGACGAGAAGGAACCAAGCCCAATTAAGGCTGATGAGAAAGAGCCAAGCTCAGTCAAGGCTGACGAGAAGGAACTAAGCCCAATTAAGGCTGATGAGAAGGAACCAAGCCCTATTAAGTCTGATGAAAAGGAACCCAGTCCACTGAAGACTGCGGAAAGGAAACCAAGTCTCATTACTCCAGAAGATAAGGCACCTAGCCCAGCTCATCTTGAAGAGAAAGAACCAAGCCTATTGAAACCTGAAGAGAGGGAACCTAGCCTAGTCAAGGCAGACGAGAAAGAGCCAAGCTCAGTCAAGGCTGACGAGAAGGAACCAAGCCCAATTAAGGCTGATAAGAAGGAACCAAGCCCAATTAAGTCTGATGAAAAGGAACCCAGTCCACTGAAGACTGAGGACAGCATACAAAGACTAATCACTCAGGAAGAGAAAGCACCTAGTCCAGTTCATCTTGACGAGAAAGAGCCAAGCTCACCTGGGGAGAGAAAACCAAGCCCAATCACCCCAGAGGAGAAAGCACCTAGCCCAGTTCATCTTGAAGAGAAAGAACCAAGCCTATTGAAACCTGAAGAGAGGGAACCTAGCCCAGTCAAGGCTGACGAGAAAGAGCCAAGCCCAGTCAAGGCTGACGAGAAGGAACCAAGCCCAATTAAGGCTGATGAGAAGGAACCAAGCCCAATTAAGTCTGATGATAAGGAACCCAGTCCACTGAAGACTGAGGACAGCATACAAAGACTAATCACTCAGGAAGAGAAAGCACCTAGTCCAGTTCATCTTGACGAGAAAGAGCCAAGCTCACCTGGGGAGAGAAAACCAAGCCCAACCACCCCAGAGGAGAAAGCACCTAGCCCAGTTCATCTTGAAGAGAAAGAACCAAGCCTATTGAAACCTGAAGAGAGGGAACCTAGCCCAGTCAAGGCTGACGAGAAAGAGCCAAGCTCAGTCAAGGCTGACGAGAAGAAACTAAGCCCAAGTAAGGCTGATGAGAAGGAACCAAGCCCAATTAAGTCTGATGAAAAGGAACCCAGTCCACTGAAGACTGAGGAAAGGAAACCAAACCTCATTACTCCAGAAGATAAGGCACCTAGCCCAGCTCATCTTGAAGAGAAAGAACCAAGCCTATTGAAACCTGAAGAGAGGGAACCTAGCCCAGTCAAGGCTGACGAGAAAGAACCAAGCCCAGTCAAGGCTAACGAAAAAGAACCAAGCCCAATTAAGGCTGATGAGAAGGAACCCAGTCCACTGAAGACTGAGGAGAGCATACAAAGACTAATCACTCAGGAAGTGAAAGCACCTAGTCCAGTTCATCTTGACGAGGAAGTGCCAAGCTCACCTGGGGAGAGAAAACCAAGCCCAATAACCCCAGGGGAGAAGGCACTTAGACCACTTCATCTTGAAGAGAAAGAACCAAGCCTATTGAAACCTGAAGAGAGGGAACCTAGCCCAGTCAAGGCTGACGAGAAAGAGCCAAGCTCAGTCAAGGCTGACGAGAAGGAACTAAGCCCAATTAAGGCTGATGAGAAGGAACCAAGCCCAATTAAGTCTGATGAAAAGGAACCCAGTCTACTGAAGACTGAGGAAAGGAAACCAAGCCTCATTACTCCAGAAGATAAGGCACCTAGCCCAGCTCATCTTGAAGAGAAAGAACCAAGCCTATTGAAACCTGAAGAGAGGGAACCTAGCCCAGTCAAGGCTGACGAGAAAGAACCAAGCCCAGTCAAGGCTAACGAAAAAGAACCAAGCCCAATTAAGGCTGATGAGAAGGAACCAAGCCCAATTAAGTCTGATGAAAAGGAACCCAGTCCACTGAAGACTGAGGAGAGCATACAAAGACTAATCACTCAGGAAGTGAAAGCACCTAGTCCAGTTCATCTTGACGAGAAAGAACCAAGCCTATTGAAACCTGAAGAGAGGGAACCTAGCCCAGTCAAGGCTGACGAGAAAGAGCCAAGCTCAGTCAAGGCTGACGAGAAGGAACTAAGCCCAATTAAGGCTGATGAGAAGGAACCAAGCCCAATTAAGTCTGATGAAAAGGAACCCAGTCCACTGAAGACTGAGGAAAGGAAACCAAGCCTCATTACTCCAGAAGATAAGGCACCTAGCCCAGCTCATCTTGAAGAGAAAGAACCAAGCCTATTGAAACCTACACAGAGGGAACCTAGCCCAGTCAAGGCTGACGAGAAAGAGCCAAGCTCAGTCAAGGCAGACGAGAAGGAACTAAGCCCAATTAAGGCTGATGAGAAGGAACCAAGCCCAATTAAGTCTGATGAAAAGGAACCCAGTCTACTGAAGACTGAGGAAAGGAAACAAAGCCTCATTACTCCAGAAGATAAGGCACCTAGCCCAGCTCATCTTGAAGAGAAAGAACCAAGCCTATTGAAACCTGAAGAGAGGGAACCTAGCCCAGTCAAGGCTGACGAGAAAGAACCAAGCCCAGTCAAGGCTAACGAAAAAGAACCAAGCCCAATTAAGGCTGATGAGAAGGAACCAAGCCCAATTAAGTCTGATGAAAAGGAACCCAGTCCACTGAAGACTGAGGAGAGCATACAAAGACTAATCACTCAGGAAGTGAAAGCACCTAGTCCAGTTCATCTTGACGAGGAAGTGCCAAGCTCACCTGGGGAGAGAAAACCAAGCCCAATAACCCCAGGGGAGAAGGCACTTAGACCACTTCATCTTGAAGAGAAAGAACCAAGCCTATTGAAACCTGAAGAGACGGAACCTAGCCCAGTCAAGGCTGACGAGAAAGAGCCAAGCTCAGTCAAGGCTGACGAGAAGGAACTAAGCCCAATTAAGGCTGATGAGAAGGAACCAAGCCCAATTAAGTCTGATGAAAAGGAACCCAGTCCACTGAAGACTGAGGAAAGGAAACCAAGCCTCATTACTCTAGAAGATAGGGCACCTAGCCCAGCTCATCTTGAAGAGAAAGAACCAAGCCTATTGAAACCTGAAGAGAGGGAACCCAGCCCAGTCAAGGCTGACGAGAAAGAACCAAGCCCAGTCAAGGCTAACGAAAAAGAACCAAGCCCAATTAAGGCTGATGAGAAGGAACCAAGCCCAATTAAGTCTGATGAAAAGGAACCCAGTCCACTGAAGACTGAGGAGAGCATACAAAGACTAATCACTCAGGAAGAGAAAGCACCTAGTCCAGTTCATCTTGACGAGAAAGAGCCAAGCTCACCTGGGGAGAGAACACCAAGCCCAATCACCCCAGAGGAGAAGGCACCTAGCCCAGTTCATCTTGAAGAGAAAGAACCAAGCCTATTGAAACCGGAAGAGAGGGAACCTAGCCTAGTCAAGGCTGACGAGAAAGAGCCAAGCTCAGTCAAGGCTGACGAGAAGGAACCAAGCCCAATTAAGGCTGATGAGAAGGAACCAAGCCCAATTAAGTCTGATGAAAAGGAACTCAGTCCACTGAAGACTGAGGACAGCATACAAAGACTAATCACTCAGGCAGAGAAAGCACCTAGTCCAGTTCATCTTGACGAGAAAGAGCCAAGCTCACCTGGGGAGAGAAAACTAAGCCCAATCACCCCAGAGGAGAAGGCACCTAGCCCAGTTCATCTTGAAGAGAAAGAACCAAGCCTATTGAAACCTGAAGAGAGGGAACCTAGCTCAGTCAAGGCTGACGAGAAAGAGCCAAGCTCAGTCAAGGCTGACGAGAAGGAACTAAGCCCAATTAAGGCTGATGAGAAGGAACCAAGCCCAATTAAGTCTGATGAAAAGGAACCCAGTCCACTGAAGACTGAGGAGAGCATACAAAGACTAATCACTCAGGAAGTGAAAGCACCTAGTCCAGTTCATCTTGACGAGAAAGAGCCAAGCTCACCTGGGGAGAAAAAACCAAGCCCAATCACCCCAGAGGAGAAGGCACCTAGCCCATTTCATCTTGAAGAGAAAGAACCAAGCCTATTGAAACCTGAAGAGAGGGAACCTAGCCCAGTCAAGGCTGACGAGAAAGAGCCAAGCCCAGTCAAGGCTGACGAGAAGGAAGCAAGCCCAATTAAGGCTGATGAGAAGGAACCAAGCCCAATTAAGTCTGATGAAAAGGAACCCAGTCCACTGAAGACTGAGGAAAGGAAACCAAGCCTCATTACTCCAGAAGATAAGACAATTAGCCCAGTTCATATTGTCGAGATAGAACCGAGCCCACTGAAACCTGAAGAGAGGAAACCAAGCCTCATTACTGCAGAAGAGAAGGCTCCTAGCCCAGTTCATCTTGACGAGAAAGAACAGAGCAAACTGAAGCCTGAGGAGAGAAAACCAAGCCTCATTACTTCAGAAGTGAAAGCACTACGCCCAGTTCATCTTGACGAGAAAGAACAGAGCAAACTCAAGCCTGAAGAGAGAAAACCAAGCCTAATTTCTCCAGAGGAGAAGGCACCTAGCCCAGTTCATCTTGATGAGAAAGAACCAAGCCCACTTAAGCCTGAGGAGAGAAAACCAAGCCTCATTACTCCAGAAGAGAAAGCACTTAGCCCAGTTCAACTTGACGAGAAAGAACCGAGCCTATTGAAGCCTGAGGATAGGAAACCAAGCCTCATTATTCCAGAAGAGATGGCTCCTAGTCCAGTTCAGCTTGACGAGAAAGAACAGAGCAAACTGAAGCCTGAGGAGAGAAAACCAAGTCTAATTACTTCAGGGGAGAAAGCACCTAGCCCAGTTCATCTTGACGAGAAAGAACAGAGCAAACTGAAGCCTGAAGAGAGAAAACCAAGCCTCATTTCTCCGGAGGAGAAGGCACCTAGCCCAGTTCATCTTGATGAGAAAGAACCAAGCCCACTTAAGCCTGAGGAGAGAAAACCAAGCCTCATTACTCCAGAAGAGAAAGCACTTAGCCCAGTTCAACTTGACGAGAAAGAAGCGAGCCCATTGAAGCCTGAGGATAGGAAACCAAGCCTCATTACTCCAGAAGAGAAGACTCCTAGCCCAGTTCATCTTGACGAGAAAGAACAGAGCAAACTGAAGCCTGAAGAGAAAAAACCAAGCCTAATTACATCAGAGGAGAAAGCATCTAGCCCAGTTCATCTTGACGAGAAAGAACCTAGGCCACAGAAGCTAGAGGAGAGGAAACCAAGCCCAATTTCTCTAGAAGAGAAGATACCTAGCCCAGATCATCTGGACGCCAAAGAACCAAGCCCATTAAAGCCTGAGGAGAGCAAACCAAGCCCTATTACTCAAGAGCAGAAAGCACCTAGCCCAGTTCATCTCGACGAGAAAGTACCGAGCCCATTGAAGCCTGAAGAGAGGAAACCAAGCCTTATTACTCCGGAGGAGAAGGCACCTAGCCCAGCTCATCTTGAAGAGAAAGAACCAAGCCTACTGAAACATGAGGAGAGAAAACCAAGCCTAATTTCTCCAGAGGAGAAGACACCAAGCCTAATCACCCCAGAAGAGAAGGCACTTAGCCCAATTCATCTTGAAAAGAAAGAACCTAGGCCACAGAAGCTAGAGGAGAGGAAACCAAGCCTTATTACTCCAAAGGAGAAAGCGCCTAGCCCAGATCATCTGGACGCCAAAGAACCAAGCCCATTAAAGCCTGAGGAGAGCAAACCAAGCCCTATTACTCTAGAGGAGAAAGCACCTAGCCCAGTTCATCTTGACGAGAAAGTACCGAGCCCATTGAAGCCTGAAGAGAGGAAACCAAGCCTTATTACTCCGGAGGAGAAGGCACCTAGCCCAGCTCATCTTGAAGAGAAAGAACCAAGCCTACTGAAACATGAGGAGAGAAAACCAAGCCTAGTTTCTCCAGAGGAGAAGACACCAAGCCTAATCAACCCAGAAGAGAAGGCACCTAGCCTAATTCATCTTGAAAAGAGAGAACCTAGGCCACAGAAGCTAGAGGAGAGGAAACCAAGCCTTATTACTCCAAAGGAGAAAGCGCCTAGCCCAGTTCATCTTGACGAGAAAGAACCAAGTCCATTGAAGCCAGAGGAGAAGACACAAAGCCTAATGTCCCCAGAAGAGAAGGCACCTAGCCCAGTTCATCTTGACGAGAAAGAACCTAGGCCACAGAAGCTAGAGGAGAGGAAACCAAGCCTAATTTCTCCAGAAGAGAAGGCAACTAGCCCAGATCATCTTGACGAGAAAGAACCGAGCCCACTGAAGCCTGAGGAAAGGAAACCAAGGCAAATTGGTCCAGAGGGAAAAGCATCAAGCCCAGTTCATCATGACGAGAAAGAACCGAGCCCATTAAAGCCTGAAGAGAAGACACCAAGCCTAATCACCCCAGAAGAGAAGGCACCTAGCCCAGATTATCTTGACGAGAAAGATTCAAGCCCACTAAAGCTTGAAGAGAGGAAACCAAGCCTACATATTTCAGAAGAGAAGGCGCCTAGCCCAGTTCATCTTGACGAGAAAGAACCGAGCCCACTGAAGCCTGAGGAAAGGAAACCAAGGCAAATTGGTCCAGAGGAGAAGGCAACGAGCCCAGTTCAACTTGACAAGAAAGAACCGAGCCAGCTGAAGTCTGAGGAGACAAAACCATGCCTTATTTCTCCAGAGGAGAAGGCAACTAGCCCAGATTATCTTGACGAGAAAGAACCGAGCCCATTGAAGCCTGAAGAGAAGACACCAAGCCTAATCACTCCTGAAGAGAAGGCAGCTAGCCCAGTTCATCTTGACGAGAAAGAACCTAGGTCACAGATGCTAGAGGAGAGGAAACCAAGCCTTATTTCTCCAGAAGAGAAGGCACCTAGCCCAGATTATCTTGACAAGAAAGATTTAAGCCCACTAAAGCCTGAGGAGAGAAAACCAAGCCTAATTTGTCCAGAGGGAAAAGCATCTAGCCCAGTTCATCTTGACGAAAAAGAACCTAGCCCAGTTCAACTTGACGAGAAAGAATTAAGCCCACTGAAGCCTGAGGAGAGGAAACCAAGCCTTATTTCGCCAGAAGAGGAGGCTTCTAGCCCAGTTCATCTTGACGAGAAAGAACCGAGCCCACTGAAGCCTGAGGAGAGGAAACCAAGCCTAATTTCTCCAGCAGAGAAGGTACCTAGCCCAGGTCATCTTGACGAGAAAGATGCAAGCCCACTGCAGCTTGAGAGAAAACCAAGCCTCATCACTCCAGAAGAAAAAGCACCAAGCCCGGATCATCTTGACAAGACAGTACCAAGCCCATTGAAGCCTGAGGAGAAGAAACCAAATCTTATCACTTCAGAGGTGAAGGCACCAGATCATCTGGACGCGAAAGAACCAATCCCACTGAAACCCGAGGAGGAGAAACCAAATCTTATCACTTCTGAGGTGAAGGCACCAGATCATCTGGACGCGAAAGAACCAAGCCCACTGAAACCCGAGGAGAGGAAACCAAGCCTAATTTCTCCAGAAGAGAAGGCAACTAGCCCAGTTTATCTTGACGAGAAAGAACCGAGCCAGCTGAAGTCTGAGGAGACAGAACCATGCCTTATTTCTCCAGAGGAGAAGGCAACTAGCCCAGTTCATCTTGACGAGAAAGAACCGAGCCCACTGAAGCCTGAGGAGAGGAAACCAAGCCTAATTACTCCAGAGGAGGAGGCCCTAGATCATCTGGATGCGAAAGAACCAAGCCCACTGAAGCCTGAGGAGAGTAAATCAAGTGCAATGACTCCAGCACCAGAAGTAAAAATATCTACTTTGAACGAGGAACAACAACCCACAAAATCTGATGAACAGAAAAAAGGTCTAATTAAACCATCTCAAAAGCTAACCACATTAGAGAAAGACACAAGCAAACCAATAGAAGTTGACGACAAACACGAAGAGAAAACTAAAGAGCATTTGGTTGAAGATGGCTTTGTTGTTGTTGACAAAGACCTTCTTAATGAAATTTATGGCGAAATTGAAGCCATTTCTATAAACGATAAGGTGGACGAGATTAAGCCCAGTCCATTGGATGAATCAAAACTGTCACATATTTTGGAGATAGAAAAACAAGACGAACAAAATATCACCATCGATGAGAAACCACATATCCTTAAGGTTTCTGATGCCGTTCTCAACAGAGTTCCTGTAAAAGAACCTAGTCTAGAGAAAGAGGCTCAGATAAGAGAGGAAGTGGATCAAGGTATCAGAATAAAAGATGACTTGACACATGAAAAGATAACGGAAGAACTATCTATTCACACCGACACACAAGATCAATCTGAAGAAGAAATATCAAGCCCTGAACTTGTGCTAGATGCACTAAAAGGCACCGAAATTGATCTTAGTAAAGTCATAAAGAAAACAAAGGAAATCACAAGTGAAGAACGTGACTTGATCACTAAAAAGGAAATTCTTGACGCTATGACTGATACTTCTTTAGAAGACTCGGAATCACAACGAGTTCCAAGCCCGTTATCAGCCAAAGAACATATGAAAAAACTGATTTCCGAAAAAGAAGAAGATGAAAACCGATCGATTACCGACAGAGCAGAACCAACAGACAAAACAATTACTGAATTAAAATCTCTTGATACCAAAATCAAGAATATAACCAAACAATCAATGGGATCTGAAGATTCTATTGATGCAAAACAAGACTTAAAAACAAAAGAAGATCTTGATGAAATCACGAAAAAAGATCTCATTTCTGACAAACTTGATAACAAGCAAGTTGGTCTAGAAAAAGATACTCATGACGTCAAACAAATTGAAAAGAAAATCGATGGTGAAGATTTATTAAGTAAATCTGATGAAGAAACAATAGAAAAAGCGACAATCGCGAAAACACTACTAAGCGAATTTGAAGAAACGTTTGACAAAACGAAAGAATTTTTATCGAAAACATGGACACATGGGAAACCTGAACAACTCAGCCATGTCAAGTCTGATGAGTCAGTGTCAATCCCGGTCATATCAGTGAAAGATGAACTAAGGCCAGCAAAGCTAGATGAGAAAACTCCCAGCCCGGCAGCATCTGTGGAAGATGGAAGCCCAGCCAAGCCTGATGAAAAAATGCCTAGCAATCTCTCAACTGTAAAGGATAAAATTAGCCCAGCCAAGCTAGACGAGAAAGCACCGAGCCCAGTGCAATCTTTAAAGGATGAAATAAGCCCTGCTAAGCCTGATGAGAATGAACTAAGTCCTTTGAAGACCGAAGAGAAGGAAAGCTTACACAAACCCGATGACAAAGAGCCCAGCTCCATAAAGCCCGGTGAGAAAGAGCCCAGCTCCATTAAGCCTGATGAGAAAGAGCCCACCTCCATAAAGCCCGGTGAGAAAGAGCCCAGCTCCATTAAGCCTGATGAGAAAGAGCCCAGCTCCATTAAGCCTGATAAAAAAGAACCCAGCACGCAGCTGTCAGGCAAGAAAATACTCAGCTCAACTAAACCAGATGAGAAGGCACCTAGCCCGATATCATTATTAAAGGATGAAATAACACCAGCTAAGGCAGACGAAAAGTTGCCCAGCCCAGTGCCATCTGTAAAAGATGAACTGACTGCAACCAAGCCTGATGACAAAGCGCCTAGTCCCATCAAGCCCGATGAGGAAGCAAAAAGTTCTGTTCTCGAAGAAAAAATAACAAAACCTTCAAAGTTAGATATCATTTCTGTACTTGAAAAGGCACCCAGTTTTGTCAAGACCGATGAACCAAGTGCTGTTAAAACTGATGAAAGGGCACCTAGTTCCACTAAGCTTGACGACAAAGAAATTATATCTGATCTAGCTGGCAAGGCGTCAAGCTTTAAAAAACTGGAGGATAAAGAACTCGACACTCTCAAGACAGATGAAAAGGCACCTAGTCCAGTATCATATGTAAAGGATGAGCTAAGCCCAGCCAAGCCAGACGAAAAAGTGCCCAGCCCGGTATCATCTGATAAGGATGAGCTAAGCCCAGCAAAACCAGACGAAAAGGTGCCCAGCCAGGAGTCATCTGTGAAAGATGAGCTGAGCCCTGCCAAGCCAGACGAAAAGGCACCCAACTTGGTTTCATCTGTGAAAGATGAACTGAACCCAGCGAAGCCAGACGAAAATGTGCCCAGCCCGGAATTATCTGTTATGGATGAGCTAATCCCAGCCAAGCCTGACGAAAAGATGCCTAGCCCGGTTTCATCTGTGAAAGATGAGCTGAGCCCTGCCAAGCCAGTCGAAAAGGTGCCCAGCCCGGTATCATATGTAAAGGATGAGCTGAGCCCAGCGAAGCCAGACGAAAAGGAGCCCAGTCCCGTATCATCTGCAAAGGATGAGCTAAGCCCTGCCAGACCAGACGAAAAGGTGCCCAGCCCAGTATCATATGTAAAGGATGAGCTGAGCCTAGCGAAGGCAGACGAAAAGGTGCCCACCCAGGCATCACCTGTGAAAGATGAGCTGAGTCCTGCCAAGCTAGACAAAAAGGTGCCCAGCCCGGTATCATCTGTTAAGCATGAGCTGATCCCAGCCAAGCCAGACGAAAAGGTGCCCAGCCAGGCGTCATCTGTGGAAGATGAGCTAAGCCCTGCCAAACCAGACGAAAAAGTGCCCAGCCCGGTTTCGTTTGTAAAAGATGAGCTGAGCCCAGCGAAGCCAGACGAAAAGGTGCCCAGCCAGGCGTCACCTGTGACAGATGAGCTGAGTCCTGCCAAGCCAGACGAAAAGGTGCCCAGCCCAGTGTCATCTGTAAAAGATGAGCTGATCCCAGCCAAGCCAGACGAAAAGGAGACCAGCCCAGTATCATCTGCAAAGGATGAGCTCAGCCCAGCCAAGCCAGAAGAAAAGGTGCCCAGCCAGGCGTCATCTGTGGAAGATGAGCTAAGCCCTGCCAAACCAGACGAAAAAGTGCCCAGCCCGGTTTCGTTTGTAAAAGATGAGCTGAGCCCAGCGAAGCCAGACGAAAAGGTGCCCAGTCCCGTATCATCTGCAAAGGATGAGCTAAGCCCTGCCAGACCAGACGAAAAGGTGCCCAGCCAGGCGTCATCTGTGGAAGATGAGCTAAGCCCTGCCAAACCAGACGAAAAAGTGCCCAGCCCGGTTTCGTTTGTAAAAGATGAGCTGAGCCCAGCGAAGCCAGACGAAAAGGTGCCCAGCCAGGCGTCACCTGTGACAGATGAGCTGAGTCCTGCCAAGCCAGACGAAAAGGTGCCCAGCCCAGTGTCATCTGTAAAAGATGAGCTGATCCCAGCCAAGCCAGACGAAAAGGAGACCAGCCCAGTATCATCTGCAAAGGATGAGCTCAGCCCAGCCAAGCCAGAAGAAAAGGTGCCCAGCCAGGCGTCATCTGTGGAAGATGAGCTAAGCCCTGCCAAACCAGACGAAAAAGTGCCCAGCCCAGTATCATATGTAAAGGATGAGCTGAACCTAGCGAAGCCAGACGAAAAGGTGCCCACCCAGGCATCACCTGTGAAAGATGAGCTGAGTCCTGCCAAGCCAGACAAAAAGGTGCCCAGCCCGGTATCATCTGTTAAGCATGAGCTGATCCCAGCCAAGCCAGACGAAAAGGTGCCCAGCCAGGCGTCATCTGTGGAAGATGAGCTAAGCCCTGCCAAACCAGACGAAAAAGTGCCCAGCCCGGTTTCGTTTGTAAAAGATGAGCTGAGCCCAGCGAAGCCAGACGAAAAGGTGCCCAGCCAGGCGTCACCTGTGACAGATGAGCTGAGTCCTGCCAAGCCAGATGAAAAGGTGCCCAGCCCAGTGTCATCTGTAAAAGATGAGCTGATCCCAGCCAAGCCAGACGAAAATGAGACCAGCCCAGTATCATCTTCAAAGGATGAGCTCAGCCCAGCCGAGCCAGAAGAAAAGGTGCCCAGCCAGGCGTCATCTGTGGAAGATGAGCTAAGCCCTGCCAAACCAGACGAAAAAGTGCCCAGCCCGGTTTCGTTTGTAAAAGATGAGCTGAGCCCAGCGAAGCCAGATATAAAGGTGCCCAGCCAGGCGTCGCCTGTGACAGATGAGCTGAGTCCTGCCAAGCCAGACGAAAAGGTGCCCAGCCCAGTGTCATCTGTAAAAGATGAGCTGATCCCAGCCAAGCCAGACGAAAAGGAGACCAGCCCAGTATCATCTGCAATGGATGAGCTTAGCCCAGCCAAGCCAGATGAAAAGGTGCCCAGCCCGGTGTCCTCTGCAAAAGATGAGCTGATCCCAGCCAAGCCAGACGAAAAGGAGACCAGCCCAGTATCATCTGCAAGGGATGAGCTTAGCCTAGCCATGCGAGACGAAAAGGTGTCCAGCTCACAATCATCTGTGAAGGATGAGCTCAGTCCAGTCAAACCAGACGACAAAGTGCCCAGCCAGGCGTCATCTGTAAAAGATGAGCTGATCCCTGCCAAACCAGACGAAAAGGTGTCCAGCCCAGTATCATATGTAAAGGATGAGCTGAGCCTAGCGAAGCCAGACGAAAAGCTGCCCACCCAGGCGTCACCTGTGAAAGATGAGCTGAGTCCTGCCAAGCCAGACAAAAAGGTGCCCAGCACGGTATCATCTGTAAAGCATGAGCTGATCCCAGCCATGCCAGACGAAAAGGAGCCTAGCCCCATATCATCTGCAAAGGATGAGCTCAGCCCAGCCATGCCAGACGAAAAGGTGCCCAGCCAGGCGTCATCTGTGGAAGATGAGCTGATCCCAGCCAAGCCAGACGAAAAGGAGACCAGCGCAGTATCATCTGCAAGGGATGAGCTTAGCCCAGCCATGCCAGACGAAAAGGTGTCCAGCTCACAATCATCTGTGAAGGATGAGCTCAGTCCAGTCAAACCAGACGACAAGGTGCCCACCCAGGCGTCACCTGTGAAAGATGAGCTGAGTCTTGCCAAGCCAGACCAAAAGGTGCCCAGCCAGGTATCATCTCTAAAGGATGAGCTGATCCCAGCCAAGCCAGACGAAAAGGAGACCAGCCCAGTATCATCTGCAAGGGATGAGCTTAGCCCAGCCAAGCCAGACGAAAAGGTGCCCAGCCCGGTATCATATGTTAAGGATGAGCTGAGCCCAGCGAAGCCAGACGAAAAGGTGCCCACCCAGGCGTCACCTGTGAAAGATGAGCTGAGTCTTGCCAAGCCAGACCAAAAGGTGCCCAGCCCGGTATCATCTCTAAAGGATGAGCTGATCCCAGCCAAGCCAGACGAAAAGGAGCCTAGCCCCATATCATCTGCAAAGGATGAGCTCAGCCCAGCCAAGCCAGACCAAAAGGTGCCCAGCTCAGTATCATCTGCGAAGGATGAGCCGAGTCCAGGAAAGCCAGACGAAAAAGCGCCCAGCCCGATATTATCAGTGAAAGATGAGCTGAGCCCTGCCAAGCCAGACGAAAAGGTGCCCAGCCCGGTTTCATCTCTGAAAGATGAGTTGAGCCCAACGAAGCCAGACGAAAAGGTCTCCAGCTCGTTATCACCTGCAAAGGATGATCTAAGTCCAGCCAAGCCAGACGAAAAGGTGCCCAGCCCGTTATTACCTGCAAAAGATGAACTAAGTCCAGCCAAGCCAGACGAAAAGGTGCCCAGCACAGTATCATCTGCGAAGGATGAGCTAAGTCCAATCAAACCAGACGAAAAGGTGACTAGCCAGGCGTCATCTGTGAAAGAAGAGCAGAGCCTAGCTAAGGTAGATGAAAAGTTACCCAGCCCGAAGTCCCATGTAAAGGATGAGGTAAGCCCAGCCAAGACAGACGAAAAGGTGCCCAGCCCGGTATCATCTGCGAAGGATGAGCCGAGTCCAGCGAAGCCAAACGAAATGGTGCGTGGCCTGGTTTCATCTGTGGAGGATGAGCTAAGCCCAGTCAAACCAGACGAAAAGGTGCCCAGCTCGGTATTCCCAGGCAAGGATGAGCTCAGCCCAGGCAAGCCAGATGAAAAGATGCCCAGCCCGGTTTTATCTGTGAAAGATGAGCTCAGCCCAACGAAGCCTGACGAAAAGGTGCCCAGCTCAGTATTATCTGTGAAGGATGAGCCGAGTCCAGGAAAGCCAGACGAAAAATCGCCCAGCCCGATATTATCAGTGAAAGATGAGCTGAGCCCAACCAAACAAGACGAAAAGGTGCCCAGCCCGATATTATCAGTAAAAGATGAGCTGAGCCCCGCCAAGACAGACGAAAAGGTGCCCAGCCCGGTTTCATCTGTGAAAGATGAGCTCAGCCCAACGAAGCCTGACGAAAAGGTGCCCAGCTCAGTATCATCTGCGAAGGATGAGCCGAGTCCAGGAAAGCCAGATGAAAAAGCGCCCAGCCCGATATTATCAGTGAAAGATGAGCTGAGCCCTGCCAAGCCAGACGAAAAGGTGCCCAGCCCGATATTATCAGTGAAAGATGAGCTGAGCCCCGCCAAGCCAGACGAAAAGGTGCCCAGCCCGGTTTCATCTGTGAAAGATGAGCTCAGCCCAACGAAGCCTGACGAAAAGGTGCCCAGCTCAGTATCATCTGCGAAGGATGAGCCGAGTCCAGGAAAGCCAGATGAAAAAGCGCCCAGCCCGATATTATCAGTGAAAGATGAGCTGAGCCCTGCCAAGCCAGACGAAAAGGTGCCCAGCCCGGTTTCATCTGTGAAAGATGAGCTGAGCCCAACGAAGCCAAACGAAAAGGTGTCCAGCCTGGTATCGTCTACAAAGGATGAGCTGATCCCAGACAAGCCAGACGAAAAGGTCCCCAGCCCGTTATCACCTGCAAAGGATGAACTAAGTCCAGACAAGCCAGACGAAAAGGTCGCCAGCCCGTTATCACCTGCAAAGGATGAACTAAGCCCAACCAAGCCAGATGAAAAGGTGCCCAGCTCAGTATCATCTGCGAAGGATGAGCTAAGTCCAATCAAACAAGACGAAAAGGTGCCCAGCCAGGCGTCATCTGTGAAAGAAGAGCAGAGCCTAGCCAAGGTAGACCAAAAGTTACCCAGCCCGAAGTCCCATGTAAAGGATGAGGTAAGCCCAGCCAAGACAGATGAAAAAGTGCCCAGCCCGGTATCATCTGCGAAGGATGAGCCGAGCCCAGTCAAACCAGACGAAAAGGTGCCCAGCTCGGTATTCCCAGGGAAGGATGAGCTCAGCCCATGCAAGCCAGATGAAAAGGTGCCCAGCCCGGTTTTATCTGTGAAAGATGAACTCAGCCCAACGAAGCCTGACGAAAAGGTGCCTAGCTCAGTATCATCTGCGAAGGATGAGCCGAGTTTAGGAAAGCCAGACGAAAAAGCGCCCAGCACGATATTATCAATGAAAGATGAGCTGAGCCCAACCAAGCTAGACGAAAAGGTGCCTAGCTCGATATCATCAGTGAAGGATGAGCTAAGCCCAGCCAAGCCAGATAAAAAAGTATCCAGCCCGGTATCATCTGTGAAGGTTGAGCCAAGCCTACCTAAGTCAGATGAAAAGGTGAAAGACGAGCTTAGCCCAGCCAAGCTAGACGAAAAGGCACCCAGCCCAGTATCACCTTTGAAGGATGAGCTAAGCCCAGCTAAGCCATTTGAAAAGTTGCCCAGCGCGATATCATCTGTGAAGGATGAGCTAAGCCCAGCAAAGCCAGATGAAAAGACGTCCAGCCCGGCGTCATCCGTGAAGGATGAGCTAAGCCTAGCCAAGCTAGAAGAAAAGGCTTCCAGCTTGGTATCATCTGCAAAGGATAAGTTAAGCCCAGCTAGACCAGACGAAAAAGTGGCAATCCCAGTGTCATCTCTAAAGGACGAACATAGGTCAGTTAAACTAAATGAAGAGATACCAAGTCTAGAAGCATCTGAAAAAGACAAAGTTAGCCCAGTTAAACAAGATGAAAAGGTACCTAGCCTTAAAAAACCTGCTGAAACGGAGAGTCCAGACAAACAAGTGCTTAAACCAATCAAACTTGATTTAGTTTCAAGTTTCAAGACACAAAGCCCAGTAGAATCTGATGAAGAAGTACTCAGTCCAGCGTTAATGGATGATACTGAGCTTGCCGATTATAAAGAGCTAAACTCAGTCAAGTTTGATGTAAAAGGTTCCAGTTCAATCAAACTTGATGGCACAGCACCCGGCTCTACCCACCTTGATGAAAAAGAGTCAAGCCCTGCAAAAACCGACGAGAAGGCAGCCAGTCTGGAAAAATCTGATGAACAGGTCCTCGCCAAAGCTGTTAAAAAGACCCTGACAGTTTTAGACAGAGAAACACCAAGCCCAACTCATGAAGAATTAGAAATTGAAAAGATATTACAAGATTTTCAACCGGTAGGCGAGACAGAAGAAGACACAACTACTCAGATAATTACAATAACTGAACAAGGTCTCGTCATTAAGCGAAAAATAATAATAACTACTATCATTCAAGAATACTCTAATATAAGCAAAACTATTACCAAATATAAAATTACTGTTATCTCTATGGAGGCAGACGAATATCCAGATGGTAAACAATCCAGTAGAACTTTCAAAGAGATATCAATTACTGACATAAGACCTAAAATGAGCACAGTAAAAATTGCGGTAAAAGAACCTACTCCAGTAACTGATGAAGTTATTACATGTCTTAAATTACCGTTAAGTCAAGATCTGCATGATACCACTGATGAAAAGCTAGATGAAAAAAAACCGATCCCAGATCAATCTGAAGAGATTGCTACTCCAATCAAGACCGGTGAAGAAGAACCTGGCCCAATAAAATCTGATAAGAAGGCAGCAAGCCCAGTCAAGTCCGATGAAAAGCTTGTTAGCCCAATCGAGCAAGATGAAAAAAAACGAATGTTGGAAAAACCTGATGAGAAAGAGCCTAGGCCATACAAACCTGGTGAAGAGGAGACTAAACCTGTAAAACTTGACGACAAGGTTGCTAGTCCAATCGAAACAAGTGAGAAACAACTTAGACCTGATATACCTGATGTGAAGGACCCTAGCTCTGACAAATCTGATGAGAAGGTTGCTAGTCCCGTGAAGCCAGATGAGAAAGAACCTGACCCCTTCACGCAAGATCAGAATAACCTTGGCTTTGACACATCTGATAAAGAAGCGCCCAGTCCTAGCAAGACTGATGTTAAGGTCCCTTGCCCTGCTAAACTGGATGAAAAAGCACCTAGCCCAATCAATGAGTTAGTTCTTCAAGAAAAACTAGTAAAACCATTAAAACTGGACGTTGTGTCCGTACTTCCTGAACACGACAAAGAAGCCCTTAGCCCTGCCAAATCTGATGAGAAGGAGCCTACTTCTGTCAAACCTGATGAGGGAGCTGCTAGTCATGTCAAACCTGATGAAAATGTTGCTATTCTAGGCAAGGCAGGTGAGAAAGTTGCTAACCAAATCAAGCCAGCTGAGAAAGAACCAAGCCCTGACAAACCTGAAGATGCTAGTCCAATCAAGCCAGGTGAAACAAAACCTGGCTCTGTTAAGCCTGATGAAAAGGATGTTAGCCTTGCCAAATCGGATCTAGAAGAACCCAGCTCTGTCAAACGAGACGAGGAGGAGGCTAGCCTTGTCAAAGCTGATGATAAGGAACCTAGCCTTGTTAAGGGTTATGAGAAGGAACATAGTCCCATCAAAGCTTCAGAGAAAGAAATTCATACTATAGAAGAAAAACAAGAGGAAAAACTATCAAAGCCGTTAAAGTTGGACGTTGTATCCATACTTTCCTCACCGGAAAAATTACCAGAGATAAAATCTGATGTGAAGTCAGATGAAAAGGTGCCTAGTGCGGAAGTTCAAGATGAAAAACTACCTAGCTCTGCTAGTCCAGTAAAACCAGATGAGAAAGTTGCTATGAAGCCCGATGACAAAGAGCTTACCCCCGAAAAGCCAGATAAGAAGCCTGGTAGCTCAGTGAAACCTGGTGAAAAGACTGCTAGCCCAATCAAGCCATTTGAGAAAGAACTTAGCAAAGACAAGTCCGAAGAGAAAGAATCAATCTCCAACAAGCCCGATGAGAGGGTTGCTGGTCTAATCAAGACTGGTGAAAAGGCAACAAGCCCAGTCATGCCTGATGAGAAAAAACCTGTCCCCGACAAGCCTGATGAGACGGTTGCTAGTCCAATCAAGCCGGATGAGAAAGAACCTATCCCCGACAAGCCTGGTGAGAAAGTACCTAGCCCAGTCAAGCCTGATGAGAAGGTTGCTAGTCCAATCAAGCCGGATAAAAAAGAACCTATCCTCGACAAGCCTGATGAGAAAAAACCTAGCCTCGAAAAGTCTGATAAGAAGGGTGCTATTGCAATTAAGCTTGACGAGAAGGCAGCTAGCTCAATCAAGTCTGATGAGAAAGAACCTATTCTCGACAAGTCTGAAGTGAAGGTTGCTAGTGCAATCAAGTTTGGCGAGAAGGCTGCTAGCCCAGTCAAGCCTGATGAGAAAGATTCTAGCCCAGTCAAGCCAGATGAAAAGGCCGCTAGCCTTGTCAAAGCTGAGAAAAAGCCACCTAGTTTTGTTAAGCCTGGTGAGAAGGAACCTTGCCCAGTCAAGCCAGATGAGAAGGCAGCTAGCCCAATCAAGCCTGGTGAGAAGGAACCTTGCCCAGTCAAGCCAGATGAGAAGGCAGCTAGCCCAATCAAGCCGGATGAGAAGGAACCGATTCCCGACCAGCCTGAAGAGAAGGTTGCTAGTGCCATCAAGCTTAATGAGAAGGCAGTTAGCCCAGTCAAGCCTGACGAAAAGGTAGCTAGCTCTATCAAACATGACGAGAAAGAGCCTAGCCGAGTCATACCAGAAGAGAAGACCGCTAGTCCTGTTAAACCTGACGAGAAACCTACCCCAATCAAGCCTGGTGAGAAGGCAGCGAGCCCAGACAAAATTGATGAAAAGGCAACAAGTCCAGTCAAGCCGGATGAGAAAAAATCTATCCCTGATAAGCCTGAGGAAAAACTAGACTTAAAAATCGATGCAAAGGAGCTTAGCCATACCACAGTAGAGAAAGAGTTATCAAGTCCAGGAAAACTTGGTGACAAGGAGTCTGCCACTGTCGAGCCCGATGAAAAAACAATTGATTCCTTTTTTGGAGAAAAAGTTGTGAGGCCGTTACAACAAGATGTTGTTTCTGCACTTACTAAACCGGAAGACGTTAAGCAAAGTGCCCCCAAACCCGAAAGTAAGACACCTAGCTCAGATGAAACTGGGGAAAAGCTTAGCCCCGCGGAATCAGATGACAAGACACCCGTTTCATTAAAGTCTGAAAAGAAAGCACCAACTCCAGAGAAGCTTGACAATGGACATCTCAGTCCCAGTAGCCCAATACAAGAAAAATCTTTCTCATTCTTTGGTGATAAGGAAATAGAAGAAAAACTGAAGGGTTTCAAACCAATGGGCGAATCAGAAGAAAAAACTATCACTCAATATCTAACAATAACCGTAGAAGGTGTCGTTATCACGCGTACATTTATTATCACTACGATTGTTCAAAAATACTACAGTGTTACGAGAACTACAGTGATGTACAAGATCATGATCGTTACTGTAGAAGAAGATGAACTACCAGATGGTACTAAAGTCAGCAGAACATACACAAAAACTTCACTAAGTGACTCTAAACCTACCTTAGAACAACTAATGCAACTTGTTAAGGCGCTAAGTGACGAACAGCATAAGGAAATTCAACCCATTCTCAAGACAAGAGAAACTATAACCATGCCCCTTGGTTTTCCATCGGTGTTGACCAAATCAGATGAAATAGTAGAAAGTCTCGAACATGACGACAAAATGGCAGACAAGCCTATTCAGAAAAAAACTAGCTTAGGCAAGCCCGATAAAGAAGAGCCTAGCACAGATCATCCTGACAAGAAAGCAACTATCCAAATCAAACCAGAAGAAAAGGCTGTTAGTTCAATCAAGCCTGATGAGAAAGAATCTATCCTAGTCAAACGTGACGAAGAGCTAGCTAGCCCAAGGAAACCAGAAGAGGAACCAGCTAGCCCAATTCAACCTTATGAGATTGAACTTAGCCCAGTCAAACCAGATGAGAAAGCAGACAGCTCTGACCAACCTGATGAAAACGCAGATAGACCAGTCAAGCCTGACGAGAAGGCAGGCAGCTTAATCAATCCTGATGAAAAAGCAGCCAGTCCAATAGAGCAACATGAGAAAGCAACTAGCCCAATAATGCCAGATGAGAAGGTTGCCAGCCCTATTAAACCTGAAGAAAAGGCAGCAAGCCCAGACAAACCTGAGGAGAAGGCAGCTAGTTTTGTCAAACCTGACAAGAAAGAACCTGGCCCAGTCATGCCAGATGAGAAAGCAGCTAGCCCTATCAAACCTGATGAGAAAATAGCTAGCCCTGTCAAACTTGACGTAAAGGCAGCTAGCCCAGTCAAACCTGACGAAAAGTCAGTCAGCCCTGTCAAACATGATGAAAAAATGCCTAGCCCAGTCAAGTCAGATGAGAAGGCTACTAGCCCTGTCAAACCTAACGATAAAGAACCAAGTCCAGTCAAGCCAGATAAGATGTTAGCTGGCTCTGTTAAACCTGAAGAGAAGGCAGCAACCCCAGACAAGCCTGAGAAGGAAACTGCTAGCTCTGCCAAACCTGACGAGAAAGTGCCTAGCCGAGTCAAGCCAGATGAGAAGGCTGCTAGCCCTGTCAAACCTGACGAGAAAGAACTTAGCCCAATAAAGCCAGATGAGAAGGTAGCTACCTCTGTTAAACCAGAGGAGAGCCCAGACAAACCTGAGGAGAAAGCAACAAGTTTTGTCAAACTTGACAAGGAAGAATCTAGCCCAGTCTTGTCAGATGAGAAAGCAGCTAGCCCTGTCAAACTTGACGAAAAGGCAGCTAGCCCAGTCAAACCTGACGAAAAGGCAGCTAGTCCTGTCAAATATGACGAGATAGAGCCTAGCCTAGTCAAGCCAGATGAGGAAGCAACTAGCCCAGTCAAGTCTGACGGAAAAACAGCTAGCCCAGTCAAGCCAGATGAGAAAGTAGCCGGCTCTGTTAAACCTGAAGAGAAGGCAGCAACCCCAGACAAGCCTGAGAAGGAAACAGCTAGCTCTGCCAAACCTGACGAGAAAATGCCTAGCCGAGTCAAGCCAGATGAGAAGGCTGCTAGCCCTGTCAAACCTGACGAGAAAGAACTTAGCCCAATAAAGCCAGATGAGAAGGTAGCTACCTCTGTTAAACCAGAGGAGAGCCCAGACAAACCTGAGGAGAAAGCAACAAGTTTTGTCAAACTTGACAAGGAAGAATCTAGCCCAGTCTTGTCAGATGAGAAAGCAGCTAGCCCTGTCAAACTTGACGAAAAGGCAGCTAGCCCAGTCAAACCTGACGAAAAGGCAGCTAGTCCTGTCAAATATGACGAGATAGAGCCTAGCCCAGTCAAGCCAGATGAGGAAGCAACTAGCCCAGTCAAGTCTGACGGAAAACCAGCTAGCCCAGTCAAGCCAGATGAGAAGGCAGCTAGCCCTATCAAACCTGTTGGGAAAATAGCTGTTCCTGTCAAACTTGACGTAAAGTCAGCTAGCCCAGTCAAACCTGACGAAAAGTCAGCCATCCCTGTCAAATATGATGAAAAAGTGCCTAGCCCAGTCAAGTCAGATGAGAAGGCTGCTAGCCCTGTCAAACCTGACGATAAAGAACCAAGCCCAGTCAACCCAGATGAGAAAGTAGCCGGCTCTGTTAAACCTAAAGAGAAGGCAGCAAGCCCAGACAAGCAAGAGAAGGAAACAGCTAGCTCTGTCAAACGTGACGAGAAAGAATCGAGCTCATTCAAACCAGGCGAAAAGGCAGTTAGCCCTGTCAAATATGACGAGAAAGTGCCTAGCCCAGTCAAGCCAGATGAGAAGGCTGCTAGCCCTGTCAAACCTGATGAGAAAGAACCTAGCCCAATAAAGCCAGATGAGAAGGTAGCCACCTCTGTTAAACCAGAAGAGAGCCCAGACACAAAAGAAACTAGCTCAGACAAGCTTGACGAGAAGGCTGCCAGGACAGTCAAACCTGATAAGGATGAACTGACAAGCTCTGTCGAGGGTATTGAAACAGAAAGACCAGAAAAATCTGAAGTAACTAAAAAGGAAATTGAAACAAAGTCAAAAGATGACGAAAAAGACATAGATGAAAAAGAATTCTTTAATGATGATGAACCTACGCCCGTTACAAGTGAAAAGTCAACACCTGAAACATATTTTTCTGCACAAAAAGACGAAAAAGAAAGGCAGATCATAGAAGAAAAAGTTGTCCAAAAATCAATGGCTCCAGTAGCAGCTGATGTCTTAAAAAAACCTACAGAAGAAAATTTTGAACTGCAAGACCTAGACGCGGAAGAAAAAGATATTTACGAAGATGGTGAATCAATTAGTGAAGATAGTCAAGTATTGGAAAGAGTTGATATCAAAACAGAATCACTTGCTCAGGTAACAGCTATGAAAATGCAACCTTTACTGAGTCACACTGAAGGAACGCTAAAACAAGGAACACATTTTGTTTCTAAGTTAGAGCCTAGCCTTAAGGAAACTGTCAGCAAGCCACATGAGATCAAGAAGAGATCTGTTCCAGATGATAAGTCTGCTAAAGATTCTCTTGATAGCTTGACAGATGGTTTTACTCCCATACCGCATGGTAGCAGTTCCGAAGATGTGTCTAAAGAAACCAGTCTTGAAGAAAAGTACAGTTTTGAAGAATCTGAAAAGAAATCTCTCAAAGACAAGCTTTACTCTGAAGACACTTCTAGCCAAAAGCTTGAATCTCTCACATTTGATGATTCCATTACTTCAACATTGAAAGATACTGATATGACAAAGGTATATGATGGGAAAATGGAGGAACTTGGGTCACCAAAAGATGAAATACCACTTTCAGAAGCATCAGACTCAGGAGTGCACAGTATACCCATTGATTTAGGAGCAAGTGAGGATAAAAGTATATCACAAGCACTGAAGGATAGTGCTGAACATCTTATGGAATCTATACATAAAGCATTTGGAGAAGATACCGTACAACAGGGTATCAAGACAGAAAGCGTAGAATCTTTGGTCAGGGTATCTACTCCCCCAACGGTGCCAGTTAGTCCACTTCCAAAGACTCCTAGTAGCTTCCAGGATGTGAAAATCAGTGATGGAGTTCAAAGCGAAGTTACATACGATAAATCTGATGGCAGCGAAGAAACAATCACAAAAGTGGTTCACGTCGGAGATGATGTTCTAACTCAGAGAATTTCAACATCCACTGAGAAAGTACCTAAAAAAGCAACTGCCCTTATAGAAGACGAATCTGATCTCTTATCTTTAATGCAAAATGTGGGAAAGATCAAAACAGAAACGGACACCGTCACAAAGATCATTAAAGAAGGTGAAAATGTTGTCACTCAGACTATAACTACTGTCACTACTAAAGAAGTAATATCAAGAGAAGATGGCACACCACAAAACATTAAGACTACGATAGAAACAACCACACTTAGCAAAGGATCTGATGGTTCTACTACCACAATAAAAGACACACAAACATTACTCTCAGAATGTTCTTCCAGCCTTAGATCTACCTCATCCATGGATTTGTACGCCAAAGACCGAACAGATAAGGAATATTTAGAAAACGAAGAAAAGTTTGAAATTAGAGATTTGTCTGACAAACGCGAGTCTTCCGTCCCAAAAGATGTAGAATCCCTCAAATCCTTTTTAAGTGAGACTGACGATTCAGATGACAACATTGAAGATACAATCATCGATACTGATGTTAGTAAACGAATAATTAAGGAAAATAACAAAGATATTGTAGAAACTGTAACAACAACTACTAAAAAAGAAACCATTAAAGTAAGTGACCATAAAAAGATAATTCGGACTACAGTCGAAACAAACGTCACTAAAGAACACTCCGATGGATCAAGAGATGTACAGAAGAATGTTGAAGTTAAGACTGAAGAAATTATTTTAGATTCTAGCAGTAATTTAGACAGTATACTGAGCGATTTTACAATTTGTGGTAACTCTGAAGAAAGTGTTGCTACAACAACAGAAGATATTAAACAGGAGACCTTTACCATCAAACGAACAATCGTCACAAGGGTAGTCAAAACAAAGTATGGTGATAAACAAGGCGTACCTAAAAAACTCAAGACTGACACAACCATCACTACAACTGATGATTATCCTGACGGTTCATCTCGCACTAAAGTTGATAGTAGTACATCTCTGACAGATATTGAAGTAGAATCTGTGGAAAGCCCTGAACTACAAGATTTAAAAATAGAAAGCAAAGCAGTTGAAACTGACAAAAATGAAAAAACTGTAATTATTAATGGTAAAAGTGCTCTGCAAATTGTAACGACAACCACAACGCAAGAAATCTTTTGCTCATTCGATAGGAGTAAAAGAAAGCTCAAGACTACCGTAGAAACTGTGACAGAGACCATGCTTCCCGATGGAATGACGGAAGTCACTAAAGACGTCAAAGTATCTATTTCAGATATCGGAATACACGCTGTAGACGAAAGCCTTGAAGGCTTTGAATCAATTGGCAAACCCAAAGAAGAGACTACAACAAAAACCGAAATAGTTACAGAAGCAGGTAAAACTATTAAGAGAACAACAACAATAACTACTACTATCCAAGAATACACTAACACTTCCAAAAGCATAAAGCGAATTAAAACGATAGTTAAAACGGTCGTTGAAGATGAACACCCAGACGGCTCTGTAATCAAAAAGACCAGTGAAAAAATTTCGCTCTTAGATGAAAATCTTACAGAAATGCAAGATGAAGACGCCGATCCTGATACTCAAAAAATAGAAGCCATTCTAAAGGAACTGGTTCCATCCGAACCAGAAGTCAGTGAAAACGTAGAAACAGAAGAAATTAAAGAAAATAACATAACCATCTTTAGAAATATTACTACTAAGATCGTTAAGACTATATACACAGACAATCAAGGACTATCAAAAAAACTTAAGACGGTAACAACAGTCACAACCAGTGATAAATATCCTGATGGCACTAGTAATGTTACCGTTGATACGAGCACCTCAATCACTGACACAAGTGTTGAAGAAATTCTAACAAAGAAAAAAGAACATACAGAAGAGAGCACTTTGCCAGAACTAAAGGAAAAATCCTTATTACCAGTTGTCAATGGAGTTTATGACCATCCCGCAGAAGACAGTCTTATAGAGGAGAAACCAAAAACCGGTGACAAAATTCCTTTCGATGATGGATTGACATCAACTGACGAAAGCACTAGTGAAAGTGGTAAAGTAGATGATGCTCTCAAGGAGTTTACACCAGTTGGTGAGCCAGAAGTAAGTGAATCCAGCGAAACCGTGGAGATCAAGGATAAGGGCATAACTATCAAGAGAACTATTGTTACTAGAATAGTCAAGACTAAGTACTCTGACAAACAAGGCAATCTTAAAAAACTGAAGACTGTTACCACTCTTACCACAACTGATTACTACCCAGATGGCTCAGCGCGAACCATTGTTGAAAGCAGTACTTCAGTAACAGACATAGAAGTAGAAACAACCGATGCAGTCGAAGAAGGATTTGATCCCATTGGTGAGCCAATAGAAGACACAACCACTGAAACTAAAACTGTCACTGAAGATGGTATTGTCATCAAAAGAAAAATAACTATCACGACAACAGTACAAGAGTATGCAAACACTGATCAAAATATTAAGAGAACTAAAACCACAGTCAGGACAGTGTCAGAAGATGAATACCCCGACGGATCGGTTGTTACAAGAGCCAGTGAAAAAATCTCGTTAGTCGATGAGGGTCTAAAGACTATTGAGCCCACTGCAGAAGAGCAAACTGAGATAAGAAAATTAGAATCTGCTCTCAAAGATTTACTACCTTTGGGAGAACTTGAAGTAAGTGAGGATACAGATGTAAAAGAATTAAAAGAAAACGGTGTACAAATTAGAAGAATTATTAACACCAAGGTAGTTAAAACTAAATACGCTGATGGTCAGCACGTATTAAGAAAATTAAAGACAGTTAAAACGGTAACAACAACTGACGAATATCCTGACGGTGCTGCAAGAACAACTGTGGACACCAGCACATCCGTCTGTGACATAAAAGATGAACATCGGCAAGTCCCTAGCCAACAGGTGGTAGGCTATGAGCAAATTGGAGACGTGCAAATTAATGTGGAAACTAAAAATAATGTTATAATAAGAGACGGCAAAGAACTTGAACAAATTATTACAATTCAAACAACAAAAGAAGTTCTTGAGTCACAACAAGAAGATGGAAAGAAAAAGGTAAGGATAACTGTAGAAACTGAGAGTCAAATTGCATTACCCGACGGCAATACAGAAATCACAAGAGACAAAAAAGTGACACTAGATGATTATAAAACCGAAACATTCTATGAAAATCTTACGGGATTTATTGAAATCGGTAAACCAACAGAGTCAGTCCAAACTGAAGAAGATTCAGTAATTGAAAATGGCGTAAAAATCAACAGAAAAATGACAGTAGTAACGATTAAACAAGAATTCGAAAACACGGTAACACGTTCTAGGAAAGTCAAAACTATAATCAAATGTGAGACTGAAGACGAACACCCTGATGGTACTGTGATTACCAAGAAAAAAGAAACGGTAACTATCACTGACATAGCCGGTTACTCTGAAAGACAAATGGACAATGTTCCGGAACGTCCTGAAGAACTACACAAAGGTGACACTGAAATTGTGGAAAGTTTGACCGAGGATCTAGATGTTAAAAACGAAATTATAGAGCGTGGTTCCATTACTATCAAGCGTAAAATCACAATTGCAACAAAACGAGAATTTTTGGCTAGCAATGATGTAAATATTAAACGCGTGCGAACCACGGTCGAAACAACTACTGTGGATGAATTCCCTGACGGAGCAACAGAAACAACTAAAGATGTAAAAATAACTGTTTCCGAATTCCAAAAAACATCTGACAGTGACCTACAAGCCGCGCTACAGGGATTAGTCCCCACGGGAAAGATCAAGACATCTGTTGATAAGAAAATCAACATCATTAAGTCAGACCATGGCGAAAAAATTACTCAGACAATTACGACTAACGTGACGAAAGAAGAACTAAGCAATAGTAAAACGAATGACGTCGCGGTTAAAACAGTCACAGAAACTGTTACTGAAAACGCAAAAGATGATGGCACAGTCGAAACAACGAAAGATGTCCGCACACAAATAACGTATTTACCTCCAGGGACCGGTCTTGACGATTGGTCTCCAGAAGAGCTCGAAGAAATAGAAAAACAACCAGTTGCACAAGAAGAAAGTCAAGTACTAGATGATAGACTTGCAGTCAATCAATTACCACTTGAATCAAAAGACAAACCAGAGCAGAAACCAAAGAAGCAACGCTCTCCCGTGGGAGAAATAACAACAGAAACAAACACCTACACAAAAGTTATAAAAGAAGGTGACAATGAAATCACACAGACCGTTACTGTGGTGACCACAAAGGAGGTGATTAGCCCTGAAAAAATTAAGATTACTGTCGAAACTACTACAGTTAGCAAGAGCAGTGACGGTGTCACTAAGACTACCAAATCCACTAAAACTACAATTTCAGAGTTTAGAGAGGAATTTGAAGAAACCGTTGACACTGGTGAAAGTGAGAAGTCGTTCTCTAAACTCTCCTCGAAGACTGGTGATATGCGAAGCTCGTCAGCAGCTAGCGATGATCTCGATCACCCCGGTATATCTTCCCCACCATCCGATATCAGCTCAAGAGGTTCTCGGGCTGCTACTCATGTTTGGGGTACTGAAAGTGGCAGTGGAATGTATTATAGCGATGAAGACGGTCAGGGCAGCCCCAGCAGTACCAAATCACAAGTTGCACACTCTCCGAGATCCAATCTTAGTTTTGAACTAGACACTGCAAAGTCGCAACAGGAATTTTTTGAGAAAGACATCATGTCAACCTCAGTTTATGGACAACTCCCTGAAGATGATTCCTATAAATCATCACCACATTCCGAAGTAACTACGACTGAAGTTAGTACTGGCTCTACGACAAAAATTACGGAAGCTTTCTTAACTAAAGAGAGATCTGAACATTTAAAACACAGCGATGCTACTTTCTTGAAAGAAGCTGATGAGCATTTTGAGAAGGCCATCGAAGAACACAAGAAGGTTAGCGGATCTCAAGTAATTTCAAACATAACCGCTAAATATGAGCTTGGTTCTAAATTCCATCAAAGTTCGACCCATTCTTATGAGGAAGAAAGTACAATTACATTGAAAGATATTAAATCAGAGTCAAAGAAAGTGGCCGAAAGCAGTTCATCAAGCATGCAGGAATCTAAGAAAGAAAAATCGGAACTTACCAGTGACACTAGTAAACCATCTAAAGACCCTATCGAGTCTTGGGGAAAGCCACTTGGTCTGCCAAGTCCAATTGGAGCGCCAACTCAGCAAGATGGGAAAAGTACTCCTAAGAAGCAAACAAGTTCGACCATATTGAACAAGAATAAGATCAACCAGGAGAAGAGCAAGGAAGCGAAGAGTCGTGCCTCGGAGTCACCGAGCAAGAAGAAGGCACCGGCACCAGTTTACATGGAACTGACCTACGTGCCCCATCATGGCAACTCGTACTACTCAGCCATTGAATTCTTTAAGAGAGTCCGCGCACGCTACTACGTGTTCTCCGGCACTGAGCCATCGAAGGAGATCTACAACGCCCTGCTCGATGCCAAGAAGACATGGGAAGATAAAGATTTAGGTAAGATACACTTTTATTTACACAAATTATGAATGGTGTGTTCCACAATGATAATCAAAAACACGTAAACTCTAAAAACTTGAATTCTCTTTTGCTGATTTTACAGGGTTTGGTAATAAGAAAAAATAAATATTTCTATATATCGTGGATGAATTCGGTACAAAATATGTATTTTGAACAACAGATATCAGTACTCTAAAACGCGTAACACCTATTTCACCGATCACTATCACTACATATTATAAAACAAAATCTCCCGCCGCGTCTGTCTGTCCCTATGTATGCTTAGATCTTTAAAACTACGCAACGGATTTTGATGCGGGTTTTTTTAATAGATAGAGTGATTCAAGAGGAAGGTTTTAGTATATAATTTTGTAATTAATTGTAATATTATTTTAGAGCTAGTTGGGCGACGTGTTAGGTACTGGTTAAATACAAGCATTCCCGTGGACAGAGATGACACAAAATGCCTATCAGAACTTACTACTTCGTTATTATATGAAAGTAGAATTTCAACTAAAATTTTCTTTTCGTCTAATAGTGAACGAAAAAACAAGTAGCCAAATTTCTCCCTATGCAAGTACCTAAAATGACACAAATTAATATAGTAGGTTGGGCAAATGGTTCGGAAAGTATATATGCGAAAAACACACAACCTTAATGTTTTTGAAACCTCAAAACCTAGCGCTATCGGACTAATAGTAATATAAGGTTAAAAAGATTGAACAAAATACCTTTATGCAGCAGTGAGACATCATAATAGTCTCATAAAGCTAATACTCTCTTAAGTAATAAATGTTGTCTCTGTCCCTTACAGAAGTCACCATAATCCCTACGTACGACACCGACGTCCTTGGCTACTGGGTGACAGAGAACGAGGAGGCTCTCGAGAAGTACAAGATCGACCTCTCGCCGTCTGCCTCTCGGTGTACCATCAACCTCCAGGATCACGAGACTTCGTGTGCGGCCTATAGACTCGAGTTCTAGGTTTCGGGTCTATTTGTAGCCTTCTCATCGAAGAAGTGAGCCGCTAACGTGGAGTCGACGCTTACGAACCGAATGAACCAAAGAAAAGTGTAATTGTTGTTGTAGAAAAAAAAGGCTGTGATATGAAAAGAAACGCTCGTAAGCCTTGACTCTTGGGGCCACTCCTCCGTGTGAGAGTGTTCGCAAATAGATGCTGAATTTTTGTGATATATGAATGCAATTAACAGACTGCTAAAGAGTTTGATAAAATCTTAGTTAATAATGAAAGTAACGATAATGAAATGAAAACGAAAACGAAAGTGCTGGTGTCAAAATGTGTTGTGCAACCCACGGCCGATTCGTAACTCCCAAACTGACAGTGTCCTAACCACATCCAATTGTAAAGTCAATAACCAATTCTCGACCTAAGAACAGAGACGTCCATTTTTTTCTAAAAACAACTGTTTTCTAGTAGCTTGCCATTTAAAATATATTTCTGATGATGTTTTAAAATTTGGTCTTATACAAAACTGTAGTGCTTTTATACATGATATTTAGCGTAACCAGTCCATTTTGTTTAGCCAAAACACCGCATTGCGATCAAAATTTTTGGGGGAATTAAAAAGAAAAATTATTTTGCTATCGCCGTTTGTAATTTACAAATTGTACAAAATGTCTTAGCGGCAATTCTTTTGTTTAGCGTAGTCGCTTTAAAAGGACGTGATTAACCCATGAATGTCATTCTAACTGACGTTAACATAAAACCTGATGGTACTTTTATAAAGGTTTAAAATAAAGATATACCTACTTATAAACAAATGTTGTCTTATAAAGACATCCTTAAATGTAAAGTCACTCGTCGGACTAGTGCTATGTGCACTAGTTTGTATTAATGTGTGTTAGATGAGACTTATTATTACAACTCTAGAACGACAAAGATGACTTCCCATGTCAGCCTGTACCTCGTAAGTAATTCAGTTAGATGTAAGGAGTGACGTTTTCCACATTTGTTTTCAACTCGAGCTTATTTCCCTGCGATTATATACAGACGAATGGTGACGATCGATTGCAGGATTCAAAGTAACTCTATGAAGCTCCGAAAGATGGCGTTGTTTTCGAGATCAGGTTTTACATCACGCTAACGAAATTTATCTTCTCGGCTATTTAAAAATATGTTGCGCATACATCACAAGCTAAAGCAACGTTGATCTATATTCGTTACGCCGTCCGGGACGACTTTAACGCAAAAATATAAGAAATTAGATACAGAGTCAATTATAATTGGAAAATCCTGCAACTTCTAATAATAATTAAATGTGTGTCAAATGCTCTTATATTGAAGTAAAGTAAAGTGTTGCCGCAATCGATCGAAACTATAAAACTGAAGACATCTGTGTTATTCTAGACCAACAGAAAGCCTAAAACGATAGAGAGCTTAACCATTATAAATAATAAATGTTTTAGTAGACGACTATTATTAAAGAATTCATTATATTTACCTCTGTTTCAGTTGATACTTGCTTGTTGCGTCGAGGTATAGTAATATAACATAGTTATAATTACGTGTTATATAAAATTTACTCATTTCCAAAAGATAATTATTAAATGAAACGAGATTACTGAATCTCTGTGTTTATTACGTTGGCATGTATAATATGTATTTTCGGTCTGTTGTATTTTTGTTTTGAAATTTCTAGTCGTGGCGACCCAAATACTTATAAAAATCGTTATAGTCTAAAAATTCGTTCCTATTCCGATGAATTGTGTTTAAAGCGTTTCTGTAATATTTTGTTTTGTCGAACATTAAATCCTCATGTAATTATAGATAAAGAAACCTACTCCATTAGATTACCGACTTGTTTCAGTGTTATGTTCGGATGTGAGCGAATGTGATAATGATCCATAAATGATTCAGCATCTAGCGTGTAAGCAGACTTCAGGGCTTTCCTCAGTTCACTGGCAGACGCGAGCATGTTTAGCCTCTTGACTTATATTTTTAAAACATCTATCTACTAGTTAATGCTCACTTGCTCGTATTTCCACTGTTCCGTTGTCCTTATTTGCCAAATATCCAATGAAAATGTTTGAGTCAATTAATTTTAAGTCATCCATAGTTATAAGTGGATTAATGTCACACAACAATCGCTTACTTCGCCAATATTTCTTAATATAGATAAAAATATACCTAGCGGAAACAATTCGTATTCTGAACGCACCAGCACAACGTATTAAGTAACATAAAAAAAAACCTTTAAAAATTGTAAACAAATACATAAAGAATACTTTTTTATTTTATTATTTATGTATGTCAACGAATGAGTTTTTATTTTATAGTTTAAAATACATAATTAATATAGTATGTGTTACTATGTGTGGATTGATGTGAGCACAATATTGTTTCCTTATGTGGTTTATGCTTTAGGTAGTTTGGATGGGACTAAACAGGGATGTGAGAAATACCTTGTGGGGTGAGGTCGGAACCGATGCTACGCTATGACCACCATTGGCTTATCCAGTCAATTTTAGTACCTACTAAGCAGCGTTTCACATCTCTACGTTGCTAAAAATCTATATACAATTATTTTGAAGTCGAGTTGCTCAAACGGTAGTCAGGAATTTTGGACAGTTGTGTGAGCAAAGCAACTTCAAAATAACGACAGATTCTCGCTAAAATTTACTATAAACAAATCATTACGAGTGCATCGGCGATGACTACTATAATAATGCTTCGAACAAAAAGTATTTGAGTATTTTTATTTAACTAGGCTTTGTTATGTTCAGCCAGCCATCACCGTTTAGCTGGCTATAAAGCCTGACCCTAAAGTTTACTATTGTATTTTATAGCTAGAATTCTAATTAATGCATATTATTAGGAATATTAAAAATGTTATTAAAATTAAGAATTGTATCAGCTTAGTGAACATCAATAGCTCTGAGAAATAAACCATTATTGAAATTATTAAATGTTGTATTCTTCCAACTGTGGGTTACTTTAACATGTTTAATTGTAGTTAACTAAATATATACTGTCTTCGTTATAGAATATTATCTTGACTGTCAAAGGTTGGCAGACAACCATGCGGCTTACCTGAGTAAGCTTGTCGATATTACCTCAACACATCAAATAAAACTGATCATTTTGCCAACTTAGAACCTGCTTTACCTCAAAGCCATCTATAGATGCCTAGAAATAAATATAAATATATTAAAATAAACTTGATGATGATGAAGCATTTCAAATCCAAGATCAGGTACACCGTATGACTGTTTGTCATCATTTAGAACTTCATACATTCATAATGATGAGAAGGAATTGGAATGTTGGAATAGTTCGTCTTGAGAATGTAACTCTCAAGAAAATACATCGATTTATGGAGTAAAATAAACGGGAAATATGGATTTGTAGGTAGGTATTATGAGGGATAATCGTTTTAAAATAGAGCGTGTTGAAACCTATGTACTAAGTAATGATAGGTCAAGTTAATTAATTATGGCTTAATTATGTGCGTCGATAAAGTTTAGCCAAACCGTTACGAACAAATCATAAGGCTCCAAACATCTTACTCTGGTGGTTATATTGAAGCTAGTCCATAATCGGCCTCGACTGGCCGCGGCCTGTACGCACTGGTTTGACCGAACTTTTCACACAACTCTATCCTTCCAAAAATAAGCATGTCCTCTCCGTTTTAAATATAATACTTAATATAGTTATTATTTCTTGTTATTAAATAATAATATTAACAATTAGTTAGATATATTTTTCACGCTCTATTTTACTAAACGATATTGAATGCTTAAGTGGTGCTAGAAACCGTTGCGTTACAATATTAGTATTGAAGGTTTACGCCCCATTATTGATGATGGTGGAATTTTACTAACAGAAGTTTTGCACATACGAAACTTATAAACTTAAACTATGGACTTCATGTCTCAAATAAACAATTTGAATAAACATAGTTTGAGGTTTAAGATTTCCTATTCATCGGAATTTGACTGATAAGGCCTAAATTCCTGTCGCGCAGGCGGTTTGTCGCGTATGAGTATTCATTGTGTTCAATATTGCACCACATTGCGACGCTGATGTCAGCGTTGGACGACAGCCGTATTTTGTTCTCGCTGACGTCATGACCGACCGTACGCGACCGACATCTGCGCGACCAGAATTCAGGCGTACCTAATGTACTGAAATATCTGGTAATGGATGATGTTTGCAGCCAGTCAATAATTTGTCCGTAGCAGGTTGACTGAACCGTTACAAAGGTGGAACACAAAGTCTTTGACCTTTTTACATGATGACAAACTACGTCGTTCATGCCGCTTAGTCCAAACAGACTACCTCGGAAGTTACTGAGAGAAATCCTAAGACTAACCACATGATGTGGTCACTTTATTGAAACAGTTGTTGGCGTGTTGGTCACAATTAAAGACCCAGATGTATGTGACCCTTTCGATATTCGGTCAAACCGACAGGACCGGACTTAGACTGGCTATAGACACAGGACACTTTGACGGTTATTTCAGTAAATTTTCGATTATTATCTGTACTGTAATCTGGGCGATCACTTAAAAGTTCCACCGTTTTCATTAACTGGGGTACAAGTAACACGCTTAGTGGTAAGTAAGACTGATCAGACTTGGACAGATTGAACAGCTACTGTCAATGCTTCAATCCGTTGCAAGGTAAACGTTGTATACGCCTAAATTGTGAATTAAAGATTGTTTTATGGGAATGTTGGTTTAAAAAAATATATGTTTTTTGTGCATACGACGATCTTGTTCTTAATAAATTATCATAAAAAGAAAATAACAACTATCAATTTAATGGTTACTGGATTGGGATCGAACTATAACTTATCTTTATGCCTGGTAAACCCGAAGGGTAAAGTAGTGCTGTATTTATAGTACACATACCTAACGACACATCAATCTACATATTCCAGTAAAACATGGCCTCATTTTGTTACCAGTACAATGTTAGATCCGGAAATCTGGTTATGTATAACTTGATTGGTGGTTCTGCGTACGCACATTTTACCAGTTTTATTATGATGTCAAAACATAATCGATAGGTTGATGTATGAACTCAATCTAGTATCATTATAACCCAAGATCTTTTAACGTTACTTAGTATGCCTTAGTTCGCCTTCCATCTCTGTCTCCCACTTTAAGTTTAACAGCTGTACGAATGCGACGGGAATAACCTAGGCCAATGAAGTGCTAAGTAACATCTATAGATCTCGCCTTCAAAGTTCTGTTGTATGCACTTATCTTCTTATATTGCTTGCTTGCGTTACTGACAAACCTGCAACTTTAAATGTTTAATAATTTAAATAATGTGGCCCCTTAAGGTGCATATTTATTGTATGTAATATAAAGTACCTACTCATTAATTGTCATGTATCAGTCGCGTCGCTATAACCCATACAGCGTGTTTGGTGGTAATGTATGAATCATTATGAGTAATAAAAATGTTTGAAAACGTTGTTGTTTTATTATTTATTAGGTGAAATATATTCTAAAACCTTCCTCACGAACTACTCCATGCATTGGTGAAAACAGCATTAAAATCGGTGTAGTAATTTTGAGTTTATCGCGAACAGACAGACAGACGCGGCGGAGGACTTTGTTTTATAAAATGTAGTGATAAGTATCTTCTTCTCTTCTTATCCTACTCCTCTGTTATTTTTTTCCGATTGATTTCGTTGCGGAATTCAAGACAGTTTAATTTTTTCTCTGGGACATCATTGTCTCGGCTCTTTTCTGGTGGGCGCCACTGTTGATTCTGGCTTTCAGAAGTTGCAGTGGTTTGGGAATAGTGTGGCGGGCTTGTCCCAAAAAAAAAAAAAGACCTGACTCCGTGTCTATGCTCTTTAATCATCACACTGGGCGCAGCTGAATACCGGTATTTTATCCTATCTGAGCTTCACAACCAAGGGTACCCACTAACTGGGGTAAGTGGGTAACACAGATACTCTTGGGTAAGATAGGAAATTGAAAGATTGTATATTAGCTTCATCTTTCTCGTGTGATTAGTGCCTAAACTGGTGTCAGAGCTATTATGCGGACTTGGCTTTACATCATCATCATCATGCTTTACTTCACCGAAGCAAGTAATAATTATAAAACACGGAAATGAATCCGAAAAATCAGAGGATGGTGGATGCTGGGAGGGAAATATTGTAACTGCTATAATAGGTAACACTGAAATTACTCGCTTACGGATAGAAAATAAAATGAAGTCAATAAATTTCAAAACATTTAATAACATCACATTTTTCACAATTTTATTTAAATGCATTAAACAATAAACAGTCGTATATAATACTTTTTGGTTACTTATCCTTACGGTAAAATATATTTAGACCAAAAATATACAGACAATTAAAAAAATATATAAATAGTAATAATAAAATACCTATTACTACTAACAATAGGGAATGTTATTTAATATATGTAGAAATCGCTTTTTACTTGGATTATATAAAATGATGTAAGATTAAAAAAGACTCAGAAAATATGGCATATAATTTACATTATCAATTGTAACATTATTTGAGAAATTCACTGGAGCCACGTATTTAATTATGGCAAGCATAGCCAAGCGGATCATTTTTATTTTCTTACATTCTAATCAAACACAATCGGATACAGCTTATTTTAACAAGTGCTATTAAATTAATGTACTTATAGGTTACACTTATAAATTTATACAAACAGGAATGGCTTGGAAAAAAACCTGTGTAGAAACACAACGCACAGAGCAGTCGACACAACCAGTAGGAAATATTGAGTACTTAATACTCATATGAAGACTTGTGGATAGGCTACTACATGAGCTAAATTAGCAACTCCATTTATGGTGGTTCAAACTTCGTCTGAAACACTGTTAGAATAAAGATCTAATCAGCTTGCACTACAAAGTGGTTGTTACGTCAGTCACTGCGGGCCGAATAGAGCGAAATGAGTGGTTTCGATCGATTTACAAAAAATCTATGGATTGGATTAAAAAAATATAACAGTATGATCCTAAATATGTTGCTTGGAGAATTATTTTCCAAAAAATCAGAATGATCGCATGTATTTTAGTATGGTTTGTAGTAGCCTTAATAAAAAAACAGAATACGACAGCGTTTTATGCAATCTTCAGAAAATAATAAAAAACGAAGTAGGTAAGTAGTGGAAGAATACCTATCGCACATTATTTTTGTAATAATAATTGTGAAGCAAAAACAATAATTTATAGTGTCTTTGAACATCTATTATTCATTTCAAATAATAATATTTCTAAATTATTGTAATCTAATTTTTGCAACACTGTTATATAATTAATAATTAAAATACATCTAGAGACATTAGAACTACAAACTAAAAAAAAAGCTTCTAAACTTTGGAATGTTATAGTAATCACAATAATGTACGTTTATTAATTACGTAATTACGTACGTATCTACATTAGCTTATGAGCACATATATTCTAGAAACAGGCATGATTATAAATAATTATAATAATATCACCTATAAATAAAACTATGGCCTGCAAAATGGCCTGGACGAGCAACCAAATAAATATCTAGAATGTTGGAAGAACAGCGTAATTTTACCGTTCCAGTAATAATAACCGGATAATTATGTAGAAATCTCTAGTGATTTGACAAAATACATTACATATTTAATTAACAGGCTTGTTTAAAAAAGCTTGAAGATAATAATTATAGAATTATAAATGAAAGGGTTTTTTTGATGACTTATGAGATCTTTTATACTGGCCAACACGTGCAGTTCCTAACTAAAAATATGTGATGGGCGATGTGGTCGCTAAGCGACACGATGGACACAAAGTTGTTTCTATCTAAATAAACTATCTCGAGGCAGTATCGAAGAAACACTCTTGTGAAGTAAAATTTTTCAAATGCCTTAATAGAAACATACTTATTTTCACTAGATATATTTATGTAAAAGTACCGTCAAATAACAACCTGGCCAAATTATTTAGGTACGAACAACCCTGCATTACTGGAACCCTTTTATAAAGAAGAGAGAGAGAAGATTCAGATAATCCAGGGCTTTAGACTGTATGTACCATCTTGTGTCTAGATTGCTACTATCAGAACGGTACTGGGTTTTAGGATATGCAGACATTCTGGTTTTTACGCTAGTTCTTACTTTAGGTATTGGACTATGCGTACCTAAGAGATAATATAAAAATCGACAATCTAATTTAGCAATTCAATTACAGATGTTTGCATTATTTGTTTATAGAGACTAGAATTGAAACGTAAAGAAAGTAAATTAACAATAGTACACTAAGGACAGCAACATAAAGCATAATTGCAGATATATTTTTCATTTGAACACGAAAACACAAATTATAGGAATGTATGTATACCTATAATAGAATAATTTAACTTACTACCATTGCTTGACCATACTCTTGTCTCCGAATTACTCAATCATTTCTCGAAAACCTTTAATTTTGGAGGGACTTTGATTTGTAAAAGGGTTTCGATAAAGTCCTACATTCACGTTTTAATTGAAATCGTTAGACAAATAACAGAATTATTAGTACTGTCTCGTTTCCTCATACTGATAGTCGTATCTACCGTTTCACACGAAATGTGTGAGCTTGCTTACTCTTTTTGCGTGACCTACGTATGTTAACGATTTCAATCTTTGCATTCACTTGAATAAATAAAACATACCGTTTGGGTAACCCAAATATTACTTAAATCTCAAGTCATCTGGTTTTCTGACGAAGTAAGCCACTTTGTCTATAGGAACTTTGTATTCGTGCATCCAGCGGTTGCCTTTGCGCAGTGAACCATCGATGCCGTCTTGCCATAGGCCAGTTGGGAGGTACACTGAAAGGCAAAACGTAAGCAATTATTTTATAATCATTAAAAGGCCCTTCAAATGCCTATGTCCATTATTGTTTGCCATAAAGGAATAATGTCACCAGAACCAAAGCTGTGCAATTTCAGCTCAATCTGTTGGGAGTAATTTTCAATTCCAGTAGGAAAACTTTAACCAATACATCGTAAGACTAACCGACGAACAAGGCAAGTTAATACAAGCTTATAAAAACAGTGAGAGGGCTACACAAACAAATGAAAGTCACCCATACCATCTCTGTAAGTCTGGCCCCGTTCTAGCACGGGCGCGACGACGATTTCTCCTCCGATCGCGAACTCGTCTTGTACAGGCATCGCAATGTCACTGCCGCTCAGTAACCAGAGCGGACGGATGAGGGGCAGGCCTTCTTCTAGGGCCTCGCGTTTGTACTTTAGGAGGAGGGGGGTAACCTAGGGAAAAAAAGCAATTATCGCAAAGCAGAAAATTTACTCTTTTGAAAACAAAAAGATAATCATAAACAAACGTTGTAAATATGAAATTATCATGAGCACCTTTTTTATTGTTACTTACCATTCTCTGTCTCAACGAAGTCAAGTTCTTCGCCATCTCCAAAACTCTTTCATCATTGTACTTGCTCGGCAGGTGAGTAAACTTCATCACAGGCAGGAATGTCGCCATTTGCAACCATCTCATATACAACTCCCGCTCTGGCAACTCTATTCCATTCTCTTGAGTAGCATTCGTTGTATCTACTAAACCTTTTGAAGACGGCAGGAACTGCTCGCTGCCAGGCCAGTAAATGTCACCTCCAACTGCTCCGGGCATTATAAACGGAAAACCATTTATTCCATAAGTCAGCATCGTTGGTATTACCAGCCTTAAAGCTTCCCAAGTAGACTCAAATGGCGGTAAAGATACAAATATAGGTGGACGTGGTAACGAAACTGCTGAAGACACTCCAATAATACTCAACTGCTTTTCAAAGGTCTTGGTGAAAATTTTCTTGTACTGGTCAGGATTGGTGAGAAGATTTTCACATCGGAAGTAATGGGGCATATCGTAAGCTGTTCCCAAGTCCAAAAAGAAGGAATCGATATGATACTCATCTATCACTGCTTGCAATTTATCCAAAAACCAGGGTACTGATCTGTTGTTTGTAATATCTAGGACTCCAGCACTTGCTAAAGATTTGAACCTGGTTAAAGCTGGTATCCGTCTATCACTATTCCTTTCACTGATCAGCAGTCGTCTCTGAACACATTCTGCAAAGTTTTTACTCTCAGTACTGATAAACGGTTGGATAGTAAATGCTACTTTAAAACCTCTTCTATGCAGCTTATCTACAGTTGTATTCAGCGTTTCAAATCGACTCTTATCAACTGATAGATCACCTATTTCATTTTGCCAATGCTCATTGATTAAAACATGTCCTTGTTTCAGGAATCCTAAATTAATAACATCTTCGGTGTATTTAGAGATGGTTTCTGCTTGTAATTCGTGTTTGAACCTTGGGGCTATTAGCCAAACTGGTTCCGATATTAGTGATTCTAGTGTTTGCATGTCAGCGGGTTTTAAACCATCCCATAATGGAGCTCTACGGTGACTGTGAATTGAAGAGTGTAATGACGTCATGTCTTCAGAAGTGCAGATATTATATTTCATTTCAGGGAACTCAGTAAGTCTGTTCGGGTAAGCAAATTCGTGGAACATAGCTTTGATACAGATTTGTTTGCCTCCTTTGTTGACGGATACATGAAGAGGTGTCTCCTCATTGATGATGATACCGGCTCCTTTGGAGTTGATGAAGTATCGTGTGAGGACGTTGCCCCATTGGGACTTCTGCATGTCTCCGGTGATGAATGGAGTGTAGTCCAATGACCCACTGTCTAAAGGCCAGGTCAGGTTAGAAGATTGGCCACCTCCATACCAGTGGACCTTTGTAGCACCCCAGTCGAAGCAGTCATTTGGATAAACATCTGTAAAGAGAAAAAGGTTAATTAGGATCCGAATTCAGATAAAAGTCACTCTGCTTTCATTTGTTTACAATAATACTGCCAAAAACAATATGAAACAATTAAACTAAGACGTTGTTAACGTTAGAATTTGGCGAAATCCCAAAGACCTGTCTTCTTTAGCATTTAAATTTTAATAAACTTGTTTAATCCGAACATTTAGACAGAAGTGTGCATATGGTATCCAACTTTTCGCCATTTTTATTTAAGTCCCATCTAATGAAGATTGCCATCTATCGGCCTCAAGGCTGCTTCTAAGAAATTTCTGAAGAAATACTCGAAAAACAAAATGCCTGAACCGAGAATTGCATGCTTAGTAGTAACGCGTGCAAGGATTTAACCAAAGAGCCAGCCAATTGCATTCTATTTATCATATCTTAACAGTCTCATATACTTACCAGATCTCAACGCCTTCCAATGCACGTGGTAGCAGGTGGTGTTATCTACACCAGGGTCATGTGGCAGAGACTTGAGGTAGAACCGGAGGGTGTGTAGCCACTCTAAGCATTCCGAGCCATCCTTACGCCGGTGTTCAGGTAGACATGGGTACGCGTTTACCTTGCCCTGGATGCCTACAGCTGAAGTGAGAATATGGTACAATTTGAGACAAGGAATGACTTGTAACTATGGTGATAATTGGTAAGAGTCACGCACTTAAACTCATCACAATGACAGTAAAGTGACCAGTTAGGTGTATTACATTTAGGGGAAACTAATTTATTGAAGGAAAAATACACCAACTGGTTACTGTCACCGGAAAATGATAATCTAAAGTCCAACCCATGTAGAAAACGAAGTAGAAATCGTTTCATATTTCTACAGCGACTTCTATTGCGGTAGAATATTATCTCATACTTTTGACTTAAAATGTCACTTTCTCTAGGGCCTTAGATTCAGCCCGTAGTGATCATAGAATATCAATCACATCATCATCAGACCGTTAAGAGGACTATTTTAATACTTCAAAGTATGATGTCACTTACCTAAATTAGCCCTCAAAATCTCAACATCATCCTTATTATAGATCCTGATGAGTCGTTTGGGCTCATTGAACTGAACGTTGTCGAAGTAGGCCTTGGTGAGCGCCTGCTGGTGGTACATCACGTACGCGAACCCCACGAAGAACACGATGGCCAGGAACATGAGCCCTACGAACGCGCGGAGCTTGTAGTCTGTGGGTTTCTTCCGGATTTTTTGAGGGATGCTCTGGAAGTAAGAACAATGTGCTTTTTGAGGAAGTTTTCTGCTTTTCGGGAGTGGGTTATTTCACTATGAATTAAATTGAAAACAACAACAAAAACGCACTTATCCAGGTACAGTCCTATTTCGCGAAAAATCAATAAGTCTCTTCCCGTTCATCTCCATAGAGATCTTCATTCTAGAACAGGCTACAAACTATGTAATAGACTCTTAAAAAGTATGTTTTGTTTGCCATTAAATTGTTTTGGTACCATAGGAACAGCTTAATACCTGAAGTTTCTCCCTAAGTAGACTGGCAAGGGAGTTGACAGAAGTGACGGAGTTGCTGGGCGAGTAGTCGTCATCGTCCATGCTGAACTCCGACCGGCCGAACCTGCGGGGAGCCGTTGATTTGCGTCGAGGGGAGCGGAGGGGAGTCCTGAAATATAGAGCACGAGCTTTATAAAAAACTAGTTTTACATCCTTTATTGAGGTGTCATAATTATCAATGGAAATTTTCTTTTAACTTAAAAATTGATGGTTGCCATGTAAGTTTCAGCCACACCTATGAGTATTGGGCTATTAACGGGATATTTGAAGCTATTGGCCAAAATGTAGAAAGAAAGAAAACATATTTATTTGGCTTATGCCGCAAGTGTACACAATATAGACAATTAAAAATAGGAATTAAATAAAATAAAAACTTAAAACTCATAGATATCTAGAAAACCGAAAAACCGAAATCAGATGTGCAGTACTACAATCTTTTGATTACGCGGACAAGCAAAGGTACTTTAAACAACTTATTATGTCTGACTACAATCCTTTAAACCCAAACAATCGTAAGTATAGTAGACATAAAACTTTACATAAAATTATCTTAATAGATAATTTTCTTATAATGAGAGACACAAAAACACAAGACAATGTAAATATTATCATACAAAATCACCGTCTGTCCTTCCCACACATTTCCAAGTCAAACGAATCTTAATACAAATAAAACTGACAAAATACCTGAACATGACACAGCGAGCCAAGATAACGGACAGACTGACAAAACTAAGATAGAGGCAAAAAGTGTCGCATGTTGTTATAATGAGGAAACTCATTTACGTAGGCATCATTTGGCTGACACCGACAATCATAACAGTTTGTGATAATGGACACTGTCTTGGTCTTCAAGCTTTTGGAGGTCAAGAATTTGTAGGAGTGTAGGTATAATCAAACAGCGAAATATTACAGAGTGCGGAAACAGTCAACTAAAGAAATTCTTCAAAAGATGGCAAGTAATATCGTCCCATAGGAAACGATCGATTACAATGATAATTATTACACAATGAAGTGTTAATAAGAAGACCTAGATATACTATTCAAAGTGAATATGCTTTTGTAGTGATAATCCCATTACCAAGCATATAGGTTGATTAAGTAATAGGTACACATTCATTCTAGTAGAAGTAACTTTTCAGGCCGTAACAGCTCAGCAGATTTAGCACACCGATATCTGTGATATGACATAAGATATTTTTGTCGCGGTAGTGCATAAAGTCCAGAGGGCCAGCTAGTTCCCCAAAACTGTTCGTAGAAGATTTCTGGCTAAAATAATGTTGATGGTGATACTCTGATTTTCAATTGCGCTGCTTTGCAGACCATTCTAGCTGGGCTACCTACTCAACTACTTATCGCACCACTAGATTTGACCAAAGAACGTATAAACGAGGCAGATCTACATAATGACCTCAACAGAATCATAAGTCTGCCAAGAAGCTTAAGTAGTCTTTATGACCAAGGTGAACTCGAGTTTAATCCTTGATGCAAAACGAACTACATATAAGTACTCTGATAGTAAAGTATTAGATTAGGGCAAACAATGTTAAGCTGATAAGATCCACAACCAGGTAAACACAAAAACAACCAGGATGAACCACAGAGGTTGGCACAGGAGCAAAGAGAAGAGAGGTCTATATTCTACACCCAATTATGGTAGAAGTTGGGCTTTTGTTGAATTCGCTGGGGATAAAACTTTCATTCATTTTAAATTTAATCAAAAAGCGAGATCACTTATACAAATTCAAAGCTTGATAAGTCTTCACTAATATACTAGGCTTATTATTACAACGTGACGTAGGTTAATCCCATAAATATTTCATATTGGCCAGTTTAGTGCAATCTACGAGTACCTAAAGCTAACAGCTTTTTTGATCCGTCCTGTTGTATTTATAAATATTTGTTATACGTTGTGTGTTCATTGTTTTTTTTCGTCATTTTGTATGTACAGTCACGTCTAATAATATGTAAACACTTTCCATAATATTATAGCTATTTTCGCGAGAAATAACAATTGTAACTAGGAAATTGGATCTTTTTCATAAAAATATGAGTTCCAGAATACTATGTACGTAATAACATTAAATTTTAATCAGTACATTAGGAGAAACACAATTTAAAAAACTCTTAAGTGTTTACATATTATTAGACGTGACTGTACGTCATATTCGTGCAAAAAATACATATTTTTTCCTTCTTTCTTATTCAGATGATTCAAAATTGAGATGATTGGAAAATAATGGACACGTATTTTTTTGTTTTTGTAAATCAATGAATATTGGCAAAGATAAAACGCATCAAAACTCGGGAGTCCCCCGCGCGACGTCATAACTCGCTAAAAATTATACCTAGGCGTGACGTATTGAGAATTTTAAAAGCGTCGTGTCTTCATCAATTTTGGTTTATATAACAAAATAAAATATATGGGTCAAATATTTTTTGAAAATCTAACTGACGTGTTAATTATTATTTTTTGTAGTCCCCCCTATTTATGTCATATTTGAGAGGATGGATGAAATCAAATGACTTGTGCTTTTTCGTTTTCAATTAACATTCTAAATGTTAACTGTTATCTACATTTGTTTGGGTTTCACCTTCACGATTCTTGATCACTTTTCTCTCAGTTTTACGACGCGTCCAATTTCACAATTTGATCTACAAAGTAGGCCATGGTTACAACTGAACTGCCAACTGTTATTTCTTTTAGAATTACTATTTTTACACTCAACACAGACGATTTGAAAATGCCATGTTTATAAATAAATAAAGGCTCGTCTTGGCGGGGGCACTACCGTGCCCCCAGATATCGCTGCATATTACACACAGCGCCATCTAGTGCCACACTAAGCAACGAGGCTTGTGCCGTGAACACCAGATAGTTGATATACTACATAGATACTTTTTTGTTTGTAAATACATAGTTATTGTACATTAAACATCCCCGACTTGGAAACAAATGTCCATGCTCATCACGCAAACATTTGCTCCTACCAGGATTCGCACCCGGGACCCTAAGAACGTAAGGCAGCCGCACTACCATTTCAATGAGTGAATTAATTAATGCATTGTCTCAAACAAAACGCTTTCTATCACCTGGATGTCATCCGTATCACCTACTGCATTTGCGTTCTTTTGAGAGTACCCACACGCACGGACACACGTTTGGTTTGGCTTTATGGAAAGTGCTGACAGTGTAATCTCCGACAGGTGCAGCTGAGGCATCTTCGGGCTCTGTGCTCTCAATTGAGAATAAATTATTCCTTCATAAAATTCGTCAACTATTGTGATCTGTACGTGATTGCATAAAATATTGGTCAAATGAATCTTCGTGGACTGCAAAAATCCAACGTGATTCTAAATTCCAATGACAATTCAATGGCATCCCAAAAACGGATAACGCTCTCCTTAATTAGCACTTCGGAAATACTAAAAAGCAAAACATATAAACACGTCCAAGAGAAATGCAATAAACGTCACTTAATCAGCTCATTAATGCTAATCACTACACAAACAGTGGGTAATTAATGTCAGTCTCACAATTCGCGTTTAAGCCGTAAAAGTAATCTCTTCGTCCACAATTATAATCTGTAACCTCAGGGAGTAACGTAAATAAACTTTTATTTTATCTTCCCATTATTAAGACGGTAAATAGCAATGAGAAAGAATACAAATAGAGTCATCTGAAAGTGATTAAAGATCTTATTGACCTTGCCACTAATCTGGATAGATCTCATAAAACTGACTTGCATCAAGATATACATAATATATAAAAAAAAAACAAAAATAAACAATAATCATAAATTATAACATGGACAGGAAAATGATGATGTGGCTGTGAGTGAAATCCGATTTTTTTTTTCTAAATTAGGTAATTTAAAGAAAATCAAAAGAAAGTTGGAGGTTGTTTGTAACTTTAGACGTAGGGGTAATCTTTGGACAAACTGATCCGATTCCTAAAAATCTTTCTGCAATATTAAGATATTGCAGATAATATTAAGATATTGCGGGGATATTGTAAGCAATATCCCCGCGATGTGTTATTTTTTTGTAACGGCACTTCTCGTTTTCGCAGTCTCTAGTTTATGATAAGAAGAAGGAAAAGCTCTCTTTAGATTTTTAATTTCTGAAGACTGCAGTTTAACAAAGGTCTCTAAGGTCCATGTTCACCAAAAAGATGACGGTTTGATTATCTAAAAACAGCTGTTTAAGGCGCTACCCCAAGCAAAAGCCGTTTTTTGTGCAGTTTTTTGGAGCCAACTCCTCTTTATCCAAAAGAAATACCAAGTAATAAAAATACATTAAATTTCTACATATTCTTAGACTGCAAAGTGGTAGTTTTATTTTTCATTTTAAGTCTCATAATGTGTAATAAATCCCCTCACAATGAAACCACAAAAATGAGAAAAAAATATTTATAACATGCTTCTTCTCGTAAAGTTAACATTATTTTGATTTGCTTCTTTACTAATGGATAGACAATTTAATAATGAACATAATGCTAGTTTTTTTTTTTTTCAAAAGACGGAAATTTGATTTTATAAAGAATAAAAATCACTAATTTCGCACTATTCGACCCGCAGTGACTGACGTAAATACCACTTTGTAGTGCAAGCTGATTAGAACTTTATTCTAATAGTATTTCAAACGAAGTTTGAATCACCACAAATAGAGTTGCTAATTTTGCCTGGGGTAGCGCCTTAAAACACATTTTTGTAGGGGAACATGTCACAGTGACAGCTGTTTTTAGAAAATCAGACTGTTATCTTTTCGGTGAACATGGACCTAAATAGTTCGATTCTAATTCGGAACTATTTGTTCATATTGAGTTCACGACTATTTACCAAAACAAATCACAGTCGATAATGGCAGTCAAAACAATTGGAATCTGTCTGCAATACGAGATAACAGCGGGTCGATGATTAAATAATTAAGTGTCGCCATTATTTCCGATCGAACTGGTGTTGAGAGAAACAAAGACATTTTTACACAATAAGACAATGTCACAGGTCATTATACTTTACGGTACTTGAGTATAATTATAAACACAGCATTTAAACAAACTTCATCGACTTCCTTGAGTGCCTCGTTTGTCTAGTGGTCGCAAGTGCAACTGCTGAGGTCCTGGGTTCGATTACCAGGTCGGGCAAATTGGTATGTGTCTTGAAAAAATTAGTCCGTCAGTTAGATTCACAATCTGCCGAGCCTTTCCCCAACTACATTGGGGTCGGCTTCCAGTCTAACCGGATGCAGCTGAGTACCAGTATTTTACATGGAGCGACTGCCTATCTGACCTCCACAACCCAGTTAGTTTAGTTTAGTTTATTTATTAATAATTATCAGGAATTACAGGTCAGTTTTATAAAAAGTAAAAAACACAAATCATAATCACATTAAAAATCCGACACATAAGTAGACTGATTAAAAAATTAAAATTAATAAAAACACATTAAAAAAAACAAAACTACAATACAATACAACAATACTGGGTAATACGATACCACCTGGTAAGACTGGTTGTCAGACTATTTGGGCCATTGACTATTTGGGCCAGTGGCTCTCAGTTAGATTATCAAAAACTTATTTGATACGTACTTTTTCTTTTGTTACGTAAACCAAAATTGATGAAGATACGACGCTTTTAAAATTCGCAACACGACACGCCGTGGTATAATTTTTAGTGCGTTGTGACGTCACGAGCCCCCACTCCCGAGTTTTGAAGCGTTTTATCTTTGTCATTATTCATTGATTTACAAAAAAAAAAATACCTGTCCATTATTTTCCAATACTCTCACTGACACTAATTAGATTTGCAATTTATTAATTGTGGAAACTAGCATATTGTTATAGGCAGAGGTGCCTTATAATCCACCAACATTTCACCAGTTAGGTTTAAGTCCCATTCAATAGGGTGCGAGCCTATTTCCACCAACCGAGTCCATGACTGCTACTGAGTCCTGACGGAAACACCCAATAACACTTTGTCCAGCCCGGGAAACGGCCCAGGATACTCGGCAGTCTTGCTTAGAACCACTGTCTACCATTGAGGTAGTTCTTGGTCTAATTAAATTATAGGAAAATATTGACTCATAGTCTGGAAGCAAAGACCAATTAATGCTAAGCGCAATTTACATGACTATAGGAATTCTATTTTCTTTATAATCAAAACATTTGACTTTCAAATAAATTCCGCTTGAATTAGTTCAAAATAATTCTCGTTTATTTGATTGGAAACAATAGCCATGTTTCGAGATTCCTTTATTAATAACGTATTGTGTGTGTTTTGGATATTCATCAACATCACCATCAGCCTTTAATTTTCCCACTGCTGGGACCAGCCTCCTCTCAATAAAAGGGAATGGATTAAAATAAGTCTTCGAATTTTTAATTCTATAGGACATCGGTTTCCTCACGATGTTGGCCTTCACCGTTTTGAGAGCTGGTGATAAAATAAATTATACAAAGTAATGCGCCTGGGTTCTATCTAACCCACGATATCACTTACGCCCGCCACCACTGGACCACCGTTGCTTGTTTTAGATATTGCCTTTGTTTTATTAATGGCCTGATTTTGTTTTGAAATGGACTATCAACTGTTTCTAGCTGTGAAGAAATATGAGCATTTGTTTACGTAAAATGAGGAACATAAGTGTCAATTTTCTTTGACATCACGGGGGCAGTATCGTACCGTGTGAAATTGAGGACTTTGAACTTTCGGCCAAACATGGTGTTTACTTGATTGCAACAAAACTGAAGTGAAGTAACGAGTTTCACGAGTTTTTATAACTTAAGCCAAAACAGGTAATGGTATCAACAAATATTACTTAAACTTAGCCTGTTGCAGTCCACTGCAGTACGCTACCAAAACTGTAATCAAATCTACTTCTTAGTAAGATACAGTGAGGAACTCATTATTGACAAAAATAACACATTAATAAGTAATGTAATTAACTTAAATAAATAAGGTGTTTCTGAGATATAGTTGAAATATTTTTACAGTACGATCTACCACTACCTATATTTTTAAATTAATGTATGTACCTATTACGTTCGTCTATATCTACATGACAATTTCAACACAAGCCCAGAACTTTCCATTAATTAAAAAAAGTAAGTAAAGAAATTCAAACCTTTCGCAACAATGTTTGGCGCTTTACCAAAATCCTCCAAATTGTCCACGACACAACTCACAACACGTATGACAGTTTGTCTCTATAACAGTCAGTAAAGACCTACAGATCCTTATATTGGGTTGCGCAGGAGTCTCTCGGAAGCGCGTGCGAGTTACACTGAACGCTGAGTTACACATGCGCGCGCGACGAATACGTGCGACAAACTAGACTGCGTGCCTTTACCCGACTACGGAAAACTCGATCTATGGGTTATGAACTTATGACTTTAAGGGTTGCGCCTCATCTATCAGCTAGGAATCGCATTTTTCCATGTTCCTTTCCTTTTCTGTTGCTCAGAACCGTATGTTTCAGGTACTCAGTGACCCAAAAAAGTCTGACAACCAGTCTTACCAAGTGGTATCGTATTACCCAGTGCTAACTGGGTTGTGACTTGTGGAAGTGATAGGCAGTCGCACCAAAATACTGGTATTCAGCTGCATCCGGTTAGACTGGAAGCCGACCCCAACATAGTTGGGAAAAGGCTAGGCAGATGAGAAGAACCGTGTGGTTCAACACCCTTAAAGTCATACCCCACTTTTGGGTTTAAACGCGATGTCACTATTGTCTTGAACTTTTTAACAGAGAACCCAAGTCATATCTTAGTGCCAAAAATCGAAATTCTTACAGCAGAGAGGATGTGAATAGGTAAAAGTCAGGCGTTGTTTAATTTCTGATATAATGTGGCGACACTTGGAGAAGGTCTTTGTCCAACAGTGGACGTCCTTCAGCTGAAATGATGATGATGATGAGTATGGATTATAATAATATGTATTTATTATCACTCTACAGTTATCTGTAAGTAGACTCTTCCTACTTACCTGCTATACTCAACGTGCCTTAAAATGTTTCCCCGCATAACTCAATACTATCTCTAATTGGCTTGTCAACTGAAAAAGTCTAATAAGGTCCATGTTCACCGAAAAGATAACAGCCTGATTAGCTAAAAACAGCTGTCACTGTGACATATTACCATACAAACATGTGTTTTAAAAAGCTGTTTTAGATAATCAGACTGTCATCTTTTTGGTGAACATGGACCTTAGTCTGTCAATTAGATTATCAAAAAATATTTGACCCGTATTTTTTCTTTTGTTAATAAACCAAAATTGACGAAGTTACGACGCTTTTAAAATCCTCAATATGTCACACCTGGTATAATTTTTAGTGCGTTCTGACGTCACGAGCCCCAGCTCCCGAGTTTTGATGCGTTTTATCTTTGTCAATATTCGTTGATTTACAAAAACAAAAAATACGTGTCCATTATTTTCCAATACTCTAACTGACGGACTAAATAGATTTGCAATTTATTGATGGTGGACACTAGCCTATTGAGTAACGTAGTTTCTAAAACATAATATCATAACCTCACGCCTGTAATTCCCTAAGGATTAGACAGATGTAATAGGTAACTAATATTATACCAGCATTTCGTTAGTTATGTATTAGTTCCGTGTAACTACTACTAACCGCTGCTACTGAGAAATTCCTGCACGAAAAACCCAATAACACATTTCCCGACTTGGGATTTGAACCCACGACCTTATGCACAGCAGTCACGCTGCAACCAATAGACCAACGAGGTTGTAAAAATCCTCTCTTTATAATAATAAAAACTGCACACTTTTAAGGTGGACGCACACTTTTCCGCGCCGAAAGATTTTTTTCTCATCCGTTTAACGTCATCTATTCGTCCATTCGACGCGGATAAGTGTGCGAGGTTTTATAGGATTTCATACAAGTAATTCTAATATTCGATTATTTCGGCTCTTTCGCTTCTTTCGGTTCTGATCAATGTGCGTTCACCTTTATTGTCACAAGTCATCTACATAAAAGGAACCATTTTCCTCATGCGCCAGAACAAATAATGACTCACGTATTCCCATTGTACTAATTAACATCCAGAGATTCTTTTCGTCTAGTTTGCAAAAAAAACAGTGATTCATTAAGAAACAGGAAATTAACATTTAAATCAATATAGGTCTTTAAGTAAGATAAGAATATGTGTCACGAAGGAAACCGGTTATTTAACTGTTTTAATTAGAATTGGCGTTAATTTTATGCGGTGTTGAAATTCTTAAATGCTCGAGAATGATGCAACTGATGCAAGTAATATGTCCACTTGCGCTGGGTGCATTGTGTACATACCTAAACAAATTCCCCGCGTATTATTTAATTAAATTAAATCAGTGATTTACACGCATTTGTACTCTATTTGCAAGAGTCCCGCGCTTGTACTTAGACCTTTTTTTTTAATGAAAACTTCTTAGGCGCGTTGAGCACTTTTTGGGTGAACAAAAATCATGGAACTCGCGTCATCGTCACCGAACGCTTTCAAATAACGGTGAGTCAAAATTAACTTCATACAATTAAAATAAAGTTTATTTTGGATTATTATTAAGTACTTAGTTTTCACTTCTATCAATCCCCAGACTGTTTTTTTTTACATTTTTTTTTGTTTTACTTGTCGAGGTAGACCGTGGCCAGAAGGTGGTGTGATGATCTGATCTTGTTTGCGGGGCGAACATGGTCAGATATCGCACAAAAAAAAATGGAAAGAGAAAGGGCGGCCTTTGCTTAGCAGTGGGACACTCGACAGGATACGAAAAAGAAATGCCATTGGGTCTTTCCATCAATCAGCACAAACGCGGGCACCTGTACTAACATTTGAGTTCAGTTGATGGCAATAGGCTCGCCCCTATAACATGTGACTAACATAGTTACACATATCAACAGAAGCCTACGACCGTACGGAGAAAACACGAGTGATTTTTAGTTTGTCATAAAAGTTCATCATCTGCCTAGCCTTTCCCCAACTATGTTGGGGTCGGCTTCCAGTCTAACTGGATGCAGCTGTATACCTGTATTTTACATGGAGCGAATGCCTATTTGCCCTCCACAACCCAGTTAACACTGGGTAATATAATACCACTTGGTAGACTGGTTGTCAGACTTTTTGGGCCACTGACTACCTGTAACGACTGCCAAATATGGACAAAGGTCATCCGGGATCAACAGCTGAGCGTGCTTTCCGAGGCCCGGAGGAAACTCGGTATGTAAGGGTGGTCACCAATCCACAGACCAACCTAGCAAAGCACGGCTTAACCTAAAGATCGGCCCGAGCGGCTGATATTATTTAGCTACGATTCGAGCTCCTCAATGTCATAAAGGTTATCTCCTTAAAATATTAAGCCGTGCATTCATGCAGCGAATGTGTTGCACTCTTTCATCGATCATAGGTTAAACGCAACTACTACGTAAAACTATAAATATATAAATATTAATTAAAGATACCTACTGCAGACATACCGACATAAATTAGATTAAATTATTCCAGTCATTAATTAACCTTTACTTCTAGAGAAGTATGGAAAAAGAGGACATGCTGTGCCAACTCAAAATAAATTGGAAAAAACCGGCCAAGAGCGTGTCGGGCCACGCTCACTGTAGGGTTCCGTAGCTTCCCAGACCATTAAAAATACCAACATTTTTCGTCAGCAAAAATAACTTTGTTTTTCATAGTATTTGTATGAAAAACAAAGTTATCATTTGCGTTTTTTTGAAAAAGTGCTATATAACTCAAAAACTATTCAACTCATCAAGTTGAAAATAATTTTCCTAGAAAGTTCATATAAAGGTCTACTTCTGTGATTTTTTTCATATTTTTTAAACTTATGGTTCAAAAGTTAGAGGGGGGGGGGACACATTGTTTTTGACTTTCGGAGCGATTATTTCCTAAAATATTAATATTATCAAAAAATGATTTTGGAAAACCCCTATTCATTTTTAAATACCTATCCAACAATATATCACACGTCAGGGTCGAAATTAAAAAAAAAATCGCTCCCCACTTTACGTCTGGGGGAGGTACCCTAATAAAAATGTTTTTTTTAATTTTTATTTTTGCACTTTGTCGGCATGATTGATATACATATTGGTACCAAATTTCAGCTTTCTGGTGCTAACGGTCACTGAGATTATCCGCGGACAGACAGACAGACAGACATGGCGAAACTATAAGGGTTCCGTTTTTTGCCATTTGGCTACGGAACCCTAAAAAGGGCTGGACAATGATGAAGATGTCTAGTTTTATATCGTTTTTCAGCTAACCTTTAGAAGTCCTTTAGATCCTTATGAACTAACAATCGAGAGAAGAAGAATGGAGTAGTCATACTAAAAACATTATCCTTGAAGAGATGTATCCATTAGTATACAACGTGTAACGTTAAATGCGCAAAACCTGAAAATAATTTGATCAGAATCACGAGCAGAATCAATTGACCCACTATTTAATATAGGTGGTAGGTATGAAAAAAAAAACTTCATTAAAAATGTTGCCCTGTCTATTTAATAATAGGTCAAGCCCGTGCACAAACCCGCCAAAATAGGTAAACAAACACAAATGGTATCGTCCAATTTAAATTTTATCATGCGCAGGATAATATTAGTTCTTGCCAGTAAATCTAATTGCCAATAAAACTAAAATAGCACATAAATTAAATTTTTAAAATGATTTTTTTCTCCCAGAATTAGGTCAATTGAATTGAAAATTTGGGGTGTCTAAGGTTTTGCACATTTAACGTTGTAACGTTGTATATCTTATGTATATCTTAACTTAACGCTATAGAATACAAGTGCAGATAAGTAAGTATCCTGTTGATTCTCCGTTCTCTGTCTTTCTCTCTTTTTAACTGACTTCAACCGTGTTTCTTACCCGTTCTTCTCCATAGAGATCTACGCTAGGGAATGTCAACTACAGTACTTTCATAGTTTTATGTCTTGTGACTGGCGCTATACAATTATGGTTCATCTTTGTTTCGGCAGTTCAAAACTGCCTGTAACAGGAATAAATGCTTTGATTGCAAAGGGACAAAGAAGTCAATGTAATAAACCAAGACTACCGAAAGTAAAGCTATTTTATAATTTTTTTGTGCTTTTTTTTTGGAAGACGATTTTTGTACAAAAAGTTTTCTTTTATGTACGGTCGAACAAGCTATTTGGTTTACACATTACAATGTAATTTGTAGGTTAAACTGTAAACCAAATAGCTTGTTCGACCATACCTCGACACACAATATGTTTTATGTGAATCTGTAGCTAGAGGGAACCCAATGTAATCAAGATCAATGTTTGTATGAGCATCAAGTAGTCGTGCATTGTAAAAATTACTGGAATAACCATGGAATAACATGAACCCATACTCTTACTTGAGATAACGACTCGTTCAGTGCGATGTTTTGTAACTTTTTAGTACCAACAAGACAGTAACCGACACTTCAATTGATTTATATTCTTTTTTCCTGTAATAATTCTGCAAACAATAAGGCGATATAATTAAAATACGGACCGTTTATCAAAGTTAATCGATTTACTTTACATTATTTACACTTCTTATAAGTCATGTATGCCTGCGCCTGGTACAAAAAAAAAAGATGGTAAAGCGCTGAAGTCCTCTTTTTACTCAGTTTAAATCCATTTGAAGAAGATAAATAGGGTTTTTGTTTATGATTCTCCCTCCTGATGGATTGACAATGTGATTCTGATTCTTCTAGTTACCTTTTTACCACTAACTAGGTGTCTATTCTTCGAGTGTAGGTATTCTTACAAAAACCTGAAACTATTCCTGCCGCAATACAACTAAGAAATGCAAAGATGGATATTAAATAGAGTGAGTATTAGGTACACTAAAACAAAATACTGGTATTCAGTTGCATCCGGTTAGACTGGAAGCCGACCCCAACATTGTTGGAAAAGGCTAGGCAATTGATGATAATGACTAAAACTAATGTTCTAATGCAAGATCACTACGGTACAAGTAACACTCAAACTCTTACTTCTCTACTCTTGAAAATATTAGTTATTTACCTTAAAAAAAGAAAATAACGTTTATAAGACACCTCATAATACATACATTAACATTAAAGTCATCTTATTACCAACTGGCCACAATATTCACAGACTTTGTAATTATTCAAATGATTTAAACAAAACACTAAGATACTGCATAGAGCAACAGTATAAACTATACTGATTTATCTGCGACAAACCTATTCGATAACATAGGTCGTATATTAATTGATTTTATCGTAAATGATCCATCATTTACTCAAGGTGAATGGTAGGTTACCCAATAATTGGATAGTTAGTTACTTAGAAGCAAATGTCGTATTCTATTTTTCAATCTGGCAGTAAAACTCAGAATACATAAAGACATGAAACATCCACCAACCCTCACGCAGCCTGCCCTTACAGAGAGGAGAGGCTGGATTATTTGAAATTCAGACCCAAGCTAAAAATAATCAATATTAATTTAGTTTAGAGTGTTGTGTCGTGTTTCGGTACTGTGATTGAGGCTAATCAATTGAAAGACACGTGGGAAGGGATGGCTACGAGCTCCCGTTACGGTGTCTAAACCAATTAAATCTGAAAGTAATTCTACGTAATTAAAAAGCAGTAATAGCTGGTGTGATAGCTGCGAATTGCCAAGTCACTCAAGTCTCAAGGTCAAACCTCTGATTTTTCAAAGCAAGTGCTTTGGCGAAGGAAAACATCGTGAGGAAACCAGCATGCTTTTGTGATATTTCTCGATGGCACGTAAAACCAAGTCAGATACCCATGGGCGGCACAAAAACCCTGACACCTGGGTAGGCACTCACAACACGATAATTAATTCAAGACGACATTTTTTTTTAACAATACAAGATGTGTCATTGAAAGACAAGTAAAATTAAATTAAACATTAAAAAAGCTTAAAAATGAAAAAGACAAAAACAAACAGCGTGGTCTCTTACTTGCTAAAGCAGGTAAGTATGAGATTTTGAAAGTCAAAGTCAAGTAAAATTATTTATTTGCAGTAAATGTAGTACAAAAGATGGTAAAAATAATATGGAGTGCAATGACACATTTCGCCATAAGCTCGAGACGAGATGCAGTATGCTGATGTTTTCCTCTTGTTGATATCTGGTATGATCATTTTCCCCATTACAAGTGGAACAACCATAATGTTTCACATTTTACGTGTAACATCTGATAACCATGATCAGGAAATTTTATGAAAAACATGTTTTCCTTATTTTAGCGAAATCATATCATGGGTTTATTTTTCATCATCATCATGCGAGGTTTTTCAATCTCTACAACTCTCTTTCTATTTTCCTGAATTAAACGAAAATTGGGATTGGGCAGGCCATGTCTGTAGAATGCACCCGGACCGATGGGCCAGAGTCATCACACAGTGGGTGTCAGAAGACGGGTGTCATCGCTGAGGGAGGCCTAGAAAATGCTGGCGTGACGACCTAGACGCGTTTATGAGTGATTGGCCAGAGAAACCGCACGGAGAGAAGAGTGGAAGGCCTCTGCCCAGCAGTGGGACAAAATAGGCTAAGTAAAAAAAAAAACGAAAATATAGTTATGCTAACATCATGTTGATACGTGATAAATACGAGTACGTAATCAATTAGGTAATCTACTTTATTAATAAGGATATTGTGAAAGTCAAATACATATATGAAATGGGTTCCTGACGTCATTTACTCTGTTGTAAGTACTTAAGTGAATTGAGGTAAAACAACTGATTACACCACTCGTACTCAGACTCAAATCTGGATATGAATGACGCAGGAAAGCTCCTAGTGCAACTAAGTATTAGGTATAAAATATTAGATAGATTATGTTCGTGGCTTGACTTAAATTGCCTAGCCCTTTGAAATTACCACCAAGATATGCATCTATTTCAACGCAGCCAAGCAGCTTTATTTTTGTACATAGGATTTACCCCAATTTGTCAACAAGATTGTTTCAGTTGGCACTACATACCTACCTACCACCTGAAACGACGATCTACGTTAAGCGTCAGCCCGCGACAAATTTGCAAAGTGTCCTGGGTTCAATTCCCGGGACAGGCAAAGTGTTATTGGGTTTTTCAACCTGGAATTACTCGCTAGCAGCCACGGAGAGTTCGTCTGTGACCAGTGATTGCTATGGACTCGCCTCTTGCTATATGGGACTTTAACATAGCTGGCGAAATGGGTATGTACTTTTAGATACTTTCTGCCCAACTCTTCCAGAAGAACCGGCGTGATGTTATGTTATCAAACCAGAAAAAATACGACCACACAACAAAAATCCCTGAACTCTCAACAAAGCCCACAACACACTAACAGATTCGATCACCATTCATCCATCTTATACGCCCTCATAACACACAACGCGACTGGTGACTGCGACACGCCGCGCCGACATTTCGCAATGCACCGGTCATCGTCCGCACTTCCTTATTAAGTCCTGATTCGATGCAACCCTCGCACTAAGAGGACCTAGATCTCAAGTGGACTCATTTGGAGGAAGGAAGCGGAGATATTAGACTTGAGAATGTATTTGAAGAACTGGGTGTTCACGATGCTGCAGTTTTTGTGATCACTGGTAGCTGGTCTGTTGTGTAATGAATATTTCTGTTTTGATTCAAATGTAACCTCCCTCTTCTTCAACCTTTGGCCAGGTGTCTTCCAAATATCTCCACTTTTGCCAATTTTGTGGGAAATGTAAGCTTTCTACAAGTTTTAATAGTATGGCAGAAGATAATCAACTCTTAACAGTAAACAAATAATTTGACAGAGTTGATGGTTTCCTAGGCTGAATAATATTCGAAAGACTTCTCAAGCGCATGGTGACTGAAATGATGAAGCAACTAAGTAAATTGGGTAAGTACTTACTTGGCTCTGTCATCATCAGACAGTACTTCGGTGTGGTCATCCGCCGTGTTGTCGCCATCGCTGAACCCTGACGCTGAGCTCTGATGGTGCTCCGGGATCTGGAAAAAGCCATAAATGTTGATTAGTTACATTATTTTTATCACGCCGGTTATCCCGGGTTTAAGAAGAGTTTTGCCAGTTACGTTTGAGTACCATAGGGAGATTTCGGGCTGTTACTGAGAAACTCTTGGTGGGAAGGCCCAGGATCTCATGCTCAGTACTTTTATCATATTATAGACTCATTAAATAAAAATAAACTAAAGAAAGGGACACATACGTCATTAATGAAATGAAACATTTCAATGGCGAGTACATCTCACAGTTGAGATTTGAAATGGATCAGCATCGCGATCGCAATCGAAAGCCACTCAGAATGATGTTACACCACATATCATGCGTATAAGTCAGTTTCTAAAACGAAATTATTGGTTGAAGAAGTTTGGAGGTTTCAGAGGAACATCTGACGCAGATGTTTCATGAAGGATATTGATGGGCTAACTAAGTACCAAAATAATTGGTGACAGTGAAAAATTAACTCTGAAAGATGACATTGATTGGGACCACCTTCATTGTGCAACAAATCTTACTAATTCATGTCTTTTACATGGACCGATGATTTGGTGAAGGTAACGGGTTTTATGCTTACACATTTTTATTTATTTAACTACAATAAATTCAGCTCATTGTCCGACAGTATTCCATCAAAAGACAGTTAAATTGCCAATAACCGTGCCAATGTACCGGTCAGCAACCTATTGCATAATGAGTAACGAGCAACAGGAAATGTCTCCATAACGTGGGACCTCCACTCAACAGCAATCAAAGCAGACGCCACTGCCAATACGAAAATTGCACTTTGTTACCGCTTGGCTCTCTTTGGTTAAGAACTTTCTGTAGTGCGTTCTTTACTATATATCTAAACTAAATTATAATAATCTACAACACAAAAAACAAAAACAACAAAAAATAATCACGGAAGGATATCCCGTAAGTGACATTATAAGTATAATAATCTATATCAATATTATAAATAGGAAAGATTTGATTTTTGTTTGTTTCTGTTTGTAAAGATTTAACTCTAAAACTATTCAACCGATTACATAACATAGGCTATATTTTATCCCTGCAGGTGAAACCGCGTGACGACCGCTAGTCACATATAAACAACAGGTTGATGAATGAAATAACGGGTCGGGGGGCTTTTGAACTCCTAAGCGTTGCAAGCAAATGTAAGTTTTTAATTTCTTTCCTTAGAACCTGCACAGTTGCGGAAATGTTGAAATTTTTGCGGTGTTATTTCGGTCTACTAAAAGCATGAAGCTAATATGTTCCCGATATCAGGGAAAAGGTGCCCACTGCAGTTTAGATAGGCAATAGTATTCATCATCTGCCAAGCCTTTTCCCAACTATGTTGGGGTCGGCTTCCAGTCTAACCGGATGCAGCTCATGCACACGGAGCGACTGCCTATCTGACTTCCACAACCCAGCTAGTACTGGGTAATACGATAGGTTATTGGTAAGACTGGTTGTCAGAATTTTTGGGCCACTAAGTACTAGTAACAACTGTCAAAGATCTACAAATGACAGCCGGGACCAACGGCTTAACGTGCTTTCTGAGGCACGGAGGAAACTCGGTAAGCAATGTGTGGCCACCCATCCTCAGACCAACCTAGGCAAGCACGACTTAACCTGAAGATTTATCCTAGCGACTGTTCATCATCTGCCTAGCCTTGTCCTCACTATGTTGGGGTCGGCTTCCAGTCTAACCGGATGCAGCTGAATACCTGTATTTTACATGGAGCGACTGCCTATCTGACCTCCACAACAATACGGTACCACTTGGTAAGACTGGTTGTCAGACTTTTTGGGCCACTGACTACCTGTAACGACTGTCAAAGATGGACAAATGACAGCCGAGGCAAACAGCTTAACGTCCTTTCTGAGGTACGGAGGAAACTCGGTAAGCAATGCGTGGTCACCCATCCTCAGACCAACCTAGGCAAGCACAGCTTAACCTAAAGATCGACCTCGAGCGGCTGTTATTCTTATGATAACGAAAAAGCATCACGAAAAATTTACTGCAATAATGTGGTCAAACCTGGGTAAGAGGAATGCAGTCGAACTCAACTTTCCGCCTGGACCCTCGCATGTTCACTAATCCTGCACTACTGCATATGCACCGGTGACTCCATCACCGAGTCAGACCATTAGTTACTCCAATTGTAATTAATTTATTGCATTAATCACCAGAGAGGTGTCTGAGGCAAGTCTGATTTAGGGATGCCTCGAAAAATATTAATTTTGTTAATATTTTTAATAATTGCATGCAAATCGTTTTTCACAGCCACCACCTCACCACCTCGTTAGCCCCACTAGTAGGGTAGGCTAGTGGGGTCAACGAAACGACAGTTTTGATTTTTCCCGTTGACACCACCAATGGAATCAGTCGGAAATACATCTAATTGAGCTAACCCTATCTATCTGATGCTAATACACAAAGTAGCTGATGACGACATCTCACCCCATTGCATCTAACCTACTGAAGAATGATCTAAAGAAAACCAAGTTTACACACCAAGTTAAATACCTATGTAACTTGGTGTGTAAACTCAAATTCCTACCTTACCTACCATTTGAATTTTGAAATGAACTCAGAATTGGACCCAATAAAGGGTGTAAAACACCTCTTCACGAAGCTGAAAGGCACTTGTTCTCCCCATCATTGCGATCATTTTTTTGTTCTACACCATACCTGGGAACCTTCTAGTTACGGAGATATGGCGGGTCAAAGTTACAACTTTTTGACAAGTTTTTTTTTAAATACAAGTTTTTTTTGTAAGATTTGGACTTTTAACACCTCTACGACCCCCGTACTATTCAATCCATCCATCAGCACAATATTTTAAGTGCGTTACATTGAGTTCTACCACAAAACATGATTTATAAACTCAAAAAAAAAAATGTTGTAAAGTTACTTAGTTTGATGTACAGAATGCTTGGTTAACGGCTTTGTGATGAGGTGGTTTACACCCTGTATATTGTCATAGCAGACTGCCTCGTTGGTCTAGTCACTAGTAGTCAAGTGTGACTGCTGAGCATTTGGTCCAGGGTTCGATTCCCTGGTCGGGGTACTTAAATATTACTGGCCAAATGTGGGTGGAAGGTAACACCTCTACCTAACCCTTTGGAGATTACAGGCGTGATGTTATGTTATGTTATGTTATGTTATGTTATGTTATGTTATGTTATGTTATGTTATGTTATGTTATGTTATGTTATGTTATGTTATGTTATGTTATGTTATGTTATGTTATGTTATGTTATGTTATGTTATGTTATGTTATGTTATGTTATGTTATGTTATGTCATAGCAGACCACATAGCATTCGGAATCAGAATCAGAATAAGCAAAGCAAGCAAGCAACAACATAGCAACTTGTAGCAGCCTTTCTTCTGGAAGAAATAGACTGATAATCTAAAATTACAACACAGGAGACACAAAAGTATTTTTAAATTTACGTGGGTTACTCGTAATTAGCTAGGTACTTAAGTACCATTAATTGCCCTCTGCCGTGTGACTAATGTGACTATTCTTTAACTATATTTAATCCACAATTATGTTATCTCAGGAACCGATTTCTTTCATAAACAAAGTATTTCCGGCTCAAATAAATAGTATAGTTTTTAAAATGCATTGACAAAAAAAATTTCGGCTAGTGACATCTAGCTATCTTACTGAGAACAATATCTTGAACACTGAACACAGTGACATCTATTATTAATATGTAGAACTACAACACATTGTTAGTTCGAACTACTTCCATCAGATGTCGCTTTTAGAAATCATATTACGGTTAACGGTTGGCGCGGTAGCTGAGCGATTAGCTGATGCGCTAGCTGCATGTCGCGGGTTTGATTCCCCGACTAATATTTGTATGGCCTGTATGTAGTTGTTCCGGGTCTGTTTGTGTTAGTGAATTTAAATGTTAGAAACGCACAGAAACAAGAGACATTAGAAGTGAAGGCAACGTTTTTTTTAAGAAAAAGAAAGATTATAAAATGAGGGTTTGTATATGTCACTGTAAAATTGTCAAGTTATATTGTAATCTCTCTAGCGATATTGTAAACTCTCGAAATATTGTCAAACGAACATACTGCTTACAATAAAACGCATTATTTTTCGTGAAATGCATGCGATGGTAGTGAACTCACGCGGTGTGGAGGGAAGGAGGGGTCCCCCTTGCCCAGTGGTACCACTCTCATAAAAAGATAATGTACCATTCCTGAGAAATACCGATTAATATAAACTAACCTTAAAACACTTTATATTCCCCTAAAAAGCGTAGTCGACGGAGCCCCGCTTCGCGGGGCCCCTATTTCCGAGTGCAGGGTTTAAAGGAACCTAACTAACCTAACGGGGGGGTGCCCCAAGTCCCGATTATGGGGGCAGAGATACTTCCGTATGTTCAGTTGACAATATTTCGAGAGTTTACAATATCGCTAGAGAGAAACACGTTGTAATATAACGTGTTTGACAATTTTACACACGGTGACACATACACGAAATCTCTTAATCGAAAAAAAAACAGCTGTTACCTACAATAATTATGTTTACGTCGTCAAGATCTATGGAACAGCCTTTTTTTCCGCGATTCAAGGTTTGATCTTTTAGTAAAAGATATTCATAATAATGAGTACAATGACTCCTTAAGAAATAACAGATAGATTTTAAAATTAAATTGTCACAGCCCGAGTTTAAGCAGGTACAGATAGAATACCACAACGATCTCTATGAAGGTTTCCTGAAGGAAACTGTAAATTACTCAACAGCACCACTTTTCTCAGCCATTTTAATAGAAACTAATGAAACGTGCTGTAAATGCGTGAGGAACTAATTATTACGTTCGTTTGTAATAGTTATGAGTAGTAACCGTAATTGGCATTCAGTAATGAGATAAGTGAACGGTCCGAGAGAATATTGCCATACTCATCGCGCTTGGTACGTACTCGCTTGTTAATAGGGGGCCGGCAGAGCATGCGTTTTTCATACAAACGTAATACCAAAATAATATGAAAATCAGCAAACATGTTCTTAAGGTAGTGTGTCATATATTTCGATTGTATTATAGAATATCTTTGTTCCCAAATAAATATTTTGAATGCAGACAGTGCAAAGGCAGCCAGACACACGAGGTTAATTTTCAATTAATACTAAACCGTATCTACTTATTTTAGATTCAACATGCTTAATTATGATGACCGAACCGCCCTGTTAAATTACAAAATTGACAATAACAAACACTGCAATGTTGGAGCATATAATTAATAAAACAACAACAAAACACAACCTTGGAATCCAGAAAGTTGTTGATGCTTCCGGAGCTATCACTACTATGGAGGCGGAGGCTATCATCACTGTTGCCTAGACCACTATTATGATCACCATCACGCGAGTCGCGGGAGTCACTAGACTTGCTGACGTCAGAGTCCGACTCGATCCACAACGGTGATCGATATTTAAACTTGCTTGTGAACTCACTGAACTTTGATTCGTTATTCATTTTGGAGAACTATGTGATGAAGTGTGATATAGTGATGACAGGTTTTGATTAACTGTGTTGACTTGAAAAATGGTCTAAGGCAACATGATTGACTTGATTTTAGAGATTTGTGAACTGTCGCTTTAAAATGCCGAAATTAACACTTTTTAAAAGAATAATCTAGTTTAGTGGAGCAATTTTCAACGTATGTTAAAAAATAACACAGCGTTAGTGGTTCTACATACAAATAAACTTTCAATTGAAAACGGTTACACTGTTACACAAAGCGTAGTGAGTAATTGCAAAAACAACTTGAAAGGCACTTCAACAGAAACAAACACAGGGATAATAATGGTTTCTAATACTTTGGTTCTTCAAAATGATGTTATGATACAATAATGGTCTGTATAGGTAGGAGTATGAGACGAATCTGTGTCTAAGATCACGGACAAATCCCGACGATTTGAATGTAGGCAAATAGGTCGAGGGACGCGCATGTTGAGACAGCGAGGTACGCTTTTCCTTCTATAGTTCTCTAACTGCCATTTTCAGCAACTTACTGACAGATATCGGTAGGGTGCTATATCTGTCTGTTTGACATTTAGCTTACGGAATGGTGGAAACAAAACGTCACAGAAAAGCTTTCTTTGATTTTTCTATGAATCAAGTGAATTAAGTGACGCGAATAGGATATTTCAAGCTAACTTTGTTTATAGAAACACCGATAGCTGCAGACGTAGACATTTTAACTTTGACTTTGAAATGAAAAAAGGTTAACTTCAACCTTTTCAGTTTTTACCGCAGATATTTTTCTAAAAATCGATACAGTTTATTTTTTCTCCTTTTATTTTTTTACCAGGCGTGATTTAGCAGATAAAACATGTTACTTAATAAGAGAAAAGTCAATATGTTACATAATAAGAAAAAGTCAATTTAAAAAAAGGAATAATCCCATAACTGCACAATAACCTGAGAAAAACCTACTCTTTTTTATCTTTTTGTGTCTATAATTTCGACAATTCCCATGCTGTTAAACAACCATAAAACTGGTTTAATCTTGTGGATTATCATTAATTTTATCGCGAATCTACCAAATTATCTAAGGCCGTTAATCTCAGATAACATTAATTCACACAAAGTTTATTAGCTGAGTAACCATGTGATGGCATGACGTCAACAACATAGTCATGTTTTGGAAAAAACTAAGTGTTTTAAAAAAAAACCTTTTTGAAAAAAAATATTTTTGCTGGAAGAATAGTTTTACGTGTAACTCGTTAGCTTTACGAACATAACAAGACTAGAGACTTAAACGACGGGACATTATAGTTTTAAAGATATGCTTGAGAATAAGCTACATAGGTGTTCAAATTAGACTAATAATGAGCATTTTTTGAAGGTCATGTGTTTTATTACAAAAGACAGACTTAAACCTCAAGTACCTAACTAAATATAAGTACTGTTACTTCTTGCATGGAAGTGGAGGTTACGCAAACCTCGAACAAAATCCCTTAACAAGTAAATCCTACGAAATGAAACTGATACCAACACTAACTGTAGGACTAAATTGATCCTCCCGACAGGATGTCGCAATTTATTAGACGCTTCTCGGCTTTCAGTGTCACAGTAGATAGCCTCGTCTCAAATGATGGTAATAGTCCTGACTCCTGGACCGAATGTCCCCTAGAGATGTGATCACAGAAGAAATTGTGGGAAAATCGAAAAGTAGTTATCGTTGAAAATCTTCGCATAAATAGGTCTTAAAGGAAATATATGACGTGTTGCGCCGACCTCAAGTACAATAGAACAAACGGGGGAAGATGATGATGATGATGATGATGATGGGGTCATAGGCTTCGAGTCGAAGCCAAGGCATGCACCTCTAATTTTTTGGATTCATGTGCGTCTTATATAATGATCACTTGCTTCGGTGAAGGATAACATCTAAACTAATATTATAAAGCAGAAGAGTTTGTTTGTTTGGTTGAACGCGCTAATCTCAGGAACTACCGGCTCGAATTAAAATGTTCTATTTGCGTTGGATTGTCCATTTATCGAGGAAGGCTATAGGCTATATAACATAACGCTATGACCAATAGGAGCGGAGCAGCAATAAGAAATGTTGCAAGCGGGAAAAAAGCAGGCGATGCGTTGCGATATTAAAACTTCACGCGAACGAAGTCGCGGGCAGAAGCTAGTATTAGATATTTTGCAACGATAAGTAAAGCCAGGTCAGCATCAAAACTCAAATAAAAAGGAAGAATGAAGGGCAGTCGTATTACTGACGAAAGATCATAGTTTTATTGACTTCAATATAAAATTAACAAATCTTTGATCATTACTGTAACGAAAAGTAGCGATAAGAGACTGTACGAGTATACATATTCCTACACGAAGTACACTATAGTGTATCTTTATGTAGACCACACCTAACTTGACCACTTTGTCTACCTGAGTATAAATTTAATAATGAAATTTCCGGCTATAGTAATCATTGGTGTGGGATGATTAATGTAGACTCTGGTTCTCCTTGAAAACACATGGAATATTTTACTAGTTTCAACAACCAGAAATACCGCAATTAGTAGAACAGTAAAAACTCACATTTAAAACATCCTTCTTTGGTTTGTTTTCATTGTCATCCCGTTCATTTTCAATAGACACTTCTCCTTCGCTTCTTCTGTTTGCTTTCCTGTAAACTACAGGGCTATCAGCCGAAGGCGTATAATTCTTCGCCTCACCTTTTTTATCTTCCACTTTCACGTCTTCTGGAAACACTATTCTCACTTCAGGAGTTCTAGTTCCCTCCCTAATATCATCAAGATCATCAACATTGCTGGTGGAAGGAGTAGTGCTATGACTGCTTCGAATCACTTCGTCTATTTTCTTTCTTGTCTCAGGAGGCATTTCCACATAGTCATGAGGATATGAAGGTATGTCAAGCCGAAGATCTGGTTTCTTCCGTTCCCTCATTTTGTCACTTTGTTCATTCACTCACTGATAAGATACTCAATTCAAGGGCAACGATACTTTCCTAATATTTTGTACACCACAGTGATTAAAGACTGTTAATTTTAGACACTCATCTATGCACTAATTTATCACTTGTAAAACTTGTTCCATGGCTTACTTTAAATGTCTTATAACCTCGTTTTTTTCACTATGAAGTTGTACGGAAAACGGTATAAGATAATTTTGGTAATGTTATCTAAGTATTTTTCTTTGCTTTGTTTTATCAAATTCGCACCAATAGTAGCGATGTAGATAAATAACACGTAATACCGGATTGTTTTTTATTGTCATATGATCGGATTAGTTATCTTGCTTATGTTTTGAATGCTATCATTACCGGGTTAGACAGAAATCAGATGATCTAGTGATCGGACGTCAATTATGTCACTTGGGTTCATTTCGGGAATCGATACCAAAGACGCTGTTATGATTTTTTCTCTTGGATCAGCATGTGGTTGGAATTGCAAAATTTTCATCAAGTTTATCTTCTTTTCTCTATTAATATGATTCGGAAGTTGACCATAGAGCCTGATTATTGTTAAAGCCTCTTTTATCAACTTCTTTTTTACTTCCATCATGTGGCTTCCACTAAAGGTAAACGTGTTAGGTATTAGATCCTTGGTGTCTAAATATGCACTGCCTTGAACAAGGTGCGATTCATGGTTAATATCAACACCAATTATAAAATTATATGCGGGGTTTTACCTCAAAGTTGTTTTTTCTTTTTTCGACGATAATAAACATAACATCAATAAAAAAGTTTCTAATCCGCTAATTTATGGTAAAACGTTGCTTACGTAAGTCAAAAAATTGCCATAATTTAACAATAAAAGTTGTTTTTGTGTCTTTCTGTGTGATAGCGTGGTTCTTCTAAACTTTGCAACGGATTTTAATGTGGTCATAATTTTAAACAGTTATGCAATCCATTCTAATATTATTTGCCTGAACTGTTGTGAGTGTTCTGTGTTCTGCTCTGTTCTGTAAAGTCAATAGTCCAACCGAATCAGGGTCTATCTATAGTGAATTCAATATTCTTTATCCAAAGGTACTAAAGTATGTTATTTCCTCATCAAAATTTTGCATCTGTGTAGCTTGTAGAATATTGATAAGATTTTCACTGTTATTGTCATTTATTGCCGCGATATATTAGATCACCAAGGATGCGATGGGCTTATCTTGATGGTATAATGTAAAATCGTTTTTATTGTTCTTCTACACTATTTTATTTATGTGTCATCATTATCTCCAATGCGTCCAAGTCATCGTATTAGCTCATTCTTAAATCTAGCATTTTATTTTGACGACCCGAATGGCGCAGCGGTAGTGAGGCTGCCTTACGTTCTTAGGGTCTCGGGTTCGAATCCCGGTAGGAGCAAATGTTTGTGTGATGAGCATGGACATTTGTTTCCGAGTCATGGATGTATAATAAATATGTATTTACAAACAAAAAGTATATATGTAGTATATCAACTGTCTGGTGACCACGACACAAGCTTTGCTTAGTTGTGGCACTAGATGGCGCTGTGTGTAATGTCCAGCAATATTTTTTTTGTTTTTTTTTTCAGTGGTCACTTTTCACCTACTTATAAGTTTCATTGTCTATGGTGATAATAATTACCACTTGGTAGAATAATCTGGTAAGTAAGGTTTCAACATTTTAGTGTAACTACGATTAGGGAGAATTATAGGATCGCAAATCTTCATCCTAATATTGTCACAAACACACTTTTTACGCAAATTCATGATTTTCGACGCTGTAATTTTCAGCAGCAGTAAGATATTTTAATTATTTGCTTATGAATAACGATAGTGCCATTCTCTTTCTTGACGTTACACATATTTCATATTTCTTTTCAAGAACACTTATTTCTTTAATTTACCAAAAAAAATTGTACGACTACGAACTTAATTTGCAAGAAAAACCGTCGTCGATGGAAGTTTGACGCTCAAATTCACATAGTTACATTCAATTCTTATAAAAGCTAATATTACAAAAAGACAAGTTGAATGTTTTACTTGAATGTTGGAGTTTTAGAATTTCGTTAAATTCCTTGAGTTTTCACAAAACAAACCATTATATTCCAAATAAACCAAATTTTATCAAATAAATTAATAATATGATATAAAACTTCGATTTCAATGAATACGTTTCATTAGTTTTTGTTTTTCAGTATAGTAAAACAACGTTACAATCAATCAAATTAAAGCACTCTAAATTCTGCTCGCTCCTCAGACGCGATTGCTGGACGTACCTGGACACAAAATTTTCGTCAATAATAATCCACTCGTGTATGTCGATCGAAATAATTTGATCCAAGACGTAAAAATCAAAAATTTGCAAAAAAAAATGTAATAGGACTCTTCAAATAAAATGATTAAGTAGCTCATCAATATTATACCTCTCGATTTGTCCAACTCTAGAAATATCTAAATTCAGGTAAAACTTGAAAACCCGGTTCTGTTTCGGATGCAATACAAACAAATATGACCAGAGATTAAGGTAGTTGTTCTGTAATCAGAGCAAGGTTGCCGATGCTTGAACAATTTGGATCATCATTTGTAGATTAAGTACGAGATAAGCCTCTTGTGTTTGTTCAGATAATACAATCGATCTAGGTTGTTTTAGTACGTCTTTCTTTGGAGAAGCGAAGAAAGTAAGTCTTGGTATAACTACATACTCGGCGAACGCAATAATCATGTGAACAGCTCCTTAATTTTGGCTTAATCATCCTATCCATATATCTGTCTTATACCAACTATGTTGCGATAGGGTTCTAGTCCAATTGGACACGGAGCGAGGAACTGGCTATTGGACCTCCACAACCCAGCTTCAAGGTAACATGATCCCCGGATACCCACTAACAATTCGAGTAGGTACCTAAATTATAATCTTCTACAGTCAAAAGTACTATGAATCCGTAATAAATTTCATGACATTCAGCCGAGGAATTGTGAAATAAAATCAACAATGAATTAGGCGCTCGTGTAACGATCACTTGCGCAGACGCACTCGTACATTACAACGCAAAATCTTTTAGATTCAAAGAAGATCAACATATATGCAAAAATTACTTTGGGTTTACCTTAGGTTACAAAATATAACTCACCTCATCCTGTGGGTTATTCAAATACTGCTGCCTCAGCACCTCAAGCTCCAAGTTCTGAAGGGCTGGCATCGATATCGAGTTCCTCCTCAAGCTCATCTTCCTCTGTTCCATGGCCTCTCTTTCTCTCCTTATCAGCTCATCAGACTCCGCTGCTCCGAAACTCTTAGAAGTGCTCGGTGAAGCTTCCAGGTCAGTAGATTCTGTTATAGGACTAGTTGGCTTCGAAGATTTCCCAGAATCAGGCTCTAAAGTAATGTATAGAGTCCCTTCTGGAGTATTCACTATTATCGTATCATTATTAGGCGATGTATGCACCTCTCCCAAATCTGTGGCATGCAGTTTTCTATCCTTTTCTGCCACAGGTGACCCATCTTGTTTTTCATCTTTCGTGCGCTTAGGACGTATAGGTTCGTCGGGTTTGACTAGATTCAGTTCGATAAAATCATCTACGTATGGAATGTCTTCGTTTCTTTTTAATTCAGGCGAGTTTAGCCCTTTTTCTATGTCTTTTGATATTTGATCCTTGTTTTCCATTATTTTATTTCATAGTAGAGATCTGCAAAAAGAAATATGAAAAATGTTGAATCATTGAATAGTGTGACTAAATGGTATATTGATTTATGAGACAGGATGAAATCATTCGCTTGTACAATCAAGTCATCTTCAAATTGTTCAAGTGTCTTGAGTTTGTTTTTTACTTCATACCAAACGAGAAAAATAATCTATCTTATTAAGTTTTTTTTGTTACAACCGCAAGAACATTTATTTCATTGTAATTAAAAATATGTACTTGTAAAAAAGGGTTCATTAACCATTTTGTTGTGTCATAGTATGTAATAGGTAGGTATATTTTGAAGTTTCTTTGCTTCATTAGAAATCCTTTTTTTCCTTAAGTCAAGACCGTGAAACCTATCAGATCAAAGACCAATGAACTTAAGAAGGCTATTAGGAACACAAAACGCAAACCAAAAAAGAGTAAGATATTGAAATTATAAGATTAATATACATAATTTTAACTCTGTTTTCTCGACAACACTTCATGAAATGAACTCAATGTTAAAAGTTGCATGTCACACAACTGTGTTAAATGACTTATTTACTGCGTTTCATGGTTAAATTATTCAAGCAATTTCGGCATTTTTTACCTGAAGGTTGGAACACTGAGTGAGTCGATGTAGAGTATGGGACCAGAACTAAAAGTCTCAGTATGAATGTGGATACTAAAGATTATACTACACAGTAAGACCAAAGCTATGATGTACTCGTGAATGACTTGTGTTAAAGACGATAATTATGGCAAAACATAGCAACGAACACACATTGAAACACAGACATTAGGTGATCCGCAGGAGAACCAAGGTACTGACATAGCCAAACAATAAGTGACAGAAGAAGGGTCTATAGGGCTTAACCATAGGCTTAACGGTTCGGGACTGGCGACTGCACGTCTCTCAAAGTGAACCGATAACCAGGTGAAGACTGCGGGAATCCGTCGGATGCAAGAAACATAGGATTGGGCTACGTGGCGATGTTTGGGGGAGGTCCATGACCAGCTGTGGACGACTGAAGTAATGAAGATGTAGTAAGTAGTACCTAATACCCTAAGGTTTACTACTACATAGTACAGATGTTTGGAAGTTGTGGCACAAGACCGTATTTAATTGGATTAACCCTTCGTGGATCCACACAAGACACAATGGCTTTTTGATTGTGTCTATAATTACGGCATACAAGAGGTTAAGAGCGGCAGGGAGAGTATGAAGAGTATTAAAGAAGTATGGAAAAAGAAGATATGCTACGCCGACCCCTTAAAATTGGGATGAGGGAAGAAGAACAATGATGATAATGATGAAAATCATTACGATAAGACGGCCATAACAGCTTTTCATCTCCAGGAAATATAATTTTGTCACAGACAAAACCGCGTGAATTACTATTATTTTACGATGACGTAGACTGATTTCTTGGTAGTGTAAGCAGACTATGTGACTTGATGTCTAATGTAGACATTTGACATAGTAGTGACGCAAAGTGATTAGAGCCTCCCGTATACGTCGCCTGAGTCAAGCAGAGATGATTTATTGCTCCTTTTTGAGGAGAATATTGTTGAATATCATTGTAAAACGTTTTTGTATCATAAACCTGGATTTAAACACCTTTTTAAATGAACATATAGACTCTAAACCTGTCTTGGTGTGTCGTGTCTGATCAATTGACGATTGTGTGGTAATCTGTTGTTGTAGCTTGGGTAAAATGACGTGAAGAGAGTTTTGAGTATGAACGTGGATGGCCACAAGAGTAGAGGAAGACCAAACGATGGCCAAAAAGGAGGTGACTCTTGAGATGACGAGTTATAGAGAATTGTACCTATGGGAGAGGAAGATATTTTGCGCCCCAAATAATTGGGCTAAGGGCATGGCATGGAGAATAATGATTTTGAGTTGGATATTTTGCGAATATTTATTATCAAATCAAGTAGGTAGTCATGCTTTGTTTATTTTGTTTGAATTTAATAATATAAATAACTGAAATAAATACTGTTTAGACATTTCCAGGGCATATCCCCGATATCTTTACGAACTCTTGCCTAGGTGGACATGATTGATTCAAAGACTTTCTTTTAAAGGTTTTTTTTTCTTTTAGAGAGATATAAAATAGGGATCTTTAGGAATTTATTCTTTTGAATGCAAAAAATCCCAAAGTCCACTCTGTTACATTTACAAATATTAATATTAGCTAATTTTATGAGCTTTTTCAAATCAAACACTGTCAAAATAATAGACTCGATTAAATATTACCACAAATAAAAAGACAAAGTGAAACAAGAACTATAAACATAACAAACCGGTAAAGACGAATAAATCACCACAACAAAACCTTTTTCACTAACCACTCATAAAATTTATAACATTTTACACTTGAAACCTTCTGACCGCCGGGATCCACTCTTGCGCACCGTAAGGCTCGACACACACTGGCACAAGGTTACTCACACGCATGTGTTTGCTGTTAGATTATCGAGTGATTAGCACTGCTTACTTTTTTTGTATAATAATATGTGACGTCAAAACCCGATCGCTGTCATGTTTGAAAGAAAAAAAAATGTATAGGTTTTTATTAAAAACTTTTTTGTCAGCAACGGTAGGCTGCGCTGCTAGTCTCTCATGTTTATTTAAAGTATTGCATCATTATAGTTCTTTAATTATTTTTTAAATAAGTACCAATTTTTTTTTTTATTCACAATTTTTTTCCACCTCTCCCTCCTGACAAGACAATGTCACTCAAGAGCCAAAAAAACCATGTTGCACTGTAGCACAAGTCAATATATGAAATAAAATCAGCCATGTCTAGTCAGACTGAAATCTTAAACGACTGAAAGAAAAATGGTTAAGATTTTGATTACCTAAAGGTCGTTATCAGAATTTATCGATGGTTTATCGGCTGTAGTCTCAAGAGCTACGGTTGAGGTTAGACTTGAAGATTTAGAAGATAAATTATCTTTTTTGAGTGCACGATCCTTATCGGTTCTAAATCATGCATTCGGATGTTAATGATACCTCACAGTTTCATTTAGGGTTCAAGAGTACTCCAATAATTACACAAAAAAAAACAAAAGAATGATCCAAATAACTTCCAAGTCCCCGCTAGGAAGTTACCTAAAAGCTACTAAAGGTTTTGATAATCTGCGAACCCAAGGGAGAACGATAAAGTACTATATCTACTATTGAAGTGTGCAGTTCAAGGTAGCGTTGTTTGTACTAAAAGAAAATTTGAATTGTTACGTCAAACTTGGTACATTTATTTTAGTTCTGTGTAAGTGTGTTATCAGCGGCGACCTCTGGCGTCCGGCCCTGGTTCAATCCATGGTCCGGAGCGATACGGAACGGAAAACCGTTACCCCCTTCTGCAAAGCAGTCATGCTAGCGAAGGAGGCGGCGGAACGTGAGAGGGAAAGAACGTAACGTCAAAGCCGCCGCGGGAGGTGCACCGGACGTCGGGAGGCACGTGGCCTGTTCTCATATAGTTTATGCTGATCTAATTCGACAGAAAAAATAAAACTACGTGAAAAGGGATAAACATTATTTTCCAGCCTTCACAGATGTAGGTAGGGCCCTTTGCCGCACTCGGGCTGAGTGCGGCAAAGCCCGACAAGAGGAGAAGATCATTAATGTGAAACAAATTACTTTTGCCAAATTCAGAATGATAAATTATATTTTTATTTTATCTTTCATGAAGACTATTTGAGGTTGTGAGAAGATTTTCTGATGTTTGTCCTCATCAGGGGCCCTCGAGTTATATTAACACGGCTGATACAGCGGTAGCTACGCCCCTGGTAGGCCAGATGCTTTTCTCAGTTACTTTATCGATACTTTACCTTGCTGAAACAATCACGCCTAACTAAGTACTTTAATAATTCGCTACAGCTGATTGAAACATAACAAAATAAAATACCATTAAAATGGCTTGGCATTGACATTGCATAAGAAACAGTTTATTGGTTTTATTGAAACACAAAACCGCCTGACAGTTATTTTTATTCAGTAAGTTTATATCATGTCAATATAAATTAATAAATATCGCTGGACATTACACACAGCGCCGTCTAGTGCCACACTAAGCAAGAATAGAATAGAATAGAATACTCTTTATTATGTACACCATAAAAAAATTGAAATACAAAAATTTTAAATATTTTACAAGGGGTGACACAATGGGCGGTCTTATCGCTAAAAGCGATCTTTTAAAGACAACCTTTGACAAGCAAGGCTTGTGTCGTGGTCACCAGACAGTTGACATACTACATAAATACTTTTTTGTTTGTAAATACATACTTATTATACATATAAACATAATATCCATGACTCGGAAACAAAATAATGTCCATGCTCATAACACAAACATTTGCTCCTACCGGGATTCGAACCCGGGACCCTAAGAACGTAAGGCAGCCACACTACCGCTGCGCTATTCGAGTCGTCAATGAACAATAGATAGATGAACATTTGTTTATCAATGGTTTAGGACATTATTGGACTATTATTTACTGTGTACGTGGTGGCGCAGCTAGGAATTTCGTTCAATTTCTCGTAAACCCGTGTAGTACTGTTTCTGTTAATCACAAAACTTAATGAACATAATTATTATTAGCTAGTAATAAATTGATTAATAACCTCCGAAAAAAATCATCGCAATATCGCATGACAGTTTTTAATTCAGTAGTAAACAGTGTTTTTTTTTTTTGCAATACTTAATTATATATAAGTATGTATATGTACTATGACTATTATTTACCAATTTTGTTAAATATCTCGAAAACCATAAAAGTAGATGAACATTTATTACGAACATTTTTTTGTATTCTCGCCAACTCATACTCCGATCCAAATTACTTTTGTGGCGCGGCCAGGAATTACCATGCCAAAATGCTGGATACTGGCGTAGTACCTAGTTACCTACCCTCGTAGATGAGCTGCCTTGCGTTGGCGCAGATCACGTCTAATCCGCGTGTGACCGGCGATAAACGTCAAAGCCAAATCATTTTATAAATTTTAAATTAGCTGAAGGCTGTTTATTGGTTGTACCAAGGTAGGTACAACTAATAAACCCTACTATGCAAGTAGGTAAGTGTTTACTTAACCTTTTTCAACCTCTACCACCGCAAACTTTACATAGCAAATCGAATTACAGCGAACAAGCAATCTTAAACCAACAAGTGAATAAGCTATTTAATTTCAGATTTGTCTGTGTTTAAAGAATATTTACCTTTTACAAACAGGCCAGCTACGCAATCATAAAGTAAAGAAATATTATTAGCAGTATTAGAACGAACGTCCCATAAAGCAGGTAATCCAGGTTCTGTAAGCACCAGAGCCAGAACACCTTCAGGTGGGCTGAACACTGGTTGGTCATTTTTATTAGTCTTACCAAAAAGTGTGAACTGAATCTTTTTTTAAAATTGTTTTATTTGACAGCAAATCAAACTTAAAATCGAAACTATTTTTTAAATTCAAAAACAGAACGTAACGCTTTAAATTGTTTTTAAAATTAACACTTGCCACAATCACTATCGGAATGCAGAATCAATAATGATGAATTAACACCACATTAATGAGGAAACAAACTTCAATTTAAAACACTTGTGAATGTAATTAGAACATTATATTTAAAGCCAGTAATGGTTAACGATTACCGCGTGACTTGCTTGAGTGGTTTGCAGTCTAAGTTTGGTTGGTTCTGACTCTGACGCGGCGGAAAGGCTCTAAATGACGCTGTAATCCGATAAACACAGAGTTAATTATGATAATTACTACGTTGGTTTGAGTACAGGCTCAAAGTTTGCCGTAAACATCCAGGAAGTGGAAAATATGGGCATAAAATATACGGAAAATACGCTCGATAATAGGCAATCGGCGTGTGGTTCTGCGTTTGATTTCTATATCGTCTATTTTTTTTAGATTTTTCAGAAGAACGAGTCTAGTTGGAGTAAGATTTGTGTCTGAACAAAAACACAGATCACATCATCAAGCATCTCTCTGACGACTTTGTGTAGCCTTCATCACGCAAGCAGAGATAATCTACGAGATTAGGATATACTAAAATATACAACAACCCGACAACAACCATCGGCCAATATACCAATAAATTATGATTATGATTATGATAGATAGTGGTCATACAAGCATAACTCCCGTCTGATCGGAGGAACCTCCCATTCAAAGCACGGACCTATTTATGTGAAAAATAAAATCAAAGTACAAACAGATTAACAATTTAGTTTAGTTGCGGATATACGCGTTGAATTATCCAGTTTACCAAAGATAACAAAGCTTTGTACCAAATTAATGGCGTATAATTTTGTGTTGATTATATTATATTCGTAAGTAATATAATCAACACTAAATAACCAACCTGGCGGTTCTGATGTCCTCATAAGAACAGCCAGGTTCTACAAATTCATGGTTGCAAAGTTAGCAAGCAGAACCGACACTACACCGATAGCCGGTGGAGCAGACGAGTCCTGGACTGGAGACTGAGCATTGGCAAGCGTAGCGTGAGTAGCCTCCCTGGTGGAAGGAATTACGACCTTGAAAAAGTGTCTGGAGACTCGATGTGGAAGGCTGAGGGGTTGATGGCGTAGCTTGGGAGAAGAATGTGATAAGAAGAGTTAATGAGGATTAGTTAATGTAGGACGCCTAGCAGTCATCCTCGGCGCAGAGTGTCTTGTTCCTGACCCAGCAGGAATCGGTTTCTTAGGTGCCTTCGGGTCTGCTCGTCAGTCAGTTCCTTTCACTCATACAGCTCCAACTGGCGTGCAAGGAGACCAAACAACATGACAACAAAGTTTTCTTAAACGTGTACTTAAGCAATAGTAACTCAAGTTATGCACAATGTCAGAAAACGATTTAAAAAATCCAACACAAAAGTGGAGCCAAGTCATCAAAATGATTGAAGAACATTACGTCGTCCTAGAGACAGCAGTTTGTGGTAACGACTGTGAAAACAATAGATCAACAACTAAACTGTTTAACCGTACGTAGTTTACATAACCTGACAAGGCTTATGAAACATACTCGTAAGTAAGGTCTTGTTAAGGATAGTGTAGAGCTAGACTGCTGGACCTTTCAATAACCGGACAATATGGAAACATAGGTATCCTGAACCAATGCTAATTATGTACTGGGTACTTAAGTAACTTTTCCTAAAATTTAAACAGAAATTGCTCAAATAGATTCTAAAGTAGCAATAGGTGCGAAGTACAGCAATATTTCGCTAGTTTATAGCTCCTTATTTTCTAACACTATGTGACTCCCTTGAGAGGGTGAGGGAGGATGCATTATATAGGTGGCCGTGCATTTTTTAAATCTGGCATTTTCGGACATAGTTTGCAAAAATTTCACTGTTTTAACAAAAAAATCAATACACACAAAAACAAATTTCATAATTTCATCCAGTAATGAAATTATGAAATGTGTCTTTGTGTAGTACTAAATGTCTGTGAATTGTAATAACACGACTGGATTAGGTGTTGAAACAGTATCAGGCATAAAGAAAACATTTGAAATGTTACTTTAAGTAATTTTTTTGCATCTAAAATTATGGAAAGATTTGTACGTTTGTATGTTACGAATAAACATAAAAACTACGGGACCGATTTGAAAACTTCTTTTAGCAATGGATAGCTACATTATCAGCGAGTAACATAGGCTATATTTTATCCCCGTACTCCCACGAAAACGGAACTACGAGGGTGAAACCGCGCGACGTCCGATAGTATTGTACGAGTATATTGTAACTTAGAAAATGCAGTGTATAATATTCTATTGTTGCTGTGAGCACTCTTGCCTTGAAACGCCAAAACCCCTGTGTAAAACCTCTTCGCACTTGATCTGCTGCAGCTCTATAGATCAAGTGAACAGTTTCATAATAAGTAGGTAGGTACGTAGTTTACAGTATTTTACTGTGGTCGTTAGTGGTTATTAAGACAAAGATCTGAATAAGGTAGGTACAGAGTTCAATTTTAATTAATCACCTGGCTGGCACCTGATTGTGATGGCACTATAATTATTTTGTCTGACATTTTTCAGATGAAATTGCTGAAAAAACTAGTTAACTTCTCACTATAATAGCCACCTATTATAATGTCAAAAAAACCGGCCAAGAGCGTGTCGGGCCACGCTCACTGTAGGGTTCCGTAGCTTCCCAGACCATTAAAAATACCAACATTTTTCGTCAGCAAAAATAACTTTGTTTTTCATAGTATTTGTATGAAAAACAAAGTTATCATTTGCGTTTTTTTGAAAAAGTGCTATATAACTCAAAAACTATTCAACTCATCAAGTTGAAAATAATTTTCCTAGAAAGTTCATATAAAGGTCTACTTCTGTGATTTTTTTCATATTTTTTAAACTTATGGTTCAAAAGTTAGAGGGGGGGGGACACATTGTTTTTGACTTTCGGAGCGATTATTTCCTAAAATATTAATATTATCAAAAAATGATTTTAGAAAACCCCTATTCATTTTTAAATACCTATCCAACAATATATCACACGTCAGGGTCAAAATTAAAAAAAAAATCGCTCCCCACTTTACGTCTGGGGGAGGTACCCTAATAAAAATGTTTTTTTAAATTTTTATTTTTGCACTTTGTCGGCATGATTGATATACATATTGGTACCAAATTTCAGCTTTCTGGTGCTAACGGTCACTGAGATTATCCGCGGACAGACAGACAGACAGACAGACATGGCGAAACTATAAGGGTTCCGTTTTTTGCCATTTGGCTACGGAACCCTAAAAAAGACTTATGTTTGGCACTGGTTTAGGTTATTTGTGAAAAGTGGCTGTAAGTATCCTCAGTAAACAAATAGTTAGAGTAATAATTGTTACTAAAACTAAGTATGCTTATACTTAGTTTTTCATCATCCTTACGGTAAAATCATACATTGTTGATCTTAGAAGCCCTTCTAGTCATAGTTAACAGTACCAAATTAGGTACCGATTTGGTGTAAAAGGGTTTGCTGCTACCATGTCTGCATGAGTAATGAGACAGTTGACGGAAAAGGTCGTCCTTCGAGGAAAATATGAATAAGATGACATGTGTGTCATATTATTTATATGATACACGTGTTATCTTAACACTTTAACAAAACATCACGCCTGTTATCCCGAAGGGTTTACGTAGAGATGTACCTAATTGTACGCCCACAGTTCGCCAGGTACTAAGCGAGGAGAGCGTGGCTAAATAATAACAGCCGCTTGGGTCGATCTTTAGGTTAAGCCATGCTTGCCTAGGTTGGTCTGTGGATGGGTGACCACCCTTAGGTATATACCGAGTTTCCTCCGTGCCTCGGAAAGCACGTTAAGCTGTTGGTCCCGGCTGTCATTTGTCCATCTTTGACAGTCGTTACAGGTAGTCAGTGGCCCAAAATGTCTGACACCAGTCTTACCAAGTGTTATCGTATTTCCCAGTATTGACTGGGTTGTGGAGGTACGATAGGCAGTCGTTTCATGTAAAATACTGGTACCTATTCAGCTGCATCCGGTTAGACTGGAAGACAACCCCAACATAGTTGGGAAAAGGCTCTGAAAAAGATGAGTTCGCCAGTTACTTAATAAGAGGCGAGCCGATATGTTTGATACTACATCCAGACTCTGTGTCTGGTACTGACGGAAAAAGCCAATAACACGTTGCACGACCTGGGAATCGAACCCAGGACCATATGCTCAGCAGTCGCGCTTGCGACTCCTATACCAACGAAGTAGTCATCTACCTACTATATAAAAATAAGTCGGGTTTTCCTTCCTGACGCTATAACTCCAGAACGCACGAACTGATTTCACTAATTCTTTTTTTGTTGTGTTTGTTATTGTCAGGAGAAGGTTTTTACCCGGTTTTTTTTTTGTAGTAGTAGGTAGGTAGTAGTAGGTAGGTAGTAGTAGGTAGGCAGTGTAGGTGGTAGTAGTAGGTAGTAGTAGGTAGGTAGTAGTAGGTAGGTAGGTAGTAGTAGGTAGGTAATAGTAGGTAGGTAGGTAGTAGTAGGTAGCTTTTTCCCTCTTATGTGACGCAGACGAAGTTGCGTGGGTCAGCTAGAATAATTTAAATTTGTTGAAGGTTGTGTTTGACTCGTAGTATAGTTAAGTAAGTATCTCTATTTTAGTTGGTGGGGTAACTAACTTTTCTGTTCCTTACTTCAGCATAATAGTTGTCCAGCACGAGGTGTCAAACAAGAAATTAAGAGCTATTTTCCATATCAAAAGAAACAGTTAAAGAACTGTAACTAACTGGAGTAAGAAACAGATAGGTAAACTCTGATGGGACAATTGAACTCTAAACACCTGAACAGAAGTTATCTATAAATTATCTTGTTCGTTGTATATAGTGTCGAACGTCATCATCATCATCATCAACATATATCATAGTTGTTTATATGATCTATGCTCATAAACATCGCCATTCTTGGCTTTATCCTATTTTTGGGATCAGCGCAGCGTGGCTTCTTTCATACTTTCTCCATTTCATCAGACACCAACTTTCCAACTTAATAGTACCGAACACAATACCACAAAACAACTGTCCGTTTCGTGAAAACTCTCCCAGACATTGGCAGCACTGAGATATGTTCCAAAATGGGAAGTTCAGGGGAATCAGAATTGACCGGATTTCACCAAAAATGCGATTCTGCTAAAGCGGCCATTTCAGACCCCTGCACTTCTAAATCGAGTTACAAAAAATATGTTCACTAGCTCTGTGCTGAAATTCGATCTAAGTATCTGAGGTACCTACACATCAAACAATGACGCTATTGAATAATGTCCATCTGAAATTGGTCCGTAATTTCACAACTTATAAACACGTCAGGTTGGCCGAGTGGTCTAAGGCGCCAGATTTAAGCTCTGGTTCCCGAGAGGGAGCGTGGGTTCGAACCCCACACCTGACAAAATTTTCATTTTGCCAGAATTACCTTTTGGATCTAAAAGCTTACTAACATCATACATCTAACATAATATTATCATACTTTGTTGTTATAATTTCATTTGCCGAATCGGATTGTTTGTCTAGTGACTTTACAAAAAGACTAATCTTATTTTAAAACAAGAGGCAAAATGCATGTTTTATGATTATTCCTGCACCTCTACCTACCCCACCAGGAACTTCATACAGGCATGATGTTCTTTTCTTTTCTGTAAGACATTTATTGATTTCAGCTAAGAAAATATACTGGCTCATAGCTGACGACTCGAATGGCACAGCGGTACAGCTGTACTCTGTTTGAATGCCGTAGGAGCAAATGTTTGTGTGATGAGCATGGACATTTGTTTCCGAGTCATGGATGTTTATATGCATTAAATAATGAGTATGTATTTACTAACAAAACTATCTATATGTAGTATATCAACTATCTGGTGTCCGCGACACAAGCCTCGTTGCTTAGTGTGGCACTAAATGGCGGTGCGTGTCCAGCGATATTCATATTAATGTATAACTAAAAACAGCCTTGTCACACTTTCCGTACAAAGTCACTACAGATTCCTTCTTTAGCAAAATCCTAGATCAAATCAATGGACATCTATGAAAATACGATCTCATAAATAACTATAGACCTATGACGTCACCAAAGACTAAGAACTTCATTCAACAATAACCCTGTGGCCACGTGCAAATGATACGATATGTATCACGGATGATCATCTAATTAGCATACTAATTAGGCCTTGTGCTAACAATGGGCCCTATTCATTAATTGCATGTACATAATATAATATAGTACTTTACATAATACGTGTTATGTGCAGTTGCCTACGTAACTGTATGTGCTGTAATATAATTGTGAAGGATATTTAATGGAACTATAGTACCGAATCAATGCATGGGGCGAGTGGGTCTAGTGTCAATCCCTTCATCAGACAGAGTGCTTTTGATAGAAAACCTTGCCCCCACACAAGTAATTTCTCCTATGTTTTGGGTGCATTTACAAATTTTAAAACATACATATACACAAACAGCCAGCTCCGGCACAACTAACTGTAGGTCGTACAAATATTAATTCCGTGCAGGATCGATCGAACCCGCGAAGAAGCGCGCAGCAGCCAATTGCTCAGCCACCGCGCCAACCGTGCCGTCCGCGTGTCGTATTGAGTGTTTGAAATTCCGGAAACGGTACGGAACGGTACGGAATTTTCTCATCTCTACTCACCGCCTAAATAGCACAATTAGGGTTGCCTTGCCTCCACATTATACATAACTAGTAGAAAAGTGAAGTATGCTTTAGAATAAATCTGCCTTCCCCTTCGCATAATACAAGCGTGTTGTTCTTATTATGTTCCGGTATTGTGTTTAAACTGAGAAAGGTTGGATGATGCCATTAGGAAAGTCATTGTACATTTATAGTCACTTGGGATGAACTCTTTCAGTAATTGAAGGCCTTAGAGCCTTGGACATGCTTCTGATATTCTTGCTACCCCGAATTTTTTTTTTTAATGTAAAACTTTTTAGCATAAAAACTCATGTGAACCACAAAAAAGTGAAAAATAACTTTAGCTTCAGAAGTCGGTGACCTTTGTTTGATTGGTTTAGTTTTTTGTCACCGACTTCTGAAGCTAAAATTATTTTTCACTTTTTAGGTCCATGTTCACCGAGAAGATAACAGTCTGATTATCTAAAACAGCTGTTTAAAACACATTTTAGTATGGGAACATGTCACATTGACAGCTGTTTTTCGATAATCAGTCTGTTATCTTCTCGGTGAACATGGACCTTAGTGGTTCACATTTCACATGAGTTTACCCCTTCACAGCGTACTGGCGTGATGTTATGTTATGAACTGGTGTAAACAATAGACAGACATGAGATTTCAACAATCCCAGTTGCTATCATTTATTGAGGTTTTCCGTTGCCTATCTCCCGAAGTTCTTCATCAGATCTTTACCAAATTGAAGTGGAACCACTCCGAGAAAGTACTTTTCCGAAAAATACCCAAATCGTTTCATGTATGCCTATAAAATTTGAAGAGTTTTCTCTATTTCTCCAGGATTCCATAATCAGAGCCTGACTTGAAGATTATGGGACCACCTGTGAAGTATACCCTTTCAATAAAAATAAAAATCATCCAAATCGGTCCAGCCATCTTCGAGTAATCGGGGAACATATATAAAAAAATAAAAAGTTTCCGACGAATTGAGAACCTCCTCCTTTTGGAGGTCGTTTAAAAATAGGCTTTTGACCTCAACTCGCCTCATGTGAAGCGATGACTCGGTCAAGGATGGGGCAAGCTTACCTGGAAGAAACTAATTCACTCGAACTTTGAGGAGATTTTACTGATCTTCTGTGAATCCTGTTGCAAATTGCTGTACAAAACTCGCCGTCGTTGTCGCTTTGGCAGCGATTTGCGGCTTGTAATGTATAGTCCCTCTTTACGAAATTCAGCAGCATTATAATAATATTTTATTAAGGCATAATGACCTACATACGGCGGACATATCAAATCCAATATTCCAACTGTCAGATAACTAAAAAGTTAAAACATGCATTTTATCTGGAAAACACTTTGTCGGCAACTGTATCAAAGAGATCTATCGCTACCGAACCGTAGATTTGTAACGATAACATTGATTACCGTATCAGTAATTTGTAAAACAAGGTCTGAAAACATGATTGTTGCTGACCTACTTAATTCAGCAAAATATTTTTCTCGAAATTCGATGAACGGATAGTAAGCCGACTATAGACCATGGAGAGGGTTCTGACTCGACTTGTTGATTCTGTGCTCTGTGTACAGACATCCAAGACATTATGGGATTAAACTTGACCTTCGCTATCATCATCATCATCATCATTTCAGCCGAAAGATGTGAACTGCTGGACATAGGCCTAACCCAAGTGACGCCACATTGACCGGTCCCATGCGACTCGCATCCAGCGGATTCCCGCAACCTTCACCATGCTATGATGCTACTAAGGAACTCCAACAACAGGGTGTGAAAATTTAAATTACAGTACCTACTTACCTGCAAAGTTCGTATTTCTTCTTTTTCCGCAACCCAAAATAGTCCCCAAGGTTTACATATGAACTTTAGAGATACTTAGTTTTACCACTGTCTCAATCACAAGGCCTACTATACAGGCTGTTGTATTGGAATTGCACTTTTGCACTTTTGTACCGTTATCGTTATCACCCCCGTTCAAAATAATGTACTGACGTGGTAACGGTTTATATTGTCACTTACGATCCCGTAAGTGACAATATAAATCTTCCGTGATTATATCGGGAGCTCAAAATTATGAATTATCACTGAAGTGACAATATCATTTTAGTTTTAAACCGCGAAAACTTAAAACATTGTTTGGTGAACGGTTTGTGCGTTGGTGTCTATTCCACTGTGTACACTAACGTTATGACTTTATACAAATAAATTGTCACTTATGTATTGGCGTAAAAACACTGTAACCTAACGGTACCACTGTAACCTAAAAGGGGGTGCCCCAAGTCCCGATTATCGGGGCAGAGATACTTCCGTGTGTTCAGTTGACAATATTTCGAGAGTTTACAATATTGCTAGAGAGATTACAATCTAACGTGTTTGAAAATTTTACGTATTTCGACCGCTATAACAACACTACTTTGTTTACATTGTTTTAGATGACAATCGCGAATAGACACTTGTATCACTTATCACATTCCAATGAAAGGTTATCAGCTATCAGTCCATTGAGCCGCTATCTCAATTAAATAGGTAAAATTGCTCACGCATGTGAGTTTAAGTAGGTAAACATCAAGTGGGCACTTGAAATTTTAGAATTAAGGTTAAGTGCTAGGATTGTTTGAAACATTGATGTTTTGACAAAGAAGACCGCTCATAATAGGCCGAATAATGTACAGATAAACAGTAAATCTATCTGAATTAATATCAGCCTGCTGCCTGCTGCTGCATGGCTATGACAATTCCCTGAGTGAGGAGAAGAAACATCGTCAGATCGACACAAAGTAGTGGTGATGTTCTTACCTTTCTACAGACCAAAAGTATTCATTTCGACAGGTAACAAGTTCTTACAAAAACTCTGTAAAATTGAATAAGTCCCATAGCGATGAAGATAAAATAAAATTAGAAATTTGCAATCTTTCGCATGGTATTCGTAACTACGAGTTTGTGACGACTTATTATAGGTACAGACGATGGTAATGACAGTAAATAGAAAAATTGTTAAAACAACAGTCGATTACTGAAATAACAATAATTTACTCATTTTGTAGGAAGGACGGAATTACGACGTAATTCAAAAATTGCACAGATTTTCGTAATTACAGCGGAACAATCATGAACAAATTTTGTTGTTTTGCTGCGAGTGGTTTTTTCTTGTAGTCAAAGAAATCATATCGTTATAGACTACTGGACCCCGTTTTTCGTATGAACCAGACAGACGGAGGATGCAGGCTTTTTAAGTACCTATGTATCCTTTGAGTATCTACAAAATTGCAAACCTTCTGAAAAACCATCGAGACAGTTTGCCTTGATGCTACTGGGAGTGGGCAGATGGCATAGTGCCTGTTACTGGGGCTATTCCTATAAACTTATGCTAACGTTGGGCTATAGTAAGAAGGTCGATGGTTAAGTAAGGAGCAATGGCAATGCACAGTGGTAATTAATGCCCACGACTAAGTATTCATAAGTCGTGACGGAAGGTTCGAACCCGGGTAGGCGCATTTGGCTCAATTTACACCGCTGCGGAATGGAAAGGAAGCGACTTTTTGCAACGAAACTACAAACAGACAGTAGCTAGGGGAATTCTCGAGAATGAGCGAGAATTTCGCGGAAGACGGGTGACCTTTTTTGGCTCGTATTTAGTTTGTACGAGTATGTTATACAATTCACCTAAAGTTCATTAAGCATTCCACGGTGGTGTAAATTAAGCCTTACTCTGTGCAATTTATTTCCAAATATTCAAAACGGTTTACAAAAATATAGCGAGGGAACCGACATAATGTCCTAGAACCAAAAAAATCGGAGACATGTGATATCTGCCAACCCGCACAGGGCCCGAGTAGTGGATTACAGACCTCTTCGTTTCAAAGAGAGGAGGCCTGTGTCCTATTACTCCTGGCACTGGGTACATTAAACGCTGATTATGCTAAGGAGGTTAAGCAAAGGCTATAATCATAATCAAACTTCAATATCAAAGGTATAAGCATGAAAACTTATTCATTCATGGTTTACGACGCCATAAAACAGTTATGGTGGTTCCACGGTTTTCCTTCTCAATGAAAACTACGTGTGCTGAACAAAAGTCATTTCAGATGTGCATTTTATTATGATTAGGTAGGTGGGTATTTACGATAAGTTATTTTACATCTAGGATATACAGATAGTTGACAGTTAGTGAAGCAGACCAATTAAAGATTAGGGTAGCAGTCACAATAAGAAACAGTAGATAGTTTCAGTGATCTTCTTTTTGTAACAATCAGCCTTTATAGACAGTAGCACTACATTTCCTTGGATTAACAAAGGCACACAGCCAGCTAGGCTCGTAGTCTGTACCAACCACCTCAGCAGAAAGAAATGGAGATAATGTTTATCTCTATTTCTTTCAGTGGAGGAAAGAGCGAGCTAGACGTCCTGTATAGGACTTAAATGAAATAAATGGTAGGCGGTGCTGACTGCCCAGAGTGAGTTTAGTGGTCATCACATTCATCACTAAGGAGATATTCTTCATTTGTCGTTTCTTTCCTAAATGCTGACGGGGTTTCGGGGCAATCCTGCCTTGTGATTTAAGGAGATTTCCTTAGACTTCCTCTAAGGAAAACTACTTAAATCACAATTTAGGTACAGGCAAATGCTGGGAAGGTAAATGTTACGGCATGCTTTTGTAGGTGAATAGGTAGGCACTTCTTTCTAAATTAGATGACCTAGAAATCCTGGGGACAAATCGAGAAAAAAATGTGGGAAAGAGATACATACAAGTTATTTTTTATTTTTCTAAGTCTTGAAACTAACTTTTAGTACTTACTTAGAATAATTCACTATCATTCGAAAATCTTTCAAAAATAAAATCTAATTAACAGTACCTAGATGTAGTAGGTTATACAAGCCAGCACCATCATGACTTAATTAAGGCATGTAATTAACGATCCACCAGATTTAACAAAATGGAACGGCAAAAAAATCACTTTTGATTGCTAAAATTAGTAAATGATCACCAAAAATTGATCCCCATTTTATCATGAAATTAGAACCAAAAATTTATTTTTTTAGTTAATGACCACCAGGAATTGAACTGATATGCTCTTGCATCGAGTCGAGGGAGAACTGGTCGACGGAGCCCCGCTTCGCGGGGCTCCTACTTCTGAATGGTTTAAAAAAAAATAACCACGAAGGGTATGGCGGGGTCTATTCGCTCGCTTCGCTCGCTCATTCGACCCCGCCATACCCTTCTAACCTAATCTATCCGTGTCGGGGTGCCCCAAGTCGGCCTAGGCAAAACTAGTTTGTCATCAAACACCTCATTATAATTTGGTGCTCAATTTACTCAATTTGGTGATCAATTGATATTTTAGGTGATAGATGTTAGTGGTCACAAAGTAATTTTTGGTGGTCATTATATTTTCCCCCCTTAATTAATTAAAAATAAGAAACCCCTATGAGATCGCAGGCTGATAAACTATTATAAAGTGAAGTAAGTAAGTATTAGTAAAATACTTATAATAACATTGCTATTAGGTAAAACAGATATATTATTAGGTACATAACTGTAACCATAATATTGTGTTGCAAAAATTGATAATATCACCATAGGTACCTATCAACTTTTGTAAGTATTATCACATAATATGGCACATTAATTTATTTAAGTAGGTAACTACTTACTGTAATTATCCATTATAATTTTAGCAACATACCTAATCTTATTAGTCGTGCAATATCATGGAACAGAAAAAACAGAATATCTATCTATGATCGATTTGACGTTCGTATTCATAAAATGAAATTTAAAATACCCACAGTAATTAAGTAAAATCCATTTGTTTATTTACCAGCAAATAAAACTATCTACCCTCAGTTTAGTGCGATCTTAAACGCCAAAATATTGTCCTTTCATACATATATAATCACAATTCTATTATTTTATTTAGATAAATGAGCCTATAATAATAAAAAATAATTAAGTATGTTAATCCATACTTACAATCAATCACACAGAAAAACACTGCCACCATAAATTCTACATTTAAAAAAATCGATGCCCACTTCACGTTATCAACAACCAATCACACGCGATCTCTACCGGACTACGGATGCGCAGGAGTCGGTTCGGGGGCGCGAAGTAAACTGTTCATTATCTGCCTTTACCCGAGTGCCGGCAAACTGAGTAATGAGTGACGACAAACACACGTGAGGATTTCCTCACGACTTGCTCCGAGTGGGTAGGCAGTGACTGTATCCGTAGACCAAAAAGTGGTAACCCAAAAAATGTACCTACTTACTTATTTTTTCCCATGCACCTGCGACGATCTCTGTTTCCACAAAATAGGGGATAGGTATACCTATGTAAAAATTCAATATTTTGTCTTATTGAGTATTTTTTTATCTAAGAGCGAGTTCATTTTGAAAAGTAAATCTAATGCCGAGGCACAAATATAGAACTGATTCTTTTGAGGTAACCCTTTTTGGCCTACGAATGCAGGATACCTATAGCTGTGGTGTTTAATTAGGCAGTTACATTTATAATACGCTTCATATAGCATTAGACGCTGGGCCCACGCAGTAATTCAAGCATGCTGAATTACCTAGTACTGTGTATGCTATGACAGTTTTATATCATTTACTCTACTATAACGGGACTGGCCAGGACATGTCTGTCGCATGCCGAACGAACTGTGGGCCCGTAAGGGTCAAAAACGGTGCCCTGAAACAGTGACACGGGGTCGCGGCAGACCACAAAGGAGATGTTGGTCCGACTAACTAGATCTCTTCCTTGAAAATTGGAAAGAAATATAGCACAGAATCGTGATCGTTGGAAGGAATGGAGGGAGGCCTTTGTTTCTAATAATATAATATTAAAAAAATTAGTGTGTAGCATCGACGGAGCTCTCAAACGGTTGAACAAAAAATGTGCTTTCGCAAAAAAATGTAGTAATAAAAAATCTGTCACTCACATCCCGATATTTTTTTTATTATCTTCGGCCCGGTAAATATGTAGGTAGATAAGTAGGTAGGTGTATCTACCTAATTCTACTTAGGAAGGTACCTACTAGGAGTAATATTGTTCTGTGTTATATAGTTTCCAACTTTCCACTGACTGTCTCATGTCGCTTAGATAAGCTGACTCAATGATTGCTTTGCAATAACTAAGCTGCTTTTGATATGGGATGCGGACGAGAGACGACGGCAGTGATCCATCCTTAGTGGCTATCACTGGCGAGGGGTTCATACAACTAGAAACCTACCGGCTTCCCTTCGGAACAACCACTTTACTGGAGTCTACTATTGCCAAAAGTAAAACAATCTAGATAATTCAGTTAGGAGGTGATTGCACAAACATGACTAAAACTACAAATGGTTCGATGTATGGTTTTTTCAAACATTATTAAAATATGCACTGGACCGGCTTACCTACCTGTTACAAAAAACCCTTCGCTACTGCTGGCTATAACTACTAAATATTCAATAACAATTATGTAGATGATTAATAAGTTATCACGTCATTGCTATCTTGTTCCGATGTGGATAAAACACAACCCAAAATCGAATCTGTCGTCAACTCGTCATTTTTTGGCAAGAGAATACCTAGATCGGATCCCAGATATTTCCAATAAATGGTTGCCAAGATTAGACTGCATCCACCCCGTGTATAATCCAACCTTGAACATCCCAAAACAATGAGTCCTTCAAAAATACGTTTTGCCCTACATTCCTGTCCGTAATTCCAAGTCTGGAAGGAAACATTAACGGCACAATAAGATCCGGCGCCGCGCTAACTGGACGATCCGTGGCGAGGGATTATATGCACATAGATAGGTAGGTAAGTACCTATATTAGCTATTACATTTTATGCTACTCTGAGTAATAGTGGGAGCACTGGGAGCATGTCTTGTTGGAAATACAGAATGACTATTGTAGTCATGGAGACAGACAGATAAGACAGGTGTAGTGTAGGTAGGTAAATGGCAGTCCTTCTCCTTCGACCTTTGCAGGAAAATAATAACGGGGTTTAAAAAACGATAAAAGATAACAACTTGAGGAACCTAAGTTCTTTGAACCAACATTTCGAAGATGTGGCATCCACCAGCCTGTTCACCACCAGTCTCTGCTCATCTTCTATCTGGCGTTGTTACCAAGCTTGCCTCAACTCAGAATTTTTTAAAGGGGCAGCATATTCCATAAATCTCAAGACCTCTAGACAAATAGGTACCTACCTAGGTAGATATATTGAAATTTTTTTAATGCCTACGTGAAGTGTCCGTTATCATAAATTATAATGATGAATTAGCAGAGGCGATCGTGATAGACTATTTAACACCACGCTCACGTGAGCACCTTTAAACGTTAGCGATATCATTATGGTGGCGCTAACGTATGAACTGCTAATATTACCTATTACCTAAGTTTGTTAGCACAGTTTTTACAATTGCTCATCTGGCTAATGCCGCCAATGACTTCGTAAATAACCCTCCTTTTGGGCTTCGCCGCAGTCAAATATAAATATAAAATAAATCCTTTCACGCACAGATTATATAATTATACTCGCTGACCCGCGCAACTTCGTCTGCGACACATAAGTGAAAGACAGGGTTACAGAGAGTGGGTCGTAAGCACCTCTAATATAATTGTCAAAGAGCACATCACATCACACACAGCATTCCGTAAAACATGTACCTAGTTTAAATCAAAAGCACTAAGGTCCATGTTCACCAAAAACATGATGGTCTGATTATGTAAAAACGGCTGTTTAAAACACATTTTTGTATGGGAGCATGTCACAGGGACAGCGGTTTTTAGAAAATCAGACCGTTATCTCTTCGGGGAACATGGACTTAAAGAGTGTTGATATCAAAATCGAAACAAATCACCGCCAAAATAACTTTCTACCCCTTTTTAACCCCGTTAGAATATCAGTTAAACACGTCTTCCATCAATTCTGTTAAAACATTGAAATAGATTGGACCAGTAGTTCGTTGTATTATTTTATTTGTAATACTCGTATGTAATAAACAGGTTGGAAACGGCTAACGGGGCAGTAAAGGGAGCTACCTACTTAACCGTTGAGTATTAGAAACAGGATCGATTGGCATCAAAAAAATGTTGTGTGTAGTGGGGTTCTTCGTAAAAAATACTCCAGAAAGAAATACTTAAGACCTGTATTCAAAATGACACACGATACACAAGAATGCTATACAAAACAAAACAAAGAAACGGGTAGCAAGGAGAAAAAGTTACTAAGCCAATATTACACTAATGAAGGTAGGTGATACAAAACAAAAGTTAAGCTAATAAGCTAGTGCAAGCTAGGCGATTGAGAAAATATATTCATACTATGCTATGCTATGCTACTTAGTTATACAATACAATTATGAAACTAATAAAATATAAGAAAACAGCAACAACTTGGACAGAGGTAAGTGGGTCAGCTGTTTTAGGTGGTCGTCCACGCTTGCGAATCGGCCGAGCTGGTGTTGGTAGTGGACTTTCAGTGTCACTTTGGAAAGGGCGTAATGCAGATGAATGGTATAGCCCTACACTCTGGTTTGGTGATTTAGGGTCTGCGACATGGTAAGAGCTTGGTCCGTGATTCTTCATAATTATATATGGGCCATCTCGACGTGGGGCAAGTTTTGAGCTGAATCCTTGGACGGTCTTACTGAGGGTATGTGTATCAACGAGAACTCGATCTCCAGGTTTGTATTTAGGGCTAGGTCTTCTGCTTTTATCTACATATTCCTTTCGCTTTTCTTCTTTTCCTTCTTGTACTTCTTTAACTCTTTTTAATGTTTCTGCTAATAATAACAGTTTGGGTGTAATTTCAGGAATAAAACGACGAGATTATTTCGCGTAGATCGTGTTCATTATCATCGGGCGTTCTTAATTCTCGACCGAATGTAAGGTATGCTGGAGTATGCTCAGTCGAAGGACACACTGCAGTGTTCATCGCAAATCGGATGCTTGGTAGTTTCTCTGACCAGGTCCGATGATCATCTCCAACAAGAATGGCCAGCTGAGTTTTAAGATCTCGGTTGCGACGTTCTAGTGAGTTCGTTTCAGGATGGTAGACGGGCGTGAATGCATGCTTGATGTCAAGGCAATAGGCTACTTGCTGCATAACAGCGCTAACAAACTGTGTGCCATTGTCACTGATTATTCTTCGTGGCATGCCGTATCTTAAAAATACCTCATTAATGAGAGTCATCGCGCAATTAGTCGCTGTTGCATGTTCTAGCGGGAATAATTCTACCCATCTAGAAGCAAGATCTTCAACGATGAGTATCCAGGTCATTCCATTGGTTGACGAAGGTAATGGGCCAAACAGATCAAAAGCGACTACTTCAAACCTTTTATTCATTGCAGTTGTTTGAAGGAGTCCAGCTGGTTTCATATTCGACGGTTTGTATCTCTGGCATGACAAACAGTTTCGAATGTAACTTTCAATGTCCTTCCTCATGCCTTTCCAATAATAACGTTGAGCTATTCTAGCAAACGTTTTGTCTGTACCATAATGGCCGGCAGTAGGCTCATCATGATATGCTGATATAACATTGGTTTGTTCTTGTTCTGGCACTAGAATCTGACTGTTATCATAATCACTGTCAGGGTTGTAGCGGTATAGTAAACCGTTATTCATTACGTAACCCTTTTGACACCAGTATCGTACTTCTTCTTCATTATTACTTTCAAATGCTTTTACTATCTTCTCTATGTATTTGTCCTTCATTTGTGCCTCTCTTATTTCTTTAGGATTCTTCCTTGGCGTATCTACCACAATACTACATATTCCACAGTTTTCTTTAGTGTCAGCATCACAATTAGGGCGAGATAACGCATCTGCTACGACGTTCGTCTTCCCAGTGATATACTTTATTGTGATATCATACGGCTGTAACTGCAGAGCCCATCTTGCTAATCGCCCAGTTGGGGATTTTAATGTCATCAGCCATTTGAGAGCCTGATGGTCCGTCAGGATTGTAATAGGCGTCCCTTCTACATATCCTCTAAACTTATTAAGTGCCCATACAACTGCGAGTGCCTCGCGTTCAGTCGTAGAATAATTTCTTTCAGCTTGATTTAGCAATCGACTGGCGTATTCCACGGGGTGTTCTTGTTCACCCTCCCCCTGCACGAGAACTGCACCGATAGCATAGTTGCTGGCGTCGGTTTTAATTATATAGGGTTTTGAGTCATCTGCTTGAGCCAATATGGGACTAGTCGAGAGAAGTCTTTGAGTTTTTCGTAGGCACCTTCTTGTTCGTCCTCCCACAGCCATTTAGCTTGTTTCTTGGTTAGACGGGTTAGGGGTTCAGCAACTTTAGCAAATCCGGGAACACATTTGCAGGAACGAAAGTAAATGTTTTATATTGGTAGGTGCAGTCATGTTTACAATCGCACTGACTTTGTTAGGATCCATCTGTAGTCCTTTTGGGGTAATATAATGTCCCAGGTACTTAACTCTCGAACAACAGAATTTGCACTTTTCCTTATTGGCTGTCAAGTTGTATTCTTGAAGTCGGGAGAAGACATCTTGAAGATCGCTCAGATGTTGCTCAAATATTGGAGACAGGACGATGAGGTCGTCGATATAGATACACAGTTTTACATGGCTCAGAGACACGCGGAAACCATCCATCAATCGTTGAAAGGTGGCTGGTGCATTGCGCAAACCAAAGGGCATCCTTAAAACTTGTACATGCCGAATGGTGTTACAAAAGCAGTTTTGCATTGGTCTTCCTGTTTTACTCTAATCTGCCAGTAACCTGCGCGGAGGTCTATGGTAGACATATATGGCGTCAGTTTAGCATCATGTAACAAATCATCTATACGAGGTAGTGGATACACATCTGGTATAGTTACTGCATTAAGTTGACGATAGTCAATGCAAACTCGTGTTCCACCATCTTTCTTAGGAACCATAACTACAGGTGCGGACCACGGAGAATTGCATGGTTCTATTATCCCTTCTGCAAGCATCTTGCTTATCTCATCCTTCAGGATTTGAGTTTTTGCAGGCGGTAAGCGATACGGTGGGACGGAAATTGGTCTGTGATCCCCTGTTTCAATGAAGTGCTCCGTTTGGGTTGTAGGTTTACCATTGGGAACAAATGTATTTGCATTCCTCTCTAAAAGATATTGCAAACGTACCAACTCCTCATTACTCAGAACAAAGTCAGACTTTTCGGCATCTATCGCTGAAATATCCGTACTAGGCGAATTGAACAAAGATCTGGAAGCTGGTGACAATTCTATGGCACTTTCCTCTATTGATCTTCTAGCATCTAGATACAATGCATCTACTACTGGAGAATGGCCATCAAACAGTCGTTGGCGCTTACTCGGTGGAGTAGAAAATTCAAATGGCACTAGTGGACCATACGTAGGTGTCTGTGGACGTGCTGCACTTGCTTGACAAATCTCCATATTAGTGGGTGCGTCATTACCAACTAATGGCTCACTTTGAGTTTGCACAGGTACATTTTCTAATACGTCAGGAGAAGACACTCTCATCACGGGACCATACGGTCGGATCAAATTTTGTTCGACATGACTCGATGTTATCGATGTCGGAGCAATAGCTTTTTCTGGTGAACTAGACATTGGAGAAATGAATTCTGGTAAACTAGCAATGCAAATCAAATCGGCGATCATTGTCTCGCAAATATCTTCTTGTTTCAAGTCATGAACTTTCACAGGATCATCAAGAAACCTACATGTTAGCTGAGGTAAGTTAAGAACCATCATGGCATCTTCGATAAAACCAACTCCCAGTAATGTCTTGTTACTTTTGGCATGAGGCATAACAATGAAAAAAGTATTTATCACTTTCCCATAAATACTAACAGGCGCTTCGACAGTCATAACGGTCTGCATTTTGGGTATACCATCGGCTAACGTTATGTTCATAGTCTCCTTTTTGAAGTCATATCCTTCTTGCTTCAAACAAATGAAAAGCTGATATGAGGCTACACTTGATCTAGCACACGTATCTACGAATCCAGTACCCTTTATACCTCCAATACTAATTGGAACTACTGGCCTGAGGCATCTGGCTCTTGCAGAGCTTATGGAACAGAAATTGATGTCTTCAGTTCCTATGCGCTGAACTTCGGACAACGACTTCTCACGACACCTGGTTCGCCGCATCCGTAGCATGAAAATTTTGGCTTCACCTTATCATCAGGTTTAGTTTCCACTGGCTTCCCTGCAGGTTTCTGCTGCTCAGTTTTCAGACGTTTTCTACAGACATCCGAAGTGTGTCCTGGAAGTCTGCAGTAGTTGCATCTAGTTTTTCCCTTAGGAGTGCTTTCTGCTGCTTTAGACGTCTGTTTTTCTTCAGCTCTTTCTCCTAAATTCCGCTCAATCTCTCTAGCCTTCTCTAATAGATCATCGAAACTTTCTATAGCTTCTCTAGATATTCTCTCTCTAATCTCAAAACGAATTTGACCGAATACCAAATCTATCTCTTGCTGTTCATTATGACCTGGTGCAGGTAATTCAGCTATGAGGGCACGTTTTTCTGCTATAAATATTTCTGTTAATGTATCCTTCTTTTGCTTCCTTTCCACAATGTCTTGGTATACTTTAAATGCCAACTTTTTGGGCGCAAATGCGTGCCGCAAGCGTTCTTCGAACTGGCTCCATGTTTTTACCTGGTTCTGAATGCCTTGCCACCAAGTAGCAGCATCATTTAATAAAATCAATGGCAGCCCTGTTAAAACATCTTCGTCTTCTATAAACTCAACTTTCTTGAACACACGCACCGCTGCTAGAAAAGACTCGACCTCAGAAGCGCTCTTATTGCCATTAAATTTTACCGGACATCTTACCATGGAACTCTTATGCTTTGACCCTGAAGTAACTGCTGCGAGTAGTTGTTGGAACTGTTCAGTCGACATAGTTATGGGTGACGAAGTTGAAGCAGAACCACTCTTACTATCCATTGTTACTTTTTCCTTCCCTTTCTGCGGGTAGTCCTGTATTGTAAACCTCTGTGTTTGTACTGTTGGTCTAGGCCTAAGGTTTTTCTTTGGAGGATCCACGTTGGGGCGTCAATTTGTAGTGGGGTTCTTCGTAAATAATACTCCAGAAAGAAATACTTAAGACCTATATTCAAAATAACACACGATACACAAGAATGCTATACAAAACAAAACAAAGAAACGGGTAGCAAGGAGAAAAAGTTACTAAGCCAATATTACACTAATGAAGGTAGGTGATACAAAACAAAAGTTAAGCTAATAAGCTAGTGCAAGCTAGGCGATTGAGAAAATATATTCATACTATGCTATGCTATGCTACTTAGTTATACAATACAATTATGAAACTAATAAAATATAAGAAAACAGAATGATCAACAGTGACCTGCAAAGTTTTAAGCAATCTAACTACCAAAGAGTAAATAAAAGCGTGAAGCGCTCAAAGCAAAATAACTCCACGAATAATATGACACACCGGTAATATTCCGTGTTACGAAAGTATCACCAGGAGTGACGTATTATAAGCAGAGCGCTCAACTTGCTAGGGAGTAGTTCCGAATCGTCGGATACAAAGCCCTCGCAGAGTCGAACTAGCGTTAGGCTTTTTTTTTTTTTTTTTTTAGGAATGACCACTCGTAGTTGCAACTCGATAAGGTTGCTTAACTACTTAACCGAACTATCCTGTGGGTGGCCAAAAATTACTTTAAGGCCCCCAGCCAGGGCTCTAGCGTTAGGCAAGCCGGGCACGTCTTTTATACCCGCGCAGGGCGCGTATGTGTGCGTAGGCGATGAGACCTTACGTGTGTACTCTGGTGGACGATCGCATTAGTCGTGCGCGCATTGTTTACTTCGTTACATGTGTAAAATAGCAATTTTCTTGCTACCTGTTGTAGGTACTTACGTTTTTTTTTTAATCTGTCAATGGGGATCAAAATTTCACGAAAAATTTCGGATGGTTTTCTAAGACCATTTTCATGTAGCTGCAGTGACTTTTTGAGTACTCTAACCTGGGTTGGTCTGGAAGAACTTTTTGATCAGTGTCGGAAAGAAGATCGATTGGCATCAAAAAAAAATTGTTTTATGTAAAATGGCAATTTTCTTGCTAACTGTATATGTACTTTACTTTTTTATTAAATCTGTGAACAACATTTCTCGAAAAAATTACGGGTTGTTTTCTAAGACCATTTTCGTGTAGCTGCAGCTCCCCTTACCGTTTCCATCCTGTATTACCAACTACTTATACCGAGAAAAGCCGATTTTCTTGAGTTCCGCTATTTTGGGCATATTCACTTCAAAAATCAAATTTAAAAAAAATTGAGAAATTATATTTACCTGTATTAGATTTGAAGTATTTACAGCAATTTTTAAAGGTTTACACTTCATTGGATTTTATTCTATAGGTGTATGAAGTTAGTTAATTTTAAACACAAAACCCTCTTTTTTACGACTCTGGATGAGATTTAAAAAAAATGCTGAAACAGGTATTTCTTTATTTTTAATAATAAGTATTTACTCTGAGTTTTATGATTCTAGAACAATCTAAAAGTTTTTTTCATACAAACTTTACCCCCCCTTTTCACCCCCTTTTTCCAAAATTTTCCATAATTTCTATAGCCTAAATGTTATTCTGAGTTTATTTAAATAGAATAGTGGAGTTTTCATCAAAATCCGTCCAGCATTTTTTACGTGATGCGCGGTCAAACAAACAAACAAACAAACAAACAGTGTTCAGTTACTTATTTTAAGTCACCCTGGTCGGTTTTTTTTTTTAAACCTTCAATGTACAGATTTTTTGGTCTCAACGATTTTATATGTATAGATATATAATCTTTCACGCAGAGCTAGCACTGCAAGGATTCATTTGGGATCCATTGACAGAATAGAGGGACGATATTAAACAGATAAAAAATATTAAAAATAAGTACTAGATGACAGCGATAGTTCCGATTTTGGCCACGCATCAAAAATCCTTGACGTCGAGTATAAATGCCCAGATTCATTTCTTCCTGCACTGAGGCTTGTGTCCTAAAAAAATCTAATTAGTCCGTCAGTTAGATTATAAAAAAACATTTGACTCGTATTTTTTCTTTTGTTACATACTTAAACCAAAATTGACGAATATACGACGCTTTTAAAATTCGCAATACGTCACGCCGTGCTATAGTAATTAGTGCGTTGTGACGTCACGACCCCCCACTCCCGAGTTTTGATGCGTTTTATCTTCGTCAGTACTGTGATTTACAAAAACAAAAAATACGTCTCCATTATTTTCCAACACTCTAACTGACGGACTAATTAGTTTTGCAATTTATTGATGGTGGAAACTAGCCTATTTATTGTGTATATTATTAGCTAATCTATTTACATTGCGTGGTTAAAATTAATATTCGGGTCATCTGTTGGTGAGATTTTGTTTTTTATGACCTAGGTTCTAATATAGGTACCCTGTCTGTATAATCTTGAGCAGTCTTCTATTTCCAAAAATTCTGCTATTCAAGAGTATGTCCCCGGATGACAAACCCAAACTTTTCCATGTTTTCACACGTGTATTAAGTAATTGAGCAATTCACGAACGCTTGAAGCACTCCAAGCAAATGGGTTTGACTTGCGTTTCAATTCTGTCTAGGAAGGAAGTCTGAATTAAAAGGATATTTGAGGAGTCCAAGCAATGATATTGACCTAAATAGTGCAGTGAGTGAGTGAAGCTGTTCTAATGCTCACGGTCGTAGATTCGATTCTTATCAGGCCGTTCTTATCCGCTCGGCCGTAATCGCCTTTTCGGGGTAAGCAGTTTGGTGATTACTTCTGTCGGTTTATAGCCTATGTTCTGGAACTTGTGATAATTAAGTAAAGTTCTCGACCGTAGTCACAGTAACAGGTAAATTAGCGAAGTGTCGAATTGAAAAATGAAATGAATGAATTCATTTTGTTTGTCTTTCTTTCTCTCTTAAAAGTAAAGACACAACTGTATACAAAAACAACTCGCAGAAGAACTATATAATATCCCACCTGAGTTAAGCTTTGCAAATCCAACAGTGTGCTTTTATGTAGAAACTTCTTTAATATTTTCATTAACATGTTTAGAAATACGAATGATTAATATAAACAAAAACTACATAACTGAATACAATTTTATTTATTTAAGCGAAATCTATACATACTGATTTTATCACACAAACACTGTGAACAACATACATTAATTACATTTATCAATTAAACTGAAGTTGGACGACTTTTTAGAAATGTGTTACCATAGCCAGCGCGAAGGGAAGAAAATGGAAGACAGAGTTCTGAGCCATATCACTCCGTAGTATAAGAACGCAACTAATTGTGGGCCAACAGTTGCCCGATAGCTGGGCGACACTTTTGTTTCAGTGTTGTTGAATTTCACAATGATTTTAGTGAAATGCGATAACTGCAGGCTTTTCACACCAACTGCAACTTTGACAGACTTAATTAGTATGATATTCTTTTCGGTGTATAGTCTTAGGTAAAATAATTATGAAAATACACATTTAGCAAAGATCAAACAAAAAGTTCACTCGAAAACAGAATTTTGCTAAATCAATCTAAAAAACTTTCTTGTTGTGACAAAAAACATATCACACACTTAATTTTCTTTTTTTGTCGTTTCTCTTGAAAAACAATCTTCTGCCACACATAAGCAACTAAAAAGTTGCCCAACATTCACTAAGTATCGGACACAGCGATGTGAAGTGAATCTATGCTATGATTGGAATGTATGATACAATGAACCGCATCTACAAACATTGGAAAGCCAACACCGACATTTGCGTCCAAGCTGCCTTCATAGACAAAATTAATATTGGCCACCAATGTTTGTGAATCCGACAAGTACTTACATTAAATAAATGAGAATTTAGTCTTACACTATAATACCACTATCCATAATATAGTACACTGGAGTGCAATAAAAAAGAATAATTAATTTTATTTTTGATAATTCACGACCTCTAATTGGTTAAAATTTGATTTAAGATTTAATTAGTCACAAAAACAACTAAAATTTCATTTTTAACATTGACATTTTATAATTACACATCAGACCAAAAATAATTACGTTACTTACAAAAAATATAAATAAACAAAAATTATAAGTATTCTCTAAATTATTAAAATACTTACTAAAAAATAAAATTAGATTTAATATGGATAATATTCTATAAATTTGTAGTTAGACATGTCAACAAAAACATGCGTGCGAGATAGCATATTTAATATGTTACATCGCTTTTTATTAAAATATGCAAACAGCAAAAACTATAGAGCCTCGCCATAAAGCAACTTATATTTTTTTAAACAAATACCACAGACTATATAACCTCTTTCTCAGTCCTTCGTGCAATGGCACCTTTTCAAGCCAACAACAATGCTTTTGTAACGAAATATACATTATTTCATTTTTCTAACACTTATAAAACCAATTTCTAACATCTACCATCAGAGCCAACGAAGCACTTATTGCATTTTATATTTCTGTATTCTTGGACACAAGATAGAAGTTACATCTTTGAAACTAACACTTGGTTGCTTTAATCAACATCAGAAACTTCACTTGGTGTTTATTTTTGCCTTTTATTCGGTGTCTTTCACTACGAATGGACCGCTCACACGAGTAAAGCATCTAATTTCGGCATTAGAACTTATGGGTCGGTTTTATACAGTACTAAATCAATACAGCACATTTATTAATCGAGATGTAACTTCTACGTTGTGTCCATGTTTCCAACATTAAAGTTTAACCGTTAAACCCACACAAGCCAGACGGGAGATAAATAAGTACATGTCATTAGTTACCAACTTGTCATGAGAAGCTAAATATCTATTACTACTACTGAGATTATTACACTGACGTGCAAAATTACCTAGTCCCTTCTCGTATAGGCTTAGCTAACAATATCCGCTGTTTTCCTAAAAATAACTGCCTGTTTTTTTACTTACACAAAAGAAATCACGTCTGTTTCAGTATAGGCAAGACCTTCAACTTGTATTTTCGGGGCAATACATATTTATTTATGCAATACGAATATCTTCCGGACCTACTTTAGGAGGAAACTTGTGGCAAAGTGACCAAAAACATTAACAGTAGCTTTCATTTATTTTTAACTTCATATAACATCTCTACAATTTATCTTCATAATAAATACAGGTGTGACCCAACATTTTACACGTCAGCGTAATATAATAAAATTTCCTATTAACATTATTTTACGTTACAATTTAAAACGCGGCTTAAACAACATAAGATTACGATCACAATAGGACGATACATAATATTTATTTATAGCAACATTTAGACGATAATTTTATTTTACTATAGTCCGCGCCACGAGAAGCTATAATTTTTGTAAACAAAGAATTTCTACCAAGATAAGACAATTCAATTCATTCTCTCAAAACGGAGAAGGAAAACATCGTGAGGAAACCGGCATGTCCTAGAACCATAAATTCGATGACATGTGACATCTACCAATCCGCACTGGGCCCGCGTGGTGGATTATATAGCCCATTCCCTCTCATAGAGAGGAGGCCTTTCCCAGCAGTGGGAACATTAATAGGCCGATGATGATGATGAAGACAATTCAATTAACAAGAAATACTTCCAAATTCAATCAACTCAAATTATCAGACGTGTAATACGAAATTAACGAGCAATTTCACTTGCTCGGGTTATATTTTGGCGATATAAAGCGCTGTCGTCTAATGTTTTGTGGTACTGGAACGCATCTGACATCGTGGAACGTAAACATTTGGGCCGCCATTATAAAGTAAAATCACGCTGACGCTGTCATTTTTGAATTTTATCCAAAGGTTACGAATCCGAATGTGTGTTTACAAAATTTATAGCTTCTCGTGGCGGGACTATATAGAGGTAGTGGCATGTCCTATAGTTGGTGCCAGTTAAGATGGAAATAGAGGTCATTGCTCCGACTTTCATCCCGATGTCGAAATATTAGCGATACTGTCCCTCCACCCGTACAAACCTGTCGCAAATCTGATATCGCTTGAGTCTCATAATACATCCAAAATGACACATGGTGATGAACATACACAACAAAGTGCACAACCCAAAAAAATAAGAAATCGAGCAAACGTACCCTACGAAATTAATTGTTTTAAATATTGTATTTTCCTTTTTGACACTATTCTAACTTAGTGAGTTACTTCCATTTAAAAAAGTAAATAAATTATCTTAAAATTAGGATCTCGGACTATCGCGCGACAGACATTTGCGCGAAGGACACTTCTTACGCGCACCCACTTACGCGAAAAGACATATTATTATGCGCGCATGGACTTTTGCGCGAAAAGGACCTTACGCGAATGGACACTTGCGTGACTGCACTTTTGCGCACCTTAATGGCCACTTAAGTTTACTCTGTGGAGTAAACACAACATCACGCCTGTTATTACTTGAAGGTGGATTTTCTTTGGGTTTTTCCGACACGGGTGTCTTTTTTATGGTTTCCGGGGACGTTGATCACGAAAATGAGTTCAAAATGAAAATCCAAGATGGCGTCCAGGTTTTTTTCGTTTTTACGTCATGGGTGTCGTTTTCATGGTTTTCGGGTTCGCTGAACACGAAAGTGAGGTCAATAATTATTTATTTCAATTAGGTCATTCAAAGCCACTTTTGCATGACGAATATGAAAATAGATTCAATGATTTACCTTGCCTTTGGTTAAATCTAATATACTTTAACATAATCAACCTCATTTTCATGTTCAGCGACCCCGTAAACCATGAAATGGCGGAAAAATCGAAAATTTTCCACGGCGCCATCTTGGATTTTCATTTTGACCTCATTTTCGTTATCAGCGACCCTGAAAACTATGAAACGACACCCATGACGTAAAAACGAAAAAAACCTGGACGCCATCTTGGATTTTCATTTTGAACTCATTTTCGTGATCAACGTCCCCGGAAACCATAAAAAAGACACCCGCGTCGGAAAAACCCAAAGAAAATCCACCTTCAAGTAATAACAGGCGTGATATTATGTTTACTCCACAGAGTAAACTTAAGTGCCCATCAAGTCGCGCTAAAATCCAGTCGCACAAGTGTCCATTCGTGCAAATGTACTGATACCTTAAAATTATGCATTATTCTTTAATAAAATACTGAATAAAATAAAAAGTCAGTAAGTATCTAAATATTCTTATGACATAACTATCTCATCACAAAAAATGATAATTCTGATCTTATGCCGTTTTCACTTTTAAGCGGTCAACGCGTCAGGTGTGCAGCACATTATGGTCACGCCACATGGGCGCCATTTTGATTGAACATTCCGTGTCATAGTTCGCTTGCGTTCGGTCGGAGTGCTATTATTTCTTTGCTTTTAACGATGCGTCTAGCGATGTTGCGATGCGTCTTGCGCGGCGCAGCGCGAAAGCACTGTCCTCTTCCAGTACTGTCGCGTCTCGGTGTGAACTGACGCTAAGTCTACATCCATTCATGTTGATAAAATCCTTCACATTGAAGTATTTTTTTACGTCACACGTAAATTTATAAATTCGAAATTATTTATTTTTTTGCTAAGAAACTAATTGTATCAGTTTAATAAATTCGAATTGGAACCACACAAGATTCTCAACCCCTGTATGTCTAGCCGACTGGTACTACGATACTCTAGCGATATAAGCAAGTATCGCTTATTGGTCGAAGTAAGTGTCATTATCGTTTAATGATTAAAATCTTGGTAGGAAGGTGTGAATGACCTCTATTTCCATCTTAACTGGCACCAACTATACCAATGGGTGCTTGCATAAATCGTTTACCGGTCCTAATTTGTCGAAATAACCAAAATCATGCGCTAGCGCATCTAGAATGTATGATCCCATACTAGCTGTATTTTATACAGAACAGATAAAAGAGGTAAGAAGGGCCTCGTGGGCGGGGCAGGCGCCCCGCTCATATAAGTGAACGCTCATATGTCAGTCGACCAACAGTCGCGTACGAAGCGTGAGTGTACGTCAAGCTCTGACAATCAATAGCAAGCTAGCGATCTAAGTGTGAGTAGTTTATTTGTGTGCGTAATGTATGTACGTATGGGTCTCTTGCTTGTAGTGGAGTTAAAGAGCGGGAGACAAGCGGCGACACACGTTCTAATACAAATCAGGAACTATTTTTTTTCTAATCTCTGTACCTATCTGTTCTGTGGTATTTTACACGCATCGAACGTAACCCATCCGTTCCAACATGTCCGCACTGGGAATTTGCGTTTAGGTTAGGTATAGGTTTTCCGGTCGGAAATACCATCATCTTTGTGCAAGCTACCATAAATCTGTACAAGCAACGGTATCTACCAATAGGAAACAAGTCGTATGACGTGATACTGCGTTCATCCAATTACAGGGATGTATACAGGCGTTGTCATTTCATATTGCTTTGTATCGATATGTGTGTTTAACCGAATGTGTAATATCTCAGACGTTTCCATTCGCGTGTAAGCTAGTGTTGTTACGATAAAGTGTAGATAGACGCTATCCATATTTTTAATTTATTCATAAATATTCCCGTACCACTTTCTTTCTGCTATAATATAGAAGCTTCTATCCTTTCTAAGGTTTTTTACAACACTAGCTTAACAATTTAAACCTTTTATGGCACCAACAGTTATTTCATACAATTAATACTGAACTGCACTTCTAACAAACAATTATAGCATAAGGCCCGCTAAAATAACGTTGCGAATGCGATGCTATACGTGGGCGATAAAATCGACGACTTTTAACTTCATAAAAGAAACACGCAAACGTTAAATATGTCTGGAAAATTAACTATTATGTGAATTGGCCAAAAACTCATCTTCAAATCACAATAAGGATGATGACTGCCTAAAAAAATATGATTTCTGTCAGTTAGATTACCGAAAAATATTGGATAATTAGATAATGAGTGGGGGCTTGTGACGTCACATTTAAGTAAAAAATGTACTCAAATGTGACGTCACACGAGCTTTCAACGCACTGTATCGTCTTAATTTTTCGTTTACGTGAAAAAATAAAAAATACATGTCCAATATTTTTTTGGAAATCTATCAAACGAACTAAATAGATTTCTTTTGTCATCTAACAAATTGTCATTCGTGTATGAAATGGCTAACACGGCAAATGGCGATTCGCTTAACAATCAATTTCCCTGACGGCATGACTTATGCATGATTTAAATTCGGTCTATTATTCCCCACTTATTTGTACTAAACCTTTCATGAAACGTTTCGCTGCCATCAATCAATAATTATATAAAAACACGATCATATAAAATCTATTTAATATAAATGTAAGATAAAGGTATAATAATAGATATGTAAGAAAGGCTTAAACTATTAGAATTAGCTTTTAACAGCAACAAACATTAACACAGTTATGCTGATTAAAACTTACTTTTTCAAAGCTTCAATGGCATTGAGATGGACGGTAAAATTGCAGTGATCAAAATTAATATCATTTGTTGCATACTTTATAGAAGCTTTGAGTAACTTTTCTACTGCAATTTTACTCGGAACTTATCAATTGGAAATCACCTTTGAAGACAGTTTTTTAAAGTATATAGAGGCCATTTTAGAATGATTAATTGTAGTTAAAATTACTTTTAAACATGTATCACTTATACAGCCACAAATAAACTCTAAAAATGATAATAGTATAAAGGCGGTTATTCGAATACCTAACACATACACCTCACAAACTATATAATTGATTTTGTTTACACCATATTAATGATATTATTCGTGATTTGTAAAAAATATTTAACTAAAATCTAAGAATGCACGACTTAGGAATTTAATTTTCGCCACATCTAGCGGCTACATGATTTGATTGAGCGCCATCTATAATTCGATGTATTCAGAGATTAGTAATTAAATATTTTTTTTTAAACACATTAATACACAATGAAGATTATTTAAAGTTAATTAATTGTAATTTATTTTACATTATCACGGTAAATGCGTTAATGATTCACAGTACTACAATCACTACACGAATATATTAAAAATAAACGAATAAAACTAAATAAAATCGTCCTATAATATAAAATGAGCTTTTAGCTGCTAATATGATGCGTATATTAATAATAAAAAAAAAAACTAGATTTTACACTATTTTCAAATAATCGATTCAAAATTTGTGTTCGAATGATTGATTTGTTAATAAAATATTTAGACTAACATCGATTATTGTATTAATTTAGCTACTTAGATTTTGAATTAATAAAAAAATGAACTAATCATTTTGCATACAGCAAACGATATGAAGCAGATCTAAATAAAATCGTATCATAATATTTAGTAAGTACATAAAACCTAACTTAGGCAGAGAGAGACCTTGAGTTTAGGGACAGTCGACACTAAAGAATTTTAGAAGTTATGATGAATGGTAGAAAGTTAAAACAAAACAATCAAGCTTTCGCTCTTATAGACCATTTTCCATGTTTTTGCTTCCCTCAGAGTCAATGCGACTGAATGCCAGTTGCAATTGCCAGTTGCAAATTTTGCATTAGGTTGAAATTGGCATACTCACTAATTAGAGTAATTTCTATATTTTAGCAACTGCCCGCGTGGCATGAATCGACAAATCTTTTTTTCATGTCATTTTGACAATTCAATGACAGATGAACAAAAGAATTGTCGATTCTTTCTTTGAAGAAACCAGTCTCTACGATGATCATGCTACGCGGGCTGGCAGTGATACTGCGGTTTTAGCTGTATCTAGATTTTCACAGAAAAAATGAATCAGCTACAACTCGGAATTGCAACATAGCGCCGCGTTTGCTCAGTCTAAAGATAGTTTAGGTCTCTTAAAATCACAGGTGGGTTCATAAGTAACCATTCATTATATCTCCCAAAATTCCATGAAATTGGAATCTAGGTAATTATTATTACACTAAAAATAGACCTTGTTAAGCATGGCTAAAAAGTTACTAGTATAATATAAATCTACAGTTTTATATTTCGATATTGCGTCCAATTCCGGAAGAGGTGATACTATCATTCCCTAATAACCAGTAATGATTGTGTTTCTTAGACAAAATGTCACTAGAAAGAGTATAGAATAGGCTTCAAAATACTTGACCCTCGTTACTGAGACCTTATTCAGTTTATTTGCAATTAAATTGTATGTATCAGTCGCCCAATTACAAGAGCCCTGAGATTTGAGAGCAATTTACTGATCAGAAACTGGGTTAAAATATGTATTTCAAATATCTTTATAGTGACATTTTCTCCAAAAACCGACCTTGATTTATGATAATTACCACTAGAAGGTAGGTATTTAAAAGATTTACGATAAATAATCAGTATTTAATATTATATTATATTAGAATAAGAATAACGAACTAATACTCCCGCGCCATCATTTTGGTAGAAATTTTATTTCGAAAGGCAACACGAGATGGTGTTGCCATTTGTAAAATATTTTTTCTACCAAACAGTATGGTGCTGAGGTGGCATAATACCGTTTCCGTGGCTTACTTCCTATTATGTTTGTGGAGAAAGTGACGTCATTTATTCGCCGGTGTCCACCCACTTCGCCTCTTCGGCTATTCTGTCCATGCAGTTGCATAGGAATTGATACTGGAACAAAAGAAATTTATTATAATTTAAAAAACCGGTCATAAATCTGAACTCCGTGACTGTAGCTGGGAAATCCCTTATGGAAAAACCCAGTAACGCATTTTCCGGGCTAGAAATCGAATCGAGGACTCGCGACAATCATGGTCAGCAGTCACGCTCGCCGCCGCGCGCCACTAGAGCAAGGAGGCAGATATAATATAGAAGGAGGTCGTATTGTATATTGTATACTGTATACTGACATATGGCGTGAAGAGCGCGAGGGTGCGGGGCTGGTTGTCGTGTCGCGTGTACGTGAGCCGCGCGGCCGCCGCCTCGTCGTCTGCGCGCCACTCGCGCACGTACCGCCAGCTCACCTCCGCACTAGCGCCTCCCTCGCCTCCCTCGCCCGTCGAGCCCTCGCACCACGTCGACAGCTTGAGACCCGACCAGCCTGCCAGGAGATAACGAACTTCGTTAATAACAACACTCAAACCAACTAAAATATTAATCCTATTTGCAGTCATTTTATGCACTTGGAAAGCTTCTAGTTATGGAGCCTTTTTTTCAGATGGAAAATCATCTAATGACTCCTCTCACTCTGGGCAGAGCGGGAGGGAGTGTCACTTTTACTGACTAAAACCCATCCATGTTCCTTCCTCGGTAACTCTTTCGAACAGTCCTGCAGCCCCGGCAGGTTTCGGGCTTGCGGGCCCCTTCATTATGCTCACACTCTGGCGCCGTCGACACGGCCTGTCGTCATATGAAGGACGGACACCAGCACATAGCTCACGTCCACACGCCGCGCCTACGTACTACATGCACGCCCGGTGCCTCTGTCGCGCCGGCTCGGCCGAGAGGCTCTCCCTCTCTCGAGTTCCGCCACCTCCTTCGCTAGCATGACTGCTTCGCAGCGCGGAGATGACAGCTTCCCATTCCGTCTCGCTCCGGACCATTGTTGAACCACAGAGCCGAACCCGAAAGCGACCCGCCGCCGTGAGCGGCCTACAGGACACGGCGATGCTCCGCCCACAAGGGGCTAACTGAGACCAAATCCGCGAGATCTAAACAATGGAGACACCCGAGCGTTTCCTCCCGCCCGATTCGATGCAGGAATCTCCCGAAATATCCGTGTCCGGTGAGGACCTGCGTCAGGCGGAAGGTGAGGACGCCGTGGCGCCTCTCTAGCCACTCCTCAAAGAGGGGACTTACCGCCACTATCGTGGCGTGCCGTGCACGGGGTTGCCACAGTCCCTCTCTCCATGTCGTTATGAGATCACGCCGGAAGTCTATCCGTTGAGCGGCAGTTTGCCGCGGCAACGGAGTTTCTATTCGTGCAGGCGCGCGAGGACTATCGCCTCCAGATCCCATGGCGGCAATCCGGCATAGTTATGAAGCGTACGGTAGTACATACCGAGGGTGATGGCGAGCGCGGGCGTGGCGCGGCAGTCGGTGCGTGCGGGCGGGAAGGCCACGTGTCCGTAGCCGGGCAGGGCGCGCGCCTGCTGCAGGTAGTACATACCGAGGGTGATGGCGAGCGCGGGCGTGGCGCGGCAGTCGGTGCGTGCGGGCGGGAAGGCCACGTGTCCGTAGCCGGGCAGGGCGCGCGCCTGCTGCAGGTAGTACATACCGAGGGTGATGGCGAGCGCGGGCGTGGCGCGGCAGTCGGTGCGTGCGGGCGGGAAGGCCACGTGTCCGCAGCCGGGCAGGGCGCGCGCCTGCTGCAGGTAGTACATACCGAGGGTGATGGCGAGCGCGGGCGTGGCGCGGCAGTCGGTGCGTGCGGGCGGGAAGGCCACGTGTCCGTAGCCGGGCAGGGCGCGCGCCTGCTGCAGGTAGTACATACCGAGGGTGATGGCGAGCGCGGGCGTGGCGCGGCAGTCGGTGCGTGCGGGCGGGAAGGCCACGTGTCCGTAGCCGGGCAGGGCGCGCGCCTGCTGCAGGTAGTACATACCGAGGGTGATGGCGAGCGCGGGCGTGGCGCGGCAGTCGGTGCGTGCGGGCGGGAAGGCCACGTGTCCGTAGCCGGGCAGGGCGCGCGCCTGCTGCAGGTAGTACATACCGAGGGTGATGGCGAGCGCGGGCGTGGCGCGGCAGTCGGTGCGTGCGGGCGGGAAGGCCACGTGTCCGTAGCCGGGCAGGGCGCGCGCCTGCTGCAGGTAGTACATACCGAGGGTGATGGCGAGCGCGGGCGTGGCGCGGCAGTCGGTGCGTGCGGGCGGGAAGGCCACGTGTCCGTAGCCGGGCAGGGCGCGCGCCTGCTGCAGGTAGTACATACCGAGGGTGATGGCGAGCGCGGGCGTGGCGCGGCAGTCGGTGCGTGCGGGCGGGAAGGCCACGTGTCCTAGGCCGGGCAGGGCGCGCGCCTGCTGCAGGTAGTACATACCGAGGGTGATGGCGAGCGCGGGCGTGGCGCGGCAGTCGGTGCGTGCGGGCGGGAAGGCCACGTGTCCGTAGCCGGGCAGGGCGCGCGCCTGCTGCAGGTAGTACATACCGAGGGTGATGGCGAGCGCGGGCGTGGCGCGGCAGTCGGTGCGTGCGGGCGGGAAGGCCACGTGTCCTAGGCCGGGCAGGGCGCGCGCCTGCTGCAGGTAGTACATACCGAGGGTGATGGCGAGCGCGGGCGTGGCGCGGCAGTCGGTGCGTGCGGGCGGGAAGGCCACGTGTCCGTAGCCGGGCAGGGCGCGCGCCTGCTGCAGGTAGTACATACCGAGGGTGATGGCGAGCGCGGGCGTGGCGCGGCAGTCGGTGCGTGCGGGCGGGAAGGCCACGTGTCCGTAGCCGGGCAGGGCGCGCGCCTGCTGCAGGTAGTACATACCGAGGGTGATGGCGAGCGCGGGCGTGGCGCGGCAGTCGGTGCGTGCGGGCGGGAAGGCCACGTGTCCGTAGCCGGGCAGGGCGCGCGCCTGCTGCAGGTAGTACATACCGAGGGTGATGGCGAGCGCGGGCGTGGCGCGGCAGTCGGTGCGTGCGGGCGGGAAGGCCACGTGTCCTAGGCCGGGCAGGGCGCGCGCCTGCTGCAGGTAGTACATACCGAGGGTGATGGCGAGCGCGGGCGTGGCGCGGCAGTCGGTGCGTGCGGGCGGGAAGGCCACGTGTCCGTAGCCGGGCAGGGCGCGCGCCTGCTGCAGGTAGTACATACCGAGGGTGATGGCGAGCGCGGGCGTGGCGCGGCAGTCGGTGCGTGCGGGCGGGAAGGCCACGTGTCCTAGGCCGGGCAGGGCGCGCGCCTGCTGCAGGTAGTACATACCGAGGGTGATGGCGAGCGCGGGCGTGGCGCGGCAGTCGGTGCGTGCGGGCGGGAAGGCCACGTGTCCGTAGCCGGGCAGGGCGCGCGCCTGCTGCAGGTAGTACATACCGAGGGTGATGGCGAGCGCGGGCGTGGCGCGGCAGTCGGTGCGTGCGGGCGGGAAGGCCACGTGTCCGTAGCCGGGCAGGGCGCGCGCCTGCTGCAGGTAGTACATACCGAGGGTGATGGCGAGCGCGGGCGTGGCGCGGCAGTCGGTGCGTGCGGGCGGGAAGGCCACGTGTCCGTAGCCGGGCAGGGCGCGCGCCTGCTGCAGGTAGTACATACCGAGGGTGATGGCGAGCGCGGGCGTGGCGCGGCAGTCGGTGCGTGCGGGCGGGAAGGCCACGTGTCCGTAGCCGGGCAGGGCGCGCGCCTGCTGCAGGTAGTACATACCGAGGGTGATGGCGAGCGCGGGCGTGGCGCGGCAGTCGGTGCGTGCGGGCGGGAAGGCCACGTGTCCGTAGCCGGGCAGGGCGCGCGCCTGCTGCAGGTAGTACATACCGAGGGTGATGGCGAGCGCGGGCGTGGCGCGGCAGTCGGTGCGTGCGGGCGGGAAGGCCACGTGTCCGTAGCCGGGCAGGGCGCGCGCCTGCTGCAGGTAGTACATACCGAGGGTGATGGCGAGCGCGGGCGTGGCGCGGCAGTCGGTGCGTGCGGGCGGGAAGGCCACGTGTCCGTAGCCGGCAGGGCGCGCGCCTGCTGCAGGTAGTACATACCGAGGGTGATGGCGAGCGCGGGCGTGGCGCGGCAGTCGGTGCGTGCGGGCGGGAAGGCCACGTGTCCGTAGCCGGGCAGGGCGCGCGCCTGCTGCAGGTAGTACATACCGAGGGTGATGGCGAGCGCGGGCGTGGCGCGGCAGTCGGTGCGTGCGGGCGGGAAGGCCACGTGTCCGTAGCCGGGCAGGGCGCGCGCCTGCTGCAGGTAGTACATACCGAGGGTGATGGCGAGCGCGGGCGTGGCGCGGCAGTCGGTGCGTGCGGGCGGGAAGGCCACGTGTCCGTAGCCGGGCAGGGCGCGCGCCTGCTGCAGGTAGTACATACCGAGGGTGATGGCGAGCGCGGGCGTGGCGCGGCAGTCGGTGCGTGCGGGCGGGAAGGCCACGTGTCCGTAGCCGGGCAGGGCGCGCGCCTGCTGCAGGTAGTCTGGCGCACGCCGCACGTCCTGCAGCGCCTTCAGCTGGTACAGCCGCGCGCCCGCCACGCACACGCCGCGGTTCACGTCTTCTACTGCCTGTGGAAACATTGCTTGATTAGTAACATCACACGCCCAGCCGTTTGGTTGTATCAAAAGCGCACGACGCTGCACCAACCGCGCGCGTCACCAAACGCGAACCCGCGCCCCCCGCAGCCTGCCCGCGCCCCCCGCATACTGCCAGTATATAATAAACAGGGCGTCCAGTTCATAACTGTGGCACAAAGTACTAGGACTGCAGCTGACCCCAAAATCCAATTAAGCTGGGATACCAAAGAGGAGAAAGAAGAAGATTTTCATCATAGATGTCACTAGTGTAGTCTTCTTGTGATTTATTTCCGCTACAGCGTCATGGATATCGCTACAATATCTTACCTGCCAGAATATAAAGGCAGCGGCGGTAGAATCTTCAGCAACCACTGAGATCTCGGTGCGCGGGTTGAACAACCACTTGCGTATCGACAGACAACTGCTGGACGCCGTAGAGTAGTTCTGGATGTACAGGGAATGAGGACACTCGTTGGGTTGGAGTTTGCGTTCTACAACAAAGATATTGAAGTTTATTGATCGTATTTTAAATAGACTGTACTTTAACAATATTGCGTTATTCTACGGGTATACCGCCAAAATCTTGTGGTATGCCCAATATCACGTCGTCTCTTTCATGGAAATGAATAAGTGGGCCACTTATTGCAGGGCACTGACGTCACTCTTCTGTACAAATTCTATTTTCAGAAAGTTTTAAGGCGAAAATAAAGTTCCGGTAACGGTTATCTTAATGAGCATTAGTGCGACCTTTGTCTGATTTAAATGATTTAAACAGCTTAATAAAAGATAAACTTACGATTTCTTTAATAAATTGTAATTTTTTTGATTTATTGACTATCTGTTTTAAATTTTTTTCGTATATTTTATAATGTTTTGTTAACACATGATTATTAGAGTATGAAGTTAGAATTCTTAACAAGCGTTTATTTTTACAAGATATTTTTACGATAGACCACGATACAGCCGATAGCAATGTCATCCTTAGTACAAGTTACATTTTCAACACATATAATTTTCTAATTAATTATAATCTTAACAGATAATAATTAAAAACGCAAATCACTCACCAAAATTATACTCCACAATCTCGAACAGATAGAAATACTTTTGTACTGATTTCGAAAGTCCGATCTTTTCGCAAACGGCTCTGTATACATCATCAGCGTTGGTAGACTTGAGAACGCTGACGGTGACTACTTCCTTGTCAGGTAGGAGGACCTTTAGGTCCACTGGTGTAGGGTTTGAAGAGTCGTCTGAATCTGTCAGGAACTCCTGGACAGCATCTGATTCTGCTATTACACGTACTGCGCATACCTGTAAAGATTTAAAGGTTACTTTCGATGTAAGAGCTTTCTGTTACAAGTAATCAGATAATCATGCTTTTCTTCTGACGGTATTGAGCAGAAGGAATAATCACTTCATCGTTCCTTGTGGATTTGTCCAAGTTCTGTTAAAGACAGTCACCAAGCTGGATATTTCAGGGCAGTATTATTAACGTCCATAAATATAAAGCTAACCTTTTCTAAATACTGTTCGAGACCTCTCCTTCTGGCGTCCAACTGTTGTTCACTCAGTGTGAACGGCCATTTGCCGGGCAGCTTGGGGAAATTAAAGCCTGAAATGGGGAATATTAGTCATTACAAATTTTATTATTGTATTTTTCGATTCCGCGAAGTCGTTTGATTCAGTTGACAATAACAAACGTAAAATAATAAGGATATAGATGGCCAAGTTGTCGGATGAGAACTTTCCTACGCTTAAGAGGTCAACAATGTTAGTGCTCTGACGCCACGCCGGCCGGCGCATTATAAGTTTTCAAATTAAAATTGGCGTCCCCCAAGGTTTAATTTTAGCTCCTACACTATTCAGAACTTACAAGATCTTTAGCATTACAATACTAACCTAGGAACTCCTTCCTAAGCGTATGATGAAGCGCCGCGAATTCTCTATATCGTCTACTACACAGGTGTCTGCCTGCCATGTGTACATTGAAAGCCACATAGGACCTTCCGGTGTTCCTCTCCATCACGATCCGGTAGTCCGGGATGGAGACGGGGAGGGACCGTTTGTCGGTGTAGTCGTAGCGTTGGTAGACGGTCGCGCGGGAGTTGGCGGCGCCGCCGATGACGCCGACTGGTGCTGAGCCGTCGTCGCATGGCTCTAGGCGTTCTGCTTCCTATAAGTGATGAATATTGTAAAGAAGGAAAAAGTATAGGACAATGTTTATCACACCAGTCATCTTCTTCTTCTTAGTGTCAATAAAAATCTACAACGAATTGGCCCAGAATTAACCTATGAGTCAATAACAAAAATGTTGGGTAATGGACAAAACTATATGTACTTTCAGGACTTCCTATTTTCTACAATGTTTGACTGACACGAAGTCCGTATTCTACGGGATAACACATAACTAAGCTTGCTTCCATCCCACAGATTAAAAGACTAACCATCATTTTAAACCAACTGTTACAAGTGTTACAACCTACTTACTTATATTTAGAACACATGATTGCATAATACGTTTACAATTGGTTGTCGCCTCGTAAAAGCCATAAATGGCAATTAAATAGCCAAAATTAAGTATATTTTTTGAGTACAAGGACAATCGGTTTACAGTTTTATCATTTTTTAAACCTACGCTTAGCTCGCAGTTCGTTTTATAAACTTCTATCAATTAGGTATATTATTTAAGAACAAATACGAGATCATTCTTTTCTCGTGGGTGAACTATGATAAAAGATTATGTCATAAGGATAAGAAACAACATACTGCAATCACTATACATCGACAGTACTAGCTCCCAGCAAATTGAACGATCGGTCGTTGATCATTATAGGGGGTTTGATTGTTATAATACGGGCATATAAGTGCAGTCCCCTCAGTTCAGATCAGTGCCTTGCATTACTAGATCCCTCTCTTCTCTTCGTAATAATAAGAGGGGTCAAGTAATACTGAGCACAGTGAAGTGTGATGTGGACTTACTCTTTGTGTGACAGAGATGACGGTGAGCGTGAGACAATCGCCCCCGGACTTGATGAGGTCTACCACCTGCCTGTGGGTGGAGCCTTCGACGTTCACGCCATTACTGAAACAAACAAAAGAACATGTTAGTCATCAAACAAAGTGGAACTACTTTTGTTTCTTTAGCTGAGAAACTGAAATATGAGCCGTCAATAATATCCAGACAACAATGTAAATATGTTTTCAGACTTCAGAGAGTCATATCGACGATGCAGCGATGTTATTAGCAGTTTCATAAGCAGAGATCGGAAATGCGAGTGTATCAATCAATTAGTTCCTGATTCCGGGCTGTTGCTGAGAAATTTCCTATGGAAAATCAAAATAATAGCACTCTTTATGAATCCAACCCAGGACCCACGGCCAACGTGGCCCCATGACTAACGGGGCTAACTAGGTACTACCCTAGAGTTTTGGATTAAGGGCCTAAACCATTACGCGTACTTGAGGTTTTTAATGCATTGTTTTTTGGGTTTTGCTTGCTCTGAAAACAGGGAGAGTAACTTGGGTACCCCACCCTAGTAACTGGCAGAAAATGGCATGGATTTACGGACAAAAGTGTGTCATAACGTATTGGAACTTTTTTTAGCAGTCATTTATGAGTTCGTGGAGTCACTAGGCAGGCAGCAAAGATATTTTTCTTCGCTGATTGAAAGAATGGATTATCTATGAGCATCCATACTAATACCATTTTATAATAGGCGTATTATTTTTGAACACAAAAGGTTTGTAATTGATAAGCAACAACGTAGGCTGAGCACTTTATAATGCAGCGTGAATGCATGATAAAGCAATATTAATAATAACGATGCCGATGTTAAAATTATTTAAACCAACAAAGAGCAGCCGTTTATTACTTTATTATTAACACGCTAATAAATCATTATTTAACAACTTGTTATCGATGCCGTATCAAACACAGATGTTGTTTAAATCGTACATTGGGAGCAAATTTGTAGAAAATTGTGGATAGTAAAAAATATCGGTCGGTAAAATAATTTTTATCCTCTGTTTTCTCAAGAAGATTATCTGAAACTATACGACATTTAATGAATGAATGAAATATTTGCACTGTTGTTGTGTGATCTCATTTTAGCAAAGATTCTTGACTCATCCCAACCACAATGCTCCAGTGTGGAATCCCTTTACAGGATTTGCCAACCTGCAGTCCTGCCTATCCTGGAAAACCACCCACCGCCTTCTAGGAAACTAAGCGAATAAAGGAGCTGTGTAGATGGAGTGGACTGCTAAAAACTATTTAAAAACCAAGGCTAAGGACAAAGGCCAAGAGAAAATTTATAAATTACCACATTATACATAGACGTAGTATCAGTATTCTTAGTCAACACATTACATCATACAATGGCGGTTTGTTTACAGATAGCGCCGCGACCGACCAGAGTAAACGAGACATGTATACCAAACAGTGCTGTTCTGTTGGTATTAACCAATATTGTGTTTATTCGGTTTTGTATTGTTTCTGTGCAATTATCTGGAAAATTGATAAGAGAAATTAAATTGGATTTTGCGGTAGAGCAGGCTTATATTTTATGAGCTTGGCAAACTGGCCGACGATTCATTGAAGGGAATTGGTTACTGGGTACATACCAGCAACTGCATCAACCAGAAGATCAGTGACATTAAGAGCACGTACAAAATTGACCTCGAATTTTGGAACATGAGTCTTGATTGGCCCTAGAAATGAGTTCTATGTAGTTGTAGGTCCTTCCTCGGGCCGACTATTTCATAAGGAGCTCCGATACTACAAGATAGGATAGCCAGTTTAGGCGTTTAGGCCTAGTTAGTAGGTATTACCATGGACACCATGACAGTCCAGTTTAAAAATAACCTTTAAGCAAAATAACCTTAACCTCTTCCAGCATGGAAGAGGTTAAGGCGACTACATGAGCTAAATTAGCAACTCTATTTGTGGTGGTTCAAAACTTCGTTTGAAATACTGTCAGAATAAAGTTTGAATCAGCTTGCACTACAAATACGTCAGTCTCTGCGGGCTGAATAGGTAGTGCGAAATGAGTGGTTTCGATAGATTTACAAAAAAATCTATTGATTGGACTAAAAAAATAAAACACTATGATGCTAATACGTTGCTTGTAGAATTATTTGCCAAAAAATCAGAATGATCGCATGTATTTTAGTATGGTTTTTACTCGTTACTTATAAGAAAATTTTAGAGATAAGTTCGTAGATAGATAGATAGATAAATCATTTATTTAGTGCACACAAAAGACAAAGCACAGCACACAGAAATATCGAGTAAAATTAATTGTATTATGTTTTCAAAACACTATCATACTAGCAGAAACCCCTGAAGAATATCATATATTTTTCTGGTTTTGTTTATTGCAGTGAATCATAAGTATTATAAAACTCGCGTTTAGCTCCTGTAGTCGCCTTAAAGAGACATAATTGAAATGAAAATTCTGACAGACCTTATCTACATAAACCTACGTCAAACACAATTATACGCAACCAAATTAATTATAATCAGCTGAAAACAAACGTAGGTCAAGGTTAAAAAAATGTAATGATTAATTATGATATAAGTATAACAGAACGTATTAATATTCGTTCAGCGCAGTACGATATGCTTCACGGATTAAATAACAAAGTTTTTGCGGATAAGCTACTGACGGAAACCATTACTCATACACAATTGATGTCTAGAACTAACACGATGGTCCAGAAGCTGTGAACAGATGCATCGATTAGAATGTTAAGAAACCGGAGCCCGTTGTAAACAAAGTTGGTTAAAGCCGCCTTATACCTAAGTTTACTACTCAGCAAGTGCAAATTGAGTAGGAACACCTTGTAGAAGATGTCATATTGTAAAAATATAACTTACGATGAGCACAACCGAAAATCGTTCTACAATTTTTAGCCCTGATAGGTTCATCCCAATAAATGAAGATAGGTTAACTTATCACATTAAGAATGGAAGATAAATAATCGGTACAGAAGTGTATTTGGGTGAATTTAAGAATGGAAGCAGACCAGACTAGAGAAACGCTGGACGCATTATAAAACATATGACATACGGGTATTTATCGCGAATTTACCATGTTTTATAATGTGTTCTGATCGTGAAAGTTTAAAAAAGACAAACGCTGGACGAACTATGTGGAATTTGGTATGGGTAAAAGGAATGATGGCTGATAAAAATGTATTCAACAGAAGACATGCTGCACTAACTACAATTAATTTGCAGTACTTACTTAAGTTTGAGAATCATGGGCAAACGACATTATTGCCATTGGCGGAATATCCTGGATGGATGAGGCTGGTTCAACACCGTGGAGCTTGTCACAAGCAAAAAGAGTCCTATACCAAGCATTGGGTGAAGTTGGGTTGTGGATGATTATGATGAAGGGGATGATGAGATCATCAGCAGGAACTGCCATAACATTCGTCACGGTTTCAAAAAATAAACCATTAACCCCTTCGCGGATCACAAGTACCATCACAAAAACATATTCATTCACCTAGTATTCTTTGCAGAGTCCTCGGATTCCAGGTCATATATCTCGAAGTCAGTGTTGGCACAGTAATAGAAGCAGTACCGAAAGTCACCGACACCGCCCCTTTGCACCGACATTGCGGAACGCACAGGCACATTGACACTCTCACCACAAAAAAAAAGTTCCGTTAAAATTATGAACTCTTTGGGATTGCGATATTTTTCCCTGTACTTTGGGGCGAGTTCCGAAAATTTACAAACAAAACAGTCACTTGAGGTGTTTCGAAAGAAACCTCTGAAAATTTTAGCAACTTTCTTCAGTAAATATAGCTTTGAAATCAACACAAACACTTGCTCTTGAATTTTTGCGTAACTCTTGCCTTAAAATGTCAGATTTGAGAAAATTAAGACTATGTTTATTCCAATATAGGTTTATTAATACGCGTTCATCTTACACGCGCGAACAGAAACACTAACAAACTAATAATGATCATTAATTAGATTTATTTTAACAATAAACATTGATATTTGAATTGCGACGTTGAATTATATGGGTCGAGTCCGTTGATGACAGTTGATTAGATGCAGTTCTGACCTCTAACACATAAATAGGATATAATGTAGCTATTTGATGTCCAATCGGATATAATTAATTGAATACGCAATTTTATTGTATGTTTCATCAGTGCCAAGGGGTCCGATATAACCTTAGAAAATGCCGCCATGTCAGATTTATTATATGGTATTGACATTCAGTTGTCTCTTTTAATTGCAAGTAGGTTTATTGAAATCCATTTCCTTATTGCTTATCAGGATAAACATTAGTTAATTGAATTTACCTTTTATGTTGATAAGGTTTTCCACGACTACGCCAAACCTATTCCCTAAACACTTTTTTTCCTCTAGATTTTTCTCGATAGTTCTTTATTTGGTTTGCGTGTCACACCTTTGGTTTATAAACTTTGACCTATGAAAAGCTGATGTTGACCTTACCCTTAAAGTTGGGTTTTTGATCTATGTGTTCAGCGATGCGGTGCGGATCAGGAGGCTAAAAAGGGATATTTTTTATCAACACAATAATCTTTTCCCTGTGATATGCACCAAACACCGCACTAGACTTGGTGTTGGAATATCGGTGGGCTATTTCCTTTCGCGAAGAGGAAGCCTGTGAATCCCATCAGTGGAAACATTTCAGGCTAATTAGAAATCTCTTTTCCCTGAGTAACTTATTAATTTGACTAAATTCAATTTAGGAAAGAAATAAACAGAGTCAAACACACTATCAATAACGGGAGTGTTAAATTTCTTGTCCGCCAGATAACGGATTTAAATAGGTTATTAGAGTATGAATGCAGTCATGAGCTATTTTGTTTGACAACCGGTTAGAACCCGCCGTTGACGTGAACTTTGATTGTGCGTACACGAGGAGATTTCGGTAAGATAACTGTTGCTTTGGAAAAACCATGATAAAGCATCCGCGAAAAATGTGGAATTGGCTTGCATAATGGTTTGCAAGAATATTTGCATGCTATTGTGCAATACACATAATAATTACCTATGTGTAAATAGAGCTAAAGAACCTTACTGCCTCCGAAAGTAAACGGAGGCTTGTGTCCTGAAAAAATCTTATTAGTCCGTCAGTTAGATTATCAAATAATATTTGACCCGTATTTTTTCTTTTGTTAGGCGAGCCAAAATTGACGAAGATACGACGCTTTTAAAATTCTCAATACTTACGTCACGCCGTGGTTGAATTTTTCGTGCGTTGTGAGTTTGTGACGTCACGAGCCCCCACTTTAAACTCTCGAAATATTGTCAAACGAAATACTGCTTACAATAAAACGCATTATTTTTCGTGAAATGCATGCGATGGTAGTCAACTCACGCAGTGTGGAGGGAAGGAGGGGTTCCCCTTGCCCAATGGTACCACTCTCATGAAAAGATAATGTACCATTCCTGAGAAATACCGATTAATATAACCTAACCATAAAACACTTTATATTCCCCTAAAAGCGTATTCGACGGAGCCTTATTTCCGAGTGCAGGGTTTAAGGCGATTAGACGAGCTAAATTAGCAACTCTATTTGTGGTGGTTCAAACTTCGTTTGAAATGCTGTTAGAATAAAGTTCTAATCAGCTTGCACTACAAAGTGGTTGTTACGTCAGTCACAGCGGGCCAAATAGCGCGAAATGAGTGGTTTCGATCGATTTACAAAAAAACTATTGATTGGATTAAAAAACTAAAACACTATCAAGATGATAATTTAATGCTTGTAGAATTATTTTCCAAAAAATCAGAATGATCGCATGCATATTAGTATGTTTTTTTTTGTTTGAAAGATATTTTTAGAGATAAGTTCGTGATTTTTTTTTAATTGAGTCGAATTAATTGTATTATATTTTCAAAACATTATGATGCTAGCATATATCCTGAAGAATATCATATATTTTTCTGGTTTTGTTTATAGCAGTGAATTATATATGTCGGAGAAAGCGATAACTTTTCAATATCAAGTTGCTGATTTGACTATTGTAGTAGGGGTAAACGCCGTGACGTCAGATGTTGATTTACTGGCGGCACGTGGACAGAGTCGTTTTGGAGAGTGGGGATTGTGCTGAGCTCACTTTTGCTCGAGTCTCCAACCAAATCACTCCTCCAGAATGAAACTGTCGGTTTGCCCATTTAGTGAGTGTTAGTGTGAAAGTGTAATGTCAAGTAATTTGTTAGTTTACTCAGTGTAGATGTTTGAAAAGAGTAACCATGGAGTTTCTTGCCGGTTCTTCTCCATGGAAACAACGAACCCGAACCGAGCACCTGACAATAAACAAAGTATCGCATTTAGTGAGTTTTCATAGCACGAAACCCGTCTTCTGCCCACATAATGCTCGAGCCTGACGAAATAAATCCTGACAAACCCGACATCAGAATTGGGATAAAATCGTGCTAATGAAATCATTTCGTGGGCACAGTATTAATAACAATCAGTGTCAACTGTGTAAAAACAGAAAGTGTCGAAAAAAAAAATTAGTTCGTGATGAATTTCATGTGTCGGTTACTAAGTGCAAAAAACAAAAAAAACAAAAACGAACAAGAAAGAGGGTAGACCGATTTGTCTGCATATAAACACCCACCCGCAATAACTTTAGTTTATCCGTGATCGTAGTGCTTGCAACAGCGCCGAAATATCAGAAACTCAAAACAAACAAGTGTTATTTACCAAGTGAAAAAAAAAACGGGATACACATCGTTTTTTTAGTGTTAATGACAATCAGTGACGGTTACTATTTGAAATGCAAAACAAAGACTTTGTATCGTTTAGAGTATGTCGTGGGACCAGTTTAAAGAATTGTTCAAGGCCAGATTCGTGTACGTCGAGGCATTTTCGTCATTTACGTGAATAGTGAAAAACAAAAATAAACAAAGTAAAATATGCGCCCGTCGTCAGGGAGCGAGACACGTCGGATATTTTCATCAGTACCACCAATCAAGTGTCGCGAATGCGGCAAACAACGACACAAACAAGCGTATTTTCGGACGAAGACGACCGCCCCATCAAGAAGCGGTTGCCTGTGACGTTTGCTACAGGCGTTGGGCAGCGACCGCAGGCCTGCAGCAGTTCACTGGTGTGCTCCAAGTGTGGCACGCCGGGGCACATTGCTAGTCGCTGCGCAGCAGGACAGCGTTGTTCGAGTGCTGCTGTACTGGTGGAGAAGCGAGTCGACCTTTGCACCGTCGAGTCGGAATATGAAAGTACTTTGGTGAGTGTTTCGATTTTGATTCTGGAGCTGAATGATCTTTGATGAAAGAGTAAAATGTTTCCTGTTAAAGGTTGATTGAGATTTTGGACGGTGATCGTCATTAACTGAAAGTTTTGAACGTTAGGCGTGCCTACAAATATGTACAGGGTAGGCTAAGGAAGATACCAGTGGGTCACGTACCAGTCGATATTGAATAATGTTGGTGTTTATTTTGATGATGATGAGTAAGCTTAAGTGGTGGCAATCTGTGCCTGTGTGGCAACCTAAGCCTGTATGGCAACCTGAGCGTGTGTGGCAACCTGGGCCCGTGTGGCAACCTGAGCCTGTGTGGCAACCTGAGCCTGTGTGGCACCTGTAGGGCTGAGACTTTTAATGGTGTGCATACGTAGTGTATACGTAGTGCATACGTAGTGTAAGCGTAGTGCATACGTAGTGCGTGCGTAGTGGATGCGTGGTGTAGACGTAGTACATGCGTAGTGCGTGCGTAGTGGATGCGTAGTGTATGTGATACATACGTAGCCCATACGTAGCTTGCGTAGTGTGTGCGTTGCAGACGTAGTCCATGCGTGGCTTGCGTAGTGTGTGCGTTACATGCGTAGTGTGTGCGTTGCATACGTTGTGTACTACTGTTTTAGTACCCTATCGATTTAGTAGTGTGTTTGACCGTACCAGTAGTTATTATTGCAGTTGAGTTATAAAGGTTGATTTGAACGACTGTGGTGCATGGCCCAAGGGTTGACCTATTTTCAAGTATTACCAATTTAACCGTGTTTGATTTAATAAACTACGTCGTTGGTCTAGTGGGGGCAAACGCGACTGCTGAGCATGAGGTCCTGGGTTCGATTCCCAGATCGGGCAAAGTGGTGCCCAGTTGATGGTACATAGGACTTGGACTTAACTACCGGAGTGTGAGTGTACTATTAGGTGCACCTCTGTTTAACCCTTTGGGGAGTTCAGGCGTTATGTTATGACGTTTGATTTTATTAGAATAGGATTGGGTTAAAATAAAACAGAGTTCTTTATTTTCACTGACCCGGTGAATCTAGAGTTTGGTCAGGACTGACCGAGTGGAACAAAATTCTGTCGTGGAGTATTTGTTTGCAGGGTAACCATCACACGAGGACATACCAGGAGGTTCAAGTAAGGACATGAAGCTACCCCAATTTGAATGGCGGTACTAGCAGCGGTGATGCAGCGAGCGCAGCTCATAAGCAACGTTCGCGTGGACATGTGTGTGATTACCGCATGAGGATCTACTGGGATTTTTCGTCACTCTGGTGAGTCGTTTTCATTTTGTTATGACTGCAGAGTACCAATTCAGTTTTGTCTGGACTCAAGAGTGAGCATATTGATGCTGTCATTACTACAACTAGTATAGACCAAGGTTCAGTAAAGCTAATTCGAAGATTTTAGCTTTTGTGAGAAAGATCCCTAGCTTTTGTGAGAAAGATCCCCGATCACCAAGTTCCTCGAGAGTTAAATGTCATAGTTGATGACAGTGGTAGTGAGACCACTAAAACACCACATAAATCTGATAAGGAAAGGCTTGTACACTCATACTCGAGACTTTAGACCGCACCCGTGAGTAACACGTGGCGGTGGGTCTGTTAGACCGCACCTTATGAGTAACATGATGGCGATGGTGTCACTCCTTAGTGAGGGGATGCAAATGTAGTATGCAAGTGACTCAGATTGCATGCATCCCAATGCTGTTCGTGACTTGTCCAGCATAGCGATGTAAGTAATCGCCAAAGGTGCTTAATAAAAGCAATGTATTGTCTCTTGAGGTTGGGTACCGGATGGAGGTCCCGCTGGTTTGCCGGATGGAGGCAATGTGATGTGTTGTGTTTGGAAGTCGGGTACCGGATGGAGGTCCCGCTGGTTTGCCGGATGGAGGCAATGTGATGTGTTGTGTGTGGAAGTCGGGTACCGGATGGAGGTCCCGCTGGTTTGCCGGATGGAGGCAATGTGTTGTATGTGACGAAGTTGAGTTCCGAACAGAGCATTGCATACTAGATTTGCTTAGAAGTTTTCATGAATTGTTTCGAAAACTGATGATTCCTGAAGAGTGGTGATTTCAATGTTGAGATTCCTTAATAAAATTTGATGAGAATGTGAATCAGAATAAAATTGTGTTGTGATTGTATTGTGTGACTTTAATTTTGAATGCCTTGGTCAGGAAGGCCGTGCAAAGGACGTATTACTTTCCATGAATTCTTGTTTCAGATGCCTCACACGAGGACGTGTGAATTGTCAAGATGGCCGTGTCGGAGAAAGCGATAACTTTGCAATATCAAGTTGCTGATTTGACTATTGTAGTAGGGGTAAACGCCGTGACGTCAGATGTTGATTTACTGGCGGCACGTGGACAGAGTCGTTTTGGAGAGTGGGGATTGTGCTGAGCTCACTTTTGCTCGAGTCTCCAACCAAATCACTCCTCCAGAATGAAACTGTCGGTTTGCCCATTTAGTGAGTGTTAGTGTGAAAGTGTAATGTCAAGTAATTTGTTAGTTTACTCAGTGTAGATGTTTGAAAAGAGTAACCATGGAGTTTCTTGCCGGTTCTTCTCCATGGAAACAACGAACCCGAACCGAGCACCTGACAATAAACAAAGTATCGCATTTAGTGAGTTTTCATAGCACGAAACCCGTCTTCTGCCCACATAATGCTCGAGCCTGACGAAATAAATCCTGACAAACCCGACATATACTTTTAGTAATTATAAAAGGATGGTATTTAAAAGTACTTCAATTTATTCCCATTTCATTTACCTAATTTTGCCTGTGTTCCACCAAATATACTGAATGTGCACCAAAATATGTTAATTAAAATATGTCATAACGAGCATCTATTTAACAATTAAACACTGTATATTCTCCTTAAAGCGTAGTCGACGGAGCCCCGCTTCGCGGGGCCCCTATTTCCGAGTGCAGGGTTTAAAGGAACCTAACTAACCTAACGGGGGGGTGCCCTAAGTCCCGATTATGGGGGCAGAGATACTTTAATATTTGGTGCACGATCAGTATTATTTGGTGCACGATCAGTATTTTTCGGGGAAGAAAAGATTTTTGGTGAACACAAAAATATTATCCACTATAAAACTCGCGTTTAGCTCATGTGATCGCCTTAAAGGAACCTAACTAACCTAACGGGGGGGTGCCCCAAGTCCCGATTATTGGGGCAGAGATACTTCAGTATGTTCAGTTGACAATATTTCGAGAGTTTACAATATCGCTCGAGAGTTTACAATCTAACGTTTTTGTCAATTTTACGGTGACATATCCATTATTTTCCAATACTCAACCTGACGGACTAAATAGATTTGCAATTTATTGATGGTGGAATCTAGCCTGTTGTGAAAAATTATCTTTTTCCTGCCTCAAAAAACAAGGAAAGTTTCAAGAAAGTTTCAGAAAGTAATGAACTTTATGGCGCTTTATTTATAAAGGCAGATTCATTCGTTCATGAGGCTATTGCAAATATATCAGTTTAACATCTTGAACGGCGGAGATTTCTCATTTCTCACAGACAGCAGTTTATGGTGGAGACGTTATAATATCATAAACTATAAAAGTACAAATTATGCAAAATAACCCAGTTTGATCCCCAAGTTATCGCGTCAAAGGTGATTGGGTATTGGTTGCATTCTGAATGATTGCAATGGAATTCACCAATTTCCAATCACCTTGTTTCCTTAAGGTTTATTCGAAACCGTTTTTATAGAGTCTGAGTAGTTCGCGAACACGTTTTCACGTTTTATACGATTTTGACATTGAAAAAGTCATTCCGGACTACATCTTTATGAACTTGGAGGGTTGTATTGTTGATTTTGATGATTATAATTCTGTATCTACTCTTCATACGTTTCAGTCGCGAACCATATTTTTATCAACATTCAACCTAGCGCTGGCCTGCCAACGCAAAATAAGTAAGAAAATTTGAATTTCGCGGGCTACCCAGAAGCATCAGCCTTAACTGAGTCCAGCTTTTGCCGTATGTTAGAGGAATATGCTCAATTTCAGTAACACAGGACCATTAATAGTAACTTTACTAAGTAAACACACCGATAATGTTACTGTTACTAGCACAAACACGCGTAAAATATGCGTATTTACACGCCAACAACCTACGTAGATTGGCCAAACAACATTGTTGCAAAGTTACAAGGAAATTATTGATAAAAACGACAGTCATGTTACAATGACAGCTATTTCCGTGCTTAGAATGTAATAAATAATAAATATTGCGGTTTACTGTGATTATACCTATACCTACTGGAATTTATGGCAGGTTCAACCGTTCAAGTCGAATTTTTGTTTCTCTCTCTTTACACGTGGTAATTTGTATTTTGAATGTTCGTCAATACATCATCTTAAATGCTAGCTTTAGGCAGTAATTATCTGAAAATTACATCGACAAAACACTTTCTTCGAAGACTTATTATTAGTCACATAGGTTTAGTGCGTTTGTTAATTTAAAAATATATTTTCCTGCGCCAAAATGAGGACTGTTCTGTTTTTTATACAATACTCGTATTTATATGTCTTATCAATTAATCTGTTACGAATTCCCTGGTTAGCAGAAGCTGTGACAGGTTCCTAAAAATTAGAGATACTCCCCAGATTGAATAAGGCATAAGCCTTATTAAACCACAAACTAGGGCAAAGATATTCGACTTAATCCGAAAGGTCAGGCTCGGGACCGAATAACTAACGAATCTCGGGACAATCGGGTTTCTGAATTGAGAATTTTATTGTAAGTTGACAACTTTTCTAAGATTACTTTAGATCAGCCTTTCCCAAAGCGGGCGATAACGCCCCCTTGTGGGCGCTGCAGGCATAAAGGGGGGCAGTAAGAGTCCTGGAAAAAAAATGGGGGCGTTGTTAGAGGCTTAGGGGGCGTTGTGTAGTGGCTTAGGGGGCGACGTGTAATTTCATCCCGACTGAGCTCTCGACTCTCGATTACAACTTGTGAACATCAACTAATATTAATATTAGTTAGTATCATATTATACTCGTAAGTATATACTTTACTCTGTCTGAATACCATAAAGTTGCGTCAAAATAATCATTCTCATTGGCAGGTGTAGCCCGTAAGAGTTATTCATATTCATTTATTTGTGTCCCACAAGGTAAAACATGGTGTTAAAAAATAAAACCGACTTCAAAAAAAACAAAAAAGTGAGAAATAACTTTAGCTTCTGAAGTCGGTGACCTTTGTTTGATTGATTTAGTTTTTTTGTCACCGACTTCAGAAGCTAAAGTTATTTCTCACTTTTTTGTTTTTTTTGAAGTCGGTTTTATTTTTTGCAAAAGTTTTTATTTTTCACTTTTTAGTGGTGCTTGATATACATGGAAAATGCATACCGTTACAATTACATCAAGCCCAAACACGACTAGGGTACATTGTCTCATTATGGAGTTCCGTGACTCTTGGCTTCGTCATCAGATCTGATGGTAGAATGGTTCTTATCAAACGCAAATGCTTCACTTGTTGTAGAAAATACCAAAATCGCAACACATTTTCATATAAAATTTGAAGAGTTCCCTCGATTTCGCCAAGATTCCATCATCAGATCCCGACTTGGTGGCTATGGGACCATTTGGAAAGAATATCCTTTCCAACAAAAAAAGAATTTTCCAAATCGGTTGGCAAACGACGGATGCCCGAACAAACATAAAAAAAAAAAAAAACATCCGAATTGAGAACCTCCTCCTTTTTTAGAAGTCGGTTAAAAAAAGGCTTAGTCCTAAGAGCCGTTGTAGACCCTGTCAGGGCACAGCAAATAGGTAGGTAGTTAACTTGACACCTGAGCGCCGTTGTGTACTACCTACTGCGGTCAACTCTTGCGAGTTATAGTAAAAGTTACGTTTAGAATGAATGTTTAATCTTCGCTAATACAGCTAAAAATAATTAGTTTAATTTGAAGTTACAGTAGTTTTTAAGTAGGTGAAAAAATGGGGGCCCAGACAAAATAAGTTTGGGAACCCATGCTTTAGATGGTTCCTTCAACGTGGCTTGAGAATTTATACAAAAATTTCTTACGTTTTTTGGATAAGAAATTGGTTATTTCAAACAGAAACCAAGTATTAATCTAGAATGTCCCAATTTGGACAGTCTCTCGTGATGGATATCAAAAATGTGGGCGTTAGCAAGCGAAATCTTAGAAATAAGGAATGTTAGATCAGCGCAGTTACCTAATGATCGGGCTAAAGATTTGGCGCTTCTTGCCAGTACGTTAGCTTCGTGAATACTTTCTAATTGATCGTGGCAGATAAGAGTTGGTTGTATACTGTCTGTAGTCCTAACGTGGAATGCATTACAGCAGTGGCTTTTCACATCTTCAACTAAGTATTTCGTTCGTCTCCTCATCTTAAATGGGAAACTAAGGGATATTGCCAAAAGGGAATAGTGCCATTCATCTGGAAGTAATGATAAAGTAAAGGAAGCACAATAGAACGATGGATGAACAGTGTGAATGTGATCGAGGATGATGTGGCTAGAAAGGAAATCTGCTGAGACGACGAGTAATAAGTATGGGAGGAGACATGCTGCCCGACCACTAATAAATAAATTGGGATAAAAGCAGGTGTATGATGATGAATTGATGATTACGATGATACAAAAAAACAATCAAAGAATTGTTAGAAGGCCCTATGTTAATTTCCAAGAATAAACGTTAAAGGTGTCACTGCATTTCATAGGCCTCTCTCCCACGAGTGTTGGCGTTTGCTCCAACGTCTGAGCTTGCCATTAGAGACTTGCATCGTCAACGTCGCGACTGCGCAGCGTTTTCGCTGTGCAATGATATTTTACGACGCTGGATAAACACCGACACTCGTAAAAAACCAGTAAAGGTTTACACAACTATAAGGCAGCGGGATCCCTTGTAACAAGAAAATAGTTTACACTACAGTAATGAATATCAAGATTATCTGTTAACACTCTTTAAAAGTTGTACAAATGTAAAACACATACCCCGTATCCAGCAGTGTGTATCCTCCTTTCTCAACAGCAACACCATTCTGTCGAAACTTCGGCTCGTACAAGCAATGCATGTTGTTAAACATTTTGTATCACAACCTTCTTTGACAACAAGCATTACCCCGGTAAAGAGTCCAGCACTGGATTGGTCAGATAAAGATCGCAGGACGTTACTTTTGGCAAAATTTAAGCAGCATTGGAATCACAGGACACTTCGATTGGCCAAATTCAAACGAGTTCGATGTTCGTCTTGTTCCGGTCTCAAAGCAACTTTAATACTGCGTTGACATTATTGAAACTTGGACAAAATAAAGTTATGTAACATGAGACCCGCCTCACTTGATTATCACGTCATACGTGTATTATAAAATAAAAGAAAGTGAGTAGTAATACCGTGTAGGTGTTGAAGATATTTGCGTCGTCCTTTTGGCTAAGAGGAAGCAAAGGTCAACTGCTCATGACGCGCTAAAAGAGTAATTTTTAAAAAGAGGGTTTTACGAGCAGCCATTAGTGGGTTCACATTACGTTTGGATCTGTGTGAAGTCTAATAATAACTCGAAGAGTTAACTTTGGACTGTTCGGTCATTAATTTTCCAGGTACTTAGAGATAGTGGGTAGACGAAAACTACAGAACGCTACGAGCTTTGATCCTTATACTTATCCTTTTCATTCGACTACATTCATACATATGATCATACTTATTATTATGATCATACACGCACATCGGTTGCTAACATTACACACTGAGACACCTGACCATTCTTAACACGTTTAAAGATAACCCTTGAACAATTTTGGTGTTGGGAAAACAAAGAAAAGAAGCTTACGCTTCCAAACGACAAGAATGAATTAGATTCTAGGCGAGTTCAAATACAAAAGTGTTATCGAAACAATATCGGATGCTAATTCATTAACAGACGCTTTATACCAACATAAAAGTCCTTATGAAATTCTGACTCAACCGTGGGTAGATCACATAATAAAAGACAAATAAACCCGCTTTAAGGACAGTGTAAGAACCACTTTCTCACATGAAACGCTTTCTCTGGCGACAATTATATTGTTGATGCGTTTTCGTACTATGTATTGTGAAATGTGTGTTAAAATGAACAAAAGACTGTAAATGGTAGCTAAATATGGGTATTAAAAGACAATAGACGCTTGTATAAGTAGCGAGCTTGGCTGATTGGTGGTGCTTACAGCATTCATGATGATAGTTTTGAAAAGCGCTTTCCATAATCATTTTAAACTTAAACTTATATTGTCACTTACTGGATTTCTTCCGTGATTATTTGCATTTTAAACTTTTCTCTACTTTTTGAGGTCAGGTTTACGTACGCTGTCATTCATTGTGTAGTTTACTGATGAAACTGTTGTCAAGGATCTTATGGTTGGAAACCAGATCAATAGGATATATAATATTATGAAGCAGGAACAAGTACCCTAATATCAAATTATTCAGCAGTCGATGTCGATTTAAGCAATGAACTTGGCAATTTACTTTTAATTACGAGTACTTAATTACTTCAAGCTTGTCAGAGTTAAATTCGGAAATATATCGGATAAAGCCCCAATCAATAAGTTTCCAACTTTCGTATCTAATATTCATGTTTTGTAAACATAGCAACGAGTCGAAAACAACTTTCAAGGTTCCTCAGTAATAACTTCCAAAAAGTAGGATATAAGGATAGCTTCATTAATTGATTGCTCCTTTTTAGGAAGATTACAAAGATGGCCGATTTTCATTCGTATACACCTTAAAACACGATGGTTGCAGGCCAGGATGGTATGGCTAGCAAGGGGGTGACTGCTGCGATGCCCAGTAATAGAGAAGTGTGGAAAAAGAAGAAATAATACATTGGGATAAGAACCAGATAATGACGACGATCCATTTTAAGAGTTTATTTGCAAGGTTGTCGCTAAACAGAATGTTTAGATGGACAAAAAGACAAAATGATGTAACAATAAACTATTTGATTTGAAAAAAGGGGCCAAGTGCGAGTCGGACTCGCCCATGAAGGGTTCCGTAGCAGATTGAATGAAAGGTAAATTGCTGTTTTCGATTTATGACGTATTAAAAAAAACTACTCACTAGATCTCGTTCAAACCAATTTTCGGTGGGAGTTTACATGGTAATGTACATCATATATTTTTTTTAGTTTTATTATTGTCGTATTTTAGAAGCTACAGGGGACACATTTTTCCACTTTGGAAGGAGCTCTCGCTCAAACTATTCAGTTTAATAAAAAATGATGTTAGAAACCTCAATATCATTTTTGAAGACCTATCCATAGATACCCCACACGTATGGGTTTGATGAAAAAAAAATTTTGAGTTTCAGTTCTAAGTATGGGGACCCCCAAAATTTATTGTTTTTTTTTATTTTTGGGTGAATTTATTAATGCGGTTCACCTAATACATCTACTTACCAAGTTTCAAAAGCATAGTTCTTATAGATTCGGAAAAAAGTGGCTGTGACATACGGACGGACAGACAGACAGACAGACATGACGAATCTATAAGGGTTCCGTTTTTGCCATTTGGCTACGGAACCCTAAAAATGAGATCTAAGATGAATCCGGGTGGGATGCCCAATTACTAGAGCTTTATTTACACGATATCTCTTTAGTAAGAGGTCATTGCCCACTAGAATAACTAACACAAAGTAGTTAAGTACCTGAAAAGACTTGGTCGATAAAAGCCACGTACCTACTACTATGAGTAGTCATGTCTTTGTAGTTGGTGTAGCATTGTTGTAATAATTGGATCACAATGGATTACATCTCGCAAAGGATGTTGTTGTGGAGGTCAGTAACTTCGACAAGCGTTTGATTTAGAAGATGCGAATGATAATTATGATACAGAAGACGATTTGGGGAACGCTGAAGAATACTATCGTGCTTTAAAAAGTTATTAAAGAATCCAATAGAGAAATAATCTTCCCCTTTTGCTGGTGGCAGTGATTATAACTTTGACAACGCCAGCCTCGAAAACCTTGGAAATACCATCACTCCTGTTTTCTCCGACGGTTTATGTTGGAACGCATCGAGTCCTATGTAAAAGAGGACGAACTTGTTATCAACTGGGAACCAATTCAGATTTTGGGCTGTCACTGAGAATTTCCATATGAGGACAACATAAAAGCAGGAAATAGGAAGTCTTTACTGTCTTATCCGAATGAGTCTAACGCAATCCACCTATGAACTCCACACTGTGTGGTAAAACCAGCGGAATAGTAGATAGGAAAGTCAATTAAATAACTCTCAAACATATTAATCAATTAACTGGTCACTATTCTAAACAGATAGAAACACGTGCTGAACTACTATGCAATAGTATGACAGGGTTTCATTCTTGTGTTATCATTCAATTACTAGTTCGAACAGCATCCTATCTCGATTCATGTAGGTACCCAGGCAATGTTATTTTATGTGAACGTATTTATCTACTAGCTGGTTCGTATGACGGGTACTGTGGTATTTATTGTAAAGGTCTTGAATCATCATTCTTCTGCTCTTAATCCAATTTATTTGGGATCTGTGCAGCATTTCTTCTTCTTCCATACTACTCGTGATCTCAGTATCATCCCTTTCAAGCCCTACCATCTTCCACTCAGTTATATCGGTTTTATAGTCTTTGGCATAGAGTATATAACCACTAGAGAGATTATAGGCCGATTTCTTCTAAGAACACAACTCACTACCGCGGGCCGGGGGACGAGGAAGAATGCGCGGCTGCAATTGGTCAGTTCAAGGTCAAGTTGCGTAGGTATGTCTGGTTAGGGATTGCACGACTTGACTAAGGGAAAATAGTCGATATCGATAAAATGGATCTTAAAATTAAAAAAAATACTCATTAAAAATCACATAACAAAATTTAATCAAAATCAGTCAAAAACAAAAAGAAAAACAACAATTTATTGTTTCTTATTGATTTTTAAAATGAATTAAATATGTTTTTCGAATTATAGTTTTAGGGTCTTGATTGATCTCAGTCGAAAATGATAAATTAGCGTCTACATAATTATTTCTGATTTGTTGATTCTATTTCATATTGATTATAATTAATATCCCGAAATAAATTATACCCAATTAGAGATTGTAATAACGATCTTATAAAATAGTCAGAATCAGAATTATATTTCGTATTTCTTAAAGTAATATAAAAATTGTATGATGTTTAATTTTATTTTTATCGATATCAACTTCAGCCATTAAAAAGGTAACGGCTCTGATTTTTACGATAAAAGTACAAAGGGAGAGAAAGGGATAAAAGAATTAGAATTTCCTAGTGAAAGAAAGGGACTTTTCCAAAAGACATAAACGCGGGTCACTGTTTCGTGTGTTCTTTCACACTCTACCATTTTAAATAGACCCCTGCGGCTGCTCTTAATCTGATTAAATTAAAAAATTATTTCGTAGTGTTTACTTACTGATGAAAAGGTATGCCTATCCTTTTTGTAACTAGATGTCTTGGAATATTTCCCAAACCAGTTTACCGCGCATTTAGGCATTTTATGCGTTTTAAATTGTTTAAATAAATCGCAACAATTTATAATTATTTAGCGTGCATATGGGTCTAACAATTGGTCACAGCTAAAATGGTTACTAGTACCGTCGCCTACTTATAGGTGCAAAATTACTAATAGTTTTCGTGCGTCGGGGCACTGTATGCGCAGTCAAGTGGTTTTATAGTCTTTGGTTATATCCATCGTTTGTTTGACATAGGTAACAAACACGAGAAAAAGAACAAGTAACGAAAAACCCTCCGATAGACGTCTTTGATCGTATAGGAGAGACTTAACAAACAATTTGGTCAATGGAAATAACAGGTTTCCCAACTGATGGACAGCATCACAAGGATTATCTAGTCCAGCGATATCGAACAGCTAATAAGCTTGGAAGTCTTAAGCCAGAGCAAGGGACTAGAAGGGACACAGAACCAAACTGACAAGATGGGAACCCAGTAGACTTCTTCGAGAAAGACAACAAGCCAGACAATGCTAAGATTAAAGGAAGTACTCACAATGAATTAATAAGAAAACCCAACAAACAAAAATTAATTGTTTTTAACAATAAGTAAACAGTACTATTAACACAACAAACAGTTTTAAAATTAAACAGAGAAAGTGACCAGTGGCGTCCACTGATAGGAATGCACTATTCAATATTATCACTTGCACTGTTGTTTCAGTACCTACTAATAGATATGTTTTGCAATAAAAATTGAGTTATTTCTACTAAGGATTATGTGTGTCAAGTGCCTACAAGAAAACACAATGTCCACTTAAAATATCAGGGCAGCTGTTAACAATAAAAGCTCTAGTAGCTGTATAACCACAAATAATAGATCACTAAATCTAGCCATTCCCTTCAAACCTAAGCTGTCCGAATCGTGATGGCCCAAGTCCTGAGCTCGCTTCGCTCGCTCAATTGCATTCGGAGTTTTTCTTATTTTATGAATTATCTTGGCAAGCGAAGGAGCATGCCAAGTTACCAACACCGCATTCCGATTTTTTTTGTTAAGTCAGCACCAGGAACAATTTCAACAAACGGCGATTGCAACTAATTTGTAAAAATAAGTACCTGGTCAAATTGGAATCTATTTTAGAGTTTACCTAAAGGCGTTCGTCAAACCTAGGATAAACCAGTCATTCCGCGAAGAGGTAACCATAAATATAATAATATGAATAGTGTCCTTACATTTACAATCTAAGATTTTTTTCATGATTGTCATTGTCTAGATTATTACAGGTACTTACTTACTAATTTATTTTACTCGTGTCACACTCACAAACCCCCTGCTCAAATGACCTATGTACTCGTACGATTGTGTTTTATAAGTTATAACATATTATACAATCGTAACTAATTCTGACATGGAATTACGGCTAGGTAGCAGGTATATAACTATATACAGTACCAGTATAGTCTCTACTATACTACTCTATGACATATCTACTGTATGACTCTCTAGTCATTAGAACCTTTGGCAAGGATTGTGTGATCCTGAAAGGTCCCATTGTATTCTACTGGAACCAAAATTCACATAAGCTGCTGTATAAAAATGCCGTTTCCACTTTCCGCCACTTCTAATATCCAATCTTTACACACTCCTTTCGCCTCGATCACGTTCACACATAGCTCATACATACATGCACGCCACCGGTTATGAATACTACATCAGAACTTTCCGATACTTACAAAAAAACTTTTTTGCAAAAAATAAAACCGACTTCACACAAAAAAGTGAAAAATAACTTTAGCTTCTGAAGTCGGTGACCTTTGTTTGATTGATTTAATTTTTTTGTAAAAAAGTTTTTATTTTTCACTTTTTAGTGGTTCACAATATGTACATACTCTTTCACAGCGTACCAGCGTGATTTTTTGTTATGAACTGGTGTAAACAATAGACAGACATGAGATTTCAGCAATCCCAGTAAGAGACACACATTTGCTACATTTAATGAGGAGTTCCGTTGCCTTTCTCCGAAGTTCTTCATCAGATCTTTACCAAATTTAAATGGGATCACTCCGAGAAACTACTCTTTCAAAAACTACCCAAATCGCTTCTGGTGTGCCTATAAAATTTGAAGAGTTCTCTCTATTTCTCCAGGATCCCATTATCAGGATCCTGACTTGATGATTATGGGACCTTCTGGGAAGTATACCCTTTCAAACAATTAAAAAACAAATTCGGTAAAGTCATCTTCGAGTAATCGGGGAACATTGAATTGAGAACCTCCTCTTTTTGGAAGTCGGTTGAAAAAGGGTCCAAAAGTAAGATTGTTAACTGCACTAAACATACTACGGTAATCTGTTGGATTATGCGGTATTCAAAGAAACGAATGTAATACGACCATGACCCCCGCAATCACAACAGTTACAGTAGTGTGGAATTTTGAATTCCATTACAACCATGCGTACCATTGTCAACAGTGCATTGGCACCAATCAAAAACCACGTGCTTATCTATAGGGTTCGAAGTACTGATTGAATAAGAGAGATTCAATATTTATTTCTACGTGCGACCGGTCACACCTGCTGCTAGACATGTGAGCATTGGGGATATTCCTAATGTATATTGTTTTTTTGAAACCCGCAATCTGTTACGGAAGGCCATGTAACAGATTGCGGGATGCTAGATACAGTTATTCTTAAACCGAGATGCAAAGAGGTTAGGGTGGCAATTGGCAAGGTGTCATCGTATGCTCATATTCTTTCAAGCATGCCTTAATAGGTAACGTAGAGTAGAAAAGAGTTGCCTCTGTCAACTGAGCCGACGGTCATAATGGCCGGACGAATAACGTAAAATGTCATCAGCCTTATCACCATGCAAAAAATATTTATTTCAGGACGACCTACATATCGCCTGTTCCATATACCTTCCTGAAATGAAACTGAAACGGCCCTATAAAACGAGCGTATGACCTTTACGTTAACAGGTCTTATTTATAGCAAAAACTTTTAAAAGGGATCCTCAATCAATCTTTCCGGCGTTAGAATAAACAACATTAAAATCTGCCCAGTTGTTCTGGGTTCGCAGACAGGCAGATGTAAAAAGTTTTATGGTTTAACAAAACAGTCGTTGTGTTTGTTATCAAGTTTTGGTTTAAATATAGGATCCTCCCACCCTTGAATGTGCCTCCTACGAACGCTGATAATGTTACGACTAACTTTGAACTATTATCTTTGATGTGGCATGAGAAACGATGAAGCACTCGCTTTTAAATACAATTCCCTGGTGCTCGTTAAATTATGTTTTCACTATCGTCTTATTGGGGATTCATTAAATTTTGAATCAGTAGAGAAGTTTTGTGAAATGATCGATCTTTTCTTGGCGTGATTCAATAGTCTTAACAGTCTTTAAGCAGAAACTCAACCACAACCATAAGTCCAAGATTATCAATCAATATTACCTACGATTTCAGCAATACGCCGAGCCAAAATGACTGTCTTTGCGTCACAATATTACCTTATCTGACACTTTAGACTACAAAAAGGGATTGGACGACTACTCGTTGCAAGACGAAACAAATTTATCACCCCTTCTTTTTATGTCTTTCTCTCGTAATAGCATTTTATTAAGGAGTTATAACTGTCGCGTCGTAAAACGTCATTGTTGCCGAGAAGAAATGCTGTAGCATTATGAGTAATCAATGGAATGTCATCTTGAAGTAATATACCGTGTTACGATTGCCGTTTTATTGTTCCACAATAAAATTGGCATTTCGACACACTGAGGGCTGATTTCATTATTGGTATGAACGCGTTCAAGAGGCGAGGGAAAAGGAGAGAAGCGATCAGTTTCTTCATGAACTTAGTCCAATGATTGATATTGCATTGTTTGATTTTGATACAGTGCAATGTTAATTCTAAAGACAGATTGTGCTCCATTAAGCAGAAACGTTAAGCATTGACCGATGTAAAGATGTCGCTCAGACCGAAACGAAGAGAGAACTTAATGAATGCTGATGATGATGACACTCTTGCCTCCCTAGTTTAAAAACTTGATTGCAAACGACTCGCAACATTATGGGAGCCACAAACAGCTAAATTGTTAGAATGATTGACACAATAAATGCTCCACAGCATATTAGGGATCGTAAAGCGTGACGCTATGTGCAGAAATGTGTTTGATAAAAAAAAATAACATGTACTTGAAACATAGTCATATAAGCTACTCTCATGCAAGTGAGAAGTGTTTAAACTAGAACGTAGCTGATAATGCAATAAAACATAATGCATGATTGCGAAACTATGCTGCTGCATTGGCGATTGTGCAAACGAAAGAATGGCGCTTGCATTTCTTTGTAGTATGGCTTCTCAAGTCGTTGTCTGTGCCCTGGATTCCAAACGCTATACTCATCCACGGCCTTTCATTTGACCTGAACTTGGTTGAACTTTGAGAAGCTGATTCAGTAAAAGGTAAAACAGTATTTTTGAGACGCATAATCGTGATGAGATGTTTGATGAAACGGGACCTAAAATTGTTTCTGAAGATACGTCATTTTGATGAGGATCTAAATGATGATATGGCCAAGCTTAGAAGGCATTTGCCTAGCAATGGACGTCTTTCGACTGATGTATTATAATGAACTGTATAAATTCTCATCAGACTTAGAAATCCTATTATAACACAGCTTCGTAGAGTTGAAATTAGATCGCTATCGATCGATCCACATAGGAGCCTAACTCTCAAAACTATACAAAGTTATTGGAGCGCCTACTAATGAAAACGGACTGAACTAAGTGGGCTTATTAGTTTGAGCCGTGTGAGTAGACTGAAGGCAGGTGACCCGGAAGAGCAGGGGAGTGTATACTATGCTTCCGTGTGTATACGCAGTCGTTGTTGTCGTTAACGACGTGCTAGCTTAGTAAGACATCCCTAAAATATTTGATTTGGTTACATTGGTGTGATATAAGGTGTTGCCAACGAAATTTAGATACCTATGCTTCCAAAGACAGGACAATGGTTCGAGATGGCGCAGGAGAAGAGTGCCTGGAAGGATATGGGAGAGGCCTTTGCCCAGCAGTGGGACACTCAAGGCCAAAAACAGACGGGACAAATAATATTGTAACCTGCTTGCAAAACTGCTCACCGCACACTCATCTAGTTCTACTAGTGTAATATAATTTTGATGCAAGGCGTCACAGAGAGATGGCATTAATTTTTCCTATGTCAATTCTTCAGATGGCATCTCTATACTGTTTAGTTTATGATCATATTGGGTGTCTTTAAGATACCTTTTTTTTTTAAACGGGCAACCCTAAAATGCAAGTCCTTACTCACATGCCCCAGTTAGCAAGTGCAGTGCAGCAATAGTTGTATTGATTGGTATCGTTCATTGCGAAATAATTACCAATCATAGCGCCCGTCCTTTCTATACCATTGCAATTAATTGAAGCCATTTGACACATCGTTTGCTGGGCAATATAGTCTGGTACTGATGTTCCGTTGTCGTCCCCAAGACAAAAGGCATGACGACAGTATCAAAAAATTGCAAATCTATTTAGTCCGTCAGTTCGAGTATTGTAAAATAATGTACACGTATTTTTTGTTCTTGTAAATCGATCAATGTTGACAAAAGATAAAACGCATCAAAGCTAAGTAGTGGGGGCCCGTGACGTCAGAACGCACTAAAAATTATACCAAAGCCTGACTTATTGAGAATTTTAAAAGCGTCATAATATCTTCGTCAATTTTGGTTTACGTAAAAAAATAAAAAATACGGGACAAATATTTTTTGATAATCTAACTGACGGATAAATTAGATTTTTTTTTTCGTCTAGCCTACAAGCTTTTTGGTTTATATTATTACTATGTAATTTGTGGGTTAAACTGTAAACCAAATAGCTTGTTCAACCGTACTACCGCGATAGGTACTGTGCTTACCCAGTTCATGGCCTCTGTGTGATTAATTTTAACTTAGTTTGTTCAGTCATCATCATCATCATCATTTCAGCCGAAAGACGTTCACAGCTGGGCCTACCCCAAGTGTCGCCACATTCACCGGTCCCGTGTGATTCGCATCCAGTGGATAACCGCAGCCTTCACCAGGTCATTTGTCCACCTCCTAGTGGGAGGCCTTCCAACCTAACGTCTTCCGGTTCGCGGTCGTCACTCCGAACAGAACTTTTCGGCAACATTGGTCTTCCGTTCTGCGAGCAATGTGCCCTGCTCATTGCCACTTAAGTTTGGCAATTCTACGGACTACGTCGGTAACCTTGGTTCGATTCAGTCAATCTCAAGTTATAAGTTCTTCGGAAAAAGGCTACAATAATTCATGGAATTTACGGAGCGGAGCGTCTCCTTGTTTGTGTTATAAATTCGCCGGATGAAATCTCGTACAAAACAAACATTGACCAAAGAAAAGTAGACGTGATCCGTATGACTTTTAGTTCTCTTTGTTTTTCTTTTCTAGTGATTTATCGTTTTCCTAATAAATTAGAACAAAACTGTTATGATAATAAATAGTTTTGACAGGAAAAAAAACATCTAACAATTTATTCCCAGTTCCTACTAGTTCACAACCAAACGATAAGGAAAAGTCGGTACATTGGTCGAGAATCAATTTGATGGATTCATTGTAGTAATGGACAATTACGATCAATATAAAGCGATTGGTTGCCTGTCTGTTACAATTACAAAGTTATAAGTACACTTGTGTTCATCTATTCAGTCTCGAATCAGCCCGGGACTTGGAGCCGATTTCACATTTGTTACTGAACACGTTAAGCTCTTCTTAACTGCGCTTAAGTTAGTGCCATCATTCTTAACGCATATTGTCACTGACAGCGCCAAAAAACCGGTCTTGATGTTAAAGGAGCAAAGGTGATCTCTTTTGCAAGTTCTTGACCCCTAACAGATGGGTTTATTATCCAAGAGCCTCAGGACCTATTAGTAGTATTAGTGATCGGGCTGGAGTCTCCTACTCTATTTCGAAGACTTGTATTTTGCGTTGTGGTGGTGGCAAAATTGACAATCCCATCTACCCCAACTCCTCAAAAAAGGCTCAGATCAGTAGCTAATATTCATGTTATATTATTATGTCCGTGAAATTGTAACATTGAGCGCATTCTGCGGTTGTATGAACAAATATTGATAACTTCGGAAAAAGCGTAAAATCCCTATCAGCAATAATATTTATTGGATAAAATGAAATAAGTTGATGCAATCTATGTTTACAATAAAATGGCTCATTCATCGGTAAAATTAATAATTTATTTCATCATAGTAGCAGAAAACGGATCTCCTTCAAAGAGTGTTGTGTAATATTATCAGGATCAAAGAAAATGCATTGTTTCAAGACGGGAGGGACCAATTTCTGTCGAACCATTTTTCGGACCAGCAATCCTGGAGGAATAACAACGGACTGGCTTCTAAAATAAGCCTAGTATACACAGTATAATCAGCTTATAATGTAGCCACTGCTGGGACACAGGAACAGGACACAATTCTGTTAGAGGGTGTAGACCCACCCAGTGCGTATTAGGGGATGCGTTGAAAACGGCCAAGTATAACAACGTGAGGAAACTGGATCTCTTTACAACCAACATTCGAAATCGTTTTATTTGAATTTTAACAGGGCATTTCATAAATCCATACACTAAATAGGTTACAAAACGCCGGGTATCAGCTCGCACTTGACCGATTTTTTTATCGAATACGTACAAGACGTTACTAAAAGACTTAGTAAGTAGAAATGCTGATAACTGAGTCAAGGCTCATTGAGAGAAACCTTACGAATGCCTACACTACTTGCTATTACTTTGTTAACTGGTACAAATTAGTATCTGGTACTGGTACAACCTACAACTGTTGAATGTGTGTAACATCATCATTTGCTATTAGATAATTCTGGCCTTTTTAATTTGTTTCGGCTCAGTCGGCTTTCGAAACATGTCGATCAGAATTTTACATCCAGGAAGATGAGGATGATGCCATCTAGCCGATCGCGGTCATATCGACTGCACTCGGTGACTTTTCAGGTGCTTGAGAGCATGGGTGTGCTGCTCCATTTGTGTGCTCGTTCATGTGCTCTCGTGTGACTAGCATATCCAACTTGGCCAAGAAGTTCCGAGCTCAAATCGGGCATTTAAATAAATAAATATCGCTGGACATTACACACAGCGTCATCTAGTGCCAAACCAAGGATTGTGTCGTGGACACCAGATCAGATCACCAATGGCATTCTATGCTGTAACTGTAAGTGGTCTAACTTTAAGGTCATCATTCATCATAGTCTTTTATATTTGGAAGCACCGAAAGGGCATATAGATAATTAGATACAAGTAACGTGCCGATTCGAAAGCAGGCCAGTCGATCCCTTTCACAACATATTCTCGAAAACCTCATGCGGACATTACAGAAGATGGACCAAACTCCTTTTGATCAATGCAATCAAAAATCGCATTACGGAAGACTGCCTCCTAATACTGTTCGCAATCGGGGTCGACGATACGCCCACCCAACCTCTTTGAATTACGGATTAATACGAATAGGCCAATAGGGTTACCAACTCGAAATTTGAAGTCCTGACAAAAACGACACGTACAAAGAAGTTCGTGTATTTGAGTTTTTATTAGTCAAAACCTTTTCTGAAATCTCCGGACAAATCCGGACGTATGCTAACCCTAGTATCGGACGATTTTGTGGGTACGCTAGCAACAGGGTCGGATGACGATACGCCCACACACCGTCTGTGTGGGCCAGAGGCAATGTGGATGAATGAACACCTTTAGAAGATTGAACTGAATAGGTAGTAATTTAAGTAAAGCGCGCAAACCAATTTGCTTCGTAAAGGGAATCATGTTTGTTTACTCAATTACTGCTATATCAGAGAGAAATCCTATAGCTTACTAATCGGATGCTTATAGACAAGTTGTGATGAATAACAACATTATTAATAAATTATTCAAAATGGCTCTTAAAATGTGCATTTTGAATGTCATGGTTACAAAAGATGGGTTTAAATATAGTCAAGGTTCACATATTGGTTCAAATTAAAATAATTTGATCTTTATTAGTTTGTTTATTTACAATCAAGCTCAGACTAACTTTGAAAAGCAACAGAATTCATAGAAAAAGAAATACCTAGTTTATTAAAATCTGATCCTTACGAGTAATAAGGTCTAAAAACATAATTTGACTTTACTCTTTACACTTTTTAATACCTAAAAAAAAACCTTGGTCTAAAGTTAACATTCATATTTTTTTGAAACGCTTGTCCAGACAATTATTAATTGGGATATACGCACATTATCACCATACAAATAAGGCTCATTGTTGTACTTGCGCTAAGGAGCCAGAAACCAGATAGATAAATTAGATACCTGTCTCTTTTTTATTTTAATTCAAAATCAAAGTTTCCTATCACATAGCTTAGATCAGAATCTATTTATATGTTACACAATAAGTAAACAGGTTTAGCTCACAGCTGGTGAGTATGTTAATTTTAAATAAATATAGACCTTTAATAGTATTTCCGTATTAGTATGCAATGTTGAGCCTGCTTCTTGTAATACATAAGCTACAGCTGACCCACGCAACTTTGGCTGCGTGAAGAACCGCTCGACCGATTTTGTGCAAACTTCACATAAGCCATCTAATAAATAGTCCGAACAAAGCCTAAGCATTTGGTTTGGATAGGTGAGCCCGTTCTTGAGTTATAAAATTACAACGAAAAATGTCATTGATTTTTATATGATATTAGATTGAATGCTGAGACCATCGAACTTGTATGTGAATGGAGAGACACAAAAAAAACGGTTTTGCTTGGTAAAGATAGAAGATAGATGGAGAATGAGGTATCAGTTCTTGATTAGGTTTCTGTACCCAAACAGTAAAAAAGGTACCCTATAACCAAGACTCCACTGTGCATCTGTCAGTCACCAGGCTGTTTTCTTGACTTGAATGTGCCCTGGCGGTTGAGAGTATGTCATGCTCACTCAAATGTCTCGCTGATGGTGGCGCGTGTGTCGGACCATTTAGTTCCCTTCAAAATGGTTGAGCTGAATGGTGCTGATCCATGCGTCATGTGCGTGAACGGGCGCTGTCAGTTGTGACTGGTCATCTCTTAGTCGCCATGGTTTATCTGAATTAATTATTTAGTTTTTGAGTTGTATTTTGTTTTTGTTTTGCTATGGACACTTTTAACGTGCACATCTTGCTACATTGTTCTCACATAATATACCATCTCAACATGAATGATGTAACCAAGATTTTGTAACAATATTTTAATTTAAAAGAGTGTCCATGGAGTTTCTTGCCTGTTCTTCTCCATAGAGATCTACGCTAGGGAATGGGCAACTACAGTACTTTCACAGTTTTTATGTCTTGTGACTGGGACTGTAGTTACATTAAATGTTCATTTTTGTTTCGACAATTCAAAAGTGCCTGTAACTGGCCTACTTGAAATAAATGCTTTGATTTTGATTTTGGTTTCTCATGAAGTGTGATGCTAGACAGGTGAAATTTTCACAGATGATGTATTTCTGCTGCCGCTATAACAACAAATACTAAAAACAGAATAAAATAAATATTTAAGGGAGCTCCCGGTCCCATACATACAAACGTGTTTTTTTGCCATTTTGTCTATCTTGTATAGATTATATGGAACCATTTGTGTGCGAGTCTGACTAGATCTTGGATAACCAGTATTAGGGCCGGTATTTCAATAGTGACTTATCTCGAAGTGATCCAGGATTAAATTTAAGAACGACTTATGTGTATTTCAATATTGGATTAAAGTTAAGCGGCAAATAAAGTCCACCCTAACTAGCCTTAATCTAAGTGACAGATTTCTGTCGCTTAAGTTCCGATCTGAGATTAGCGTGTGTCAACCTCAAAAAAAAGTTGCTTTATGGTTAATAATTCTGACCCGCAAAAAGGTTTTTATGCCGCATATAGAATATTTTGTAAGTTGATAAAATGATAAAAAAGGCTGTGAGGAACCTATGTACCTAAATGTAGGTACAGACATTCATGCGAAATATTATCTCGTAGTAGGCCATTTGATTTGGTCTCATAACTGTTCCAGCACAACGTATGCTGTACGTTTCGTTAAACGAAATCGGTCATAAAATTCACCTTCATTCCATTTCTGGAAATTAGTCTCTCATGTTCTATAAATTCGTATATGTCGCGGGGTCGTTGAATAATTGATAAATTCAATCATATCTTCATCATCACTGCTCGAGCTAAAAGTATAGTTACTGAACAAAAAACATATTAGAGTTGAGTAATTGCCAAGTTGTAAAATCGTAGAGAAAGAGCGAAAACGGTAGACAGGTACTTACGTGATACTACTCAAATTACTCAATTGTTCAGACAACTCAACAATGTCGTGAACTTAAAACTTTTTTCTTCGAACTTTTTAAAACTTGAAAAAAATAAACAATGTAGTAGGATGACAACAGAAACCACACTCAAATGACATATTCTGTTTATTATGTTGCAATATTGCGATTTATCCTGGATTAGTTAAGGCGAGGAAGATCCGGATTGAAATACACTTCTGTCTTCTAAAAATGACACTTAGCTTAAATGCAGGACTTAACTTAAGCAATAAGTTAAGGTGACATTGAAATACCGGCCCTTAGTGGTCCCACTACCACTGCTCTCAAAAACGGTGAAGGAAAAGATCGTAAGGAAACCGGCATGTCCTAAGACCAAAAAATTCGAAGACATGTGACATCTACCAACCCGCACTGGGCCAGCGTGGTGGATTATAGCCCATACGCAAAATACGCGCTTTGACGTGGAGTTGCGGACACCAGCCCGTTGTACAATACAATAGTGGTCCCACTACTGGGACATAGGTCTCGTCTCTATGAGAGGGAACTTAGTACCTTAAAATCCTAAAAATCTGTGATCTGACTTTTAATTAATAATTGATATTCATCAATAGATTGATCTTGAAATCACAATCTTTTTAAAGTTGGAGTAAAATTTTGTATGCAAAGATAAGAGGATCAAGAATAATGTCCGCCCAGTCAGTTTTTTTTTTATCAATGTTTGGGCAATGTCAATGAGTATTTATATAGAACTTGTTGAGTGATTTGTTTTACATTTCCATGTAATTTTGCGCCAAAATGGCTCCTAGGACCATTTAGTTTCTGTTTGCTATTGTTAAACATAACATTGCACAAGTTTAGTTTAAACACCATGCTTGCTATAAGTAATCAGCAGTTTAAAAAATGTAACATCGTGGGAGGTGTCAAGTTACTTGGTAATTTTAACAGGATCATATTGTAAATTGAAATGTTTTAAATTTCATTACTAAGGCATTGAACATCTTTAATGTTTGTTAGTTTTTATTTAATTTACCCACATTTTTATTTAAAACTTGGACTGATACATTGTAAAATTCTACATGAGAATTAATAAAATTTCCATTGTTATCTTTATTAAAAACTGTCCTTGAACAATTACAGAGGTATAAAACATGCGAAATGAGTATGAAATGTGCTTAAAAAAATAACATGATGATTAAATTTGTCTTTTTTGCCATAATTTATCAGACATTCAGACATACTGGCAATTATTAAGTTAAGTTAGTATTACTAATAGTTTTATGTGTCACTGAAACCATTGACCCTGTTCAGAATGTTGAGATCATTCACACAAACATAAGGTGTGTAGCTAAAGTTACAGAATTATTTTGAATGTTAGTTACTTTCTATGACAATAAGACCTGAATAAATACAATATTAAAATCTAAATTACAATAATAATAGCTCAAGTGCTGATGTCGTACGCAGATACGATCAGTTTCAAACTCCAGCGACTGTCGTTAACAAAATCAAACAAGTTTTTTATGAATCACCTCAAACATTATGTAAATGAACATGTACGAAAATATCATGAAAACTTTTGGCTCCTTCTCATGAGGAATCTCATTCCGAGAAGTATTCAAACACAAAGCACCGGCGGGAAATGCGTTGCTATGATAAGTAACACAAACAATTATGGGAAAATCCAATGGGAACCAAGATTGTTTCAACCGAATGTTGGGCACTGGAAAACATGTTACTTATTCTAAGTACTTACACTTCGAGTATCCGGTCTCCCTTCCTGATCCCGGCCTGCTCCGCTGCCCCGTTCTCCAGAACAGCGCTGACATGCTGCAGAGGAGCATAAAGTTCACCGTTAATCGATCTCAACTGCCCACCTTCAGACACTTGACCGCGCACGTTGAAACCAAATCCGGTCTCAGTTTTATAGATAGTAACGCGACGGGGCCCATTAGCAGGCCCTGTACCCTTATTATTTCTTTCCGTTCTGATAATACTGTTATTATCGGTTTCTGTCTCAGCCATTTTGAACAATTTTCATCACAGAAGATAAATAACAATTTGACGTTTTCGTAAAGGGTGACCAGATTCTTATTTGAATGCAAAAAAAGTAAAACTGCCTGACATTCTCGAAGCTCTGTAGAAAAGTCTTAGGATAGAGTCTCCTTTCAGATACAAGTCTTCTATAATTGCGTTTTGCAAAGCCATTTTCAGTCCACCACATAAAATTCTAATCTCGATTATTACCTTATAATAACTATCCTAAATATTATTTTTTATTTTTCTGCTCTATTGTTTCGGTTTTCAGGATTTTCGTACAATCATCTAGTGATGAGCGTTGAATGAACGAACTAGTTAATTCGACCGTCTACATACTGTCAACGAATGGACGGTTCACCAACAGTCCATGGACTAGTCGAATCCGTCGACGTCTCAACGGCAGTCAACGGATAAACTGAATGCGTCTACCGACTCAAGAACGTAGGCATTAGGCAAGTCGTTCGTCCTTAGAAATAAAATAAACGTTCAAACCAATTTTAACTCTAAATCTATCACGAGAGAGTTTATATTTGTATTTCACGACGAATGAATTTGTGTTACTTGCCTACGTTCTAGAGTTTACCATCAGTCCCGTACTAATATCAACTGTCTTCTGCTAGATTTACAGTTAACCCCTTACTGCATGGACTTTTGCATCTTTGTGGAAAAAATATATGTTGTATTTTTGAGTATAAGGAACCCATAAAAAAAAATAAAAAAAAAAATAGCCCCCTTTTTAATATTATTATTAACGAAATAAAAAATGTGCATATATGGTACGTTATGCATTACATTAAATAATATTGTTTATCCCAAATATGGGACGACATGCAATGGACAGGATCGTAGTAAGTAGAAAGGTCTCTATCTGATCTGCTTTTCTCTATCTCTATCTGCTTTTCTAGCAGAGAAGTGTGTTTTCAAATCAAACTGTGTTGGGCGGACGCAAAAGTTCCTGTCAACAGTTCCTGTCAGGCAAAAATGCTGAATGAAAGAATAAGTGCAGAAGATGAGGAAAGAAATGAGATATAAAGGGTTAGGTCTTTTACTTGTAGTGCATAGATGAAATAAAGCTTGGAATATTCCAATCAACCAAACAAATACGTAACCTATTGCTGCTGAAATTCAAGTAGAGAAAACATAATATCTGTAAAGTTTTGAAGCTTATGAAATTGAATCCACGCTTATACAACGTGTAACAGAAATGGGGCATCAACCCACCTTCTTCACCTCCTTGAGGGTTGATACATTCACTTCTTTACGGGTCGATATCCCATTTCCGTTACATCTTGTATTATTGCATATCGTGTCATATATGAACAATAGCAAATTCACCGCTTTCTGCATACGGTCCCATAAATGAACCATACAATTATGTCAACTCTTCATGAGATCCCAGATATGCACACAACAATATTGTCGTATAAATTTTCAATCTATAAGGAATTGGTGTAGTTTTTTCAATTTATAGCCTCCTATAAGATAGTTTTATTAGAATAAAATTATGCAAGCTTTAAATATTCACAGGATTTCGAGAAATTTGGGTCCAAATACAGAGCTATTCACCTTCTGTGTCCGTTCGAGTTCAAACTGACTTCAAACTTTTTTTATCAAGGCTGCCATCATTTCCCCGTCACTAAACGTCAAAGTATACATCTAGTCTATGATCTTTAGTGCTGCCAGCATTTAAACTTGAATAAAATTTGAATTATAGAACGAAAACTTTGGTGTGCAAATATGGTACGCAATGCGGTAAGGGGTTAAAATTTGTTTGAGCAATTATTTTGGAGTCTATAGTCAACTGTCTACGTCGCCGTCAACGTAGTAGACTTCGTTGCAACGTTTATTTCAACGTCTGCATAACCAAGTCGACGCATTAACTAGTCGACGAATTCAACTAGTTGATGGACTAGTCGATGAACAAAAATGGACGGTCTAGTTTCGTTAACGCTAAATGCGTCGACGACCCATCTCTACAATCATCTATGCCATCTAGTGTCAAAACTACAGCAACTCCGTGCTCATACGATAAAACAGTACAAAAGTTTATTTATTTATTCGCTAGAGAGCGGTGGCATCGAAACAACGTGGTACAAAAATTTCATTTTCTTTCACATCAAAATCAGCTGTGAACATCAGTATGGCCGCTCCATTATCTAAAAAATAAAATTGTTTTTGTAAAATCATACAAAAAAAATAGTAAAGTGCAGTTTTCGTACTTACACCGTCTTATTGTACATTTGCGAAAAGTGTTGATGTTGACTAAAAGTGTTGCGTCATGACAGAGACCTCTCACTGACAAACAAATACAATAAAAATTGCGACTCGCTTATTACGGCGACTTAGTGTAATTTCTATTTGGCTCGTATAACGTTTCTGTCGTTCGGTTGAGGGCTGATGTTATTACTGAATCGTTGTCCAAGTTTATATAATGAGTAGTGTTAGATTGAGCTTCGTATCCGTGGGAAGGATAGCAGTGCGAAGAAATTCACAAATATCAGGTGAGTGCATATAATTTCTCTGTTTTTTGCTGGTTGGCGTTGATCCAGGCTCGTGTCGCAGTATCTAGCGATGTTCTTTGTGTTCGAATGCGTACGCGATTAGGTGTTTGATAACAAAACGTGATGTTTTCTGTTGCTTATCTTGCGTGGTGTAGTGTCCGTTCATTACACGCGTGATGGCGCGTGTTTGGCGGCTGGACACTCCCGTAGTAATTAATTCTTTGTGAAGCCGTTTTCCTTCGGTTGCGGTGAGCAGGGCCTATCAAGGCGAATGTGGAAGCAAGGTCAAGGGAGTCACGTGTACGTCTGACACTGGCCGTTCAGTTAGTGGAAACTGGTATTTATTTTGTAATTTCTAATAGGAACTTGTCACACAATATTGATAAACACTGATGATCTTTTCTGAATTTGAGCACCAGTGTTTGGTCACATTCCAATTGTAAAACCAACTGTTTTAGAATATCCCTGCTGCACTGTAAGATCATACCTATGGTTACCACACATCAAAATATAAAATTGAATAAGAAAAGAAAGTTGTTATGCATGCAATAAAATTGCCTTTTACTGTCATGCAGATAAAACCATAAGCATTTAATTTATACCTACTGTAAACATATCTGAGTTTTATTAGATGACTGCATTATGAACTATTTGTTTCAGTTGTTTACATGAATGATAAAACATTGAAAACAACAATTTCCTCAATGGCGATGATGATAGATACTTTAAATAGTTAATTTTTTATGACCTTAAGCATAACAAATAAACCTCTTTGGCGTTGGCTTTATAAAACTTGTATTTAATTGTGGTATTTGCTCTCTTTGTGGAGTAAATAAAGAAAATTTACAATGTCTGCAATTGTAGCAAGGCTAACTTCTTTTTATAAAGTCGACTTTACAAGTACAGTGAACCAATTAACTTGAAATGCTGTTTATTTTTTAAACCTAAATGGGTAAATATCTTGCTTGATAATTTTGTATTGCTGGCTGTAAATGTCTCCCGTTTTAGATTGTCGTTTATTGTTGTGGAAATATTACTCCAACAAACAATAATAAAATTATGAATAAGAAAATACTAAAGTCTAAGGCCGAGATCTCTATATTTATTACTTCATTTGGCTAATCTGTAATAAATATAGAGTACAATATGTCTGGCACTGTCACAAATTGTCAAACTACAAAATATGACAGATAGAGACGGGAACATGTGTAAGTTACTGTTGGAGTTAGGTAACTTATATAGATCTCTGCTTTGCTTTATTTTTTTCATTGGCTATTCTTATAATTTTGTATTGATTGCTTATTCTCTTGATTTGCAATTTATTTAAACTGCATATATATTTTAACCCAATAAACATGACTGTTGGCAGTGGATTGAAATAAATGCAATTGTGGAAGTAATGTATGTGGTAAAGGCAGACCCAATCAATTAGCTCAGGTATATTAAACACTTAAAGTTGTGTGATATGCACTTGACGCACGGGAAAATTGATGAGATAAAAATACTTAGGTAGTAACTTAGACTATAATTTTGGACTTTTATGCCAAGCTTTTGTGCATCTGAGTTAACTATTCAGGTTACCAACCTGAAATCAAAATATAACATAAATTTTATACAAACCAAAACTAAACAAACAAATATGGTGTATTTTGTCAGATACTGACAGTGACAATATTTAGAATAAAATGCCTCATCATAATCTGTTAATTTAAACAACTTTATTTGCTGTGTCAAATGAGTAGGTATCATTGACCAAGTTTTTCCATTAGTCCATCTCAAAAAAGTTACTTCGCAAATTCGCAATCCAATGAGAGCTTTTGTTACATTCACAAGTCTCATAGCATTAGCTTAAGGTCATTATCATTAAAATATATAAAGTAAGGGTTTTTTATTCAAATAATATTTACTGTTATTTAATGCCCTCATGGTTACCACTTATTCAGTACATCATTTCAAATCCTCGACGTATAAATTTTTCATAGGAAATCTGTTTAGGTGGAGAGGCGGGGTGAATATGTGGTAGTTATGCGTTCATGTCCTTCATTGTCACCATGTATAATTTACTTACATTAACATAAACAAAGCCCTTTTAAAGACAGGTTATGAAATCTTTAATTGTTACTATTCAGGGACATGGGGAATATCAACACACATCCTTTTGGATAGGCATTGTCTTGTGTCTACTAAAGTACTAATGACACAAGTAAAGGTTCAACTTAACTATCTGGGCGCACCTACAGACATGGACACAGACATGTAATGTGGTCCACAACCATTCTACAATGTGGCTGTACAGCTGGCCCGTAACCAAACCATAGAGACTATTTACCAAAACAAAAACTTATTTGTCAAACAATTTGCAAATTCCAGTCACTTAACAACTTTACATAATATTGGCAACCAATGGAAGGCTAGATGAAACCGTCTGATACAAACGTGACTCAAGTCCCTAAGTCCGGCCGCAATTTGCGCCTCCTGACCCTGACCGATTTGTCAGAACCTGCTAGGGCTCTGCCCCCCCTTATCGGGCGTAAACGATTACATAGGCACCGTACAAGGTGCGTTGACATGAACTTTTTAATGATAATACCACGTGACTAGACTGATAAGTTTTTATCTTTGGCGAGAAAACAAAAAGAATCATGTTTGTTTAGATTTGTATGTAAATTATCTTAATGAGAGACGGAGGTTTTAAGGCGCGGGCCCACCGCGGTGCACGGAGAGGCTACGCACGTGTATTAAGCTTCGCTTTGTAAGAAAATGTATGTGGTTGTGTCCACAGCAACCCACGGAGAGGCTCCGCATGAATTGACGTCATTGATATATGCGTGGCTTGTTCGAATAAGGCGCACAGGTAGCTCAACGCTGTCAACGCTATGCACGCTGTGCACGCGGTACACGCTATACACGAATATTCACCCTCGACTAGGCCGCGGTGGGCCACACACGCTATAGTTGTACATAGTCAAATCAAATCAAATCAAGTCATTTATTTGCAATGAATGTAGGTTACATTAAAATACAGGTGGAATAGAAAGGAGTGAGACATGTACACAGTCGTGGGCGTGTAGTGTGTACTGCAGTGGAAACGTAGACCCACATTGTTAAACAAATTAATACACGCAGCTAAAATGCACCGCGTGCCCGTGCACAGCATGCGCCGCGGTTGGCCTGCGCCTTTATTATGTTGCTAAACTCGTAAAGTAGAACTTCCTAAGACTTCGCCCACGGCCTCAGGTGATCCGACTTGCGTCAAGAGGCGACGTGCGCGCGTGTCATTAGTTTCTCATAGCATGGTACCTACCTATATTCTACTATAATAGTCAACTTCTTTCATTTGCGTTTTCTAAATTTGCAAGACGCATGTGATGCAATGCGCGTAGTTTGTGGCCGAGAGGTTTTCGTCTTCGCCTTTTCCCGTTCTATTACCTACGTAGGTACTATTCGCTAAGCTCCGATCGTAAAATTCAATAGAATATAAAATAATTATGCATTAATTATTTATTCAAGTTATGTAGTTTACGAATAAATGGATAGAGGATTACCCTTATTATGTCGTGCTGAACAAGTGATAGGAACATTAGGAACCTATCGCCTAAAGTCGTAAGTTTGAGAAACAGCTTGTATAACCTTGAGTAGGTTCCTACCTACCTAGGTTTAGTTTAAATGTCACTAAAGGCTGAAGTCTTCTATCTATCCATTGTTATTGTAACCCTGGCAAAATCGCGAGTTTCTCCAACATAATTATTATCTCAAATCTTATCCTAATTGCATAGAAATAAAAAAATAACAACTTAATAGGTAATTAAAACCAGTTTCTAAAACAATTTTATCAGATTTATAACAGCAGTGAGGTGGCTATAATCGTACCTACATCTAAGATTTTCTAAGAAGTTCATTGGCTCTTATTAATCTGATTAGAAGACAATGTGTTAATTAAATTGGCAAGCCGGAAAACCAACAAGAATCTCAGCCGAAAGCCGTGAAGACAAATTGCTAATAGATGTGCAAAAAATATTCTAACAGTGGCAAAATCATTTAGCTCAAGATTTCCTCAAAATAATGCCTAATACCTACGCGTAAAAGTTAAAAGAAATGCTTAGTTTTTTAAGCTGACTAATGCTGACAGTGCATTTAAATATCGCGACTGTCCAAAGTCCTCAGCAGTATGAAAGTCCATATTCCGGAATGATAGGTACCGACATGATTTTGCAGTGTTAAAGCTGTAGTATGGGTGGACCGTCCCTGCATGCATATCAGGGCCGATGGTCGTTGAAGGAGCGAGTGAATCCATGAGTGTAGACCACGAATCGACAAGCGTTGCGTGAGACGCTTGCCTCCCCAGCTAGGACCGACTAAAAAGCGACATGGGATAGACGCAGAAGGCAAAAACTAAGTTTTAAAGGGCCCTTTAAATCCTAGTTTTTTCCTTCTGCGTCTAAGGTTTAATTTCATAAGACTCACCGGCGGCATAATTATGACTCTCCCTTCATCACCAAGTTTTGCTGAGTACAGACAACAGTAGGCTGAGTTTTCTTCTTTTGGTACCCACCTCCCTTATTACTGATGGTTGGCCTTCAACTCCGAATTTTCTCCTTGTCTTTTGCGAGTTGAAACAGCTAAGTTTGTCGTTCTTTAACAACAAAGTGGCAAAGTGTGGCAACAAAGATTGAAATTGGTTTTCTATTCCACTACAAATAAACTAAGAACTTCATCTCTAAGTGGTAATTTTACAGATTTCTAAAGCACTGTCCGAGACTACTCCGTTTTGTCGCTAGCTTCGTTTCAAGTAAAAGTTTATAATTGCTTTTTAATTTGTCAAGGGAAACTAGGCGTTATAGACTTTTTATGCCAGTGCAGTCTTAAATAACAGCTGTTACGTGTGTCTTATCTTTAATTATGATCTGACTACTGGTATAAGGCACATCTAAGATAATCAAATTAACTGCGAGTACGTCGCAATTTTAGGAAACGATCGGGAGTCCGGATCGAAGAAACGTCAACTGACTGAAAACAAGCTTCAATGGGCTTATGGTGGCAGTATTGGCAGTGCCAGACTTGAGATTTTGCATCCTTTTAAAACTGAAGCTCTCGGTAAGACGACGGTCCTTTGCTCTTTTAGTAACATCACACCTGTAATTCCACCCTTAGTTCGCCAGAATTTCCTTATCATGGCTTCCCAAATCTACCCTTTGAGGTTCCCCTGCCACCATCAGTCGGGACCGTTGATTACACTCGCTTTAGGATCATAAAACCTAACCAATAGCCCAAACAAAATAATAGGCGTATGATCATTCAACTGTATGATTGCAGCTCATTATAAAATCGATAAATAAGCTTAGACACATTGAACACTTCCTACACCCTGTTGCTTATGTAACTCTTTCACACTTTCTTAAACAACGCTCGTATTATACACTCCATTGATTGTGAAGAGTATAATTAGATATTAAAGGTAAACTATTATTAGGACAGACTATCCCGAGGGAGTTGATAACACGTGTGGGTAATATTAGAAGAAGGAAATGGTACTACGTCCGTGATTGTTCATCCGGCTGCCAAATGCTTACGGTCTTTATAGACCATGACTCGCGTTTTTGTTGTGCATACTCGGAGTTCCTTTCGTTTAAGAGAACGATGAAAGTGGTCATCGATTATTGTATCTCGTATACTATTATGTGTTAGCAATAGCTACGTCAGCAGTTTTTTTGCACGAAGCGTATAGGTAACGGAGGACACTTCAAGTCTAGGCGCCTTGTGAAAATGTTGTCGAGTGTCGTCGAATGAACTGGACTGAATAGAATAGAATAGAATAATATTTATTTGCTTAAAAACATGGCATGGCATGGCATGGCTGGCATGGTTGGCTGGCATGGCATGGCTTAAGCTTGAACAGGGAGTATTGTTTATACTTCATGATGACCCCTTTAATTCTCTTGCTTTCATCTTTTGTGGCACTCAAGCAGGCGACCACTGTATTTCAATTCTCACAAGATATTGATCAATATAGACATACGAAAAGCGTATCAGATGCTTTGCCATCCCAGAAACAAAGCTGAAACGTCTCATGCGCCTGGCAATACGCTACCTTTCTAATGACTTAATGTTACAGCATAAGTGTTAACTACTTTGCTGGACCCAATTACGCCTTGATTCGAGCATGACTAACCCAACACCTTAATGATAATAGCTTTCGTCTCAATCGTCTCACATTCACTGGCGTCGCTCATTCCGTATTTCTAAAGCTTACGTAACTTAAATAAATAATTATGCTGCTCTTATGTTTATTACTTCATCGCTATGGTTTCCTTTTGTTGTTTTGGGTGTCTTGATAGTCTTGATTTACCTACTAGGGCATTGTATAAGAACTGAAATTCAATTGATGAGGTGTTGTGTCAATCCTGGAGGGTCAATTGGGAGCAAATTCTATGTTGTCGGGCAAAGAATTTCATCCATGATGTTATATCAAGGTCGGTTTAGGAAAAACTAAAATTTTATCGACCTAGAGTAGGTAATTTAGGAACAGTCACATGTGTATAAGTAGGCCTATGTATTGGGCCAGTTGGTCCTCTCAAGGCGGTTAAAGGCCTTGGGTTGTATTAGGCATCACAGCCAGGAATATGCATGACCCTACTAAAACATGTAGCAGTATTTTGAATGCGCTGGCAACACAAAAGGATGAAGGAGGAAATAAAGAACAATCGAAACTTTCCTTTATCGCATGACGAACAAACCATGCTCATCTTGGAGCGGTAAATATAATCACAACATGCGATGACCCCTATAAGATAGTATTGAGATACTACATAGTAACTGACGCATACATGTTGATGGCAATGCTACGTCACACTACATCAGACTATCAGTAGAAAGGTCTGCTGCGCGTGTACAGTTTGGATTAAAGGTCATTATTAGATTAGATGTGGAGGAGCGGTGGGCCCTTTTTCCCAGCTCGGATCGAAGTTGTAAATAGTATGAAGTGACTTCCACGGTTGGCAGATTCATTGATGATGATCACAGTAGGTATTCTTGAGCGTCGTGAGAGTGCAGATCCTTGCTGCTTAGATGTCCGTGACTACCGCCGGACCACCAACGCCAATCCCTTCCATATTTGGTCAATAATTTGTACTCAATTGGTACCAATTAGTACCCGAACAACAAAATTGGTACCTTAGCAGTTTTCGAGAAAATCGACTTTGAAGGTGGTAGTCACGATCCCTTCAGCAGGACCACCATGAGCGCTGAAAAATGGGGCATTCTACAGCTATTCTAAGAGTTTTTAATAGGGAAATCTTGAAATGAAAATTTAACACCGTGACTACCGCCACCCCACCAATGGCATGGTATATCTCGTAAACTACTGAAGAACGCATTTTGAATTTTGGGCACTAATTTTATCTTCTTGGGTACTAATTTTCTATGTAGGTGTGAGGAAAGCGATAAGTGCCTGAAACTTGGAATAGGCTAGTTTCCACCATCAATAAATTGCAAAACTAATTAGTCCGTCAGTTAGAGTATTGGAAAATAATGGACACGTATTTTTTGTTTTTGTAAATCACTGAGTACTGACAAAGATAAAACGCATCAAAACTCGGGAGTGGGGGCTCGTGACATCACAACGCACTAAAAACTATAGCACGGCGCGTGACGTATTGCGAATTTTAAAAGCGTCATATCTTCGTCAATTTTGGTTTATGTAACAAAAGAAAAAATACGGGTCAAATATTTTTTTTATAATCAAAAATACGGGTCAAATATTTTTTTATAATCTAACTGACGGACTAATTAGATTTTTTTAGGACACAAGCCTATTAACATTCAAATTTGTCCTGCTGAACGAGCGCACGAAGTTATCATCTTTGATTTCTCGGTAAATACAAATGTTTCAGTTCTGTTTTTTTTTTACGAAATGAATCACATTTATGGGAACAAATTATTTGTATACTTAAAATAGCTGTAGAATGCCTCCTTTTTCGGCGCTCATGGTGTTCCTGCTGAAGGGATCGTGACTACCGCCGGACCACCTTCAAAGTCGATTTTCTCGAAAACTGCTAAGGGCCTATGCACACCACGTTTTTTAAACGCGCCGTCGACGCGCGTTTGTAGCGATACAGACGCGATACGCACGCAAGTCAGACGCAGCCTGTAGACCTTTGCACACCTGTATAAATACAGACGCGTGTGTGTAGCGATACAGACGCGATGCAAACGCGCGTGTGTAGCGATACAGACGCGCGTGTGTAGCGATACAGACGCGCGTGTGTAGCGATACAGACGCGCGTGTGTAGCGATACAGACGCGCGTGTGTAGCGATACAGACGCGCGTGTGTAGCGATACAGACGAGATGCAAACGCGCGTGTGTAGCGATGCAGACGCGATGCAAACGCGCGTGTGTATCGATACAAACGCGCTGGCATTTTGCGTTTTAAGCAGAACCTCGTCAACAGTAGCAAGATGGCGTCGATCGAGACAGCATTCAATCAACCCCGTCCTTAGGGAAGGCGCGCGCGCTAGCGCTCGTATCGGTGTCGCGCGTTTGAATCGATACAGACGCGCCGGTGTCGCGCGTTTGTATCGATACAGACGCGCCGGTGCCGCGCGTTTGTATCGATACAAACGACAACAAACTGCTCTGCAGGATAAAAACGCGCCGGCGACGCGCGTTCCCAAAACGCGCGTCGACGGCGCGTTTAAAAAACGTGGTGTGCATAGGCCCTAAGGTATACCAAATTTTGTTGTTCGGGTACTAATTGGTACCAATTGAGTACAAATTATTGACCAAATATGGAAGCGATTATTGGCGTTGGTAGTCACATGCTGCTTAGCTGCATATATCCTCTAGTAACTCGATATTTTAATCTTGAATGGTAACTGTTATATACATAATGAAAATGTGTATTTAATAGTAACCTATTCAGTACTGCGAAAAAAATCTGTGACCAAGTTGATAGATTTCATTCTAGAAAACTTGTCTTTCAATAATAATCTTGATTGAAGATCTCATGAAGTCGGCTGAAAAGATATAATTTTCAAACTCCATTTCCAAAATTACCTACCGGTTTATTAAACTTGAAGAATAAGAACAGTACTTATATAACTTTTACTTTATTACCTATGCATCAAAATCAGCATTCATAGATTATACCGCCCCAAGCTATCCGAACTCGTATCTCACGAGATAAATATCCGCATTAATTCAACAATGTGCCTTTAAATCACACTTAAGAGAGAAGGCAATAGTAGTGAAAGATGATTGACATAGCCAAAAAAAAAAACAACGGCCAGAACGAGATTAACAAGCAAATATCAACTCTAAGTTGAGTTATAAAAGCCTATTTTACCTTATTGGTAGTTTTATAGTCGGCGAGCTGCACATAACATTTGTAACTTCACCTAGATTATCTAGCTAGAATGTTAGGAAAGTGAAAGCAGTTACGTCACGCCTATCATTTTATTACATTGTATGCAAACTTGTATGCATTTTTTTATTATACCAGATTCAGTTCGATTCAATGAAACTTGTTTCATACATGTAGGTATAAATAATCGATCGATGTTCGAAATTTTAATACGCCTTTTCTTATAACTGGTATTGCAATATGAGAATACGTTTTGTTTGTTGCATAACTTTTAAAATACTTTTGATCTGAATCTACTTTCCAGTTAACTGTTTAAATTATGAGTTTGATCGAGGTGATAAGCTGAAAGTAAAGTAGCAGTTTTATTCGTGATTTCTCGTACTGATATGGAAAGGGAAACTTTGTTTGTTTACAGGAAATGACGTGAATATATTATGGGCCAGATACAGTTGCATTAGTACAGCCTGGTCGAATCGGAAATCCGTAGGAACCGTGGGAAAATGAAGACATAGATTGATAGAGAGTACTCTTTTACCGAAAACTGACTGTTTAATTTGGTATAATTATGCAAATTGTAGATTACTTCTAAAATTAAAAACTCGTTGTTTTTAAATTACCTAAGTAGGTATCTATTACTAAAGATCACGCAAGTAAATTACGTGTACACGCTTTTTAGCTGTCTACTTAGTAAAGAGTTAGGCGACCTAGCGATAACAACAGTGCGTTTGTTTCTTTTATCGCTACACATGCACATGCATATCTACAACATCGGAGTTTGTTTAAAATTTGCATTGCATCAGCACCTAGTACTACTGTGTAACAGTAACTCCTCGCTGTGTAACGATATCTTTAGTATTGATGAGCTTAATGCTCAATTGACAATGCAGGAGGCCGTTAAAGGAAATTAACTCATTATATCCATTGCGTTCCACAAGGTGAACTTAGGTGGTGAGGTAGAAAGACATGATTTTAATGGAAATGTGAACCCTGACGGCACAGTAATGTAGGACAGATCACAGAGGTTAAATTGACTCGCTTTCGGTAACCATGCAATCCTTGCGACTGCTGATTGCATGCTCCGTTGTATGTGAAAGCCTAATTGCAGTAATCCTAGGTTTTTCCCCTTTGACATGAACTCCTCAATAAATAATAATATAGATAAGTAAATCTCAAGTAAATATTTTGCTTTAAAATCGCGGTGTATTCTCTGTGGATGAATGAACTTATAAGTCGAAAGTCGACTTACACACGATGATAAACAATTTTTTTAAATATTATCCTCCATGCATAATTATACTCGTAAAAGTTAATAAATAATCGTTTTAACGAAGCTATCAGTCGGTACGAGTTTAACTGTTTAAAAATAATAGCGATAAAACCGCAAACCAGATTATTTTGACGTGCTGGACTGATGATTATGAATCGTGTTTTGTCGCCAATGTCTTTATAAATAATGATGTCTTAGAATGTATTTCTTACTCTTGATCATAATAAATAAAGAACTAGGAAAATAGCTCACTTGTTAGGTACATAAGCGTCTTGAGTCAACAAACAAAATACAGTTTTAGCGTCTCGTCTTCATATTTACGCCAATCTTTAGTTCGTGGCGAAACCAAAACAAAAGTGATTCGGTTTGGCAATACGACTAATGCGAGCCAAAATTTTGTATATTTTTTTCTAAAAAATCTGCAATGCACCAAAATTACAAAATACGTAGGCCGTTAAGGCCATCAGTACTCTTCAATCCTTGTCCGTAAAAGGCATATGAAAGAGTTTAACCCACTTGGACTTACACAATATCATCACCTTGACATCAAGCTGAAGAATATTAAGCAGTAACAATTGCGATTAATGGATACGCTCATTTTATTGACCATTATTTCCTTTACCGAATGATTCAAAATTTCAAAAATGCTTGGTAATTTCTTAATTTATATGCTAAAAATCTGCATATGGTAAAGATTTGTAGCCAGGTATTCTCGCGTGGAATTGGGTCAAGGCTTTTTAACTTTTTTTGTCTTGTCCAAACAAATCACCTGTCAAGCTTAATAAGTTTTCGTGGAGCTTAATGAAGAGGTTTTATAATGATGTGGCCTCTGCTATAATAAGATGTCATGGGAATACCAGGCGTTTCATCACATGTGGGACAATTTATACTTAATCTTGCGATCAACCAAGCCTCTCAATGAAATCCCCAGGTTCTTGAGTAACCTATGATCATACACGAAGACTAGTGGGGCCCGAATTGTGTATATTTCTAAATATGTAATCAAATGTTATTGAATGAATAATGCAAGATTTTCCAAAGAAAACCACCATGATACCTGGCATTTTTTTATCATAATTAGTTGCACGACCTTGGCTTCACGTGTATCGTGTTAGACATTGATTTATTATTGAAAAAATTCGTAGAAGTTTTGATGTAGTACGTGTATGCATGTCATGATTTATTTTTAAATGCACTTAAGAGCATTTTAATAAGCAAGAATAGTTTTTCAAATATTATTATTAGCCTTTGTTTTTCCACCGCTGGATAAAGGCCGCCCATCCTTCCACTTTTCTCGATCTAATGCGACCTAGTCAATCCTTCAGAAAACAGTCCAGCTCATCTCGCCATGTCCTTTTGGACCGGTTACGTTGTCTTTTCCTGCCAGTTGGGATTCACTAACTGTTGATTTTGGCACATTCCTCCTCCAACATTGCGGCAGGTATGACCAGCCAGTTCCAAATCAACTTGTAACGATGTCGTTTCATATACAGTCTCGTGGACGTAAAACCTCCACGACGACTAAAAAACCTCCATAGTACTTACTTGTACTCAAAGAAAGAAATGTAACAGTCCTTTCGAAATTCAAATTTAAAATTGGCTTGTCGCATTGACTGCACAGCCATTTTTATCATCAGTCCTACCAAAATTATGTAACGATATACATCTTCCTAAGTTTCTTCCTACTACCAGAGTATTGAGTGTTTGCTCTAACTAGCACAGCTGGTTTCTATTTAATGAAGTTCTAAAAAAAAACCCGACGCACGGGGTAAGTTTTTGATTATAAAATACTATCTTGTAACTGCGGCTCCTCGCCGCCTATTAAAAATTTCGTCATACTAGGACTGTTTTTTTTAACCATGTATTTTTTATTTATTGTTTCAGTTTTTATTTTTAATCATACGATTTCTACAATAATAAACCACCACGTCACACTGGCTCTCCGGAAGAACTACCCCGGGATGAGGTTGTAGAAGCTTGGCGAGAAAGCGCTGACACGCCAGACGAGGCCGACACGCCAGCTACCAGAAGCGTTTTACACCATCTCCCGCTACATTCTACGTGACTGCGCCGAGGACACTGACCACCCTAATGGGATCAAAAAATGAAGATTAGAGACTATTATTAATATTTACAGCGCGTATATAACAACGGCGTAATAGTGATTACTTTTTAGTGTTATACCATATTCTACCCTATGTAAGTACTACAGTCAAACTTCATCCCCATTTTTCATAACACAAAACAGAACGTATCACAACTATCTAAACTACAATCACTATACACACATTTTACAGACAATAACACGCTCGACGCTACTAAGGCAGGTTACAAATGTAATCGGTTCCCGATTGTCTTAGTACCGGAGGCATTCATACACAAACTAATTACCTACCTATTACTCATATACCAAATACTTACAAAACTCAATACTTATTACAACACAGCCTTACAGACATCACCTACTCACACCTACGGCTTGTCTAACGACAGCTACATAAACCCTCGAGTTCTTGGAGTTTAAACCCTCGCAGTTATTCCAAAACACGTTGGTTACCTCACCCTTGGCTTTGGGGAGTACCCTTATCCAAGTTACTACACGCTTAGCCCGTATTTCTCTAGGCCTTCGAAGCCGACTCGAGAATACGTAAGCTAAGTTCTTACAAACATTACATGCAGCTAACAGAATATATTTTTAACACTAAATACACAACTATACAATAATAATATAATATAATAAAATACATAATCTGAAATTATCATCATAATCTGAATATTTAAATACATAAACTGTCATACTCAGACGTTGTCACTATTTATTTTCAACAATTTTCTTAATTTGACTGAAAAGGTTTTATACCTATTGTTCAATTTAAAAGCCATATAATTATACAATATGGATATTTCACAACTAAACAAACCTGAAATCATACCTCAACCTCATTTTAAAGAAAATTGTTTATATTTTAATTTTTATCATATTTATGATTAACTAGTTACTATACATAGGTAGTTGCTAAGTAACAAGCCACAGTTTTATAGTCTTTGAACTCGTTTCATGGAGTATTAGTCTTTTTGCCAGTACTAAGGTTAGTTCCGTATTTGACCACCAAAACGGTTTCCAATGTAACCGATTTTTTTAACCCTAAACATATCATTTAAACCCTCTTTAGTCCCTCTCTTACCTTTATTCTGTCTGTCACTCACTTGAACCTCTTTTGCTCACTTGAACCTCTTTTGCTCACTTGAACCTCTTTTGCTCACTTGAACCTCTTTTGAACCTCTTTTGCTCACTTGAACCTCTTTTGCTCACTTGAACCTCTTTCACTCACTTGAAAACCTCTATCACTCACTTGACTTGAGTGCCAAGTCCTCTCTTACTTGAGTGACGAGTCCCTCTCATACTGAGTTACCCTCTTACTTGAGTGACGAGTCCCTCTTACCTCTCATACCCTCTTACCTCTCATACCCTCTTCGAGTCCTCTCTCAAACTCAATATTTAACCCTGCACGGACTATTGTACTTTAATTTATCACTTTTAAATATTTTGTATTCTTTTGCTATCATTTAATTTTACTTGTTATTTTTTTTAAATGGTTTTATTAAAAAAAAAAGGCATAGACTCATTCCGTTATATAATTTTATTTACTATTCTTGTAAAAACTATTTAGTTGTAAATACTCCTCATGAAACATTTGGCTTGTTAATACCATATTTTATTTCTTGATTTTTTTATTTCTTTTTTTATTATGGAGCGGTACACGACTCCTAAAATAAGCCATCGTGTCGAGCGGTTTTCATAACTCGTAAAATAAGCCTTTGTCAACCTTACTTTTAAGTTAGATAGTAATTTTATATCCTTGAACCTGAATTTTAAGTGGGTTATTTAAAAGGTGCGGGTTACGACACCTAATTAAAAAAATAAGCCATCGTAAACCTAAAATATTATGTACTCTTCACAAGTACCTACTTATTATAATCTCTAAGCAGATTAAGATTTTTCCTGACCATTATTAGGGTTAGTAAACTTGTAAATTTTTATAACACTTAACACACACTTACACATGACATTCATCACACACAAAAACACTGAATACGATCACCAAACGCCAGCGGGTGGTGACTGGCAATAATTCAATAAGCCTGCACTAATCTGGGTTAGTTCCTTGAGAAACATCTTCTATTATATAAGATTTCTCTTCTTAACTGTTGCCTTAATTCAGACTTATTGATTAAGACTTTGTTAGATACGATGAATGTTAGTATTTGAATGGAACCGGAACCAACCTAGTGTAAATTTGTCACTGTAATTAACATTCTTACATTCAAATTCTATCATGCACTTCCATTAATTAACAAATATGTTATTACCTATATTATTATTTTTATATAAAAGTGACTTGTTTTGTAACTACTTACCTACCAAATTTAATGTAATTGTGAAAATGACATCGTTATCATTCCCGTATTTATTTTAAACTTTAATTTAACTCTGACTTAATAACAACTTAACTTCAACTTAACTAATTTTTTTTTTTTCTCTTTTCTAACTTTCAACTAACTTTTTCTTTAACTTTCACCTCTTCATACCAATTCTCCTTTTGCAAAAAAAAAAAAAAAAAAAAAAATCCTTAAAGATTTTTTTTTTGCGCCGGCCACCCCGGTATTGTAACGATGTCGTTTCATATACAGTCTCGTGGACGTAAAACCTCCACGACGACTAAAAAACCTCCATAGTACTTACTTGTACTCAAAGAAAGAAATGTAACAGTCCTTTCGAAATTCAAATTTAAAATTGGCTTGTCGCATTGACTGCACAGCCATTTTTATCATCAGTCCTACCAAAATTATGTAACGATATACATCTTCCTAAGTTTCTTCCTACTACCAGAGTATTGAGTGTTTGCTCTAACTAGCACAGCTGGTTTCTATTTAATGAAGTTCTAAAAAAAAACCCGACGCACGGGGTAAGTTTTTGATTATAAAATACTATCTTGTAACTGCGGCTCCTCGCCGCCTATTAAAAATTTCGTCATACTAGGACTGTTTTTTTTAACCATGTATTTTTTATTTATTGTTTCAGTTTTTATTTTTAATCATACGATTTCTACAATAATAAACCACCACGTCACAAACTTAGCAGCTGTAAAGCCATTTTCTGCTATTTGTGTTTTAGAGCGAAGGAGTTTCTGATGCGGTCCGTAACTTTGACACCCAGAATGCTTCGCACTATAGGTCGTTGACAGACTCGCACGTGCGGACTTCTGACGATTGATAAGTGATCATGTTTTTGCTCCATGAGGATGAGGAGAGAATGAGAAACGAAAGCACAGGGACATGAGGTTTCGTTTAAGTGATCCCAAGGAAAGACAGTATAAATAAATAACATTGACCAAACTTAACTTACCAAGATTCTTATGTACCTACCACTCTCCATCTAAGTTATCTTCACATTCGTTCATATTGTAGACTTTCTTTAATGTGTCAACTAGTAGCCACACAATGAAACGAAATATTCTGTTATTTACGGAGTCTGAATTTGTGCCCGGTTGATGGCAATAGGCTCGCTTATATGGGACTTAAACATACATACTTGCGAAATGTATGTGATCTATAGGGTACGTAGGGTGCGTAACTCTTAGGGGGTACTAGCGTGATGTTATATACCGGTTCTGCTAAACTTCAATACATTAACTCGTTCTTTGTATTTATTTACAAAAGCATTTTCGTTTACAACGAAATACACCAAACTCGTTCCGATAGCCTGTAAGATAGCAAACATCTTTAAAAGATTGGTATCGCTTCTGTGAAATCAAGTTCTGAATGACAATGTATGACCTTACGGCAATTAATAGACCTTAGTTTGTTGTTTTTTCAAAACTAGTTCCCCGTACAGGTTCAGAGCTATATTCAAAATGGTCTGACGCGGTAGTGTAACTATTTCGAAGGCGACATACATATATTATTCTTTTTTTTTATCAATATGCGGTTTTGCGTATTATCTAAGCCTTTAAATATGATCATCGTAACTAATTTCTTTGAAAAAACTGGTTTTAATATTAATGAAACCTGTTTTGCCACAATTGCCGGGGCCGGCTGCTGCCCAATTCTCTCGTATCCTCTCTAAACACACAGCAGTTAAAAACGTTTAAGATAATCATTACGTTAGAAAAGTTTTGCAAAGGTAGGTACTGTTTTCACTACTCAAACGCCAACAATGGTGGTGTTCATAAAGCAGGAAAGTAAAATGGCATGGACAACAGTACCCATTGTTATAACAAGTTCCCAGAGACCATACTCATCCACGGTCTTGTAAACTATGCATAATTAGAGTGAAAAGCTATCGTAATGACAGATGCCTTTGTCCTTTGTTCACCAATCATTTCTTCATCTTGCATGCATAGCAAACATTCTTTTATGAAAGTGACAGCGAAATGCGCAACAAAATTGGCAACCTGGCTCCCCGACCATAATTGGACCGAGTTGTGCCAAAATGTTCCAACCCACATATTAATCGAAATTGAGTTATCTATACTAACCAATCTGAAATGAGCCTTATTTTCATGTGGCAAAGACTCATTTTATTATCTGCTCCCTAGGAAAAGATATACTGAAAGTATCCCACTCCACATCTATGGGATTTTTGAAAAATAAATTGCGGAAATGATTCATGTCTTTTGGAACAAAAATTTTCTGGTAAATACAAATCGGTTTTGCCACAATGATTCAGGTACACTTAAACCCTTGATTTCGACATTGAAGAGGATTAGTTCTGTTAAGACAGTTAACGTTTCGATTTCGTTTTTTTTCTCCACAAATTTATTATGTACCTCAATAAATTAATTAAGTTTTATTATTCATCGTCACTGTTTATATGAAAAACTTGCGTAGATATTAAACTGTTCATAGAAGTGATTTGGATCATTATTCCAAAATTAATTTTGACACATTGTCATACAAATTCATTTTTTGTTGAAATGATCCAGACGATATTCCTCTCAATATCTTAAAAAGTAGCAGCGGCTGTATATTGTAAAACATACTATTTGAAACAATATTCATAATTTCAAATATTGATACTTTCATATGTAACAAAATATGCATGATTAAATGGAAAAACATCGTCTGAATGTTTAAACTGAAATAACTCAAAATGTGTTCATTGTGGGGTGGAACATTTTGGCACAACTCGGTCCAATTACGAATATGTAGACTACATAGTTTTTCTTGTAATAATAATGTTATTATTGCCAAATAATGATGCTGTTCAAACGTACCTAGTTAATTTTTCGCCAATTTGATACTTTTAAAGAAAGCAAGAGTGGATTGCGAAACGACTATTAAGTAATCAGTGGAGGTATTTTAATTTTTATTAGTCATCAATTTAAATAAAATGATTCCGCGACGTCCTGAGCTGTGGTGGTGCCAGATCCATTTCTATATTGGCAGTAGGAACTTGTATGACAACTTCGAAGGTACTATGTAGGCTATACATATGTACATAGGACATGCTAAAAGCTTTACATGGTTGTTTGTCTCTGTTTATCCTTAAGGAAAGCTTCCAAGTAATGCTTGATATTTGAAATATGATATCAAGCCCGCTTGTGTCATTGTGTTGCAATTATTGACTGTCAATCTTACGTCTCACTCATCGTCATCTGCCTAGCCTTTTCCCAACTATGTTTGGGGTCGGCTTCCAGTCTAACCGGATGCAGCTGAATACCAGTATTTTACATGGAGCGACTGCCTATCGACCTTCACAATATTTTACATGGAGCGACTGCCTATCTAACCTCCACAACCCAGTTAATACTGGGTAATACGATACCACTCGGTAAGACTGGTTGTCAAACTTTTTGGGCCACTGACTACCTGACAATCAAACAAACCAAATCATCAAAACCCAACCACCAAAACAATCAAACTAAATCAATCTAACTTCTTACTACCGATACTAAAATATTATAAATGTGAAGATGGATGGATTGATGGATGTTTGGTACTCTTTCACGCTAAAACTATTCAACAGATTTGTATAAAATTTAGGACACATATATTTTATAACCTGATTAACACATAGGATACATTTATACCATTAGTATGACCCCGTGGGATTATTATCGCATAATATGCGCGAGCGAAGACGCGAACCCGCGGGTATAAGCAAGTCTTGGAATAAAATTAGGTAATATTGAAAGCATATAGTCCGGGAGGTGCCGTTGTAAATAGAAAAGTCATAGTAAGCCGGCTGATATTGTCATCGAAGGTTGATCTTATATTATTAAACCAACCGTCAGCTGCTCAAGTAGCGGTAGCTGTAGAATTGGGAGGTTACGAAAGTTGTAAAAAAAAAAATGTTAAGTCATAGCACATGACCAAGTAAACGGAACAGAGTACCTATAAGCTTCGTAACAACGTGAAAAATTGTTACCTATTTTGGTAGGGTTGTCACAATAGGTGAAGACAAATTAATCAAATCTTTACTTACCTATTGTACTCCTTGGGATTGTTAAGTTATGATATATTTTTTTTTTCTAGTATTATTCATAAACACTGTACAATAAACAACCATTATTAATAAATACCAGGTTTTTACATTAAAATATTCTAACTTGTCACAAAACAAACAACGTGTGTCAGTTGCCCTGACAACCCTTTTTTTTTTAGGATGGGAAATCATCAAATGACTTCTCCCACTCTGGGCGGAGCGGGAGGGAGTGTCAGACTCTTACTGACCTCAACCCATCCATGTTCCTTCCTCGCCCTTTACGTTCGGGGGCCGCGGTATCTCTTTCGAACAGTCCCGCAACCCCGGCAGGCTTCGGCCCTTGCGGGCCCCTCTCTTCTGCTGACATCTCTTTGAGGCGCGCGTGGAACACAAACGCGCCGTCGACACCGCCTGTCGTCACTAGACGGACGGACGGCTAGCTAGCCCATAGCTAGCCGTCCACAGGCCCGCATCTACGGTGGCCGGTAGCCACCACGTGGCCCCCGACGCCCGGTGCGTCTCCCGCGGCGGCCGGGAAGAGAGGCTCTCTCCCTCTCTTGTTCCGCCACCTCCTTTGCCAGCATGACTGCTTCGCAGAAGGAGGTGACGGCTTCCCATTCCGTCTCGCTCCGGACCATGGATTGAACCAGGGCCGGACGCGAGAGGTCGCCGCCGCCGATCGCCGCTACGAGGACACGGCGGTGCTCCGCCCACGCAGGGCAGACTTCCACCGTGTGCTCCACCGTGTCCTCCGGTCGATCCTCACAGTGGAAACACCCGGGCGTTTCCTCCCGCCCGATTCGGTGCAGGTACCTCCCGAAACATCCGTGTCCGGTGAGGACCTGCGTCAGGCGGAAGGTGAGGGCGCCGTCGCGCCTCTCAAGCCACTCCTCAAAGAGGGGACTTACCGCCACTATCGTGGCGTGCCCTGCACGGGGTTGCGACAGTCGCTCTCTCCATGTCGCCATGAGATCGCGCCGGAGGTCTGTCCGCTGAACGGCGATTTGCCGCGGCAGCGGAGTTTCCCCCCGGCGTAGTGCCTCCGCGCGCCATTCGTGTAGGCGCGCGAGGACTATCGCCTCCAGATCCCTTGGCGGCAATCCGGCAAGCAGGCCCGCCGCCTCGCGGGCGATCGTGCGGTATCCACGGACCATTCTCACGGCCACCACTTTCTGGGGCGCATTCAGATAGTGGGCGGCTCGCCGCCTCAAAGAACGCGCCCACACTGGGGCCCCGTAAAGGGCCATGGACCGCACGACCCCCGCGTAGAGCCTGCGGCAGGAGGCGTTTGGCCCCCCAAGGTTGGGCAGGAGCCGCCTGAAGGCAGCCCCGGTCCGTTCCAGCCTGGGGGCCAAACGTCGGAAATGCTCCACGAAGTTCCACCGGCTGTCGAGGACGAGTCCTAGGTACTTCAACGTCGACTCGACGCCGATGGATACCCCTCCGTGTGGATCCCGACGGTGGCGCGTTCCGAGGCCCATGAAAGCACATGGCCTCGGACTTGTGCAACGCCACCTCGAGACCCAGTTGCCGGATCCTCTAAACGACTATCGCAACCCCGCGTGTCATCACTTCGGCCGCCGCCTCGTGCGACCTCCCCTGTGCCAGCACCAGGGTGTCGTCTGCGTAGCAAACAACGCTGACACCACTAGGGAGGTCCGCGCGCAGCACCCAGTCGTAACCGATGTTCCACAGGGGCGGTCCCAGAACCGATCCCTGTGGGACACCGCACGACATCTCTCGCCGGTTCCAATCTCCGCAGCGACTGGGGTAGATGACGGCCCTGTCCGTCAGGTAGTCCCCGACCACACGACGGAGGTAGGTCGGCACCCGGTGATACCGGAGTGCCTCCCTGATGCAGCTCCAGGGCAGGGAGTTGAAGGCGTTGGCGATGTCGAGAGACACCGCCAAGACAACCCCACCCCGGGATATCGCATCCCCCGTCGTGAGGGCTCTCACGCGCATGACTGCGTCCACAGTAGAGCGCCCCTTGCGGAAACCATACTGGTTCTCCGCAAGATTCGGCCCCATCCCCTCAAGGTGCTCGGCGCCCTGACAACCCTGAGATTGTCATCTGGCTGTGACAGCGTAAACCGGTTTTTTCCACTTTTGCCGCGTACGCGACAAGCGGCCAGTGGTCACGCACGTGGTGCAACCGATTCGCGCTGTTGTATGAAGCTCATACTCTGTACTGTACTCTGTGGTCATAGTACGCCGGCTGAAACTTATTTCATAGATACTTACTTAGTTTTTTACAACTTAATCGTATTTTTTTTTCTAGCCTAACCTATCCTCCCAATCCTACACACCGCGGCGCGGGTGCGTCAGCTGACGCTGGGTTCACTTATCAGTCATTCGAGATCTATTGAACAAGATGGCAACTGATCGGCGTAAAAACATTATTTAAAATGCAAGGGTACCTCCCGGACTAATACTTTTGCTATGTAGCTGGGATTGCTTCCTTTTGCATACAAGTTCTGATATCTTGCAAACCATGATAACTTGCGTAATCGTCGTTAAATCTACATAAACTCAAGTTGCTAGCTCATTTAAAGTTAAAGCCTCTTCTATGCAAGAAGCATCTATTCAATTAACTGTAGGACTCTTCAGTTTAATTCCAAAATCCGTATATTAAAGTATGCCTTGAAGTTTCTGAATGTCAAGTTTAGTATACTGACATATTTCAATGCTGTTGATAAAGTCCACATAATTATGCATTTATTTAAAGCTGATCAACTAAGAATTTAGTTTGGATATTGACCTTGATTATGCAAAGTTGGAATGACCTACCGTAACGATATTATTGACCTTGCTATCCTAAACTTTAGTGGTTTTATATTCAGAGGCATACTAATTTATTTGGTTGTTGCTTGTTTGAATTTGAATAAATTAATACTTGGCATTCATTTCTCTAGACGCCTATGTCCAGCAGTGGACTGCTGTAAGCTGATAATGATGGTGTTGAATATATTATTTATCCGTAAACGTCCGTAAATGTGTCCATAATATGGTAGGCAGAGTCGGGTAAAGTGCATTGTTGTGCGAGTTTCCAAATAATTTAAAGGTCGCGTGAAAGTAATACCGGAAAACAACGATTTGCAAATTACAGTCCTTTGTACTTTTCATGAAAGTTGCATTTAAAAGTGTCATTTTATACAAACACACTTGTGCGAAGGCCTGGCACAGTGTTTCATCTAGTGTAAAAAAAACTAGCTTAAGTAAGACTAGCCAAACAAAAAGCTGATTCGAATTATGAGATGTTCCATTAACATAACATAGAGCATTAAATCACTCCTAATATTTAGTAAAAGAGAGAGATGCATACTTTTTTAAATGATAATCGTAAATCAACAGACACACAAACTTACAAGACATGTTTCCTTGTCACCAGGTGTACCGCAATGCCGCGCTCTACGACGGACCAATCCCCGCGAGCTCAGCACGTGCTCGGTGATGTGCAAGAGCCCCACCGAGCAACCGCCCGGACCTCCACATCACCCACCTAAAGAAGCTGCTGCTGCAGGTGAGGATATAACCAATTTAATAATAATAATAATAATATAATATATCATTTAATTCAGGTAACAAAAGACCCATATTACATATACCTTACAGACTAACATACATAACCAATTTAGAGGTACTGCCTCAGTTCCTTGTCAACAAGAACTCAATTTGTTAGGTAACTTGCATGCTACGTCTTCTGCTCCACAACTAAAAGTACTCGTAAAGCGCCATGGTAACCCACGAAATAAAAAAAATCTTACGTTTCCGCGTACGCCTTTGCGTATCCGGCTCGAAGGACCAAAATGTACGGCCACCCTAACAACCGGCAAATTGCAAAAAAAAACTAAAGTAAATTTTAAATTCGCGGGCCCTGGCACAATGTTCAATACCCTAATAGTAATAGTACGACGCCCAACAAGTCTACAAGATTGCTTAACCCCAAAATATCAAGTTTATAGACAGTTTTTGACCTGCAAGTAAAATACCAAAATAATTATTCAATGGTTACTAAGTCGCTATAAATTATCTTCCAGTGACCTAGAAGGATCCTCTTTCTTTCAATACAATGAGCCAGTGTTCACCTTATTAGGACTAGCAAAGGTCACTAATATTAATTTAGTATAACTATAATGAAAGGAAGCATCGATTACTTATCTTCCCGAAGGTTGTTTTCAGGCCGTAATTGACGGAAATAGGTTCCTTGCAATGTTTGCAATGGCCATCTCATTAGATGGCCAGGCGATTGCACGCTAAATTATTTATACATTATAATCTTATAGTTCATTGCCATGTAATGATGTTTTACGCAATACTGTTTATTTGAATTACTTGTTTGTTTTTACCTTGTTCTGCGGTTACTTGGTAATTGGCTAAGTTTATGCAACTTCTTCGATAGCTTAGCATTTCCCTAGCCAAGGAACTGGTATCCATGTAGTAATACTAGCGAAAGCTGCATTACACTTCCCGCAGTACTATTATTTATTCTGCACTATCGGCGTACGTTCACACTTCACACACAGAAAGCTCGACTTTCGCCAGAACTGCTGTAAATCTACAACTTTTCCCTTTAGCTTGCCCTACCTGTTAGTAACCTATATTGATAGCATCTATAAGAAGTGAACTGAATTCGCTGCCTGTTTTATCTATCGTATTTCTCCGACCAGCCCAGGGTTTAGATTTATACCAAGTGCCAAGTGCTATTACATAGGAATGAAAAGCTGACGAGATGTGGGTGTAATTTACAGCTCTTCGAGGAATTATAATCGTCATGTTAGGTATTTATGCAAGGTATCGCTTTGCATCGTGGTCAAATTCAAGGGTGTGCTAGATTTGGTGAAGTAAGTACATATTGTAATTTAGTATGGGGCCGTTGATTTTTTTTCGCGGTTACGATGGTGGTCCCATGGAGAAAGTCGTTCAATTTGATGTAGCACACCTTGAATTTGACCAGGACGACAAGCGAAAACTTGTATAATTTTCTGTCTCTGAAGATACAGACTTTTCCTAGTATCAACAACAGTGATCTTCTCAACAGTAAAAGCCATACACATCGTCCTTTAAAACACCACTGAGGCTTCCTTAGTTTTTGCTTCATAAGTACTGAATTTCTTCCCCGTAACTCCTCAGGCTCAACATCAGGTGGTAAGAAGTCAGGCTCGGGCAATGGCGTTCTCACGTGCCCCAAGTGCGGAGACCCCTGCACGCACGTGGAGACGTTCGTGAGCTCCACGCGCTTCGTCAAGTGCGACAAGTGCCACCACTTCTTCGTGGTCCTCAGTGAGGTGGACACCAAGAAGAGCATTAAAGACAATGCGGATAATAAGTCTGGATTCTACAGGTGAGCTGATAATATTATGGAAGCTGTATTGAAATATACGGTAGAGAGTAGAAGGTGAATTCTTGTACTTACAAAAGATTATGATTAGAGTCAAATTTTTGACAAAAATCTAGGACTAAAGATATTTTTGACAGATCGAGATGAAAATGTGAACCCTCTAGCTAGCCGCTTAGAATTGGTTTTTGAGCGTTGATTATATTTGTCGTACTAAAGGCAGAGTTGAAATGACTGCCACACCATGTCAAAATTAGATGTAGATGGATCTTGAAAGCGATCACCAACTTCCGTTTTGGAAAATGGGTAGCCTGATTAAAATCATAAGTACAAAAAAAACTTTTTTGCCAAAAAAAACCGACTCCAAAAAACACAAAAAAGTGAAAAATAACTTTAGCTTCAGAAGTCGGTGACCTTTGTTTGATTGATTTACTTAGTTTTTTGTCACCGACTTCTCCACAGCGTAGCGGCGCGCCGCGGCGTGATGTTATGTTATGTTATGAACTGGTGTACCTAAACAATAGATAGACATGAGATTTCAGCAATCCCAGCCCATTTGCTATCATTCAATTAGGAGTTCCGTTGCCTATCTCCAAAGTTCTTCATCAGATCTTCACCAAATTGCTCTTCCAAAAACTACCCAAATCACATCAAGTGTGCCTATAAAATTTGAAGAGTTCTCTCAATTTCTCCAGGATCCCATTATCAGATCCCGACTTGATGATTATGGGACCACCTGGAAAGTATACCCTTTCAAACAAAAAAAATAATAATTCAAATCGCTCCAGCCATCTTCGAGTAATCGGGGAACACACATAAAAAAAAGGTTCCGACGAAATGAGAATCTCCTCCTCCTTTTTGAAGTCGGTTAAAAAAACAGAACATTTAATAGTATCAATTTCTTAAATAGCATAGAGTAAAAAACTATTAATAAGCCGGCTGTCAAAGTTTATCGACACGGATATAATACAATACGCGTATTATTATTTGCGGTATTGTATAATTATTAAAACTTTTTGTAATGGTATTAAAAACAAAGAGGAAAACGGGAAGCTATTATGACTGATTACAGTAGAAGTGTAAATGTTACTAAATGCTGCTGATAAAATTATTATTACGAATTTATGGCTTACATAGGTCTCTAAACTAACACGACTTGTTAAATAAAAATCATGTGAACAAATTAACAAGACTAGTTTAGGCCAGTTTTGTAGCAATAAATAACATCTATGTGTGAATGTCACCACAGGAAACAAATATGGCATTTACTGTGAGAATCTTCATACATGAAAGGTGTTTCAGATACTGAATCGAAATCATATATCCTAGATTTTTTTCTTTCAAATACGACAATAGTGTCTCTCTAAAATAATAGGTTACCGGAGGAGTGCGATTCTAGCTGGCGCACTGAGGGTTCCGCATGCACCCGTCATCGGTAGTCAGTCCTTTTTTCGGATAGGAAATCATGCTGCATTCGGTTAGACTGGAGCCGACTCCAACATAGTTGGGAAGAGGCTTGGCAGATGATAGCGATTAAGGATAAAACCTCAGCAGTAAACTACTTAAATGTACCATAATTATGTATAACCCACTAAAATCTCTAACAAGTTCACTTAAATTAAGCCTACGTTTTCCTGATAATCCGTTTAGAAGTTTCGCAATACCACCATAAAACACGTCCGCATAGAGAATCGTGACCACTCTGCGCCGTGTTTTGTCAAACAATCACGATGATCTATTAAAATCTCCATTGTGATTTTCCTGTTTGCAATTCGGTAAGTATGTAAAGTATTTTTCAGGTATTTTTTTTACATTTTTATTTCGTAAAACATTTAATTTTAAGCAACTCATTTTAAGCTTTTTTTTTTCCAAGTTACAGTTTCTTTTTTATTATTTTTTAAAGTATTATTCTTGATGACGTCATTTCATAGCCTGAATAGCTTTAAGTCTTTGCCACGTTTTCAGTACATACAAAAAACACTAAATAACTTCAAAGTTGACATTGATGACAGTTGACGCTTGACAGATGTGTTTTTATTTTGTTGTGAAATGTGAATGCTGTGATCGTGACTGTGATGTAAACTTTTTGTTTGAGTTTCTTTTCCTATGATTTTTAGCAAATTTTAATTTCTATCCATTATCCGTGCTGCGTATCCGTGCAATGAATCTGTCATCGACAACTAGTGCTAAATGCTTCGTACCGTCATGTAAAAACACTACAACAAATAGCCGACACAAATTGTTTGTAAATGTGAAAGAAACGCTAAAAAAGAAGTGGTGCAAGGAAGTAAATATGGAATACAAGCCTGGGCGTCGCGTCGTCTTGTTTTGTTGCGAAGATCATTTGAACGCGAAATTATCAGCGCGCGATGCATTCAAATAAATAACACAGTAACTAGCATTGACAGTTTTGATTTGACACTGACGGTATGACAAATAAAAGTATTTTTTTTAATTTATCTTGAAAAGCACGAAGGAAGTAGTCTATTCAGGCTACGTTATGACGTCATTTAGAGGTCAAATGAAAGTCAAATGATTACAAGTATTATTGTGAAAATAAACACAATCTTGTGATATAGAAAGCTAAAAATAGAAAAATAAGGCATAAGACCCTAAAATCTCCAAATGGTTTTGGAATCAGCGTAGGTTAATTTTTACTTTACATACCGAATTGCTGTACGTGGATTTCAATTGTAAAAAAAAAATAGTTAACGCACTCAGTCTTGTCAAGGGACTTACACATAACTGGTGTTATGTGGTTGTACTATAGACCCAACATCTGCCTAACCATTTTGGGATTGCAGGCGTGATGTTATGTAACACAAATGTTCTAACTGAACTTTATTATCATCATCATCATCTGCCGAGCCTTTTCCCAACTATGTTGGGGTCGGCTTCCAGTCTAACCGGATGCAGCTGTATACCATTATTTTACATGGAAAGTGATGGAACGACTGCCTGTCTGACCTCCACAACCCAGTTAGTACTGGGTAATACGATACTCCTTGGTAAGACTGGTTGTCAGACTTTTTGGGCCACTGACTTCCTGTAACTAAACTTTATTAGGTACTTAGATTACAAGTTTTTATTAACACAAATCACTTTTATCAGATAAAAAGTTGCATAAACATTTTATAGATGTGCACGAATTTCAAATCAACACAGAATATTGAACCCACGCTCTATGACACCGTCAAAGTCAAAAAATTCAGACAATCTGCCGCCATACAATTCGCTAGATATAAACAACGCACATAAAAAACGCCAGAACACACACACTCACACAGAGGTGTGAAATACATATGAATTATGTATACGCTGTCATACGACTACAATGACCAAGCAATAAACTCATCTATCTTGCTTTTACATCGGGACACTTAGGGTTACTGCAGAACTGTCAATTAGACTGGAAGTGCTGCGTCATACATATGCCAATATAGTTGATATATCCGTGTAATAAAGTTGTAGTTTCAACGGCCAGAGTCAACGCGGAGCCCCTGTATTCGGGGGCTTGCCAACAAGAACAAACAAATTTGGGCACCTAAGCGTAGCTCTTATACTAATTTCGGCAAACAAAGACAGGAAACTTATCCATCAATACCTACTCCAATTCCATTTGCGTAACAAGATAGCTTCGAACGTTTCCTCGAAAGCCTGTAGTACCTAATACAATGTCATAGATGTTTTGGCGCATGGGTAATCTGGGTATAATTGGAACTGACGCTGTCATCTTGTTTTTACAGTGCAAATTCTACAGATGTTTGCTAACAGCGCCCCCCTGACAATGTCAAGCGTTAAGATCCTTGGTGCACTGTATGTGTAGTTATAGATGATTCGACCGAAGTTTCACTAGTATTTCCGATAGCGAAAAATTACAGTTGTCAACCCTAATTCAAGTTTACACAGTTCTGAAAACGAATAGGTTCATTGAACGTCCCCACTTATCTTGACTCATCAAAACGAAGGTTTCCGAAAGTTATTGCCGCGATACGCATGTTTTACTAAAAAGGTCTTTGCACTCGATTTTTTGAGGAAAATGTAAATCTCAACAAATTGTATGTAAATATGTATGACAAAATGTTACAATTTGTGTTACATTTTCCCCCGTTTCACTCGGTTTGGCTTTGTTTGAGAATGGTTCAGCTGGTTTGGTTATTATTTAGGTCATGCTGTATGTTCAAAAGATATTTTAACTGTATTATATTCCGTAGTTATTTAGTTAATAAAATCTACTGGCCTATTTTATGAAACAAAAAAGAATTGTTTCTCATAATAATTACCTACGGCAAATTCAACTGTGCCATGGAAATCCTAGTTACAGCATAAAGCATGCAACTAAAAATAATTTATTCAAAAGCTTTGAATAAATTAGTTTCATATTTCTCTGCAGTGACCTTCAGCGTAGATTCAAAGTCACATTGAATTAATAGTAATTTTTCACTTAAATCTTCTCGCTTGAAGCCATCGACCCGACGACATTGTAGAGATAGGTACGTACTCACAATTGTTTATTTTCAACGTAACGTTTGTTTGTGTAATTTTCTTCACTTTAGACAAACCACGGAGCGATAGGGCTTAAAACGGGGTGATTACTCTCATGAAACTGAATGATAACGTTTATATCAATATCAGGCTGTAACTGACCTAATGCATGGCAAAGGCGGAGAAGGGAGAGATTAAATCGAATTAAGGCCATTTCATAATTTTCCTGTCCTCGTTCCATGTTACTTAGGTCGGCACAATACGTTTTTTTCTTCCATTCTCCCCTCTTCATCGTCAATCGTCACGCATCATATACTCCTCTTTTTCATATCAATACATCCATCGAGGAGCTCGGGCTAAATAATATCAGCCGCTCGGGTCGATCTTGCCTAGGTTGGTCTGTGGATTGGGAACCACCCTTACATTCCGAGTTTTCCGGCTGTCATTCATTTGTCCATCTTTGACAGTCGTTACAGGTAGTCAGTGGCCCAAAAAGTCTGACACCACTGTCTTACCAAGTGGTATCGTATTTCCCAGTATTAACCGGGTTGTGGAGGTCAGATAGGCAGTCGCTCCTTGTAAAATACTGGTATTCAGCTGCATCCGGTTAGACTGGAAGCCGACCCCAACATAGTTGGGGAAAGGCTGGACAGATGATGACATCCATCGTTTCGTTGATCTTTTTCTCCCCATCCATCCACAACATTTATATTGATCCCTTTTTTAGTCACATGCCACATCACATCATCACATGTCCATACAAAGACAGTCGATTCCCTTTCAAACAAAATATGAAGACTGATTGAATTTTTACGTACCGTCAAACATGGGACAAAGAAGGCGGGTATATGTAACAAAATAGCTCCTTGAATTTTCTTTGATGCTTTAGCTCCACTAATTTAGATTTAGTATTCGAAATGAGTAAGTACCTATTTAAATTCTCATGAGCACGCCGGAAAGAATCGCGGTATCCGACTTAGTTTGCAGACTGGGATTACCCGGGGAACCATTTTGGGCTCACCATGAATTAATTAATCGCCTTTTTGATTACTTTGCGTTCAAGTTTGTGCTTTAACATTTCGCTACTACATCCATCATCATCTGTCTAACCTTTTCCCACATCTCCACAACCCAGCTTAAGGATCACGAAATCTCAAGGAAAGACTGGTTGTCGGATCTTCGGGCTTCAAACTCCCCGTAACAAAGAATATTCCACTAGGCACCGCGCTAGCAAATTTAATTGCAAGACCAACATGTAAATTTTCCTATTGTAAGAGCATTACGTAAATAATGTATGTAAACACAGAAACGACACATCAATATGTATGTTGTATCAAAACATTGGCAGACAGCTTTACGACCGCGTTTTGATATCTTTTTATTTTATCTTTGTCTTATCGTAAAAATAATCTTGTAAAGAATAGCAAAAGTAACACTTTCTTTACCTATCTCAGCGGTTACAAAGCAAGAGCATCCTGTGTCGGTTGTAATCCACCAGTCGGGCCTATGGTGGGTTAGTAGATGTCACATCTTCAAATTTTGGTTCTATGATACACCAGTTCAGTCACGCACTGACAAAATGTACCTAAAGAAAATATGGTCGCCACGGGTAGTTAGAATCCCGAAAGTCTTAACTGCCCGTTTCACCAAGGGGTATCGTTTTACTACCCAATAACTGGGTTGTGAAGATCAAATATTATGTAAAATCGTATTGAGCTCCATCCTGTTAGACTATTAGACACCGAGCCATCTCGGGAAAAGGCTCTCTTCTTAAGTATTTTGGTGCTAAGCTAGTTTTCAATAGGTAGGTACAAGGCAATTCTTGAAAATTGCAATTTAGTTGCTCTTTTCATACGACCTACGTGAGCTTGGATTGTGAAGATCCTCATTGTGATGTGATTACCAAATCTGACATGATTTCCTCGTGTCGCTCGCTTTCCAAGACTTTTGTTTAAATAAAAAATAACGTAAAATGAGACGTTTGTCTGTTGGTGGCCGACGCTCGTGTGTCATATTAAAAGGATTAAACTTTCACTGACTGTTAAATGTAAGGCCCGTTATCCTTGTCAAAGAACCCGTAAAAATGCATCGGGGTTTTTTTTTGTAGTGATTTTTTACTTTTGATTCATCGATAATCATGCATATGTATTAGTTGAAGGAAGTCTTGTGTGAGTCATGTGGAAAGGTTAATAGGTATTTGTGAGGGGTGAACGCCCGTGAATATGACCTATTTTTTGCATCGGCAATGTGGATTGGCATGACTTAAAAGAACTGGAAGATGTCCTGGAAAGAGACCCGGAACTTCAGATATCTTATGCTCGTAGGAATCTTAAATTTACTGACGGACAAAAAGCGCAGCTAAACCGCTGGGTCTTGAAGCATGAAGTTTTTTCGTTGAAGTATCTTTTGTGACCAAGGGGAATATCTATGGAAGTTTCGTTTAGGACTTCATCCTATCTGGGGAAAGAACAATCGGTAAATCCGGCATCGGGTACTTGCCTTGGCTTGTCATTTTGTAAATCATTTATCGCTTACTGACAAAATTTCTACAAGCCTGGATTTCCCTGTTGCTAATGTTATATTCGGAAGTTTCTGCCACATAGTAGACAATTTATAAGTTATGTGCTCGCTGACCTAATACATGTAGCTGTAGACTGATAACAATTATGTAGTTATCTGATAACGAATAGGTCATGACAATGATATCTAAATCACTGTTTGATTTGTTACTATTTTTGGGATGTAGGTAAAAGTCATGAATGAGAAAATTCGTGTTTTATTATAAATGCTAAATGATAAATGATATTTATTCAGTAAGTAGGTTTTCTCAAACACTTTTACACGTCATGTTTTTAAACTAGATGGGACCGGTGTTTCGTACCTGACTACTCTGAGAAGAAACAGCCGAAACAAACTCAGAGGTCATAGTCTCTTTTAAAGTCCAGACAATCTTGTTCAACTCACATGAGAACTATGCAGATTAGTGTCTGAGATGGTCTTTTGAAGAAAGAACCATACAGATTTGAGTGGACCTGTCCAGTCAGTGCAAGCATTTGTCAGTTATCGTGTAGCTCGACTTTTAACTCAAGGAGCTCAACGAAACGACGAACAATACCAAAGAAAGGACATTTGGGTAGGTCGCTTATAGTACTCAAACTGCCAGACAGTCGTGGGAAAAAAAAACAACAAAAGTGACCCACAAGGTCCTCACATTCACAATAATTAAATGAAATAAATAATAATATTACAATTCAAATTCGAATGTCAATAAAAATACGAAATGTCAAACACACACATAAAGTAAACAAAAATAAAGTAAAAAATAATAAAATACTGAACTAAGTATTCATGTCAAATCATTAAATGTCATGACAGTCACAAGTAAATATTCATGTCAAATAAACACACACATAAAAAATAAAAATAAGTAAAGTAAAAAAAAAAAATACTGAACTAAGTATTCATGTCAAATCATTCAATGTCACAGTGTATAAAATAAAGGAATCAATAATAAACAAGCGAAGCCTGAAATTTCAACATTCACAGAGCAAATTGGAGCAGCTTAATCCCAAGCCTTTTTATCTTCGAGATAGTGATTAACATGATAGAAGGCTTTCAGGCATAACTTCCGTTTTATAAACGATTTCAATTTATTTAGGCTTAGTGCTTGAATATGGCTCGGAAGTTTATTGTAAAAACGTATACATTGGCATTTGAACTCTCTCATTCATTTATTTTATTTATTTTGTTTTATTTGTTATGAAAACTGAAAAACCAAGGTCTTTTTACAGTTAACGAATTTAAATATTGCACTCAATGAACCTAAAGTAAGAATATCCAATTGTGGACAACAGTAGGGTAGTAAATTGTGTCCCAATGTGAAAAAAGTAATGAAACTAACACATGCAATCAGAACTCAGTCCAGTGACCAGTGATGGGAAAAGTGCTTTTATTAGATCCAACCCAATCAATGGAGGGCGTCGAGTTCGGAGTCATTTACCTTAGATACAAGTAACGTTCGTATAAACCCCTTTTTAACTTACCTTCGAATATGCGATAGAAAATTTGCTTCTTTCTAACTCGCGTGCCAATAACAGTGTTGTTGTTAGTCATAAATGATTCAAGATTAACTTCCAGCAATGCCGACGGCTTTAAAGCCTCCCCATGGCGTACGGGAGACCTCACTAAACAATCAGTAATAGTACTAGTTTAACTTCTAAACTAAAGTTGTAAATTCTCTTTCGTCACCAGAAAACCTCCGCCTCCTCCTAAGAAAATCTTCGAATACTTGAACAAGCACGTGGTGGGGCAGGAGTACGCCAAGAAGGTGCTGTCAGTGGCCGTGTACAACCACTACAAGAGGATCTATAACAATGTGACGAGTGGCGCGCCCGCAGATGCCCATCATCCTTTACATCATACACATAGAGGTGAGAATACCACACCACAATAACTTTCGCTAACAGTTTTTCCAAAGCCCATGCAAGTCGTGCAATAGGCATGACGACAGTATCAAAAAGTTGCAAATCTGTTTAGTCCGTCAGTTAGAGTACTGGAAAATAATGGACACGTATTTTTTTTTTTGTAAATCAATGAATATTGACAAAGATAAAACGCATCGCATATTATAATTAGTTTTCTTTTTTTGTCCATGTGGTGTTTACCTTTAAGTAATTGTTACACTGTGTACAGTTTAAATGCATGTTTTATCTGTGTTTGTAAATTAGTGTAAACAATTGTTGGTAGACCTAAAAAATATTATAAAAAATAAAATCAGAACTCACTAAAAATTTTATCAAGGCGTGACGTATTGATATAATTTTAAAAGCGTCGTATCTTCGTCAATTTTGGTTTACATAACAAAAGAAAAAAAGGGGAAAAAGTTTTTGAAAATCTAACTGACTGACTTAAAGGTCTTAGCCCAGTTACACGACTCCGCTCCCACCCGCCAAAAACAATATTATTCAAAAATGGACTTTAATTATTCATCATTAAGTTATAATTGTAATATATAACCATGTTTCTCAGCCCAGTGGACCCCGGCGAAATAAACACACTATTAAAAAACCTAAAAAACAAAAAAAGCCATGGAATAGATGAGTTACCACCAATCTTAATTCGACAATGCGCAAACGAACTTACGTTGCCGTTTTACTTGCTAATACAACAATCTTTCGAAGAAGCCACTTTTCCGGATTTCCTAAAAAAAGCACTAATAAAACCAATCCACAAAAAAAACTCGAAAACGGATCCGAGCAATTACCGACCAATAGCTCTTTTACCAACCGCCGCTAAAATTTTTGAGAAAGCGATGTGCAATCGTGTGTACTCCTTTTGCGAAAAATTCAATATATTCAATGAATGCCAAAACGGCTTTCGCAGAAACCGATCCACTATTTTAGCAATTTACACATACATACAGGAAGTTTTAAATATAATAAATGACAAAAAATACGCCGTAGGTTTACTGCTAGACATGACCAAGGCTTACGATAAAGTACAATACGACATCTTACTGAATAAATTACATGGTATAGGGATCCGCGGAAAAGCTCACGAATGGTTTAAATCATATTTAACAAATAGGAAACACCAGGTTGAAATAAAATTTTATAACGAAAATACCAAAGAAATACAAAATATTCGGTCTGACTGTAACACAATTAACGCCTCTATACCGCAAGGGAGTGTAGTTGGAGGCCTCCTATTTCTAATTTACATAAACGACCTTCCGAAAACCATAGAAGGGCCATGCGTCTTGTTTGCTGACGATATTTCACTCCTAACCTCATGCCGAACCAATGTTGGCTTGAGCGAGGACCTAACCACTACACTAAATAAAATAATGACTTGGCTGAATAACCATAACCTCGAAATTAATTTCTCTAAAACTAAAATAATGTCCTTCCACCCCCGTCAAAAAACTCCACTAGAAATAAACTTCACCTACAACAAAACTACAATAGAAGTCGTACAAGAATTTACTCTACTTGGCCTATCCATAGATACGAATATTAATTGGAAATCTCATATTAAAAAGATCAGATCTAAACTATCCACATTTGCATATGCCCTTCGTGAAGTTAAAAAGACTACCAACTTTAAAACCGCACTAGTTACCTACTATGCCTATGCACACGCGTGGCTCAGTTACGGCGTGATATTGTGGGGAAACAGCACTGACGCACCGACACTTTTCACACTACAAAAAAGACTAATAAGAATATTAGTAAATATAGAAGACACCGACAGCTGTAAACCTCATTTCCAGGAACATAAAATATTGACCCTCCCCTGCTTATACATTCTAGAAATTTGCAAATTTGTTCGAAAGTACCCACACTTTTACACTACGCGAGAAAACATACAATCAAGATACACATTACGTCATAAAAATAGACTGAACCTACCAAGCTCTAAGCTAAAAATGCACTCAACAAGTACTCTAGTGATGTCAATGAAAGTTTATAATAAATTGCCAGAAATAATTAAAAAGGAACAAAAATTTAATTCATTCATAAATAAATTACAAAATTTCTTATTATATAAATGCTATTATACAATTAATGAATATCTAAATGACAAAGTTTAAGTAAGACACATATTTTTATTGTTTATTTTGGGTATTGTGATTTGTATTATCAATGAAGAAAAACAAATTAAAGCCCTCTTTCTCTCTCTTACCTTGCTGTGCCCTTACAGGGTCCATATTTATGTACCTAGGTTTAAGCCCTCTGTAACATCTTATATACAATATTATGGAATGCAAAATGGATGAATATGAATATGAATCATAAGAAAACGTGGAAGAACATAGTGCACCGAGTGATATAAAGGAAATAGCTACCTGCCTACTAATAATAGAAACATAAATGTTTGCTAATGGTATGTTATTGTTTTGTGAGTTTTAAATAATTATTTTGTTTTTTGTGGTGTATTAATTTAATTTTAATTTTTGGCTATGTTTCTATGTACGACTGACATTGTAATTTCTAAATTTAAGTATTTTGACATTTATATTTCTTTGCTTTTTCTTGTTTTTGTTTATCTAATTATTCGGTTTCGTGTATATTTCAATTGTTAGCATGTAAGAATTAGATTTTGCTGTGCCCTGACAGGGTCTACAACGGTTCTTAGCTCTAAGCTTTTTGTTAACACCATGTTTTACCTTGTGGAATGCAAATAAATGAATATGAATATGAATATGAATAATTAACATTGGCAACATAATTATCAGACAGCTCGCTGTCAGCGGGCTTACCGCCGTCAATGCCAATGTAAAATGTATTTAGAGAGGAATACATAAAGCCCATAATTATTTGAATTGTATTTTTTTTTTTCAAATACAGATACTTAGTTAAGTTAAGATTTCACGTCAATTTACTACTTTCAAAAATATGACTACTAAACGACGTAAAATTGAAATAAGCGTCGAAAGTAGAACCTCATTTAGACTAAGATCACCGTAAAAGCGCGTCACGAGCGCAGGTGCTTTTTGCTGAAAACTATTGTCAATAGCTGCGTGAAAGTGTGACGAATGCCCGAACAACGTGGTCATTACGCCTCAGTGGGCAGGTGACCTTATGACAGATTTTTTCTTAGAACAATCAATGCCTGCCTTGTTACTATTTTCACGGTTCTGATTTCTGATTGAATTTGGGAAAGTATTCAGGCAGCATGCTGATTTGAAATGCGTAGTTCGGGTCGTCACAGACAATTCGGCAGTATTTGTTGAAAGGCAAAGGTGACCCAAAGCAACTACTCTATATATTCGGCTTTCAGCCCGGCTCGTGCCGATCGGCAAACTCCGTTCTTCGTGTAACATCCCTGGATCGAAATTTTGGCATAATTCAAGAAAATCTGAACGGATGTACCGAACACATTCGTTTATGACCTAAAACATGATCCAATCAAATCGGTCATTAGTGCTTATGAATAGTCAAAAAACAAACATTTCCCAATATCGACCTAGATGTTTCGCAACGCGCCAGTTTAGCACAAAACAACAACGAATCAATAACATTTGATGAGTCAACTTCACGCTTTAACTTAGTGTAGCGTTGTCGTTTGTCACCTGCCTTGCGCAAACGCAACGTGAGCCGATGGCCTCACCAAACAGATCTGCAATTATCTAGTATTGAATTGTGTTTCAACAGTTCTTAGAAGCGTGTAAATGTGACCTGCTCGTTAGGTAAGGTCGAATATAGTATTTTTAGGTGTCTTACATTTGACTTGTCAACACCGCGCCGGATACGCTTCGCGTCTGTATACTTCAATTCAACCGACTTAGCTGTGCAGGCGGGAAAACACAGAATTAAAATAATTAAGTACCAAGTTTGACAAATTGATGCTTTTAGGGTTCCCAAACCAAAGGTTAAACCGGACCCTATTACTAAGACTCCACTGACCGTCTGTCTGTCTGTCACCAAGCTGTATCTCATGAACCGTGATAGCTATAAAGATCTGTGGCCGCTATAACAACAAAAACTAAACAAATTAAAAAGGGCCTCCCCTTTTTTCTTGCATTCTGCCCTGTCAACAGTCACGCGGTCTTCCACTTCTTTTTCTTCCATATCATTCCTCAGACAATCCATCCATCGATTCCTGGGTGTTTCTCACCCTCTCCATCCGTCAATAACGGGTGTAACAAACCTCTAAACGAAGCCAAAAGGCACTTGTTCTCCCCGTCATTGCGATCATTTTTTTGGTCTACACCATACCTGGGATACTTCTATTTACGGAGATTGAAGTCAAAGTTCCAACTTTTTGACAAGAGTTTTTTCTAAATACAAGTTTTTGTTGTAAGATTTTTACTTTAAACATCTCTACGACCCCCGTACTATTTATTCCATCCACCAGTACAATGTTTTAAGTGCGTTACATTGAGGTCCACCACGAAACATGATTTTTCACCCCAAAAAAAAAAGTCGTTATCCAGCAATAATTTTTGCGTAAAGTTAGTTTGATGTACAGGATGCTTGGTTGACGGCTTTGTGATGAGGTGGTTTACACCCTGTGATCCTGTATTCAACACTCTTTTAGTAACATGCGATTCGTCCCTCTCACTCTCTCCAGATACTATTGTTGGTAATTCTATGCAGTTCCTGTTTTATATAATTCCGTTCCTCTCATTCCTGCGCCATACTTTCGTCACGATCTCGCAACGCTTCTTCAATCATTAATGGTTCTGTCGACAATTCCAGATCTCCTTCACTTAAGTCACGGCCAGAACAGCGGGGGCGCTGAGGTGCTGGAACGTCAACATCACGAGCTGCGGCTTGACAAGAGCAATGTACTGCTGCTGGGACCTACTGGATGCGGTGAGTTAGAAAATAAAAATAAATATATCGCTGGACATTACACACAGCGCCAACTAGTGTCTTGGACACCAGATAGTTGATACACTACACAGATACTTATAAATCAACACACTTACTTATTAGTTATTCAACTCGTTTACTTGTTAGTTATAAACAGAACTTACACGCAAAAGAACAACACACTATTTCTAAGGTTACTCGTACATTAGCATCTTGACATCGATGAAGGAATTCCGGACCTGAAAAGTTTGGAATCGCCTATCTGTCTCAAACAAGCTCAATTAGGTATCATGCTAGACACGTACATGTGACTAGATTCTGGTCACCCGATCTTCCCGAAGAAACCAATAACTTTAGTGTAACGACTGTCAATGACCTCTTTTCGTCTTAAAGGTGGAACTAAGACGCGAATGAGGTTTCTTTATGAAATCCGGATTCCATGAAATCGATGATTAGCCATCCACAGACCGAACCGTAAAAAGTTTAAAATAATTATCTTCGATTCCATGAAATACTAATATAAACAATACAATGGCATACCGCGTACTTTACCGTATTATATGAACATTTAATACATGAATTTATTGAAGAACAAGTGAAAAGTCAACAGCTCATGTTTATTAAGAGTCAATAGACTGCCCAATGGGTAGATCGAGGTATCAATGTACTATTATATAACGTCTGAGTCCTGTGCGAAAATAGTTTGGTTAGATATTTACATCTTAATTGTTGCTAAGGGATCTTGTGTTCTTAGGCTTGAATAGGTTTTTGTATAATATTAGACTACCTTGTTGGTGTAGTGCTCGCAAGTGTGTTGCTGAGCATGAGTTCATGGGTTCGATTCCCGGGTCGACCAAAATGTTATTGATTTTTTTTCATCCGGAATTTAGCAGTAACAGCCACGGTGTTTGGAATTGTGCCCGGTTGATGACAATAGGCCCGCCTCCATGATGGGATTTAATCATAACTAGCGTCAGAAAAATCGTCAGAAGTACTGGTCTCACGAAAAAGTGTCGTTCAGTGAGAAGATTGATCTCTCGATAGATACTAAATACTACATTTGACCAAAAACAATCTCAATTTAATTTGCCATCAAAAGAGAGTCCTAAACCGCAAACCATGCGGTTTAGGACTCTCTTTTGATGGCAAATTAAATTAAGTGTAGGCGACCTCATCTTATCCTGAATATCCCTTGCATCGACTTCACTGTCATGTCATAAAAACAAGGTCGAATTGTTATGTGACAGTAACATAGATTGAAACTTTTTACGGGGGTTTTAGGCCAAAATAGTAAATCACTTACGAGGTCCATTATATGCTGTTTAAAATATGAGACTACCACTAACTAACACAAATATCTTCTGTACAAAGTAGATAGGTACTTCTACTAACCGGTTAATGGGTAAATGAAAATTGATTCGGTGAATCAGTAGGAAACCAATAAAACGATTTACATTAAATAATGAACAAACATGACTCATGATTTCGTCTTATTAGTGTAGACAAATGTTTACAGTGCACTCTGGTAGACTGTCAAAATATGGAGTTATTATATCAGGCGAAATATACTAGTCATTGTTTACTTAAATCTTGTGTGTAAAAGTGTATTAATCAGTGATACAACAGGCCGATATTGAATTCTATTTTGGGAAGGGCTTTCGCACACTATAGACAATTTTATTTTATTTTATTTATTACTAGCTGACCCACGCAACTTCGTCTGCGTCACATAAGAGAGAAAAACGAAAGGAAAAAAAAACCCCGTTTTTGCAACATTTTTCATTCCTGCTCCGCTCCTAATAATCGTAGCGTGATGTTATATAGCCTAAAGCCTTCCTCGATAAATGTACTATCCAACACAAAAAGAATTTTTCAATTAGAACCAGTAGTTTCTGAGATTAGCGCGTTCAACCAAACAAACAAACAAACAAACTCTTCTGCTTTATAATATTAATATAGATAGATTATAATATTAGTATAGATTCGGGAAAATAAACAGTTATACATTAAAATCTTCCACTAAGTTTTAAATATACAAGGTTTATAAATGTATAACCTACGATATTTTCCACAACATATTGATAGTTATATCTAACAGTGCGCTATTCTAAGATTTTAAAGCAAAAAGACAGGACTGTCTTAAGACAGAATATTGCTAAAGGGAATACGTAGTCTGTTTCGCTTGCACTAGTAGGGTAATTGTTTGTCTATAGTGTGTGACAGCTCTTATACATTGAAGACATTTTCCCATATAAGTCAATGATTGCAAAAACAACAAACAAACAAATGGCACGGTAATGCACTTCGAGTATCTGTCGCTATGGACAGTCCCGATCGATGCCAGAAATCACATACAGTCCCAAAAATAATAAGACTGTTCTCTTACTGTTTTGACGATTGACTACTTCAAACTCCAAAATTGGATTACTTATTTGATGAGTTCTTTACATACCGATTTTCCTCCGTGCCTCGGAAAGCACTTTAAGCTGTTGGTGCCGGCTGTCATTTGTCCATCCTTGACATTCGAGTCGTTACAGGTCAGTGGCCCAAAAAGTCTGACAACCAGTCTTACCAAGTGGTATCGTATTAACGGGGTTGTGGAGGTCAAATAGGCAGTTGCTCCATTTAAAATTCTGGTATTTAGCTGCATCCGATTAGAGACTGGAAGCCGACCCCTACATAGTTGGGAAAAGGCTAGGCAGATGATGGTGACATTGCAAGCGAGCGTTTCCTATGACGAGGGGCGCCTCAATACGGGAAAGGCACATTTTTTATTTTATTTTGGTCACTGTTCAATATTCAACCTAAACCAGATCTAACGCCACTGTTTCATCACCTCACTCTTTAATTCCTTACCCACACCCTCGTGGGTGGGATGACCACAAACTCGAGAACAGAATGCTAAACGCACACAAACTGTTTCGTATGCCGATGGCGGAAAGTGCAAATTAAAAGATTCTCATTAAGCTTGCGAGCCGGCGGTTATGTTGCAAAACATTGAAGATAGAGATAGATTTGTTTGTGCCGTGGTTAGCTTTTGAGTACCTTTTCTTATTGTTTTGTACTGGCATGTTTTTTTTTGTGACGGGCTGCCAGTGGTTTTTCGGATGGGCAAGCATCAAATAACGTCTCCCTCTCTGGGCGGAGCGGGACGGAGTGTCAGACTTTTACTGACTAAAACCCCACCCACCCTTCCCCATACATCCTCGCCCTTTATGTTCTGGGGCCGCCGTATCTCTTTCGAACAGTCGCGCAGCCCCGGCAAGATCGTTTCGTACCGCTGCGGTGCCGAAGCGTTGCGTTTGTCGTCTTGCGTACGGACGTTCGTTTGTTTTCATACAAAGCGCGCAGTGCGCCAACGTACAGCGATATCGACGCCGCACTGTTACAGTAGAGACCCTTAGAGTTTGGTACAGAATTGATTAGTTCAAGCTTACCTCTGTCAGCCTCCAAGCAATTATGCTCGAATTGCTTCCCAGTAGACGATTTATAAAGAATTTATATGTTCCCATTAGATCCATTCTTATTTACAAGGTGTAAATGGACTCTTCACGAAGAAGTAAAGTTATAACATTAACTTGTATTTAAAAATTTGGAACTTTGAACCCCAATATCTTCGTAACTGGAAGGTTCCCAAGTATGCTCCAGAGCAAAAAAAAAGGTGGCAATGACTGGGTTAACCCATTGGACCCACCACATCTATCCATTTACGGCATATCATCTCTGTAAACGTAATCGTATCCGAAATTATTGCGTGTCCTTTTACTTTATTTATCTCGTAGCTAAACCTTGGCCCATTAGCCAAGAAAACGAGACGAACGAGACAAATCGACACAAAAGGGCCGTCTGACAAGAACTCGTAAAGTTACACAAACAATAAATGAGTAAGCATTCTCCTTTGCAACAATTTCATAACACGATCTCAACAGTTAACAAACTCACTACATTATTCAGCACACGTCCTGCCCCGCCGCAATTACACGAAATAATGAGCTTTCTGTATGACGAGCGTGTGTTGTCTGTTTAAAAAACACAATTTTTAGGGGTTACCAACGGAACTTTATTACTAAACCTCCGCGCCGTCCGTCCAGGTCTGCCAGCCGGTTATAAGTCATTGTCCGTAATAGTTTACATTTGTTTTTTTTACAGAATGTATATTTCTGTTGCCGGTCTAACAACAAATAATAAAATTAAAAATTAAAGGGGGTTCTACGATGATACGTAATCCTCCATGCGCGAGTCTCGCACTTGGCCGGTTTTATATAAACAAAATGTATAGACACTAATATTTTTGGGTTCCATTTTTGGATTCACGTGAGATGTATGGTAATGGCAAGGCAGAATTTATTTGGAGTTGGTTTTGTTTTTAAATAATATGCTAATTGAAAGGTTAATGTAATCGTTGATTTTCTTATTATGGAAGTATGGCATTGCATCTTATAAAAGCATAGTCATAAAAATATTTCACTGAATTTCTGATTTTTAAAAAACAAACAATAATAATTACATGCATCTTTAGTTAAAATGTTTTATCTATAAATCTCAGACACAAATTATCTCACACCGTTATGTTTGTATTGTAAATGCTATTGAAAGTTTTACATCGTAGGTATTATCTTTCTTCTACATGGATTCCGGAGGTTACATTTTCATCTGTTGGACGTGGCCTTGCAATTATTCTACTACTTTTATCTCTATCAGTTTATTATGTGATGCGGAGGAATGAGAAAATGTCGTGAGGAATGTTTTTAGTATGAATGTGGATAGGTATACGACTAGAGGAAGACCAAAGAAACGATGGATGGACTGTGTTAAGGGGCCGGCGGATCATGCATAGTTCATCCAACGTAATACCAAAATAATTTGTAAATCAAACAAGTATTTATTTCGATTTGATTACAGAATATCTATGTTTCCAAATATATATATTGATTGGACACTGATTTAAACAAGAGTTATGAGAAAAATAAGTTTTCTATAGAAATTTTAAATTCCTCATATCTCGTCTTTGTATCAGTTTCCAAACAATATATATATTTGGGAACATAGATATTCTGCAATCCAATCGAAATAAATACCCAGTACCTTAAGAATATGTTTGATTTACAAATTATTTTCGTATTACGTTTGTATGAACTACGCATGCTCCGCGGGCCTCTTAAGAATGATATGACAAGAACAGAAGTGTCTGATGAGATGACGAGAAATAAGAGAAGAATGGAAGGAGACATGCTGCGCCGACCTCAAACGAATTGAGATAAGGGCAAGAGAATAATGATTTTATCTGTATTACGAGCAAAATTACTTGCAAAATACGTAGCATTTATAAACAATACCTTTTCTTATTGTTGCCAGGTAAAACTCTATTAGCACAAACGATAGCGCAATGCCTAGACGTGCCGTTCGCTATCTGCGACTGCACGACGCTGACGCAGGCCGGCTATGTCGGCGAGGACATCGAGAGTGTCATCGCTAAACTGCTGCAGGACGCCAACTTCAAGTGAGTCTCAATCTCTACTTTGCTTAGCCTGTTCCCAAATATGTTGGGGTCGGCATACAGTCTAACCGGATGCAGCTGAATATCAGTATCTTACATGAAGCGACTGCCTATCTGATCTCCACAACCCAGTTGGTACTGGGTAATACGGCACCACTTGGTAAGACTGGCTGTCAGACTTTTTGGGCCATTGACTACCTGTAACGACTGTCAAAGATCTACAAATGACAGCTGGAACCAACAGCTTAACGTGCTTTCCGAGGCACGGAGGAAACTCGGTATGTAAAAGTGGTCACCCATCCACAGACCAACCTAGGCAAGCATGGCTTAACCTAAAGATCGACCTTAGTAGTTGTTTTATTTAGACACGAGCTCCTCTCAAGTGAGTCTTCAATATTAGTAAAAATTGTACAACCAAAATCCTACTAATATTATAAATGCGAAAGTTTGTCGAGTATGGATTTATGGATATTTGTTACTCTTTCACGCTAAAACTACAGAACGAATTTGGGTTTGAACCTGGATTAAAAAATAGGATAATTTTTATCCTAGTAGTACGATCCCATGGGACAGTTATCAAACTTCACGCGGGCGAAGCCGCTGGCAGAAGCTAATCGTCATAAGCCTACAGCAGTCCACTGCTGGACATGGCCTCCTCAATAGCACGCCACTCAAGTTGATTCTCAGCAACTGTCATCCAGTTGCTACCAGCCAGCACACTCTGCGAGGATCGTCACTAGCACCGAGCCTGCCCACCTCACGTTTACCGATTTAGGATCTCCAATCAAAACTTATCGTCACATTACCACATCACGTACTGCACACGAGGCGTACACGAGTGTCGAGAATATAATATTGCACAGCATGTTGCGTTGGCAACTTACAACATGTTGTATTATAGGATTTATAGGCAACGCGCTTTCTGTGTGTGCATATTTTAACGCGGCAAGGCGATAACTGCATGTATTCCTGGATGTAGATTTTGGCGAAATTAAAACTTATCAAAGTTGCATAACATACAATTAATAAGAATAAATAAAAAAAGACAATCGTCAGCTCATTTTAATGTTTAGAGAAAAGATAATGTAAGAAAAAAATTGTAACGAAGATAAAGTTGTATTGAAGCACGGATCACGGTTTTTCTACATTTGCGTTAAATTTTAAGTGACGTTTCAGTATTCGGCCGTTACCTAACAAAATTGTTATTGTTTACAGCGTTGAGCGAGCACAGACAGGCATCGTGTTCCTAGACGAGGTGGATAAGATCGGCGCAGTGCCAGGCATACATCAGCTTAGAGATGTTGGAGGTAAGCGTTTCATAAAAGTTTGTAATTTTGCAAGTTTTTTTAGTTAAATTTAAATAAATAAGACCTTGCTTTCATTACTTATTTGTCCTATAAGGCTGTATTCTCGAAAAATCTTGTCTGATTTCAGCACCGTTTCCGTCGCTTAAATTCCTCTCGATTCTGTGATTCATTGTCCTTTTTCTACTCGTTCTGGGAGATAAGAAACATCCTTTTTGTCACGTAGTAACTATTTATAAAGAGGGTTGAACCTATTTGTTCGATAGAAACATTTTTTCAAATATTTTTATGAATTCTTCCAGGCGAGGGCGTCCAACAAGGCATGCTAAAGATGTTAGAGGGCGCGGTCGTGTCGGTCCCGGAGCGGAACTCTCGCAAGCTGAGAGGAGACGCCGTGCAGGTCGACACTACCAACATACTGTTCGTAGCCAGCGGCGCGTACAACGGGCTGGACAGGTCAGTAGTTCAGTACTGCCGCGCTGTCACACATGCCGCCCGGTGAGAGGAGACGTGCAGGTCGACACTACCAACATACTGTTCGTGGCCAGCGGCGCGTACAACGGGCTGGACAGGTCAGTAGTTCAGTACTGCCGCGCTGTCACACATGCCGCCCGGTGAGAGGAGACGTGCAGGTCGACACTACCAACATACTGTTCGTGGCCAGCGGCGCGTACAACGGGCTGGACAGGTCAGTAGTTCAGTACTGCCGCGCTGTCACACATGCCGCCCGGTGAGAGGAGACGTGCAGGTCGACACTACCAACATACTGTTCGTGGCCAGCGGCGCGTACAACGGGCTGGACAGGTCAGTAGTTCAGTACTGCCGCGCTGTCACACATGCCGCCCGGTGAGAGGAGACGTGCAGGTCGACACTACCAACATACTGTTCGTGGCCAGCGGCGCGTACAACGGGCTGGACAGGTCAGTAGTTCAGTACTGCCGCGCTGTCACACATGCCGCCCGGTGAGAGGAGACGTGCAGGTCGACACTACCAACATACTGTTCGTGGCCAGCGGCGCGTACAACGGGCTGGACAGGTCAGTAGTTCAGTACTGCCGCGCTGTCACACATGCCGCCCGGTGAGAGGAGACGTGCAGGTCGACACTACCAACATACTGTTCGTGGCCAGCGGCGCGTACAACGGGCTGGACAGGTCAGTAGTTCAGTACTGCCGCGCTGTCACACATGCCGCCCGGTGAGAGGAGACGTGCAGGTCGACACTACCAACATACTGTTCGTGGCCAGCGGCGCGTACAACGGGCTGGACAGGTCAGTAGTTCAGTACTGCCGCGCTGTCACACATGCCGCCCGGTGAGAGGAGACGTGCAGGTCGACACGAGGGGGGCGGGGGGCACGGCGCGGGTCGGTGTGGGGGGGGGGGGGCATGGGCGCGCGTCACGGGGTCGCGGCGCTGTGCACACGCGGCGCGGGGGCTCGGCGGGGGGGGGGAGCGTTCGCGGAGGTCTACTGTCTAAGACGGACTTAGACAGTAGACCTCCGAACGAACGGGCCCGTCCGAATGCAGCCTGTCACGATGGAATAAACCCTACTCCCGACTGATTACGAGTTCATAACTTTCGTACGGAATCATAAACAATATGTGTGTGTGTGTGTCTTCTTCGTTGTCCTTCTCACCGCTCTGGTTTTATAAAATCTTCTTTCTTTGTCCAGGCGGTTTTCCTTTGGAATGCGCTCCCTCAGAATATCAGGACGGTATCCAATCGGTTCACATTTAAAGTGAAAGCTCGAGAACACATACACAAGACGTTGGCAGATTCGTCTCAGAACTAAGTTGTTGTAGTTTTTTTTTATTGGTTTACCTCTCATTACTTTTATATATATATATATATATATATATATATATATATATATATATGTATTTATGTTTTATGTATGTATTTATGTATCTATTCTTATATTTTATTTTAGTTATAATATTTTCGTACCTATTTGTTTTCTGTTATTGCACCTACTGTGTATTGTCTCTGCATCACCCTAAGGTAGACTGGTAGAAAATGCCCAAGGCATTAAGTCCGCCTTTGTACAGTTTTTACTTGTGCATAAAGTTTTAATAAATAAATGATCCATGGCTATAGTGTTGCACGAATTTATCGGTCAATTACCTTAATTTACCTTCGGCTTCGGCCGGGTTTTGGGCCGAAGCCGAAGGTTTCACCGAAGGTGGTTTTTTTGGCCGAAGGTGGCCGAAGCCGAAGCCGAAGCTTCGGTCGGACACTAGCTGCCAGTGATTAAATACTGTAGTAAATAAATAAATGAGGTATCCCCCGGTCCCAGGCTGGTGCAGCGGCGCAACAACGAGAAGTACCTCGGGTTCGGCGCGTGGGACCCGCGCTCGGGGCGGCGCGCGGCGCTGGCGGCCGCCGCGTCCGACGCGTCGCCGCTGGACTCCGCCTGCGCAGAGAACGACGAGCGCGACGCCTGGCTGCGCAAGGTGCAGGCCAGGGACCTCATCGACTTCGGAATGATACCGGTAACTCCACGGTCCACACTACTAAAATATTAGCTTTTTACATCGACTCTATAATCCCCGCCACGACAGGCTATATTTTTTGTAAACAATGAATTTCTACCAAGATACGTATCGAAAATTCAATCAACGACGATCAATAATTCCAAATTCAACGAACGCATATTACCATACGTGTAATACGAAACTAACGAGCAATTTCACTTGGTCGGGTTATATTTTGGCGATATAAAACGCTGTCGTCAAATGTTTTGTGGTATTGGAACGCATCTGACTTTATGACCTGAGGTGACATTTACCATCACAATTGGTCCTTCGAGCCGGATCAAATGGTAAACACAACAATCCACTTACTAACTCTTAAATTGTTTTATTTCGCAGGAGTTCGTTGGCAGATTCCCCGTGCTAGTACCTTTCCACAGTCTCAATCAAGACCTGCTCGTACGGATACTAACAGAACCTAAAAATGCCATGGTAAGTTAACATTTTAACAGAACACAATTGTAAAAAAAAAATTACTACGTCTTATTACCCATTTACACAGTGCTCTACTTGTACCCTGCGTACTAATCAGAGAAACATCGGTCCTTCCAGATTTCAGAATCTTTTCATTCTGTAATCCAGATGGACTAGTGCCCGGCAGCCCGTCTACCCTCGACTACGGCAGCGGTCGAGGTTATGGCGTGGCAAGGGGTGCGAAGAATCCCCGGATGGGATCCGGCTGCCTATACCAACGACTGGACCTGCCAACATATATCACGCGCACACTCCGGACCGACGAGAAGATAGCGGAACTCGAAGAGGAGTTGAGCAGGCTGCGATGGAGTATTGTGGGATTATCTGAAGTCCGAAGAGAGGGGGAGGACACGATAATCCTAAAATCCGGCAACCTGCTTTATTTCCGAGAGGGTGACCGCCAGTCCCAGGGTGGTGTTGGGTTTATCGTCCACAAGTCCCTCGTGAACAACGTGGTGAAGATCGAGAGTGTGTCGACCAGGGTGGCGTACCTTATACTCAGAATATCCTCAAGATATTCGCTGAAGGTCATACAGGTCTACGCCCCGACCTCGGCACACCCCGACGACGAAGTGGAGACCATGTATGAGGATATCTCTAAAGCCATGCATGATTTCAAAACTCACTTCACCGTTCTCATGGGGGACTTCAACGCGAAACTGGGCAAACGAGACGGGGATGAGCTGCAGGTGGGGCAATTTGGAGTTGGACGTCGGAACCACCGGGGTCACCAACTAGCTAGTTTTATGGAGAAGGAGGGCCTCTATACAGGGTGTAAACCACCTCATCACATAGCCGTTAACCAAGCATTCTGTCCATCAAACTAAGTAACTTTACGCAAAAATTATTGCTGGGAAACAACTTTTTTTTTTAGAGGTTATAAATCATGTTTTATGGTAGAACTCAATGTAACGCACTTAAAACTTTGTGCTGATGGATGGATTGAATAGTACGGGGGTCGTGGAGGTGTGAAAAGTCAAATTCTTGTAAAAAAATCTTGTATTTAAAAAAAACTTGTCAAAAAGTTGTAACTTTGACTTTGATATATCTCCGTAACTAAAAGGTTCCCAGGTATGGTGTAGAACAAAAAATTGATCGCAATGACAGGGAGAACAAGTGCCTTTCAGCTTCGTTAAGAGGTGCTTTACACCCTTTATGATGAACTCCTTCAAAAAGCGTGAGCACAGAAAGTGGACCTGGCAGAGCCCAGGAGGTCTAAAATCGCCGCTTTAGCAGAATCGTAAATGAATCACGTTAAAAAAATTAAATTCTCAAAATGGTCTTTGTTACCATTACCATAAAGTCCATTTTAAGAATTTTAAAATTTTGGTCAATAAAATGAATCACGAAAATTAAAAATTCTTAAAATGGACTTTATGGCAATTGTTACAAAGACCATTTTAAGAATTTAAATTTTTAAACGTGATTCATTTACGATTCTGCTAAAGCGGCCATTTTAGACCCCCAGATGGTGCAACAAAAAATGAGATTGACTTCATCGACTTTGTCAACCAAGAAGCAAATGTTCAATGATGTATCTGTGATCAATTCGGTGAAAACCGGGAGCGATCACCGCATGGTAAGAGGCACATTGAACATCAATATCAAGCTAGAAAGGTCTCGACTGATGAAGTCTACGCTCCGTCCAGCACAGATCCAAATCCAAAACCCCGAAAGCTTTCAGCTCGAACTCCAGAATCGTTTCGAGTGCCTAGGGAGCTCAGTGGACGAATACAACGATGGGTTCGTGGAAACTGTCCATACGACCGGGTCTAAGTTCTTCAAGACACGTCGTACAGATCAGAAAAAAAAGGTTCTCCGGTTAAACTCTCAAGCTCATGAAGGAGCGGCGTGAGATGATCCTGCAGTCTTCAGACGAGGCGTCGAAATACCGGCAGCTCAATAGACAGATCTCTAAATCCTTGAAGAGTGACCTCCGCCGCTATAATACCGAGCGCATTAAAGACGCGATCGAACGGAACAAAGGCTCCAAAGTATTTTCAAGAGATCTGGCTATTGGGCAGAGCCAGCTCACGAAACTGAAGACCGACGATGGCAGGATCTTATCCGCCAAACCGGAGCTACTGAGGGAGATCGAGAGCTTCTATGGACAGTTGTACACGTCAACCAGCAAACCCATTGTCGACCTAGCAAACGACCCAAGAGCTAGGCTAACCCGCCACTATACCGAAGACATCCCGGACGTCAGCCTGTACGAGATTAGGATGGCTCTGAAACGGCCCAAAAACAACAAGGCACCGGGGGATGACGGAATTACGGCCGAACTCCTGAAGGCGGGTGGACAACCGGTACTAAAAGCCCTTCAGAAGCTGTTTAATTCCGTCATACTCGAGGGGAAAACGCCACAGGCATGGTGCAGGGGTGTGGTGGTGCTCTTCTTCAAGAAGGGTGACAATGCCCGGTTGAAGAATTACAGGCCCATCTCACTTCTAAGCCATGTCTACAAGTTGTTTCCAAGAGTCATCACGAATCGTCTCGCGCGCAGGTTTAACGATTTCCAGCCACCCGTACAAGCCGGTTTCCGAAAAGGCTTTAGCACCGTGGACCACATTCATATGCTTCGGCAGGTTATACAGAAGACCGAAGAGTACAACTTGCCTCTCTGTTTAGCGTTTGTGGACTACGAGAAAGCCTTTGATTCGATCGAGACCTGGGCTGTACTGCAGCCTCTCCAACGGTGCCAAATTGACTACCGGTACATCGAGGTGTTGAAGTGTTTGTACAAAAACGCCACCATGTCAGTCCGACTTCAGGACCAAGCCTCGGAACCTATCCTTCTGCGGCGAGGTGTAAGACATGGAGACGTCATATCTCCGAAACTGTTCACCGCTGCACTGGAGGATGTCTTCAAGTTTCTGGACTGGAGAGGGCCAGGCATTAACGTCAGTTGCGAGTACATAACTCACCTTTGGTTTGCCGACGATATAGTGGTCATGGCTGAGACCATGGAGGACAATGCTCGATGACCTCAGTAGAGCTTCCGAAAGAGTGGGTCTAAAAATGAACATGGACAAGACGAAGGTCATGTTGAATGCCCATGTCACACCCATTCCTATCAAGATCGGAGACTCTACACTCGAAATTGTAGACGATTATGTATACCTAGGACAAACGGTCCAGTTAGGTAGGTCTAACTTCGAGAAAGAGGTTAATCGTCGAATTCGACTCGGCTGGGCAGCGTACGGGAAGCTGCGCGGTATCTTCTCGTCCAACTTACCGCAGTGTCTCAAGACGAAAGTCTATGACCAGTGTGTGTTGCCAGTGATTACATACGGGACCGAGACGTGGTCGCTCACAATGGGCCTTATCAAAAGGCTTAAAGTCACCCAAAGGGCAATGGCTCTCCATTGCCCTTTGGGTGGCTTTGCTCCGAGCATAGCCCTCTGGCTATGCTCGGAGTTTCCTTGCGTGATCGAATCAGAAATGAAGACATCCGCAAGATAACCAAGATCACCGACGTAGCCCGAAGAATTGCCAAACTTAAGTGGCAGTGGGCAGGGCACATTGCTCGCAGAACGGATGGCCGATGGGGCCGAAAAGTTCTGGAGTGGCGACCGCGAACCGGAAGACGATGCGTTGGAAGACCTCCCACTAGGTGGACCGATGACCTGGTGAAGGTTGCGGGAATCTGTTGGATGCGAGTCGCAAGGGACCGGTCAATGTGGCGACACTTGGGGGAGGCCTATGTCTAGCAGTGGACGTCTTTTGGCTGAAATGATGATCCAGACGGATCTCCTTTACCGCGACTGGCGCATTCATCTGAACGCGTGTTCGCACATAATCCTCTCTACCGAAAAAAAATCCACTCTCCTGCAATATTCCCTAATATGGCAGGAGAGTGGAAAACTCTTCCCGGGTTCCAATCCCGGTAGGAGCAAATGTTTGTGTGTTGAGCATGGACATATGTTTCCGAGTCATGGATGTTTATTTCTATAATAAGTATGTATTTACAAACAAAAAGTATCGACTATCTGGTGTCCACGACACAAGCCTCGTTGCTTAGTGTGGCACTAGATGGCGCTGTGCGTAATGTCCAGCGATATTTATTTATTTATGTACCTCACCCACAATACTCGTACATTGTTCCAGGTATCTCAATACAAGCTCCTGTTCGCGATGGACAAGTGCGACCTAACGTTCAGTGACGACGCGCTGAAGGCCGTGGCCGCGCTCGCTATGGAACGTAAGACCGGCGCCAGGGGACTCCGAGCTATCATGGTAACTTCATTCGAACATTGTTAGCGTTTACCAACTGTTTAGTAGACTGTGCCACTTACCTACTTATTTTACAAACTTCATTGCTTCATGCCATATAAGTTTATACAAAATATAAAATATTTTAATATACATTTTTTTAAATACCTAAGTACTTATTAAAATTATATTTTTTTTTTTTTTTAATTTAGAGCACTCGAGAGAAATAATCAAACTTTCTCGATTATATATTTTATTTTTATTTTGTAGCCACATCTAAACCATAATCACTCATCTAAATTCTAAGTTTGTGTCTCTTAAGAAACCTATCAGTTTTTATCTCTTAAGGAACCTAGCATCCTTTCCAACTACACTGAGAAAGAAAAAAAAAACCGAAAAGAACTCGGGTCATACTTACGTGGAACCTACAATCATCTGTTTCTTGAGCTAGATAGTAGTCGATAGACTGTAACCTCATCGGCAGAGGCACAAGTGCCTCTCACACAAGAACCGTGTTATTTTCTAGAATTAAAATAAAAGAAAGGCACCGCTATACTTAGCCTACATAGTTGACGGACACTTGAAAAATGTTCCTTGCAGACCAACAGCAAAGCTATGCCGAAGCTATGCTAAAATATGTCCTGTGTACATCAAAACCTAAGCGAAAGCTCAGTCAGTGTTGCGAAGTTCAATTTGACGGACGCTCGCCATGAATAATATCGATAAAGAAAGTTCCGATGATGAATACGTAATACATATAAAAAGAAGATTAATACTGACTTAAAAGACATTCCAGACCTTAATTTGTCAACACATTCAATCTCGTCAAACAAGTGGAGAGCTTAGCTTAGTTTGCGTAGCTGTGCATCTGCATACACAACTAACTTAGTTGCGCATATTTTAGTTAGCTCACATAGCTAAGCTTGCATAGTTTGCAGTCTGCACACCAAGTATGTAAAACAGCGTCAGCTATGCGAGCTAAACTAACTTAGCTTAGCTCTTGGTCTGCAATCCGCATTAGCCGTGGAAAGATGAAAATATTTCAAGTACCCACAGCACTTTCAGTCAAGTCCCTCTAACATTTTCTTGGGTGTCACAGGAAAACCTACTCCTGGAAGTGATGTTCGAGATCCCCGGGTCGGACATCGCGACGGTGCACATCCACGAGGGCTGCGTGTGCAAGCAACAGCCGCCGCACACCTCGCGCCGCCGCGACCACACCGACGCCCGCGCGCCCGCGCACGACCTCGACGACTGGCCCTCGGTGCGCCTGCACAATTGTACGTAGCTAGTGTACCTGTAGCTACCAGTAGACCATATACTTACACTACCTGCCCACCTGCCCACCTGCCCACCTGCCACGAGAACCTATACATTTTGTAAACAAACATTCGGGTTCGCAACCTTTGGATCAAATATGAAAATGACAACATCCGCGTCAATGTCAACTTACTTCAAAATGGCGACCCAAATGTTTACGCTCCATGACGTCAGATGCGTTCCAGTACCACAAAACATTAGACGACAGCGCTTTATATCGCCAAAATATATCCCGACCAAGTGAAATTGTTCGTTAGTTTCTTATTACACGTATGATAATTGGAGTTATTTGAATTTGGGAGTATTTGTTGATTGAATTGTAGCTACGTATCTTGGTAGAAATTCTTTGATTACAAAAATTATAGCTTCTCGTGGGAACTCCGTCCTAAACAGTACGACCCTTTCTTCGACAAGATGTCGTCAATATTTCAGATTTTAAATATTCAAAGCGAGAACGCTAGGGTAACCCGCGAAACTAGATTTTACTTACGTTTTTTACAATTTGGTGGTTACTTTCAGGTTACAGATTGATGATTGATTGATTCGGTCATTTTATATAATTTACCTATCAAATGATCGATATAATCCTCTAAGTTTGAGTTGACTTAAAATGTCATGATTTCATGAAAATCGTAAATTGTGAACTTAGGTAGTTACTGTTGTATGCAGAACTTAGATTACAATTCTGTGAATACGTATTTTTATGGCCGCAAATCGATCAATCATCAATAGATAACCTTCATATTTGTTTTCACCTTTCAAACTTGACGCCAGCCTGTATTGAACACGTTAAAGGTGGGTGCTTTGTTTTCGATTACTTTGTAATTTAGTTTTCTATACCCAAATTATGGCGCTGCCGAATTCGTCAACTGATATAGTATCATATTGTTACCATCTCCTGTAATGTTTACCTGATTTCCCCATACTTTATAATTATACTAACCTAATTTATATTTTTTGGTACTTTTCTGGGTATTTCAAAAGAGTAATATCGACAAATAGTATTTTATTTAAATTATTTTCCAGAATGTTGTTTCTACTGCGGTGTGGCCAAGATAGCAAAACGGGTGTCATTTGTGTGGGTTTTCATTTCCTTATTTTTTTTCTTCTCTATTTTGAAACGTTACGAAGTATTTTTATTGAGAGAAATAAATGCGATTTACATTCCCACGCATCTAAAACTTTCTCATTTTAGTTTTATTTTTTAGTAATGATTTAAAATTGTATGCAGCAATTAGGCATGGTCCAAAGGCCGATTTAGTAAACACCTTGTTAGATATCCCCTTATGTATTTGATATTTAAATACGCGCCTGGACATTTTTACACGTGTGATTTACATTATATCTTTTAAAATCAATATAGCCCATCTCCTTGGCCTCAACTGTACTGAAATATGATGTTAGTTCTCATTCGTTGCAGAGACTCAAGGCGACAGCTACGCAACCATCTGTCACTCATTCGTGTGTGCTGTGAGCGGTAACAAGTATGGTGGTTACATTACAACGAACAGACTCGACTAGTGCTAGTGATGACCTTCGACTATAGTACGTCCGACTGTATACGTAGTACTTCATATTCGATGTACTTGGTGCCAGAATTAAACGCACGAATACAATCGACGTAAGAATTGTTCGTTACTGATGAAAATGTAAAAAAATGCGGTCTTTAACGTTGGAAAATGAGAAAAAAAATTATTGAAGTGTTTTGTTCTAGTGCTTTTTGTGAAATTTTACGTGTGTTGTTCAGGAGTCCCGTTTTAAGACTTAGTATGCCTAACATCATTCCTATTTGAGGAGTTTACGATTTTACGGATTGCTGGGTTTTTCTAAATATATTTTTCTTAACTTACCATCTGTAAATTCAGTATCTTCCGTTATAAATTCTCGGCTTTGTAGATATGATAAGGCTTTAGTAGATACTTGATGTTATACAAATGTAGTTTTTATGATAAAATAGATGTGTCCTAGTAAAGCATTTCGTTTTAATGGCCAAGTTAAATTGTAAATGTAAAACTACTGTTATATAACGATAAGTTAGCAAACTATTAATTCGGACTCCTGAGTAAGCATAGTTCCAGCTAGCATTTCATGAAAAACGGGACGGTTTAAACTTAAATTTTACAATACGATGAAAAAAAACTTGATTACTTCCCCAAAATATAAGAATACAGAAAAACCAAAAATCGTATTTGTATTTTTTTTTTGTTAAAACCTAATTTCAGGCCGTACTGGTCTTACTATTAGTTCCTTACGTTAGTATATATTGAAGAAAAATTGAAAAAAAATTGTTGTATCGTCTACAACCACCATACAACATACTCTTGTGATGTAAATTACTGTAAATAGTAATAAATAATAATGATAAATAGAAAACTTATTATTAAGGTTTATTAAAAATTAAAAATAGGGTTCATTATTGTACATCCCAGATAAGTTGTAAGTACGAAAAGTCACACACAGATGTTGTTAGTTTAAAAATAGATGTTTTTATTTCGGCCGGCAACACTGGTAAGGAATGACGTTTTGACATTTTGTTAATTATTATACATAATTATTTTTTTATTTATAAATGGAACGTTGTGGTGTGATTATAGTAAAAGTGTGAATATTTTTTGTTAAAGAACCTCCAAAAAGATGTCTAATATAATTCTGGACTTGTGATAGGATAAATTTTATGGCATGTTGATATAATCACATTGCAACTCGAGTAAAATAGTATAAGCCTATTTTCAATTTAAAATATAAAGAAAACCAAATTTTGATTGTTTTATTTAAAAACTTTATTTTCGTTTTTGTACAAGAAAACCCTACCTTAATTTTCATCAAAACATTAAGAACATAACATTAACAAGACAAGACATTACATTACATACAATTGATAAGTCCCTTATTCTAAACAGCTTAGAGGATAACGCATTACACGTTTTAAGTAATAAGCTGATAGGTACCAGGGATACATTTTATACCTTCTCGAAGATAAATAGACGTATGTCCCGTAACATAAAATTACATAATAAATAGCATTTTTGTTATATATTTCATGTTTTATTAATAAATACAGTGAACTCAGATGATTATCGAGTACACTGTACTTCTGCCGTTAAATCTGTCCTAAAGCAAGAGATTAAAAAGGGATTTTATAAATACTAATGTAACTTGAGAAAGTTAAACAACATAGTTCCTATTCTTATCTATCGCTTTGTAACTCTCGGTCTTAACAATGTCCAGTAGAATGTCCACCACTTTATAAACCTCTTCATAACTGGTATACAAAGCTGTTGGAGTCAATCTGATGACATTGGGATCCCTAAAGTCTGGCACAATCCCTCGAGACTTCAATGCGATACTGATCCTGTAACCTTCATCATGTTCTAAGCAAACGTGGCCGCCTCTCTTGCTATCTTCTCTCAAGTTTCCAACAATAAACCCGTAATCTGCGAGCTTCGTTTCTATTAAGAACATGAGGTAGCCAGTTATGTGTAAAGACTTTTTCCTCATATTCGGTATACCAGCTTCATTGATAACTCTCAAAGCCCCTTCTAAAGATGCCATCGACAAAACATTAGGAGTTCCAATCTGCCACCCATTCGCATCCTGCTGATGATCAAACTCTTGTCTCAACAAAAACTGAGTTTCAATTTTGTTTCCATACCATCCAGCTAGACCCGGCAATCTTGTGTGATGTCTTCTGTTGATGTACAATGCCGCAGAAGATCCAGGACCCCCGTTTAAATATTTGTAAGTGCACCATATTGCAAAATCAGCGTCGACTTCTTTCAAATTAATTTCTATAGCACCGACACCGTGGCAGAGATCCCATCCTATAAGAATGCCTCTTTCTTTGGCTGCTTTGGTTATTTTCACCATGTCTAGAACTTGGGCACTTCTGTAGTACACCGTTGGGAGAAACACCAACGCCACATCGGCGGCCATAGCGTTTATGATTTCGTCTTCATCCATAAACTTCCCGTTACTTTTGACGACTTTCACAGCATCTTTGGGTTCGTAACCTTGCAATCTAACTTGGCTATCCACTGCGTAACGGTCTGTAGCAAAGTTGATGTCATCTACCAATATTTTGTATTTGTCTTTAGTGGGTTTATAAAACGTGCTAATACCTTGATGGATGTTAATTGTGGTGCCGCCGAAGATGCATATTTCGTCAGGATCTGCTCCAACGATAGGAGCCATGAGCTTGGACAAATACTTGGAATACAGATAATATTTGTTGTCATCGACCATCCAGATTTTGATACCTTCGTCTTTCCACCGTTCCATGACTTCTAGCACACACTCTTCGGCGTCCTTAGTTGCGAGTCCCAGGGAGTTGCCACACATGTAGATGTAGTCTTTCTTGAGAAAAAAACGTTGTCTAAAGTGTCCCAGAGAATCATTGTTGTCTAGTGATTTTGGATATTCAGGATCGTCGCGATATTCTGCCTTCATTTTGATCTCCTTGTCTCGTTTAGTATTGCAATTTTTTTGAGATTAAATGTTGATCTGATATACCTAATATTTCGATGAGTTTTAATCGATCTAACAGAAAATAAAACTTATGATAATTTTGGATGTCAAGGGACCACTAATCGGTTTTTATAAACTCGAAACCTTTTATTGTTTCGTAGCGTTGATAGCTTATCATTAAGCCAACAACAGGTTTAATGTTGCTATATGTATGCGAATATTGAAGGATCATTATGATTTAGTAGTGTCACCAAATCGTTTATGAAAGTGAGATCGAGATTGGGTGATGGTTATTTTTTTAAGGGACACTATCCCTGAAAGCCAGAATCAACAGTGGCGACCACCAGAAAAGCGCCGAGACAATGAAACTCGACGAAATCCCAGAGAATGAATTTAACTGCACATAGAGTACAACTTACGGGATTATATCCGTCC